>OY757189.1:17314565-19714565 GCA_963583895.1 Melanophora roralis
TTTTAACAACAGAAAAAATAAAATATTTTTTTAAGAATAAATTATTAAGTCTAGATCAAGCGTGAAATAAATGCAATTACCTGGATCCATCACCCTATAAATTACAAATAAAAAAAAACAATTAATATCAGTTATACTTAAAAAAATATTTTGCACGTATAAATTTAGAGCTTAAAATAGCAATAACAAAAGCAACAAACAAGTAAGAGCGCTATATTCGGCTGTGCCCAATCTAAGATACTCTTCTCATAGGCTTTTCGAAACCGCGAGCTTTTTTTTTATCCATTTTTTTTATCTATGAAATATTTCTAATTTTAAAATAGAGATAGGTGTCATACTTTAGCCCCCTTAGGATGACTAGGGAAGTTGTAGGGGTTTTACCCTAATTTTTTTATATTTTTAATGGCAGCCCCCTTAGGGGGTGGGGATAGGGGATAAAAATGTTTTAGGCAAATGTTTGCAAAGAAAAAATAACTTTGTATGGGAGTCTGTTTAGGCGATGGATATGGGGTAAGTATGTTTTCGAATATATTCTGGGAAAGTTATGGGGTTTTTACATCATTTTTGCAAATTTTGTAAGGCAACCCCCTTAGTAAATGAAGACAGAGGGTAAGTATAATTTAGGAATATGTTTGAGAGAGAAAACTAATAGGGGTGTGTGATACATTGTATTCCCCTAGAGGTAGTTGTAGGGGTTTTCAGCCCATTTTCTCAAATTTTGTATGGGTTTAATTGGGGTAAGTATGTTCTAGGAAAATGTTTGCAAGGAAAAATGAGTTCGAGTCAGTCCTAGATTTGACCTATCCACTGGCACCGTGGAAACCGTTGGGGGGGATGTATTACAATATCTCAAATTTCCCCTTAGACGATGGAGAAAGGGAGTAAGTATATTCAAGGAATATGTTTGGAAGGGGAAACCAATAGGGGTAGGTCTTTCTCTAAGGCCAACTGTGGGGGAGGTATGGGCGTTTTTAAATCACTTTTTTTTTCAATGGCAACCTTAGGTGATGGTGACAGGAAGTAAAATATTCTAGGAATTTCATTGGGATGGAAAACTAAAGGCCTTTGACACATTTTGTTCCTCTAAGGGCGACTCCGGAAATTTTTACGGGTCTTTAACCCTATTTTTTCAAATTTTGTATGGCAACCATGCTAGGAGATGGCGGGTAAGTAGGCTCCACTAAAATGTTTGGAAAGAAAAATTAATTGGGGTCGGTCTTAAATTTGAACTTTGTAGGAGCAACATGGAAGCTGTGGGAGCGATTTACAAAAAAAAAAAAAATTACGCTTTGTTTGGCAACCCTGTTGGAGGTGGGGATAGGGTGTTAGTATGTTCCACAAAATTTTTTGTGGGGAAAAACTAAATAAGAGTCGGTCTAACATTGCACATTGTACGAGGCATCTCCGGCCAGGTGTGGAGGTTTTTATGTACAAAGTTAAGAGAAAAAAACAGAGGTTGTCTTGGTTTTCGGCTTATATCTCGGTCAGTTATCGGGTAATTTTCCTGGATTTCAATAGAGATTTACTCGCGGGTCTATGCGACATCGGTGGGCTTCAACAAATTGATTTCAACTATAACACGGACAGACTGACAGAAAAAACATCGCTAAATCGACTTTCCCATTTATAAGGACCAAGAAAATATAAACTTTATGGGGTCGCACATGGATATTAAAGAAATCACAAACGGGATGACAAACTAATATATACCCTTATCACATATGTGAAGGGTAAAAAATAAATTAAATTTATTTGCTTAAAGGCAACAAAGTGATTCACCTCAAACTCAAAAAATCAGCAAGAATTTAAAAAAAATAATCATTATCATTATTTTTGAGGTAATATACGCAGGTACATACTTATTGACCATAAATTATTATTACTTTTAATATTAGAGTTACCAAAAATGCAGCAAAATTATAATCAATTTTACCAAAGTGTTTAGTTTGATTGATTTAAACTTACAGGAAAGACATACAGGCCGACAGTTATAAAAGCCGACACTGTTATGTTATTTACAGGGTTAAAATTTTATTTGGGTTAAAGTAATAATATCTCTTCAACTTGTTGCGGTACCTATACGCCATACAATGTTTACTAAATATTACAAACTGTTGTTATTTTGGGCTGCTGTCCAGTTAATGTTTAACATAAAACTGTGAAAAAAAAGCAACGGCTAAAAATAAAAATTAAAAAGTTGATAAAAATTTAGCACAAAATTTATTTTAAAACCATAATTTAATATGATTTGCAGCAGGCATTATTAACCGCAACAACAAAAACAACCATTGGCTTAACACAATAATAATCGACATTAAATATTTTAATAATAAATATTGATTTTTAACAGAAATGGAAAAGAAGATAAATAGGAGAATTTAAAATGTCATTAAAAAAATGTATAAAAAAAATATAAAATATAAAAATTTCCCTTTTTGTAGTTTGAGGGTCAAAGGTTTCTTTACTTTTGGCAATCCGACTCCTGGCCCTATTTACGTATATTCTTTATAATAATTTCCGCATTTTCGAGCTATAGGGATAAGATAACGATATGAGCTCAAATCGTACGGCTCGTGTTTTAATATCAAACTATTGTAAATACTTAGAGCTTCATATGCTAATTGGTTTCCTTTTTTTATGATCATGTTTTTATTAAGGTTCTTTATGAACCCTAGAATGACCTATTGCTACAGATCTTAGCACGGATACTGTAATAAAGGCAAGTTGATTTAAAAGAAAATTTTTCAGGATAAGTGCAAGGAAAGTGTTGGCTTCCTTACAGTTGCATAAATTATATAAAATTTTTATCTTAACACTTGAAGGCTCCTTTCAAATGGGAATTTTTATATGAAGCTACTAAAACACTTTATCTTGAAAACCATTTCAGTATCGACCTCAAACTTTCTACAATATGATTTTGTGAATTTTATAAAATTTGGAATACGATTTATTTATTCTGTTATACAATGCTATACTTATTTAAGATACGAAACAGGCGCTCTTCCATCTTTTCCTTTATATTGATCCAGTGATCGTTACCAATAGAAAGTTAAAATAAGCCTCTCTTAGGGAAAATAGCGGTAGATAGCTAGTGACTCTGTAACACCTTGTCTGCCACTGCCCTGTGCCGTAGAACCACCAACGGAGGTGGTTGGGAGGGCGCTTCTTAGATGGACTTGGTGAGGTCTCTGGCTGTGGACTGGGGAACATAATAGGATTGATCAAAGGAGTTGTGTGAATGGGTAGATATGCGACGAATACTGACTTCTTTAAACCTCTTGCGGACGGCATTCTTCCTTTCTTTTTTACTTCTGTATCGCTCTACGTAAAAATTTTTTTGTCTTTTCTATTTCTCTTTTAGACTCTTCTGTAGAGATTTACAATGGGCCTAGGCGTCCCTGGGTAGAAGTGGCGAAATGCACTCGTTACTACCCTTCACAACCTAACCTAACCCAACCAAGAGTAGATAGTTTTCCCCTCATGTTGTCGCAAATTGCTCTGGGCTAACCAATAGACAAGTTCGGTAAGTTTGTTGCCGCGTTTTGAGTGTACCAGGTTAATGAGCTTACACCAGTGCTAATTAATTAATAAGCACCAAGGAATTCAGGCGGCACTATTGTCACTCAGCTTTCACACTTCTATGACGTTACGGTTTAGTCGATGTTAGAAATAGTTGTTAAGGTAAGGTCGTGTTCTATTATTTTAAAACTCTGGGGCCCTGAGCATAGCAATGAATGGAAAAATTATTAACACCTCCAATGCAGAAGCAGTTAACACTCTGCTAGGAACTATCAACAGAGAGAAGTTAAGACATTTTTTGAAATGGCTAATAGTAAAAATACATGCATGGCGTCCAGTTGATGTAGTAAGCTTTTGATGCAAATAATAAGCCGTAAACGGGAGAATGTAAAGGAGATTGCTGTCAGTTTTAAGGGACTACTGGGTGGTGGGTGTAGACATGCAAGTAGACTCGAAACTTCTTTCACCGACCAAAGTTGCAATTGTGACAGTTATTTACCCTCTCTGCAAATTTCCTGCCATAACTGTCAGGCGACCAAGATTTCTGGAAAGATACATATTACATTACTTAGGTAAAGTGTCAAGGTGTATGTTGAATGACCTGTTGAAATACCTCTCAGCCTCAGGTTGGATCTAGCATGCCAAACCTAAGCTCTAAGAGGCGATACATCTGTCTAGATTTTACTCATATGTATATCTTAGTCATACTTATGTCGTGATAAACTCGTAGGCAGGCACACAAATAGCAAAAATGTTTGGAAAATAAACAGGAGCCATTTTAGTCATTTAGGTGCTTAAACACATTGGTTAACAAACCCGAATATCCTTTCATAAGTTCCTGTGACCCATTGGTTTGTTCAGTTTCTTTTGAGATTTCTATTGAAAATATGTTCTGATAAAATGCCATCCCTGGACCTCACTTGAGAACAGCCATCACAACACAATAAAGAAAAAAACTAAGTTTCAGTCAAAATTTAATTTAAACTATTTCAGTGGAATGCTATTTTTTACCTTTTTTAATGGTCAAAAATGCAAAGTACACGGTATAATAATTTGTCTGCGGGGAGCCACCGCTAGACTTGATCAGTTTATCTCTTTTAATTTCTTTCTTTAAGACTTCTTTTACAATTTATTGCCCAAACGCTAAAGTTTCTTTAAAATTATATTTGTTTATATATTAGGTTTCATGGTAACTCGCTGCTAGTAAATAAATTTAAACCCACCCTCTGCACAAACACATTTCAGTGATAACCAACTGATAATAGTAAACAAAAATTGGTCAGATTGTGGATAAATTTGGCAATGTTGTGGTTTTTTTGTCCGATAAAAAAAGCTTATAGTGCAATTGTAAAATAAAACAATATTTATGTGCGGATTTGGTGTTAAAACATAAATTTACAATGATTATGGAAGCCAACATGAACTGGTTTTAAGCAATGTAATCGACAACCGCACTTTTAGTTCTAACTGAGCTGAGAAATCGTTGTCAATGGTGATAAAATAGTTTAAAGACATAAACACTATTTGTTATGTATTTATCACTTAGAAGAAAAAATGAATTGAATTGTAAATAAGAATCGTTGTTGGCTTATACTTTTCAAAATCAATTAAAGATTTCATTGTGGCAACTACATATTTAATTAAAACCGGCATCCTTTTTTAGTTATTTTTTTGTGAAAATAAGTAAGAAATGGCTGCTGTCGAAATAAGACAAAGCTTTTCCAAAAGAGGAACGGCTGTTGTCGAATTAAGAACGACGCGTTGTTAAAAAAAAAATTAACACCATCCATTGTCAAATAGAGAACAAACGTGCTTAGCTCATTTTTGACAACGGATGTTGTGGATTTCGTTCCTTTTCGAACGGGCTTTTCCCTCTGTATATATGTTCTTGACTATGGAAATGCCTATATTTAAACATACTGATAAATATTCATACTAAAAGTGCCATTAAAAGGCAAACAAAAATCTTTATACAAAATACTACAAAAAGTTGTCATTTGTCAAAATCATGGTGATTGATTTGTTTGTTCATTATTTAACGCCACAAAAAAAAATCCAATTGAGAGCAATCAGCTGTACGGCTGAATTTAGTGTGTTTCATGCACGATTGACTTAATGAATAAGCAAATAGAGGACAGACTTAAGATCTAAGTGGGTAATAAAGTAAAGAAAGAATATCTTCAAAATAGAAACTGTAATAATAATGTGCAAATAAAGAAAGTCCATCATTATTGTTTGCATTATTTTGAGCTTATTTTTGAAAAAATACGTTAAAAAAGAAACAATATTAAATTATTTTTGTAAACATAAACTTGAGATTAATATTAGACAAATGTATGTACGAACAATACATTAATATATTACAATATTATATCAAAAGGTTAAAATCGAAAACACTTAATTATGTTAATTTTTCGTGGTAGCAGATTTATTTAAGAGTAAAAACTTTTACAATATACTGAAATGGGTTACGCCAACCATAACCTTAACTTTGGCAATTAAAATAATATTGCCTTTCAAAACTACTCTAAATATCTTAAATATTAACGGAAATCCCCATGTTCTTAATTCCCTAATTTTATAATTCAAGATTTATTAACAAAATGTTTGCTTCTCCCCTACCATTTCCATCATTTTGTGGTAATAATCATTACCCCCAAAATTTTATTATAAATTATGTGCAAAAACCATTCCAAAGCGGTGAAAGAAACATAATTTTGAACACTAAATTATCAGTTTAAAGTTAAAGAAAAAGTACAAAATTAAACAAAAAAATGATTTACAAACATAACAATAAAAACCAAAATGATGTATTTCGAAACAATTTCTCTTCTGGAGAGATGGATGTGTCTGAGATTGACCAAACGACCGGACAAACAAACAAATGTACCAAATGATCATAAAGATTATTAAGCGGCAGCAGCAGCAGCAACACAATTATCCATATAATTCTGAATACTTTTGTTGAGATGAAGCAACTGTAATGAAATGTTTTATAAAGAATTAAAAAAATGAATCAATAGCTGGTATTTCAGAGTAATCCAATGTTAAGGTTATAAAACAGGGTTTCTTAAACTTCGTTACATTTAGGCGGTTTATAATATGCCAGGGGTCTCATGTAAGTGATATTCCATTAAACCCTGTTTAACCGCATAATATGCGAAAAAATAATGACTTAAATTAGAAAAGCTCTGCACAAATACTTTTTACTATCAATCTTAATTACAATAGTAGGCCTTGACCCGATCATATACACAAGGACAACAATTTTGAATGTTTTTCCTTTAAATTTTTGATCACTTTATCCAATAATTCCACCTGTATTGCAACGTAGTGCAATAATGCCTCATTAAATTACTGCTTATTACCTGCCTAGAATTTGGTACTGTTTTTCGAGGGACCAAGGCAATTGGTAACAGAAGTACAGTACAATCTACTGATCCTAAAGAAAGACTCTATCAACAGTGCCAATACTCGCAGAAATTAAGGACGTACTCACGAAACTATAAACCAATATAGCAAGCCGGCTCGGACAATCTCCTTCTGAAACTATTCAAATATATTTCAGTTTTGTCCGGATATATGTATTTGGCTTCTTATGAAGAACTCCTGATAGACTGGAAAAATGCGATTGAAAAACAGAGATAATTAATGCAATTCCTAAAAAAGAGACTTTAATGAGTACAGAACTGTAAGGGCTAACACCTTTCATACAGAAAATCATGGCGTTTGTAAAACTTGGACGAACCCAACCCGTGTGGAACCAAGCTTACGAAAAGAGCTACCGAGCTGTAGGCAAAACCAACCATATGTGGATTTCTTAAAATCTTACAAAATAATTGTAGAAAAGCCTACCAAAATTTAATTCCCCTCAAAACCTGCTATTTGTAGCTTTTGCGAAAGCAATTGCCCATGATAGACTTGCCTCTACAACCAGGGCACTACAAGCAAAAAACAATTAAAATTTATTAGACCGACAAATCCCACAAGTTAAGGTAAAATAGTGCGCCCTCATAACTATGGTTCCTGGTATTTCTTAATTGGTTGGTGATAAAAAAAAGGCCGAAGCAAGTAAAGCCTAGTCAGGCATTCTGCCTCACTGCGCAAATTCCCTCTTTTATCTTAACTACACGTATACAAACCATTAGAAATTTTTAGTCAGTCTCAGATGAGTTTTCAAACAAGGCGGATGGTTAGCGCTTGTTTGTTCAATTACACTAACAACAATATGGAATTTATAATTATCTGAAACTGCACATATACAAGAACAAATGCGGAAGTATTAGTGTGCCAATCACTGAAGTAAAGGCCTACAACTTGATTTAACCCAAGGGCTACGTGATTTGCACTACGCAGATGGCATACTTACATGTGCCTTATGTCGCATTTAAACAATGGCTTACAGTGCAGATAACATGAGAATAGAAAGAAAGTCAGCCTAAAAAAATAACCTCCTAAAGACGAAAGTCAAAAGATAAATTGCAACCCAATCATAAGGATTAGGAGGATGCATCGTTAAGGATATGGAAAAATGTCTATGGCCAGGGAGTAAATTAAAAAAGCGGCGGCGAAGGTGCCTTCAATTGAATCTACACGGTAGTAGTTCCATAAGATTACCACGCATAAGATGACGAAGATCAATTGAGGAGGTCTCTCAGCAAAAGCCTGACAAGGCTCCTAATAGGTAGCATGGCCTCTGACTACGGTGACAATATTTTTCAAGGAAAAAAAAGAATCATCAAAATGAGATACAAATTGTTGGTATAAGGTTTTAATAAATATATTTTATTTTACATAAAATAATAATATAAAAATACTTTTATTTTTAAGAAACTCTGATATTATGGCACTGAATATATTCGTATTTATTGACCGTATCATATCACATCATTAACACTGGCTTTCACCCATTTACCACATCATCATCATCAGCGTCATCGTAACGATGATTTTGTTGCATTCATTGATTCAAATGGATTTTTATTCACTTTTCTGGGTTTTTTATTACTTACGATTACTTGTAGTTTTCGTTTTTGATTTGTTTTCACTGTTTAAAACCTCTTCTTTTCATAATCTTAGTCATGTATTTTTATGCTTATAAATGCTTAATAATGTGATTGAGGTTTTATTATTTTGCTTTTCTCATTTTTTTTTGTTATGATCAATTATCTTTGCTTTTAATAACATTATTTCCGAGAATTTTGTTTAACAACTAGTTTCTTTTAAGATGCGTTAAAAGAAAACGAGAATTATGCACAAATGTAATCGATAATTTGTTGTGTGGCCTAGTTTTTTGTTTATGTTTGAAACATAAAGTAAAGATAATATTTTTACAGAACAAATATTCAGAAATACTTGTATTTAAAAAAATTTACTTAAAGTATTTGGTGGATCAAAGGAAAGCTTACGGCTTAAGGCAAATACCTTAAACTATTATACCATTACATTTAAGCTATCTTTATTTTTTTACAAAATTATTTTATTTTAATCGTTATTAATGTAGTGTCATCATCTAACCACTTTTTCATATTAAAAGAGATAAATTTTTCTATTTATTTGTATAAGACGACTATGTCATTGGTTTTTCTCTCTGTGTAACCATAAACATTTTTCATTAATTCGTTCCAGCAATTCGATTCGTTCCATAATGGCTCTTTTCATTTATTTGTTTTATATTTTTTTTTAGCTTGGGAAGCAAAATTATTATTATATTATATTATTATATCGATTATGTTAATTGTTTAAAAAATTGTTTATAAGTGAGTGGTAAATGCTTATTTAATTTTTTTTGCTAATTTTTTTTTGAACAGACCACCCTGCCTGCCAGTTTGTCGACCTAAAGAAATAAACAAACATTTGCAGATTGTTAAAAAAAAAACTTTAAAACTTTTTATTTAAAATGTTTTAAATTGCCACCATAGTAGTATACACTTCAAGTGCCACATTAATGTGGGGGTCTTACTAAGCCGCAAAAAGTTAAACCATTGCACATGAGTACTTTACGTACCGCAAATAAGCACTACAACAAAAAATTATTTTTTAAATATAACAACAACAAAAACATAAATAATTTCATTTTTAAAGTTTTCAATGTGGATTTTCTCGAATTAAAAAAAAAAAAGGAAACAAACAACAAAAAAATAAATACTTTTAAAAAAAGTCGTGATCAAAACCGTGCGCTGAAGTGGAAAGGAGAAAAAATATTATAAAAAAATTATTAAAATGTTAAACAAAAAATAAACAACGAAAATAAATACAAATTATATGAAAAAGGCAAAATCTAACAACCTTTGAGCTGCTTTTTTACTTGACAAAATTTTTTTATATTAAACTTAAATGTGAGTAAGTCAGTTACACCGAATTTTAAATACCCTACTTAGTGGATAAAATTATGTGCAATATATAAAGAGATTTTATTCAGATATGCAGATTAAACCCAGCACCAGCCAAGTAGAATGCATTTTCGAAACCAGCTACGTCAGTGCTCTTTGAACGGTAGTAGTGATTTGGCTGTAAACATCAGCCATTTAACTTATATGTTATCCAGAAAGGCAAACGGAATTTCTTTTTTGTAAGTTAGAACGGAATTTTGTTGAAATCAATGTCTTAAGAAAAAACGACGAAAAATACAAAGCCAATATGAATACTAATTCTGTTTTTATTTTCACAACTTTACTGTGAAACGAAAATTTCAGAAAATATACGAACAAAGTTAAATGTTATTTTGTTTTTCCCTCATAGGAAGGTTGCCTAAGTTTTTTCGTTAAAGAAAACTGTAAAATTAACTCTATTTAAAAACCAGTACTTCTTGTTTGAACCAAATTCTGCTGTTTCACTGGTTCTTCACATAAAAATAACTTAACGGAATACGTCTTAAATAACTTTCAGTCAGCTGTTGTAATAATCTTCTAGGTGTAGAATTGTTGGCCTCTAGAGCATCAATTGATAACTTTCTGTTGTTCTGACGTCCGTCCATCCATCGTGCTGGATGTCCATATAATTTTGTTGTTCAAATGAAGTTCACCTTTCGAAAGCCTTTGCATCGAACTCAGCGCAGATAAGTCAAAATTATTATTTTATAGTAATTGCGACACGGATATTTTTTTTATTTGGTGATTTTCTTCAGTGAAAATTTTGGGCTGCAGTGAACCTCGATCTGTCTCCCACGTAGAAAATCAGTTAAATGCTCCTAAATCTTATCAATCATTGCGATAAGCATATGACGGTTGCGGTTAAGGTGATGTTGTTGCCTCCGCAGACTTAAAAATATTTAAGCGGACGATTCTAAGAAAGACAAGTAAGAGCGCCCGAGTCGGCTGTTTCGAATCTCATATTCCCTTCACATTGGTTTCTTGTAACGTTAACATAGTGGATAATAAGATAAAGTACGTAGATGGTACCGGGGTGCCCCGGTAGATCAGTGGTAAGTGCATGAGTCTACCAGTCTGGGGGTTGTGGGTTCGATTCCCACCAGAGACCCTGGTAAGTTTGCTTCATTTTCTGTTCTTTTTTTCTTTCTTTCTTATTCTTCTCTTAATTTCTTCTTTCCTTCCATCTCAACCTATTCTATCTGCCTCTCCAGGTAACACAAAAGGGACCGAATTAAACGGACCCAAGTGAGCTGTATCCTTTCCTTCAACGGCTGCCTGTTCTACCTAACCTAAAGTGTCTGACATATAGCGTATCAAAAACTTCATAAAGTTGGTTTGCCGTCTGGGGGCTATTCCCCATGTCCTTATTCCACTCTATTGCTTTAAAATGTACACATCAGACTAGAATTACTTTGTAACAGGTTTCAAGTCGATATCTTTACTGTATAAAGCGAATCAAATATTTCTTAAATTGTCCATTTGTATGGGGGCTTCCGTCCCCCTTTCTGATATTTTTAAATGTACACATCATACTATGATTACTTTTTAGCAGGCTTGAAGTCCATAGCTGCTGCAGTTTCCAAAATATAGCGTATCGTAAAATTTAACTAAATTTATACAATGGTGGGGGGCTACCACTTTTCCGGCACCCTTCCAAAATAATGTTCTTTCCGTGCCAAGTTTTATGGTAACAGTGGTCATAGCCGCTGAGATATTTATATGCATGGATTATGTTTTAAGAAAAGGAGTTTTTTCCTGTGTTCGCCAATCTGTAGTAAGCTGATTTTGCTAATTTCAAAAGTCGATAGTCTTGAGGATATTTCTGATGCACTAACACCAAAACCAGCTCGGTAGAACTTAAATCAATTTTGGTTGACAAATAGGCATTGTTTTATCGATTTCCCTATATATAGAGACCCAGGTAATATGTATATACGTAATTGGGTCGGAAATAAATATTGTTAAAATTACTCACGAAATGGTACACCATGCACGCTCATGACTAACTATGTAAAGAGTTTAAAAATAGGGTTAAATTGTACCACTTTCTCAGTCGAATGACTTATCTATTATCCACATCAATTTTGCATGTCTCAGCCTCAAGCCCCATATGACCTACGCTGAAGCCAGTAAGTCAACAGAAATTTATTAATGAGGGCGATTCGCCCCAATGTTTCTAATTTTACGCCTCCCTAAAGAACCACATCTGGCATTACATGAGATATCAAGAGCCCTAGCTTGTGTCTGTGGTAATGTTCCATTGGTTCTTTGTCCACCATGCTTCCTAGCTTTTCGTAACTGCCACCCGGTGGTGGTGTGCTCGTTTAGTTAAATGACCAAAAAGTGCAGTCGACATCTTTTAGAACTTTAAGGGTTTCCTTAGTCCTATCCTTAATCTGGTCATCCTAAAGAATTTTCGGCATTTTTCCGAATCATTGGACCATTGGACCTGTTTGTACCTTGAGCTCGTAAAACCATACGTATTAGTTTGGACCTCTGCTTTAAGAATGTTTTGTGGTTTGAAATGCGAAAATAGATCTCGGCTACGGCCACTAAAGTAGGGTACCTCAAAGTAGCTTAATTTTATTTTCCTTAAATAATGGATAAAATTAGTTGAGTTAAATTTTTTTTTTAGTTTAAAATCAAAATGTTTTTGTTTGAAGGCTGTTCTATGCCAGTTGTTGTAGGAGCGTAGTCATAATGACGAAAGGGAGTCATATTCATGATTATTGAGTTGTTTTGTTTCTGTTGCAGCCTACACCTACTTATTGCCACCAAAGTGTATTGTTGTTCGTATGTGCATACACTTACATATAGTCAATAGGTTTAGGTTTTTGCATTGAGTTGAATTAAATTGTATTTAATTTTTTTTCATGTAATGTTTTTTTTTGTTGACTTTCCTTACAAAGTCTATGCATGGGAAACACATGCTGCAACAATTGTTAAAGGCAACAACAACAAAGCAAAGCAACATAACACAAACAGCAAAGCAGTTTGACTGTAATTTTAAACATCACTTGTTGTAAATGCTATTATAATATGTAGAAGTATTTATGTACGTTATAGCAATTGCTGTTGCTGTTATTATTGTTGTTATTATTGGCAGTGGTGTTTCTCGTTGTTGTAAGAGCTTAATAGAGTTATTATAATTTAAAGCGTTATGATAGTTATATGCCGCTTCTTTTCAGCCGCCATCAACATCATCTACAACATCTTTGCAAACAGCCAGTCAACCACTACCAACAGTCAATGTTTTTTTCTTGTAGCCAAACTTGAACGGGGGAATTATTAACCAAAAAAAAAAGCAGTGAAATAAACTATAATAGTGAGTTTCCCAAACAACATGGTGGTCATGTTGTTACCACTTTGTTGCCCTTGCTATAAACTTTAAACGCTGCTGCAAAAGCTGCAGCTGCTGCTATAGTTCCTGCTTTAGCTACAAATGTAAATATGTGCATGAGCATTTAAGTGCATTTGTGATGGCATGTAGTCTTTAGGTTATCATTTGGTTTTTCTTTTTACCAGTTTGTTATGGCTATGATAGGATTCTTATAGTTGACTCCAGTTAGGGGTCTATTCAAATTGCTACCTTGAATCTTACTTTTTTTCTTTTTAGTTCTTTTCATTTCATTTTTAAAATTTGCCTTTTTCGAAAGTGCACCTTAAAACTTAACTAGTCGCGACTTTTACAAAAAAATATTAAATTTTTTCAATGGCCGTCTCGAGCAATGTATAATTTTACTTTCAATTTGTTGTTTGAAAAAAAAATTATTTCCTTTTAAAATTTTTTGTCGTTTTGTCGTCTTCTTTGCGGGCATGTATGTTGTCCCTTAAGGAATAACGTTTATAACAATTTAAGCACTTGTTTAGAAGAAAAGTCCCCAAAAAATGTTAAATCTTAATATGGAAAACGTGAACTTTTGATTTTTAAAAATGTACGAAAAAATAAATAAAAAAAAGAAGCAATATGCCGTTTGGCAAAAAAAAATTAAGAGAAAATGTAAGGCAAAAAATGGTTTAACTACTGTTTCAATTTGTTATATAATTATTTTCATTTAGAGAGAAATTAAATCTTAAAGCTGTTTGTGAAAACTATTTTTAGTTCTTAGTTATTCGGTGCCCCGATAGACTAGTAAGTAATTGCGCAGTCAAGAAGTCGCTAGTTTGATTCCTACCAAAGACGCTCGTAAGTATGCTTCTTCCTATTTTTATACCCTTCACATAAGTAATAAAGGTGCATATTAGTTTGGCATTCCATTTGCAATTTCTTTAAAAACCATATGCAACCCCATAAAGTGCATATTTTCTTGATCCCTATGGATAGGCCAGTCGATTTAATGATGTCCGTCTGTCAGTCTGTCTGCCCGTCTGTCCGTGTCAAGGTTGAAATCAACTTTTTATAGCCCCACAATGTTGCATAGACCCGTAAGTGGTATTGAATTATTAAAAATATCTACGAGCAAATCGCTATGGAAATCCAGCAAAATCGCCTGTTAAGTGACCGATATATAATTCAAAAACCAAGACCACCTCTGTTTATTTCTCTAAAATGTTTACATAAAAACCCTTACAACTACCCTGGAGTTGCCCTTAAATGGCTTTGGACAGGGTCAATATAAGGAAACTCTTTTCAAAGGTCCAGAAATATCCTCTACTACGCGCTGCAGTTACCAGCAGTGGCACAGCACAGGCAGCTCCACACATCATTCGTCATAATCCTCCTGTCGAAATATTGTAGTTGTAGAGACAGATAGAAGTTTATTTAGATAAAGTAAATCGGTTGATCAGGGGTTTTCCCCCTGCAATGTTCGATTTTGACTGACTATAGGGGCACGACTTTTGACCTTGGAATTACATCGCAGGTAGTTTTTTCGGACAAGGAGGACTTAAAAACAGTTTTTACTGATAAAAAATTAATATACAGGCACTGGCGCTGTTTGGGTGATCATGGCGTGCGATGTTAGGCAGCGGGTTATTAAGGCGTTAGCAGTGGTAAAATTGCCGATGAGCTCATGGGTTGTAAATCGGTTCGGTTTACAGCGTTGAGTTGTGATTTGACAATGTCTTTGACCAGTTTTATATAAAGAAATTCACCCAGACCCTGCTTCATAGGTCTAAGGGAGGTCTTGTATTCTACTTCTCAAAACGATTTACCTGTTACAGTACAATAACTGGAAATAAATGGCTCTGTTTAATATAGTTAGCAAAACAATAGCCCACATAATCAACAATAGGCTGCTTTAAGCACCTGAACAATTGTGTAGCTCAGTTGGATCTTATTGCCAACAACATTCCACTTATATATATCTTAACAGGGAACCGGTAGAAATCGTCGACTATTTCTGCTACCTGGGCAGGTTTATTTCCGTTTGACCTAACCAACAGGGTAGCCGAGGAATAGAAAGGTATGCTTATTAGGGAGGAGTTTGGTTAAAGCTGAGGGAATGCCGTGAGGGCGTATATGGCGTAAAGTTAAGGCAATTGCATTAGATAAACAAAATAAAACTTATATGTTGAAGCTCTACGTTCCATTAGGAACTATGAAAAGTGAACAAAAATAAGAAATTATTTGTAAGCTGTAAAAGTGATAAACGACACCCAAAAATAAATAAAACTCTCTATGAACAAAGCTAAAAAATTTACGTCTGAATTCATAACTCCTTTTGTGGATTAACTAATGGATTATATGTAAAATTTCTATGAAGTAGTTGTTAATACATACACATTTCTCTTAACTTATTTATCAATTTTCTTCGTTAAAATAACCTTTTTTATTCTTCCTCTCGTTACAGTTTTTTTTTTGTCGATATTGCCAACTGCCACCAATCTCAGATATAGTTTAAGGAAATAAGAACAAAACTAGCCACAATAAACAGCCCCTTTAAGTGCTGGGCAGATATTTACAAATAAGAAAAAAACAATGTTTCCCCGCCTACCTGGACCCATAACAGATGACATATTTCTGGGTGCCACCACAACAGTACGAACAGTATTTCCGAATTCACGCTTAGACTCGTTAACAAATCACAATCAACAATTTTCGCCGTCATCGGCACTGCATCACGGCAGCAGCAACAATCATCAGCCTAACCAACATAATTATCTGCAACAAGTAACACCAACAGCTGCAACCAATGGTCACAACACTCAATTGTTGTCACCATATGATTCCACGGTAACGTCTGATTTGCTAGCAACGGCCAGAATAAATGAAGAAGCCGCCTTAGCAATTGATAGCGTGTCAAGTAGTTTAGGTGGTGGCGATAGTTTAAATAGTTTAAGTAATAACTTTTCACCTGCCAATTACCACAAAGATGATGACTTTTGGTTAAATGCCATTGAAGAAGATACATTTGAAACACCATTGGCATTTGATGCCAGCGAAAATGGTCTTTGGAATGGACGTTTTGTCCCACCGCCACCGAGGCCACCGTTTTTAGATGAAGGTGTGGCAGCGGATGGTCTAACAACCTGTGATCTATGTACTTGGGCATGGCAACGTAATGCCTATTCGTTGGATGGATCTATAGGTAAGTGAGAGAAAAATCTTTGTCAAAATAATTTATACTAAAATAAGAAAATGAATCTGCCACACCCAAGTTTTTGGTTTGATAGTTTTTATTTTTTTTATTCTCGTTGTAATAAATTTTTTCAGTTATTTTAGCAAAAAAAAATAACTTTTTCAATTTACAAAAAATATTTTCTATTAAAAATTTAATAAAATATTTGAAAAGAAAACATGTTAAAAAGATTTATCATTGACCACTACAGTCTTTAGTACTCTTATGTTGTATTGGCCAAAAGAAAGAGGCGGCTGTTTGTTTTATCGTTTCATACAATCGATCGAAAATAATTTATCGCTACAATCACTGATGGCGATTTATCATATTTCCAGCTTTGCTCGAATGTTAAAGGAATTTAAAACTAGAAATGTCGGCACAGTGGAAAGAAAGTGGAAATAATTGAGAAGAATTTTAAAAGGGAACTATTGTTTTATTTAAGATCTGACTTAAAATATAAGGATTTAGTGAGGAATTACGAGGAGAATTTTTTTTAGAACTTTGTTGATTTAACCCTTAAATATTCCTACGCTTGAACCAGATTTTGTTTAAATGATTGCTATTGAAGGCATTAGTTTTAAATAAAAAAAATTTGGCTACGAATTTGAAAAAAAAGACCCTAAATAAATAATAACCCGAATTTCTTTATTAGTTAAATTTTTGCCTTTTGTTTTTAAAATGCTTCCAAAGAATTTGCACTCTTACGCCTACTGTTCTCACTTTTACTAAACAGTGGTAATGCATAGAATTGCAAAAAGAAAAATAACTTTTTGTTTTTCTCCATATTTTCTTAATGCCAATTGTAGTTAAAAGGAAAAACAATATCTGCAAAGAACTGAAATAAGGAATTTTTGTATCCAAGTTAAAGGCCAAGTTGTTTTTGCCACTTTTTATATGCAACTGCTGAATTCTTTTTTCTATGCCAGCAGTAAACTTTAATTTTTCATATGATTCTGGTAAGAGGCAGAGATGCAAACATATAGAAAAAATAAATTAACAGAAGAGTAAAAACAACAGCAGAAATAATTGAAAAATCTGTCGCTTATCTTTATAATCAATATAATAAATTGAATAGATGCCATGGTGGAACTTTCAAGAAAATAGAAAACCTTTAAACAAGTGGAAATGCCATGTATGCTTGCAGCAAATTATATGAACCCTTTTAGGTGGACGATTAATAGAAAGGGTGCAGGCTTCAAAGAAATAAGTGCTTTTTCAATTATTTTCTTAACAATAAGCTATGGTTAATGTCATTTCTAAAAGACTCAAAGAGAAAGGAAAATTAAATTTAAGTTTTTTTTTTTTAAATAAAACAGGAGCATTGTTAGTGCTTACTCACCCGGACTTTTCACAGATTTGAACAGGACACCTGCAACACTTCTCGAAACAATGAATGCTAAGTTGTCTAATTTGCTTGCAAAAAGTTATTATTCCAAGAGTCCTTTTTTGTGATATTTGTGTTAAAGATCCGCAACTGGGCTAAACGCCATGGGTCGATTCAAGCTTAGTAAAATCTGGTGATGGTAGAATCATTGGAAATGCAAAATGTAACAGCGACTACATGATACTAAAACATAGCTTCATTGTGAAGCCAAGTAGTATTGCGGAGGAAAATGGCTTGTTGGATTGTCTTAACTAAGACCATAATTACAACCCAAAAATTATTTACGGATAGATCAGAAATACAAGTGGGGTTTGGATTGCGGTTAACTTTCAAAGGACGGGTTCTAAGTTAAATTGGGTTGCAAAGGGAATATTCGTCAGTTTTACCTAAAGACCTTTATGCCCATCGCAAATCTATGTAAAAGAATGTGGAATAAATAATTGGCAAAATTAAAAGAAGAGACTGTAAAAAGAAAGATAAAAAAATTTTAAAAAAGAGCAAAAGGATTGAAGAAAAATATTAGATGTCCGTCGAATAATAAGCAAAATCCAAAGCCTTTATGAAAATCTGCTTGTTAAATACTTCGCCAACCCAAGCCCTTGAGATTAATCCTTTGATGTTACCTAGCCCACTTAATTCTCTGCCCTGATCCTCTTTGCAAATTTATCAGCAATTTTTTTTACTAAAAACACCACAATGTTTTCACAGTGCTCGTCATTGTTACCGCATTCCCTACTTTCAATTTTGGGCCCCCTATTACCGACGGGATCTCCGCCTTAAAATTTTACATTGATCCGAAATGTAATATTCTCTAGACCTAGGTGAACTTCTTGCCGCAATTCAAGCCACAAAATTCTCAAGAAAGAAAATGTAGAATGATATTCAATAGGTCCCTTAAAATGTCTAATACTTAAAGAACTTTTTGGTCTTCCACTGTTCTCCTGCCCTAAGAGCTCTAAGGCAAAACCTTTTGATGATAGTCGGGCTTCAATCAGGCATTCTCCAAAAGTCTTCTTCCTCCTCAGGTGTCCAAGCATTCAAAGAATCTATTGGCTGCCATTTGCCGTTATCGAGGAGCCTTAATGCCAGGGAAATGAAAGGGCGGAAAAACTTGCAGTTGGCGTTTGAGCTCCACTTAAGTCTTACAGTAAAAGTATTGACTTTGCTATGAGGGTCAAAGCCACAGAGGTTTAGCTAAACAACCCCTCGTGTGAAGTCTACAAGAGTAATAGCTTGTCATGCAAAAATAACAGGACCGTTGGCTTGTAATAAATACAGATTCTGTTTTGTACTGGGGGATGCAGAAACTACAAAGTAGCTTCTCTTCAGCACTTATCTTCTTAAAATTGTTTTTAAAATCATTTGACAAAACTACAAACCTTTTACTATTAGAATTTTTTGAATTCTTTTATTTAAAAATTTTTTATTACTAATTTATCTAAACAGGCTGGTGCGTGTCTTAACATGTTCTGGTTATAAAACGATTAATCACCACTTATGATAATTCTCTTGTTCTTCCAATACTTTTCATTTTATTTGTGGGTTATGACCAAGAGACAACCTTCTTTCTAGCCAGCCTTTTTAAAAAATATCTTCGATTTTCGTTTGAACATTTAAGTTTTTAATGTCCTACAGCATGTTAACATAAATTAATTTATGGTAGACATTATCAATACAAATTTCCTTTTTCAATAGTACATAGACATAGGGGCTTATGGATGCAGCCAAATCTTTGGGCAATTTTTTTTTGTTTCAACTTTAAATCAAAGTAGGCGGAAAATCTTCACAATTTTAATTTGTGCAATTTTTCTTAACAACTACAAATATTTAACTCCACCCTATTCCCCCTTAAACGTCTGACTTTAGTATGCGAACTATGTTTTAGGCATGTTAAGACGCGTACATATGTTGCATGTTGTAATAAACTGCCAAAGAAAAGGTTCAGCCATCCAGCTATTTAGTCACTCACTTATTTGTACAATAATTTAATTGAAATTGAAACTTATAACAAAAACCGTGTTTTTTATCGCAATGTTGCAACAAGTCAAATGCTGGCAACACACTTCATAAAATACTCTTTACTTTTATTTAACAAAAATAGTTTGCATGTCTATTTGCAATTATGAAATCTAAATGAATTTTAGTACAACCTTATTAAAGATAAATTTTTTGCAACAATTTTTTTACGTTTAGTTTAATGTTAAGACAATTGTTAACATTGCAAAATAAAATATCCAGACAAATTTTAAACCTTTTTCACACGTTTTTATATAAAAGAAGATTAAAAAACTAACAAATAGTCTTCCAGTCATTTGTCGCAGTTAAATGTATAAAAATGTTTTTATGAATTTTTTAATGATTTATGATTTCATTTCGTTAACTTTAACAAACTGTCATGCATAAAAAGAATAGTAAAAATATTCTCGTGTAATTTCTTGCCCAGAGGGTGAACCGGCAGACCGGTTAATTGGCGTGCAGGTTTGAAATTAGGAGAGTTTTAAGTTCGATTTATACTAGAGACTCTGATTTGTTACGTTCAATTTCTTTTGCTTTCTAAAAAATTTATTTACACTTCACTAAATTTGTTGAATTTATTCTTTTGACATTGACCATGTTCTAATATACCACTTGAGGCTACTGATGTGAAAAAAAATGGTTGAGTCAGCTTGGCTTTGTAGCCGAAATTAATACCAGTAGAGCTTCAAACAGTTCAGGGACTGGTCACCCCCATAGCCGAAATTCCTTCTACTCTTGACTTGGGTCTACTGATTTTAAAAAATACGGTTCACACAGCCGGCTTTGTAGCCGAAATTAATACCAGTAGAACTTCAAACAGTTCAGGGACTGGTCACCCCTATAGCCGAAATTCCCCCTACTTTCGACAAAGTTTTGAAATGTTGGCCCAGCAACATCAGTCGACAACACGTATGAAGAAAATAGCACACAGCATTAAACGTACACTAGTGATCAGTGGGTACTCTTACAGATAACTTTCCTTCACTTTAGAGCAGCCCATTAAATTTAGCAAGATCCGACTATCATAAGCAGGGGTCACTATCGGTCGAAAAGTATCAATAACGGCGGCAGCAATCGGGTGTGGCGATAAAGTAATTGCAGAGGCAGCAGCCTAAAATGTCATATTCATACCTGCAAGCAAGGAACAGACGACAATAGAGGTCACCAAGGTAAGTCTCCGCTAAGCCTGTTCCTTCTCCTCAATAAACTCAAAGCTAGCAAACACGCCGTCCTGGCATTTATCGGATCGCCCTCTTTAATTTCATTAACATCCCAATCGCAACCATCACAAACAACTTGCATTTCCTGCAAATCTATAATGTTATCAAATTCGTCACACCCTGTAAATATATACCTTACGTTATTATTTTTCTTGCCATACGGGGAGCGCTCCTCTGAAGCAAATACGCAATTGAGTGATTGCCATGACTATTTACTTGTCTCAACCAGCCGCCCACCGCTTTTTTACCAGGCTCAGATTAACCTTGGAGCAGTAAGTAAGGGCTCAGGTCTGCCAGTCTGGGGTGCACGGATTCCAGTATCGCCAGAGACTCTGGTTAGTCTGTTCCATCATATTTTGCTCCCCTCTCTACAATTCATTTTTCCTTCTATTTTAATTTTTTATGTTTCTCTGCAGGAAACATAAGGGGGTCTAATTACTGAACCCAAGTGAACCGTATCCTCTTCTCTGGCAGTTGTCTGTCCTGCCAAACCTTACTTAGCGGCTTGAAATCAGGGGGACTGATATTTCTTCCTGTGAACATCTGAATAGGAGTCCAGTTAGAAAAAACTACCTTCTGAATACAGGAGTGACTTTGTCGGTAATCGGTATTAAGAACTGGTCACTGATTCCCGTGACTTCCTAGCCCTCGGGGGAAGGATGACATAAGAGAGTTGAACTCTCACCAAAACAGGCATCTCTCTGTTTAGTACACTATTACGTTCAAACTAAAGATATATTTACGCATTTAAAACATTTTTTACCTCAAACAAAGTACAATCATTATATTTAATAAATAATTTTTTTTTTAATATGTATCCTTATATATGAGAGATCTTTCCACATGCCACATAATTGTCTATCCATATGATTACATTGTCCTAAAAGTAAATTCAAGAAATGTCTAATCGCATTTAGCCACACTGCAAGATCAAACGTAACTGCTGCTGCTTCTGGTGCTTTCTCATTTGAAAAGAAATATCTAAAAAATTCGCATTTAATTAAGACATTAACAAAACAACAGCAAAAACAAAAAAAGAATTGAGAACTGTAGGCAAAACTTGAAAAGAAATATAATTTTGGGCACGTTTTTTGCAATGAAGTTAGTTTTTGCTTTTGTTGACTGACTGCTTCATTTATTAGTTCGTAAATATTAAAAAAAAATGTGTTCATCGAGCACACTGCTGTGCTTTGTGTTTGTGTGTTTTTGAGATATCAGCCATCTCTAATCAAGAAAAGTGGCATGTAGAACTTTTGTTCAACACGATAAAAGCAAATTACTAACAATAAAATAAGCTAAAAATACGTGTTTGTGTATACAGTACTGTGCATTTTAATACCTGACCTAAACAATTATGAGTTCCGTGCTGGGATTTTTCCCAGAGTTACTTTCTAAATCGTTTAGAGCACATCTTTCCGTCCGTCCAGCCTTCTCGTTGGATATCCATTCTTTTGATCAAAATGGAGGTCGTATATTTTACATAGATCCTGTACAAACCTTTCGAAATATAACTGCTTTGAATAATACTCCATCGCAATAAAGCTTTACACATATTTTGTATCTTATAAAGGTAATGGTTAAACTGTATCTGAATTCAAATTTCGACCATATTCTACCCGGAAGACATGTTGTAAATTGGTTTCTCTTAACAGCATTAGACTTCAACCATTTGAATTAATCCTTACCTGTCCGCCTAGAAGTTAAAGAGTGCCTAGTCCGATAGATGAGTTAAAAAGGCTATAAATTCCATGCAAGGAAAGTTGGATTGTAAAAAGATAGTGACCATCGAACGCTACAAATTGAGGGGGTTTTACCGCTATTGTGGCTCCTAAGTCAATAGTATATTAAGGAAGTTTAATACGGAAGAAGAAAGATATATGAAAATGCAAACGTTGCGGTCATTCCGGTCAAAGGAAAGCTTCTTGCAATGAACGGGGTTGGGGTGCTGTATACGCTTTCATTATGAGCACCAGACAATAGTTTGGGAGTCTATCCCGACAAAACAGAACTAGTTTTCTAGGAACAATGGTTGTAAGACCCATTCTAAAGTATGACTACAATGTACAGTGGGAGGCAGTAGAAAGGGGCTATATGAAGCTTCTTGCTAACACCCAAAAATGTGTTTCACTTAGCATCACTGGTGACCTAAGAAACACGGCTCAATCGGCGCTAGACGTCGTTCTGTACAAGGAACTTATTAAGTGCTGAGTGATGTGAATGGCGGCAAGAAGCTTAGTTAGACGAGGTGAGTCATGGTAGCAGAAATTTCCTTGTACTGGCTACTTGAAGGCACATTGGGTCAGGTCTAGGCCAGTGAGGGATTGCAAGAAGGCCCTTGGTGGGATTATGGCAACCTTCAATCTAAGACAGTGTTGTATTCCGGGATACTGCAACATAGTTTGTATTGAAATCTTGCTCGTAGTGGTTTGTCCCTGAAGTTGGCATATAAGGAGGAAGCTGTGAGGCCACCAAAGGGTCACTACTATAGGAAGTTAGGACATCGATGCTTATCATAGCAAACATTCAGTGAGTATAGAGGATTAACTGCAGAGTTGCCAGGACTATGTGGCCGGGGATGAGCTTAGCAAGCACCACGCTGCTCATGGGTTTGGGGAGAATATACCTTAATACCATAATTGAGATCACACTTAGGCACTGCCTGGATAGGGCTAGAATGGGTAGACGGGTTCGGGGCACTCTGGATTATTTATCGATTGGAAGAGAAGTTAGAGATAATGAAGCAGTGGCAGCCAACACTGCCCGAGTTTGTAGAGCCATAGGGTCAAGTAGTTGGGTAAATATTCCATTAAATAATAGGTTATGTCTCGCAGTGCAAACTGAAAAACATAATTTGGTTCATTATTGGTATCAGCTAGCTGGGAGATGGAAAATGGAGAGCGAGCTTTCACATGGATACTTAAATTATTTTTGCTTTCTGAACATTTTCCTTTTTCTAGTCTTACTCTTTCTATTTCCATTCATTTTATGTCTTTTTTTCATAGTTTTCCTTAAAGAGGTCTCCGAGTGTTGTTTTTATTGACATTCGAAGCCTAACCTTATCAAGATTCGATGAAGAAGAGGCTCTTCTCTTCATGAGCTGTTCAATAATAACAAAAAAGTTACTTCCATTTTGAACTTAAGACTTTTCTTGCAAATTCTTTTTATAGCTCTCTGCACATTATCAGTAATTCTCTATTTATTAACTGATATTTCTAGTTTTAAATTGCACATTATTGTAGCTATGAATATTCGTATATCTTTTTAGAAGTATTAATGTTCGTTTAGTTCTCCCAGAGATTGGGGTAAAACATGTGTTTGACAAAAAAAAAATCAAATCTTTATGAAGAAGAAAAAGATTTAAAACGAACGAGTTATAATTCAACATCATCGCATTAGAAACACCACATAACAACAAAAAGGCAAAATGCTTGCCGGAAAGTAGATCCCTATGGGAAAATATCATCGAAAGTCTCCGGTTTTATTCTTCTATTGCAGGTAGTCAGCCCTTATGGCGAAAATGTATTTAAGGATTTAATTCCTTAAAGCAAAGCAAACCACTTGTCTTCATAATATTTCCTACTGGGTCTGTTATTTCGCCTAAAAGTTTATTTTTTCTTTTTAAATTTTCATATAAATCGAATTGAGTGTATGCTTTATAAAATTCCTGGAAAACTGTTACCTGCCCTGATATGTTGTATTTTAACTTTCCGTTTATTTCTGTGTTTCCAGTTTTTTCTCAATTTCTTGTCTCTACAATTATGATCTGGTGTTATATGTTCGTGTGAGTATGCAAAAACATATGAGGTATTAATAAAGTTATTATATGGTGGTAACTTTTTTTCTGTTTTTGCAACATTTCCCCTCCAAACAACGGCACGAGCAGTTTGCCATAATCAAGACAGCTGCAGTTGCCAACCATTAACCATTACCACTATGCGAAAGCCATCGTTTATACAAATTGGCAAATGCATTTCAATTCTAAATATTTCGATATTATTTCATATTTACTAACATACACTAATGCATGCATATACAATCACTACGAGTAAATATGGCGCTATAATCTACACATTCATATTATTTTTACGGTAATTATACGTTAGTGAAAACAACACAACTTACTTTTGATATGTTGACTTGACGTTTTTCTTTAAATGCTGTTGGTTTTTCGATGACGAATTCAAATGAATGTAGTAAAATTTTATACATTTCATAAAGTTAGATTATAGGCTTCAAAAACTTTAGTCATATGCGCCAAATGTGAAAAAAGTAATATTAAAATGAGAGATGCCACATAACATATGGGTATTTCTACAAAAAAATTCGCCGTTCATCAAAATAAATATTTTTATCATGACAAGTTGAAAGCACACAAGCAAATAAGCAAAAATGTGATTTCTTATGCATGATTGAGGAAAAAAGAAAGACTGGTTGGTTTATATCGTAAGAAGTTGAGTTTAATCGCCAGCGTTCGGTTAGTGTCTAGTATGATCCCATTTTGATATGACTATACCACTCGACTGATGTATTGTCTGTAAAAATTCTTTCTTGAATCGCTGTACTAGATCGAACCTGTCACCGAAAAGTATCTCAACAGGTCATTTGATCTGCAACCTGATACCCCACTAAGTTTTTTTTAGTATATAAATTCATGTCTCCTGACAGTTAAGGCGGGACATTCACAATTAAGAGGTAAAGCCAACACCTTCTTTTCACTATTCCCACAAATACGACAGTACTTATTGGAAGAGTGTCCATGTCTGCTTGCATATTTACCTACTTCCCATTGAGGCTGACAAAAATCTCGATACATCTTTCCGGTTATGCCTTAGTAGTTTATTCCTACGCTTTAAAGCTATCAAAGAGTGAAACCCAACCATTAGCCCCACTAATGTTAAAGAGGTCTCAGTTTGGCCAGCTCATCTTAAAGTCTCCTGGTTTTATCTGTGGAACTCAGTACATTACAGCCCAAATAGTCAGCGATCGACCAGCTGGTAATTGACTGCGGTATTGCAAAATATTTGATAAGAATGTTGGAATCTTCGCTGACAGCCAAGCCGCCTTTAAATTATTAATAACACTGCATTACCCCTTATCTGTGGATGCCGAACAACGTTAAACTCGAAAGATGCATTATGGCATGACATGGCAGCAGTAAAACTAATTGTGTTCCTGACATTCTAGCATCAAAGGGCATACAAGATCTTTGTACTTTTGAAGCTTCTTATCGGCGCGACTGCTGCAAACGGGGTAAAAATTTCATGAGCTCGATTTAGTGTGCGTTTGAGTGTCCATAATCTCATTGAGACTACAGTTTCTCTTTGGGTACGGTCTTATTTTAAGAGAAATAGTGATAAGAACATCCTAATTTTTATGCGGACTAGAGTAGAGCTGTTGCCTCATAGGTGCCAATAGCTGACTTGGGGGAAGAGGTGATAGGCAATCAGATCAGCTTTATGCGTTACGTAAAGGACTCACAAAGCTAGTGAAATGATAGAGTAACGGGCGTATGCTACCTCCAGGTTGGACACTGTCTTAGCAACTTAGAAAAATTTAAGTACGAACTTCTTGTCTCGTAATTTTTGGAATCAGAGGGGGAGATTACCTGGCCTCCTATCCTTGAAAGGTTTTAGGTCATAGACAGCATCTCCTGAATCGGAATCAGAAAGAAACAGGATACTTTTTATTGATATGGCTGGCGAGATATGTAAGACCATATTTAAAACTATATCGCAATTTCTGGAACCAGGGTTTGAGAAATATGTTAGTTAGTTAGTTAGCTAGTTAGCTAACCTCCTCAAGGCTCCTGATAAATCGAGAAGTTAAGCTCGTTCTTTTTCTGAAACCTTAGCCTTCTGCTATTGCTTGATAAAGTGATGGAAATAATAATGAATAATTAGTTTTGTGGCGTGTCTATAGTGACTTTTCAAAACCTCATGATGGATCCCCTGTAACAGTCTTTAGAGCATTTCTTTAAAGTGTGCGCGTTTGCGGATAATCGGATCATTATGGGTGAAGGGAAGTTTAGTGCTGGACTTGAACTGTATGAAGAGAAGGCCATGCATGGCATAAGTTGGTATCTCAGTGGGAGTTACGGTGGCTGAAAAGTAGGTTGTCAAAGAAGTCTCTTCCGCTCATTTGGTCCAGCGACGTTAGCCTTAGATATGCGATTTAAATCAAGTATAGGAGGATAGCGATTAATCGGAGGATGAACTTATTAGCTGTTCCTCCTTATGTGGGGAAGAAGCTGATGGTGTAGGTATGTTCAGACACATTGTGACTAGGGCTTTGGTAGGCGTACTGTGTGTATCATAGACGAGAGGCTGTTCTTTGTCCGGGCAACGTATGGTGGTCTGATACTTTTTGATCTCTTGTATGGCATCCTTTATTTTGAAAGTGATAAGTCGGGCTACTATTTTTAGGGGCAAGAAGGGCGCATGATCGGATTTAGTAGAAAGGGTCGTAAGGCCAGTCAAGTTGCTTTTCGCGGAGGGGTAGGATAATGAACTTGGGCATCTTACGGGGTATGCCTGAAAGCTCCAGATTGTACGCGTGGGGATGGAACTTAAAACGTAAGACACATACTGACAAAGTGTGTCAACTTTGATGGCATAGGGGATTTGCAGCAAATGGCGCTGTTTTTGATGACCACGATTGAGATGTCAGTGGGATTTTAGAGGACAATCGGACATATACTAGGTTGGATGCGTCTACTTAGGAAGTATATGATAGGAGAAGAAACATACTTGGTGAAAGCTAACCTCGATGTGGATGACCGGGCTGGGGGCTAATGCCCATTGTGTTGGCCATCTGACGCTATCTGTATCTGGTTTGTGAGTATGGTTATGGCCTGCAGCTTGGTGGCGTTGCTAATAAAGTGTCGCTCGATAAATTAACCGTACTTTAAGAGTTCTGTGAGATTAGGCTACCAAGGCAGTTCCTTACAATTATTTTAAGTAAATTCGTCTCTAAGGGCTTATTATGTGGCAACTCTTATATTAGTTATTAGTCGTTGTTCAGCTGTGGTAAAAAGATTTGTTTTTTTTTTTAACGATTTTGTGCACATTAGAGTTTCAATTGTTTTTTTTTCTTGTCGCTTATTTGATTTTACTTCTTATTTAAACACAATTTGCACGCTATAGTCACACTTAGTTGCAATAATTTTTGCTTCTGTCGTTATTGCAACACACATTTACAATAGTTGGTGTCAACCAATTGCCAGCAACACCAAACAAAAAACGTATATGATGGTTTAGATGTTATTATTGCCACTTTCATTAGTGATTTTAAATAGAAATAAAAAATCAACTGAAATGTGTGGCGTCTCAATTTGAAAACTATAGAAAAAAACTAAAAACTTTTAACATTTAACTCTCTCTCCCTTCAAGTTTTATTTAAAAGGATGTCCTGCTGTTGCTGTCAGTTTGTTTTAAAATTTTGTTCAAAAGTTTGTGTGTGTGTGTGTGTGATTGTATGTATGTATGTGTTAATGTCTATATTTTTGTTAAATTGACAAATGTTGTTATGAATATGTTTGAGTTAAATGTTAAGATATTGGGTTAGACTTGGCGGCAGGTTAAACAAATGAAATTAAAGCGAAAAAGGCGTTGTTTTTTTCAGTTTTAATTTTTGTTGAATTTTTAAAAACTTTTGTCCCTGTGTATTGAGTAATTTGTATGTTAGTCGTTGATGTTTTTAAGCAATGAAAATTTATACAGTTGATGACCTAGAGATACATACGTTTGTATGTCAAAATGGTTAAAAAAATTTAATAAAAATTTGGTTGAAAACTTTTTGATTCTAGCGATTAAACTTGTAAGGGCTGCTTGAGGCATAGAATTTATTTGAAAAGTTAAACACAGAAAATTCCAGGAAATGGCCAAAATTTTGGCTTAATTTGCTTACCAATATTTAAGAGTTTGCCATTTAAGAAAAGCTTACGGCATTAGGCTTCCGCGACTGCGCCTTATTACCGCCATCATGTCTTTCAAATTTGGCATTTCAGTTATAGTGCTACGAATGTTGACTTCAACGTGATAAATCGTTGCTGGTTAATCAACAAACACCAAAAATGAGACGCATCCTCCACAAAAAGTAGTTTAAAAGTATGAAATTAGACGAACGAGTTGGTCAGTCCATTTCTTGAGATAAATCGGGTACCAAACATTGGGCCCTGTATGGCATGTAGCACTGTCTTGTTGGCACCATATCTCCTCCAAATTATTTGCAATGTCATGAGTCATGAATCATGAGGTATAAAAAATTACAAATATTTTGCCTGTAGCATTCGCCATTCGCATTAATGTTGCCAATAGTTTTGGCCTTTGAGGCCTGTGGCAAGTAAACCACACCAAGCATTGGTATTTGTGGGTCGAAATAAGTTTTAACAGTCTTAAGAGGACTGTAATCTTTTTTAAAAGGGCATTCTCATTTTTTTCGCATCCGTTTACACAGGTATGAGCCTAATAGCTGAAGATCATTTTAGGATAAAAATCAAGTTTATTCTCAGCCCATGTACTCTTCACACGACTCATCATTGATGTCCGCTGGCTTAAGTTGTTGCACCAGTTTGATCACATAAATTTTCCAAATCGTAATATGGCATAGAACGAGTAACTGAGAACAGCGTCAGATCGATAAGTTTAAAACTTGTGGCAATGGTTTGTTATTTACACATGGTGCGGGCTCAATTTCAGCAACTATTTTTTGCAAAAGTAAATATGGTCAATCAGCGATGTCGTTAAACAGAGCTTAACTCCCAGCTAAAGGAAGGTAAACACATCAATATCCCAGATGAAAAATAACAGAGCGGCAGAGCCAATGGCTTAACGGCCATGTCTAGATTTGGAACACCTGCACTGCGAAGAATCTCTGATATAAATTCAAAATCATCCGCAAAAATCGGAAAGGGCCTTGCTGATCCTTCAGGTATGGGCACTTGGTTAAGTAGATGACGGTGTTCTCAAAGTGTTTAAGAGAAAAAACTTCGCAAGATACAGGCACCAATCTGAGTAGAAAATTTATTCGAATGGAAGTCTCAGGAGGCGACGACCGAAACTCCATTGAAAATCCAAATCCAAGAAAACCTCTTCAGACTCAGCGTAAGAAGTTTTGGAACAAGCGCAGAATTGCAAAGTGCTTTAAAAGTCATTCTTAGTTCGTTCAATAACCCACATGGGTTGCTATAAATGGTCAACTTAGTAAGTACATAATTCATTGAAATAGATCATGAATCGATGCCTTACACTGCATATTGCCTACTTAGATGGACAATAAACCGTAAACTTGACAAAGTGCTCTATAAGTTTGACTAACAGAGCGCGAATTTCGGAAATAAATTTTTTAGTTTGAAAACCCTCTTCCGGTGCAAGTCTTTGCATGCTGATTTGCCAAAGTATGAATATTTTTTAGAAACTTATAGGCCTTTTCAAAGAGATAATCGAGTCTAAATAATAAAAATTTTTGGGATCTCTGGCAATTTTTTAACTAACGCATTTAAACTTTTTGAAAATATTCAAAATGCATTTTATATTTTATTTTAATTTAAAATTTCTATTTTACCTTAAACGTATTTTTGTAAAAAAAATATTTAAAAATTTTATAACTTCTATTTATTTTGTTTCCCACTGTACGTATGCGGTAATGTGCAAAAAGTTAAATGAATGTTATTAATGTTTTTTTTTTATTTTGCTGTTGTTATTCTAGTTCATAGGTTGTCAAAAATTCATTTTTAGTGCACAATTGTGCTACAAAAACAATAAAAAAAACTCACACCGACGCTTGTTCTCTTTTATTTCAGTTTGATTTCAGTCGTTAATTGAGTGTTAACGAGTGCACATGTGCGGATGCTTACTGCTTTTTTTTCAGCTTTCTTGTTTTTTCAGCTTTGATTTAATTTCAAAATAAACCAGCAAACAAAATAGTATAATGGAAGATAAAAATTTTTGTTTTGTCATTAAAAATGTTTTTGGTAACATGCAATGCATTTTATGTTACCAAACATTTAAAACAAAGAAAACAAGAAAAACTTAATTTATAATACCTAAATACACTTAATTTTTTAAGTTTTAACTGTAAATTAAACTCGCCCAAATGAATATGTGTGAAAAAAAAATTGTTTAATTCTGTTATAACTGAGGCATATTTTGTATTTAATTTTAATAACTTTTTTTTAAGTTCATTTCCATTTTGCCTTAAAAAGTAAAATTCATCACATTTGCAATGCTTAGTTTTTTGTTTGCTGGGCAATTTTCGCTTATCCAATACAGACGCATTTCATTAAATGAGAGTTTTGACAACCTATGTTTTAGTTCAAAATATAACTAATGTCTTAATTTAGCTGGAAACATGTCATAGCAGTATTAGTGTTCTCCTCCTTTTCATAAACACACACTCACAAAAATAAATTAATGAAAAAAATAAATAAAAATAAAATCAAATAAAAAACCTTTCTGGCATTTAGGCTTGAGTGATCCCCTTTATGTTTTTTTTAATTGTGGTGCTTTGTACATTTTTTTATTTTATATTTTATTGTATTTAGTTGTTATGGCAGAACATTAGTTGTTTTTCAAACACCTTTTTAAAATTTAGTATATAAATAAAGGGGACGAAATTAAAAAAAGGTGAAGAAAAAATTTAAAACTAATGGTGTTTTCCTTTCTAGCAAAAATGTTACATTAATGTTACCATTCGAGCGGGTTTATGTTCCATTCTAAAAAAACATGCAAGAGTGAAAACAGTAATCGTGTTCCTTTCTGAACATGTTGCACAAACAACTGGCAAAAGTGTAACATATCTTACCCCCAATTATATTGCAGTGTAATAAGGTACCACTTTTTACAGCTGTGTTATGTATGTAAATACTTTTTTATGCAGGCGAGTTTTTAACGCAGAGTGTAGTTTTTATTAAAATCAAGCAATTTTCTGTTCCATTGAAACAAAAAAAATGGACAACTTTTTAAGTGTGTGTGTAAACTGATAAAAATTTTACACATACATATTGTAACATTTTTTTTTAGAATGGAAAACACCATAAGACTATACTGAGTTGTGTTATAATTTTAAAAAATGGTATAAAGCATACTTTTAGGTTATTAAACGTATGTATGTATTTGTCAGTTAATCTATTATTGTATTAGTATAATTACTCATATGTATTTCAAAAATGCTTTAAGTAATAATTTCTTGGAATCAGGTAATTATATATTCGAAATAATAAGAAAAGGCTTAATTTTTGTTAAACTTATATTATTTGAACATAAAATTAAGCATTGGGAGACGAAAAAAAAATTCAAAAAAATACCTAAAATTGTTTCAGTTTGAATCAAAACAAATAAAGAGAAATAATTAGGCTTATAACTTTAGATTCGGGCGCTTAATAATAATATCAAATATAACTTTATTTAAGCATAAGACAAAAGCTTTAAATAAATCTAAGCTTCTCATATTTTACTTCAGCAATTTGGAAACCAAACTTAGCCCCCTCCCCCCCTAAACATGCCTTTAATGGAAGAATACCCCACATCTAAGGACTACAATTTAGTTAGGACTAAAAGGGACTAGTCTGATCGTGGCACTTTGGACTATTATAGGAAATGTAAAAAAGTTTTAGAGACGATAGAGCATATTGTCTGTCACTGCCCGTGATTACAGAACCATTAAGTGACGTCGTATATGTAAGTAATGTTTTCGGGCGTAAGATGGAAACATTATAGTGTTGATTGTCAGAATCGGGTAGTTAGGGAATAGGCAATAAAAAGGGAAGGTTTGCACAGAGTTTGTAGTAGAGTTATTTTTCTTTTCCGGTTTTCCACTCTATCTTACTTTTTTTCTTTTTTTCATTTGTTATGTAATTCTTAAAAGGAGCATACAATGAAGTAAGGAGGTTTCATAATGCAGATGTAAAAGAAGCTATGCTTTTATTAATCAACCTTTGTACCCTAACTCTACATAACCAAATGTTTTAAATAAAAAACGTAATAATTGACATAAAGTTTTATTAAAGGCATTGAACGATAGAATGGAAGTGCAGATTCTATTTTTTAAAAAGAATGTCACGCAGATGTCTTTCGTCAAGTTGAACATCCTGTTCAAAATGGAGCCCTATGTTCTGCGCCACACGCTGCAATAAACTTAGTTTAATTGAGCTCATTTCTCGACGAATATTTTCCTTTTAAGGCACTAAAGATTAGGGATTGTCATTATAAATCCTCTAAAATCCCATAAAAGATCCATGGTAGTTAGATCTGGCAACCTCGGTAGCCATGGGATCTCCCCAAAGCGACTAATCAGTTTTTGGGGGAAGTTTTTCCGAAGCTGTGTGTGCAGTAGCCCCATCCTGTTGAAACCACTTATGTGAAGAGTAAAATGGATGAGCTCGCAGGTTTGATGAAAAGAATTCTGTAATAATACATCCATTATTTTTACCATTGACATTTGTCGTCTGGCCGGCAGAGTTTTTGAAAAAAAAATGGTCCAATTATCTTATGCGTGGATAAGGCACAACAAACAGGTACCCTGGGTGTTTCAGTGAAAATAAACCCTGTTGCTCCAAAAAACCAGTGCGATATCGCTTCAACATCGTTTTACAAAAATTTTTGCGGTAATCAAAGCCACTTTCTTTCAGTTCTTGAACGATTTGGATATTAAAAGAATGAAACTTCAGATCTTTTTTTGAAATTTCATGAATAATCGCTTTTGGAGGTCCCAGTAAGCCTGTTCTTCTCCGTATTGAAAGTCTCGGCTTCTCGCGTAAACTGCTTTCAACCAGTTCAATGTTTCCGGGAATCCTGGAAGATCGACTGGGTCCTGGTCATGGGAGATTCATAACCGAAGCAGTTGTGCGGAATCTCCGCATCAACGAACGAATTTAATTTACACTCGATGCGAATACCGAACTTTGAACATAATTGTCGACGAGCAAGTACGTACGAATCATTAATCACTCGACCACTGCGACTTCGTGACTGACAAATCCGCACAATCAATAATTTTAAAGGTACCACCCGTCCTCCGCAAAGTTTATTGTTTTTTGAAGCAATCGTACTTAATAATACAAATTTGAACCTTGTATTTAAAGTTTTTTTCCGAAAAAAAAATTTACAATTTCTCACATAAAGTTTAACTTAAACATTTTTCAGATTTTATGATGGATACAAAAATCAATTTTTTACGCAAAAGGAAAAAAAACAAATTTTTTGACAACGAGCTGTGAAATTAATTTTAAAAACGCATCTCATAAAATCTTGAAATTTATGACAATTTTAACTTAAATGAAATTAAGATCTCGCTTCTTGTATTAAGTGTTTTCTTTTTATTTCTTTATTAATTTTTAAGCTGCAATAACTTTGGACAGCAATATTAAAAGCTCTTATTGTCTGAAATTGTATATTTGTCATCTTAAATGCGAAAATCGCTTTTAACATCTGTCCTCTGAATAAACACAAGCAAACACATGCACAAGCATGTACTATGTAGAAAAGCACTTACTACCAAAAAGAGAGATTTAATTTAAGCTGCTTTTAGCAGTTGTTTATTTAGTTGTTCAACAGTTTCATGTTTAAAAAATTTTCAGTCAACCGGATTTTGAATTTTTTTTTTTTATTTTTTTGCTGTTGCAAAAGTAATCAAAATAAAGTTATTAAACGATCATATAACCAAAAGCCAAAGGTGTAAATTATGGGGTTTAAAGCAATATTGCAATTAAAAGTTAAAAATTTTTAATTTAAAATAATGACAAAAGGATATTTTTTTTAAACTTAAAAAAATATTTATGCAGTTCGAAAGTAAGTTAAAAAAAATAATTTGAAACCATTTTAAAATATTATTCAGGATATAATTCCAAATTTTTAAGTTCATTTATATGATTTGTTATAGGTTAAGTTTGTCTATAAATGAAAATAGACATACTTACATCAACTCTTGAATGTTTTGGTTTGTAATTCTCAATAAGTTTACTGCAGTTTTTATGTAAGGTCAGAGAATATTCACGAACAAATCCTATAAATGAAAATGGGGCAGAAACGAAAATTTTACGTGGGCCTTGCGGAGATAAAGTTTAGTTTAGCCTTAATAAAAATGGCTTCCACCCAAGCTCAGAAGCGGCGCTGTCAAGTCGTGAAAAAAAGCTTATTTAAAGGCCGCATAAAGCCCTGCAAAACATGCAATTTTCTGTTATGTGCTCTCGTTGGTGCACCGGATTAATTTTTATGAACCTCTTTATAAAAATTTAAGTTATTTGCTAATCTAAAAATTTTCTGCATCAAGTTTTTTATTGCAATTATTGCTTTATGTCGTTATAGTTTATTTGCATTTCGAATTAAGTTAATTGCTGTTATTACCACAACACTCATGGTTGTTTGCTGGTAGGTGGGTGTTTTCCTTTGCAATGACATGCAATAAACAAATTTTCTCTGTTCGTGGTAATTTCTTCTATTTAAACACAGTAGCACAACTACATTTTGCATAGAAAAATTTTAAATATCGACAAAGACAAAAGCAAAATTTAACAAAGAAAACAAGTGCCTAATGAAGATATTTTAACAAATAATTAAAGTTTTCATTATAAAACTAAATAATAGACTTGAATAACTTTATTCTCCCCTCAAAACAGAAGTAAATGGTTAAGAAAACAGCAGTAAATATTCTTCAAATACTTTAAACTCACAAAAAGGCAAACTAAACTAAACTGCAAAAACTATAAACTTTAAAATGAAATAAAAATATGAAATATTAATACATAAAATGCAATATTTTTTATGATGTAAACATTTGCATGCTCTCCAGTCAAAATGTTCTTTTTAATGTCTTTAACACTTTGAAAAGTCAGTGCCAAGCAGAGCAGCAATATGGTGTTTTAATAAATTTTCTTAAGTTAACAAATTATGGCATTATAATGCTGCCCATCAATGTTCATGGCTGCAGAGCACTGTAAAACATAAAGTTATGCAAAATATTTATAAAAAGGAAAAAATTAAAAAAAAAAATAAACAAAAACTAAATACAATAAATAACTAATGTAATGCACATGTACTGCATTCACATTGCAGTCTATCAGCCAGGAAGATTTACCCTTCAAAGGGACCACACACGTATTGGGGAATAATAGCAAAAATAAAAAATAACAAAAAATCCGGCGACTTTTAAATAAAACAATCAAGAACGCTTTATTCGACTGTGCCGAATCGTATATACCCTTCGCATCAGAAGCGTCATCAAAAACACATGTATTTTTTATGCAAAATTGTTTTTTTTATTATTTTATAAGAGAATAAAGGGGTATCAGGACCATCATATCCCTTATTCTGACTTCTAACGCTCAACGGTATATTTAGGAAGCTCAAGGAAGTAAGATCGTTGATTATGCCGACGATTTAGTTATTCATTATTATTTATTGTTCCATGGTCAGGAAGCTAATGTAATAGCTCTTGTGTCCACTTTCTTTGTATATATTAAGGAGCGCCTTAAGTGTTCAAACAGAACTACCTATTTTTAACCAGCAGCTGTTGGATCGGGGCTTTTAGAAGCCAAACATTCAATGACATGGAGTTAACGCTAACATGTGAAGCTAAATATCTACCATGGAAAGGGAATCTAAAAAAAAAAAGAGTCAGAAGGGATCGTAACACCCGCCATACATATGTGCAACAATTAATAGGAAAGATCTGGGGATTAAGAGTGTAAGTGGCAAACTGTTTTACAAGACAGTTTTAGGACACATTTTTTAGAGATGTTCTGAGTGGGGAAAGACGGTATAAAAGGGCTGTTAAAGAAAGCTACCAGCTAAAGTACCTCGCTTGGCATAAGTTGCGCCATTATGGGCGCGCGGCACTAGACGTTATTCCCAACACGGTAAGAAGTAAGTAGTGGGGAATACAAATGGCGGCATAGAGCTAAAAAAGAAGCAAAATTGATGCAGAGGATGTTAATAAAGGCCAGGGACCTAAGACAAACTATATAATCACAGAAATTTGGGGAAACCATAACTGATAGTAGTTCCTAAAAAAGGATTTGAAAATTTCTATGAGAAACGTGAGCATCCAATCATTCGACCAGTGGCATCCTCGAAAAATATGGCCAGATGACTCCTCCAGCATAAAAAGCACACTATGCAGTCACTTTAAGCGGGCGTAATGGCTTTTCTTGCATCAATCGTGGATTTTCGGTGCCCCAGAAGCGATAGTTTTGCTTGTTCGCGTACTTGCTGAGGTGCCTCATCGCTCATTATAATTTTGGTCAAAAAATCGTCCACTTCGGCACCGGCTGATGGCTAGTTGCGAGCCACGGCCTCTGGTCGATGTTTCTGGTGACAGCTCGGCATCCTCGCCGATACAGCAGTGATATTGTTGGCAGAACGGACGCTCCGGGGCCGGCCACCCTTGGCAGAGTCTTGTGTTGTCCCATACTGCTTTTGGTGGCCAAACGACACAGTGTTTGTGCAGTCGGTGCCGGACGACCGGAGAACCGACGACGGAATTCGCGCTACGCCAACACCATAGAAGAATTATTTCGCAAAAAAAAAGACACGATTATCCCGCGTTCTTAGGGATTCTATCGCTCCATGGCTTGTTCACTTGAACTCTACATCTGTCTAGCTTATAAATATGAAAACAGATTTGACAATGGCCGCCATTTTCAAAAGTAAGAGCATCTTTCCTTTTGGCCCACCCTGTATGTTTACAGGCCAGCTACTCTGTTAATTCTCAAGCTCTTGATGGCTTTAAGGAATTCATTTCTGTCAGGGCACTGTAAAACTAATTGAGTAAGCGATTTTCACCGAATTGGGTCAACTTTCCACCGAGCTTGGTGAACTTAATTTTTTAATGTCAAAAACCAATGTGTTTTCAACTCCCTGCATAGATGTGTTAATTTGTAAAGTTTTAAAAGTGTCTGGATATTACATATTCAAATTCCTGATTCATTCTTAAAGTCGTAAACTTTTTACGTATTCGTTAATTTTAATTTAGCGTATTAATCTCTCACCACAACTAAATTTTTAGCCTTTTTAATTCTATAATAAATTTAGACCTCCTACTCTGGTTTTGCTAATTTAACATTTTTTGTGTCAAAGAGCATAATCGTCATTTATTAAATCTAGAAAAACCAATAAATTAATCAATTTCTATTTTTAACATCCATTTATGGTTGCAAGTAATTTGTTTAAAATTGAGTTTGAATAAGCAAAAAGTATTGTTTACATTTAAACAATAAAGTTGCAAAGAATGAAATAAAGTAACAAAAACTTTTGTGTTTACCTTTTGCGAAAAGAAATAAAGAAATGTTCTGGCAAAACCACAAATAACACATAAAATATATTAAATAAATTAAAAACGACAAAAAAAGAAACAAATGGAAAAATAAAGCATTATTGTTATAAATTTAAACATTTATTTGTTTTTTACCAGGAAAAAGTAAATAGAAATGTAATGTAAATATGTAATAAATAAGTGCATTACCCAATAAGCAATTTTAAAAGGCATTTGATGTAACTCAGTTTGTAGAATAATATTCTTTTGCGTTTAGTAACTGCTACACTTTGCGCTTACATTGATTTAATATTGATCGTGTGACGCGTGAAGAGGGAGGTCCTTTTAATCCCAATCTACTTAGTTGCGGGTCTTCTTTTGATTTCAAATCCAACATTAGATCCAGCGACGCCGTGGGGGTGCTGGCTTATCCTAAAAAGTATTTCTTAAACACAGATATAATTGTGCTCAAATACTTTCCCCAGTGATCCATTCGTCGGTTAATAAGCTTCCGATGAAGGAGTAAATATTCCATGTACCTTGTATTAACGGCACTGTCTTACTTCACGGGGTATCTCGAAGGCTAACAGACATGACTGAAAATCTTTCCTTCAGCATTATCAGAGTCTCCGCACCCCTCTGGTTTATTGAAGATGCGATTTTTACTTCAGCTTGATCGGCATCTTGCATGGCCCTCTGCCGTACTCTTGCTGGATAAAAAAATCGAGTCTTTGACTGCTTAACGCTTGGAAACCTGCCCCACCCTCCTTAGCCGTTGTGTGGGTGGAGACTAAAGTTCAATCTGCAAACATGTAGTTGGACACATGATTCAACAGAAATAGAAGATCCTGTCGATGCTGCGCTTTTTAACCTTGTTATATGATGGGCACAGCACTTCAAAAAATAAGATTAGCAATGCCCCACAAGTTGTTTAACCTTCATTGGTAGGGATAGACGGGTTTATCTCCCTTTCACTGACTAACCACAATATTCCGCTGTTGACGGGAGTCCTATTAGGTGCCACAGAAATCAGAAATCCATTATATTTTACGATTAGTGAGTTCTCCTTCGGGAGTTTACAGTGGCCGCTGTGGTAATCCCTAAGCGAGGCAACGGAGAACGAAATTTGTTATTGAAGCTTATTTTGATTGGGCTTCCCAGGAAATTGTCTTTTGGTTTTGATAGGCTAAGCCTGATAAATTTCATTAAAGAAGTAGGTTTTTCAACAACTGAAGGTGATTATAAGTGCTCAGAATTAAGTCCATACAGGAATTCGGCTTTGACCTCTTTAAGGTTACACCAAATAATAAAAATTGCTGACGTTCACTCCGCCTTTAAGTTTCAGAACTTTGTTGACAACGAGGGTTAAAAAAAGTTGTGAAAGAACTCCTTCTTGGAAAGTTCCTCTAAGAGCCGTTGGTTTTGCTGTCGCATTTTCGCATTTCGCATTTTTTTCTGGGGCTTTTTACGTTAAAAATCTCTTTGCAGTATCGCTTAATAAAAAAAATAACAATATTATTCTCTTTGGGACCAAGGCCCTAAAATCTTTATGTTGTTGTTATTTTTATAAACCCAACTATTTATTTAAAGAGGAATAATAAAAGATTAACTGTTTACGTATTGAATGTAAAGTTGATTAATTACCTGGTTTTTTTAAGGTTTATGTTAAAAATCAAATTTTTTATTAAGTTTTAATTTTATTGCTTGAATTCAACATATTTACATTAATTTTGAATAACCTAAATTTGAAGATGTGCCCATCGTATCATAAACCAATTTTAGTACTCTTAAAGCAAATATAATCACGTCTTTAATTATTCCCTGTAAATAATATGATCGTAAATATAAAAACATGTTGCGGTCTTCATTTAATCACATAATCACAAATAATTTATAAAAAAAAAAATTCAATCAAAATTTATATTTTTAAATATCCATGAAATTATTTATTGGTCTCTAATTTCTGTTCATCAAACAACAAAGTTATGAAGAAAAAAACATTTTGATGTTTGAATAATAGTTGTAATAAAAAATGTTTTATTTACACAGAAAAATAAAAAACAACATTTTAAATTGAAATTTATTCAACAAAAGAATTTTTAATAAGTTTAAAAATAATTTATTTTACAACATTCACCCAAAAATAAATATTTAAAAAAAAACCCAAAAAGAAATAATGTATTAAAAATTTATTTAAATTTATTTTTATCCTCTTGAAATCAAAAACTAATAAAACACAAAAAAAGAAACGTTTCTTAAATGTAAATAAAAACATAAAATAAATGTCAGATACTATTGGCAGCATTTTTCACATAAATATGTTAAATATCTTTATGATAAATCTTTACCCTCTTTGATTTGGCGGGGCCTTAAAATTTAATTTGTATTTGATTTGATATTTTGAAATGCAACATAAACTCCATTGATATTTAATAATGTTAAAAAGGGATTAATAAAAGCTAAATACTATATTAAAAAATTGTAAAAAATAATTAGGTTTTATATTGGTGCATTTCCCCCTCTACCCCATTTATAATATCTGGTGTCATGCAACATTCAAAATAGATGGGATTTTAATGAAAAGTATCAAATGTTTAATGACTTATTTTTATATCGTTTTAAAGCATTTGTGTACAACATAATAGATGTATTAAATTTTTTTAACAGAAAAACTCAAGCAGATCAGCCTTTGGAAAGCTGCATTTGTACATATTTTCTATTTTTTAAAATATATTTTTTTGAAGGGTAATAAAAATTATTAAGTGTAGATTTGAAAGGTAATACCTTATAAATTTAGGTCACTGTTTGACCTAATTTTTGGTTGACTGGCACCTGAGAAAGAAAGGAAAAGGTAGCTAAAACCGAAGTAACAGTAAATTGCTTAAGGTAAGAAGTAAATTGTTAAGATCAATATTAGCAAAATTATTTTAAAAAAATAATATTTCTCCTTATTACAACTAATAGCGGTTTAGTTGTTTTTGAAACGAAAATACAGGGTGTCTGGTGGAAAATTTATATTTTTAAATGCGATTATTTCAAAAAGTAATAAAAAACTGCGGAGGGAAGCTGGTGCCTTTGAAATTATCAATTGTGCGAATTTGTCGGTCACGAAGTCGCAGTGGTCGTGTAAGCATCGCGCGTTAGCTGTGGAGAGATTTTTTAAAAGTAATGATTCTTACGTAATTGCTCATAGACAATTTTGTTCAAAGTTTGGTATTCATCAAATACGTGATGAACCTAATGTTAATTGAATTTGTTCGTGGGGCTATGCCCGGTCGATCTTCACGGACTTCCGAAAACATTAAACTGGCTAAAATCAGCTTACGTAAAAATCCTCACCTGGACTTTCAAGAGCGGTTGCTCATGAAATTTTAAAAAGCATCTGAAGTCCCATCTTTTTAAAAATTCAAATCGTACAAGAACTGCAAGAAAGTGTCTTTGATTTACTCAAAAAATTTTTGTGAAACGATGTTGGAGCGTTTTTGCAAGGTAAACCCCATTTTTTGCAGCGACGAGGCTAATTTTCGCTTAAGCGGCCATGTCAACAAGCAAAACTACCGCTACTGGTGTCCAAGAACCCACAACCCTCGTTTGAAACATTAAAAACCATTGCATTGCTCCAGGGTAACTGTTTGGTGTGCCTTATCCAAGAATATGGTAATTGGACCATTTTTTTCGAAAATTCTCGAGACCAGGCAACCAATGTCAGCGGTGATTACGGAAATCTTTTTGCCAAACCTGCAAGCTCATCTAACGTACTCTTCACGCACGTAGTTTCAACAGGATAGGATGGCTACACACACAGCCAGAGCTTTGATGAATTTGCTTAAGGAAAATTTCCCCCAAAAACTGATCGATCGCTCTAGGGACATCCCATGGCCACCGAGGTCGTCCGATCCAACTTCCATGGGGTTTTTTTATGGAGCTACCTCAAAGAGAGGGTGTATAATGTCAATCCCCATTTTCTTGTGGCTTTAAAGGAAAATATTCGTCGAGAAGTTCTACGGGGTGGCATTGCCCTCCCAAGAATGGCCTTCCTGCGCCAAAGTTCCTTTATAAATCAAAAAATATTCAGGATATGGTCCCAGTTTTACTTATTTGACTTATGGTGTTTGTTGTAGGTTGATTTTGTCTGTATGTATTTCATTGGCTCTTACACCAAATTTTCAGTAGAATTCAACCAAGTTCCTAAAGAAAACCAAATGAATATTCTCTGCCTTTATATAATACCTTAAATATACTTATTGAGAATTACTATTTAGAAACCAAAAACTTTTAAGAGTTCCTTCAAAACACCAAAAAACTATTTTTCGATATTAGCTCCCTACGGGGATGTGGAATAGTCCAAGACTATTGACGTCAACGGTTCCTTAGGGTAGGGCCTGGATCTAGTTCTTGCACTTGAAGAGAACCTGTCACTTTTACGTTGCGTTGTCATTGGAGGGGGCAATTGGTTCAAAACTAACCCCTCAGAGCGGCTTACGGACCAGTCCCATATAAGCAAATTTTGCATTAATTGTTTAAGATCCTGTTCAATCTACTTTGTTTGTATTTACGCGGTGTGTATGTGAATATATAAACAGATGTATGTTTATGTGTAGGGACCAGGAATTCTATTTTTTCCCCTAACGTATTTAACACGACTAATAAGCTTCGTCTAATTCATGTTTTGTACCTGTAACAGGACGCGTACGCCGACCAATTGGCACCTATTTCCCGCAGGGCTGTTTTGATATTTTTTTTTAACAATAGTTGTGTTCATTAACTTTCCAGTAATTACCAGCAACGAGAGAGTAAGAAGAAATATTTTCAAAATTGCTCTCAAAAATATTTAAAAGTAAATGAACACTTTCACAGTCAAAACTTGCAAGCAAATGTATTTTGTTATTGTAAACTTATAAAAATTTGAAACTTAAATTTTTTTTCAAAGCATAATGACAGAAAGACTGTTTGAATAATTTCTGATAGTAAAATTTTTACTAGCAGAAATTATCAGAAACATTTTTGTTTATAAACATATTACGCTCTTTTTTGGCTCTCTAGCTGCTAATTTTTTGTATACGTGAACACTTACTAGTAATAATTATCGAAAATAAGTGATAATTTTCTGTAAATGAACACACCTAATAATAAAAAAACAATTTTTTCGATTAAAAATTTTTCCAAATTCTATTTTATGCTCAATTTTTAATTAATTTGTTTTTATATAAAAATTATTAAACAAATTTAACATAACGTTTCCATTAAAAAATTTTTTTCCAAAAATTCCTTAATAAATTTAAACTAAACTGCCACTATTGTTTTATCAGTAGCATTATGTTGTTGTTAACAGGGTATAAAAAACGCGGCCCAGCCTCATGAGTCGGCTTTAATTGTTTGATGTTTGTAGTCGTCTCAACTGATTTTTATTAAATATATATTTATAAGTAACTCTTAATAGCAGTGCTCTAAATATCACTTATAATATCATTTTAATTATTATAACTATTGTTATTTGGTTTTATCTTAATTTCTCTTTTTTAATTTTTAGTTTATTTATTGCAGCAACAATATTTTGTTTTAACTAAATTGCCTTCTTTCTTTTAACATAAGTATAATCTTGAGTTTTGAGTTAATTTTCAATAAATTTAATTTTTATTTGATAACACCATTGGAAAGCTTAAAATATTTTTGTTTTAATAGACTAGTTAATGAAACATGACAAACGTCTTAATTTCTTATTCAAAAGTCTTTCATATTGAAAGTTTGTAGAAATTTTTGTCTTTCTTTTGTTTTATTAAAAATTATTTCACAAAGAAATGTCTCTATTTCAACTTGAATTTAAAGTAATTAAAACTTTTGATTATTTTCTTTAAATTTTTAATTGATTTTTCTACTCATTAGTTTGCTTGTTTGTTGAAAAACAGTGTTTTTGAAAGTTGAGAAAATTAAAAAAAAACAAAAAGACATTTTTTGCAGAAAAATTTGTTAGTTGAAGGTAAAAAAACATAGAAAAACAAATGTTGCCTGCATTCAGGAATGATATATAAACCGTATTTTTATTATCTTTAATTAAAATTATTACCCACTTGTGCCATTTCAATGTAATCAAAAATGTATTTTATTTTTTTCTTTTCAGGTAAGTGTTACTACTCAAATATCTAATTGCCATTGAATTTGAAAGTCAATATTGGTAACTACTTAATACATAATTAAATTCTTAGTAATATCAGTTGCTTACCTTTAAAATATAATATAATGGACGCATTTTCGATCAATTAGATAAAATCATGTCTGTAAAAAAAATTATGATAAAGTTTTTTTAAGTTTTTTACTTATTTTTATATTTAATGAAAATTATTTTTATTGTTTACTTTTTATGTATAAAATATTTTTTCTGTAAACATCTTTGATCTTTTTACAATTCAATTAAAAAAAAGAAGAAGTTATAGTCGATCAAGCCCGACCATATTATACTCTACACCACAAAAACGCTAGTATTAGCTTTCTTCTTCGAAAAGGGGTACTTCCATGGGCCCATGATAAACTATGGAGCAATCTGTCAAACATTTTATAAAATTAAAAATAAAATAAACTCAAAAACAAGCAAGAGCGTTATACTCGGATGTGCCGAATCTTGTATAGCCTTTAGAGTTATAAATGTTTCATTATATACAAGGTGGGCCAAAAAAAGTCATCCGATGTTGTTGGGCTTTCTAAATGAAAAACTTCTTTTTGGATTACGTTTCTTTGAACCTTTATAATTATATTGAATCGTTTTATGGCATTTTTTATCACTTTGGCGAGAAATTCGGACGATAGATTCTCGCATTCGTGTCAAATGTTGTCCTTAAAGGCTTCCGTGGTCTCGGGCTTGTTTATGTAAACGCGGAACTTCAAAAAACCCCACAAAAAAGTCTTGAACGGTTAAATCGGGCGATCTTGCGATCTTGCGGGCCAATGTAAGCCGCCAAAACAAGAGATGAGGCGACACGGGAACGCCGCCTTCAGAATAAAGGTTGTGGCTCGCGTTATGTGTGCCGTTTCTCCATCCTGTAGAAATCACATGTCCCCCAGTACTAATTAGTTCAATTGGGGAAGAAAATTTTTTTCTTATATGGCCCAAGAGCGTGCACCGTCCACTGTTGTCGTTTGACCAGCGGCGTCTTTAAAATAAATGGCCCGGTGACCTCTCCAGCGTGAACAGCAGTCACTTCAAGCCTGTGTAATGGCTCCTCGTGCATCACTCGAGAATTTTCGGTTCCGTAGACACGATAGTTTTTCTTATTCACGTACCCGCTGATGAGGTCCCATAATCTTAAAGTTTGGCGGCCAAACGGCCTGCTAATTAAACTACTAACCCAAAAGAACGACCTAAACTTAAAAGCGAAAAGAGCTAATATGGCAACACCGACTTTCGAACATCGTCTAATTGATGAGGGGATTTAGAGTGCTTACTTTTTATGCACAAACTTTGGCGAGTATATAGTTTAAATGACAAAATGCACAAAGTTTATTACAAATTTAAAAAAATCGTACATATGTATTTCAAAAACTTACTTAAATATTTATAATGCCTAAAACATTTATAATTATAAAATAGTTTTAAAATGATTTTATATTAAAACTTCAATTTAAAAGCCTAATAAAATATATAATTTTATAAGAAAAAACAGCACAAGAAAAACAATATTCATAAATTATTTTTTTAAAAATTTGTCATTTCGAAACTGTTAAGAAACTGTCATTTATTAAACTGTTAAGAACAAAGAGCACCCAAAACAACAAATAAAAATTAAATCATGTGGTTTATTTATTTACGGCAGACGCAAACACCTTTTCCATTACAATAACCGCCACGATTCCCTCTCAACAGACAGTGTGCAGCACAGGCTGAATGATTAAGTCCGGCACCACTTATCAAATCACATGTGGCTCTCTTGTAACGACCATGTAGCTCAGGTTCAATTGCTTTCAAAGCTTCTTGACCATCCAAATAATGGGCTTCATTGTCATCAGCAGGCATTGCCAAGGATTGGGATGCAAAGCACACAACCAAGCAGAAAGTAAAAGCGAATACCATTTGAAATTTCATTTTTATAGGTTTAATTCTAAATTAGTATTTTTTGCAAAGTTTTTAAAAATCGTTTAGTTTAAACTGATTTGTAACCTTGTTAAGAAGCAACTGATGATTTGTTTACAATTTCTCGCACTATTTATTGGACATCAAGTGATTTCGTTACATTAGACTTTTAATATGTATATCGAGGGGACTTTTTCTTAAGTCTCAGTATAAAAAACAAAGGGGGCTTTCTTTTTAATTATGTTTACATTTCTTATAAGTGTGAACGTACATACTTATGGATGTATGTATGTATGTATATATGTAAGTATGTACATATGTTTGTATAGACGACTACTTGCCTACATACTTCTATAGTAGTGAACGATAATAAAAAGTATAACAATTGAATGAGTAAACTAACTAAGCGATAAGTAGCAATCAATTCGCGGTACTTTTTTATTTGGGATTTTTTTTATTTTACTCTGTGCAAGGTGATATTTATTCAGAATAAAAATAACTGCAAAGTTTATTACAAATACTCTTTATAAGAAAATTTTAGGAACAATTTCGATTTGGTAAAAAATTACTAAATTCAACAAAAAGACATAAATACTTAAGCATTTTAAATAAGACTTGGGGTTACCCCAAGGTATACGCAAAAAGCACCCCATTAACCTTTACCTAAATCAAGCCATAGCGATATCAAAAGTACACTGAGTACGAATTTTTCTAAGCCAAGTGCGAAATTTCTTAAACAAAATAAGATATATCTAGTACGAAGTTCTTAGTTTTAGCCACATTTAAGCCAAAAAAGGATTGATTTAATTTTGAAACCGTACTTGATGCAACCTTAAAGGATTGTTTCAAGCGTTAAATAGATTAGTCCAAAAATTAAAACTTATTTTTTTGACCAACGGAGCTTTATTAAAGAAAAAGATTCTTATATTTTATTTTTATTTTATACTACTATATAGTGCACAGAAACACTTTATTTCTAAATCTTAAAATATATTTAACACTAACAAGTTTTTTTCTGCTAAGGGTTTTTGAAGTAATCCAAATTGACTACATTAAGGAAACCTCAAGTACGGATAGTACTTAAAAATTTCAAGCACGATTTTGGATTAATTCGATAAAAAAAAACATTTTTGATTTTGGAATACATTAGTCACAAACAGAAAAATTTTAAAAAAGTTTATAAATTCGGAAGGTGTATACCGATGGCATTATATAAGAAGAACAAAACTTGTATTTTTTGTTACCTTTAGGAGAAGAAAAACATTTTATACAATTTGTAAAATTTTTTATAAAAGTTTACAGTTTAAATGCGATTTTTAATAAAATAAAGCAACAAACTTTGTTTTAATTTTTCCAGAATAAGCAAAAAATTTATTTAAAAAGAAATTGAGCTACGCCCTTTTTTATCACGCCACCGATATTGTCGTCCTTTGTGGTTCGCCAACTGTAGCGAGGTCAATAGTCCTTAATTGAAAAAAATTTAAAAAGTACCAAAAATATGAAAAAGGAATTTTTGTTTACTTAATAAAATTCCGACCTTAATTAGGAGAAATATCCCTCAATACCATGTTTAAGCATACATCATAAATTGAGATAATTTGAAGTAAATTAAGCAGCTAAAACATTTTTATTTTCAATTTTTAAGGTACATTGAGGAACTGAACAGCCGACTTTTATTTATGTTATATTATAGTTGAATATACCGTATGTGTAATAGCAACATTTTTGGCAACCAGCTAAAATTAAGTCACAACAAAATATATGCTTAGTTTTTACAGAAAGTTGTTGTTGTAGGAGCGAGATCACCTTATTATTCCACCATGGTATACATATTGAAAGCTTTCAAACTTTTATACTAACTGAACACAGTTCTTATTAAATCAGCAGGGTTGAACTTCGAGTTCAACTCAATAACTGAAGCAATTTATTACTAATTGCTCAATTTATTAATAATAATCTTGTATAGTTAACTAAGCTCAATTAAGGCCTTAATTGCGCAAATGTGCTAATTACGCAATTAAGGTCTATGTGTGAACAAGGTATAACTCCTAGACTCAATATCTAAAAAAACCATAAATGTTAAAAAGTGCTTTTTGCGTACTTAGTCGGTTTCCGGCCTCTATAATATTTTTTAATTCCATATTTTCATACTTGTGCCATTAAAGAAACATAAAAAGTACCAATAATTTGAAAAAGTACATTTTTCTCACTTTTTTATCTCCGACCTCTAAATGGGTCAATAGTCCTTAGTTTCATATTTCTAGACTCATAACCATAAATCAGGCAAAAAAGCACCAAATATTTAATAAAGTAGTTTTTGCTCAAAAAGGATTAAAAAAATAATATTCGTCTTTTTTCAATTAAATTCCCTAAAAAGTACCAAAACCCTATAAATATTTTTAAAAGACCTTTCCAACGCATTTAAATAACATTTCTATCTTTGTTGGCTAAGAAGTTATAAACACATATAAAAGGTACCAAAATATGATTTTCTTCATCTTGTTCATCCTTGGGAACAAGTATAAAAACCATATTTTTCGAGACTTTTCGAATGCAATTAAAATAATTCTTTTGAGGATCGGTCTATTATTAACCCCAAAGCTTATGTGTCGATTATGTACAGCAGCCCAAATTCAGTTGCGTTGCCCAAAAGCTACCACAACTACTCAGTTGCTACTTTACTTATCATTTGTTAACTAAAATTTCCACCTTTTAGCCAGCAGTTACCATCTGTAATAGAATTTCGGCAAATGACAACCGAACTGAAGTTAAGTTGTCATACTTAGTCGACCCATTAAAAATTTTCCACAATTATAAATTTATTTATTATAATTTAGTTTTATTTATTTTTTATTTATTTATAAATTCAGTTTATTTCATATCATTGTTTTATTGTTTAATAGGTGGGCACCCGGCTAATTCCTTTCTAATTTTAACCATTAAAACAAATAAACAATCAAATCAGTTGATAATACTTCCCATTGCATTTTGACGTTAAAGTTTAATTACCTCTTAGGCCAATGTTTAACAATTTTTGTTGTTCTTTTTTTTTTTTTGTACGATAATGTCTTTATTTAGACAAAAATATCATAAAACTTTTTTTCCAATTATAATTTGTTGTCTATTAATGTATGGTTTGCTTCTGCAACAACATTTCATTTTAGGAAAACAAGAAAACCCCATACAAAATAGCACTTAAATACAAATAAATTGTCCAAAAACTATGTGTCTAAGCAATAAAATCTTTATAAAAAATATTTAGAAAGAAAAAAAAAGAAAAAGAACGACAATTAAAACAAACAAATAAACAGAGAAAAGAGTTCAAATTAGTTAGTTTGTCTTAGGGAAAATATGCACATAAACCGAATAGAATAGAAAATGCTTTATGGCATGTCTTCTTTCACATAAGCAAGATGATTTTATAGTTCGATCGTTAAATATTCAAGACAACAAACAACAGACTACCAACACTATTGTCACACACCACTCACTGTAAGTAACACCTTCTTTTATCTTAATTGGAAGACATCTGTTTCGTTTTATTTTTGTCTTTGTTTTTTGTTTATTTGTTAAAGGAATTTTCAAACTATAAAAATAAAGTAATAAAAATTAATGAAAATGTAGTATTTTTTTTATTTTATTTTTAACAACAACCTGTAAAAGTCCGCTTAAATTAAGAAAAGACAAAACTTTTTATTCAAAAAAGCATTGCGATCGGCAACAACAACAGTTAGTTGCCAACAAATTGAATGTAGTATGAACATTAAATTGCTGTAATATAATGTTATGTAAATTAATTAAAATTTAACATAAATTGTTAGTACATAATTTGTTTCAGGTTAACGCTTTTCTTTAATGAAATTATGCAATAGTTAAAAATTTTAATTATAAAAAACATATTTTATAATTAAAAAAAATGCTAATTTTTATTTATTGTTGAACTAATTGTCTTTAATACAAATTTTTGATATTAAGTTTGGCTTAAGTTCATATAAATTCTTTTTATTAGAAGAAATTATTATTTTCCGTTAATATTAACAAAAATGTAAATCAGGAAATAAACAGCAAAAATAAATTTTTATAAAATTTTAGTTTTTAAAAACAAGAGTAAAAAGGTTTTATTAAGACTGAAACTGGCTGATCCCAAACTGGCTGATCTCAAAAGTACCACATTGAAGTTTGAGACCTTGTGTTTCTTGTTTAACTAACTCGATGTAATGAACTCAACGAACCTCACCCACACACTTTTTCCAAAAATGCCAGCTATTTTATTTTACCAAGCCCAGTTATTTTTACCATGTTCAGGAAAAGATGAGAACCGGAAATTTAGCTCACTAAAGCCCCGGTATACGACACAAGCTGCAATCATCGCTGGAAAGTTGTCCTGCTCTTTTGGGCATGAAGGCATGAATTAACGACAATGGCCTGGTATCATCCCACTAGGAGTATACAACACCTCAATCGCAGAGAAAGAAGAACCTCCTTCGCTTTTGGATTATAAGATCCTCACATAATCTTAGACATTCTACAGGAAAAAGTAGTATCCCAGACCTACGTGGCTCTGGCCCACTTAGCAGAGTGTATAACGCTATTAAAGAACTCAAGTAGAACAGGAACGTCCACTGCTCTTTCCGCCAGAACTAAGTGTCACTGAGTTCGTGAACCTTGTAAATGCGAAATTGTCTCACGGCTCACAGTTGACCAATAGATCCTTTGCGCGCTTAAAGGAGTTGCCTACTCCGAACAGATACTGCATCTATCAGGAAGTTTAAAGGATTTTCTAGTAATCAGTTTCGAAAAACAAGCGCAGTTTCTAGCCCGCCCCCCATTTCCACGCCATCTTGCAGCCGTTAATTAAAAATTTATGGACCCTGTGGGTTGAAAAAACCCCCTACCCAGCATATTCCTCCAAATTCATACTCGGCTTCCCAACGAAGTTTATTTTCGGAACGATGTTGTCAGCGCATGCCCGTATTGCACTTGAGTAAACGGTCTTGAAGACCCAAATAGAGTCGCGGGCCTATTAGCAAAATCCTCTGCGGCCAGGTTTATTGTTTGCTTTTGGTTAAATTTGTCTCAAGATCCATATTTTTTACTGGTCGCAAATAAAAATTAAATTAATTTTAAGTCCAGTGATGAAGTCAAAAATTTCTTTAGAATTTAATCCACTGGTCAATTGCATACTTCAATTATGTTTTAAAAAAGAGTATTGTGTGCCACAAAACAACCTTCTTTGTGAAAGATAAAACTAAGCAAAAAAGCATTTGGGCCAAAAGCCAAAACGTGAGAGGCATTTCAATCAGCTACGATTAAAATACGAAGTAACATTTCGAACTATCCACTAAAACTTGGGTAATGAACTGGTAACGGTACGGGTTCAGGTCCTATATCAAGTGGTTGACTTAAAACATGACCCGGTGGTACCGGAAGCTGCTTGTTTTTGGTTTAACAAACTGTTACCTTTATTCAGAATTTGTCATAAACCAAAAGAGATTGCTTGTAGCAGTATATCACAAACTTAGTAAGATATATCGAAATGTAATAGTCGGTTGTAATGGCACGTTACAAGATTATTAGTTAAGGTTAGGTTACATTGAAAGGAGGAACCCTTAAAGATCTCAAGTCCCGTAGAACATACACCTAAGTCAGTGATCTGCTTGTTGTGCACTCCCAGCGAGGAAACAGAATCTCGTGGGAGAAGTTTACGGAAATTCGGTGTTTCGGACAAATCCTTTTAACACCTCCCAATCTACGACTCTCGATTGAGCCAAATCTGGAAAAACAGCGGACATAAAACATGGGACCCTGACCTGTGACACAGAAAATACTCCATCGTTTCGATGTCCTCCCTGCGTGCCATGCACCCAATATTATTAGTTCAAGCTTTTTTATTATTTTATAAACTGTAGATATTTGATTTTTGGGGTAACATTAAGTCTTAACCAAAAGCAAGTGATATCCCTTTTTCAAACAAAATTTTAATATTTAAAAGCTTCAATAAAAAATTCTAGTTGTACTTAGATCACAAGAAGATATAGACACCCAGCCAGACGAGCGGACAGTCATCGTTTAATCGACTAAAAGTTGATTCTGAGTTACTGGGTACATATGTATAAGTAAATGTGGGTTTGAAATGATTGCTCTTTCAGGAATAATACTCTCTTAGGCATGTGATGTGTTCCGGTGTGGTGTGATGTGGTGTGATATCCGACAGTAGTGACTCTCATTAAGTTCTATCCCAAACTCAACTTCTATTTGCTTTAGGGAGTATGTCCGTATGTTCATATGTCTTTAAGTACATCCACACATAAATGTGTTTGTTAAATAAAGCACATGTGAAAAGAAGATTTTACTAATCTTAAAGGAATGTATCAAACCTAAATTATCATGATTTCAAATATTATTAATGTGAAAAATAACATCAATTCTCCTAACTTAAAAAAATATTAAAATTCTTCTTATATGACCATATTTGCCTTAATCTCATACATATTTGTTAATTAAAAAAATAAGATAAATCGACATTTTTCAAAATAACAACGAATTAAAAAAAATTTAATTCATCAAACTCAAAAAAAGCTTGCAAATAAATTACAGAGGTTTTTTAATAAAACAATAAAACCTTAAAATAAACAAAAAAAATCGTAGATAATAGAAAAAATTACTACAAAAAAACACAATTTAAGGAAAACAAAAACAAGAAATATTTAAAATAATTACAAGTCATTAAAGATATTTTGAATTTTTTGGTTACTTTTGTTATGCAAAATGGGCTTTGAAAAGGTAAAACAACAGTGACATACAATAGAATGAGGAAGATTAGAAAAGAAACTTTTAAACAAATACGATGTCGGGGTTTTTTCAAAAAACATAAGTGAGTAATAAATATAACATATTTTATCACCTTCAAATGTAAATCAATGTTTTTTTGTGTTAAATGGCTGGCTGGCTGGGAACGTAGAAATATTTAATAAATGAAAAAAAAAAACAAATTTTGTAATGGGTTAAAGGCAATCTAGTCATATTTCTACAGAATTCAAACTAAAAATTTAATTTTGTAAAATTTTTGTGGCAATTATGGTCCACCATTAAACCTTCAGACGTGTTTTTATTATAATAATTAATTTTTATAATTTTTGCATCTTTAGCCTGTGGCTAAGGGCCACTGTATAGGTACAAGAAACCCCCGCAAAAAGATTTTGTTTTTTCATGGGGCTAGAAAGAGGTCAACATGTAGCCTAAAATCGAATAAGTACTATGGCAAAACAAATAAATAAAAAACTTCGATTCTGTTTCTGGGCTACGTTTACTTAAACTTTTAGAATTTTACTGCTCAAGTCGAAGGGATGATATCGGCCAAATGGGCGCCGTCACAATTGATTGCTATACGGGCTCGTTTTATGGCATTTCTCACAACTTCGGCGAGAACTTCGGGCGACTGATTCCCGCACTAGTGTCGAATGTTGTCCTTGAGGGCTTCCAGGATCTCGGGCATGTTTACGTAAGCCCGAGACTTCAAAACACCCAACGAAAAAAGTCTGGAACGGTCAAATCGGGCGATCTTGCGGGCCAGTGTAAATCGCCAAAGCGAGAGATAAGGCGACCCGGGAACGTGGCCTTCAGAATATCGGTGTGTGCCATTGCTCCATCATGTTGATACCACATGTCCTCCAGTCCTAGGTTGTTCCATTCTGGCAGTTTAAACTGGCTAGCATGGCCCTATAGCGCGCACCGTCCGCTGTTATTGTTTGACCAGCGGCGTTCTCAATAAAAATGGCTTGATACCTCCTCGAACGTGAACAGCGGACCATGCAGTCATTTAGAGCGAGTATAATGGCTTCTTGTGCATAACTCGCGCGTTTTCAGTGCCCCAGAAGCGAAAATGTTTCTTGTACACGTACCCGATGAGGTTGAAATGAGCCTAATCGCTCATTATGATTTTCGTCGAAAAGTCGTCCACCTCAGCCTCGGTTACAAGCGTTTGGCGGTCGACAGACAGCAGCTGATGCACGAACTGTACTTTGTACAGGAACATGCGTAGGTCTTTGGCCAAAATTCGCCTTAGAAACGACCTGATGGTAGCTAATTGCGAGGCACGGCGTCTGATCATTTTGACGAAAGCTCGACATCCTTACCAACAGCGGCAATATTCTCGTTAGAACGGTCGCTCTGGGGCGGGTCACTTTTGGCAACGTCTTGTGTGGTCCCATACTGTTCAAGGTTTGTGGCCAAACGGCGCAGTATTTGCGCAGTCGGTGCCGGACGACCGGGGAATCGGCGACGGAATTCGCACTGCGCCAACACTACAGACGAATTGTTACGTAATCGTGATCGATTTTGGTTCTTTGTTATTATATCAGGTGATGTCGCCTTATGTATATCGTAATGGAATTTGGTGCTAGTGATTGCGGCATTGCGAGATGCGGCGAAGGAGACTGTTTTTCCATTCTTACTTTAATTTCACTCCAACTACCCCCGTCCGAATAGCGGGAGTAGACATATTTTTTAATACATCTCTTGGTAATTTATATGACGTTGTCAATTTGTCTTCCGGGGTACAATAGTAGCCTTGGTGAAATGCCACATGCTGGTGCTGACGCTGCAGAGGAAAAAGTAATGCCAAAGGTTCGTTGAAACCCACTGGTGTCTAACCAGAATCTGTGTGTTGTATAACAGGAACCAGCGTCCGGTGCTTTTTATTGTTAATGTCACTTTGGTGTACACGTGTTGGTTACCTGGACTAACAACTAGAGAGTTGTAGGAAAAATGTTAGTTCATATAATACTGAGCCCGGCTTCGAGTGGCTGGTTTCCAGGTAATGTTGCCGAATCAACATTTACTAATGGCAATAATTTCCGAGTGGATTTTTTGGGGGTTCTGACAGTCTTTGTCAATCAGGAATTTAGAAAGTCCCAGCTCTTTAAAAAGGTGCCTTTTAATTACCCAGTCTCATAACAAATGGAAATATGCTACCTGTGCAGGTTTTTTCCAAACGGCATGGGGGCAATTGTCGAACGTAGTGTGACTACCATTATGTAAGTCAACATGGCCAGTACTGATGTCAATCGTACTACATCGGCCTTTTCAGGCAGACGATTTTGGAACATTTTCAATTATTATAGCTTATCACAATTATTTGCCACAAGATAAGACAAGACAAAAAGTCTGATTTAAGTGTAACATAGTCGTAGGGTTGAGTAATGGCAATGTGCTAAAAATTCTAGCACAAGCCACTTTGCAATACCGGCAGAAATGGTCATTAGAAAAACATACATCCGTATGAAGAAAGTAATTTAGTCGGCTCTGAAGACGATACACTTTACATCTTGACACATAATATTGTCCCACCCGTAATCATCTACTTACGAATGTTTATCAACTCAACTTAAAGAGTCCTACCAGGTTTAACAAATTTTGACTCATAACTTAACATCTTAATAGCGTCAATCACATAAAATGTTATCTACTTTAAGACTTTTTTTATATTTTTAAATAAGAATTAGAAATCTTTTTTTAAGAAATTAAAATACTAAAAGAACTAATTTATTAAACTGTCTTAATTTACATTTTTAACAAAAAAAATTCTTTTTTTAAATAAAATGTTAAGGCAATGTCTTAATTTAAGATGTGTTCGTATGTATGTATTTACTACTTTGTAGCTTAAAATGGTTATTTAGTCGGTAAATTTGGCTTTGAAGGGATTTAAAACCGAAAAAGAAAACAAAAGAAAACAACTTTTGTTTTTGTGGGGGTTTTGTTTTAAGTATTTCAAATTGAAAACAATTTTTTAAATAATTTATACGATTTTTTTAGTGCTGCTGTTTTATGTTGTGTTAACATATTGTTTGTTTCCTTAAATATTAACACTTTGTAGTTGTGGTTGTTTTAGATTTTGGTTTTTAAAATAATAATTTTCTTAATAAGACACATGATAGCACAGTAACTTGTCGACCATAAGAATTTTAAAAATTTAACTAAAACTTTAGTTTTATAAAATGGAAATAAACAGTGAAGCAGAACTGAATAAAAAGTAAATTACAACTGCATTTAAGTTTATGACGGTTCTACAAAAGTGTGCAGGTGCTTTCTGCACCCCCTCAATAATTATGATTTTATATTCTTTGTGTCATATAGTTTTAGGGTTTTTTTTTAATTTTTTGTAATCATATTAATACATGTGTATGTTTATACTTATATTATCTGTATGTTTATCTAATTAGTTAAATTGTTTCCTTTTAACAATTACTATTTCTTTATACAATTTATATGTTTAAAAACGATTAAAATCGCGTTATGAAGCAAAAAAAATTTAAAACATGTTTATTTGGAGCTTGTTTAAATATACATTGACTTCTCGTTTTTACATACAGGGGCAACAGTTTCCATATGTAGACCGCTAAAGGTTCATAAAATAGTTTAAACACTGTATTTACCCTAGCAAGCTAGAAGAATCTATTTTTTTGCACATAAACGATCTGGCAGCATAACCACCCATTGATATTGCTTTCAAAGCAGCATTTTACGTTTGTGCATGAGTTTATAGTAAGAAACAGTAAAAATGGAACCGGGCATAAATCATCTTAGTACGAAATGTAAGTTTTCGAAGTATAAGTATAACTGTTTATCGTTGGAGCAGCTTGACAACCGGTTTCTTTCTACCCTTATCTCCATCGCCTAAGGGGGCTTTCATACAAAGTTTTGGAAATTGTAATAAATCCCCTCTACAGCTTCTAGGGTCCCCGTCAATCGGTTAAATGTAGGACTGACCCCAACTCATTTTTTCTTGCAAACATTTTTCTAAGACACACTTACCCCTTCTCCCCCTAAGGGGGTTGCCTTACAAAATTTGAAAAAATTTTGATAAATTCCCTACACGTTGTGAAGGGTGTATAAAATTCGGCACAACAAAATATAGCGCTCTTAATTGTTTTTTCAATATTTTTAAGCTTGAGTTTTTTGCCAAACACTAGCAGCATTTTTTCTTATTTCCATTTCTTTTTAATTTCATCTCAGTTTTGTCATATTAACAAAAATTTTAATTGGTTTAACAACCAAATTAGTTAAGTCATAAAAAAAAACTAAAACATGTTAACTTAAGTTTATTTGCTTTTAAAATAAGATCTTTATATCTCGCCAAGAAAAAAGTTATTTCTTTCCTGTAAAGGAATGTAATTATAGAAGCTTTAGGCAAAATATATAAATATTTCCTTAAGGCAAGAAGAAGGTTGAGCCTTTTCAACTTTTTCTTATTTTTTGCCTTAATATTTTCAAAAACTAAAAACTGTTTTTTCATCATAAAAATTCTTTTATTTTAAAGAATTAAACTTTAAGAAAAATCCAAAAATTATCCTTTTGCACCACTGTTCACACAACATTAAAATTTTTATGTCCAAATAATAAAAAAAAAATTATTTAACACAATAACTAGATATAATTTTTAGTATGTGTTGCGGCTTAATATTTAAAAATTTTGTCGCTGTTTAGGCTGTGTAAAAATTATTTAAAGCATAATCATTCAGAATTAATGTCTTTGTTAATGTGGGAATTATAAATGGAAAAAAATAAAAGCAAAACATAATACTGCCACTGACATTACACTAGAAGCAACCACCATTACTGACTTTGGCTGCCTGACAACATAATCATTGTTATTATTAACATTTATAAATGCCATTGGTGTGATTTACATTTCATATTAATTTTTCAGCGCGTTTTTTGAACTACATACCTTTAACATATTGAAAAAGGCTCTCATTGTTTCCCTTTTAAAATTTTGTTTTACATTAAGTTCTTTCCCCAACTATTTCATTAGAAACCCGATTAAAACATAAGCAGCAACAACAAAATATCGCCAAGTTAACATATCTGTTGACTTCTAATAATAAATTATGTTTTTATTTAATGCAGGTATTTGGAATAACAAAAACAACACAAAAAAAACAAAACAAATGACAAACGAAAAAAATTCATAAAACTTAAGGCATTTTCTAGGTAAAACATTAGGCAACCAACAGCTATCGACGGTTTTTAGCCCTTAAATGCGGGTTGTTCAATATGTTTTATTTCTCGTGTGAGTTTTATATTCTCAAATAATTAATTATTTCTTTTAGTTAGTAAACATTGTAATGGTTGTAAGTTTACCCCGGGGTGTTAACAAGACTATTAAAGTTGCAACATCACTTTTAAGCAGTGTGACCAGATTTTCAAGTAAAGTTCAAGCTAAATCACGTTTAAAAAACAGCTAAAAAGTGCTAAAAACAAAAACTTAAAGCCAAAAAATAAAGCTACATTTTTTTATTCGTTTTTTAAAAAATTTCTTCGTTATTTAGACATTTCTCATAATAGGAACGAAACGTTTTTGTGCTAAAAATATTTAAAAAGAAAATTTGTTTTTAAAATTTTAGTTTTATTTACGAAAATTTGGTAGACCAATAACTTCAGTAAGAAGAAAAATAATATGTATGTGTTCATATACATATGCATGTACAAGAGCTTTTTTAAAAAGTTTTTAGAAGCAGGTATTAATTTGCTGCCTGTTTTGGTAAAAAAACTAATTTGTAAGATATGTATTGAAAAAAAACAAAAAACGAAAATTAGTTTTAGATATAAATACTCAACACACTTTGTTCGTTCATTTTTTTACAAAAACACGTAAAATTAAGTAATTTATTTACAAACTTTTTTCATAACTACAAACACATGAAAACAATAAAAAAATCGAAACAAATTTACACGATGCAATTTTTTTAATATTCCTTCAATGAAATTTTTGTTTGTTGACAAAACGAGTATAAAGAGACTACTTTTCTACTTAGTTCGTTAAAAATCGAAAATTTTCATTCAAGTTACATAAGTACATATATATATACCTATATATCATGAAAAATGCCTTTATTCATGTAAATTTTGTTCAAGAAAAGAAAAAAATATGGTCTTTATTGTAAAAAAGTTGCATTGTAAGAAAGCATTTTTAAAAATATTTTTATTTGTACATGTGTGTCTAAATATGTATTTAAAACCAATGGCTGTAAAAATGAAAAAATAAAAAATATTATTATTTTTTTAACCCTGTCCATAAAAATAATAATTATCGTTATTAAACATTTTTGTTTAAATTAAAAAATTACCGTCCTGCTAAAAAAAACTAAATTTACAAAGAACATGATTTTCAACAAATATAGTTTAATACCATCAAAATGATGAGCTTTACTTGACCCTACTATGTTTTATTGTGCCTGCTTTTTTCTTGAAAAATTATTTCGCAATACATGAAAACATTTTTTAATGTAACCAAAAGATGGAACAAATGTTGTGTCGCATTTGGATTTTTTCTTTCAAATTGCCGCATTTAAAAGTATTTGTTTTGGAAAACAAATTCTTACGTTTTTTTCTGTAATACCATACCTTCCCTATTTCTTTGTTTTATTGTAGTTTTGTGCTGTTTCACGTTTTTTAAATGTCGCTAAAAGTAAATTATTAAACAAAACAATGGTTCGGAAACTGTAATGTTGTAAATTCGAAGAAAATTAGGAGCTTGATACCTTTCAATATAATTGAGATAAATACCAAAAAATATAATACGACAAATTTTTGACCTTTTATCTAGCTTCAAAAACTACTAAAAAAGCTGAATCCAATTTTAAAAAGCTAAAAAAAAAGCTAAAGGCTAAATGTAAATATTTCGGACTAAATGAAGAAAAATAAAGCTAAATTTAGCTCCAAAAAAGCTAATATGGCCACACTGCTTTTAAGGCAGGCAGATAAGATCGGTTGGCAAATTTATTTCCTTATTTTTTTTTTGAAAAGCCAACAAAACAATTTAAAATATTCAACCTATTAAAGGCTGCACATTCTCCGAGGCGGCAGTTAGGGCGAAACGCCTACAAACAATCATGGTGAATAAATTTATGGCGGTTTTAAATCCAACCACGGATACACTTTGAAGACAATTGAAGGTTTTTACGAAGTCCGACTGTAGACCTCAAGCAAAAGTCAAGGCAAACTGAACTGAGAGCTGGTAGTAGAACGACGCTTTCACTGGACTTTAACTATTAAGGAGGTGGGCGGAAATCGGGAACAGGGCATTATTCTAGAAAAACAAGAATCATTTGGGACCATGCGGATGATGTTAGCATTAAGGAAATTCTGAATAAAGGATAACCCATTTTCAGATTGTGGTTGTGAAAAGTAACGATTTCGGGTCATGCAGAGAGTACAACAAATCAATAAAACATTTTCTCTTTCTCTCTACCCAGCTTTTGTGCAGATCAAAGTGCGATGTTTTTATGTCGGTATATTTGGAGGTGGTTCTTTGATTATTACTTTTTGGCGTTTCAAACATCCGCACTAACGCATAACACCCAAAAAATTCCATTCAAACTAATACTACTTACTATTATTTGGTCGCAGAACTTTTGCTCTTCTACACGAACGAAGAATAGATTCTTAAGCCTCCCGACGTTATGCGCCTTTTCTTCAATTTCTAACAATTAGTTTCAAAATGCCTTCATCTCTTCTTCGTTATTCATCACAAGGTTCGGCTTCAAATGAAACTTAAGCTAAAGTATTTTCATTCATTCGTACAACATGAACTAGCCAACGTAAAGATTAAATTTTGATACACATAATTATGTTAATGCCGGCATAAGCTCACACAGTTCGTGGTTCCTACAATACCGGTATTTCCCGTCAACTCAAATTACTGCCTCGTCTGTTTTCGCAAATACCCACACTTCAGTATCATATAAAAGTAGCATCTTTTATCCACTTTTGCTCTTCTTTTTATCTAAAAACTGTTTTGTTTGCTTTGTTAATGGCGAAACTCAAAAAGATAAAATCGCCATCTTAAGGTTGTTGTTTTCAACTTCAACTGTCTAAGTCACTGGATGTCTTGCCCGTTGATACCGACGGTTTTTTTTTGTCTTCATTTTCCGGTCTTATCTTCCTTCGTGTGCACAGGAAGTAATACACTGATGTTCCACTCTTTGGATATGCGTTCTTCTAGCCAAATTGCACACGTAATCTGTGCCATCTGCCTTGTTAGCCAGTTGCCTGCGTTGTGAAATAGTTAGGCTGACAAACTATCAGTTCTTGCTGCCTTATCAAGGCTACTACGCCGTCATTCTGGCTAGTAGGTTTATACTCAATACCGCCTTCTGAGATTGGTTTTCGGGTGTCATAATCGCCGCTACAATCAGATACCAACAGATGTAAAAAAATTATCTTACCAAAGCTTCAGCAAACTATCACCAGATTATCTACTTTATTTTTGCAGGAGGATGTACCCACACCAAAGACATTTTACTTTGATATTTCACTTGTTTGTGAAGTGTTCGGACTTTCTTCTGACTCCTTTACATCTTGCCTTTCCATTTCTTCCTTCTTAGTCCCAGAGGTCGTGTCTTGTATGACTCAGTGTCGGAAATAGGACTTTTCGTTATTTCAACTGGACAACCAACCTATTGGCCAACGGACAATAATAAAATTCCAGACGTAATAGATTTTGGAGTGGCAAAAGGTATATCCCCGGACCTTATTGAGGCTCACTCACCCACAATTATCACTATTTGCAGTCCTCACCGAATAGCAACTAGTGATTTTTTCTTATCAAAAAGAGTAAATTGTTTAAAATATAAAAAATATATCAGCTTTCACTGCTCGGAACACATACCACTAAAAACTCCCCAAGAAATTTATGATTGCCTAAATATCCTAAATGAAAACATTAAGGAAGCCGTTGGACATGCTTCTTCAACATACCGTCAGGTCAAATACAAAAAAATTTTTTCTGTCGATGTTGAGGAGCTTTTATCTGAAAAAAGGAGAGCGCGAAGAGAATGGCAACAGCATAGATCGCCCCAACTTAAAACGAAGCTAAAAGAGTGTACAAATCGCTTAAAAAACTTGATGGAGGTACACAGAATTGCATCAATTAAGAAGTATTTGGAAGGTCTAGACGCAACCCCTCAAACAAATTATTCTCTATGGCGATCAGCCAGCCGTCTCAAAAGACCCGTAATCCGAAAACCACCACTGCGCAATCTAAGAGGATCCTGGGCTAGAAATGATGAAGAAAAATGCGATCTGCTCGCAAGCCATTTAAGAAACGTGTTCACTTCTAATACATGCACTGACGTGAGGGAATTACCGCCTGTTGTTTCTAGGCGTCCTATGAAAATACATTTCTAATATTCAGATGTGGTAGAAGCTATTTCTAACCTTAATGAAAAAAAAGCTCCTGGCGTTGATAAAATAAGCAACAAAATGCTCATTGAGCTACCCTTTACAGCAAAAAGAATAATTCTTTTTATTTTTAATGCCATAATACGGCTTGAACATTTTCCACCAATATGGAAAGTTGCCTTAGTTAAGATGATTCCTAAGCCTGGTAAAGATCCTTCTAAGGTGGAGTCTTATAGGCCTATAAGTTTGTTACCAACTTTGTCAAAACTGTTTGAAAAGCTGCTTAAAAACAAGCTTACTCCGATCCTGAATGAAAACAACTGCATTCCAGATCACCAATTTGGCTTTAGAAGTCAACATAGCACAATAGAACAAACTCACAGACTGGTGCAGGTTGTAAGAAAAACTTTCGAGGAAAAATAGTACTGCTCCGCGCTTTTTATAGATGTCTCTCAAGCTTTCGATAAAGTATGGCACGAAGGCCTGTTAAACAAACTAAAGCTAAACCTTCCAGCTAATATTTTCAACCTACTAGAAAAGTACATAACCGGTCGACAGTTTAAAATCAAAGAGGGAAACCAAATAAGTTCTTCTCAAACAATAGGGGCTGGTGTACCTCAAGGGAGTATACTAGGTCCAGTTCTGTACTTGCTTTACACAGCAGATATGCCAACCAATAGTTTTACACACACGTCGACATTTGCTGATGATTCTGCTTTTCTTAGTATTCATAAACACCCTAAAGAGGCTTCAAACCAATTGCAGCAACACGTAACCCAAGTTGAAAAATGGGCAAAGTTATGGGGAATAAAAATAAATGAACAAAAATGTACCCACGTAACTTTTACTTTACGCAAAGAAACGTGCTCTCCAATTCTTATTAACAACCATATGGTGCCTCAACGAACCGAGACAAAATACCTTGGCATTCACCTGGACCGCCGCCTCACATGGAAGCCTCATATAGATGCGAAGTTGACGCAAATGAAACTTAAAGCTACACAAATTCATTGGCTAATCGGCAGAAACTCTGTGCTTCGTCTTGATTGTAAACTTCTACTCTACAAATCGATTTTGAAACCAATTTGGTGCTACGGTATACAATTATGGGGCACTGCTTCCGCATCCAACATAGAAAAAATTCAACGCAGGCAAAACAAAATCCTAAGAATGATAACTGGTGCTCCTTGGTATGTTAAAAACAGCAACATCCACAAGGATCTACAAGTTCCACTAGTTAAATGCGAAATCCTGAACTATGTGGACAAGTATTTAAATAAGCTGGAAGCTCACCCAAATCCGCTCGCCCGAAACATCCTGCAACATAGTGGGCACACCCGCCTGAAAGGGAGGGATACTATTGCGCTTATATGAAGCTCGATAATTAATATGAGAACTTAAATTTTAGTCTGGCACTGGCTGGACTTATATTAACTACCTAGTTTTAAGATTTGAACACTTATTGTTAGTTCGCCACAGGCGAAGATTCAATAATAAATATATGAAAAAAAAAAAATTTCTCCCTTCTTCTGCAGAATTTACATTTCTCCTCACTATTTTTTACCCAATACTTAAAAAAATCGATGTTTAAAATCTACCATTTAGTGCAGGAAACAGTGTTAGATCGTTTAATTGAATACGTTTTTAATATTTAAAAATTTTCTATTGATTTTATAAAAAAGGGCCTCAAGCCGGAAAAACAACAATCCAAAACTTATATTTTCTTGTATTTATTTACCTGTGAGTATAAATTGCACAGTTTCACACACATACATATGTACATAAGTACATTCAAACAAACATACATCGTATGTATCAGTTTGATAGCAAGTGTGAGTACATGTTAGGTTAAACATGTTAAAGTCATTACAATTGTAACATAATCATGCCACCCAAATTGGCAGTCAAGTTGGTTTAAATATATATGTTTGTTGGCAGCAAAGAAACACATTTACATATTTCATTGTCTGCATGTATTTAAACATAAAATATCCTGAAAATTGTAATCATTTTTGTAACAAAGTAAGTAAATATTCATTATAAAGTAAATTAAGTAATTAAGATAATTAATGTTGTTTTGCTGTTGTCTTGTCTACTTTAAACAATAACTACTTTGTCGACTGCTCTAATATATTTGGATGTAATAAGAACAGAAAGCATGTTTTAAACAACTAACTGACTGACTGACTTACTGTTATAATTGAAATGAAATTTGAAAAGAATTTATATGAAAAGTCTTGTATGTAAATACTGGAACATGATACAGATTGTTATTAATGTACATAAGTATGTAGGAATGTACTCGCTTATTAAATTTAAAATAATTACCGAAATACATTAAAATTAATGCTACATTGTAACGTTTACAAAGTCTGCAGAAGTGAAACAAGTAGAAGAAGATACATTGTAATAATATCATGGTTTAATTGTCTTAAGAATTTAATTAAGTATCAGGTGTTGTTGGTTCTTTTTAATATGGTTTTAAAAAATATCATGACTAATGAGAGCAGTATTTTTTAAATAAATTATTTATTAAACTATTTCCTTGCCTCTAGTTACTTAAGGTCAATCACAGAAATTTTTTTCTGTATAAAAAACTTACTAAATCGATTTCATTTAAATTTTTTGTAAAATAATACTTTTTTACGCCTTACTATATGTTCGTGTTTATGGTTAAAAACTGATAATAAAAACAAGCTATTATGGTCAGCCTTGAAGTGTTAAAGATAAAAATTTAAATCATACACTTTAAGCCGTTGCACAAATCTAATTCGTTCCATGCTTTAACAAGTAGATAACGAGGTAGCAGAATAAAATATCAGCAAGGACCCTCCATCCCTACCGAACCATGCGGCAAACTATGTGATTATAACGCATAGACTCAAATCTTTCCCCTAATATATGCAAAGCTGTATAACCTCCTTGGCAGACCTTTGTCAGACATCAGACACATCCCTTACTGCGACTCTCCAAGCGTAAGTCCAGGTTACTGCAACTGTCACGTGTGGTGCAAGCAAACCCTATCAATAATCAGGTAAGTGGTTCCCATCGTGCCAGACACAGACTCTGTTCAGTTACAAGTGGGTTACAACGCAATCCAATGCTGGCATTCCTTTTCCTCTTGGAAACATTAGCCCCAAGGTATGAACGTTCTGCCAAGGTAACTATTTGTGGCTTAAGACGTCTGATTGCAATGCTATTTTAATACTACTAACTTTGCTCTTTACGCCCATTCGAACGAAACTACAATTGCCACGAAACTGACGCAAGCCTACACCATAGCCATGATGAATCCAAAGCTCAAAAAGCAACTTAGCCGTGTTCCTTACCTAGTTTTTTTAGTTCTGTTTAACTCTCTCCTAATTATTGGGTTTTGAAAAGCTTAAACAAATACCGACTAAACATAAAATGATCCTTTGCAAACATGGGAGCTTGCTGCCAATTTGACAATTGTCTGTTATATCCCTCAAGGCTTCCTTACATATTTTGGGTTGTATGTACCTTATTGATCTGAAATTATTAGATTACTATAGCGACAAAGACAAGTTTAGTAGATCCTGGCACTCCTTGCCTGACGAAACACAAGCATAGACATCCTAGTAGCTTATGGATGCTACCGTTGGATTGTAATAGTTCTTACGCTACAATTCTTTTTTAATTTGCTGTGGTCTACTTGGACATGTACCCCAAATAATTTAGGTCCTGAAAATTGCCAAGTTCAAGACGTCAGATTCGTTACCTAAATTTGGGCTCTTGAGTCCCGTTGTAGCAGAATTAATACTTTATACAGGCCTTATAACCAAGACTAATACCAATCAATAAACTGAACTTGTAGGACATCATGTGGCTTACGTAGTAGAAACAATTTAAAAAGACGTTAAAACATAAATACTCAGAAAAAAATCACTTAGTTGAAATCAACATTTAGAAAAAGTAATATTGAATGCCCCTTGTTACTTTCACTAGGTTTTTTTACCGTTAAAATTTTAAATCAAAACGCAAGTTTAGTACCTTACTATGCGGTGCTTACTTAGCTTTTAAAAACACAGAAAAGCATTTGGCTTACAAAGCGTATTAAACAATAAGCTTTTCCTTAAAATTTTGTGCTAAACATTAGTAAATTTCTGCAAGGAAAACATAAAATTCCACGTTTAGCTTAAAACATTACATAATTCCTCGTTTGAGATTCCCGAACTGGTGTTTACTTTCAGTTAGTTCTTGAAAAATGGTAAACTTAGTTCGTAGTTACAAAGAAAAAGCAATTCCGTTTGCCTTTTTTAAAAGCATGTAAGTTAAATAGATGTTGTTTACAAAGAATCACTGCTGCCGTTCCAAGAGTATTGTGAGACATCTTGTAACTATTTTCGAAAATGAATTCCATTTGTTGGTAAGAAAACTTGAAAAAAATATTTCTTTAAATACCCTAAGGTACAAATAAAGTATGTTTATTAAACATCAAAAGATCTGTTACAATTACAGAAAATGAGTGGTTCCCAGTTGTAAGTTTTAAATACAACGGGGCTTCAATATGTTTGTTATTATCCTGGTCTCCGAAGACATCAGCACGTTGCACAAGAACACAAAGTTAAAGAAAAATAGTCACAAACGTTCCTTCCCTTGCGCATGCAACAACAGATGTTGCAAGTAACATCCCAGTCTACAAAATTGGCCGACATCTGTACGATATCTAACAGAAACATCTGCAAAATTGTTTATACCCTTCACTTTATTTCAAATTATTGTTTTATTTATTTATTTTTACCACAACTTTGTCTGCATGAAGCGCCACCGCGTTACCTTACTTTTAAAGCTAATGTTACTTTCACTTGCAATGACCTAAAAATATCCAAACACAAAATAAACAATGATAAAAAGCAAACTCATAAACCAAAATCACAACAAACCCCAAGGGAATTAAAAGGACAAAGACATGTCTGCAAGAAATCGATTTAAGATCTTTAAGATATCCCTACGAATCAATTTATATTTTTGCCAGACTAACCTTGTACAGAGATTGTTGGTCAGTTTTGCAGGCTGGGATAGTAGATGTGACGACAAAAATTTTTGTCATTATAAAAGAGACCAATTTGTTTGGATCATTAGTGACCATTGAACACTGGTATTTCTTCTATACTACAGAAACAAAAACACATTAAAAAAATTCATTTAAAAATTGTTGTTTTTAAAATTGTTTATTGTTTTCCCCAACAACATTTTTGTACAACAAGAAAAACAATTACTTTTGAAACGTTAACATTTCTCTTTACGTTATTTAATTTGTCAATGATACGGCCAATTTTGGAAAAATTTTTGTATTCGACCACAAAAACCAATCAAGAAGTATGTATTGAACTAAGACTCAATGAATGAATGTATGAAAGGATAGATGACTGGTAAGTTGGATGAATAAAAAGAACCTTTAAATCTAGCATAGGCAACCAATATATTGACATTTTCATTCGACATTGTTGTTAGTGTTCCAATGTTTATTTACACGTACGAAAGTTAGGAGAAAACAAAAAGGCGCGGCGCCCATCTTTTGCCTTTAACGGCAACGGCTTTAATCTTTGTAAAAAAAAGGAAATTATTTAATGTTTTTGTCGCTGTCATTTATTGATGGCAAATACTAATTACTTAACAAAGGAAGAAAGAAATATCAAAAGAAACTGAAATAAATAATAAGACTTGCCAAACAATTACCAAATAATTAAGATTTCTTTAATATGCAGTTGCATTTTACAATTGTACCCAAAATATGGCAAAACTTAAGAATTATATTGTTTATTCTTTATAGACGCCAGCGCCACAATTTTTTACAGTTTACATTTTTTTACTCCTTTTTATACATACATATATACGAGAAAATACCATAAAATTTTTTGTTTTGTATAATGAAATGTTTAAATATGCATTAAGAAGTGCCAAAAAATTAAACAAAATATTAAAAGCCCTTAACGAAAAATTCACACCAGCTCGGCAATCAACTTTATGACAAATGTTAAAAAAAAACGAATAAATTGCAAAGACATCCATAATAAGAGATTAAAAACAAATACAATGACAATAAAAGGTTACAACAGAGGGTTTTATTAATATTGGTCGCTACACAGAAAGAAAAATTGCATTTAAAAATCAAGAATTTTATTCTTGAACTTATTCAAAATCGTACTTAAAATTTTTAGTTTTTCTTAAATCAAGTCTATTCGGTTTGCCTTAAAAAATTTGGCAAAGAAAACGTAGTGTTTTTGAATATGTTTTAACATCTAAAAAAATAAATCCTAGATTGTAGCGCGCTGGTGTTGCAGTTCAGAGAGACCCAGGTTCGAATCCCAGCTACGAAAAAAATATTTTTAAGTTTTAAATATATATAAAACATGTTAAAAACAAAATATAAAACGCTTCTTCTTTAATAAAATTCCGTTATTCAAAAAATTTTGTTTTTATTTTTTGAATAATCCTGTTTACGCTTAAATCAATCCTTTAAAGCTTACATCAAGTACGGTTTCGAACTTAAATCAATCCTTCGGCTTAAATATGGCTAAAATTAACCAATTCGTACTACTTATACAAATCGCACTTGGTTTGAGAGAATCCGTACTTGGGTTTAGAAAATCCGTACTCACCATCGTTTAAAACCGCTATGGCTTAATTTAAGTAAATATTACTTGGTTTTTTTTTTGTGTGTAGAATCAATTAAGAGGACTTAAGGGGTATTGCTAAATATGAAGGATTACACACCAACTACAGAAGGAAAAACTTTATTTTTAAAAATTTTTGGTTTTTTATTTAAAATCTTGAAAACTTTTTATAATTTTAAAACTCAAGTTTTAAATCTAACAACTTTAAACTCCTTGTACGTATAATTTTCTCAGTCTTCGTTCATTCATAAGTCGTTATGACAGTCACAGCCAATTGTGAAAAAATAGAAAAAAAGCCAAAATTCATAAACCATTTTTTGAGTGCTGGTATGCCGGCTTAAAAAGCAAATACCGATTTTATAACAGACACAAAAAGAAACCAGCAGGCGCTTAATAATTAACACACACTGAGCTCTTAAACAAATATGTATGTAATGCTGCTAAGTATTTGCCACAGACGGACGGACAGCCAAATAAACATTTCATTATATATTATACAATACTTATTTTATTTAACAACTTTATTAGAAAACGCAAGTCAAGTCGAACTGAATAAACAAGAAACAACAACGAAAAAAAACACAAAAAATCATAAAATAGACAAGAGAAAAAAAACATCGTTTAAATCTAAACTGGCTTAATGGCTAATTAGACTAATTAGGAGGCATATTACATGCATGCACACATTTCCATACACACACACACATGTATGTAACAAACACACACAAGTAAGTACTTCTTTATGTTTGTGTGTGCAGTGCAGTGTTGCATTTAACATAAGGCTACAAGTTGCAACTTGCAACATACAAGAGTTTATACAATCATATCAGTGCATTTTGATTTTCAAACACTCGTTTTGTTTTTGTTGTTATTGCTGTTTTAATATCTGCAACAACAACAACCATAAAAACTGGTTTATTTTATTATTTTTTTTTAGTAAGACCGATAATGGAAGCGTTACAAGAAAAGCCTTGCCGCTAACAGCTCCTGTGTTCTACAGATTGTGAAAGGTTTTTGCTGCAAAAAATTTTTTTTTATATATCATAGACTTTTAATTTACAACTTTTAAAAACATAATAAGGTTTATCATATTTGCCCTGTCTTTAACAAGGCGACTATGATTTTTCGATGCGAAAAATTTTTCACTTAAGTTACAAAACACAGGCACAGATCTGGTTTTCTGCTTATCCATGGTAATATATGGTCGGTCAATCCCATGTAAAACGGCCCAAATTAGGGAAAAATCAATTTGTATACTTTTCACATAAGTGATATATCAGTTTGCCATTCCGCTTGCAAAGCCTACAATATTAATTTTAGACCCCAAAAGGTATATATATTCTGGATCGTTATAGATAGGGTAGTCGATATAGCCAAGCCCGTCTGTGTGATGGTTGAAATATAGTTTGCAGAATCAAATAAAGTCGCACAGAAAACGTTTTGATATCAAACAACCAGAAATATCCTGAAGACAACCGCTATTTAAAATCAGCAAAACCTGTTCACTATTGACCGAGATATAAGCGAAAACTCAAAAAACCCATTTTCTTAAGAAAAAATCCGTGCATATATCCCTATATATCTCAGTAAATATAGTCACTCTTGCCACAAAACTTTGCACGGATACTTTAAATATAGGGACCCAAATTAGGGAAACATTCTCTTTAGATAGAATCAGGAAAAGTGGTATTAATATGTTCTACAAAAAGTAATTGGACAATAAGACCTAAATTTTGAAAAAAAAAAATGTTTTGGATTAAAGCAGGGGAAGGGGTAGCCCCTATAAAAATTAACAATTTTTATGAAAATTTCGATACGCTATATCTCGGAAACTAACCAAAGTATTTTCATTACAATACTTGCAGTACAAAATAACTCAGCTAGATCAGTTGGCTGGGTATATAAAAAGACTAATGTGAAGAATATATAAGAATCGGCATTGCCAAACTAAGCACTAAATTTAATTTAATTAATTTAGTGTAAATTTAAATGTTGATCATATCTTAATAAACTGCTAAAACAAAACTAAACTCATTTGTTTTATATAAAAACCTATCAACTACATCCCCCCACCCCCTCACTCCAGGAAACGGAAAAGCAGGATCCGCTCCTGCACATCCACATCATTTTCTCGAAGGTTTGCCCTTAAAAAGTTTTTGTAGAAGCAAAGTATCAGGTACGATTAACATTTAAACCGTCTTAAAAAACGAGCAAAACTTATGTCCTTTCAGTGTCTACTTACTGTTAAATGATTTACTATCCTTGAAAATCATAGCATTTTCTTTAAATCAAAGTTTTAAATATTTTGAGCTATAAGCAAAAAATTTTTTTTTGTATAAAAACTTTAAGGATTGCTTCCGTATGTTCATTCTTTGAAAATTAATATCCAGTTATTTTAGTTATGTTAACAAGATGTCTTTTTAAAGTGAAGGGGGTGTTAATTTATGTTTTTTCTAATGAGTTTTTATCATTTAAACTATTGAGAAACGGCCAACAGCAATAACACCAACATCACAACCACTACACTGAAAAAAACTTTTGTTGATTTTTTTTCGTTGAATATACGAAGGGTTCGTACATACATACATATGTTTGACGAAAAAAAAATTTTTGCTGCAGTTTTAAAAAATTTACAAAGATAATAAAATCCTTTCGCAGTTTTTACGAAAAAATTTATTAAAAAAATTTTATAATTTTACGAAAGTAACGAAAACTTTTCGTACGTTTTTTTCCTAAATAAAACCAATGTTTCGTTGAAATTTCGAAGCTAATTTTTAGACCAGAAATTCGTAAATTTTTGTAAAGTAAAGATTAATTTTCTTTCTGCATTTTTTGGTAATATTTACGAAACATTCATTAAAGTACAAAAAATTACAAAGAGTTGTATAAGTTTACAAAAAATTTTAAAATTTTTCGTATTTTTTTTTATTTATATTTATAAAATTATTTCGTGAAGTACTAAATTTATATCGTATAATATGCAAGAGGATTTTGTATATTCAACGCAAAAATTTCATGGTGCAAATTAACAAAAGACTTCGTATAAGGTACGAACCAATCTGTTCATGTGTTGCATGGACTTTTTTTGAGTGTACCACCAGAACCAAAAATTCAAGCTACAACTGCAATAGTTGTCGGTGTAACAACAATTAAGCTACTGGTAATTTATATGTGACCATTGCGTGAAACTATGCAGCCACTGTGGAACTAAAACCAGGTGTATAGAGTAGTTTTTTATGTTCATGCCCACTTTATGTCCAAATGAATATTAATGAAGGCTGCGTAGACTGATTTATTTTTTTTAATATTTAAACATATGCATATGAACGTGTGTTATATGATAAAATTTTTCATTATTTCTTATTGAATTTTTATAAATCATTATGAGATTTAATTAAAAAAAACAAGTGTTCGTGTTGAATTTTGATGAAGATAAATTTGATTTTTCTTTTTAATTTAAAAGGCAAGGTTGCTTACAAATTTGCATTACTATGGTAGAGAGACTAGAAAGAGGCCTTTTAAAGTACAGCTAAGTAAAGGCTGTTAAGCTAGAATATAAAACAAATTGAAGCAAAAAAAAAAATTGATTAAACAAACAAAACTGCATTTCTCCTTTAAAAAGAGCTTTTTTACAATTTACAAATTGCTACAAGCAAAGTTGAAGCATTTTAGCCACCTAAATTTTTATTTTATGTTTAAAATGTCAACTCAATATTTAAAGCAACACAAAAGGATTACAAACTAATTTTGATGCCAAAATATCTTGGGTTTTCATTTTATTAATGTGTGTTTGTGAGAGTTTCGTTTACAACAAAATTCCGTTTATCAAATGAAGCGCCATTCAGAAATTCCTTGCAAAATTTTCTTAATAATTTAGTATTAATAAACAATCCTCTAAATTTACAAAAAAATAAAGTAAAATAAACACAAAAAAGAAAATTGTATCTTTCGCTTTTTATTTAATTTAAGCACTTCATGTTTTTGGTTTGTGCTTTACTGGTTGGTTGGTTGGTTTTTTCTTTTCTTTGGATTCACGCAAAAATTGTCACTTAAATTTTTCAAATTCTGTGGGTATGAGCTACATGGCGCCCTTGGGGGTCCAAACAGAAAAAAGTAAACCTTAAAAGAAGTAAAAACAAAAAGTACAAAAAACCGCCAAAGACAGATACCGTTTCAATTGTTATTTCAAAAAGGGAAAAAACCAGCATAAATAAATAAAACTATGAAGGGAATTCCTTAAGTTGCATGTTAAGAGTTTTCAAAAGAAATTCCACATGGCAGGAGAATATTTTTTCTTAAATGTGTATGTTTGCATGCGTATGTGTCGGCTTTTGGCAACTTTATCAGTTTTAATAAAAAAAGAAGAAAGAAACGAATTAAAAGTAAAATAAAGGAAAGAAGCAGCAAAAGTAAAAAGCATTGGCATTTGCACATAAATTTAATTTGTGCCGCAACTGTTTAGTGAAAAAAATCAACAACTTTTTTAAATTTAAAGTTCATTTACGCACAGTGGTTGCGCTTTTATAGTTTCAAGCAGAAATAAGAAGCAGTAAGAAGGCTTAATTTACTTAGCCGGGCCGAATCTAAAATATAGGAATTTTTATCCCCCATCATAGAAACCAGCCAATTTTTTTTTAAAGCAAAGTGCATTTCCTTTACTTTGTGATTTTTTTTTTGATTTTTTTTTTTTTTTTGCTGATGATCGCAATAGAGTGGCAAAAGAGCCCAAAACTTGCCTTGTTGTCGTGCCTAGCAATAGATCAACTCACGGACATCAACGATGTAAATTTAAAAAAAATTTTTGGATTAACACGCTTAAAGGTTCAATTGGCTCAAGAGCTGAAGCCTACTGACTATTTTAGGAGTCTTCGAAACAAAGACACTCATCTTCAGCGACGAGCCACTCTTTTACCTCAGTGGATTCGTTTAAAAGCGGAATTGCCACATTTTTACAATACCGAATCAGCGAGTGATTGTTGAAAATCCGATACACCTGCAAAGAATGACTGTTTGGTGCGGTTAATTGGCTGGCGACGTTACCGGTCCTTACTTCTGCGAAAATGAGGTCGGCCAAGCCGTATCGCTAACGAACTTCTTGTGGCTAGAAATTGAGAATCCAAACAGGATGGTGCCACTTATCGCACATCTAAAGAAACAATGGTTTTATTTTGAGAGAAATTTAAGGGTTATGTTATCTTATGCTGTGAAATTTAACCCGCTGAACTCCCTTCTTTGGACATATTTAAAAGAAAAAGTGTTCGTCAACTAGCAAAAATAATTTAAGAGCTTAAGGATGAGATAATTTGGCACATTAATGACATTGAACCTCAGTCATAGTTAGAGTCATTGAAAAATTAGATCATTCAATGTGCATATGTCACCAAAGCCATGGCAACTTTTTGTTTTATTTACAGCTCACATCGTGCGTTTTGGTTGGACCAGCCTTCAGTTTCAGATGTAGAGCGTATCGCAAACCTAAAAAATTTGTCCGTTCGAATTGGGGCTACAAATTCCCGCCCTCTAATCTAACTAATTTTTTCACAAGCTAAATTTCTGATGGTTTGACGCCATAATTGAGTCAAAATAACATTGCTAGTGCTGCCGAGGAATGCGCTGAAACCCACTAGTATCAAACCAAAAAGTCTTTGTCTAGTACTACGGGAACCAGTTACCAGCTCCCGGTAGTTATACCGATAGGGATTATTGATGAAGTCACTTCAGTGACACAAAGTGACTGTGGCAACCTTGGAGAATTGGAAGTAGGAATGTTAGTTCTCCACATGTGAAGTCCGTCAACAAAACTACCTTGCTATCCCTGTGTGTTCTTCCCAAACTGCAATGCAAACCCAACAGTATTCGACACTTTATGTTACCATCCTCACTTAAGAACAACATGATAGATTCTGACGTTCTTCTTCCCATAACCCGTTTGTAGACATTTGATTTAAAACTTGCAAAACTAAAAGTAATTGGAGAGAATCGCTCAGGAAATATATTCCACACACGAGCTCTGTGACCAAAAAAACGAATTTGTACTCTAATACATGATGAAATTCACTGGCAAGTCAATCACAAATAGGCATGCTCCTGATAAAAGACTCATAGCCCCCTTAAAGCGCCGGGTTTCAGAAACGAGCGAATCGATACAGTCAGATACCTGAACATCGCCGATAAGTACCTTTGCCCGTTCTTGCACGCGGTCAAGTAGCTCCGAAATAAACTTCTAAGGAACTGGCCCTTCCACAAAGGATGTATTCGATCTTAGGTTAGACATGAGTGGAGTTATTATCAAGAATATCAGATAGTGTTTTTGAGAAGTTCAAAGATCGTAACACAAAACAAAATGACACTGGAAATGTGTGTGGATTTTCAGGTCCTGACTTGGAGTGCTTCTGGCTCTTCAACAGCTATTCCATCCATTAATATAGACGATGCAGGATGGTCAACGGTACGTTGAGGTGTCAACAGACCATATTAGTTCTTACGTGCATTTTAATTTACCCTATTTGCACGACTCCATTCGGAGATTACAACTAGTTCGCGATTAGACGTATCAGTCATACACTGCCTCATAGCTCCCATCTCCAAAGGGCTAGGTCAGAAGTCGAATCAGTATGAATGACATATGCTGCTGCTATTAGAAAAAAATAGTAAAAAGGTAAAAGAAAAGACGAAGCTTTGAACTGAAACCCAAAATAAATCGGGAAAGATTTTTATCGACCCCGAAAGTAAAAAGTGTAGCTATAAGCGCACAAAGTCCGACTCTATGGAACACCCTAGAAACATCTGGAGCCACAACTTAACTTTCGCAAATCACAACTTGCGTTACACCAAATTTTCGTTAGAAAGGCTATTGTCCCCATTGCGGCATCCTTTTTTAGCACTGTTTTAAGAACACTGCTGGTATTTCATTCGGACCCGGAAACTTGTATTAAGATTTTGTAAATCCCTTTGTACGAACTCGAAAGAATATGTTTTGCATAGTCCCCGACTCTTTCTTTAGCTCTGGCAGAGGGGAATTGCTTTTTGCCAAATGTAAGCTGCTTGCAGAAAAATCGACAGCCTTCAAGTTTTTAAGATATGGGATTGGGGACCCTGGACCCCTGTCCAACTTATACATATGTATATAAAAAAGTCGTACATATTTGTTTGCATTTTTATTAAAATTTGGTTGTTGTTTGTACTTTAAAATATTTTTATTGTCTTTCTGTTTTCTTTGCCAAGGTAATATGAACATAATACAATTTGTGAACATAATACAATTTGTCCTTTTGCCACAATGTACCAATGTCTTCGCGCATCCCATTTGGTTCGTTGCCGGCTAAGGATGTTTTCTTGTGTTGGTGGCTTTGCAACTTAAGTCTTCATGGCAGATGAGCTCTCATCTTAAGGTCATTTAAGTGAAATTAGCAATTCAAAAAAAAAACATGTTGGATGATGGCTTACGTTTTCTTTTTTTGTGTATTTCTTGGCTTCAAAATGTCCATTGAAGTCTAAAAGTCAACTGCAAATGTTTAGGAAGTAATAAGCTGTAATAAAAAAAATAAATTAGCTACTGCCTTAAGCACGTAAATGACTTTTGACCAAATTCAGTGAAAACGTCATTCTTTTTTAACTTCTTTATTGTCCAAAAAACATAAAAAAATTTATTGCAAAATTTTTTTAGGCAGAAGGATTAAGAAGGCATTGATGAGCTAATAAAAACATTGAATTATATAACAACTTTAGGCCATGGCCACGTAATGAACGGCAAAGCAGTAAATGGCAAAGCGGTGGACGGCAAAAAAATTCACACATATGAAATACAACTGAAGCGGCCACGCTTCCAAGCCGCTCATTGCCTAGCCACGGCATTACACATAAAGAGACGAAGTTTAAAGTTTTGTTTTCAAGTTTTAGGCAGAGCCTAGGACGACGCAGAATTCCTACAGCGTTGCTGCATGCAATAATGGATTTGTAACCAATTGTTGCGGTCGCAGAAAGTTTTGTGAAGAGATTTGAAACCCGATTGGCGTCAACGGTAATAGTTACTTATAAGACCATCCTAAGAAGGCGCAAAATTTAGCAGCGACCACAGAATCGTGAAACTGAGCTTAACTGGGATTCCAAATCTGACTATAGAGAAAAACGGCCGATTTTCAGGTGCCCTCGTCCTGGCTACAGGACCTTACGAATTGGTCTAAGATACATGAAGGATTTGGAGGTGTGGTATTGTGTCAAGAACTCGGTCTTTTCAACCACCTTATGACTGCACTGTCTTTCAGGCAGAGATTTTGGTAGCTTAGTCAGCCGCTGATCTTACCCAATTCTCCCAAACTGAGAATTCTAATTGATAGTCAAGCGGCAATTAAAGCAATCCCAAAAATCTCAACTGCTCTTCAATAGTTTAAGACTGTTAAGAATCCCTTGACCGGACACATTGGTATAGGAAGAAAAAGGCGGATATACTGGTGAGACAAGATGTAAAATTGCCAAACTTCAGCTCCACAATAGACGGCGGCCACAGAGGTCTAAGTAAATTGCTTTTCGTGTGGAGGCTCCAAGGTTATGTATAGGTCTTACGACCCTGGGGTTTCTTCTATCTCCTTGTTAAAAAGGGATTGCGAATTTCTAGTCATTGTTGGAAAGCGGTGCAAGCCAAAACATAAGGATGACTGTCAGCAATATTTTCAGGGTTTCTAGTGTACCGGTGGATAAGAGAACTATTGAACATATTCTTTGTCACTGTCTACGCTCATGCGCTTCAAAGCAAAGTGTTTAGAGCCTAATCTCTTTCAAAACCTGGAGGATATATTTAAGATTGGTAGGACGAGTCTTATGGCATTTGCCAAGAAAGCTTGGATCACCCTGGAGAAGTTCCTAATATCAAACTTATTTTAACTACGGGTAAATGTTTCTTTTTGTCTCATAACACTAGAAACCCAAAGGGCCTATGTGGGGTCTTCAATGACAGCTACTTCATCCTAACCCAATATTTTGTTAAAAAAATGATTTGTTGTCCGCCAATCCTTGAAACAACTAATACCCCAAATGGTTGATGTGATTCTTGTTGTGTCAAGAGATAAGTTGGGTTTGATTGGTTAGTCAGAATAGTCACCAATGAAATGGTTGCTAAACCCTACGATTTTTTTGTAACTAAAAAACTTCGGTTCGGAAGTTTTATATTCAGTTGTCATTTAAGAATTTCAACTGTCGCAATTGAAATTTTGTAAACACAATAGACAATTTGGCTCTGATCACTATACTATATTCTACGTGCACCTAAAAAAAACTAATTAAGCCTCTAAGTGCTCCTATAAAGCCATTTGTCTTCTTAAAACCAAGCCTTAAAGGCGGCCCGAATGACGATATACGTCAAAACTCACATGTTCTTTCTCTGGCAAATTAAGTTCTTAACCTTCATATTTACGAAGACTAAAAATCTTGTCAGTTTCCTAAAAAAAAGATTTTCCTTTTCTAAGCAAATTCCTCCTTGTCAATAAATAATCTCATAATACCCCTCTCAGTTTTATGCCCTCAAGACAAATTAGAAACCATTACAAACGAATGAAAATTAAATTAAAATCGTTTAACTTGAAGTGAAACTGGCAGCATAAAATTAAAAACTAATAGTTTCTTATTATTTTTCTTTTCTTTCTATTTGTTTTAAGCTTAAAAGCCACAAATATAAAGACAATATACTAAATGATGTTTAGAAAAATTACAATAAGGATGTTATAGTGTCTTACTGATTGTTAATCAACAACATCTCTATAGCTTTTACAGCCACATCTAGATCGGGCACAGTTTCGGCAGGCTGGTTGTCTTTAAGGGTGGGAAAGAGGAGCCAGAGAGTTATAGGAAGAAATTATTAAAACAAACAATGTTAAAATCAATTCATGTTGTTATTTTCATTCACTTCCCTAAAGCTACAAATTTTCTTTTAACATTTACCATCAGTCAATCATGACCACAACGCCAAACAGCAAACGCGAATTGACTAACCAAGCCAACTATGACGGCAAAGACCAACAAGGAAGAAACAATTAAAAAACCCAGTAAAGAATTTCTAATAATAACAAGAAATGAAAATATTGAAAATCCTTTTAACGCTTTTCGTTTATGGGGAGTGAAAAAAAATCTAAATAAAAACGGTTTAAAACAGCTTAAAACAATTTACCCTGTTATTTATTTAATACTTTATTTAAAACCTTCTGTTGCCATTATAATGACCTTAAAAAATTTATATTGTAATTAAAAGTTACTTCATTAATATAATTGCTTACTGGGTTATTATTGTGTCAATTTTGTACGGGACAAAGTCATGGCTGTTTATTCTTTGCTAAATGTTTAGGACGAAATTGAAAATTGTTTCTAATCAATCATCATTGAACAGCGATTTCTAGTTGTTGCCGTTGTTCATTGTGTCTGTATCTATTGTTGGTTTTTTATTGCTGATACTCAAAATTATTTGTCTTATTTGTATATTTCAAGATAATTAAGGTTGTTTGTTTTCCTGGTCATCCAGAACTAATGTTTTGAATGTTTAAAGGGAATCAAGCTGTAGCAAAAACTAGTCTGATTCGTAGATGCCTTAAAACTTAAGTGTTCACAAACGAATAATGTAAATAGGAAAGAGGAAAAAAGAGTTTATTCTATTTCTCTTTTTAAAATAAATTATGAATTTGGGAATTACTAAATACTTTTAAGTCTACATTCATACGTATGTAGATGAAAAGGCCAGCTGTTAAGTTAAATGAATTGTCAAAAGTTTTGATTTAAATTCTAAAAAAGAGCGACCACAATTTGCTTGTGCAAACAATTTCAAAGTATGTAATATGTTTGTCCAATATATACTGCATTTGTAAAAGATAATGTATACGTGAAGTAAACAAAAAACAAAACATTAAAGTAACATGACAGCTACAGAATATTTTAACATTTTACGAAGAATTTGTCTAAAAATATCAAGAAAACAATCGCGAAATCGAAATGTAAACCGATAGTTCAGGAACAAGAATAAAAATTGCAATAGAAAAGAAAAACTTTAAGCAATAAGAAAGTTAGTCAGTCAAGCGCGACGTTATTGTATTATTCATTGTTTTTTTACCCATCACGCTGTGTCTTCACGTAGCAATTTTTATTGCTGAGAACAAGCAACACCTTTTGCAGAATAACGGTAGAACAATTGCTAAATGATTTGAGTGGAGAACACGTGAAAACGCAATTTTACGTTTGCTCCACATTTTTTTAATGAAACAAAATAATTTTATAGAGATTTTTTATAAGTTAAATTAATATTTTGTTTATATATTCTATATTTCCACCATTTTTTTCTTTGGCGAAAACACTGAAATGACAGCTAATTGTTTGGCAATAATTACTTAGACAATTTCTGAAGCAATCATATGACAACTTACGGTCTACGCGTCGCAACTTGTATGAAAGCAGTCAAATTTGTCAATTGCCGCAATAAATATTGCTACGAGTAGACCCCAAGCCATCTCAATTAGCTATCGATTTAAACAAAACATGAACATGACATCGGCAGAAAAACGCTACTGTTGATGACAAGAAGATGTAAATGTCATATAGCAAATTACAACAGCGGTCTACACTAGTCGATTTCATGCACATGTTCATGTTAGTACTGATTTCCTTCCTCCGGAAGTGGTGCTTATATTGATTCATGGCTTGGGTGACCATTCGTAATGATTTCATCAGTACATGTACTGATTTTTCATTTGATATACTGATTAAAAATTTTTGTACTGAAATTTTAAACAAAAAAAAGTACTGATTGTACTGTTTTTTTCCAGTTTATTTGATATTTTGAATAATTTTCCTCAAGATGATTTGATATTCTAAATAATTTTTTTAAATAATTTAAAAAATTAAAAGCGTACTGATTTTGACCAAGAAATAAATGGTCCCCCTATTTATGGTAAATTATGGACTGACATTAAAAAAAAACGTCGATGGGTCTATGCCAGCTACGCTAAATGGCATTCTGCAGTTGTTAGTACCAAGTATTGATAAGATTTAATCAGTTTGGCCCACATCGCACACCTCTCGAGTCGGAGCAAGTTTACCTACTAGCACGACATGATCTTACTTGCCCATTCGCTGAATGCTACTGCGCCAACCAATGTAAGTGTCTGTGTTAAGCTCACACAACTTGCGATTCCATCTTGTTTTGTATTTTTTGCCAATTCGGATAAGTTTCAATATCTTGTGGAGTACTTTCCTATTAAATAACTAAAGCGCCAATAGGTCTGTTTAAGTGATTATCTATGCCTTGGCACAAAACTAAAAAACCAGGAGAATAAATTAATTTAAAAAATGTGAACTTTATTCCTGGGGAGAAAGCTCCGCATTTTAAGTGCTTACTCAACTGGTGTCAGCCCCCACTGACAGAAATTCTCTATTTCCTCTATTCGCCAGTAAATATGCCGTAGAAATGTTGTTTTTGTCGAATTATCACCTCTTCGAAAAACATAAGTCCTTAAGTCTTAATGCAGGTTTAAGTGATTGTATATGAGTTCTGGAAGAATAACCGCAATTTTAAGATTTGAATGAGCCATCACAATAATATTGAAAAAAATGATTAATGGCGTAGGTATTCATACATAAGCAAATTTTAGGCTTCTTCTGCTGCCACAACGAAAAAAATTAAAACTACAGGCGGAGTGGCATTGTTAAGCCCACAAGGAAATTATTCTTATTAACAATTGAGATAGTAAAACAATTGGATCCTGCAAAAACGCGACGCAAACGTGTGCACCATTTTCCAAGCATTTACATACATAGATTGTCATATTATTAGGTTTGGAACTCAGTTATTAAAGTTAAAATTTCCCAACAAAAATTGCATGTTGCGATCTCTAAACGGATTTTTATTGTAAAAGAGGCAAGTCCAAGATTTCTTCCTTGCATTGAAACCATTTCCTTTGTTTTTGCCTCATCACCTACCAAACCCATTTTTCTCGCCTCATCCCAAAGGCAGCATATACACCTCGCAAGGTTCTTCTTATAATAATAACATCATCGACATATGCATGTGACTCTTGCCACAGACATGCCCTAATATATCTTTGTGCGAATCGGATTGTCAACAGTGGCTTTAAAACCGACAAATAGTTGGTAGTTTTCACTTTTTTTAACTTTTTCCAGGCTCCATCATGCGTTCATGCAGCCAAATATCATAGATGAGTTGATCCGGGCTTCTTATTAACTTATTGGCTTTTCGTTTTCACTTAAGAATTAGATAACGAGATTTTCTGGACAACATTTCTCAAACCTACCAAAATCTAACAGCTTTTTCGTAAAACTCTAGTTAACCTATTTTAGCTTTCTTTAAAAACTCGAAATGAAAACCATTTAACTTCATTTGAATACAACCACGAGACCAATTCAAAAAAAATTATAAAACAGATGAGCAATGACGTCATAGATGAACATGATAAAATGTTCGCTGTTTGGAAAAAACAAAAAAAGCTCTAGAAAAGAAAAAACGTGCTTCGATATTTAAGTTGTCTGGTACTGATTGTCTTTTTTTTTTTTTTTTTTTTTTGCTTCTTCTTGTGATGAAAACTGTTGATGTTTAAGTTGCAAACATTTGCAACAACAACAGATAGAGAGGCAGACGGACGGACAGATGCAATGAACAATACATTGCACTACATAGTTAAAGTAATTCTAGTGTACATTAGACAGCCTATCATGATAAATGGCTTAAATAACTACTAACATTTGGCCAATGTATGAATGAATGACTCAACGTAAGTTACCAATTGTTAGTAATCACAGAACATAAATCTTTAAAAAAAAAACATAATTTTTGCTGCGAATTTCAAAAACAATTTCAGTTTCCAATACAAGACAAACAAATAATAATTTGTGTCTTAAGTTAAGAAGATAAAATTACAAAGTGAGGAAATTCAATTGAAATCATAATTTTATTTATTTTTAAGTTATGAAATATAATTTTGCACTTTTAAAGGAAGTTCTTTTTATCTTTTTTGTTGTCCAAAAGCTTTAAAAATGTTAGCAGTTTCTTTATGATATCGAATTAAAAGCTTTGCAAACACTATATTTGTAAGTCATGCGAATATGATGAGTTAAATGGCCAAGTGTAGAGATGATTAAGATTTAGTATTATTTTTTGCACCTGAAAACTCCTCTTATTAAACATGAAGTACTAAATATAGTTTTGAAGCACTTGGTGGTTACACGAAGACAGTGCAACTGTCTGACCGTATACCTAGTATGGGAGTCAAGGCTTACTGTACTGCATAGCTTTCTGACTAGCAGGCCTAGCGGCTGTTTAATGTTTAGTGTCCTTGTTGAGTATTTGTTGTTGAGCGTTTTTCCTGGGGTGACCAGTCCCGGTCTTTTAAGTCAAAACTGGTAGTAGTTTCAGCTACGAGGTCTGACCAGAGGCTTATTTCTGGTTCCACGGGTGTCAGGCGCCCCTGAAACTTTGGTTCTAGCCTGACTACGGTGCTAGCCTGGCAACGTGGTGGTTGTGGTTTATACGCAAATCGCGGGGAAAGATTTTGCTCGAAGTGGAGTTGCATTCCAACCGGTTGCCGTGCCCCATAGATCGGAAAGAGTTTTAGAAAGGTTCCACTCCTCACCAAGAGGGAAGGCATACCCAAATGTATGTCTTCAAACTGGTACTCATGGGTGATAATTTGCCATGTTGGCAAAGTGTCATCGATGGGGTGGAGGTCGACGCATTATATTCACTCAGTGTGAAGATCACTGTTGGGTCGGGCCATTTCGAAGGGTACCCACACTAATACACGACACATCTGTGCTGGTTAAATAAGAAACTTAGGAAGTAATATAGAATGGTATAAATGTTAGAAAGACAGAAATTCTAAATGCTCTGAACATTAAAATCAAGTACGATATTAACTCGATGTAACACATTTTTCTTGTGTAGAAAAAAACAATTAGGCCTCTTGGTTTTTTGAAACGGTGTAAGGACTACTTTACATCATCTGATATCCTGACCCAAAATGAAATACAATTATCATATATTGGCTGGTGCTTCAAAGTCTATCTTAAAGCTATTTGACGTTGAGTCACCACTAAGGTTGAGGTATTTTACTATATCGATTCATCGGAGCAACGCCGCTTTGTGAGATGTGTTAAACTCTTCTATCGGTACCATACTGTAATGTGCTCGAAAGAAATCAGGGAACTTGTTTTCGAATCCTAGGATATTTTGCGTTATACGCACGACGTTAAAAAAATTTATCTGCAGCACCGCGTGTCTGTTAAATCTCTCCTCACTTTCTCTTTTATCGCAAGAACCACAAAACACACCAATCACTAGCTTAGATGTATGTAGGTCCTGTAGAACTTGAGACTTTTTATGTCTCTTTCTTCCAACCATATATCTTCTAAATAACAATTTTACACTCTCCTTGCTCCTTGGCTTGATAAAAACTAATCGAATGAACTTGGGCACTATTTGCAAAAACTGTAGCAGTCAAGTCACAATATGCGACGATAATCGCGCCAGTACAGGAGAATGAATATCGGTACACACTGTGCTATTTGTACCCATAATAATTTTGATTGTTTTTCTAAAAAGCATCTTTCAAACCAAAAAATTTAAAAAAAAAATGGAAAACTTTAATTTAATCAATGCAATGTTTCTCAAACTAAATGTAATTGCAAAACTTAGAGCTATTTATTTCCCACATTTTAAAGTTTAATTTATGTTTTGTACAGCATTATTGCTGTCAACGGAAAGAGAGAGTGCAAGTTTATAAAAAGTTTTATGCAATCAAGTGTGAAATTACTCGTATCGTTAGTAGCAATAAAAGAATAGCAAAAACAATAAGTAGGAAATAAAATACAATTGGCATTTTCATTACTTCAACATGGAAAAAGTAAAAAAAAACAATTTCTTTTACTATTTCTTTCTTTTGCTTTCAGTTTGTGTTAAGTGCTTGATGGTGTGCAACAAGGATGCTTCAGTTTAAGAAAAATCCTTTATAGTTTATGGTTATTTCTTGTTTTTATTAGTACTTTTGTAAAAAGTAAATGTGACTTACAAATAAACCACTTGCCAATGCCACATGTCACTTTTTTACTTATATGTATAACGACATACACACGTACATACTCGTTCTTTTGGTCTTTACCTGCATTTATACTCGTTTATAGAACGGCCACCATATTGAATTGAAATTGCAGTTTTACTTACATTGTTGCCTCATTAAATTGTAAAGTAAACGTTGCTGTAGGTAAAATGAATTATTGCCACTATGTTACAATTGCTATTGTCACTAGCAATGATTGCTACTTAGAAGCTAATACAGCAAGAGCTTTAGTACACCAGCAATAATATTTTGTTTTTTTTGGATTATATTTACTGCAACTTTTAAATGCTGCAACCGAAAATTGCTTAAGGGTTCCAGACTAATAAGTAGCTTTGTATGTCTATATATACATAACGTTACTTTAATATAGAAAGGCCCTAACTCATGTTTTTTTATAAACCCAGATTTTTGTTTATTTCTATAAATGATCTGCTCATATACCAAATTAGCAAAAAAAAAATCTCGGCTTAAAAGATACGAGTTAGGGCCTTTCTATATTAAGGTAACAATACATACATAAGTCTGAGAAAATAAATTTATTTTGTAAAACGATTTTTTTTATTACGATTGTACGCCTTTACACGTAATTGAAAATTTGAGGATTATGGGAAAGCATATTTTTAAGCATTATTTGAAGGGTGCAATTCTCAAAATAATTATCGGTTGGTTCATCCCAGACCATACAAATATGTATATAGATGCAACTCATAACTGCATACTAACCTAAAAAAGCAAGTAATAGTGCTATATTCGGCTGTGCCGAATCATTTGGCCTTTTATATACCCAGCCATCTGATCCAGCCGAGCTATTTCGTACTGCAAATATTGTAATGAAAATACTTTATGCCGGGCTTGAAGTCGATAGCTTTCCTAGACGTTGAAATAGAAAACTTTACAAAATTTGAACGTTTGTATGTATAATAGAAATACCATGTAAATGGTTTGAGGTAGAGAGTTTTAACAGTTTTCAAAATTATTCTAATTAAAAGTTTAATAAAGTTGTTTATTTTTATGGGGGGTCCCCTCCCCCTGCTCCTAACTAAAAATGTAGGCTTTATTGTCCAATTACTTTTTGCAAAACATTTGATAGTCGATAGCTGTTATAGTTTCCGAGATACATATAGCGTATCAAATATTTCATAAAAATTGTTTATTTATATGGGAGCTGCTCCTTAACAAAAAAAAATTCCAAAATGTAGGTCTTATTGTAAAATTACTTTTTGTAGAACATTTAAACTCCATAGCTGTTATATTTCCTCAGATTTAGCGCATGAAATATTTCACAAAATTTGTACAATTGTAGGGGAAATACCACATCCCCTGACATCTTCAGGGTATCCGTGCCAAGTTTTGTGGTAAGAGTGACTATATTTTCTGAGGTATAAAGGGATATACGAACGGATTTTGTCCTAAAAAATTGGTTATTTTAGGTTTTCTCTTATATCTCGGTTAATAGTAAACCCTTTTTGCTGGTTTTAAATAGCGATTGTCTCAGGGACATTTCTGATTGCTTAATATTAAAACGTTCTCTGCGCAACTTTATTTGAGTCCGGAATTTTGATTTCATAAGACAGACGGATATTGCTATATCGACTTCTATAAGGATCCAGAATAAATATCCTTTAGTTAACAGTTGAAAACCCAAAAAAAAAATATTTGACTAAATAAAGCGAATTTTTTGTTTACTTGTTTATATTTCGGGCTGAACATTCATTTATATAAACTAAGTTTAACATTCAGTAAATTTCTGCAAAGGAAAAATTAAATTTCACACATTGCTATGCATCTTATTTAAGATTTCAAAGCGTGCGTTCAGCCTGAGTTAGTTCTTGGAAAATGGTTAACTTCATTCTAACTCACAAATAAAAAACAATCCCGTTTACCTTTTTTAAAAGCATGTAAGTTAAAAACATGTCGTTACCAGCCAAGCACTGTTGCCGTTCAAAGAGCACTGTGAGAAAATCTTAAGCTGTGCCTGTGTTCTGTAACTTTAGTGAGAACTTCTCGCATCGAAAAGTTTATAGTCGCCTTGTAAAAGGCAGGATGAACGCGATAAACCTAATTATTTTAACTTTTAACGTTGTATAATGAGAGTTTATGTATTATCTAAGTCACACTGTTAATAATCGGAAGACTATGACAATAAAAAAAATTTTCTCGCTGCGAAAACTTCTCTCAAGTTACAGAACAGGGTGGCTGGTTTCAAAAATGCTTTCTACTTGTTTAATTAAGTTATAAGTTTAAAAAACTTCTTTCAATTACAATTATGATAATTATTAATTAAGAATTAATCCTTATTAAAAAGAAAGTGGATTAAAATTAAAGATAAAAAAAATAAAGAAGCACAATTTGCCTTTAGAAGTAATGGGTTCAACAAAGAAAATGAACCAACAACTCCTACAAGTGTACCGGCCGACTAAGAATCACTTCCTGAGTCGATCTAAGCATGCTCTTGCAAGATTTAGCACACAGTTATAGTAATGAATTGCATAAAAAAAATTAATTAATTTATTTATTTTATTTATTATTTTTTTTTTCTTATTCAGTAGTTCTAAAATTGATTCTGTCAAGTAAAGAAAAAATTAGGCCAAATTCGGGTCTGCCGAATAGGTCCCTTAACATAATCCACTCAAATCGATAGGACGAAATGCGTTGTTCGGGTGTAGATGTAGAAGTAGGTTTTTGATCAGTTTCATAAACAACATTTGGTCCTTTAGACGAAGCCTTAGAATCGAACGGAACAACAACAATTTCATCTTTGTGCGAGATTAAAGGCTTGGCCAAAGCACTGTAGATTAAAGCTCCTATGATTACAAATACAGCAACACGCATTATTTTTCTTTTTTACTTTAGATTACGTTTTACTTAGGAACTTTATCGAGTAAGAATTTCAAGCAACTAAATTCTAAAATAAGGATTTCTATTTATATCCGAATCGGGAGTCACGTGCTGTCGCTATAGAAATGAAGTTGTTTCTTATGCTACAAACGCTTTGCTACATTTAAATATTAACACAAGTGAAATTTTTAAATTTAGATGCAAATATTTGTATTTTTTTTTTTGTTGTTGTTTAGGTTTTAATAAAATTTTAATATTTCAATGCTTGCACGAAATTTAAAAACATTTTAAAACAAAGAGTTCGAATTTACTTTAAAAATTAAATTAATAATTGACTTTGAATACTTCTTAAAACAAATTAATTAAGAGACACAAGCATAGTATTTTATTGTCTTGCACTTTAAATAATATAGTAGGACAAGTTTTTTATACCCTTCACACAGTGACAGAAGGTACATATATATCAGTTTGTCGTTCCGTAAATTTGTGACTTCATAAAGTATATATATTCTGCGTCCATATGGATAGGAAAGTCGACTTATGCGTCTGTTCAAATCCAGTTTTCTAAGCCAAAACAAATTCTGCAAATCGCGGTTCTGTTTCGAGATGTCTAAAATATCCCTGAATTGATAAAGAGTGTCCCTAACTACTGGAAGATTTTAGTTTGTCGCCATTTGTGCAGTAATGTGTTGGCAACCCTAAAGAAAATTTAAAAAAATGGAGCGTAACACGACAGACCAACCTCTTTTCATTATTGAACAATATTTTAAAACTAACGAGAGCTTAGCAGCTAAAATTATTCAGACAAACTCATTCTAAGCGATAAAGCACATTTTCAACTTAATGGCCTGGTTGTTACCCGCCAAAATTGCCGATTTTAATGTTCTGTGTTACTGCTTGTTGTATATTTTGGACTGGAGGACCATACTTTTTGAAAATAAGGCTGATCCAACAGTGTTCATGATTGGTGCTCGATATCGCGACAGTCCTTTCTGCTGAAACTAGATGATATTGATGTGACATTTGATTTTAACCAGATGTTGCCATATGCTATACAGCTTATAAAATAATTCAATTACTGCATGGGACACTTCCAGGTCGTGTGTGTACTGTCTTGTTTTGGTCATTAGAAGTTGCCCCCCAGATCGTGTGATTTAACATCTTAAGATTTCTTTTTATTGAATTATTTTAAATCACAGGGTATGTCAGCAAGCTTACAACCATTGAAAATTTTGACAAACGAGTGCATATTTGTTGTACTTGCTTAGATACTAACATATATACTTTATGACTCAATTAAATAACTTACAATCAAAAGACTTAAAACTATTTAATTTAAATCTTTAGCTAATTTTTGGACATAGGCATGAGCCTAATGCAACCCATTTTTTAGGCCATTGGTCACTGGTTCGAAAGGGAACGGTAGCCTCTTTTCAAAAGTAAAAGAAATAAAAAAATACTGATAACTAGTTAGGGCTTTCGAAGACCGTCTCCATTTCTTTCCTAATAACACAACTATGAAAAAGGTTGCTACAAGGGAGTCCAACTCTACTTACGTGCTTACCCCACCACCCAGTAAACCGTTTGTACCGATATCAGCCTCGATCCATCCCACCAATCACGGCCTAACAATCGGAGTGTACGCTTGCTACGGGTCATATCACCCTAGAAACCCTACGTGTTTCCAAGGTAACTCCACAAACTCTCAGTCATTTCAAAAAGTGTTTCGACTCCACACAATATATATGTAGAACAGATCCATGTTTTACTATTTTCTCTACCCGTTTAATATTAAAGTAGCTCCTATGCGCTGGAACTCAAAATGAAGTAATAATAAAAAGTAAGAGCGCTATATTTGGCTGTGTGGAATCTTATATACCCTTCACAACGTGTGTTTATGCACTACGGCTAATACTAACAGAAGACTTTCCTCAAATATTTTTTACCGCCGAGGGGTCCTTAGGATACCTTTGAGTTTTAATCCCTAAAAGGCTATAGTTATTTAAATAACCACGTTATAGACCGACAGACAAGCAGGCACAACTTAAATTTAGTTCTGTTTCGTGACTCTTTTTGCCTTTTATTTTGGACTCATAACAATAAAAATTATGTTATGCTATGAATTGATTAACTAATGTATTAGATCATTAGTTCTGTTTCGTGACTCTTTTTGCCTTTTATTTTGGACTCATAACAATAAAAATTATGTTATGCTATGAATTGATTAACTAATGTATTAGATCATTCTGAATGTATATGTTTGAATACACCGCATATAGTGACAATATTTTAGGTGTAACAAATGCAATGACAAAATCAACGTGTCCATCGCTTTTTATTATATATAAAATCAATAAATAAAATAAGACACCAGACCAAAAAGGGAATGACTAAGCGAAAAAATGAAACAACGCAACAAACCATGTTTAAAATAATTACAAAGTAATTACTGCATAATGAGTTTTGTTTCTTTTTATCTGTTTATTTTATAAATTTTAATAAAAAGTTTTAGTTTTCTTTTATTTGTAGCTTTAGTTTTATTTTTTTGCACATAGCTAGCATGCCTTCGTTTGAATTTTTATTTGCCGCACGGCACATTTTCAAAAAATTGATTAAATATGTTAAATGCGTCCTTTTTTTAATCCTTAAGTGGAAGATTAGAAGTTTAAAACTTTTTTATATCCACAATTTCACGGTTTAGAAAAGGTTGTTAAGCTAATTATACACTTTTTGCGGTATTTAAATCAAGGTATACAATAATTAAAAAATCGCAGGATTTATTTGCACATACAAATCGTCTTTTTAACGTATTTAAAGGAAAGGAAAGTTATTAAGTGTTTAATATAATCAAATGCGACACACTTTTTGTCTTTTTTAGATTTGTCTTAATAATTTTTAAACATTAGTTTTAAACGAAACAAATGTATCTATCATTGTTTTTATTCCGAAAAGAAATCTTTTGTGTATGCTTGCCAAAAAAATGAAATCAAGCATTTCTTATCGTTTCCTTTGGAATCGCTTTATTGTTCCGTGCGGCAAATCAGAACTCACACGATGATACTTATTTTAAAATGTTTAATTTATGCAATTAGAAATTAAAAAAAATGTTAACGTGAACATAGACAGTGACTTGAATTATTATTTTAAAAAAAAATTATAATATTAAATACCCCAAATAATGGCTTAAATACTTCTTCATAATTACATGCAAAAATGTTAAAACATTTTCTTAATTTAAATATGTTACAGAAAACTAAGAACAAAAAACAAAACCGCATAGAAATGATGAAACTAGATATCTTAAATTTATCTACATTACACAATGACTGCTCACTTTTAAGGGGAAACGACGACACCTGTTGCTGGTTATTTAAGGGGCTTTCGAAAACAACTTATGTTCTTTTTAAGAGAAAAAGCAGCCGAAAAATTGAAATGTCATGTTGCTGCTTAAATTTTGAGGCCAAACCTCTTACAAAAAACCCCCAATAAATTCATAACTTAATATGCAAATGAGTTACAGGTTTAAAAACTGCAAGTTGTTGGTAAAACAAATGTAAAAAGAAACAAAAATGTTGTTTAAAACCCTCTTTAAGGGGATTATTGTAAAACAATATGCATATGAAATATGTTTAATTTTTTGTTAAGATATTTTAAATAGTTAGTATGAACAAGCATTAAGTAAAAGTTCTTTAAGAATTGTTAAATAAATAAAAAGAATTTTAATAAATTAAAAATGATGACACAAGCACATAAAAAGTTTTAAATACACTCGAATAATTTTTGTCTTATGTAATGCTTGGCACGAGTAAAGTCTTGGTTAGCCGACCGTTAAATAAATGTAATCTAGTTACGCGTGATTATAGATAGACATTAAAAGCACGTGTAATGCCAACCTTTATAAAATATTAAGGTTTTGTTAAAATTAATAAGTGCTTTAGTATAGTTTCAAATGTTTATTGCTGTTGTCTCTAAAACTGCTTACGATAGTCAATCATTTGGTTTTTTTAATTATTTTTAAATTTTAAAATTGCCTCAAGAAGTAAATGCAAAGTAGAGCTCAAATAAAATTGCATTTATTACCAGGATAAGCAAAAACAATGGGTCTTATACGCATAAAATATGCAGTTAAAAGTCAACAAGTAAGAGCGCTATATTCGGCTGTGCCGAATCTTATATACCCTTCACATTGGTCTTTAAATATACCCAGCCGAGTAATTTTGTACTGCAAATAATATAATAAAAAACCTTGTGCGAGTTTTAAAGCCCATAGAAAAAATAACAAAATTTTAACGTTCGTATGAATAATAGAAATAGATGAAGAAGATTTGAGGTCGAGAGTTTTAAAAGTTTTCGACATTATTCATATTTGAAGGTTAATAAAACTTGTTAAATGTCTAGTCCCCCTGCTCTTCTCCAACTTTTTCTCCAAAATGTATGAATTATTTGATTATTCCTTTTTGTAGAATATTCGAAGTCGATAGCTGTTATAGTTTCCGAGATATAGCGTATCGAATATTTTATAATAGTTGTCGATTTGTATGGGAGCTACCCCTTTTTTTGCCCCCACTCAAAAAAATTTTTCTTTAAAGCGTAGCCCTTATGGCCCAATTACTTTTTGTAGAACATTTCATTTCGATATCTGTTATAGTTTCCGAGATATAGCGTATCGAATATTTGATAATAATTGTCGATTTGTATGGGAGCTACCCCTTTTTTTGCCCCCACCCAAAAAATTTTTTCTTTATGGCGTAGCCCTTTGCGGGCAATTACTTTTTGTAGAACATTTCATTTCGATATCTGTTATAGTTTCCGAGATATAGCGTATCGAATATTTGATAATAATTGTCGATTTGTATGGGAGCTACCCCTTTTTTTGCCCCCACCCAAAAAATTTTTTCTTTAAGGCGTAGCCCTTTGCGTGCAATTACTTTTTGTAGAACATTTCATTTCGATATCTGTCATAGTTTCCGAGATATAGCGTATCGAATATTTTATAGTAATTGTCGATTTGTATGGGAGCTACCCCTTTTTTTACCCCCACCCAAAAAATTTTTTCTTTATGGCGTAGCCCTTTGCGGGCAATTACTTTTTGTAGAACATTTCATTTCGATATCTGTTATAGTTTCCGAGATATAGCGTATCGAATATTTGATAATAATTGTCGATTTGTATGGGAGCTACCCCTTTTTTTGCCCCCACCCAAAAAATTTTTTCTTTAAGGCGTAGCCCTTTGCGTGCAATTACTTTTTGTAGAACATTTCATTTCGATATCTGTCATAGTTTCCGAGATATAGCGTATCGAATATTTTATAATAGTTGTCGATTTGTATGGGAGCTACCCCTTTTTTTGCCCCCACTCAAAAAAATTTTTCTTTAAAGCGTAGCCCTTATGGCCCAATTACTTTTTGTAGAACATTTCATTTCGATATCTGTTATAGTTTCCGAGATATAGCGTATCGAATATTTGATAATAATTGTCGATTTGTATGGGAGCTACCCCTTTTTTTGCCCCCACCCAAAAAATTTTTTCTTTAAGGCGTAGCCCTTTGCGTGCAATTACTTTTTGTAGAACATTTTAAGTCGATAGCTGTTATAGTTTACGAGATATAGCGCATAAAATATTTCACCACATTTGTGCAATTGTAGGAAAAATACCCCTTCCCCTGGTCCTATCTGAAAAAAATTTTTCCAATATTCAGGTCCCTTCTTTAGGAGTATCCGTGCCAAGTTTTGTGGCAAGAGTGACTATACTTACTGAGATATATAGGGATATATGCACCGATTTTGTCCTAAAAAAATGGGTTACTCTGGGTTTTCGCTTATATCTCGGTCAATTGTGAACCGATTTTGCTGATTTTAAATAGCGATTGTTAGCGGGATATTTGTGATCGTTTGACACCACTAACTGGTCTGTATCTTTTTATTTGACTCCGGAAACTTGATTTCAACAGACGGACAGACGGACAGACGGACAGACGGACAGACGGACAGACGGACAGACGGACAGACGGACAGACGGACAGACGGACAGACGGACAACGCTAAATCGGCTTCCCTATCTATAAGGATCCAGAATATATATACTTTATGGGGTCGCAAATGAATAATAAAGAAATTACAAACGGAATGACAAAGTGATATATACCCTATCACTATGTGAAGGGTATAAAAATATGCATTTAAAATAAGAATGATAGAAAATTAGACCAAAGATTTGGAAAACGTAGCATTTTAAATTAAGTTGCGATAACGAATTAACATTGTAAAAAAATTCCGGTACAAAATTAAAAAAAAAGGAAAACCAAATAAAAATGTTAAATAATAGTCATAAAACTAGTCTTGTATTGATTTTTTGTCAAATCAAAACAAATCAGAATGGGCTTCGCTTTAAAATAAATAATTAAATAAAAAAACAAAAGCTTACAAAAGGTGATAATAAACAATTCTTGAGGATTTTAAACTTAAACAAAAAAAAATAAAAAGAATTATAAACGGGATTTATTAAAAACGGTGCTCTTAAAGGAAAAATAAGCCAGAATGTCTGTTATAGGCAAAATAATCAAAAATATGCCCTAACAAATCGATGTTAAAAATTTGCATTAAGTTCTGATGAACGGATGAATAATACTTAAACAACATTATAGGTTATTTCAACGCCAAAAAAAAAAAAAAAGATTTTGCATATTTTTGATTGCCCTGCCTATTGAACTACATCACAGATATATTTTCTCGAGTGTATTATTTTTTGCATTGTAACCTAGAGCTAGTAGCACGTTGTATGGAGTGGAAACAACTGTAAAGTTTGTAATTCAAATTAAGGTTTTTCTGTAGTTTAAAATTTAATATGTTTTAAAAGCAACAATAATTTTTTATACCCAAAAAAAAAAAACATTTACAGAGTTTAAATCTTTTAAACTTTAAAAAATCAATTTAAATAGAATAAAATTGTTCTATAAAAGTAAAAAGATAAAAAAATATTTAACATTTTACACACATTTTATTTTGTCTAAAACATTAAATATTCTGTTTAGAATTGTAATTTGTTAAATTTTAATTATAAAATAAAAATGATTCTCAATTTAAAATTGAAATAGTATTCTCTGTCAAGTATTAAGCCTACGGCCCATATTCATAATAAATAAAGTAGGGTTAATAAGCGCTTATTTGACAAATGCCTATAGAATAACAATTAAATTAATATATTTTTAATTTATACATATGCTTTCCTTTTTTTTGTTTAAGATACATCTGGCGAACTTGGTTGGGCTTTTACCCTAATTGTTGTTTCAATTTTATCAGCTCTTATTGGTGCTATTATTATGGTCATAGTTCTAAGATGTAGAAGGTAAGTTAAATTTTAAACTTATAAAGATTTTGTTATTATTGATTTTAATTTTGTTATTTTTATACCCTTGACATAGTAATAAAAGTAATTTCTTTAATATCCCCATAAAGTATATATTTTCTGGATCCTTTAAGATAGAAAGATTCATTTAGCGATGTTTGTCTGACCATCTGTCCGTTAATCTGTTGAAATCAAGTTTTTAAAACCCCTGATATTTTTCGGACCTGCTTGTGGCATTAAAACACCAGGTATACCTGTGTGCTATTGAAACTAAGCAAAATTGCCCGATAACTGACAGAGATATAATTCAACTACTACGACTACCTTTGTTTATTTCTATAAAATTTGTACATAAAAACCTCCACAACTGCCCCGGAGTTCACATTTATGTCAAAAATACTTACACCCTATCTTCGCTCCCTAACAAGGTTGCCATACAATGTTAAATATGTTTTAAATTTTTTTTTAAATCGCTCCCACTGCTTCCAGGGTGCTCCTATAAAGATCAAGTGTATGGCCTACCCCAATTAAATTTTCCTCCCAAACATTCTTGTGGGACATAGTTACCCCCTATCTCCAGCACCCAACAGGGTTGCTATACAAAATTTGTAAATTTTATGGTAAAACCCCTAAAACTTCTCCGGAGTTACCCTTAGAGGAATAAAATGTATCAAAAGCCCCCATCAGTTTTCTCTCCCAAACATATTGCTGCAGCATACTTACCCCCTTTCTCTATTACCTAAGAGGTTTGCCATACAAACTTTACAAAAGTGATGCAAAAATGCCCATAACTTGCTTAGAATCGGCCTTAGAGAAATAAAGTGTACGACTGACCCCCATTAGTTTCCCTCCCAAACATATTCCTAGAATTTACTTACCCCCTATCTCCATCGCCTAAGAGGGCTCCCATACAGAGTTTGGGAAATTGTAATTAATCTCTTACTAAAGCTTCCCGGGTACCCGTGGATAGAACAAATGTAGGACTGGCTCCAACTAATTTTTCCTTTCAAGCATTTGCCTAGAACATACTTACCCCCTACTTACACCCCCTAAGGGGGATGCAATACAAAATTTAAAACAATTGGGGTAAAAACCCTTACGAAGGGTATATAAGATTCGGCACATCCGAACATCATAAAAATCCTATCGACACAAAGTGGAAAGACTACATTTAAAAAAGTAATCAAATTTTAAAGGTATTTACATCAATATTTGAAATGTCATTAAATTGTTTATTTACTTAAGTAATGCTTAGGTCCACTTCATTTTACAGCATTTTTTTTTATTTAAAAGCCAGAAATGTGTTTAATATTTGTCAATTGAAGCATTTTAATTTAGTGTGAACATCAAACATTTTTAAACCTCTCTAAGCCAACAGCTATTAACAAAGTCAACACCATAAAGCAAAACAAATGTTGCATCAATATTGTTTCTAACTTGTGCAAAGGCGACAAAGTGGGAACGTAAATACACCGCAATAGTTATAACCAACATAGGCAGACACTACATAGGACAAACATTGTGATGCACTCCATCCAACAATTACTTCATTTTTCCCACCTTAGCATTTACCGTTAAACAATACGATCAAATTAATTGCCCTTAACGCATATATTTTAATTCACATTAAGTTTCATCTCATTAACTGTAATTTGCTATTTAGGGTCAATTTCACGTAAAACTGCCCAAATTGGGGAAAAATCAATTTTTTTCTTTATTAAAAAATCGAGAATTTTCGTCTAAAAGAAAACGACATTGATCGAAATATAAATTAATTGGTTCATATTTTAGTTTTATTACTTTCGCAAGAGCTTAAAATGATTAGATACTGAATAATCGGCGCTTGTTTTTTTACGTTTTGATGAAAATTTCACACCCGTCACATTTTATAAAAGGCTTGTTTAAGCAAAAATAGTTCTTTGTAGAAATAATGAATCGATAACGATTAAAAACACTTTAAGCTACTGATAAAATCGAAAGATTTCGGTCTGACAGCCAAAATTCTCTTAAATTCAAATTTGTTAAGTCACACCCGTCATGGTCTAAAAATGATTATTAAGAGAAGAAATTACGTTCTTTCAGTGTCAACTCACTACTTTATCAATACACCTTTGACCGTTAGGAACTACAATAGAGTGGAAAGAACCCCCTTCACCTACCCAATCCCTCGTGTTCAGCAGGTCATTACTATCCAATAATATAGCTATTTTACTTTAGAACTTATAATCCAGCTCTTGAGCAAGAAGATAATAAATACGACTACGAACTCCTTTACTCGTATTCCACTAAGACCCTCAATTACATCCAAGAACGCTGCCAGTATATTCCTTATTATACAGGCCTCATTGTATGTGTTTGTACATCATGTAGCGTATTCTCAACGGACTAACCCTTAAAGTAAGTATGTTAAGCCCTACTAATGCTGAAAGGACCAATAAAAGCCATTGAATGAAAATTATCAATTTTTCCAACGTCCTTAGCAAAAGAGACGATAGACTAATAAGTTTAAGACATTTCGGTTTAAAGTGGCCTTTACTACCAGACTTAGGAGGTAAAATATACAAACCTCTCTACAACTCCTAGGCTTATATAATCGAAGAATACATAATATAAAGACAGAGAAAGTTATGTTAATCCAAGGCAATATATTTATTATTAAAAAGGATCCATCCATATTCTTGCTTAAAATTTTTGAAGGTAAATTAGAGCATAACGTCACTTCTTGTTAATCTATGGCAATATTTTATGTCGAATTTTTATATTAACAAGGATGAGTGGGAGGTACCGATATTTTTGATCCGATTTTCCTTAGAATTTCTTTAAGTGTAAAGTCAACTGATTCTTTTATCAAAACAAACTTTGACTAAACAACCAAACTGATTAAATAATTTTGGTTTCTTGAAAAACCATTAAACTAAAAAGAATCTTAGAAAATTCCCATAAACTTAGCTTTTCATTAAGAGAAAATTTCTCTGGCTTAACAAATGTTTGAATATTTTTCATTAGCCTTTTGAAAGTTAATCTATATAAAAATTACTTTTAACAATAGTTGAGAACAGTTAACCCTTTCGGTACATCTTTTTTGATTTTTAATTTAAAAATTCAATTTTTTTATTATCTGGCCTATATTATATTTAATAATTTTCGGTTTTTTTTCTTTTTTCAAAAAATTTACCCCAAAGTGGTTTTTAGGAATGATGCCACATGGCATCATTTGTACTCAACAGTGAAAAAAACACTATTTTTGGTGGCATAGTAGGATATATTTACATTATGTTTTACTTATTAAATTTATTTTAAATATCACAAACTTAAAAAAATTATTAACACAAAGATATGTACAAAAAATAATATAAATAAAAAAATTTAGTTTATTCATAAGTATGTATATAAAAAGTTCAAAATTTAATTCCAATTTGCATGGTAAAGTTTAAAGCAGTTTCGGGAGGCATTTGGAATGCACAAATGGATATTGCACTTAGTACATTTGTATCTTGAATATGATGAGCAATTTTTTGCCTTGCATCTCACTTTCCCTGGTGTGTACTCCGGCCAATGATTTATACTATCATACCTAATAGAGACAGGTGGAGACACTTCGCACTTCATTTTGAATGTAGTTGAACTATTTCTCTCCGAAGTTGAAGGACTGTTTTCATGTGGTGACTTCGTTGGACGGCCACGTTTACGCCAATTGCTGTTTTGGGCTGCAAAAGATAGAAGTGCATCTAATAGATCATTCCGAAATTCTAATAGGTCTATGTAATCTTTTTTTTTTGAGCTTATTGGTTTTGCAATCATTTTTGTTCTCCAGCATATGGCCATATCAATAAAGTGGTCAAAAATTTTTCAAAGTCCATTTTCTGGACCTTATTGAAATACGATAAAGGGAAAGCAGAAAATCCATTTTATCAACACCGCCCATGTTTTGGTTGCACATGGAAACCAGATTTAGTTGTTCAATTTCAGTTACCTTTTTTTCTGCCGTACAAAAACGTTTCACAAAGTTGACGAGCTCTGGACCGCAAATTGTTGATACAAGCTGTACAATATCGCCGTAAAGCCATCTTACTACGATAAAATTGTCGGTTCGTTCAACGCTATAGTCAAAGCTACCTCGCCCAGTTTTTTTAGGTCCTTTTCAGGTTGAAGCGGAATTTTTCTCATTCCATTTGTTCTGATGTTTCCTGTTGCCCATACCCCACGTTCTTTCAAATAGCGCACTAAAGCAAATGTTCTGAAAAAATTATCAAAAAAAATTTTAAAGTTTTTGTATACGGGAACTGTTTTTGTCAAATGAATGACAATATCGGAACAGAACCCAAATTTTTTTCCCCCAATAATGGTGTTCTTTCCTTGATAAATTTCTAAATCATAGATTATTCCTTTTGATCTGCAAAGGCAAAATATTTTCACGCCCCATTTAATGGGTTTCGTGCGCATATATTGTCTAAAGGCGGATTTTCCTTTAAAAGGTACCATCATTTTGTCCACACAGAGATTTTCATCTTTTGGTAAGGAGTACAGCTTCTTGTAGAAAACATCCAATAGAGGTCGAACCCTGTAAAACTTTTAATTTTTATTTGAACTTGAAGTGAATTTCAAACTATTACGCAGAGAATAAAATCGACTCCTTGACATACAGTGACGAAAAGAAGGAATTTCGGTTGCTTTCGACCAGTGCATTTTTAGACGAGGATAACCAATTGAACCGATCATTATTTCGAGAGCAATAAATTGAATTAACTCTTCACTGGAAATATTAATAGGTGTCGCCGTGTTCATGAGCGATGCTTAATTTTTATGATGTGACGATTTCAGTAAGAAGCTCCTGCGTAAAATACTCCAAAAAATATTGCATAGGAGTCTTTATACTACTTTTGGGTAAATGTTGCTCGAAGTCCGCATCTGGGGTGGACCAATTTACCTTTTTCCATTTATAACTGTCAAGCTTCTTTGATGGTTTAAACGCTACTTCCTCATCCACGAACTCTTCTTGTATATAATTATCGCTAATATCTTCTAAATTAATATCAACCGGATTCTGTTGAGATAGCTCTTCCATAACAAAAGAATTATATTTCTTCAAGGCTTTCATTAGGTCGTCTAATATGTCGGAATTATCAGAGTCCTCGTTATTAGAAATATCCGACTCCTCAAAATTATTTAAAATCTTTTAAATTTCACAGTCCTTAATTTTGTTTACTGTGTCACTCAAAGGAGTTGATCTTATTTATCAAACGTAAAAAGTCGTTACTTTTTGTTATACACTTTAGCTCCTTTGAGTAACTTTTGATGCCATATGGCGTCATACGAATTTAAAAAAATCCTACGGCTATATTAAGGGTTTTACAAATTTTACAGTTAATATTATTTATAAATGAAGTCTTTTTGCTTACTTCTGCAAATAAATTTCATGTTTTTTTTTTTTTTAATTTTTCAAAATATAATGTTTAACAATTCACGTTTTTCAACCTTAAGACTCAATTACTTAGAGGAGTTTCAAAATAGTGGTGTTTTATTTCATAGTAACGAAAATACATAAAAATTTTGTCAAGATAATGTTTTATAAAGTTCAGAGCACAATACTTCATCAAAAAAATAATTTTTGTCGGAATTAACCAAAATTACAGGTCTTTAAAAACCCATGATGCCATATGGCATCAAAATACCGAAAGGGTTAACAGTTTAATGTGTGTAAAGATGCCCAATTACCTTGTCACATGGTAAAACATGGTCTAATGAAATAAAAAAAAGAAAACTTAATTTGATTTTTCTTGTTGTTGTTCTTGCATAAAAGAAAATTTATGGGAACGGAAATGAGAATTTACGAGTATTGTTGGTTAGAAAATTGTTAGAAAAATTAATGTAAAAAGAAAATAATAAGACGAATTTTATTTGTCTGTAAAAAGAAAACTAAATATTTATTACTGCAATTTGAAATTAAAACTTTAAAATTATTTCTTTTTTTCATTTTTGTTTCTTTACAGAATTAAATCAGCCAATGCTAATGGTAAGTCGGATTTTCCATTATTTTCTATTTTGTTTTTTTTTTTCTTTAAATTAAACATTTTGAAAAAATTAGCTTGCAATATCTTAAGTATTTGTTAAACAAACGAGTATTAAACATGTTGAAATGGCACAGTGAGGCATTATCTTTTGAATGTGTGTGTTTTTTAAATAGTTAATACTTTTGAGTTTAATAAAATAAAGCAGAGGCGTAGCGGGTTTGTTTATAATATAAAGTCAGTTTTTTCCAAATCTTTTAATAAAACACTCATTGAATCTGGGTTTCGCTTATTTTACTTTTGAGAAAGAGCATTTTTCCCAATCTGAACTCTGTTCAGTTTGACCTATAATTGTTTTGCCATCTAGTTTTAACATTTTATTTTATTGTGAAAAATATACAAAATTAGATAAACAATCGCTAGTTTTGCAAAATATCAAAAATAAAATAGTTACTTTTCAAATTGTACTTAAATTTTTTTCTATTACTTTCTTAAAACATGCATAGTCATCTCACAGAATATGGTGGTTTGCCACTATTCTTACAATTTAGTGAGTTTAATAAAATTCGCCACGATAATTGAAACAAGTTTCAACCACAAGTATCTTATAAAATAAGATGAATCAAGCCGTTGCTATGTGGGCCCAAGGAGCAAGGTAAAGGGGATAAAACACCATATATGGCTCAGCATTTTCCTGCATAATAAAAAAAACATTCGTCATATTTCTGACGCTTTTTTTGCAAACTAAGTCCTTACGACAGCTTTCTGTTCACTATCACTTTTTGGTACGTTGAATATTCCTCAGTATTGGATTCGTATTATTTAATTTCACCAAGGTCCATGGACCAAATTTCGTCTTTCCAGTAAAGAGAAGTAAGTCGGCATATGCTAATGGGAGAGCTATTGGCAGCATTTAATGTAACAGAGACTATATTATCCTGAAACTGAGTCTCATTGGGAAGACGGGTACGACTACGGAGAAAAACGGCGTTTGGGAAGGCTCAGGTCAGAAAACTTACAACTTCTATGCGAATTGTTCCAAAAACATAGGAACTACAACTTCTTTGCAAATAAGTGTAAGCAAAATGGTTTTACCTTTGGTCGAGATCTGACTATTCGACATTCCAACAAGCTTCGTGGTGACTGAAGTATATTTGAGGCAGAGAATTTAGCAGCTGGATAGGCTGCTAGTCTAGGCCTATCCTTCTAAAGTAATATGGACATGCTTGTTAATATTCTGGCGGCAGTAAGGGCCATCTTCCCAAACCGCATTCGCTTGTTAATTGTCGCAGTTCGAGGACATAGAGGTATTGATTAAAATAAGATGGTGGACAAAATAGCAAATTAAGGGCTCTATTTGTCTATGGAAAAAAGCAATTGACGTTCGTGCTCCACTTTAGTTCCTAAATTGAGGAACTGGACTCTAATGTGAGATTTACAGTTACAGGAATCTAGATAAATTATATTTCCTGTAAAGTCTAAATCATAATGAAATAATTTACTACGTGGCCACAATACAGAGGGACTCTCTTGACTCCCTTACTTTTTTCTTTTCTATATATGGAGTTTGACACTTAAAATAAATACTTTTTTAGCAGATGTGTTAAACTTTACATATAAAAACGAAAAAATAAGAGGGTCAAAAAAGTCTGTCGCGAATTGCGGCCACCTGGTTAATTGGTGGGGTGCTAATGAAACGGCAAAAAAGGCTTATACCATCTTTCCAAAAGAGTGATTGTAGACCTATAGGTTGGATGATCAGATGTTATGTCAAAAGAGCAGTACACTGGCAAGCGGTAATTGCAGGCTTGGTGTCAAAATAAGAGATTAAAGGATTATTGAGCATATCCTATGTCACTGCCTTCCGCTCGTACGCTTTTTATTAATTTGACTAGCATTATATAATTTTCTAAACCTGGAGAAAATTTAATATTATTAGTATAAGACTACTGGCATTTAGTTTTTTACATCGAACTAGTTAAACTGGAATCAACAAGTAATTTTCTTATTTTTTTGTAACACTAAAGACTTAAAGGGTCGTTCTAGTATCTTCAGGGCAAGGCAGTTCACCCCAATCTTACCATTTGCAATGAGTCAAAAATGTATTTTCTACGCCAATGACTTCCTCTGTTTAAAACAACTGATACACAATCATAAATGTTGTCACCTTTTTAAACATGACCACTGACTTGGACTAACATTTTTGTAGTTTTATCTTTAAGCTAATGGTATATAAATAAAAAAAATCATATTGAAAACAAATACTATTTAATTTACAAATTTATTTTGTGTGTGTTTTATTTAACGAGACTTTTATTATAATTATCAAACAGCTATGTGCAGCCGAATTTATATAAATACGTTGCAATGGATCACTTGAATGCGTTAAATATATTTTCTTTAACAATGTATTTTGTATTATGCATATTGTTAAATAGTGTTTTACCTAAAGTCAAAAGAGAAGTTAATAAATTTATATAAAAGCCACCATTAAACATTTATCAGTAACAGACACAAATTTGTATTGAAATTTTTAACGAAATAAATAGCAAAAATCCTAAAGATTGTAAAGTGTCAAAATGTTAGTTTTTAACTTGGCTTTGTATACAACAAATCTATGCAGAAGCTTAAAGAGTAAAAACTAAAAGTTTTACAACTGCTTCGGTGGTATGAAGGTATACTTCCTCATAGATATAAGTAGATAGTTAAACAGGAATAAATATTTTAATACATACAAAGTTAAATAGTTTTATTATAAGTGACATACCCTACATGAAAAGAATTGACATAGGTGTTACATAATCACGACAACCATATTAGTTTCTCTGCAATAAGGTTTAACATATATAAAATTACAAGGAAGAATGCTATATTTAGCTGCACTAAATCTTAAATACCCTTTACATGAATATTTTTATACCCTTCACATAGTGATAAGGGTATATATCAGTTTGTCATCCCGTTTGTAATTTCTTTTTTATCCATTTGCGACCCAATAAAGTATATATATTCTGGATCCTTATTGATAGGAAAGTTTATATAGCCATGTCCGTCTGTTGAAATCAAGTTTCCGGAGTCAAATCAAAAGATACAGACCAGCTTATGGTGTCAAACTGTTAGAAATATCCTGAAGACAATCGCTATTTTAAATCAGCAAAATGGGTTCACTATTGACTGAGATATAAGCAAAAACTCAGTAATATCTCAGTTAAAATATGTAGTTATTATTGTCATAAAACTTGGCACGGATACTCTTAAAGTAGGGACTTCAATAATGGAAATTTTTTTTTTCAGATAGGATCAGAGGAAGTGGTGTTTCTCCTACAATTGCACAAGTTTGGTGAAATATTTTATGCGTAGGTACTATAACAGCTATCGACTTCAAATGTTCTACAAAAAGTAATTGTACAATAAGACCTACACTTTAAAGAAAAAAATTTTTGGGGGAGAAAAAAGGGTTGCTCCCATACAAATGAACAATTCTTATGAAATTTTCGATACGCTATATCTCGGAAACTATAACAGCTATCGAGATCTAGTGGTGTACAAAAAGTGATTGGATGATAAGACCTACACTTTGGAAAAAAGTTTTTTGGGTAAGGCAGAAAAAAGGGCAGCTCCCATACAGATGAACAATTTTTATGAAATTTTCGATACGCTTCATCTGGGAAACTATAACAGCTATCAACTTCGAATATTCCACAAAAAGTAATAATCATATAATTGATACATTTTGGAAAAAAAAAAAAATGGAAAAGAGCAGGGGGACTAGAAAATTCCATAAAAATTAACAACTTTTATTAACTTTTTAATATGAATAATGTCGAAAACTTTTATAACTCTCGACCTCAAACCTTCTTCATCTATTTCTATTATTCATACGAACGTTAAAATTTTGTAAAGTTTTCTATGGACTTTAAAACTCGCACAAGGTTTTTTATTATATTATTTGCAGTACAAAATAACTCGGCTGGGTACATTCAAAGACCAATGTGAAGGGTATATAAGATTCAGCACAGCCGAATATAGCGCTTTTACTTGTTTTAATTAATTTGGTCCGTTTGTGTAGTGTAGTAACTTAGTATCAGCGTTTTCGTTAACACGCTACACACAAAAAACTACAAAAAAAATTTTTCAAACAAATTCTTGTTCAAAATAATTTATTTTTTTAGTCAATTTATTTAATAGTCTCTAATAATATTTTTATTTGATTTTTAAATCAAACAAAATTTTCGCCTAGACAAATAAAATATTTAACCAGCTCAGCAAATTTTTTTAACAGAAGCTAAAATTCTTGCAAAATTGTTTGTCTAAATTTACAACTTTCGTTGTAGGTCCTCAGCCAGACAAAATATATACTGATTCTCTGAAATTTGTTACTGATTCTACAACTCAGTTTTTTCTGTGTAAATACTAAATGCTTTCTCTAAACCTGAATACAGTTTCGCAAGCCTTACGAAAATTGAAGTTTTTTTAACAACTTTGACTCTCTGACTAAAATATTAGAATACTTTTCATTGAAAATTTCTTTAATTTGTGAATAGGTAAATTAAGACTGCTAGGACAATCACTCTCGAATATATTATACCCCACACCACAATGCGAAATTGGTTCACTTTAAGATAACTTTTAAAAGGTTGACTTATATCGGACTCATTTAAGATTGAAACGAGAAAGGGTCAATAATGCATCGGTAGGTAATGGTAGGACGGTTTTTGTTTTCAAAAACACTTTACGTGGGTAATAACATCGCTGCCTGCGGTTAAATGTGATTTTCAGGGAGTCATTAAGACAAAATGTGTTGTTATTGGCGGTTGATAGTTTCTACACTTGAAAAGTAAATTGCAATGGAGTAATATTTTTGGCATTTATAGCATATTATGGAGGGGCATTTGTATTGAAGATCAGAAAAATTATAAATCGATTTATGCCATTTTTTGAAAAATTTTGTTCATCTCTAAAATACGTCTTCAAGGCAATAATATCTCACGCATAGTAAGACCGTCGTAAGATTGTGGGCCTCTTGTCAGATGCCAACGTAATAAATGGGTCTACTAAATACGATCTGTACTTTGATGACAAGGCGAGCAGCCAGATTGACGGATTCACAGATTAACAGGTATTATTTAAACGCATAATTCCCTTTCTGCTTGTTTGGTGCAATGTATTAAAAAAAGTGTGTAAGTACTTCGTATAAACCTCATATTACATTTTACATATATTTGTCTTTTCCTATTTATTAAAAAAGTTTTTATAAATTGTAATTTAAATACTCAAGCATTTGTATCAAATTGATGCTTTATAAGCGATAAATATTTTTTTTTGTTTATTTAACTTTCAATTTGCATTTTAAAAAGACAAAAATATTAAACTAAAATATAAGAAAAAAAAAATAAATTAAGCATTTATTTACTTCTGTATTAACAAGCTGATTTAACATTAAAGTGCAAGAGCAGCCGACAGGCAGACAGACAACCACGTTAAGAAACATATGTGGGTTGTCTTACCAAAGCTAAAGGTACATCAAATCATATAGACAAATATATATGTCTGTTTGCATGCCGTTTAGTTTGTCTGTTTATCTGTAACTAAGGAGTTTGTATTTTAATTTTAACAGGAAATTATTTTACTTTTTTTATTTTTACAGTCGTTGGCAGTTTTAAAACTAAAAAAAAGACAAAAAATAAAAATTATGCATGTATTTATTTAACCAAAACAATTTCGACTAATTTTACACTTGTTGGCAAGTGCAGTATGTGGCATTTTACACACTTACTACCAGCAACTTCATACATTTGTATAACTAATGTGTTATTCAGCATCAAACCATGCATCCATTCATCCATCTCCATCCTCCACGGTTTGCCTAAACTAAGTTGTGCCAACTGAAAACATACAACAAAGTAAAGAGTTGCTCGTACAATGTGCCAACAAACAATTCATTTAAAATCCATAGATATTCGTACCAGAGATATCATCGTGAGTATTTTTTTAGTCTATCGTACTAGATGCATGAACATATTTTTGCTCAAGCTTGCTCACAGGGGTGAAGAAAATTAACTTTATAGTCCGGGTCACAAAATACATACGAAAAGAACATGCACTAAATGTTATAAACCAGTGTTCGCTTCTAGCAAGTAAAAAGAATTTTGGGGCAAAAGAATTTGGGTGATGCGAATGAATTCTTTTAATACCTTCCAATCTAAAACATCGGATTCTGGCCTGTGCAAAGGCGGACAGTGACACAGGAAATGCTCCACCGCTTTGATGTCTTCCCTGCACTCTCTGTCCTCTTCAACTCCTATTCAATGAAGATGTGTTAGTAAGTTTAGGTGACCTGTCAGCACAATCATCATCTCGCTTAGTTTAGGCTTCCTAAGTTTCAGAGTGTCCTTATTTGTCGTCGTCCCAGGGGATTCTTGTCAATCTCCCAACTGTCTATCTGTTTCATTGCACTCTGTGGGCATTTTCCTCCCACTCTTGCAACTCGACATTCGTCCCTGAAAGGGGTTATAGGTTCACCTGGTCAACCTCCTGCTGTCCTCTAGCTCTATTCGCCAGACCATTCGCCCGTTCATTTCCTACCATGCCCTGATGATCAGGTACCTATATTATGCGAAGCTCTCCATATTGCGAGTACCCATCTATCATCCGTTTGAACTGCAACACCGTCCTAGATCCGGTGTTCGCAGACATAGTTGCTCTTATATACGCTTGGATATCTGTAAAGATGTTAACATCCGTTGGATCTGCGTGTGCCCTGAGTCAGGACAGACATTCCGTGATTGCCCGGACCTCAGCTGGTTGCACAGTATTTAAATCAGTGAGGCGGAAGCAATGTCCTGTTTTTCCCTTGTCCTAGAGCCATCCGTAAAACAACTCGTTCTTTTAAGCATTTGCCTCAGATTTCCATCCAACTGACCTTTTTCTCATTAGACATCTTTTTATTAGATACTATACACACACTCAGGTTCACGAAACCAGGGCTTAGAGATGTTGGAAACTGTGGAAAACCCTCATATTTTCCCTCATTATCTGACTAACTCAAACTTTTAAAATAAATCACAACACGTAAGCAAAAATTATATAAAAATGCTGTTATATGTAAAGGTAGGGTTACGTCTCTTTTTAAAATTAATGCTTACCTACACTCACGTAATTGACGAAGGTCACATACGATAATCACATGCCCATCTCTTATTCAGGCATAGTTTTTAAAAAATGGGGTGAACAAAGCTAATAAACCAAAAAAAACTGCAACAACAAAATATTGCAACTCATAAGTTAAATGAAGCTCAAACTTTAACTACACGTAACGTACTTAATGGTGGCTGGAATTCACACAGTAAAACCTAAAATAATAAAAAAAAACTACAAAAAAAATTTAAAGAAATTAAGAAAAAAGATGCACTCTTCCACTGCAATGACTGGCAGAAAAATATTGTTTATTGTAGAAACGTCTACAAGAAAAAAAAACTAAATTTTTATATGGAATAATTAGCAATAAGCCCTAAGCCTAATTAAGCGAAAATACGGCAGTAAATACACAATTAAATTTTATATGTATAATAAATGCGCAGATAAGGTACTATTATAAGTATCTTAGCATAAAAACTAAAAACTTTAAATTTCCATAATGATAATATGAGTTCAAACTGGTACAGGTTCCGAACGAAGTCTAACTAACTAAGGACGTATTATATTTCCCTTGCAACACCTTTATAACGAGCCTTAGCTGCCTTGGCTTGACGATAAACTTATCGAATTTTAAATTTTTCTTTACACACAGAAACAAATAAAAATGGTTTTAAATTAAAAAAAAAATTGTAATAAAAATTAAAGTTCAACCCATTTTCAACCAGTAAACAATTATTTTAATAAAATTACCATTTTTAAAGTATTTAAAAAAACATTTGTTCGAATTTTAAAATTATTGTTAACAATTAAAAATTTAATTAAATTACATAATTTCTGAATATATAAAAAATTAAACTTTCTTTTGTTTTTTAATAATTTTATTATATTTATTTAATTATTTATTTATTTATTTATATACATATAAATATACATATATAAATATTTATATCAATTTTAATTTTATTAACATATATTATGTTTAATGTTTAATTTTCAAATACAACTTTTTTAAGTTGACAGTACAATGCTCAAGAACGATTTAAACCAGGGAGGGACCTTATGATTGCAAGGCGGACCCTCTATCCACTCAACCAGAAAGGCATTCTGGTTTTTAAAGTGCTAATTTCACTTTTATTTTCTTATCTCCACATTATAAAGTTCACCACAAGTCAAATGAACACAATTCAATAAGCACAAGCAAAGGCAAAAACACAGAAAAAACATAAAACCGAACCGAACTAAACCGAAAAAAAGGAAAAATTCAAAAATAACAAAAAACAAGATAGAAAAAAGCATAGTGTATATGAAAAGTAAACTTCGTCTTAACTTACAAAGTAAAAACGAAAGAAAACAGTCATGCCGTATCCCTTTCACTGTTACGTGTAAGTTAAATAGGTGATGTTTACAACCAAATACACTACTACTGATGTACTGATGATGAAATTGCGTAGCTGCTTTCGAAAATGCATTCTACTCGGCTAGTATCGGTAGAAAAATCAGCTTTTTTCAAATTTAAAGTTTCTTTCAACATTAACGGAAAATAATAATTCCTTCTAATAAAAAGAAATTATATGAACTTAAGCCAAACTAAAAATCAAAAATTTGTATTAAAAACAATTAGTTCAACAATAAATAAAAATTAGCATAAACAAATATTTTTAAAAAATTCGACCTAATCTAGAATCGAATCTGGCATCTTCTGGTTGTCAGGTCTACGACTAGACCCCAGAGACATTTCACTTTCAAAGTTTTAATTCTCATTTATGCTGGCGTTCATGTCCATTTTTCATTATCTCAATATTTTATTAGTATGCAGCACCTACTAACAAAAAGGAGTGTACAAAAGCGGTAAGTTACGATATTCTATATCCAAATTAATGCCGTTTTTTAAAACCTTGTAAACTAGCATTATTGTTGGCATTTCATTTGCAAATACAACTAATATTTAACTGTGGCAGTTAAATTTTTAATTAAAACGGAAACATTTTTTAATTAATGCGTAATTGCAAGAAAATATGGGAGTATTTTTTTTCTGTAACTGATAGACAGATGGACAACTTTGAGAAATCTTTAGTAGAAAGCCCAAAACGTGACGAGACAAAAAGTACGAATTAGACGATGGCGTGATAAAAAGGGCTGAGGGCCTGGCATTTGCAGAGCATATGTTCTCTCAACCTCCATATTGTAAAACAGAATGCGATGATTTATCCTCAGGTTACAAGATCGCAAGATTTCTCATATACGAGTACTTACTTTCTTTAAAGAGTAAAAAAACACTTAAATGTGACATGGCCAAGGCTCAATTACATAATGCAAAACTGGCAGGTGGTAAGTATCCGCCTTATCGATATTATGGAAATAATGTTTAAAAAATGCTGTCCGGTTAGAAAACCGGTAAGATTTTCATATACTCTTTTCTCCAAAGGATTTTTTTAACCTCAGATTTTCACAAGCTCAGCATCGTTATCCCGAAACGGTTACGGGCCGCCCAGTTAGCAACTCACCCCTAATTTGGCGAGGCATCTATTAAAATTTTACTGCTATAAGTTAGGTAAAGGCATCATTAAATCATAAGGTAATTAGGTAAAGTAACAAATGATAAAACAGGCAAGCAGAGCCTTTTTACACATGCAATCGGTTCCTCTTGGATCCATTGTTCGTACACAAAGTACTTAATAGCGATCAGGTAAACGAACTTTGCTCAGGACATACACTTAAGCTTGTCATTCGCTTAATGTGTGCTCAGTGCAATGGAAAAGTAAGGTTAACAAAAAACTCGATAATGCGGACAAGTTACCTTAACGCTTCCCATTTTATACCTTTTGACCCCGGCGTCGTCTTCTTAGCAGCTTTGATCCGATGAGAGTGCGTATGTGGATTACAGAGACCTTAGTTTCAGAACTTCTTAGTCTTATCCTCTGGATCACCCCAAAATATTACTGTCTTCTGGTATCTGTTACGTTTTGCCACAAGGGCCAGCAGGCAATTTTTCCACTCTTTCAAGTCAGCCCTAACAAGTTTAGGTTTCGAAGGATGATAAAGAGAAATTCTGCCGCTCATACATCTTAAAGTGAAAATAAGATATAAGACTAAAATGAAAAAAAACTAGTCTAGGACTAAGAAAACAGCTTAAAAAAAAGTGTGAAGAACGCCATCGCCTTTTCCTGGGCACCTGAATTCCATGGTAAGCCTAATGAGGTTTCCCAGTTTCTACATCGAAACATCGCTTTGATTTTCGTCAAATCTTCTACCCAACAATTTTATTCTATGATATTGCAATCTCGGGCAGTAAAAGACAATATGCTCTACTGTTTTAATTTTTTTCTCTTTCTTACACATCCTGCAATAACCTGGAGTGCCGCGATTTCAATTGCTCCTTCAATAAATAATTGGATAGTGCCCAGTTATAACCCTAATTAAAGTTCTAAAATCCAACCACTTTAGCTTTATGAGTAACCAAGTGCTTGCTAAGTTCAACCTAGACTACATAGTCCTAGCTGCTTTACAATCATTCCTGCTTTTCACTTAAAATTCACCATTATAAGCAGCTACGTCGCAATCTTTTCATAATAGTAACCATAGTCCCATAATAGTCGTATCCTTACCCTTATGCTAACTTGAATGGCGGGCAACTACCAGCACGCTCGTCGGCAATTTAATTGCCAACTATATTGCCTGTCCCTCGAACTCAACATAGCCTGACGTAAAAGAAATTCTTAATCCCACCAAGGGCCCTTCAAAAACCCCTTACCAACCTAGACTTGAGGCAGTAACATAAAGCCTGCCTTACTATCCTTATAATAATGACTTTAGACATGAAACACTATAAAATCTTTTGCATTTTAAATGGTTAGTATCCCCGCCTAAAGCATACTACAACTATCAAACAGTCCATAGGATAACCTGATGTTCCTAATATATAGACAGTAAAAACTGCACGTCTCTCATACAAACTTTTGAATTCCAACAAGCAGTTTTTGACGGGTGTGTTCTCTCAAAATTGATTTCCATTTTCAATCCTTAGCCCTTCGTATAGGCGAAGATCCTCAAGGCCAGTTTCCCTTTATATTGCAGTTTAGTCAATATTATGACATTTTCCTAATCCTTATCTAACTAAGCTTTTCGCGTCGGCCTTAGATGCCACAAAGTTTTCAGGTTCCTGAGGTAAGCTGACTGTTGTTTTCTAGTTCCAATCGCTGGGTTATTCGTTCACTCATTTTTGATTACCCCGTAATATCCAGGCACCAGTTCAATGCGTACTTGGGGCAGTCTCTTTATTTCCTCTGCCCTGAAGCAACCCGTGCTATAGCACGCTCCTTCAAGCATTTGCCTCAGAGTCTCGCTTAATTAAGACCATCGATTTAGTAGCAACACAATACAGTTAGCCTTGACCTCAACATGAGAGAACGGTCAGATAATCCCACGGTCTTTGTATAGCTCCCAAATCCAAATATCTTTATAGGTCTAGCGCCTGTTAGCGTGCGCAGATTTTAATAAACTGTTTGTTCAAAAGTGCTTTCAATTCTCTTCTCGAAGTGGTCCTGATTGACTTGCTTATTCTAAAACAGCATGCTGGTTAGTAATAGTATAATTACACTTCTGCAAATAGAATTTAATTGGGCACACACTTCAAAGACCCAGCGACGATATAACCAAAACGGCGATTAAATGGAACCCCGAAGGAAGCCGAAGAAGAGGAAGGCCGGCGCAGACGCAGAGAATGTAATTCGCAAATTTATAGCCAGTGGGTCATGTTTGGGTTAACGCCCCACTTTTTGAGGTTAAATAAATGTTATATTTTGTTTTTGGCCGCTTTATATTGCTTAACAACATTTCAAAATTTTCACAACAAATTTTTGCAGAAAATGCAAGAAAGAAAGATTAAAATTTCTTATATTTTTTTTACTTGTTGGCTTGTGTTTCTTTTTTTTTCTGCTAACTGATGTCACAATTTAGCTAATTTTCACTTAAAGAACAATGAAAATAGTTGGCTTGACTTGGTAAAAAGACCTTTTGAAACGCACCTAAATGTTTGACCCCAAATCCAAATGTTGTAATTTGTTTAAAGCAGTGTTTTGTTTTTTGAATTTTATTGTTGTTGGAGTTGTTAAGCTGACAAAGTTTACCAAAAGCAACAACACTTTGTCAAAACTTAATAAAAAATTTTAGTTTTCTTAACATGTTGTGAGTTTGTGTGTGTAATGCAATGGTTGTCAAAAATTCATTTTTAGTGCACAATTGTGCTACAAAAACAATAAAAACAAACTCACACCGACGCTTGTTCTCTTTTATTTCAGTTTGATTTCAGTCGTTAATTGAGTGTTAACGAGTGCACATGGGCGGATGCTTACTGTTTTTTTTTCAGCTTTGTTGTTTTTTCAGCTTTGATTTAATTTCAAAATAAACCAGCAAACAAAATAGTATAATGGAAGACAAAAATTTTTGTTTTGTCATTAAAAATGCTTTTGGTAACATGCAATGCATTTTATGTTACCAAACATTTAAAACAAAGAAAACATTTTCAATTAAAAGGCATTATGACCTTTTTCACAAAGAAATAAATAAATTAAAGGAGGAAAAGAGGAAAATGTTTTATATTAAGCAAAAAAACCTTTATATTAAAAAAATTAAAGAATGTTAATAAGAAATTGTTACAAAATCTTGAATTTGGAAAACTTTATTTATAATACCTAAATACACTTAATTTTTTAAGTTTTAACTGTAAATTGAACTCGCCCAATGGAATATGTGTGAAAAAAAATTGTCTAATTCTGTAATAACTGAGGCATATTTTTTATTTAATTTTAATAACTTTTTTTAAGTTCATTTCCATTTTGCTTTAAAAAGTAAAATTCATCACATTTGCAATGCTTAGTTTTTTGTTTGCTGGGCAATTTTCTCTTATCCAATACAGACGCATTTCATTAAATGAGAATTTTGACAATCCCTGGTGTAATGAATGAATTGTTTGTTTATTTGAATATTTGTTGCTTTTTTTGAAGACTGAACGGGGAATTTCATTAAACATATTGAAGGCGCCATTTTTTCGCCTACATCTTTTGGCTTGTTAAAGTACGAATTATTCTGTTTTTCCAGCATTTAAAGAGATTTTTTTGTATATTTGCGGAAATGTTTAGCCTTTTTTCCATTACAAGTGGTATTTTTGGGAGCGTGTTTTTGCAACACTGCCTTGACAATTTAACGATTTGTAGCGGTAATACATAGATAGTTGTTGTAACATTGTTGTTTTTGTTTATTGTTCCAACAACATCAATTGAAAAAATTAAAAAAGATCTCTTATTTCGTGTTGCAAGTTTGTACCGGTTGTTTTGTTTCTACCTTCCTAAAATTACATCGAAAGCTTTTTGGTCAGTTACCAGATTTTTTCGCAAGCACCAAAACAATATATAAGAAGTATATTAAATTCGTCAGGCCGTTGAGGGCACATTAGGACATTATTTTTTAAGAGCTTTATGAATTATAACTTTAACATTATTAACGTCACTAGAGGCTGTAACGAGTGTGACGTTACAAATTTTAGTTAAAAAAATTACTTGAAGATCGTATTGTGTAGAAAATTGTCGAGAACGCAAAGAATTCTTTGAATTCTTTTTTAGTTAAAATTTTTTTTTTTTAAATTTCAAAACTTTCTTTTTGCAAAAAGCAATATATACATTAATACCTTGCTTTGCGTCGTTTCGTTGTGCATTTTTCGAAGTTGCGTCGCTGCTAAATTAGTACTAATTTTAACTGTGCGTCATTAGATTTCCGAAGTTGCCTTGTTTTGGGTTCGAGTCTTTGTTATTTTCTGAATTTTTTTTCTTGTAAAAGAAAGAAGACTTACGACAACAGCCACTATAGGCTCCTCAGACATTGAGTAATTTTTATTTGGTTTTTTATAAATTAATTGAATATGAATATTAATGAATTTTTTCTTAAGACTTAAATTTATCGATTTTTTTAAATATTAAAAAACAATTTTTTTTACGTGAAATTACCCATATGCGCAGGTTTAATGGCATTTTTTTTAATTTAAAGCCTTTGTTCGTTCCTTAAAACGTATGCATTACGTTTAAAGCACATTCAAACGTATGTTGGTATATTCTTTATACAAATTTAAACTAACAGTTGATTTAAAAAAGCGAGTCCTGGATAGTTCCTATCTTTACATGTATGTATTTCCGTATGCTTAAAATGCATATTTTTACGCATACTCTTGTCCCTAATAAATTATTTTCTTAAATGTAATGTTAGGGTGTTCTAAATTCGGCGAAACCAAATATTTTCTTTTGTTTTAGAAATATGTGCTTTTTTATTGTTGTGCCATTTGTTGTTTGTTACTTTTCCTGCAAATTGTTTATTTTGGACATCATTAAGTGCTAATTGATCTTTGGTAAGCGTTTCAGCTGTAAGAAAAACGGAAAAAAAATTTTTAAACACAATCAAACAACGAAAAAGGTTAAACATCGTCTGCTCCTCTAGATAATCAAGAAAGTTAACAATTTTTGCGTGAGATGACATGACAAAATGTTTACTTTAGATAAAAAGTGTTTCTTGTTTTTTCTTTTAAACATGCAAACAAACTCTCTATATGCGTTGCATTTTTTTATCTGTCATTTAAGGATGAAGTTTTTGTATAAAAGTACAAAGATTTTAATTTTGTATTGGAAAGTAAAAAAAGGCGCTGAAAAATGCTGCATTGTTTTTTTCTCGTGACCTTAATAGAAGAAAAAACAGTTAGCAGAAATACGAAAAAAAAGAAACCTTTTAACTAAAAAGAACATCTTTGGCATTTAAAAAAGAAATTTAACTTAAGAAACCTACATATAAATGTCATTTAAAAATATATATAAAAAAAAATTAACTTTTAAAAAAATTGTTCAAATTAAAACATGAAAAGACTTTTTGTTTGAAAAAGTGTAAAAAATATTTAATCAAAAATTTTCAAGTTTGTGAAAATTTAACATATAGGCAGTTCCATGTAAGGTGGTCCTATATGGAAAAAAATCATGAACTTCGTCTAAAAATAATGGAAGTTGTCGAAATCGGATATTGTAAATAATACTTATCTTTGAATTTTTAATGGCAAATACCTATCATGTACAGGAAAACATCGAAGAACAAAGTGAAATGCACCATCTTGATGGTATAAAACTAGATTTTTGAAAATAAAATCAAAAGTCAAAAATAAAATTTTTGGTTTTTAATCTTTTCTCCAAAAATAAAAATTATTTTTAGTTTATTTTTTTTGTTTTTTTGTGAAGAAAAAATAATTGTTTCTTTTTTTACTTTTATTTTATCGGAAGAAATAAATGTCAAAAGTTTTAACTAACAAAAAGAAATATTATTGTTATTTAAATTTATTTTTATAAAAATTCAAAAATAATAATTATTTCTGCAAAAAACTAATTTCAAAACATAATTATGTATTATTTTTTAACAAAAAAAAAAATAAAAATAAAAAATTATAAATGGTTTTTAACCAAATTTTAAAATTTCAAAAATAATTTGACTTTTTTCAGACTTATTCTTTTGGCATAATTATTACTATCCTTGATCAAAATATAAATAAATTTAATTTTAATTATTTTGACTAAAACCGCTGTTCTAATTACATACATACATACATATGTATATGAAAAAAATCTACTCTCTTTGTTCTATTGACGAATCGGTTTTTTAAATATTTTTATGTTTCAAAAAGAAATAAAAAACGCAACCAATTTTTTTATTTTGTGCCACCAACAAATTTTCTATTTTAAAGAAAAAGTCTAAAAACAAACCTGCCATAAACAAACCCATTAAACGATTGTTGCGACCATTAAACCTAAAACTATTTTACGATATGTTTTTCATTGTTCAAACAATTGCTGCAACAGCAACAACAAAAACGACGATAGTAGCGGCAATAAATAGTGGATTAGAAGCAAAAAATGTAAAAATAGCAATAAAAAAAATTAAACTCAAAATGTATTAGCAAATGGCAACAATTTAATTAAATTGCCCATGGAGGATGCGGTTGTATACATTTTGAATGCACTTTGCACAAATTTCTAGTTTTACCCAGAGTTACAGAATCATTAAATCGTTTATAAACGATGCCAGATAAAATAAAAGGAAATAAAAAATATGTAGGTATAAATGTTGAGCATTATAGGTAAACAAAATAAAGCAAGATTTACTTAATAACAATGTTCGGCTTTGTAGTATGCTACACCTATGAAGGGCAAATCAAATGTTGTCTAATGGTGTTTTCCATTCTAAAAAAAATGTTACAATAAGTATGTGTAACATTTTTATCAGTTTACACACACACTTAAAAAGTTTTCCATTTTTTTTGTTTTAATGGAACAGAAAATTGCTTGATTTTAATAAAAACTGCACTCTGTGTTATGGCGTTTTCTTTTCTGGCAGAAATGCTGCCTTTATTCTGCCCTATGCACTCATTTCTGTTCTTTTCTGAAAAGCAAGGCAGCATTGCTACAGAGTTGTAAGTTCTTTTCTGGTAATGTTGCCCTAAAAAAATGAAAAAATGCTACATTTTTGCCCCTAAAATAATCAAAGGGTTACTCACTGCCTTTTTAAAAAGAAGAAGATCTATTTTTTTGCTATCAGTTTTTTGACGTTGAATAAAAAAATTTTATTTCTGTAAAGAAATCATAAAATGGAATTAAAAAACGAGGTCTCATCTAAAAATATAGTGATTGTTTGTTCTGTTGTAGTCACTGAAAATGTACCACTTTTCAAAGGTTTAGGTAGTTTTAAAAAAGTGTTACAAAATAAAATGGCAACATTTATGCTCAGAAAAGAAAACACCATTAAAAACTCGCCTGCATAAAAAAGTATTTACATACATAACACAGCTGTAAAAAGTGGTACTTTGTTACACTGCAATATAATTGGGGGTAAGAAATGTTACACTCTTGCCAGTTATTTGTGCAACATGTTCAGAAAGGAACACGATAACTGTTTTCACTCTTGCATGTATTTTTAGAATGGAACATATACCCGCTCGAATGGTAGCATTAATGTAACATTTTTACCAGAAAGGAAAACACCATAAAATAAAGAAAATGTTGCCTTTTTAAATTACACAAAAGAACCCAGGCACTGCAAATGATCATTTTTGAATTTTTGAAGAAAAAAAGCAGGCGCAAAAAAACGTAAAAAAGTTGAATGAAATACCTACATATGTACGTCATCAAACTAAATTTTTGTAAATCAAGTGTTTATAAAATTTTTGATTTTAATTTTTTTAACCAGAAATAACTGTTATATTTTTAATCAATATACATATATTAATAAAAATAAAAAAATTGACGATAACAATAAGTTATTTTAATATAAATTTTAAAATAATAACTCTCTTACCAAAAAAATATTATTTTTTATAAATTTTTTTATAATTATTGAGGTCCCTGGGAAAGCAGTTCTAATTGCTATAACAAGAGTTTTCGATATTATATTAGCTTTAAAAAAGAAGACAAATATGTATACACACACTTTTCTCTCTAAATCATTAAATAAAAACAAAAACAAACTCACCTTACTTTGCTCCCCTTTGACATTTTTTTCTTACACCTTTCAACAATCGAATACTTATTAAATTTTACTACAAAAACACATGTTAACACTACCCAGCATACCATATGCGCTCTAAATGAGCTCATAAAGACTCTTTTGTCGGAACGCTGACGCTCATAAAGAGTTCATAAAATAATCATAAACAGTCATAAAATGCTCATTTTTGAGTGGCTTTTTCCACTAAACTGGTCACTCATGAAAGAGCTCTAAATTATATGCATAAAAGAGTATTTTATGACTCTTTTTTTAAAACACATTTTGAGCTCTTATTCCAGTTTTCGTTTACACTCTCTCTTTCTAAAATACGTTCACTCTCACTATTTTCTTAAACAACACTATTATTTTTAATACTACATGCTGGATGTTCTTTTTTTAATTTGTTTAAACGAAGTTCACTTATTATTAATTATCTCTTTTTATACCCTTCACATAGTGATAGGGTATATATCACTTTGTCATTCCGTTTGTAATTTCTTTATTATTCATTTGCGACCCCATAAAGTATATATATTCTGGATCCTTATAGATAGGGAAGCCGATTTAGCGTTGTCCGTCTGTCCGTCTGTCCGTCTGTCCGTCTGTCCGTCTGTCCGTCTGTCCGTCTGTCCGTCTGTCCGTCTGTTGAAATCAAGTTTCCGGAGTCAAATAAAAAGATACAGACCAGTTAGTGGTGTCAAACGATCACAAATATCCCGCTAACAATCGCTATTTAAAATCAGCAAAATCGGTTCACAATTGACCGAGATATAAGCGAAAACCCAGAGTAACCCATTTTTTTAGGACAAAATCGGTGCATATATCCCTATATATCTCAGTAAGTATAGTCACTCTTGCCACAAAACTTGGCACGGATACTCCTAAAGAAGGGACCTGAATATTGGAAAAATTTTTTTCAGATAGGACCAGGGGAAGGGGTATTTTTCCTACAATTGCACAAATGTGGTGAAATATTTTATGCGCTATATCTCGTAAACTATAACAGCTATCGACTTAAAATGTTCTACAAAAAGTAATTGCACGCAAAGGGCTACGCCTTAAAGAAAAAATTTTTTGGGTGGGGGCAAAAAAAGGGGTAGCTCCCATACAAATCGACAATTATTATCAAATATTCGATACGCTATATCTCGGAAACTATAACAGATATCGAAATGAAATGTTCTACAAAAAGTAATTGGGCCATAAGGGCTACGCTTTAAAGAAAAATTTTTTTGAGTGGGGGCAAAAAAAGGGGTAGCTCCCATACAAATCGACAACTATTATAAAATATTCGATACGCTATATCTCGGAAACTATGACAGATATCGAAATGAAATGTTCTACAAAAAGTAATTGCACGCAAAGGGCTACGCCTTAAAGAAAAAATTTTTTGGGTGGGGGCAAAAAAAGGGGTAGCTCCCATACAAATCGACAATTATTATCAAATATTCGATACGCTATATCTCGGAAACTATAACAGATATCGAAATGAAATGTTCTACAAAAAGTAATTGCCCGCAAAGGGCTACGCCATAAAGAAAAAATTTTTTGGGTGGGGGTAAAAAAAGGGGTAGCTCCCATACAAATCGACAATTACTATAAAATATTCGATACGCTATATCTCGGAAACTATGACAGATATCGAAATGAAATGTTCTACAAAAAGTAATTGCACGCAAAGGGCTACGCCTTAAAGAAAAAATTTTTTGGGTGGGGGCAAAAAAAGGGGTAGCTCCCATACAAATCGACAATTATTATCAAATATTCGATACGCTATATCTCGGAAACTATAACAGATATCGAAATGAAATGTTCTACAAAAAGTAATTGCCCGCAAAGGGCTACGCCATAAAGAAAAAATTTTTTGGGTGGGGGCAAAAAAAGGGGTAGCTCCCATACAAATCGACAATTATTATCAAATATTCGATACGCTATATCTCGGAAACTATAACAGATATCGAAATGAAATGTTCTACAAAAAGTAATTGGGCCATAAGGGCTACGCTTTAAAGAAAAATTTTTTTGAGTGGGGGCAAAAAAAGGGGTAGCTCCCATACAAATCGACAACTATTATAAAATATTCGATACGCTATATCTCGGAAACTATAACAGCTATCGACTTCGAATATTCTACAAAAAGGAATAATCAAATAATTCATACATTTTGGAGAAAAAGTTGGAGAAGAGCAGGGGGACTAGACATTTAACAAGTTTTATTAACCTTCAAATATGAATAATGTCGAAAACTTTTAAAACTCTCGACCTCAAATCTTCTTCATCTATTTCTATTATTCATACGAACGTTAAAATTTTGTTATTTTTTCTATGGGCTTTAAAACTCGCACAAGGTTTTTTATTATATTATTTGCAGTACAAAATTACTCGGCTGGGTATATTTAAAGACCAATGTGAAGGGTATATAAGATTCGGCACAGCCGAATATAGCGCTCTTACTTGTTTTAGTTTGCTCTTTTCATTATTTCAATTATGTATTATTTTTGTATTTATTATAAGATAACTCACAATTTTGTCTTTACGCTTCCAAAAATATTCACTAATGAATCAATTTGAGCAATTTCTTTCTTCTGCTTAGCTGGAATTTACCGTTATCTGTCAGAGTGCAGAAATTACTCATAAAAAGCACATAAAATCGATCGTTTATGAGCTCAGAAATATGCACGCAGGAAACACTCACAGAGGCTCATAAAATCGCTCATATATGAGCTCATATATATGAGCGCTCCGATAATGGTATGCTGCCCAGCATACCATATGCGCTCTAAATGAGCTCATAAAGACTCTTTTGTCGGAACGCTGACGCTCATAAAGAGTTCATAAAATAATCATAAACAGTCATAAAATGCTCATTTTTGAGTGGCTTTTTCCACTAAACTGGTCACTCATGAAAGAGCTCTAAATTATATGCATAAAAGAGTATTTTATGACTCTTTTTTTAAAACACATTTTGAGCTCTTATTCCAGTTTTCGTTTACACTCTCTCTTTCTAAAATACGTTCACTCTCACTATTTTCTTAAACAACACTATTATTTTTAATACTACATGCTGGATGTTCTTTTTTTAATTTGTTTAAACGAAGTTCACTTATTATTAATTATCTCTTTTTTTAGTTTGCTCTTTTCATTATTTCAATTATGTATTATTTTTGTATTTATTATAAGATAACTCACAATTTTGTCTTTACGCTTCCAAAAATATTCACTAATGAATCAATTTGAGCAATTTCTTTCTTCTGCTTAGCTGGAATTTACCGTTATCTGTCAGAGTGCAGAAATTACTCATAAAAAGCACATAAAATCGATCGTTTATGAGCTCAGAAATATGCACGCAGGAAACACTCACAGAGGCTCATAAAATCGCTCATATATGAGCTCATATATGTTGGCAACAGCCATAAAAGTGAATAAGGTGGCAACTTTATCTTTTATATTCAATTTTTCATTTTCTTTATGTTTTATCTTTTGGTCTTACTTTTGATCTCGTTGAACTAAGTCACGTTTTACTTCTGTTTCGTTAAAATAAAATAAATTTGAATTCGTATACTAAATAAACGAAAAGCTTTATTTCTTAAAGATATTTACTTAGTGGGAACAACCACAACAGTGGCGACGAGGATTTGTGGATAAATAAAAAGACAACAATATGTCTGCTTTAGAAAACGTCGTGTCAAAGATTCTGGTCCAACAAACGGAAACTGCGCAGCGTCAACAAGATTTAATAGATAGACTTACACTTCTATTAGAAAACTCAAATGCTGCAGCGAAATCACAACCGTCTGAACATGAAAATTTAATGGATGTCTTATCAAAAAGTATCGCTGAGTTTCGCTACGACCCAGAATCAGACGTGTATTTTTCTAACTGGTATAACAGGTACGAAGCCCTTTTCGCTGAAGACGCAAAAGCCCTAGACGATGCATCCAAGGTCCGCCTAATGCTTCGAAAACTAAGCCAGGAGGTATACGATAAGTATTCAAATTTTTTGTTGCCAAAGAAGCCACAAGAATTACCATTTGCAGAAACTTTAACGCAACTGAAAGTGTTATTTGATTGCAAAGAGTCATTGTTCAGTATTCGCTACAATTGTTTGAGAATGCTCAAAGGCGATAATGAAGACATCGTTATGTACGCCGGCAGAGTTAACAAACAATGCGAACGTTTTTTGCAAGCACAAATGTCAACGCAACAACTAAAATGCCTAATTTTTATAATGGGTCTGCAATCTCCTTCGTACATGGAAATTCGAAGCAAGCTAATCTCAATGCTGGAGAGTACCTCCGACATAACACTGGAAAGGCTTACATCAGAGATACAACGTACAATGACACTCAAAAGTGACACTCATCTAGTGGAAGCACAAACACCACAGGTAAGAACAGTCCAAAACAAGAAAAACAAAGTAAGTCATCGTGATGTCGTTGACAACGCCAAATGCACGTCCAATAAAAATGGTTCCGATGGTCCAAAACGTCCGTGTTGGCAGTGTGGGGCTATGCACTTTGTTGCAGAATGCACTTACACCAACCATAAATGCAAGACATGCGGTCAACTCGGACATAAAGAAGGGTATTGTGGCTGTTTTAAAAAACAAAACACGCTTAAACATAACCTCAAAACTCAAACGCAAAACACGCGTAAACAAACATACAAACGCAACAAATATAACGAAAAGAAGCATGACGACGAACGCCGCACAAACGTAGTAGCAGCGACGCCAATATGTCAACAGAACGTTAAAACGGTAAAAAGCCATGTAGCTCGCAGAAAGTTTGTTTCACTACACATAAACAAACAACGCCTAGAATTACAGTTGGATACAGCGGCTGATGTCACAATAATATCAAAATCTAATTGGATAAAAATTGGTAAGCCAAAATTACAGTCTTGTATGCAAACAGTTTCAGATGCTTCTAGCAATAAAATTCCCCTTATTGGAGAATTTTGTACTGAAGTACTCCACAACAACCAGGTACGAATGGCAACAATTTACGTTGCAGACTTGCAAAACCTGAACATATTTGGTACTGATTTAATAGATAAATTTGATTATTGGAACAGCAGTTTAGATCACATTTGCAAGCACGTTTCAGCAGTTGTAGATCAGAATAAAATCTTAAACGAAATTCGTGAACATTTTCCTGCTGTAATTCAAAATAAAACTGGTCATTGCAGTCAATTTACACTTACATTGTACACCAAACCAAATAGCACACCAGTATTTAAAGCAAAGAGACCCGTTCCATTTGCAACGTTACCGTTGGTAGAAGCTGAGCTAAACCGATTGGAAGCGGAAGGAATCATCACACCTATCACTCATTCAGAATGGGCCGCACCGATAGTGGTCGTAAGAAAAGCAAATAATAGCATCCGTATATGTGGTGATTATTCTACAGGTTTAAACCAGTGCATGGAACCAAATTTATACCCAATACCACATGCGGACGAAATTTTTTCCAAAATGTCAAATTGCAAAATTTTTAGTAAAATAGATCTCTCAGATGCGTATTTACAGTTCGAAGTTGACGACATATCAAAGAAGTTGTTAACTATTACAACACACAAAGGTCTGTATTTATTTAATCGTTTGCCTCCAGGAGTGACATCTGCACCGGGCGCATTTCAAAAGGCTATGGACACAATACTCGCAGGACTCGATGGAGTGTTCGCGTATTTAGATGATGTGGTCATTGCAACGTCAACGCTAGAAGATAATTTCGCGAAGGTCAAGGAAGTCATAAAACGTTTTCACGATCATGGTTTGACAATCCGATGGGAAAAGTGCGACGTTTTTAAAACATCAATCAAATATCTGGGGCATGTGATAGATTCACGCGGTATACATCCAGATCGCGAAAAGATAGAAGCCGTAACAAATATGCCACGTCCGGAAAACATTTCAGAGCTTCGTTCGTTTTTAGGCGCCATCAACTATTACGGAAAATTTATTAATCGAATGCGCGATTTAAGACATCCCCTAGATAGTCTGTTAAAAAGCGGGTCAAAATGGAATTGGGACGAAAACTGTGAATCGTCATTTCAGCAATTTAAAAAGATTCTTCAATCAGACTTACTCCTGACACACTACGACAGCAAGCTGCCAATATTCGTAGCAGCCGACGCGTCCATGGTTGGAATTGGTGCACAAATTTTTCACGAGTTACCTGATGGAACTAGAAAAGCAGTTTATCATGTTTCACGAGCGTTAACATCAACTGAGCAAAAGTACAGCCAAATCGAAAAAGAGGCGTTAGCACTAGTGTTTGCTTGTACAAAATTTCATCGCATGATCTACGGTCGGAAATTTACGTTGTTAACAGACCACAAACCGCTGCTTACAATATTTGGGTCGAAAAAAGGTATACAGGCACACACCGCAAACCGATTGCAGCGGTGGGCGCTAATTTTAATGTGCTATGATTTTGAAATTCAATACGTAAGTACAAATGATTTTGGCAATGTCGACATCCTTTCACGTCTTATAGGAAATCATTCACAAAACGACGATTTTGTAGTAGCGGCTATACAAACTGAAGACGATTGTCAATTTATTATTGAAGACAACATTAAGCATCTACCTGTAACACAGAATATGGTCAGCATTACTACATCAAAGGATTCGGAACTGCAAGAGGTTTCTGAATTTGTTAAGAATGGGTGGCCTGAATCATCAAAAATTCCTCTTCATATCAAATCGTACTACAACCGAAGGGAATCATTAAGTCTTGTTAACAATTGCATCATGAGTGGAGATAGGTTAGTTATTCCAAAAGTCTTCCGACGCCGAATACTAAAACAACTTCACAAAGGACATCAAGGTATCGAGCGTATGAAAGGTTTGGCGAGATCGTATGTGTATTGGCCGAATATAGATGCGGAGATATCACAATTCGTAAAGCAGTGCCAAAATTGTGCTGTAGTTGCAAATTCTCCTCCTATGTCTGTATTAAGCTCGTGGCCTATAGCTGGTGGTGTTTTGGATCGAGTCCATATTGATATCGCTGGTCCTGTAAGAGGTAAATACTATTTAGTAATAGTTGACGCATACTCAAAGTGGCCCGAAGTAATGCAAACAACATCAATTTCGGCAAATGAAATAACACGATGCATGCACGAATATGTTGCACGTTACGGTCAACCACAACTAATAGTATCAGATAATGGTACTCAGTTTACCAGTTCTATTTTTCAACGTTTCTGTGAAGGGAAAGGAATAGTACATCTTAAGACGCCACCCTACCATCCACAGTCTAATGGGCAAGCAGAACGATTCGTCGAAACGATAAAGAAAGCTCTTGAAAAATCATATTGTGACGCTAACCCAGACGACAAGGAAAATTTGTTAAATTTTCTATTACAGTATAGAGCTACACCAAACCCTAGCGGTCCTGAAGGAAAGTCACCGTCCGAGGTTTTTATTGGAAGACGTATTCGTACGCCTTTGGACTTATTGAAAATTACTCCAAATGCAAGTCAAAGTCGTAATGCGATTATGGAAAAGGCTTTTAATAAAAGGCACGGGGCTAAAGTCCGCAGTTTCAAAGCAGGTGATGAAGTTATAATAAAAGGAACAAATTATCTGACTCTCTTTTTTCAAGTCTTCAAAAATATTATTCTAATTTTATTTTTTTTTCAAAAAGTAATTTTTAAATCAATGATATAGATTTTATATTTAGAATATTTCTTAACAAGTATTTTTTATAAAGAAGTAGAAATAGTTGCTAATGTGCTATATTTTTTCTGGGTTTCCGTTAACTTTCTTGAGAAAAAACTTAGAGGAAGCCATCCTTCATTTGTTTGCTGTTGAAGAACACCACCAATAGCACTGTCAGATGCATCAACCATTACGCATATTGCTTTCTCATCCTGTGGGTGAGCAAGGAGGGCAGCGTTTGCTAAATCTTCTTTACATTTGTTAAAAGCATTTTCAGTTTCTTGAGACCAAACAATTGGAGTTTTGTCATTTTTCTTGTTTCCCTTTTGGTGCTCAAGAAGCGGAATTTGTGTTTCGGCAGCGTGATTTATAAACCTCCGATAAAAGTTTATCATAGCTAGAAAGCGTCTTAATTCTCTTACATTGTTTGGCTTTGGGAAATTCTTAATAGCATTCACTTTATCAGGAAGAGGACGAATTCCATCTTTGCTTACCAAATGACCAAGGAATTGTATTTCTGTTTTACCAAAATGACACTTTGCCAAATTAATAACTACTCCAAACTCGTTCAATCGCTGGAATAATAATTCAAGATGATGCAAATGCTCTTCTTCCGACTTGGAAGCAACCAAGATATCGTCTAGGTAACTAAAACAAAAGTCTAAGCCACGTAGAACTTCATGCATAAATCTTTGAAACGTCTGGCCAGCATTACATAATCCGAACGTCATGTAATGGAATTCAAAGAGTCCAAATGGTGTAATAATGGCTGTTTTTGGGATGTCTTCTGCAGCAACAGGAATTTGATTGTATGCACGAACCAAATCAATTGTAGAAAAGATTGTTTTACCATTTAATCCGAACCCAAAATCGTGAATATGTGGCAGCGGGTATTTATCCGGAATTGTTACAGCATTCAATCGCCTATAATCTCCACACGGACGCCACTGACCATTTTTCTTTGGTACCATATGTAGAGGGCTAGCCCAATTACTTTTAGATGGGCAGCACAGACCTTGCTTCATCATAAATTCAAACTCACGCTTCGCGATTTCTAACTGTGCAGGAGAAAGGCGTCTGGCTTTCGAACTTACTGGCTGTCCCTTGGTTTCAATAACATGCTGCACATTATGCTTTCGTTTGGCTGAAATTGTAGAAGGGTTAGTTATATCTGGAAAACGTGCAATTATATCGTGATATAATATTTTGTTGCTTAAGGTTTTAATTTCCACATGATTAGCTTTTTTAACAAAAAAATTTGTATGTAGTCCAGTGGAGTTGTCAATCAATTTTTTCTTTTTCAAATCCACCAGCAAACCATAATGCTGCAAGAAGTCAGCACCGATTATTGGGTTATTAACATCTGCGATAATAAACTTCCATGGAAAGCTTCTTCGTAAACCAAGTGTTGGGGATAAAACGGAATCACCATATGTGTTAATAGGTGTTCCATTCGCGGCAAAAAGTTTGTATTTATCTGGACTTTTTTTGAGATTTTGGTTTGACAGGGGTATAGCTGAAATGTCAGCTCCCGTGTCAACCAAAAAACTTTTTTTAAGATGGCAATCAAAAATAAATAGACGATTCGTTTCTCGGATTAGGCCACTAGCAACGTCTAGTGACCTCCTAAGGAGTTTTCCGACTGTGAGGCATTAAAAAAACATGGTTTACGACAACAGTGAGCGTTGTTTCCAAATTTTTTGTGATAATAACATATCTGTTGTGACGTGCTACGGGATCTTCTCGATTTATTACGGGAGTGAGACCGTGACGAGCGATGATGTTGATTCATTTGCAAATTTTTTACGATGTTGGCAAGCTCAGTTATTTGCTGGCGTAGTTCGTTCGTTTCTTTGGACATTTGGATTGAACTTATATTGTTTGTAGATATATTTGAAATATCACCAATTTTGTCAGCCATAACCGCCAAATTATCGATCGTCTCAGAAGAAGTGGCTAAAATAGCTTGAGTTTGCGAAGGCAAACGTTGAAGCCACATAGTTCGAAGAAACTCTTCTTTTACACCTCCATTCGCGAGACTTCGCATTTCGCGAAGAAGAAAGCTTGGCTTTTTCTCACCTATTGGCATTTCGTTCAATAATGTTTTTATGCGTTTTTCCTCAGAAATTGAGAATTGCTCAATAAGTCGATTTTTTATCTTTGTGTAAGCGTTATCTGGACGTTCCAGAACAATGTCACTTACTTGAGAAAGTACCTCAGGATCCAATTCTGGCAAAATTGCAAAATATTTTGCGTTTTCATTTATAATGTTATGATTTTCGAATTGTGCCTCTAACTGAGCAAACCAAATTGCAGGATTTTCCTTCCAAAAACGTGGGACACGAAGAGTAACAGCATTTGTAGTTGCAATACGCTCTGCTGCGTTTTCCTGAGATGTATTTCTTGGCATCGTACAAGATTTTCCTTATTACCAAAGGTATTTGTGTAAATGCGTGGATAGTTGGGGTCACCAATTATAATAAAAGGAACAAATTATCTGACTCTCTTTTTTCAAGTCTTCAAAAATATTATTCTAATTTTATTTTTTTTTCAAAAAGTAATTTTTAAATCAATGATATAGATTTTATATTTAGAATATTTCTTAACAAGTATTTTTTATAAAGAAGTAGAAATAGTTGCTACAAAGTTTATGCAAAAACCTATTACAAAAACAAAATGTCTTGGATTTCTGGAAAAGTAGTTGAACGAGTGGGTTCAGTTATTTACAATGTGTTAATATCGACAGGTCGCCGTAACACTCTCATAAGGTCGCACGTGAACCAACTACGACAGCGCCATACAAATGATCGCGAACCAGATATAATTAATTCAGAAGGTTTCGAAGAAGATTTATCGTCTCCCATAAGTAGTGGTCCATCTCGGGACTTGTCACCAGCCCACTCCAATGATGAAGATGAGCCAGAGTTATTACAGTCGGAAGCCGAGATGCCTGTTCTCTCTAATGAAACCCTGGAGCCAAGAAGGTCTTCAAGAACACGTCGGCCTCCAAGAAGATATTCACCTTAAAAAAAAAAAAAGGGAGATGTTGGCAACAGCCATAAAAGTGAATAAGGTGGCAACTTTATCTTTTATATTCAATTTTTCATTTTCTTTATGTTTTATCTTTTGGTCTTACTTTTGATCTCGTTGAACTAAGTCACGTTTTACTTCTGTTTCGTTAAAATAAAATAAATTTGAATTCGTATACTAAATAAACGAAAAGCTTTATTTCTTAAAGATATTTACTTAGTGGGAACAACCACAACAATATATATGAGCGCTCCGATAATGGTATGCTGGGTGGGTATCAACATCATACAAAGCTATATGTATGTGTGCGTAAACTGGATGACATGCAAAAATAATGCAGTCTCCACTCTTTATTATTTCTATTACTAGCTCCAACAACAAGAACTAACGGCGTCTTTTTACGAAACGAAAACTTGTTATTTGCAAATTTTCACACGCTTTTTTTATATTATTTTCACAAACTTTTAGCACAAATTTTTATACACAATTGTAGATAATTTTCTAAACTTTAATTTGATATAACTTTTTTAGTGGGGGACTTATTATTTACTTATTAGTTAATTTCAATTCCACTTTAGCACTAACTATTACACTTTTCCCTTTTTGTAATGATCTTAATTCGTTGAGGTAAAAACGCGTACTAATTAACAAATTTCATTCAATGTTATTGTAATGATGGTGGGAAATTTTAGCAAATGACAAGATTGATTGATTTCATCTAAAGGCGAAAAGGAGAAAAAGGAAATAAAATATTTTAATAAAAGGAACTCCTCTTTAGCCAATAGGTGGGTGTATGTACATAAGTACATATGTTTGTATGTACATATGTGAAACTTAATATTTTAAATGCAATTGTAAATATTTTTAAGAAAAATTCAGAAAAAATACGATTATTTCCCTATTTAAGACACTTTTATAAGGTTTTTTTCTAAGCTTTCCATTTAAAGAAGCGTTAAAATTAAATTAATTTTACATTTTTAACCCTTAAATGCATGTAGTTGTAATTCTGCAACATACCATTAAATTCACCTCAAAATGGTATTGATTCGCTCACTACACATTGTTGTGTAGTAAAATTGTTGTACTTGGTGTAGTTTATGCTTTGGCACCACTTTATTATGTTTTGCAATCTTTTTGATTGTGAATTTCACGTGGACAAAGTAACGGTTATAAAATTCTTTTAGCAGGTGCATTTTGTGTTTTAGTGAGAAGTATAATTTCGTGATTTTCAAAGGTAAGTGTTAACAAAAATTGATTTTATATGGAATAACATATATTTTCAAAGAAACTTACTTGGTCGTAAGCGAAAATATTGTTTTTTTCATTTAATTTGACCTATTTTAGAATGTTGTAAAACTGCAACACTATGCATTTAGTTTTTAGTGTAGAATGTTGTAAAACTGCAACACTATGCATTTAGTGCAGTAGTTGTGTATGACGAAATTTCATCACATGTTATTAAATTTTTTAGATGCGGTTTTTAGATTCTAAAGGAATTGAAGAATATTTGAATAAAATATGTGATGGAGAAATATCTGAGGATGATTTAGATGAGTCTGAGGGAGAAGATGAGGTTTTTTCTGTTAACCGAGAGGCACTAGACACTAATATTCAAGATCTAGAGACCAATATTGAGGCTAATGTAAACGATTTCGATGATGACCCACTGGCTTTTGACGAACCTCAGGCGGTTGACCCACCAGCCGCAACAAATCAAGACACATTTCCAAGGACAAGTCAGGCAAGTCGACGAGCTTCAATGAAGGGACTAATTTGGAAGACAAAAAGCTTTGTTTTGAACACTGATGAAACTAAGTTCCTTGGCGATAGTACTTATCCTATAGAGTTGAGTCAAAAAAACAGTCCTTTCACATTTTTTTCATATTTTTTCACACCAGAAATTATTCAAAAAGTTGTAGAAGAATCTAATCTCTATTCTGTGCAAATAAACGTAACGAAACCTTTGAATTTGACCGAATCTGAGCTCAGAAAGTTCTTATCTATAATGATATATATGTCCGTTATACAATATCCAAATACTCGCTTGTATTGGTCAAACACTGTGGGATTTGAACCAGTAAAAAAGTTAATGACGGTTAATAGATTCGAAACTATCCGAAAGTTTCTTCATTTCAGTAACAATGATAACTATTTACCCAGAAGTCACCCAGAACATGACAGGCTGCACAAAATTAGACCATTTATAGTCCACCTAAATAGCAAGTTTGCTACAGTACCAATGGAGCAGAGGCTGTCAATAGATGAAGAAATGTGTGCGACAAAAGTAAAACATTTTATGAAGCAGTATTTGCCAAACAAGCCTCATAAATGGGGGTTCAAGTTTTATGTCATGTGCAGTGTAAAAGGATTTGCTAATAAGTTCGAAATATATACAGGTGAAGATCACAATCGGCATCCAGATGAACCAGATTTTGGGCCAGTGGGAAATGTTGTCATCCGGCTAGCCAGAGATGTACCAAGGCATCTAAACCACATAATATACTTCGATAATTTCTACACCTCTGTGCCGCTTGTAACTCATCTTGCCCATCAAGGAATTTATAGCCTAGGTACAGTTCAGCCCAACGGATTAGTAAACTGCAAACTACCAGACAAAAATAAACTAATGAAACGATGTATTCCTCGTGGGTTCTATGACGAACAAATGACATCTTTTCAAGGTGTTGATCTGACAGCAGTTACTTGGAAGGATAATAAAATTGTCACTTGCCTGTCATCATATGTTGGAGCAGAGCCTACATCGCAAATAGAAAGGTTTGACAAAGTGAACAAAAAGATTATTTCTATAACTTGTCCGAAAATTATAAAAGACTATAATGCTCATATGGGCGGGGTCGACCTTATGGACAGTTTTATCGGTAGATATCGTATAAAAATGAGAAGCCGGAAGTGGTATATGCGCATATTTTACCACTTGTTAGACATGACAATTATTAATTCTTGGCTTGTATATAAAGATTTGAAAAATAAAACTGAGAATTCACCCACATTAAATTTATGCAAATACAGATTGGAATTAGCTGAAGTACTAGGAAGCATAGACGACACAGTTCCAGTTTATAACAAACGTGGAAGGCCTAGCAGCAATACCGTAGAAGATGGAATACAAGCCAAGAAGAAACGAGGACCAGTGCAACATGTTCCACCTAAGGATATAAGACAAGATAACATTGGTCACTGGCCTGATAATTGTATACGAAGTCGATGTAAAATGCCAGGCTGCAAGGGATACACACAAACAAAATGTGAAAAGTGTGAAGTAGCTCTTTGCTTTACCAAAGAAAAAAATTGTTTTAAAAACTTTCATTTATAAACCCTATTGTTTTTATGTAAATGCATAGTGTTGCAGATGTGCAACATACGATTTTTTAATAAATTTTACTATAAAAATTAAAAAAAAAAATTTTTTTTTATTTTTTTATGCATTAGGAAGTAAATTTCTATACAATATATTTTTTTCAGTATATTTGCAAAATTCATGCATTTAAGGGTTAAAAGAAATTCCTTTACTTTTTCTAAAATAAATATTTTTATGAATTAGACAATATTTTTTTTATTTCAATTATACACATATGAAGGTTTAAGAGGTTTCTAATGTATTTTAATTTCGTATAGCGCTTTAAAAGTCAAACTACATCCAAACCTATACATATTTACATATATGTATGTATGTTTGCATGTAAGTATGTAAATGATTTTATGAACAAATTCATTTCAATGGAAAAAAACCCCGTACCATTCATTATCCACATCACCATTTGTATGAAACAAGCAAATTTCCACGATTAAGTTGCACGTTTGTTTATTACATACACTCCTGTTATTTGATGATGTTGCACCGAGATGACAACAATGATGATGATACCTTAGCTATTGCCTTAACTCTGTCGCTCATTTTAGTAGTCATTTCCCCCCTCCAAGTTTTCCTTTTTTTCTGACTTGAAATCCGTAAATGATATGTCGATATGTGATTCAGTTGATTTTCTAAGGTTTTTATTATTCTTTTTTTTCAGTATTTTTTATTTTTGGCAAAGCAAGAACCGAATTAAAAAAATTTTGGGAAAGAGATTTTTCAAAGCAACCTCTTTAAATAAATTTTTTTTAATAAAAATTTAAGGAAAACTAAATATTAAAATGTGTATGAGTGCATCATATAAGCAGTAATGCCAGAAATTACTCAACAAAATCATTTAAACAAGTTAATAATACAGATTTGTTAATTATTTCACTGCTTTTCTATTCTATTTTAAAGGCAAAAATGTTTCTCTTATTGTCTGCATTTTGTTTTTGCTTTTCCCAATTCCAAACCTTTTTAAGCACAAGGAGAATTTATAATTCCACATATTTACTGGTAAGATAAATAGAGGTAAAAACGGGTATTGCAGTAGTTCCCAACATTTTTGGCTCTTTTGTACAATTAATTTTTTAAATTTTATGTATAAACACAATTATATTAATTTTTTATAAATGTTAACAAAAACTATATTTTTGTTTTTCGATTATCTATAACCAAATAATTATTCTTAATTTTTGAAAACTAGTCAAATAGTCGAAAGAACTTGAAAACAAGTTAGAGCGCTATATTCGGCTGTGCCGAATCTTATATACCCTTCACATTGGTCTTTAAATATACCCAGCCGAGTAATTTTGTACTGCAAATAATATAATAAAAAACCTTGTGCGAGTTTTAAGGCCCATAGAAAAAATAACAAAATTTTAACGTTGGTATGAATAATAAAAATAGATGAAGAAGATTTGAGGTCGAGAGTTTTAAAAGTTTTCGACATTATTCATACTTAAAGGTTAATAAAACTTGTTAAATGTTCTAGTCCCCCTGCTCTTTCCCAACTTTTTCTCCAAAATGTATGAATTATTTGATTATTACTTTTTGTAGAATATTCGAAGTCGATAGCTATAATAATTTTCCAGAAGTAGCGTATCGAAAATTTTATAAAAATTGTTAATTTGTATGGGAGCTACCCCTTCTTCACCCCCCATCCGAAAATTTTTTTCTTCAGAGCGTAGCCCTTGATGTCCAATCACTTTTTGTTGAACATTTGATTTCGATAGCTGTTACAGTTTCCGAGATATAGCGTATCGAATATTTTATCAAAATTGTCGATTTGTATGGGAGCTACCCCTTTTTTTGCCCCCACTCAAAAAATTTCTTCTTTAAAGTGTGGACCTTTGCGTACAATTACTTTTTGTAGAACATTTTAAGTCGATATCTGTTACAGTTTCCGAGATATAGGGTATCGAATATTTTATAACAATTGTCGATTTGTATGGGAGCTACCCCTTTTTTTGCCCCTACTCAAAAAATTTTTCCTTTACAGTGTGGATCTTTGCGTAAAATTACTTTTTGTAGAACATTTTATGTCGATAGCTGTTATAGTTTACGAGATATAGCGTATCGAATATTTTATAACAATTGTCGATTTGTATGGGACCTACCCCTTTTTTTGCCCCCACTCAAAAAATTTTTTCTTTAAAGTGTGGATCTTTGCGTAAAATTACTTTTTATAGAACATTTTATGTCGATAGCTGTTATAGTTTACGAGATATAGCGTATCGAATGTTTTATAACAATTGTCGATTTGTATGGGAGCTACCCCTTTTTTAGCCCCCACTCAAAAAATTTTTTCTTTAAAGTGTGGATCTTTGCGTACAATTACTTTTTGTAGAACATTTTATGTCGATAGCTGTTATAGTTTACGAGATATAGCGTATCGAATATTTTATAACAATTGTCGATTTGTATGGGGCCTACCCCTTTTTTTGCCCCACTCAAAAAATTGTTTCTTTAAAGTGTAGATCTTTGCGTACAATCACTTTTTGTAAAACATTTTAAGTCGATATCTATTACAGTTCCCGAGATATAGGGTATCGAATATTTTATAACAATTGTCGATTTGTATGGGAACTACCCATTTTTTTGCCCCCACTCAAAAATTTTTTTCTTTAAAGTGTGGATGTTTGCGTACAATAACTTTTTGTAGAACATTTTATGTCGATAGCTGTTATAGTCTCCGAGATATAGGGTATCGAATATTTTATAACAATTGTCGATTTGTATGGGAGCTACCCCTTTTTTAGCCCCCACTCAAAAATTTTTTTCTTTAAAGTGTGGATGTTTGCGTACAATAACTTTTTGTAGAACATTTTATGTCGATAGCTGTTATGGTTTCCGAGATATAGGGTATCGAATATTTTATAACAATTGTCGATTTGTATGGGAACTACCCCTTTTTTTGCCCCCACTCAAAAATTTTTTTTCTTTAAAGTGTGGATGTTTGCGTACAATAACTTTTTGTAGAACATTTTATGTCGATAGCTGTTATAGTTTCCGAGATATAGGGTATCGAATATTTTATAACAATTGTCGATTTGTATGGGAACTACCCCTTTTTTTGCCCCCACTCAAAAATTTTTTTCTTTAAAGTGTGGATGTTTGCGTACAATAACTTTTTGTAGAACTTTTTATGTCGATAGCTGTTATAGTTTCCGAGATATAGGGTATCGAATATTTTATAACAATTGTCGATTTGTATGGGAGCTACCCCTTTTTTTGCCCCCACTCAAAAATTTTTTTCTGTAAAGTGTAGATCTTTGCGTACAATTACTTTTTGTAGAACATTTTAAGTCGATAGCTGTTATAGTTTCCGAGATATAGGGTATCGAATATTTTATAACAATTGTCGATTTGTATGGGAGCTACCCCTTTTTTTGCCCCCACTCAAAAATTTTTTTCTGTTAAGTGTAGATCTTTGCGTACAATAACTTTTTGTAGAACATTTTAAGTCGATAGCTGTTATAGTTTCCGAGATATAGCGCATAAAATATTTCACCATATTTGTGCAATTGTAGGAAAAATACCCCTTCCCCTGGTCCTATCTGTAAAAACTTTTTCCATTATTTAGGTCCCTTCTTTAGGAGTATCCGTGCCAAGTTTTGTGGCAAGAGTGACTACACTTACTGAGATATATAGGGATATATGCACGGATTTTGTCCTAAAAAAAATGGGTTACTCTGGGTTTTCGCTTATATCTCGGTCAATAGTGAACCGATTTTGCTGATTTTAAATAGCGATTGTTAGCGGGATATTTGTGATCGTTTGACACCATTAACTGGTCTGTATCTTTTTATTTGACTCCGGAAACTTGATTTCAACAGACGGACAGACGGACAGACGGACAGACGGACAGACGGATAGACGGACAGACGGACAGACGGACATCGCTAAATCGGCTTCCCTATCTATAAGGATCCAGAATATATATACTTTATGGGGTCGCAAATGAATAATAAAGAAATTACAAACGGAATGACAAAGTGATATATACCCTATCACTATGTGAAGGGTATAAAAAGTAAGAGCGTTGTATTCAGCTATGATCTAGCCAAGTTATTTTCGAACTGCAAATGCTATAATAAATTAATGCAAATACATTGGAAAACATTTTCCTTAAAAAAAATCGAAAAATTCACGTTTTGTTCTGCGACTCTTCACATATGGATTTTGCCCTAAAAAACTGGGCAATCGAAGTAATTTGCCAATATCTCCGTCCCTAGTTAACCGATCTTGCTGATTTAAAAAATCGATCATTTCACGGATATTTCTGACCGTTTAACACCAATTTCTGGTCCGTTGTCCTTAAATTGACTCCGGAAACTTGCTTTTAAAAGACACCCAGACGGACATGGCTAAATCGACTTTCCTATCAATAAGGATCCAGATTATATATACTTTATGAGGTCGCAATTAAGGAAATTACAAACGGAATGACAAACTTATATACACCCTTATACTATGTGGAGGGTATAATTACTCGATAACAATATTATTTAAAAAAAGGAAAAAAGAGGGCAAAGAACATAACTAACACAATATTTTTGCCAAAAATAAAAGAAAACGGCATTAGTCCCAGGAGGAAAATTTTTTAAAATTTCAGTACACCTGTACTAATAGATTTTTAAGATTTATTTTAAATTTTTCTTGTGTATTTTACAACGCTTTCTCATAAATTTTTTTTGTTTCTTTCTCAAGTAGTATTAGTATTTTGTGGATTAATAATTTTATGTTAATCAAATTAAACAATTAATTCAAATGCAACTAAAAAGGCGAAAGCTGCTCTAAGTAAGCATCATATTGCAGTATAGCAGTGGCAATAAACTCGGTAGCAATTTCTTATATATTTTTGCATCATGTTACTGAACGAGTGAATGATTTTGAAGTGGAGATTAAAAGGATTTTGTTTAGTAATAAGTTTGTTTTTTTTTTGTGGTCAAATGAATAGAAATGTAAAAAAGGAATTTGTTTTGCTTAATTGTGACATTAGGATTGTCAATTAATGTTAATTCGATGGGAGTTAAGGAAACAACAGGAATAAGTTTAGTGTCATTTTAGGATTGAACTACATATTTCTTTTTTGTGTTGAAATAAATATTTTAATATTTTAAAGTAATTTCTGCACAATTATTTTCGTTACATAATTTTTAATACTTCTTTAAAGTTAGTTTGATTAACGACACTTATTTGCTTTTTGTAAATGTAAGCGTTGTATCTTTAGACAAAAGTTTATTAGACATATGTAACTTGCCAATAAATTACAGTGGACTTTCAATAGTACGATATTTATAATGTCAGGACTTTTCGTTATATTGTAAAATTTGTATTTTTGGATTGTATTGCCCTCCCATGATAAAAATATATGTATGTATATCCTTATCACTTATGTGAAGGGTACAAAAACAAGCAACACAAAATAATGGCTATTACAACTAAATTTTAATACATTTGGCAGTTGGATGCCGATAGCAACCAGTAAAAAAATTTAAAAAAATAAAAAAACATTCTTTCAAAAAATACAGTTATTTGTATTATCTAAAAGTAAACAATTTTTTATTTGTACTACAAATTGCTGTAATCGAAAGTCATACTATCGGGCGTCCACTGTATACCCTTTTATACAATTTTTTTTTGTCAGCTGTTGAATTACATATATGCAAAATTCTATGTACATTTCCTTCTACATATTTTGTTTAATATTTATTGTTGCTTTCAACTTGTTATAACAAGAATGGTAAAAATTTAAAAAATATCTTTAGCAGAAATTCCATATTGGCAAAAAGCAAATGGGAATTACTCATAGATATCGACTTTAAATGCACAGAAAAAAAACCATACAAACATGTTATGTTACATAACGAGGGAATATTGGTTGATCATACATGTACACATACAAATGTATGTTTTGTGTACATCTGTTATATCAAGGCTGAAACCGACACTGGTAATAATAACAAAGGTGACAAACAACATTTATGGTTTTACACCTTTTCGTTGGTTGGTTGCTGCTGCAATTAAATAAAAGTAACTGTTGCTTTTAATAAATTTACAGACGTTTAATTTACACTTTACTTAATTTTGTGAAAAAAATATTAACCAGGTGATCGAATAAAAGATTTATGACAATTATTAAGCGATTTATTTTTGAAGTAGCGTTTTCTGTGTATTATGGCGGAAAAAATAAATTTGTTTGCCTGTCTTTATTATCACATTAAAAAATTATTTATATGGAAAATTTAAAAAGTATTTTGAAATGTATTTCTTACTTATTTAAGTTACAAAAGATCAAGTTACGTTCTTTCTATATTATGCAATCGATATGTACTTCATGCATTTCCAGCAACTTAAAATTAAACCATTTTTTCTACTTTTTATATTTTAAGGCCGACCTCAGCCCTGGTGGTGTCGTAACAATCGTAATGGAGGCACAAATGCTAGAAATTCTTTATCAGTTAAGCACTCAGCTGATAGTATACGAAGGCCTACTAGCAACTCTGGCGTTTGGACTTGGTTGGGTGGCAGCCGACGATCTTCGGAGGGTCCAGATCAAATAGGTCCACCTTCTTCGTCACCTGCTGAAAATCATTATACTCATATGGATGATGCTTATAGTCCAGTTGGTGTCAGTGAGGCTTTATATGCGGAACTGGATCGAGAATCGGTGCGTTCCAATAATCCATCATATCAAAATACCGGTTACAGTCAGTGTGGAGATGTAAGTTTTGAAAAAAAAATTAGAATTTACAAATTAAAAACCCTTGCTTTTATTTACAGAAATACAGTTTTCATCATCAGGAACAAGATATACCAATGGTGGTCTCCTCAGCACCCAGTAGTGCATATTATTCAGATCTATCGGTAACTGCTGTGCCCAGCGGTTCCAGCTCAAATGAGCGGGCTTATGAAATTGTTGGCCTTACTGTTATGAATCAACCTTTACCAAATTGGGATGGAGGTGGTGGTGCTGGCATAGCGGCCACTGCTCCCCATTTAGTACCCAATGCTGAGGGTATGACTTCACAGCGAAGGATACCACGTTTAGCGGCCATTAACGAAACCAGTACAACAACGGTGCCGTCAGATTATGTATGAGACGAAAGTAAATTTTAATTAGTTTAAGAATAACAAATAGTAGTTGTGGAAACTAAAAAAATAAGCTGAAAATTTTAATTAAATTAAATTTTGATTTTCCTGGTTCTTAATTTTAAAATTACATATAAAAAACAATAGACCGTATGAAGTTCTGTCTTCGAAAAGAATTAGCCAACAAAATCAGCTGTTTGGGTCAGACCCCCCTTTAAAAAGATTTTGTATTTCTTTTAAATTTTCACAAAATATAACAAAACAAAACGAGCTTAAAAAATTACTTATATAAAAATTTTTTTTTTGAGAATAATCTAGAGTTTATTTAAAAAATATGTGCAACTTATTTTAAATTTAAAATCATAATAAAATTTTAGAAACCTTTTCAAAATATATAAGTTAAAAAAAGAACAAAACGATTTTTTTAAAAAATCGTTAGTGATATTTAGACTTTAAAATCTTATTAAATATTTACATACAACAGAGAGTTTTAAGGTATAGATTAAAGGAAAACCCGTCTTAAATATGTATTTTAAAAATAAAACAAACTCTATATACAAACATAGTATGTTTACATAAATATTTATAAACAAATTATTATACAGGGTAAATAAAAATGTTAAAAAATTATAATATTCCTTGAAAGTACTTAAAAAATCTTTTTTAAAGCAACCAAATCATATTAATTAAAAAATTCTGAAAGTTTCGTTTAATCAAACACACATTTAATTAATAACTTCATTAGTATGACGACACTTTTATTTAATTTTTAACTAAGTTTCTCCTTATGCTATTAGCAATTTTTATTTCCAAATGAAAATTATTTTTTATATTTAAGTAGTTCAAAAAAGAAATCAATAAAACAAATTTAACAGAATATCCAATATTTATACAGATAAAACAAAAAAATCAAATATTAAGACATGCATACTTACATTTTACCAAACCGGAAAGGAATATAACAAATTAATCATATTTACAATACGAAATACAATTACAATTAAAGCTTAATTTGAAATCATTTTTTTAATACTATTTAAAATTTCCAAAAAAGAGCGAGAAAAACTTGTATAAAATTAGAATATTGAAAATTAAATAATTTATTTATACACATTTAAGAGAAGATTAACAGAAAAAAATACAAAATAAAGAAAAACAAAAAATAAAAAATTATTTACAAAACTAAAAATGCATATCGTTTACTAGAGCGCAAAAAACGTAACTTACAAATATATAATTTTGTCGAAGAATTTTACATATAAACACAGCTTCTTGTTTTTTGTCAATAAAACCGTCATTTTGGATCGCAGAAGTGTAAAATTGTTTTAAGACATACATATAGTTTAATGGTATTCATATTATTTATAATATTCATCACTGTTGCCAACTTTTTTCGCAAAAATATAGCTAAATTATAGTAAAAAAACGCTAAAAAATAGCTAAAATTAAAAATTATTTAAAATTTTAGCTATAAATAGCCAAAAGGTCGTTTTTTAACTTTCTGGCCACAGTATTGCAAATAGTTTTAACAACGGAAACAGTTTAAATCTTTTTTTAATATTAAAAAAACCAAAGTGGTGTGACATCTGAAAGAATTTTATTTATTAGAAAATAATAATTTTTAAGAAATTCAGGCCACGAAAGAAATAAAACAATAATGTATATAGGTATATGTACATATATAATTTATCCCACGTATTCAAAATTATTATTGAAGTTTTATTAAGGGCTTATTTGACATATTTCTATGGAATAATTGTCAAATAAGCCATAAAAAAATCTATCACAATCATTATGAATACAGGCGTCAGTGTTTAAAACATTTGAAAAAAATTAAATTAAAAGACTCTAGTCCTTGGCAGGAAAAATTTAGTTAAATTTGTTAACTATCAGTAATATAATTCATAATAAAAAGGAAAAACAATGTTGGATATTATAGTTTGTTTGATTAAATATCTGAAGTCAATCTTCTACTTTTGAATTTTCATAGGACAAATTGGTACCCACTTTAAGTAGTATTGATATTGGTACTTCGTAGAACCAGCAGTTATTAATTTTTACTTGTAAAATACACTTACACCACTTAAAACTGATATGCATATACATGTATAGATACATAATTAGTTATAAGAATACGTACATATGCAAGTGTATGTTTAAAAATACCGTTATTCGAGTTTTACTTTGCAAAATTTATTTCAAAGATGTACTTGTAATACCGCTTATTTGCTATGAAAACTTTTAGTATTCCTAGTGTCAAACTCAGCAGATCAAAAAAGCAAGACACAAAAACACTTTGTCTGTGAATTAACCTTTCTTTGGATAAAGCTATAACAATGTTGACAAGTAATAACATTTAAGTAAAATTGAAACTGACCTTTAAAAAATCGCTAGATTTTCCGCTAATAGCTAAATCAGATTTGACGAGAAAATAGCTAAATTGGCAACAGTGATATTCATAATTAAAAACCTAAATTTTTTGTAAGTTGCGCCATTTTGCATTTTAGCTAACAGTATTTTTTTTTTAATAAATTTAATTTCTGCAACTTTACAGAAATAATGCAGAAAGATTTATTATTAAAGTAAAAATTACGGATGGACCGAATTAATGATCAATTATACGTGACATAACCATAACCACAGAAAACAGCTGTTCAAACCAAACTAATGGGCAACACTGTATTTGATTAAAGATGACTTACCAATACGCCATAACCATAAAAACCAATTGAATTTTGTTTTTTATAGCAACGGTTATGGTTATGGCATTATGTTATGACACGTAAAATTTAAAACATATTCATGCCTAGACTAACGTCAAGCTCAATATATAAAAAACCCAGTATAAAAATACCAGATTTTTTTTTATTTGAAACTCGATTTTTAAAACCAATTTTGTGCTACGGGATACAATTATGAGGTACTGCTTCTCTTCCAATATAGAAAAAATTCAACGCCGTCAAAGCATAATACTAAGAATGATAACTGGTGCTCCTTGGTACGTTAAAAACAGAACATCCACAAGGATTTATAAGTTCCATTAGTTAAATGTGAAATCCTAAACTATGTGGACAGGTATTTAAATAAGTTGGAAACTCACCCAAATTTGCTCGCTAGAAACATCTCACAGCATGCACGACACAGTCGTTTAAAGAGAAGGGATACTGTCGCACTTAGATAAAGCCTTTATAAATGTTTTATACTTTATTTTGAAAACTTAAATTTTAGTCTGGCACTGGCTGGATAAATTAAAATTATTTAGCTTTAAGATTTTAATACTAGTTGAAGATTCAATAATAAAAATATGGGAAAAAATTATAGTTTGCTTTGCCTGCGCAGGCCTTCAAATACATATGTATGTAGGTTCCATAATGACCTCGTTTTTGCATGACGATATCACCTGAGAGATAAATCGTTTCTTCGAATATGCCTGAGCTTAAACTCTGAGTATTAGATCAACATTGATGTCAAAATAATGCCCTTTGGTATATAACTTTCCAGAAATCTTTGTTTTGTGACAATTAGGGCAGGTCCTACGCAGAAATGGCACAAACCCTTGCGAGAGACTCCGCAGTAAAGTTATATAGAGCAAATCACAGTTTAGCTAGCTCGTCAGCCCGCTCATTACCAAGGTAGGCCCTTACGCAGGGACTCAGACTAAAGTAATATCAAATGGACGACTTAACCTACATAACTTTTTCTTATATGGAGTGTACTTGAATATACATACATATTAATAAAAATATATTTAAGTTGAGAAGGGTATATATGCATACATATATTTGTATCGACCTATATTTACATACATTTATTTCCTCATCTGTGTACTCATGTTCACACACACGAGTACATCTTAAAAATTCCAAATGAAAAACCCCCGTGATTGATTGTTTCTTATCACTTAAGTTAGGCATTTTATTATTATTGTCTTATTAAAAAAATACACGCTGTTAAGGCTTATGGTATGAAAGTATGTATATTTATTATACAAACATACACACAAAAACATATTTCTTTACACATTTTTATTACTCATTGAAACAATTAAAAAAAGCTATAAATAATTTAAAAGTGAATCCCCCACCTATCAACTGAAGAAAAAGTCCCTTTTAGGTATTTAATAGTCTTACTTGAAAAAAGCACTTCATGTCCAATAAATAGTGCCAGAAATTGTAAACAGATCATCAGTTGCTTCTTAACAAGGTTACAAATCGGTTTAAACTAAACGATTTTTAAAAACATTGCAAAAAATACTAATTTAGAATTAAACCTATAAAAATGAAATTTCAAATGGTATTCGCTTTTACTTTCTGCTTGGTTGTGTGCTTTGCATCCCAATCCTTGGCAATGCCTGCTGATGACAATGAAGCCCATTATTTGGATGGTCAAGAAGCTTTGAAAGTAATTGAACCTGAGCTACATGGTCGTTACAAGAGAGCCACATGTGATTTGATAAGTGGTGCCGGACTTAATCATTCAGCCTGTGCTGCCCACTGCCTGTTGAGAGGGAATCGTGGCGGTTATTGTAATGGAAAAGGTGTTTGCGTGTGCCGTAAATAAATAAACTAACAAGCATATAAATAAATTAAAAATAAAAGCAAAAAAAATAATTAAAAATTTATTGTTATTACATACTTTTTTCAGTTTTTTAAGCAAAAGTATTTTGTTAAACTGTTTACACGCTAAAAAAATTCAAAGGATCCCAAAGAAGAGAAACTTGTCACGCGTAACATTGCATAAGCGTGAGTTAAGGCTGATTTACAATAATAGGGAAACCTTAAGAGGAAGCCTTTCAAGGCTCGAATTCGAATTGGCTGGAACCAATTTTTGCCAAGAAAACAGGGCAGAACATTTTTGTTAGGCAGTCTTTGATACCAAGGCGCCTTAAAGTATTCTGTAGTTTTATTAAGTTTTGAAATTTTATTTTACCAATAGGCAGCAACAAAAACCTAGATAGCCAATAGTTGCTTAATTAGTTTTTAAGCGAATTATCATTTGGCAAGTAACAGTAAAAATAGTCTTTTGCAATGGAAAAGGCTTGATAAACATGAGTTTAGAACATTGGTGGCCAACGGCAGAGCACGATTTATAAGAATGTATGGGTGCTTTTAAAAATTATTACTAAGAAGTAAGAACGCTCTATTTGGCTGTTCCGATTCTTATATACCCTTCACATTAATCATATTGTATTCCCATGCATCTAAACTTCGGTCATATTTCTAAAAGTCGCCCAAACCAGAAAGCAAACCGAACGTATACAGTTTTATTAATATCAAAAACATTCGAATTATTTTTTAATTCATTGAATACAAACAAAAAAATTACCAAAATGAATTCTGGGGATATGCACCCACCCCAGAATAGCCTTCCTACGCCAATGAGCGGTGGTCACATGCATAAGTCAAACACTTTGTTACAAACAGCGTGACCACTAAGAATTATATTTTTAACTCCTTGTTTTATTGGAAAATATAAATATTTTAAAACAAAAATTTCATGAAACATTTTAATTGTTTAAATGAAGTCTAAAGTCCAAATCTTTTAACACTAACGCTTGGAATTATTTTATGACCGGGAAAGTGTCAAACTCCATATACAAAAAAGGAAAAAGTAGGAGAGACTGACTCTATATTTTCTTACTGACTCTATGTTATAATTATTTTACCATGTTTTATACATAAACATAAGTATTAATGTACATATAAATTCTTTATTGGCACTGTTCCAACTTTTCCTTGGCATTACTTATCATCTCCACAATAATTTCTTCTGTTGAAGACTCATCGACCACATTCTGTTTTTGTACTTTATTTTCAACAGCCCCTAGTTCTGCATTAGTTGTTTTTCTTAAATTCTTGTTTTGCGTTATATGTATCTTTCGATGTGTCCTTAAAGCTGACGGCTGTATAAATCTGCGATCGCATTCGTTGCATTTGTGTGGTTTTTCTCCCGTATGAATCATTTCATGATACTTTTTCGTATCAGCTTTAGCAAATGTTCGTTCACAAAAACGACAAGCAAAATCTTTTGCTCTTTCGTGCATATTTCGGACATGCATTTTTAAATTGCCCGCACTATTAAAGACTTTGGAACAAAAACGACAAGGCCATGTTTTTTCAAGGGTGTGAAAGTTTATGTGGATTTTGAGTTCATTTAGTGTCGTTTTACGCATATCACAATGTGGGCAGCAAAAATTTTTTATGCCCGCATGTCTCATTTTGTGAACTTTAAGTTTTTCCTTATTGGAAAAACGTTTGAGACAACCATTTTCTTCGCAGGCAAAAGGCAGCTGTGTCTTATCGATGTGTGTATAACGGTGATGATTTAGAACAGCCGATGACTTGAATATTTTGCCACAAATTTCACACATGTGCGTCTTAAGTTCTGGACCCCAATTGTGGTATTTACGTTTATGTATGTTAAGTGCAGATTTGTTTTTGTATGCCCTCTCACAACTGTCAAGATCGCATTTAAATTTATGCTCCTGTTCTTGCTTGTGGTGGTTCTGATTTATTTTTAAGTTATACAAATGATTATTAGAGCATTTACCACCGTCGATTGAGCCGGTGTAGGACATTAAATCATCATTTCGACTTTTTTCAAGGCAACAGATAGTGTTGATAGGTTTACTGCAACAATTACACTCGTAAGAACGTTTTTCTAACGATCTTTTTTGATCATGTGAAAAACCTTTAGTCTCCGATGTAGACTAAATGATATTAAAAGAGAGAGAAAATGTATCAAAAGTATTTAAACATTGCTTTTAGGATTCTGTACATACTTATATACACATATTATAAGTCTATTTGTTACAAAAGTTTTGAAATTTTTTAAAAACTTACATTTTCTTGCAATTTTAATTGATCATTTTTACTTGATTTAGATGTTTCTACCTCTGAAAAAAAAAGTTTATTTAAGAAAGCCTTATTACATGTTTGACGCTCATATACCACCTAAAGGTTCTTCTTCATCTTTTCTTAATTCTACATTTTCTTTAGAGACATCTTCTCTATTCTCTTCCTTTTGAATACAGCTACTGGGTATTATTCCGGAATGGCCAACGATATTTAAATTTCTTTTCTTGGAAAGTTTGGCTTGTTTATTCTTTGCTTTAAGATTGCTGCAGTTTACAACATTATTTTTTAAGGTTTTACTTGCTGACTCTTTTAAATATTCCGACCGTTGTTGGTCCTCATTCAAAGGGGCACTATTTTCACTACCGGTTTGCAAATTTGCTTCTAAACTTTTTTCTTTTAAAATTTTCATAGTTTCTAAAAACTCATTTAATTTGTCCAAACTCTCCCAGCACATTAGTTGAAATTCACAAAATAATATAATTTTTCCATAACACTGTGAACATACATTTTCAGGATATTCGTCAGATATTTCGACCGGCAGGCCAGAACAAACCATTAACTTTTTTGTCAAATCTAGAGTATTAAAAACGTTGACCATATTTTTCATTTCTAGATTTTTAAGGCAAGTGCGACAAATTGTAAATTTAAAATTTGTATCAAACATATTCGTTTTTATTTCTTGAATGTTTTTTTGTCGTTTGTTTACATCGAACCAGCTGTTGAGCTTGTTGTTGTTTTATTGCTTTTACACAACCCTGTGTTTTGTTTTGCCAGCTGATTAGATAAATTTTAAGATAAATATATTTGTTTCTCTTTACAATTTACTTAAAAAACAAATTGTGAGTAGCTTTGCTTCTTTTGTGAAAATTGCAATATACATACCTATATAATGGAGCACTCCGTCCATTATATAGAATTATCAAGAAATCCCATACGTTTTGATGCAGTAAGTCAATTAACAAATGTATTTTTCGACGATTCCAATAAACAGGTTTGTATGCAAGTTCTCTGGATATCCTTGCACGGATGAACATATAAAACTCGTAACTTTTTCTTGGCTCTTAGATTTTTGCAGTTCGCTCTGGTGGTGCTACCGGTGTTGTGGTCAAAGGTCCTTCCGAAAATGAAGTCATTTCATTTTGCATGACAGATCGTGGGGCAATACGTTCCATTAAGTTTTCGCCAGACAATCAAATTTTGGCCGTGCAAAGGCGTGAAAACTCCGTTGAATTTATTTGTTTTCAAGGGGATCAACCAATGTTACAAGATATTATTGTCCATCAAGTCAAGGCATTGATCTACGGTTTTGTTTGGGTACACAATAGAGAGTGTGCTTTAATATCAGATTCCGGAGTGGAAATATTAACCATTGTGGCCGAAAAGAGTCAAGTAAATCCGCTGAAAGCCCTTAGTATAAATACTAAATGGTTTGCCTGGTGTTCGGAGGCCAATATAGCGTTGCTGTGTACAGCCGATAGTAATAGTTATTTAATACCGGTATTGATAAAACAAAAATCTATTACAAAGCTTCCTAAACTGGATTGTAAGTTGTTAAGTGTAGATTTATAGTTTGCACAACATTTTCAAAATTAATTTTCTTCAAGTGGGTAGTGCTAATTGTGAAATCCAAGAAAGTAAAGTAACTTTGGGTCAAATTTATGGTGTTATGGCTGTATTGATTCTGCAATCAAGTGCTGCAGGCATGATTGAGGTAGATGTATATTTACTTAATGGTCCAGGCTTGGCACCTCGTAAGTGCCATGTTCTACGTTTAGGCTTGGTAGGCCGTTTTGCTATTAACACTGTAGATAATTTGATAGTTGTACACCATCAAGCCTCAGCCACTTCATTACTGTTTGATATTGCTCTTAGCGGTGAGATGTTAAATGATATAACATATCATTCCCCGATTACATCTGGTAGATCTATTAAACCTTTTGCTTTAAAACTGCCTAGTTTGCAGCCAGATGGTCAGATTTTACAATGTGAATTGTGTAAGTAACATATTCAAAAATCTTTTATATAAAAATACACACATATGTACATACATACATATATACAAAGCTCTGAAAAAATGTTTAATTCTCTATACTACAGACTCTACTAACTGGGTTCTGTTTCAGCCCAACATTGTTATAGATGCCAAATTAGGCTGCATGTGGTATTTGCATTTAGATATAAAATCTTTGTGTACTTTAATTTCGGACAGAATAAGATTAACAGAGTTTCTCTTACAACGAACTAATGGTAAACAGGCTCTACTTAAAGTATTACAACAATTAGTAAATGAGCAATATAGTGGTTCCTTTTTGCCCGTGTTGGAAACTATATTCAATAAAATCAATAAAGTCTATGCGTAAGTTAAGGAGATTTTTCTTTTAAAATAACAATTAGTTGATTACTTAATCTTAACGTAAATCTATTAAAACTTGAAATTAGATTATTTAAATATTGCTAGTTAAAACTTACAAAAAAAAAAAACAATTTCTGGTTCTAAGCAAATAGATTTACTTTAAAATTAAATATTTTTTCCGGTCAAGTTAAGTTTAACTTATTCATTTGCAGTTCCTGGGTACAATTAGAGCTACAGAATCAAACAGCTCAACCCTCAAATATTAAAAGTACACCTAAATCACCTACTCCACCCAAAGTCTTAATCGAACAAATCGATATGCATATTCAAGTATTCCAACCGATTGTTGAGAAACCACAATGTCAAACGATACTTTTACTTTATCTTCAATCATTATGCAAACATAATATAGCTGCCCAAGAAGATCTCAGTAAAATGATTATAAATGAACTGATCTTAAACAAAAGTTTTGATACTTTGCGACGTCTGGCCGAGTACTCATTGCTTATGGAATCAAAAACTATTGCTTGTTACCTACTCTCACATTCTAATGAAGATCCTGCCGTCTCACAAGTTGCCTTAGATATGTTAACAAAAATTAAGGCTCATGAAATTATTATTGAAGTTCTACTGGGTCAGGGCAAAGTAATTGATGCCTTACGTGTGGCCATTAATACTTGTGAAAATGGGCGCATTTCAGATAGGAAATTTTTGGAAGCTGCTCACAAGTCTCAAAATAAAATGACGTTTCATAGCGTCTTAAAGTATTTTCAAACGTATCATCTAAAACAGTATGGTTCGACGCAGTTGTTAGAAGATATTTGCAATAAATTAACAAGTCAATAAAATTAAGAATAAAAAAAATTTAGATGTGCTTTTGTTTAATAATATTGATGAAGAGGGTTGCGCAGAATGGGTTTATGGGTGTAAACATAGGGCAAGATCGTTGAAAAGATTTCAGGATGAAATAAGCGATGTGTTAAAGTGTATAGAGAAACACATTGTAAGGCAAAGTATGCATGAGCTCAAAATTACTCAAAAGAAAACCATTGTGCGTGACGTCACCGATCCAACATGCGCAGAAAGTTTAAAATTTTTGCTTGTGTTGACGTAATTTTTTTTTACCATTTCGCCAAGTTATTCCTTGCTGATTCAAGGCGAAACGCCTTGGTTGCTCTATATTTGATAAATAAAGCTAAAAATACAAAAGATTTGAAATATATTTTGGGCACGTTCGCAAATGCATAAAAACCACAAAGTAACCAGAGATGCCAACTTTGACGTTTTCAAACTGCCGAAATCATATTTTTCAAGTTGTTGCAATAGAGAGAAAAAATAAAATCGCCATAAACGCAAACAAAGGTTAGTGCAAGCAGACATACACTAAACTATGTTTAAAATAAAGCTTAAAGAAAAAGAAATCGGCCTGGAGAAGTCCATTATACTTCAAAGAAAAAAGAGATAAATAACCTGGAGAAGTCCATTTATACTTCAAACAAAGAAATAGAAGCAGACCCTGGAGAAGTCCATTATTACTTAAAATAAAAATATATTCGTGAGTTCCAGCTTCCTATATGAAGATATACATATGTCGACTGAAAATCGAGCTGGTAGATACCATTAAAACTGTGATTGAGCTCTGGTAAATACCATTAAGACGGTAATAAAGAAATATTGTGTTCGGGGATTTCCAGCTTCCTGTATAAAGATATAGATCGTTTGGGGGCCCAAAAAAATGACTTAAATAATAAAAAAAATAATTTTTTGTTCCATAAATATTTTAACATTTTTAATTAATATCTTATTTGCATATAATAAATGTATATAATAAATGTGTATATAATTTTTTAATAAATTTAACAAAATGCAATAACTATTGATTGTGATAGTAATAATTAAAATTAAAAATCCTTTAAATAATATTTTATGTTTCAATATTGTTTATACATGATGTCATAGTTGAAGCGATTATATGTAGATAGAAATTTAAAGTCTTTGAAAAAATACTGGTACATTATTGATAGTTTTTTAAACTAACTAAAAAATATTTAAACTTTTTACCATAAGAGCCTAAAGATTAAAGAAACAACGACAGGCTGTGTGTACGTTAGTATAGTGAAAAATAGAGATATGGTTAAAACAAGTGCAGTTCTTTAAAACAACGATTCCTTAATAGGGGCCTGCGGCAAGGTTTAGGGAAAAAACTATTTTCATATTGAATATTCGCAATCTTTAATTTTTTTATACAATACTTTAAATTTCCTCTTTGAATGTTTACACCCAGGTTAACAAAAGCCCCCTACTTTTCTAGTAGTATTAAATTAATTTAAAATTTCCTAGGCGGCGATTTTAATTGCAACACTCCCAATTGCCTGTGGTTCCCGAAACTGTGGCCTGCTGTTGTATCATTAGCGTAACTATTGTTTTTACTGCTATTGATAACATTATGACTAGGTTTGGCTAATTCTAAGGGAGTATCAAAAATTCTTACATCGATCTCATTAAAGCAATAAGGGCATTCTAAAGTATTATCATCTGTTGAGGCATCATCGTCATTATTTAAAATACCAGGGATAGTTATATTTTGTTGTGCGACGTATTCTATGGAGCATTGTTCATGCATGGCATGCCCGCAGGAACCCAAAACCAAAACAGCAGACTGATTGTATAAGCGTTGCTTGCACACCACACAGCGCATCATTGTTATCCATAGACCGCGTTTGGCTTTTTTGTAACTCTTTTGAAATTCCTGAGCCAATTCTTTTTCCAGTATTTTCTGGGCTATTTTCATTTTATTTGTCTCTTGTTTCGATTGGTTTAACATGCTTAAAAGTAATTCCTTGATGTCACCAAAACTACCGGATAGATTGTGAATATGCATAACAAGTTGCACCAAATTCGAGAGATCAACATGCTGGGAAGCCTCATGCAGCATGGATTTGGTTATGGTTTTAAGTTCCTCCAAAGGTAAAATAAATTTTAATAATTCCATCCACAAGTCTTCACGTTCTTTCGAGGAAAGTGTAGATTGAGAACAAGTAGAGGAGCGAGCACATAATGCAGAAACCAATTTGGCACCTTCAGCCAATTCGTCTTGTTTTGTGCCTTTCAAAACATCCATTGAAATGCTAAATGCTAATTTATAATCAAATAATTTTTCAGCCAAAAATATGGCTGCCTGTTGAAGTTGATATTGTTGAACTACCCTAAGGACATCTTGGGTATAATAACTTTCGTTTTCCTTTAGGAACTGTTCAACTTCCAATGGCTCATATTTACACAAAAGGTCCAAGAGTTTAAGCTTTTTTTCATCAGGCAAAAGGTAGTTTCTTTGCTGCAATTGCCCTAAAAAACTAAACAAAACTTTCTCATCATTTTCTACCAGCGCCAGTAGTTCGGCAATTTTTTCATTAAAATATAGATCAACTAGACGGGTCGTTTCTTTAGCATCTATTGTCAATAGGCGTTTAATATGTTTACGCAATTGCTCGTAGATTTTTCTCTCTTCGTCCGCATAATGGCGTTCCATATACACAAACATTGTTTCATGGCGCAAAGGATTATTAAGGTAGCATTCTAGTATGGTATCGTAGCGTTGTAATTTTTCCAACAAATATTCTTCCACATAATGACAGTGAGCTTTCCTTGCTAATTCTAGCTGATCTTCATCGTTCGTTATGCTATCTAGACAATTATTAACTAACAATTCATGCCAGGCATTCTCTCTTTCAGAGTGCAAACGCGAGCTTTCATTTTCTATAATCTCTTTGGATAAATAGTTTAGGACCTTTTCTAGGAGTTGGTTGTCGACTGGCAAGCAGGATTGAGAGATTTGCTGAGCTATGAAATTTAGAAGGCAACCAATTTCGGACCACTAGAAAAGGAGGATTATTGAAATACACACATAATTTAGTTAATGTAGCAAAACTTGCTGCCATTAAAATGTTGCTAATAATATTTTTAAAAATGAGAAAAATTTTGCAAAATCCACTTACCGTATTATTTTCTGGCGTCATTATTTCCAATAAAATATTAATGATCCTTTTGCGATGCCGTAATCCTAATTCAGAATTAAATTCTTTTTCCTGAAAAGCTAAAGATATCACATTTAAAGTCTCGCGAATGTCAAATTTTAATAAAGCTCGCAAATAAGGATACGGCAGCTCGTTCGGTTCACTTGTGTTAGAATGTAGCGAAGTCAGACATCTTAAGACATCATGTTTAACATTTTGTCTGAGATCGTCGGGTATATCTCCCTGAGGATAACCACGTCCAGCCAAACAACTTGATATATAAACCAAAAGGCAATTACCTAAATCGGAATGTTCTTTGTTCAGCAGGGGTATGAGTTCAGTAAGTGATACTGTGTAATCATGCAATGCATTGGCATTAAGATATATTTGTGCTTTGTACAGGTTGAATTTTTTTGCGGCCCTAAGAACTTGATTTAAATCCAAACAGGTCCAGTCCACTTTCAAGATAACATCTTCCAAATGTGAGGGAGATATTTTAAGCCAATATTCAACCAAAGCTTGTGAAATAATAGGGTTTACACTCAGAATATCATCATTTTCTATATGTGCGGTAATATGGTGCAAAAATAATTCTTTATTTTGCAAACGTTCCCATAGCTGTGTCCACAAAAGTTCAAGTTCTCCTATGGTTATTAGGCATTTGATAATAGCGCCTAAGCAATAGTCGGGAGCACGAGCAGAAGCGGCTATATATTCTTTAAACAGCATTATTATGCGTTCTTTAGCCTGCTGTTTACGTTTTGGGCGATCGCCAGCAGCTTTATAGCCATCTAACGCTAAATCACACGCTTCTTGCCATCGTTGGTTTTTAACCTGTTTTAATGCAATTGTTGTTTAAGAGCCATAACCTACAAATCTAACACTTACCAAATACGTAATTCTTTCCATCCATGATCTTACTTCAATGGCATGCATTGTTCTAGATCCCAGTACGTATAAATGGACCCCATGGCAAGCCAAAGAGTTGTAACAGGCATGAGTGCCAGCCAATGCCAAGGCAGGTGATACGTTACCACCCGTTGCAAGACCTTTAAATTGTGCAGAACCATAGGTCATGCTGGCATTGGCCAAATCAATGCACTCTAATTCTTTGCTAGTGCGCACATCAAACAAATGCAAAATTTCCGTAATATCTATGCAACCAACACATTTAGGTCCCAGCCAGTGGACAGATAAAAGGTTCGTTTGCATGGTTATGTGGCGCAGTAACAAAAGTGTAATGCGTCCATGAGATATAAATAACTGATGAAAATATATTTGATTACCTCGTCCTACTACCAGAACGGGATCAACAGACCTTGTGGCATCAGCAGCTTGTATAAGAACCATTTGCCATGCCAAAACTGGCAAGCAATCAGATGGACCTTGTAGCAGATGATATTTAATAACTTTTAGGCGGGGTCTAATGGTCACTATGAAATATTTTGATAAAGTGGCCAAAGCAACTATGCTATATTGATCTAAATCATGGTGATCATTAGTCTGGCTTAGCAAAGGTTCTACAGCACATACTTCGCCACGGGCTCCGGAAAAGAGACAACGTGTTGAACAGCCTCTAACGCCTAGTTTCCGTGTAAAACTTAGAGACCATAACGATCCACCCGAATCGGAGGCTAAGGCCGTGGCTGCTCGGGAAGTCCATTTGACATGTAACACCCCTGTATTAGGAGTAACTACATCAAATAATTGACGCATTACGTCACCTGACTGTACATCGAGCATAATGACTAAGCCACGGGCAAACCCAGCCAGTAGACGATTGCCCTCAGGATTATATGACATGGCTGACACCGCCCCTTGACCATTTTTATCCTGAAAAGCCCATCTTAAAGTTTGAGCAAAATCAAAATTGAGTATGTGCCCATGAGAAGTTCCAACAGCGTAATTATTATTGCAAACACAACAAGAAGACGCCAAGCCAGCATTAATTCGATCCGCAGCCGATGAAAGTTGTGCAGATATACCCTGCAGCATGGTGTAACGTATAATACTGCCCCCACCGCCAGAACCAGATACACGCACACTGTTTTCATCAGCTATAGAGGGTGTGGGAGTAGGTGGCGGTATACCCAACTCGGACGCAATATCTGAATCGGCGTCAAATTCACTTAAAACTGTTTCCAAAGAAGGTAAAGCTCCTGTGGGTGGTATAGAGTATTCCACATCATCCAACTAAAAATAAATATTTTTGTTTGTATTAACGCATACAAAAATTTCTAATTCTGTATATTTTAACTCACCTCCTCCAAATCGAGTAAGGACTCTGCTAACAAACTGTCCGTAGAATCACGATCCGACCCCAATAGCGAATTTAAGGACGGTGCTTTTAATTCATTCATATTATTTAATTTTTCCCAATTAATTGTACAAAAAGTCCCTAAAGCGGCCTTAATCCGCCTCTCTGAATAGTTTTCTACCACCTTCTTAGATTTTTACCAACTATTTTCAAAAAGCTTCATATGTTTATTATTAATTTAACTTTCACTTTTTTTTATATTCTGTAATCTTTGAAATTGCACTTTTTTATTATAAAAATTAATTTTGCACAACAAAATAATGAAAGGAAAACAAACACAGATATGTCAAATGCCGCAAAATAGGCGTTGCCACCTTCCTAATAGTTATATACACCCGGTAACGGTTTTAGATCTTACAAAAAGTTGCATAGTTTCTATTTATTCGGCTTTACGCTGCGGCCACAAGCTCAAGTTTTTGCTTTTAAGTTTATCACATATATTGTGTGCCAAATTCATTTGAATTGATGATTCTGGCGTAGGCTTCATCAATTTTATTTTTTTAAGATGCCGTCGCTAAGGAACAAACTTAAAATGCTCGCTTTGCGGCAGAATATTTGTTAAACGAAACACAAAAATTGTGTTATAGGTATATATCTTAATTACATGTTTTATTTATTTGCGACTGAATTTAGCTTATTTATAAATGTTAAAATACGAAAAATACACGAAAACTTAGCCTATTTATCTTGGTTACAATAAATACCAAACTTACAAAAACGCTATTCTTAATAGTCTCTCTCGAAACGGCTTGGAAGTGCTTTGCAGCGAATAGAAACCACGTGACGATATGAGTATTTTGCAAGGTTTAATATCATGTTTTATTAAAAAAATATATATGTAAAAGGAATTTCCTTTTTGAAATTTTTAAGCCAATTCAATATTTTTTTTTCAAGAAGAGGCAATACTATGGATATTACATAATAGTTAAGTAAATTGCTATGCTGCAAAAACATAATCATTAAAAAACAAACCTTCGTTATGAGTCAAACTGAATATATTTTGGAACAATAAAAATTAATATATTAAATAAAACCTTCTTTATAATGTGTCTTAAAAATTTTTTTAATCTCGGACAGTTTTGCAATATAATAAAAACGATAAATAAACCAGTAATTACTCTGCGATAATTATATGTAAACAAACAATCGGGTACTCAAATTTTTTGTCTATCACCAATTACCTATAAAACTTCTGTTTTCAATTTTATTTAAGAAAAAATAGATATGAAAGTAGAAAAAATACCTGAAGTTAACTCTTATTCACTTAAAAGAAGACGAAACAAGAAATTTTTCTATATTGGGCTAATTGGTTTGGCTGCAATCCTGCTGCTGGTGGTGTACGCTCATACGGCCACTAACAAAACAATGGCTCGTTGCATATTCTGTGATATCGTAGCTGGAAAATCGCCCAATACCAAAATTGAAGTAGAAACCGACGAATTTGTGATATTTAAAGACATTAAACCAGCATCTACCTACCATTATTTGTGTGTACCAAAGCAACACATACAAAGTCTCCAGGTCATGACTAAAGAGGATATACCATTAGGTAAGGGTTATAAGCCAATATATAGAAAATAAATAATTTTCACCCTATTTAGTTGATCGTATGGAAGCAAACTTAAAGGAATTTTTCAAATTTCACAACATTGATGTCAATGATGCATTATTTGGCTTTCACATGCCTCCATTTATAAGTGTCAAACATTTGCATATGCATGGAATAGCTCCACGTTCAAACATGACATGGAAAAATAGTTTTATGTTCAAACCTTCATCGTTTTGGTTTAAGACGGTAAGTTCAATTTAAACTTCTAATTCAAATTAGAAAATGTTTTTCTTCCTTTTAATTTTAATAATATTTCAGGTAGAAGATGCTAGAGAGTATTTGAACGATAAATCCTAACTTAACTTCCTGTTTATTTTAAAAATGTATAGGTAGCAGCTTTTAAATTAATAAATCATATTTGTTAGCAATATACCTATTTATATTTTACTTACACTTGTTACCTATTTAATTACGTAAACACCTATCATTATTTGTTTTATAATTTATATTTATAGATATACATGTGTATTTTGTATATTTGCAATAAAAAACCGATAATTTTTTTTTACCTGATATTTAATTATTGTACCACAAATGTCAGAAGGGAAAGTTAAATATCTAATGCCTCAATATGTACAACAATACGACTAGATATTGATACCTTAATTTATAAGTTAGACTATACAAAGCTTCTTTGACATAAAATCCATTTACAAAATATCTTCAGATTTGTTCTTCACATGGTGACCATGGTAGCCATGTTAATAATTTATATAAAATTTTAATATTAAATAGGTATATGTATATTAAAACACGTAAAATGAGAGAAAATGTGAGTGTATTGAGGTTTTTGGTACTGTTACTGTCTTTTATAAACCACAGGTTGGTTAAAGAATGGCTCTTAGAACTCACAGACATCGTTTTTTATTAAGAGATATTTTTCCATCTTGATGTTTAGATTCCATTTTTTACCTTTTTAATTGTCTCCTAATTACTTTATTAGTAAATATGTATTACATCAGCGCAAAGTTCAACAGTTTTTTTAACTTCCGGCTACTTTAAATGTTGCAGAAAAAAACAAACAACTTCTGCAACATAAGCATATGTGTGTAAGTATATATACGTTACATTAAACATATGATACTTTTGACGCCAGTCTTTGACACATCAACAGGGTCCTGCGTAAACACATCTAAAAAATTTCTAATGTGGCAAAATAAACAAAAATTTACAATTTTTAGCAATTTATTTGTTTTAATTGTACAGTTTTTCAATGAAGTATCATGTCATCAGGAAAAGGGCACAGATGGCAGACCCTTGGCTAAAGCAGCAACATTTCATTTTCCTGAATATGCATATAAGGAAACAAGTAAAAATGTATGTACTTATGTAGGTCACTTTCTAAAAAATTATTGATTTTTATGCATCTAAAAAATAATAAGATTTAGTAAAATAATTATTTGTTGTATTTAAAAAACGTTTAATTAAAAAAAGGAATTAACATACCACGATTTTGAGATAAACTGTGAGCATCATGCTGCTTGTGAAAATTTAGAAGGTGTAAAACGAAGAGCTTGTGTAAGACGTTGTATATCGTATTCTTGCTATCAGGATATTTATGCATTTGATGAGGTTTGTAAATTTTATTTTATATTTTCTTAATTATTATTACATTTAATGATGTTATTCTTATGCCCAGCTGGAAGAAGGGGAAATTGATGTGCGTCTTAATTCCTTTAAGGGCTGTGTCATTCAAAGAACCGGCAATACAAATCGTCGTGCCACTTAGCATAGGGCATTACGTTTGCAATTTGATGAATTTTTATATGAATTGCATTGGAAATTTTCAACTTTGTTTAAACATTTTACGTAGGAAACAATATTAATTGTTATTATTTCCTTTATAATGATTCTAATGTAATGTTAAAGAAGGGGTGGAACTTGTCCCCAGAAAAAACCCATATCCAATTATATTACTCGAATATACGAGGTTTATGCAGAGGTAACAATCATACGATACTAATAAGTATTTATTTAAAATAGGAAATTTGTATAAAAACTTGGATTCTGGTTTAGCAATACGAAATAAAATTAATATAGACATGCTAATTCGTTTTAAAAATTTGTTATTACAATTAAATCGGCCGGAGAAAAATATAACAAATTATAAGTGTCCAGTATTTTTAAATAACAATGCATTTAATATATTAAAGGTACAAACATATGTACATATATACATATATTTATATGAACATTAAATAAAACCAAATAAAGAATAATGAATAAGAAATTTTTCACTTTATAAATTCTTATACTTGAAAATAACTTTTAAAAATTTACAAAAAAAAATTTGCCAACACCAGTCAAGTAAAATGCATTTTAAAAAGGTACATGCACGGAAGTAGTGTTTTGTATATAAATATCAGCTATCCACCTACATACATATGTACGTATGTATGTATGTATGTAACTTGCATGTTATCTAGAAAGACGAATGGATTTTTTTGTAAGTTAGAACGAAGTTTGTTTAACTTATTGTTTTAAGACAGAACTACAAAACAAATTTTTAGCTTTACTGTAAAACAAAAAGAGTCAGAAAAAATACTAACAAAGTTAAAAGTTATTTTGTTGTTGTCTACCCATGATGGTAAGGTTAGGATAGGTTACGAAGGGTAGTGACGAGCGAAACTCGCAACCTCCACCCAAAGGCTCATTCCCGCACAAGAAACAGAAATCCAGAGTTTTCCTGTCCCATATGCTCGTTTTATATCTTACATCGCAGTGCCCTGTGAGAGTTCCAGTAATGCATCTCGCAAAAAGTAGCAGGTAAGTACCCATCCTGTCCAGACTAGGCCACATAAGTCTGGAGATACCGCAATCAGCCCTGTCTCTTCAGGTTTGATCCACCTTGTCTATTACCCAAATATTCCGGGCCGATCACCTCCTCGCCAATTCATCGGCAGTCTCATTGCTAGCAACGTCACATTGACCTGAAACCCTACAGAGCCTAACCCTACGTGTCGCCGTGATTGCCCTGAGAGCACATAATGCCCCTCTTAGGTCTTAAGCACGCCCTGGCAGTCAACGTAGATTGTCACGTTCCCTCTTCCATCCTCGCCCACCCCTATCAATTCTACCCATGATAATAGTAAGACTTTTTCCTATATATAACTTAAAAATTAACTCAAAAATTAACTCCAACTGAAAATCAGTACTTTTGGGTAGTCGCTGTTGTAAGTACTGTCCAAACCAATTTAAAAATTTCTTATAAAACAATTTAACTGTTTCTTCATTTGAAAATAACTTTACGGAATATTTTTTAAATAATTTACAGTCAGTCGAGATCAAAAGATTAACTGCCACAAACTGAGCGACGGGTGGACTTTGTCAGACATGTTCTTAAAATCACTTTTCGTTAAAGTGATTTTGTGATTTTAAACCGGTCAGCCAAATACCTGCCGGTTTGAAATAACTTCTTAGTTCTTTCTTTAATAACTTTATTTTGAAATTTTAAATAAATTATTAAATGAATAACTCAAAATCACAAGTGATTTGAAACCATGTGATTTTCAGAACATGCCTCCTTTTTCAAATTTTTATTAGAGAAATGTATGCCAAACGTAGGTAATGTGGCGTGGTAAAGTTGAATGTTTTTGCTAATATCTTAATGAAACATATCCATAACAGGTTGTTAATATACAAACCTTACCCAATAAGCACAAATTTTTTGTGAATTCCAATGTTGGAATTCCGGTGTGAATCCAAGCTTGAATTACATTTAAAATCCATCCTCTTTCCAATCTGTTTGAAGTTTGTTAAAAAACAACAACAAATTTGTTTGAAGCATACGTTATTTATGGCACAGAGTTGATGGAAAATCATTGGCGGCGGTGAAGATGATGATTTTATAATTAAATTTTCAGATTCAAGTTCGGTTCAACTTGAATCACACCGTTATTCAAGGCTGGAATTACACTATAAAGGTACTGTTTTGTTCGACTGTAATTCAATGGTTAATTTTGCTGGATTCGCTATTGAATTCAAATGTGTTTCAACTGTAATTCAACACTGGAAACTGGAAATTGTGACTTGATTTCAAATGTAATTCCACTTGAATTCCAGCCAAAATGCTTATTGGGTAGCTTTAACTGTTGGAGTAACTTTGTCTTGCATTAAAAAAATTTAATTTAAACTGTGTTAATAAATTTATTATTATGTAATTATTTAAAATTTATTAATATAAAATAAGGAATAAAGTTTTTAATAAAATTAAAAAATAAAAAGTACCTACACATAAATATATAAAATTTATTTTCACAACAAAATATGGCTGGGTGTATGTGTGTGTATGCGTAACGTTTTTTAATAATTTAATTTGCTTTCAATTTAACTTTTAGATTTATATTAAAATACAAAAAAAACCTTACAAGTTTTGTACAAGTGGGAGTACAAAAGTGACTTAAAACAAACATGTACTTTGCATAAAAAAATATTTCATCTTCTTTATATCTTATTGTATTGGAATATTTTTACTGAACGAGTGTTAACACGTTAATAATTCACCTTGGGTGTAAATAAACTGGGTTATAAATTCGAAAAAAGTTAATTATGCCACTTTGCTCTAATTCGATTCCGGCTTCTCATGTAGCCACGGTCGAAAGATTGGCAATGTTGAGGGATAATGTGTATCTGGTTTGAGCACTGAATCCGGCCAAGTATTGGATACATCATTACCCGTTGATCGGAATGGATATGTGGCTAAAACAATTGGCAGTTGCAATTTTATTTCCTTTTCAAGTGATTTGGGCTCAATGATAAAGAACACATCGTAGGATATTTTAATTAAATGACAGCCATGTAGATTTGTTGGAGGCAATGGTGGCACATAAAGACTATCATTTCGCCATTCATCCTTGCCACCCGGACGTATTTTACCACGTACTAGCACGGCCAAAGCACGTTTTTCTGTTTGCACGACTTTTCCGCGAGCCAAATATTCAATGGTCTAGGAAAGAATAAAAAAATTAGATATTAAAATAAAAATTAAAAAATTTTTTTTTACCTCTGTAAGGGATGCTTTGGTACGTTTGATGGTGGCATTACTGTGATTATATATGAAGGCAGTTACCAAAACACTCTCACCGGGCACATAACCGCCACGATCTAATGCAACTCGACATTTTACTATACCACCTCCCACACAAGCCACGCCCATTTTATGCTCAATTTCACAGGTAAAGGGTTGCTGCAATGATTAAAAATTAAAAACAAGAACAAAATCAAAATCAAATACAAGGATATATTTAAATCCTTTTTTGCTAAATCCTTTTTATACTTACCGCTAATATTGGCTTTTCCATATTCAAATCGATGGGATTCATGACAATAAATACTTGATGATTTTTGTGTATCAAGCCATTTGGTTCTCTTAAGGCCGCTTTACAATAGTACTGTATCCAACCATAACGACCTAAGAATGTTGAGGGCAAGCCCAATGGCAAACCGAGTTTAAATGGAAAGCTATGTATGCCTGGTGATAAAACTGTTGGGCCTTGATCCACATCTCCCAACAGGCGCATTCGAAAATCTATATAATTTTCTTTGTCATATGTTCCACGTTCTTGCCGGCCAGTTCCTGCTCTAACCACACCCTCACCTACTACATGAAAATGTAGACCCAGGGCTGGTGTGTCATCTTGTAATTCCAATAAAACACGGCCCGATAGAAATTGTCCCGGAAAATAAAGCAGAGATGTGTTATCGAATATTATAAGAAATTTCAAAAGTTTACGAGGCATTTTGTTTTTTCTCTTGTGATGTTTTTAGTGTTTTGTATTGCGTTTACTCCGAATCGATAAGGGTTAAGGTCATGTTTCCAGTCATTTGTTCAAGAACGTGATCTGTCAATAGAAAACATTAAATAATTTAATTTTTATTTAAGGCGATAGCATCCATGTAACGATTATTAGGTACTGGCAATGAACTCGCTACTTTGTAAGCGCTGGTTTAAATATTGAATTAAACCAAATACTAAACTGCGAAGAGCGGAGCGCTATTAGGATAGAAAAAGTAAAATTTGCAAGATATACCAATAAAAAAATTAGAAAGGTAGTTTTATATTTCTGGGATCAAAATCTGTAAAAAAAGGCATGAAAAATGTTAGAGAAATATTTTTTGTTCACTTCTGGCCGGTCAAAGTCCGTCCCTAATCTAAAATTCAAAACAGTACCAAATATTTAATAAAAAAACTTTTTGGCAGCCTTTCGACTTCAATCTGGAGTTATAGTCCAAAATTCCACATTTTAAGAATTATTTTCTCGAAATCTGACAAAAAATTGAAGAAAAAACTTTTTGAGTGCTTAATTGGACTTCGACCTCAATCAAAAATACGGAAAAAGTACCAAAAATATCAGAGCAGTACTTTTTGTTTAATAAGATTTCCAGTCTTGGTAGGTGTCCATATTTCTTTATGCATTATCATTATTAATATTAACCGTTTTTGGACTCTAAGCGGTACAAAATTTACAAAATTGTATTTATGTTTTGTTAGGCCAGTCGAACGAAAATTGAATTGTGTTTATATTTTTATTGGTCTACAAGTTAAAAAAGTCGTTTAATATAATTTTTACTTTTTTACCCCTTAGGGTCCACCTAAAAATAAGCCAAACACATATTTATTTATTTTTGAGAGATGTTGATCAAAACTTTTATTAGAAGTTTTTAAAACTACGTAAAAAGGACCAATATGTAATTTGTACCCTTTTTTCTGTCTCTTATGGTCTGAGATTTGAAACAGTAAGAAACACATAGTCATATATTTTTTAAAACTCTCAAACGCAATTCGACTTGTATTTTAGAAGTTACAAAAAGGTTCCTAAAAAGTATATGCATAATATTTACTCCTTTTTAACCCCTTAGAGTTCAAAGTTTCGAGACTGCAAGACCTGTCACACTCATTTAAGGTTATGGTTTTTTCTTTATTGGTTCAGAAGTTGCCAAGCGTAGAAGTACCTTTTATTAATTTTTAAACCTTTTTTTGGCCCTTTGCAACGCTTTCGGTCAAAATCTGGGTAAGAAGTTACAAAACGGAATTAAGCAGCAATAAAATTTTTTTTTACCCTGTTTTACCCCTTATTTATCCTGTCTCAGAAAAACCGGAAATTGATTTTAAAGATTTGACAATTAATAAAAGTGGGTTGAGAAAATTGGTTTAACGTTTTTCTGATGCGAAGTGCTTGAAGTTCTTAATAAAAATATTTAGTCACGGAGCAAATCTTCAAAGCTATAGTAATTTTTATCTTCAAAAAAACTTCTCTTCAGGAAAATCTTCTTAATTTATGGCACCCACAATTGAATAGTAATACATATGTATGTCCAAAATTGGGAACATTTATCTAAGTACATATGCACATATGTACAAAAAATGCAATTGAAGCCGAAGGGCTTTTAAAGATAGTGACAGCAATAAACAGTTGTGACCAGTTAAGCCAAAACTGCACTTAAACAACAGGCAGGTTAATCAATCCAAACCTTTTGTAATAACTATTTGATGTTTTTTTTTGCTAGAAACCTTTAAAAGTTCTAACGTACAATTAGAACCACTCCAACAAGGTTTTTGGAGATGACTTTTAATATCTAGCCTACTAAAGCACTCGTACGCTTGTTAAAAACCGGGAGATGGAGATCTACTTTTGCCTTCCATACCAAATCGTACTATAATTAAAGGGCCTATTAATTACGGAATGTTTCCCCTGGATCGGGCCACACGCAGGCCCAAGGATCAATAAGAGCAACTATATTTGGAGCACCAAATCTAGGGCAGTAATGCAAGATGCTTAATGATTATTCAGAATATGGCCAAGTGTGCATTATGCGGCTGTCTACATCAGCGTTGCCAGTTGGCTACATTTGTTACATTTTATGTAACTTTTTGACTTTGAACGTATTAGGTATAATTTTCGTAACTTTTTGTACAAGTCATAGAACAAGACACAATGTTTGATAGATATATTATGAACATATTTAAAATGTACATTATTGATTACCTTGAAAGTGGAAGTATTATACATAAAATACAACATTTGAAATCAAGTATAAGTAATTTTTGATATAACGCTTCCTAAAAACTACGTTTTAAAGGCAATTATTCATAGGGATGCTACGGCTAAATTTGGAATTTAAAGAAGTTTATTAAAATTAAGAAAATAAAATTATCCGTTTTAAGCCGCTTTATGTGGATTTGCCCAAATACGAATGAATAATAAAATATTTTCGTTTTGCGTAATAAGGCCTTTATAATTTTATTTTAAATACCTGTTACAATTTTATGCACACTTACAATTTTTTTTTGTTAATTAAACTTTTAAAAAACATTTTTTCTTTGTTTTTTTTTAATTCTTTAATATATGTATAACTTTTTATGAAAAAACGTAACTTTTTGGGTGAAAATATGTAACTTTTCGTAGCTTCCCCTGTCAACGCTGGTCTGCATATTGCGGAATAATAAGATATGGACAGGCAAATAATCTGGGGATTGAAGCTAGAAAATAGCAGGCAGTTGACCTAAAGAAGTAGAAGCCTTTTGTTTCAATTTTATTTTTGCACTTTTTTCAAAATAAAAATGGAATTTAAAAACTTATTTAGCGTAAGTAGGTAAATATTTTCAAAAAACCGAAAAATATAGTTCAAAAGTCACTTGAACTTGACTTACACCTTTGGTTAATATTAAAAGTTGTTTTTCAGTTTGCCAAATAAGCAGTCAAATTTTTTTTTATAACAAAATTAACAAAATTTTTATTCAGATTTTTAAGTATAAACACTTAAAAATTTTAACTCTTTATTTGCAGTTTTTAAGCTTTATTAATAATACAAAGACTTAAATATTTTTACTTTAGTTTTTAACGATTTTTAAATTATTAAAACAATTTTATACTTAGTAATAAAAACGATTAATTTTAATTTTTTTATTTGCAATTTTTAAGTTTGTTATATATAATTGAAAAAAACAAAACTTTTTCGCGTTTATTTTAAACAATTTTCCAATTATTTAAACAATCTTCTTGTGAGTTCGATATTGTGTATTTTGTTTTTAAGGAAGTTGTTAAATCTTAAAATGTTTTACACACTTCACTTCACTCTTTCACTCACTCCCTGAATGGTACAAACGTAATATTTTTTAATTTCTATTGCTGGAATTTCAATAGGTATTTGTTTTTTTTTAATATTTTTTATTTATCTTTTATATCCATATTGGCAAAAAATCTACAACCACTGACGGTTTGTTTGAGTTTCAGTTTTGGCTCACGTAATATACAATTAACTGGTTATACAGGGTCTCTCATTTATTTTTGTTGTGTTTGTATGTTGATAGTTGTTGTAATAGTGATGGCAAACTTGTTTTCGGTACTTTTTAAACATTTTAAACTATGTTCTTTTTATTATTTCCGACCCTAGTTTTGGTAACTTTAAATTGGTTTTTTCAGGCTCAAGGTCACAGTTATTAAAATATTTTTTTTTTAATGTTTTTGAAATGTTGTTTTTAAATTTATTTTTGCAATATTTCAAACAACATCGTTGTTCTTCTTTAGGAAAGAAAAATTTCAGTAAAAACGCCGTTTTAAAATATAAACTGTCTAAAGATTTTAAACTATTTAAATATACATTCGAAAAATGTATTGCAAATATGTAGCTATGTATAAGATACAATAAGGAAAATCCTTAAGAAAATTAGTACCTATTTAGTAAGTGGATTTACGAAAAATGTTTTTAAATTGATTTCAACATTAAATATTTGTAAAGATTTCATTAGTTGAATTTTAAATTTGCTATCGTACAGCCCGATTGCTGAAACCATCTTAAGATACACCAGGATCAGATATTTTTATACCCTTCACGTAGTAATATGAATTTCAGTTTGGAATTTCTATATCTTAAATTATATTTTATAATATTCATTTATATTATAGTTCCTTATATGTTATACAAGGTGGACCAAACGAAGTCATCCGAGGTTTTTTGCCTCTCGTTGTTTTTTTAATTGAAAAACTCTAATTTTGTTTTTTGATTATGTTTATTTGAACCTTTAGAACTTTATTGGTCAAGTCGAAAAGATGATATTGGTACGGAACTTCAAAAATCGCGACAAAAAAAGTCTGGAACGGTTAAAACGGGCGGTTTTGCAAGCCAATGTAAAACGCCAATATTTGTTGTGGTTCGCGCAGTGTGTGCTATTGCGCTGTCCTTTTGGAACCACATGCCTTCCAATCCTCATTCATTCAATTGCGAAAGAAAAAACCGGTCTAACATGGTCTATAGCACGCATCGTCCGCTGATGTCGTTGGATCAGCGGCATCCTCGTGTTCATGCAATAAATTTGAGCGGGTGTAATGCCTCTTCGTGCATCAATCGGGGATTTTTGATGCCTCAGAAGCAAAAGTTTTGCTTGTTCACATACCCGCTGAGTTGGAAATGAACCTCATCGTTTATAACGATTTGGTCGAAAAATCGTCCACTTCGGCCTCGAGATTGAGGTTGGCTTGGGCGTAGGTTATACGTGTTTGGCGGTGGACAAGCAGCAGCTGATGCACGGACTGGACTTTGTACGGGAACATGCGCAGGTCTTTGGCCAAATTTCGCCTAAGGGACGACTGGCTGATGGCTAATTGCGAGGCACGGCGTCTGATCGATGTTTATGGCGACAGCTCGACATCCTCGCCAACAGCTCGATATTCTCGGCAGAACGGCCGCTCCGGGGCCGGCCACTCTTGGCAACGTCTCGTATGGTCGCATACTTTTAAGGGTTGGTGGCCAAACGGTGCAGTGTTTTCGCAGTCTGTGCCGGACGACCGGATAATCAGCAACGCGTTCTTGGAGAGTGTATCCCTCCATTGCTTGTTCACTTGTGTTCTACATCTGTCTAGTTTACATATGTATGTCAAAACAGATTTGACATTGGCTGCCATTTGCGAAAATAAGAGCATCTTCCAATAGGGTGGTTTCTTTTGGCCCACCTTGTATGTCGGAAGCTGTTGAAACTATCGAACTTAAACCTTCTACAAAGTATTTCTATTATTTTTTTTATTTAAAAAAAAAATTGTTTAAAAAGAGCCTGGAAGTAACATGGCTGTTACAAACATTTTTTGAAGTTTTCTATTTTAAAACACTAGATTACCTATCGACTTCAAACCCGCCACAAAGTAATTTTAATATATTCACCTCTATTCCATTTGGCGACGGCAACATTAATATCAATTAAAAAGCAACATCAATTTAACACAACGTCAATGCCTAATTGGTAATTTCTAACTGTCTTAAGACGCTTTTGCAAGTTTATTAACAATTGTAAAATAATATAACATTAACGTAACCGTGTTAAATTTAGTACCAAAACAAAGTATGTACCTAAAATTGTACACAAAGTGTACCAAGTTGCAAATTTTTTCAGCTTACTGATGTGATATTAGGCTGGGTGTTTAAGCGTTCAAAAACTACAAATAAAATTGTATGTAACATACGCTTAACCAAATGCTTCAATGCATTTTAGGTAAGTACTTTAACTTCCTAAACAACAACAAAATTTATACATACATATTCGGCAATGACTGTTACATAGTCATCATCACCTTGATACTTATTAATTGTGAAAATTTTTATCGTTTTTATAAGTTTTTAATAAAAATGCATTAACTAAACTGAATATGTCTAGATACCAAGAACTAAAAGAAGCAAAGAATACATATAATTCCTCGCACTCCATAACTTAATCGTAATTTATTCTTATCAAACGATTATGCGGGGGAGTTTAGCGTACATATTTCGTATAATATTAAAAGCCTTTGTGTTTTAAATTCAAAAAAATCCACATATTTTCAATCTTATTTCGGTTTCTTTTTTCATTTTTTTAATTAAATCAATTCATTCTTTTTTATATTTTTAAATTATTTGATTTTTATTCTTTTGTTGTTAAAAAGAACAACAACAACAAAAAACTCACTTTATAAATTAAAAATGTGTATAAAAAACCGAAAACTTGACAAACGCGTATTTAATTTTGCTGATAATTCTTTTTTTCTAACAACTAAACAGTTTAGAGTTTATTTTATGACTAATCTTTGTGTTGAGCTAGGCTTAAAACTTTAGGCCATGTTAGCAAAGAGTTTAAACAAAACCAGAGATAAAATATGGCCAAGAGAGAGAGAGAGAGAAATTGAGAAAAAAAAATTAAGTAGGGTTTTCTCAAATTTGTTTTAAATAAAAAATTGGGAAAAATTAGTCTGCGAAACATTGTTGAAATAAAGTTATATAAGAGATTCCACGTAATTTGGCGCTACTAAGAAAGAAAAACTTATTTATTTAAATATTCTTATAAAAGAAAAACGCTACTGACTAATTCATTGCAATACAGCCCGAACGCGTGAAGCTACTCAGCAAAAGTAAACTGTAAAAGTTCAAAAAAAGTCGTATTTTTATGATTTCCTTTGAATTTATTTCTTGAAATGCATTTTAAATGCATTTCAAACCTATATCAAATTTAAAACATTTGAATGCGTTAAAAATTACACTAAATGCTGATGTAAATCTCTGATTAGGAACTGTAATAATTCACGTGTTTTAAATTCTATATTTTTTCCGATGAAGATATAGGGTTAATCTATCGAAAATTAATTGATTCTAAGCACTCATTTTAATGAGGATCCAAATCCCTAAATGCGAGTCTGTGCTCGCCAATGTTAATTTCAAGCATGTTTCACCCTAATGATAACCAGTTCATCATCAGTATCACTCATGCATTTACTTCAATTTTTTAATGTATTTTTTGCTGGGTAGAGACTTAAATTTGGACTACATCTACCTTTTCTAATGCATAAATCTATTAGGAATGAAATTCGGGAAATTACGGTCCTGGGGGGATAAAAACAGGCCTTAAAGTACGAAATCGGTCATTTGCTATATCCTAAACTGAACACAATTAAAAAAAATTTAAAAACATCGTGTTCTGCTCAAAAAATTAACAGGGCTGAGTCTGATTCTTTTTCGAAATTTTGGCCGCTTGGGTTACAAAAGGGTAAGAATTATATTTTAGTACTTTTTGTAACTTCTTAACAAATAAATCTAAAATTTCTATGCAAATTGCGTTCGGCAGGTCTTGAAAAATATATAATAAATAGGTACGTTTTTACTTTTAGAAATTGTGGACCAAAACGGGTAAACAGAGGGTAATTTTATATTCTGGTACATAAAGTACTTTTACTAACTTCTAGACCAATAAAAAGAGCAAAAAAATATAATGATAGTCTAAAGTCTATGGGTCAATTTTTTTTTATTTTGAATCCTAAAGGCGAAAACTGTTTGGTACTTTTATGTACTTTTTGTAACTTCTGGCTCCAATAAATATAGAAACACAATTCGCTTTGGTTTGGACTGGTTTTGAAAAATATGAGTACATTTTTGAAACTTTATGGAAATATTATATTTTGGTACTTTAAAGGTACTTTTGTGAGATTATGCGTATAGAAATTTGAAGAAAGGGCTATGAACCAATATCAACGCGGAAAGTTAACTGAGCGGACGAAAAGTACATTTTTAACATTTTTTTAGTTTTGCCTTTTTTGAGTTAACTAAGTGGACAAAAAGTACTTTTTTATATTTTGGTATGTTTTTTTTAAATTATGAGTCTACCCATATCGAAGTCAAATAATTAAAGAAAAAGTACTTTTTTTACTTGAGTACGGTTTTGCCTTTTTTTTAAATAACGAGTCTAGAAATATTAAATTGAGGGCTATTGACCCATACTGGGGTCAAAAGACAATTACTTATCTGGATGAAAAAGTGCTTCTTAATCTTCGGAACTTAATTTAAGTTTTATATTTTCGGTACTTTTTTTATATTAGAAACTGCCTTAGGATTGGGGAGTCATCATAAAAGAGGGCAAAATGTACCTTTTCCATTGCTTAACTTTTTTTTGAAATTTTTTTGGCCATATATAAAATAATATTCTTTCAAGCATATTTCAAATCAGTGTGATTTTCAAGTACTTTTCAGATTACTTACGTGCAAAACTCCTACACTTGTTCTGTGCCTTCATTCTGCCTTCTAATGTAAATGAAAATATTTAAAAACTTTAAACAGCACTTCTTGTTTGAACGAGACCTCAGGAACATTTACGTTTCTCTTAGTATTTTAAATCAGTTTTGGTATCTCAAACCGTCTTTTTAATATTTTTGAAATTGTCTTTGTTTTTTTTTGTATTTATCACAAATAAGATAAATATATTTTTATAATAACTTTATTCACTTTTATTATTTTTTTTAGAAAAATACACACAAAAATATGTATTTTTTTAAAAAATTTTTAAAGTTTTACCACTTTTGAAGTTTAATTTCTGATAATTTATAATATAAGAGATAGTTTGGTTTTTAATTAGAGTAGTAGTTATGTAGTCCATATTCACAACAATGTAGTGCAATATTTATACCTAATTTGTAACTTAAGGAAGTGCTGAAAAAAGTTGTTTAACAATAGTAAGCAATTTAACGTAAATATTGGACACTTTTAGCAAAAAAAGTAAAATAAATTTATGTATATTAAATTAACAATAACATTTTGTTTTAAAATTTTAAAAATTTTTAACTAGATTTTATTTAGTTACATTTTTTTCCTAAGCCAGCAAACGATTGCAAAATTGTTTTGTTTGGCCCTAAAGCTGATGGCAGTTTGTCTTTTTGTTTTCTACATGGAAATTTTTTGTTGAAATATTCGAATTTTTGGTTGTTTAGTTGTTGTTTTTCTTATTTAATTTCAGTTAACACTTTCCAGTACATATAACTTCTATGTTGTGTGAATTTTAGCATTTTGCGATTTTTGTATGAGTAAAATAATGTTTTTTTCGTTCGTGATTTAATTAATGATTATTAAACTTTTCGCTTGGCGTATAGCTTAACGTTTTTAAGCTAATTCTAAACGTTTCATTTCCTTAAACAATTCCCTGCCCATTTGTGCTGGACTCCTGGTAACAATAACGTTGGCTTTTTCTAAAGCCTTAATTTTGTCACCGGCACCACCTTTACCACCCGAGATAATTGCACCAGCATGGCCCATTCTTCTGCCGGGTGGCGCAGAGATACCGGCAATAAACGATACAACAGGCTTCGCTTTCATTCCCTGCAAAACAAAACAAAAATGTTTAGTTTTATTTTAATCCACTATTTTATAAACAAAGATCTCACAGTATTGTTTTGCGTCAAGTACTCCGCTGCTTGTTCTTCAGCTACACCACCAATTTCACCAATTAAAATAATTCCTTTGGTATCAGGATCCTTAAGGAAGATTTCAAGACAATCGATGAAATCGGTGCCGTTAAATGGATCACCACCAATGCCAACGCATAAGGTTTGGCCCAAACCCACTTCAGTGGTTTGATTTACAGCTTCATATGTCAAAGTACCGGATCTAGAAACTACGCCAATCTTGCCACGTTTGTGAATGTGACCGGGCATAATACCAATTTTGCACTATAATTTACAAAAGGTTTGGAAAAAAGTTTTAGTTGCCTACACTATTTTTCAAAAGAGTATTAAAACTATTAATTTTTAGATACATACAAAGAAATATTTTGAAAAAACTTGAAAAATATTTTTTTGAAATGAAGAGGATAATAGTTAATTCTTGTTTTCCAGTTGTGGGGTGGTGTTTTGGCAGTTAAAGTTTTGTTAGAGAAAACGATAAAATTTTATATAAATTTTTGGGGAAATTTTTGGTTTAGTTAAACCCTCATTTTTATAAATTGTATAATGATTCTTAACAAAGAAACCATAACTTATCAAAACGCCTGATCGAAAATATGTAAATAGTAATTCTTTTTTTCCTGTGAAAGCATAGCGCCACATTATTCTTGCCTTAATTTGATTTCTTTGTTAATTTCTTATTCTTGTTTTGGTGCGTTGGAAATTTATTGGGAAAGGCAGGAAACCCTGTTAAATGTTGCAGTAACAATTCTGTTCGTGTTTGTTATCAGTTAGAATGAACTTTATTCTGTATAGAAAAATTGGTGTCGTTGTTTAATAAACAAATATAAATGTATTTTTACTTAAAACCAATGTACAGATAGATATGCTTACACTGATAATAATTGACTTATCAATTTAGAAGCAAAAGTGGAAAGAAAAAACAATATGTGGCGACGCCTTAAAAGTATAAACGTATGTATATAGCTTAAGTCTGTATTCTTGGTCAAAATGTGGGGGACATTATTTATGATTATGTTAAAAAATTACAAACCTATATTTAATTTAATAAAAACTTACTCTTTCGGGAGCAATAATACCAGGGCAGTTGGGACCAACTAAACGAGATTTATTTTGACTTAATAAGGCATTTTTGACGCGCACCATGTCGTGTTGAGGAACGCCTTCAGTTATACAGACGATTAACGGAATTTCGGCATCTAAAGCTTCAATAATGGCAGCCGCAGCGCCAGGTGGAGGTACATAAATAACGGTGGCATGAGGATCTGTGGCTTTTTTTGCTTCGGCCACCTTTAAAACAAAAAACAAATAACTTTTTAGCTGCAATATTAATGAAAAAAACAACTTACGGTGGCAAATACAGGCAATCCTAAATGGGTGGAACCGCCTTTTTTGGGTGAAATACCACCTACTAATTTGGTACCATATTCCAAGGCTTGTTGACTGTGGAAAGTGCCCTGTTTGCCAGTAAAGCCTTGACAGATGACACGCGAGTTTTCAGTCAACATAAGATTGGCACGTGTTTGATGGTATTGGGAGCTTTGGCGTATGGCAGATACCAAACCATCTAATAGCAAAAATAAACAAAAAAACATAAACTATCTCAAAACTTCTGCATTGCCACTTTTTTTTCTTATCAAAATTAACTATACATATGTATATAGTTTTTTATTACACAAGACTTACAAACACAGAATCTTTTGTAAAACAATCACGGTCACTGACAAGTTCACTTTTTTGTTATTTTGACTTTTTTATCAAGGTCTTTTGACTTATTTTTTTTTATTCTCAATTAATTTTTATCGTTTTAGGTATGATTAAATAATTAATTCTTGTTCGATATTGTATTTTTCAATGCATTTCTTAATACCGATGCAATTGGTGATTTTAAATTTATATTTAAAAAAATTTCACTTTGTTGTATTATATAATTTTTGAGTTATTGTAAATACAATTTTTTTCTTTGTCATTTTATTAAACACTTACCGCGTACTTTAAGCAAAACTCTGGAGCTGGCAGCCATTGCTAGTTTTGCAATTATTTTGTTTAAAAAGTTGAAAAAATTATAATTAGGCAAAAGAAAAACCTTTCTGACAATTGTTGGAAATTTGTCAACTTCTTAAAAAAAATCTCGTTCAGTACACGAATCAACAATCTCCGGTGAGCGACAGTGGTGACAATTTAGCTTAACTTTTGATAGTAAAGCGATTTCTTAATTATGTTTTTTTTTTCATATAATCTAGCAACATAATCACTATTTATATTGGCCATAGTTTTGAAGCAGATTGTCACCTGTTGCTACCAAATTCCAGAGAAGTATACATTCGTTCTCTTCTAATATAATTAATAATTTTTCGACGTAATTTGTGAAAAATTCAAACAAAACGTTCTCCTTAACTGCTCTTCCTTATAATTTTAAAACTATTTTGTCATTTATGATTATAAACAATAAAGGCAGTGGAACATAGAATCCGTCGTACGTCACACTTCGCCTTTTTTAACTGACAGCTAAGTTGAAAAACATGTTTTATTATGAACAATGTCACATTCAGTACGTCTCCTTCAACGCAATGTACTAAAGTTGGGCAACTTTGAACTTACGTCAAGTACTTTGACAACTACCAGCTGGTTCATAACCTCAATTTTGATTAGTTAGCCACATAAAATATAAAAAATCAGCTGATTTTACATCCGTTTATATATGATTATATGTGCTAACCTCTTGCGTTGTTACATTAATGTCAGTTAAAAAAGGCAACGCTTGAAGTACGACGGATTCTATGTTCTGCCGCCTTAATGAAATTTCGCATAATATATTTAACTATATATATTTTTAATTAAAATAGGGTTTCAAACAAAATTTTTATACAAAATTAGTATGCTGTTTTCCCAAACGCAGTATGCTTCACATCATGAAACTTCAACTTTTTCCCTTATAGACTCCTTACAATTTTGACAACGCGTTTTGCTTCCGGGACATTAATATAGCTGTAAACACTCATTTGGAAGCAGAAGATATTATCAAAAACCTCATCTTTGCTTTCAGTAAGAACTTGAAATTTTGTGTTGCAGGCCATACTGCGTTTAGGAAAACAGCCTATTTGAAGTCTACTTTTAATATAAATTTGTTTTGGATATGCCTCAATATATAAATATTTATTGTATGCTTTCGATAAAACATATATTTACTATACATATCTTTACCTCAGTATACAGTAGTTGTGCATAAGCCCAGATATCGGTGTACTTCGATGAATGGCATGCTCATAAATAATAATTTGACAAGAAAATAACGACAATATATTGACGATTTTTTATCAATCAATTAGCATCATTTTTCTCAGTAGTTAGTGGTGGCAATTATCAGTGGTATTTTTTAATACATATTATGCACAGAGTTGTATTATTCAGTACTTTTTAGTAGAGTACAACTGAAGCACCAAAAAACCGTTAAGCTTAACCAATTTACTTCAACGTACATTCGCAACAGCTTGATCGATTGAGGGTAGTCGGTGGATTGAGGTGTCTACACTTTTCATACAGGAATTCATATAAAAGTTATTGTTTTTGATCCCAGCTAAAAATAATTGAAGTGCTTCATCACAAACCACATTTTATTTACATCTAAGATTGTTTTTTAGTTTTCTGGTATTTATTTTAAAGCAGAAATAAAAACTGGCATAAGAACCGTTTCCTATATGTTGTTTTGTTTGTATTAAGTAACGCTTTACACTTGGTGTGGTAAAAGCGTTTTTTCCTCACATAAAATACAGAAATATTTAAAGTTTTACATCCACTTCAAAATAACATCTTAGTATGGATTTTTTTTGCATTGAAAAAGTTGATTGACGTTTTTTAACTTTTTGGGACTTTAGCAGCAAATTTGTATAATTGTTTTGTTTTATATTACTTGATTGCATCAGCTGATTTGTGTTCGAAATACTACACTAATTTATAAGTAGTCGTTCACAACAGCCATATTTTTGTATGCGTTTTTATTTTTAAACAAGGTATCGTAAAAAACTCTTGTGGTTCACCAATTGTTTGCCCAATTCTTGGTTGTGACGTAGGCTTCACGAAACTTGATAATCAACTTGATCATTAATTTTTTTCTTAAGATGCCGTTTCAAGGAACACTCTTAAAATGCTCGCTTCGCGGGAAAATATTTATAAAACAAAACAAAAAAATTGTTTTATATGTATATGCATATCTTTAGTATATTTTTTATTTATTTGCGACTGAATTTAGGTGCAACGACACACAAACTATGTATTTACATTAATTTATTTATGAATGGTAATATACGAAAAATAAACGAAAATTAGTGAAAATTATTTGCGGTAGAATATTTGAATAAGCAGACCCGTGAAGAACAAATTCTGAAAAATAACTATAATCATCTGTGTTCTTGACCATCAAGTTGAAAGGCGACTTGAATAGAAAAAGTGTTCATCAAGACGCTTTCAAGTTCGAAAATTGTGGGAGTGCCAGTAAAAAAGTTTGAGTGTATTGCAACGAGACAATGCGTTAATGCTGATTGTTATAAAAATTTAAACTTTCATTTGTTGTTCAGTAACTTTTCAAAGCTGTTTTCTTGACTGTGAATTAAAACACAAAACTAAAAAAAAAAAATTAAAAGTCAACTCGTTTTAATTTTTAAAAGTTGAATTATTAGAGAAAAAGTGTAAGAGTATATGAATTTGAAACAAACGCTTAAGTAAAACTTGATCGTGTGAATACTAGGGAATGGTAAGCAAAGACGAAAATCGATTTTTAATTTTACTGTCAACTATTTTAATCTCGATTAATCGAATCTCATAATCGATTATTATTTATAGTTGATTTTTATTTTGATACTATCTATATTAAGAAGATAAGATATCCTCAAAAATTATTATAAAGAAAGTAAATCAAGCTTTTCCTAAAGAAAGAAAATATTAATGTTTACAAAGAACGCAGGTCATAAATAAATTCAGATAGCTTAACTCATATGCGCTTAACGTTTGTATTCATTATAAATAAATTAGTCTTATTAAGGGCTTTTTTGACAATTATGCCAAAGACATACGTTAAATAGGCGCTTAATTTTAATTTTAACGTATAAAACTAAATAAGTCTGAAAATGTAAAGCGCACACACAACACTACGCATTTAGTTTTTAATCACGATAAGTTATTTTAACTGTACTGGGTACTGAACTACTTTTTCTTTTTTAAATTGATTAAAAAATTGTTCAAATCTGACTAGAATGCATTTTTAATTAACTTTTGTCGTCAAATATCACATACTTTGAAATAATACACAAACGCTTCATATTGACACGTGAGTTTTTGGTGCAGATAGTTTAAAATAAATTGCTTTAAAAAAATAATTCTTAAAATTTATAGCATTTTACAATTTTTTAGGTAAAATCGATTTTTGGGCTCAATAATCGATTTTAGTATTTAATCGTTATCAAAGAGCCGCTTACAAAAAATTTAATTTTTTGGGGTCAAAATCGATTTTCGACTTAATCTAAGTCGATTTACCAGTCCATAGTGGCTACCTTATAAGGTAAAGCTATTTATCTGATCTGGTAGCGCTGATGAATAAGTTTAAACTAGGGACTGGTAAATCGATTTCTTATAAAATTAAAATTCCATTTAACACAAAAAGATCGTTTATTTAATCGGATTTAAAATCTATTATTAAGTCTTGAAAGTCAAGTTTACTCTAAAAATTTAAAAGTCGGAGAAATTTACAGAATTTTTAAATAACAAAGGTAAATATTTTCTTTTTTCTGGCATTTTATTTCAAGTTTTGTCTTAAACATTAGAAAAATTAATTCTCATATTTATTTCAATAAAATAGGTCAAATTTTAAATATTATTCAGGATTTGAATAACCTTAAACAAACCTTGTAAATAAAAAAAAATAAAAAATAGTTTAATGCTAAAAGATCGATTTGGGTTTTTTTTAGTTACTTGGTCTTGTATTTTATCTAATGATATGAAGTTAAAAATCTTACTATATTTATGGCCTTAATTTTTTATTATTTATACTTTTTTAATTTGAGAAAAATTGTATATATGTAATTAAAAATTATTTTTTTGAATATCTTTTTTTAAAATAGCATCAAAATAAAAGTCGACTTTAAAATTTAATCGATTATGAATTTCGATTAAACAACTTTGAAAATCGTAATCAAAGTAGTTGTTCGTAAAATCGGAAATTGGTTATTTGTCGGCTTACCACTCCATTATAATTACGTAAGCGTATGTTAAATATACATTTTTTCAAAATATAAATATTACTTATACGTCTAAAATTCCTAAGTATTTAAAGTTTTGTCATACCTGCCACCTTTCTAAAGCACGTTTTACGATGAAAAAAATTTTGTAAAAAAAAGTATCTATGCATGTATACTAGAAACAAGCTTTCAAAAAATTACATAAATTATAATACTGCATGCCCTTCAGAAAATTGTACAGAATATAATCTTAAAGATAGGATTTCTAAAAAGCAGAAGTTATATTCTTCCCCTTACCGCGTTTCTTGATTTGAAAAAAAGGTTTCACATCTCTATGCTATTAGCATACGAATTAAAATCAATTTTTCAACGAATCAAATAACATTTATCAACAGACAATATTACACGCGGCTCCTAATTACAGTTAAAAGATAAATATATTTTAATATTTTTATATCCTTCACATAGTGATAAGGTTATATGTAAATGGTGTTTTTAATAAAGAGATATAACAGGTAGTGACTTTAAATTAACAACAACAAAATTGTACAACTAAATAAGACAATCCATTTTTTGAAAACATAGGACTTCTACAAATTACTATAATACTATAAACAGTCTTGTTTATTTTCCTAAGTTCATTTTAAAGAAGCAAAATTATACTGCCATTATAATTGATAGGCAAGCAGACTACAAAAAAAAAACGATGCAAAATATGCAGTAGTTAAGAAAGAAAATTTTAATCAAACTTCTTAAACTCAGCGTATTAGTTTTTGGCACCGAAAAAAGTGATTAAACTGAAATAAATGGACAACAAAATAGTTTAAATTTTCAAGATAATTAAAACTAAGGTGTTTTAGAAGAAAATTATTAACAAAAAAAAGCACATATCTTTTAATTTTTATTAATTATTGGCAATATATTTAGCATGTCAATTCTTTTGAACCAATTTGAAGTGTTTGTTTTTCCAATTACTTTGATTTTTGTGTTTACAAATTATTTTTAGTCTAAAAGAAAAAAATATTTTGAAACATTAAAAATTATTAATTGGTAAAAAACAGACACTTTTATTTAATGTTAATTAAAAAATTATTTTTTTTGTCATAAATTTAATTCATACTTAAATACGTAGTCAGGAAATGGTCATAAGTGACGCGTTTTTGTTTTTAATATGTATCGAAAATATAATTAAAAACTATACATATGTATATAATTTATTTGGTTTGTAGTTAGTTTAAGTTTAGGTATATATGCATTTCATTGGTTCTTACACTAAGTCATCAGTAGATTTTTCCACCATATTATTGAAAATTTTTGCAATTATTATTCTTTTATATTTAACAATTTCAATTTATTTATTGGGACTTTTCAAAACAAACAAAAAATATTCAAAAATACTTTCACAAAACCAACAAACCGTTTTTACTCATTATTTTGGGTTTGAATTTCTATTTCCCATGTACAACTGGAAAACGCAATGTTTGGCACATATTACACTTTTAGGGCTACCAAAAAATAAACACTTTACCTTTCACATTTCATGTACTTCAGGCTTAAGATGTCTGACAATGTAATGTAAATGTCAGGTGGGCGGAAGAAGATCAAAAATTATCTGTTCACACATTTGTTAGTTATTTGAAGCATATTTTTTATTAACAATTTTTTAACATTTGCCAACCGGTTTAAAGGGGTTTTATACAAAAATTTTAATTTATTGATTTTTACAAGGGAAAATTCAATTTTAATTTTGGTTTTTAATACTTTTACTTTATGCCGAATTTCATGGAAATCTCTTTGCTTTTATTTTGTTCAAAGAAACAAAAATATACAATAAAGCAATTTTATAGATCAATGTATGTATGTATGTGCTTTTGTTATGATTTATTTTTAAATTGCCTGCAGCGGTATCACAGGCAATGCTGCCACGTTATCATCCACTTTCTAATAATAAATGTTACCCACGTTCTGCTCTTTTTTGGTTCAAGTAGTTTAATGATGGAATTTACTAATTAGAAAAAACTTTTTAAAAAACTGTGACGGGCATAAACTTTTTACCCATCATAAAGCAGGATGCAGATTATTCAGTATATCGAGAGCCTATTTTTAATAAATGCCAACTCAAAAAAGCTTTCTTCTTAGGAGAGCGAAGAAACTAGTTTTTTCGCTTATTATTGCAAAAATAAGTAGTGTATATTCCAATAGATGTTTAAAATATGCTAAGTAGTTTACACCCTTGCAAAAAAATTTATATTTTGCATTTTTTCGTGTATTTCTTGGAGAAAGAATATTTTAGTATATTAAAACAGAAATATTTATTTCGAGTTAACATATTAGCACCTTTATAATTTTTATATTCAAAAGCATCCACGGCGAAAATAAAAATTGTATTGTGCAGTTTTTAGGAAAATATAGCAAAAATACTTTCTGCTTATTCTTCTAATGAAATGTGAAAAAATCGCTTAAGTTTTGCTATCGTGAATAACTAATTTACCTAAATACTAAAAATTAAAAAGTGGAAGGCTGTTTTCCTTAAGTAAAGGTGGCCGAAAGAAGTGATTGCCTTTGATTGAATTTTAAAAATATAAATCAAAAACTTTAAATTGCTTCCTAAAAAACCAAAAAAAAAAAATGTCTTAAACATGTCTTCTTTGTTAATACAGACATAATAAATTAATACATCTACTCTTTAAACAGAAAATATAAAATTAAAAATCCCAAACTAATTTATTAAATTAAAATTATGTTTTAAACTATGTTTTTTTTACCACAAACTTACTTAAGTCTTCACACTTAGCAACACTGGGTATAATTTTTAATTATAGAGAACATTATCTCTATAATTTTTTAATTTTGCTCTCTGTTTTTGTTTGGGGCACAGTTCGCCGTACCAACAACTTTGTTGCGTTGTGTTGTAGTTATTGTTGTTTTGTTTTATTGGTTTTTTCGCCTTTGTTGTTGATCTTTTTTTAGATATTTTTTATTTATTGTGATGATGGGGTTTTTAGCCGATCAAAATATTCAAATATATTTACTTTCAATATGAACGTAGACCGGGTCGCAAACGTTTGTGTATTTGGTAATGTTTTAATTTATTAGCGTATTTTCGGTTTTTTCGTGTAATAATTGTTAAACATTAATGTTATTTTACGTTTTTAAAAATTATAATTAAATTATGAAAAACTTTTAAAAACCAAAATTTTTATTAAGCCTAAAGAGTTTTTGAAAAATCATATAAGTGCCAAAATTCACCAAAAATATATAAAAAATTGTTTAAAAAAAAAGTCCACAAATTCTTAAGGAAAAAAATTAAAACAAAAAAAGAGAAAGTAGTGCCTAATATCTAAATATAAAATGAATCAAAAAGAAATTCGTGCTTAGTAGAAGATTTATAAAAAAAAAATATTTTATAGTGTATGTTCTTTAAATTAAATAAATCCCATGAGTAATTTTCGTCAACAGCTTAAGGTAATAATTTGTAAAAATCTTTCAGCATTTTAAATACATCAATACAATTTAATATTTTTCTAATTTTATCATTATTTTAATCATACATATGGGGGATTTCATGTCACGTGACCCAACTTTTTTTTTCGATTGGAAAGAAATTTGGACCAAAGTAAGTTCTTGCAGAGAGTAGTTTAGACACAATTTTTTAGCACGATCGGTCAAGAACTCTTTGAGCTAGAGGGGTTCAAAATTTGACGTTTTCGGCATATAGGTGTTTTTTCTCATACATGTAGTTTATTACCTTTTGCTTTTAAAAAAATTCGTCCAAAATACTTTCGATAGATTTTTTTTCAATCTTTCAGAAAAAAATATTTTTAAATTAAAAAAAAATTTTTTTTTATTTTTTTTTTATAAAATAATTATAAATAATTAATAATTACCGTCGGAAAGGTTAAAATGTTTTGTTTCTTAGCATAAAATATTTTTTTTTTTTTTGCTTAAGAGATAATTTTACATAAATAGGATAAAAATCAAAGTAGAACATACGCGAAAATTGGAAAATCTCTACCTTGAGTTACAAAACATTAATTTTTATAGATATCCCACTCGCATCCCACTAAGCGACCTCAAAGTTCTTCAAGCAAAAGACCTAAGCTTTCTTTTGAGCAAAAAAAAAAAAAAAAAAATGGGCACTTTTGGAAAAAAATAATTTTTTTCTAATTATTTTATAAAAAAAAATAAAAAAAATTTTTTTTTAATTTTAAAAATATTTTTTTCTGAAAGATTGAAAAAAAAATTATCGAAAGTATTTTGGACGAATTTTGTTAAAAGCAAAAGGTAGTAAACTACATGTATGAGAAAAAACACCTATATGCCGAAAACGTCAAATTTTGAACACTTCTAGGTTAGAGAGTTCTTGACCGATCGTGCTAAAAAATTGTGTCTAAACTACTCTCTGCAAGAACTTACTTTGGTCCAAATTTCTTTCCAATCGAAAGACATCGGTCTTAAAAGTTGGGTCACTTGACATGAAATCCCCCATATTTGTTTTTTTTTCTTGCTTGTATTTATTACGTCAGATAATCTAATAAAATTTATTTGTTGCAAAATTTCCAAAACTGATTATTGTAAACAAAAAAAAACGGCACATTGATTTAGTCAATACCTATCAACGATTTTTAAATTGCATTTTGAACAAAAATTTTTTTACTGCTTTTGTATGTATTGTTGTAATAATTTAAATTTTTTTATTTAATATAAATTTTTTGTTTTTTATTTTACAAAAAAAATCTAGAAGGAAAAAAAAGAAATCAACAGAAAAAATTGTTGTGCCAAAATAACATTTAAATCTAATTTTTAAATATTAACCAACATATAAGGTGTCTCCTGCTTTACTTAACTAAAATTCACTAAGTTGTTTCTTTAAAATTTCTATGACCACAATAAAAAACAACATGTTTGACATATGTAGTTAACGCACGGTCTAATGGCCACTTCTCATCTTAGTTTTTAAATATGTACGAATTAAGCCCATTTTCGTTTATATTTAAATAAGACTTAAATACAGTTTAATTTTTTGTAACTAATTTATTAATTAAGGCTTGTGCTCTTAAAAAAGGGCAGCGTTACAAAATTGTAAAGCATAATCGAAAATTCCTTTTTAAAAACAGATGAAAGCATAAACAAACAGTCAAAATCACATGATATTATTTTGACACTTCATTTGAGTATTAATTGTAAAAATAATTTTGTATATAAAAAGAACTAAATGCTAATTACATGACATTAAAGCTGGCCACATGTTCATTTGCATAACCACATAACATATAGTACGCATCGAGCAATTATGTACTTCCTGAGTCGATTAAATAATGCGTGTTGGTTCGTCTGGCCAAGTGTATATGTTCGGGAACTTATCCCACTAAATTGGCATGGGTTTATAGAAAGGCCCTTGGTGGAATTAAAGATTTCGTTGGGTTCCGGGGCACTGCGACATACATAGTTGGTAAGGAAATTGCCGTCAAGTTCGATAAAAGTGACTTGGTTAATGAGAAAACTGAGAGCCCTAATGGGTGACTTTTGTGGTCAGATTAGAACATGGTTTATTTATTGCTTTAATTGCTTAACATGACGAATCTTCAGAGTTTGAAAGCAGGATTGCCAATAGGGTGCTTAGGGCTGAAAACCACGATTGGAGTCATAACTAGACACTGCTTGGTTAGTCCTAGGACGAGTAGATGGAGTCGCGGAACAAGATTATTGAAGCATGTGTAAAGATGAGGAGGAAAATGAAATGATGGAACATGTTATGTTGTCTGCTTTTTCCCGAGAAATTAGAATTATAAAGCTAAGTATGTAGTTAGGTAAAAGAGAACTAAGCTTAAAATATACGTGCCATAACATAATGCCATAACCATAGCCAATTCAATGGCGTAATGGTAAGTCACCTATAATCATATACCGTGTTGCCCATAAGTTTGGTTTGAACAGCTGTTTGCTGTGGTTATGGTTATGCCACGTCTAATTGAACCTTTAAACGATGTTTGTAGGTGTAATCTGGAAAATTTCATTGAGTTCGCCATTAAGAAAAGAAGGATGGGTGAAAGACAGCGAAGAGAAGGGTGTTTTTTGCCAAAAGCAGAATTTATGGAAACCAAGTATCAAATAGTATTAAAAATGAATCAAACCTATTTTAAAGACTATTTTACCAACACAATTTAAAAATCAAAATTTTTTAAAATTAAAATTTTTTAAGGTACAAGTGTGAGCAGAAATCATGTTCCTTCAATGTCTATTAACTATTAAACTTTTAAAAGCTTACTTTGCTTGGAAATCGTAACTTTTTTATTTTAAAATTTGTAATTAATTGATTTATTAAAAAACTCAAATATTTAAACTACAAAAAAAGTTTAAAAAACCTGAAGTTTTACCAAAATATTTAAAAACGTTAAAGTAAAAAAAGAATTGGTAGCATCTCCGTAGTTGTTTTTCCCTTTTTTATTCCTTACTTTACCTTAAGAGAGCTTCGCCACCTAACTAAGCCTTACCGTAAGAGAAAACTGTAATAATTGCAATATTTTTTTATGTAGTTTTATGTACGAACATACATAGTTACTAATATATTATATATGTGCATACGTGTAAGTATATGTTTGCGAACACTTGTGTGTGTTTGTGTGTAAGAAATTTTCATTAGTAAACTTTCTTATTGTTTTTATGATGATATTTTTTAAATTTTCTTACAAATCTGTTATATTTTGGCAATTTTTCTGTTTATTTTATTTTAGGTTCTATTTGTTTATAATTATTTCAATTATATTTCGTAGATCGTTAAAGCAGTTTGCGTGTTTAAATTTTCGCAATTAAAGAAAAGTCATACACTGCTGCTGTGTAATGAATTTAGGTAACGAGAAATTATTGTTTAAAAATTTCATAGCTACATACATTGTAGTTTTTTATTTTGTGAATTTTATTGAGATTTTTGTATTTTGTTTACTTTGCAGTGGTTTTATAGCTCATTGTCAACTTAAAGATAAATATACTATATAGTATAATATATTCTAGGGAAATGAAATATTTGCGAAAATATTTTTGTTTTCTTTAATAAGGAATTTTTTTTATTGACAGCCATTGATTGTTTGTTTAATGTTTTTAATGGTTGGTGGAAATGTTTTTTGTTTTTTTTTTATGAAAAAAATTTTCCATATTTTTTTAAAATATTTTTTTAAAACTTTAATCCACTTAAGCGTTAAAATGTTGCCAAAAGTAACAAATCATGATAAAAAATAAAAAACATAAAAAACAATAGCTGGCATATAGTTCTATAACGGTTATTAATTTACTTTATCCGTTTTCTTTAAAGAAAAAAAATGCTTCATACCACTTCCTATAGCACAAAGTAAATTCGTTTGTTACTTATAAGAAATTTCTGAATAAAATAATCTTCACAATTAAAATAGTCCTCTGGTTTACGACATGGTGATTGATATAATATTTTATCAAGTTATATGAATTGAACAAAAACTTATATCTTTACATTATAAACTAATAAAACAAAAATTGGGCACTGGTCAGCCCCTAAAAATGAAATGAGAAATTTTGATATATTACAGTCCGTACACAGAAAGAAAACTCATTTTCTAAAATCAGGAATTTTATTCTTAAATTTATCCAAAATCTTTCTTGAAATTTTTAAGTACGATCCGTACTTACATTTTCTTAAATCAAGCCCATTCGGATTGCTTCAACAAATCAAGCAGAAAAAAGCTTGTTGTTTTAATATATTATTTTACATTTGAAAAATAGTGTCTCGGTGGACTAGAGGTAACGCGCTTGTGCTGCAGTGCAGGAAGTCCCTGGTTCGAATCTCAGCTTCGGTTAGTACAAAAAATGAAATTTTTAAATTGTAATTTTTAAGTGTCTATAAAATAAAAATAAAATATAAAATTCTTCTTCTTCAATAAAGCTCCATAAGTCAAAAATTAATCCCGTTTACGGCTTAAATCAATGTTTTTTTGGCTTACATCAAGTACGGTTCGGAACTTAAATCAATCCTTTTTTGGCTTAATTGTGGCTAAAAGTAAGAAGTTCGTACTTGAAAAATTTTACTTGGAGTAAGAAATTTTGTACTTGATTTAAGAAAAACCGTACTCACCGTACTTTTGTTAGATAATTTTTTGTATGTAGCTTATTGCCATCTCAACTCGTTACTTTGCTTGTGTAAGGCCAAGGTCATTTCCGGTACATGGTTTTTAGTTATCTTCTAATATTTTTTGCACAGCAAATACAAAACTATAAAAACAAATATATGACGATTTTGAAAGAATAGCATACATGCTGCGTACGTCTAAAAGTTGCTGTTGTAGGAACGAAGTCACCTTTTCCGTCCACCTTGGCCAAGGTGAAACTATGCAAGGTGGTAGCGTTAGTACTACAAATACAACAACAACAATAACCATATGACATTTTTACATTGTAAATGTGGGTTCCTAGACGTCAAAAAATACAAACAAACACACAAGCAAACAAACGTTAAGTATGCAGCCTTTGACGTCTAGGTATTGGAGCAAAGCAAAGTAAACAATAATCAGCTGACGAAATAACACCACCTTGTGTATAAATTTATCTTGTGTAGGGCTTAAACACCTTCATTTGTTAACAAAATATATGCCAAAGAGCAAATTGACAAAAAAAGAGAGCCGGCTTATTTATTCAATCGAAATTTTTAAGCTGTTTTTATACATATATATTTATGTATGTATTTATATATACTAATATAGAAATTTTTAAATTAATATACTATGGTTGACTTGACGCGTTAAAAATTCATTTAATGAAATAAAAACCAAATAATTTAAAATACAAATGTCATAGATATCTATCGTCATCATTTGTTTATAATCCACTTTTGCTATAATAAACATTAAACATTTTAAATTATTCAGCGGAAACTCCCAAAAGCAAATTAATATTATTAACTTTTAATACTTTTTTTTCTAAATGGTCACTAAAATTATTTGTTTTTGTTGTTAAAAATAATTACCGAATTTGGTCACGTCTTTATTTAGAGGCAAATGTGTGTTATTGGTTTTATGTGTTTAATACTTAAACTCACGCATATCATTAACTTTTAAAAAATAAACAAAAATATAATAGAAATTTTAAAATACAAGATTTTTTTAAATAAAAACAAATAATTTTTTTGCAATTTCTAATAGTTAAAAATTAACTTCTTTTCTATAGCAGCCCTTGAATGCAACTTTTAAAAAATTATAAATTTTAACCGTTTACTCTAACCTACTAAGAACTGTCCTTTACAATAACAGTTGTATGCATATTGAATTTATAATTATTTTAGAATCTAATTAACTACATTATTTGGCAGTTATAAGTTTTTAAGCTTAAAACTATTTTTAAAATCGAAAATCAAAACCTCATTGGGCGTTATCCGTTAATGCACTAGCAGTTGACCTGTTACTTCACCAGCGCAGTTTTGAATATAAACTTTAACGAAATACTGATTGCAAAAAGTTCGTTTACGAGTATACGAGTTTCTATACAATTTGAATCCAAAATCTTCAATTTTTAAATTTTAAACTAGGCAAATGGGTTGTTTCGTTATTTTGAGTAGAATCCCTCTAAAATTTTGTTTTTATCTTGTATAGTTTAAGAGATAGCAACTTACCGTTATTTCCGATTTGATCAATTTTTACCCTTTAGATTCTGAATTTCACTACAAATTTTGTTAGTCGATTTGGAAAATATTGCAGAGGGGAATATAAAGAATGTCAAAAGGCAGAAACAAGTTCAACTTTTTCCCCTAAAAAAACGACAAACTTAAAAAACAGACAGATGCAAAAAAAAATATTTTTTTTTTAATTTCCCAAGCTATTGTTTACATTAGTTTTTTTCGTACGTTTTTCTTTCCTTTGGCTATTTTTATTATTATTATCTATTTATAGTTATTTTTATTTTTAGTTTGTTGTTTGTTTAATTTTTGCTGTTGTTGTTTTTTGTTTGTCTAACACTTTTGCCTGGTATTCAATGTAGAGCAAATTTTTCCTATAAACTTATTGACTCTATTAGTATTTAAATTGATAAATTATCTTTAATTATTTTTTTGCATTTATGTTTTTTTTTTAATTTTTTTATTATATTTTGTTTACAAACAGTTTTATAAGTTTGTTCAGTATAAATAAACTACTTGTACTTAAAATGAGAAAAAGAAAGAATATATTTAAATCATCGTTGCAATTTTTTTATTTTCATATTCGAAGCAGACACGCTTGTTTTATTTATATAGTTTTTTAATGTTGTGCTAATTAGAAATTTAATAAGGTGCCAACATTGGTTTTCCCGCTTCTTAACATATGTCTGTTGTTTTAAAAATTCTCAGAAAAGCTATTTTAGGTTTAAATTATTTGCATAAAAGTGAACATTAAATAAAAAAAAAACTTGTGTAACGTGGTTATACTTTAAAGAAAAAGTTTTTTTAAGCTATTATTGATCTAGTTAACCAAATTTAGTTTTTAACGGTTAAAAAATAGGGGTAAGCAAGATTTATCTCTTTGAAATACACACATACATATGCAGTGCGGAAAATAACCCTAAACGGTTTTCTTGTTAAACAAATCTAATCTATTAACCTTTTAAAGGAAATAAAAACTAACGATTTATAAATAAATTGCTTTATATGCAATTTTTATTAATTGGAGAAGAGTTTTAAATGATCATATACTGAAAAATCAGCTTTTCTTTCTAACGTTTTAATGAAAATGTCACACCTGTCGTATTTTCTTAAAGGTTTTTCTTTTAAAGAAAATGGAATTTTGTAAAAATAATTTATAATACGATATTAAATGCTATAAACCATCAAATTACTTAAAATTATTATGCGCGTTCTCTATAAAGTTTTCCATAATACGATCTTAAAGTCCATATTCTCTGAAATTTAAATTGGATGTTGACAACCATCACAATATTTTGGTGGTCATTATGAGTACAAATCATGTTTTTTTAGTGTCTTACTAATAAAACCTTTAATAACATATCATTCTTTGAAACCATATCCTTTTTATACCCTTCACATATGTAAGTGATAAGGGTAATAAAGAAATTACAAATGGAAAGAAAAACTTATATAGTCTTTCCATTTGTAATTTCTTTATTATCCATTTGCGAACCCATAAAGTATATATATTCTGGATTCTTATAGATAGAAAAGCCAATTTAGCCATGTCCGTCTGTCCGACTGTCCGTGTTATGGTTGAAATCGACTTTCTAAAGCCCCCCAATGTCACATAGATCCGAAAGCGGTACCAAGCTGTCAGAAACATCTGCAAGAAATCAGTATTGAAATTTAGCAAAATCGCCCGATAACTGCCCGAGATAAAAGCCTCGCAAAATATTTTGTGGAACATACATACACCTTTTCTTCGCCCTTAACTAGGTTGCCATACAAAATTTGAAAAAAATATGGTAAAAACCCCTAAAACTTCTCCGGCGTCGCCTCTAGAGGAATAAAATGTATCACAGACCCTCATTATTTTTTCCTCCCAAACGTATTCCTAGAGTATACTTACCCCCTATCTCCATCACCCAAGGGGGCTGCCATACAAAATTTACAAAAATGATGTAAAAACGCCCATAACTTCAACAGAGTAGGCCTTAGAGAAAAAAATATACGACCGACCCCAATTAGTTTCTACTCGCAAACATATTCCTAGAACATACATGCTCCCTATCTCCAGCCCCTAACATGCACTCTAAGCCACTTTTGTTGAAAATTACGTCAATAATAGTAGGCAACACTTTACAGACTATTTTCGACCTAAAATTAGACATGTAATTTTTTTCAACTTTTTGTTGAATTTTAAACAAAATATGTTTAAATTTTTTACACATATTGTGTCTAATTCTTTCTTTTCCTTTGACTTAATTTTCAACCCTTTTTTAAATAAAAATCCACATAATAAAAAGCTTATTTTATTTATTTTAATTAAAAAAACAAAAAAATTACTTCAATTCTTATTTTATAAATTTTTTAACTATTACTTCTACATATTTATGCTTATATACTTATATATATAAATATACATATAGCGCACAGAAAATCATAAATAGTCACAGCTCAAAGCCGACAATTTTCATTAGATTTTTTTTGTTCTTAAAAACATGGTTGTAATTGTAAACATGTAAAGTTAGAGCCGGAAACGGGTTTTTAAAAAATAAATGATTAAAATAGATATTAATATTTTTAATTCTGTAGAAAATCATAACACGTGATTTATTAAATCGTATACACTTTTATGTTTCTTCTTTCTCAACTGTTTATTCCATACATTTTAATAGTGTTTTTAGACAGATATGCTTAATATTAAACATTTTGATGTTTATAGACACATGTTGCTAGCTTTTAAGCATATATTGTTGAAAAATAAACACTTTTAACAGAAAAATATTACTTTTGTTTAAAATTACATATATTATACTTTTTTATTTCTAATAATATAAAAATCGACCCAATTTTAGGCAACAAGACTTTTTTCAACAATAAATTAGGTCATATATGATCGTAAATTTTTGAAAATGTTTTAGAGTGTGGTTGCCATACAAAACTTGAACTAATAGGGTAAAAACCGCTACAACTTCTCCGGAGTCGCCCCTAGAGGAATAAAATGTATCACAGACCCCCATTAGTTTTTCCTCCCAAACGTATTCCTTGAGCGTACTTCCCCCTATCTACACGCCCTAAGGGGGCTGCCATAACAAATGTAAAAAACGTTTTGATATGCAAGTTAGAGCCTTTTAGATTAAAGATGACGAAATGCATTTCTGCCCACAAAAAATTTATTTATGATCAAAAAAACTTCAACTCAAGAAAAGGGTTTCCATTCAGAAAGAAATGTTGTACCCTTTTAAAGACGTACTACATGAGACTTTTAAATCACTCTCTTACCGTTAGAAATTTAAAATTTAGTAAATATGTTTTGTTTTCAATCTAACTTCTTTTGTACTGTAAAAGTATCTCATTTTTGTTTAAATAGTTTTCTTTTGCGTTTAAAAAAACATTGTTTTCCTCATATGCATATTTCTTACTTTATATTTTCGTATAAATTTTTGTTTAAAAGCTACAAAAAAATAAACATAAAAGATTTTATTTGTTTTCAAAAATAAAACTGAAAAATTCTCACAATTAATCAATGTCATACTTATCGTCATAATTAATTAAAAACTATTAATTTTATTATTAAATTTTTTTGTTCAAAAAAACCGTCAAATTACATATTTAAATTTTTTAGTTAAGCATATACTCTGTTATAACAAAAACAACAAACTAAGTACTTACTTACTTACTTACTTAAGTGGCTATTACAGAACGTTTGTTCCATTAGCCGAACGTAGAATCGATTTCCACTCGCTTCGATCTTCTGCGCTTCTTCTCCAATTTCTGACACCAAGTTTCGAGATGTCTTCTTCAACTTGATCCCTCCATCGGAGTTTCGGTCTTCCCCTTCTGCGTGATCCATCACCAGGTTCGCATTCAAAAGATTTCCTAGCTGGAGCATCTTCGTTCATTCTCACAACATGACCTAGCCAACGTAAACGTTGAATTTTTATACGCGTAACTATGTCAATGTCGGCAAACAGCTCATACAGCTCGCGGTTCATACGACACCGGTATTCTCCGTCAACGCAGACCGGTCCATAGATCTTTCGAAGAATTTTCCTCTCGAACACTCCAAGCACTGTCTCATCTGCTTTCGCAAGTACCCATGCTTCAGAACCATATATAAGCACGGGTAGTATCAGTGTCTTGTAGAGGGTGATTTTGGTCTGTCGGGAGGTGGCTTTGCTTTTAAACTGCTTACTTAGTCCAAAGTAGCATCTATTGGCCAATATTGTTCTTCTTTTTATTTCATAACTGATGTTGTTTGTTTTATCTATGGCGGTGCCGAGGTAGATAAAGTCGTTGACTATTTCAAAGTTGTAGTTTTCAACTTCCACTGTCTGCCCAAGTCTACTGGACGTCTTGTGCGTTGATACCATCAACTTCGTTTTTTCTGCATTTACTGCCAGACCCACTTTGGCTGATTCTTTCTCGACTTTTTCAAAGGTGGAAGTTACTGCTCGCAATGTTCGCCCCATGATGTCGATATCGTCGGCGTAGGCAAGTAACATTTGCTGTTTTGTGTATAGTGTGCCAGTTCTATTCACATTTGCGTCTCGTATAACCTTTTCTAAGAGGATGTTAAAAAGATCACACGAAAGGCTGTCTCCTTGTCTGAAACCTCGTTTGGTACTGAAAGGCTCAGAGATATTCTTGCCTATCTTAACTGAGGATTGCGTATTAGTTAAAGTCATCCTGCAGAGTCGTATAAGCTTTGCAGGGATACCAAACTCAGACATAGCTTGAAACACCTTTGAACGTATGGGGCTGTCGAAAGCGGCCTTGTAGTCGACAAATAGATGGTATGTGTCAATCTGTCTTTCTTGGGTCTTTTCCAGGATTTGGCGTAATGTGTATATCTGGTCGATGGTGGATTTACCAGGTCTAAAGCCGCATTGATATGGCCCAATTATCTCGTCGACTTTTGGTTTTAATCTTTCACACAATACGCTGGATAGTATTTTGTAACCAATGGGAAGGAGACTTATTCCTCTGTAATTGGCACATACTGTCTTGTCTCCTTTTTTATGTACAGGACATAAAACACTGATGTTCCAATCCTCGGGTATGCGTTCTTCTAGCCAGATTGTACGAACAAGCTGATGCATACACCTTATCAGCGTGTCGCCTCCGGTCTTAAATAGTTCAGCTGGCAACCCATCGGCTCCTGCTGCCTTATTATTCTTAAGCCGGGTAACTGCTATTTCGACCTCATTCTGGCTAGGCGGTATGCACTCAATACCGTCTTCTGGGATTGGTTCTGTGGTATCTTCATCATCGGTACTATCGGATACCAACAGGCGTGAAAAATGATTTTTCCATGTCCTTAGCACACTATCTGTATCAGTCACCAGATTACCTTCCTCATCTGTGCAGGAGAATGTGCCTGTACCAAAGCCTTCAGTTTGGTGTTTTACTCTTTGGTAAAATTTTCGGACTTCATTTTGGCTCCTGAACATCTCGATACGCTCACACTCACGCCTTTCCATTTCTCTCTTCTTTCTGCGGAATAGACGTTTTTCCTCTCTCCTTTTCTCCCGATACCTTTCCTTTGCAAGACGCGTTGCTACTGACTGTAGTGTTGCCTTATATGCCGCATTTTTTGCTTCAGTAGCATTACGACACTCCTGGTCGTACCATGGGTTCTTTGGGGAAGGCTTCTGGTACCCAAGTACGGATATTGCGGCTTCTTCCATGGAGTTGGCAATGCTTTGCCATTGCGCTGCAACATTATCGGGACAAGGAATGCTTTCTTCAAGCAGTTGGGTCAGTCGAGTGGAGTAAGACGTTGCTGTTTGTTGTGACTGCAGCTTTCCGACGTCAAGCTTCCGTGCTGTGTCAGATCGTACGTTTCTCGCCACATTCAGACGGGTGCGAACCTTTGCTGCTACAAGGTAATGATCCGAATCGATGTTCGCTCCTCGGATCGATCGTACGTCTAACACACTGGATGAATGCCTTCCGTCTATCACAACATGATCAATCTGGTTTCTCGTGTTTTGATCTGGTGACAGCCACGTGGCCTTATGTATATCGAGATGTCGAAATCTGGTGCTGCTAACTACCATATTTTTTGCCGCGGCGAAGTCTACTAGCCTCATTCCGTTATCGGATGTTTCCTCGTGGAGGCTAAATTTTCCGACTGTTGGACCAAAGATATTTTCCCTTCCTATTTTTGCGTTAAAATCCCCTAGGACGATTTTAATGTCATGGTCGGGGCAGCGGTCATATGCTCTCTCTAGGCGCTCGTAAAATATATCTTTGGTTTGTTCGTCCTTGTCTTCGGTCGGGGCATGGGCACATATAAGACTGATGTTGAAGAATTTGGCTTTTATACGAATTGCGGCTAGCCTCTCATCCACCGGAGTGAATCTGGAGACAAGATGTTTGAGTCTCCGGCTAACCACGAATCCACAGCCAAACTCATGTCTTGTTTCATGGCAGCTATAATACAGTGCGTCACCTTTTGGTGTAGTTGTGATGCCTTTCCCATTCCATCGCACTTCCTGTAAGGCGGTAATATCGGCCTTGTACTTTTCAAGTACATCCGCCAGTGCGTACACTGCACCTTCTCTATATAGAGTTCGGACATTCCAGGTGCAGATTCGCAAATCATGGTCCTTTAAACGTTTGCGGGGGTCGTCAACATTAGGGGGGTCCGTTAATCTTTTTCTTCGTTTTTTCATAGTAGGCAAGTTTTTACAAGGGTGGGTTACTAACCCGACGCCTCAACCCAATTTTATCGTTCTTAAGGGTGAACGCGCGGCACTCGTTAGCTCACTACCTTTAATGGGTATTAAAAGCAGCTACCCCAGGTGACACCACGAGGAGGTGAGTATCCACAGTTGAGATGAAGGAGGGACCAAGATTGGTCTGGGCTTTGCCAGGTTAAAGCCAATCAGAGCCGTTGCTTGGTATCCAACCTCTCCTACGTCACCTACAAACTAAGTACCCTGTCAACAAATCTCGCCGGCAATGTCTGTATCAGACAAGTTTGTCTTAGCTCGTACGAATATATTATGAATTTCTGTCAGACGTGCGTGCTTGGAAATTGAGTTGTACGCCGTGTATATAAGATTTCGAAATGATTCCTTAAGCGACCGTTAAATGGTAAAACATATATTACGACATGTCAAAATTTGTTGTAGAATAATACAAAATCTCATCATGTAAAAGCAAAAAAAAATATTTTGAAGTTCATGCTTAAAAATAATATTATTGAAAATTGTATTAAGAAAGCCCAAAACTATTTTTTTTTTTAACTAACGAACATTTACCTGTAAAAAAACTTTCTGAAGTTGCCACACAACGGAGTGGAGAAATATTGAGAAAAAAAATAGCAAAAAAAAATTATGAAAAATAAATTTAAAAATGATTTAAATTATGTTTTAAAAAAATAACAAATTTTAGAGCTTTCATTCGACTTTTCATTAGGTTAGTTGCAAATTTCTAGCAAAAGACTGTCGGATTTCTGTTGTCCATTTATTTTACGAATTTTTGCTTCATTTCGGGTCAACCACTACATATGCTTTGAGATCAAAAGTCTGACAGAATGTTTACAGAAATCTTTTAATTTGGTCGATATTTTCGTCAGATATCTGACAGATTTCATTTAATTTTGCTGACTGGGTAAACAGTTCCATGTGTATGTATAGGTTTCACCACAAATTTGTAAATTTTACATAAATCCTGAAAATTAGCTGGTTTTGTTTCTAAGCCGGCAGAATCTACTACGTAAATGTATTTAAAATATATTTTTAATGAATTTATTTATGCACCCTCAAAATTTTCAACAAACCAATATATACTTTTATATATTTTTATTTCTTTTCAGATGCTGGGCTCAGCATTGTTGCGAAAACGTGCGCCTAAGGTAAGAAAATATTTTTGTCAAACACAATAAGTCGAACTTCAAAAAATTTAATTTTTATAAAAAGTTTAAATTTTATTTATAAGATTAGGCGCATGAAATATTTCACAAAATTTGTGCAATTGTAGGGGAAACCACTTCCCCTGACCGTATCGAAAAAAACTTTTTCCCTAATTAAGTTCCTTATCTTCAAAGTGCCCGTGCAAATTTTTATGGCAAGAGTGACTATATTTACTGTTATATGCGCGGATTTTGTACCAAAATAAATGGGTTATTTTGGGTTTCCGCTTATATCTCGATTAAGCTGATTTTTAATAGTGATTGTGTCACAGATATTTCTGATAGTTTGATATTAAAAAGTTTTCTGTGCGCCTTTATTTGAGTCCGGAAACTTGATTTCAACACACACAGACGGAAAGGCAGACAGACGAACATGGCTATATTCACTTCCCTATCTAAAGGATTCAGATACTTTATGGGGTCTAAAGCGAATTTTGCAAAAATTACGAACGGAATGACAAACAGATATGTACCCTTATTACTATGTGAAGGGTAAAAATTATTTGTTCCTAAAAAAACCTTCGGGTGTGAAATTTTTTTTGAACGTGTAAAAAGGTAGATTATTCAATATGTAACTAATTTAATTTCTTGCCAAATTAAAAAAAAATTTAGAAGTAATAACCAAATAAATTATAAATCGATCATTTCTCTTTCTTTTAGACTTTGAAAATTTTTTTGAATGCCGTTATATGTAAAATTTTTTACACCCTATGAGTAATAAAAATATTTTTTTAATCTTAACGTGACATTTACATGTTTTTCCACTTTTTTTTCTTTTATTTAACAGACTGTTAAAAAGAAAGCATTTACAGATGATGAACTAACAGGTAAGTGGTTAGAGAAATTTATTTAAAATATTTTCATTTGAACTAATAACATTTTTAACTATTTGCCAAAAAAAAAAGAAAACAGCTTAGGGGAGTAAAATACAAATAAAATTGTAGGTATGTTTAAAATCCGGTCTAAGAAACGTTAAATACTTGTAGTTTAAAATAATAATTTTTAAAAATTTTAGATTTTTATTCAATTTTAACCGGCAACACCTGTAATCAAATCAAAAAATTTGTAGACGTTCAAGAAATTGCAATTGCCATTTATATGTAAGTTTATCATGTTTATTTCTGAACGTTGCCTCATTTAGTTGTTGCACGTAAACACACGGTAATGATGACGGCGTTGCAAATACTGATGATACCTTGAGGTAGTTCAATTCGTATGTTTGTGCTAAAAAAATAACAAAAAATTATAAATGAATAATATAATTATGTACAAAAAAACCAAATTAAAACATTTTAAAGAAATTTACGTAATTTTAGTTTTAAAGTAAAAATAGAAAAATAATATTTATAAAATAAAACTTTTGCAAAATAAACTTTCACTTTTTTATTGAAATCAATACATATAAACAATTTGCATGTACCTTACCACAAATGCACACACATATTGCTCATTTATTTTAAAAGTGCCATAAGTCAAAATTTATATATTTTACTATTTAATTAATTTTTTTCAACTGTAAAATTAAAAAAAAAAATAATACCTACGTAGATAGCACTTATTTAAATATATGCCGAATTTAAGTTATGACACTATTAAAGCAAACTATGTGCATATTAAAACAATATAATTGTTGTCTTATATTATCAAACATGTAAAGCAATAATAAAATATTTTTTTGGCTTGAAATTTTTTTATTGCAAGCAAAAAATTCTTAGAAAATTGTCTGTGGTTGGGCTAAGGGAACTAAAAGAAGTATTTAGAATTTTCGCTAAAATAATTTTCTTAAAAAATATTACTGACTTGTGTATGTTACAATTTAAAAAAAATTAGATGTTGTTTAAAAATGTGTTTTTTTTTAATAGAATTTAAAAAATATATATGTATGTATGTAAATAATTTTATTTAAAATTTTTGAACTAATTTTTTTTTGCTCTGAATTATTTGTGGCAATTTTTTTTGCAAAAAAAAAAATGAAATACAAAATAAAAATAATTTTCTTTTTCTGGTTAAAAATAAAGCTAATTAATTAATCGACATAAATCAGTGAAATATTATCAGGCGCTGTATTCGGATGTGCCGAATCGTACATACCCTTCGAATTGGCCTTTTGAACCCCTGAATATTTCTTTTTTATTTTCATCAATTTGTTTTTATTTATAAAATATTTATAGTTTTTTAATAGGGGTCGGTGTCATATTTTAACCCTCTTAGGGTGAAAACCCCCTAATTTTTTCAAATTTTGTATGGCAGCCTCCTTAGGCGGGGGAAATAAATGGTAAGTATATTCTAGGAAAATGTTCACAAGGAACAATAAATCGGGGTCAGTCCTACATATAACCTATCCACGGGCACCCTGGAAGCTATAGGTAGGGACTTATTACAAGCTTTGTGTGGGAGCCCCTTAAGCGATGGAGATAGAGGGTAACAATGTGTTAGAAATATGTTTGGGAGGGAAAACTAATGGAGGTCGGTGCTACACTTTATTTATTGTCGGCGGTTTTACATAATTTTTGTAAATTTTATATGGCGTGATGGCAATAGGGGATAAGAATGTGATAAGGGTATATAAGTTTGTCATTCTGTTTGTAACTTCTTTAATACCCATCTGCGGTCCCATAAAGTATATATTATTTTAGTCTTTATATAAGAAAGTCGATTTAGCGATGTCCGTCTTTTCAGCTGTCCGTCTGCCCGTGCTATGGTTGAAGTCAACTTTTTGGTATCCGCCTTTTAGAAATATCTATAAAGAAATCGCTATTGAAATCTAGCCCGATAACTGACTGAGATATACGCCAAAAACCAAGACTACATTTGTTTATTTCTTCAAAACTTCTACATAAAAACCTCTACAACTTCCCCGGAGTTTCCCCTACACTGGTACAATGTAAGACGGACTCCCATTAACTTCTCCTCACAAAGAGTATTGTGGAACATACTAACATTTTATCTCTGCCCCCTAACAGGTTTTCCATACAAAGTTGATTTTTTTGTTAAATTTCTCCCACAGCTTCCAGGGTGCTCTTTCAAAGTTTATATGCAAGACCGACCCCAATATATTTTCATTCCCAATTATTTTTTAGGACATACTTACGTCCTATCTTCAGCTCCTAACAGGGTTGCCATACAATATATGAAAAAATTAGGGTAAAAACCCGCGTTTAGAAGAATCAAATGTATCACATGCCCTCATTAGTTTTTCCTCCTAAACATATTCCTAGAATATACTTACCTGCTACATCCATCACTTAATGGGGCAAAATTTACAAAAATGATGTTAAAACGCCCATTACTTCCCCAGAGTCGGCCTTAGAGAAACAAAATGTAAGATCAACCCCCATAAGTTTCCTTTGTCAAACATATTCCTAAAATATACTTACCCCCTACCGCCATCGCGTTAGGGAGCTCCCAAATTTTTTACAATGTTTGGGAAATTGTAAAAAATCCCCCCCTACAGGTTCCAGGGTGTCCATAAGTAGATAATGTAGGACTGGCCCCAAATAATTTTTCTTGCAAACATTTTCCTACAACATACTTACCCCCTTTCTTCACCCCCTAAGGGGGCTGCCATACAAAATTTTAAAAATATAAGGTAAAAACCCCTTCAACTTCTTCGTATTCACCCTAAGAGGGTAAAATATGACACCAACCGCTATTTTAAAACTAGAAATATTTCATTAATAAAAAAAATTGATAAAAATAAAAAATGTTAAGGGTTTCGAAAGGCCAATGTGAAGGGTATATAAGATTCTGTATAGTCGAATATAGCGCTTTTACTAATTTTTCTTTAAACTGACATTTCTGTACATTTATTATATCAACACTCATATGTGGTAGCGGTAATTTGTGTTTGTGTAGAAGTTTATAACACCTAAAAGTAAAGTGTGAGACCCACCTTCAATGACACCGATCGACTCAGAATCACTTTAGGTTCGGTACTGCAGACAAAATTGATTAGTATTTGCTTCCACATTGCCTTCTTACGGCCAGAGTTATGTCCTTAGCCTTATAAGAATTTACCGCCAACCATACTTTTGAAGTGTGTTGAATTCCTGTGTGTATTATTTTCGAAAAAACATTTACTAAAATCTGCTTAGCATGGTACTGATTAAACCTTCTGTGTGGCTTACACAAATTTTTTTTTTCGATTGCACTCATTCTCTATACGTTTAAAACTCTATTAGTATTTGTCCCCCCAGAGTTAATTTTTACTATAACTTATAACATTTATAGGGCTTGCTGCAGTTTAAGTTTGACTTACACCAATTCTTCGGTAGAATTCATCAAAATTTTTGTAAAAACCTCATGAATATTATCTGCCTTTAAATAATAACTTAAATAAACTTATTTGGAATAACTATAAACAAACAAAAAATTCAATTGAAAGAACCAATTAGACGCATATAGACAAACTTGACCTACAACAAACTCTATACATAAACTTTATTTAAGATGAAATCCTAATTATTATAAAAAATTGTTTCAGTACAAGAAAGTTTTTGTTTTCTGTAGCCCTTATAATATATCTTATGATAACCAATGGTTATCTAGATGTCTAAGAGAAAAAGAAAATCAAAACAGTGGTGTAAGAAAAATGGTTTGTTTGGTTTTTGAAACAACTCTTGAATGTTTTGGTTTGTTTAAAATAATTCTCAATAAGTTTACTGTGGTTATTATTTAAAGACAGAAAATATTTATGAGGCTTTTGAAAAAATTTGGTTGAGGTCTACTGATGATTTGGTGTAAGAACCAATGAAACCTCAATTGGGATGAATTCCGAAATAATATTTAAAAATTGGTATAATTTTTATAATAAAAATATTAAAAAGTTATTTTTCAAATAAGAATTTTAATCTGCCTGACCATTTGTAATTTTTGTTGTTGTCTTCTGAACAAACATTCTTTACATTTCCTGTCTGGCCAACTGACTGATTGCCTGCACACACATTCATTTATTCATAAGCTTTTTAATATTTATTATCGCATTCTATGCCGTGTTAAACAAATTTAAATTTAGAATTCAAGCTAAAAACATATACAGCTGGTAAAGAATAAAAAAAAAGTAAATTTAGCTAAATGATTTGTAAGGGAACCGAAAATCTGTACCGCATGCATGAATGCAACATCGCATTTGTTTTTGACGGCAGATTTTTTTTTTTGAATTTTTTCTTCAACATTTTTCTACAAAATCTGGCTCCCAAATATTTTTGGTTCACGTAGTTGGGCGTTAAAATGTGTCTTTTATGATTTTTATGTGTCGCCATTTTTTTGACGAATCGTTGCGTTTTACTTAAGAAAAGCGATCATTTGTTTATTTCTCTGTCTGCAGTATATATAAGCACATATGGATGTGATATTTATACTTCAGACAGATTTTAAAAATGTTTTTTTTGTTGACATAACACAGTTTTGCTTTCTATGGTTTATAGAAAAATGCCTTGTTTTTTCTAAGACGAAATAATTATTTTGGTTGTCTGAAAAAGTGGGTGTTTGTTTAAAGAATGTTTCTTATTTATGGTGTCTTTCCACGTGTATAAACTTTTGTTTAAAAAATACTTTACATCACAAGGAGCTGTTTGTGGAGGTGTTTAAACTCTTTTTTATTGTCATGTGTTTTTTTAAACCATAAACGAGTTCTTTTATTTTTAATATTGTCTTAGCTTTATAAAATTTTCAAATTTGATTTTGTTAAGCCACGGGAATTTTCTTTGATGAAAATTTTGCGGTTTCCAACTAGCAACAAGCATGCCACAATAACGGTATTTATAGGCCATTTTTTTTCTTCGAAAATTCTGATTTTTATGCCAACAAAGCATAAAATGTAAAAAGTTTTTTTTTTTTGCCGAAGCCCACTGATTACGTAGGGACACTTATGTGTTTAATCAGTTTAGACATTTAAGAGAAGACTTGTGAAACTCAGAAGTGATGATTTTGATGCGAAAGATAAAGATTGGACAGGTGAGCCCAAAAAATTTAATGAATGGTATTGGCTGTTTTATATCGTGAAAACTCCTTTTTAACTCAAAAGAAAATGGTAAGCTCGTTTGGATCTACATATTCTGCCATTTTAAAATGCCTGCTAGTATCAGAATTCATCAAAAAGCTGATAACATTTAAAACCTTTGAATTAAAATGATGCCTAAACGCATTATTTTTGCAGCGATTGATTCTTGTGATAAAAAATGGATCCATAATCCGAAGCTTTAAGTCGCATGTATAGCCCAGCCAAACAGCCTAATGACACGAACCATTACGCTCTTAGGGTTTCTAAAACCTTGCTTAACCATCTTGGGAAAACCCTACTGAACAAAATTAATTCATTTAAGACAAACATTTCCAATCATGAAACTGTTATAATCTATCATGAAAACCTTCGGTCATATGTTGCAATACTTGTTAAATACTATTTTAAAATAAGAAGTTGAAAAGTTTTGCGCATCCACCTACAGACGTACTTTTTGTTTTAATCAAAAAGCTGCCTGTTGGTTATTCTTCACTGTAAGGGTATTTAAAATTGGTTTGATTTGTGTTTGCCCTTAAAATATGATCAGTTCATTTGTCCCCAATCCCAGGGTAAGAAGGCGAGGTGTAACAGTACTTAATACAAAAAAACTTTTTGCACAACGATGAAGCATACTTTTGGGATGTTGATTTTTATAATTTCATAAATCATCTAACTGCAGCGTAACCGTTCGTCGACTAAAGTGGCAATTCCACCTTTTTATCCGGCCTGCGACTTTTCCTGCGGCTTTAATCTGATACTATTTTTCAACTTTTTGCTACTTTTTACCCTCTTTTGTTATGACAGATATGAAAATATGTTTTTACTTACAAAAATGTGCACATACATGGCAAGTCTTATAGAATATCAATCATTAACATCATTATTTCTATTGTGTAAATAAATAAAAGCGCATATATCTTCTAACTGCAGCGTGGCCGTTCGTCGACTTAAGTCGCAATTTGCAACTTGTTTCTGGCCTACGACTTTTTGTGCGACTTTTTAAAACTGATACTATTTTGCAACTTTTTCCAACTTTTTTGCGACTTTTGACCCTCTTTTGGTATGACATATGAAAAAATATTTTTTTACGATTTTAATAGAATTTAAACCGTAGAAGAGCTTCAAATTTAGCTATTTCCCAATGAAAAAAAATAAATCTATCAGTAGTTGACCTTTTTTTACCCAAGCATCTACACTTTGTGCTTCAATTTAGGAAAAAAGTGATGGTTATTCACTATTTGGTAAATGAATAACCGAAAATTGGTTCCCCAAAGCATCAAGAATATTCCAAAAGAAATTCTTTTAAAAGTTGCAAAAAAAAAAAATAAGTACATGATAATAAATTTGATGATGATAAATTTTGCATGTTTTTTAAAAATTAAAATACTGTCATCAACATTTTTGCAAAACTCGTTATTTTTTTTATTTTACTTTCAAACAGCCGATTGTTTGAAAATTTTTCTAATGAACAGGAAAAAATACAGGCTGGGCTGCTTTGTGCTTAAATATAAAAAATATATCTCGTTAGATTCCCACATAATAATAAGAAGCATCAAATTAAAGCTTTATAAATTAATTTTTTTTAAATCATATTTTATGCGACTTTATGTGCTTCAAACGACTTTTTTTCCACTTTTTTTAATCCCAGCGGTCACCCTGTCTAACTGTTTTAATCTTTTTCTTTGATTTTATAACAACTAAAACTAATTAAGCTTTAAAATATAAGTGTTAATATAAAATGTTATTTCTCTTAATATGTGCTAATGATGAATTAACACGTGTTTTTTTTTTTAAACACTCCCACATTAAAAATTTAGACATTTTGACTTTTAAAATCCATGCAAACATTTTTAGATACGAACATACAAACCAAGTATAATTCTTTTCTGCTTTTTAATAATAATAAAAAAACAACTGCAAAAAGAATTAATCACGTGCACGAATATTTTGCTTTTTTTTTATTTATTTGAACTGAATTTAGTATTGAATTATGTATATGCGATTTGTTAACGAAACATTTGGCAAAAACACAATACTAATCTAACAGATTTCGTTTTGTTTTGTTTAAGATAATTGGTAAAAAATATTTATGCTTTCATTATTAGCTAAAAAGGAATAATAAAGCGAAAAAATTATTTTGATTGATAAGATTCGCCCACACAGTCAAAATCCATTTTAAAATTAAATAAAAAAAGCAAAAATTTAATGCAATTTTGATTTTAGAAATTGTAGATAAAAAATATTGGTGTAGATAAGTAAGTAAAAAAATAATTTTAATAACTTAGGACGAAAAACTATAACAAATAGTTAAATATATCTAATAAATTAATAAAAAAAATTTTTGGATTCGATTTTTAATTAACTTTTAATTAAATAGAAGGTATTTACCAAGGTATATTTAAAAAGGTAGGAATAACTGATCAGCTGACTTCTTTTTCCCCCATATATTTTCTAACTTAGCTTGGACAATTTTTTATGTTATACAATGGTTGTGTATACTGTGTGTATGTGTATTCGAAACATTTTCGACAACCAAACTGGAATTAGCAACAACAAAATACATGCTGAAATTTAACAGGAAGTTGTTGTTTTAGGGACGATCCCACCTTCTTATTCCACCATGGTATTTACTGCCAACACTCAAATACCGAACAAAGAGTGCTGAAGATAGATTGTAGCTGGTTTTGAAAATGCATAACACTCTGCTAGTGTCGTGAAAGCATTTTTTTTAAATATTGTTCCTTAATAAAAATTACCATAATAATCTGTTTGAGAATATGTTAAAAAGAAAGAAATTTAATTTTCATCATCCACATCCAAAATGCGTAAGGCTTGAGACTTTAAATTTGGATGTCAGGTAAACCCACTAAGGCAAGATTTTGGCAGATTTGGAACCTAAGGGGATAAAAATAGCTGAAATGGAATTTAAACCACAAGTTACATTTCAAAAACTGTACCCGGTGGAACCAAAGCCTAAAAAGTATTTTTTAAAAAAATAAACGGATCCGTGTCCCGCACTTGTTTGGATTTGCGAACGACAGGTCTCGAAAATTGCGAAAATGTTTTAGGTAGTTTTTTTTTATAAAAAAAAAGGGCAACAATTATAGTTTGGTCCATTTTTTTTTTGCTTCTAATCCAAAAAAGAGAAAAAAAAATAATGTGAAATTCGTTTCAACGGCCTTAAAAATTTAAATACGTTTTTTGTACTCTTCTGAAATTTTCTACAACTTAAGGCCCGAAAAGGGTAGATATCCTATATTGGTGTTACTAAGACACTTTCTTGAAGTTTGAAGATTAAGAGTACGAATATTTGAAAGAAGGGTATGAACCTCAATTAAACTTAAATGTTTACTAGGTTGACTATTTTTATATTTTTAGTACTTTTGTATTTTAAAATCAACGACTGTTCACCCAGAAAAAAGTCGAACGTCAATTAGGTGGTCAAAAAGTACTTTTTTCACATTTTTGGACGTGTTTTGCTTAAAATGTGTAATGAAGATCTTTTTAACCCGATTGAGGTCAAAAGTTGTTTAGGTGGCTAACAAGTACTTTTTTCACATTTTAGGTACTTTTTTGAGATTATGAATCTATGAAGATGGAAGTAGTGAACTCAGTTGAGGCCAAAAGTTAACTAAGTGAACAAAAAGTACTTTTTTGAATTTCTGCTTGTTCTTATATAAACATGTTCCATATCTATAAGCAGTCTTATACCCACGATACATACATACGTAATAGAGATCAAGATGATTTATAATACAAGGTCGCTAGCTTAGCTGATTATTTTTTTCTTCTTTGTTATTTGTAAGTTCAATATGTCAAAAACTGTGTACATTTCTTGCATTGGCTTTGGGTAATTTTCAACTTCACATGATTTTTCTTTTTCACACGCTAAGAACTTTCAGGTCTGCCGTTGTGACAGTATGAATGTTTTTACACTGTATTGTTGTTGTTGTATCTCTTATGTGACCACTTTGCTACGTTCATTTTGATAGGGGTATTATGCGTTTGTACGGATGTATATTATACTAACAAATAACAGGCTGAGACCAAATTCAATTAAATCAACCTATTTAGAATTATTTTCTTAATCGATTATATCCAACTGATGTCCGTCCATCTGGCTGGGTGTCCATGTATTCTTGTTATGCATTAATATGTAAGTACCCAGCAAAAACTGCTGCTTCGCCGTAGGTAGGTTTGTAAGGGAATATCAAGACAGCAAAGCTTACAAACCTGCTTACGTATGGCATGATATTTGTTCGCGATGTCCCACTTAGTTGCATTTCATGTTAAGTGCTTATTTCGGGGCTATGATCATCCAGTTAATTCATGTAATTTTAGTGCTTCTTTAGTTGTTTAAATTTATTGCGTCATCGAAATAAATGTTTTGCCGAGTTATTATGTTCGTTACTTGACGAAAAACTATTGTTTTTTTACTCACTGCCTTACAGTAGTGCTTCTTAGTATGCACTTGAGTAAGCGAGTGTGTAAAACGGTAAAACTTTTTCATTTACTGCCATACACTACTGCATTTATTAAGGGAATAGATAAGTGCTTGCTGCGAAGCGCATTAGTATACTATAAAAAGTATTTACTGCTTACAAAATCTCGATTATTTTTTGCTGGGTATGTACTGTTGTTATTAAATTTAGGGTAAAAATCCAGACCTTTTAAAACTGGTAATTATCATTTAATTTTGAAAAATATCAATCAATAAAAATGTTCTCCCGGAATAAAGGCGACTGCCATAGCATTTCTGGACTTTATGTCGCACCGAGAGTTAAAAACTCGCCGCTGAAACTATGCAAGCATTTAACCTAATATTTTAAAAATTGAATTTAAAATTGTGTACGTCTTTTTATTCAAGAGCAAAAAAACAAATTGTTTATTTTTTAAGTCTCACAAGCTTATCTTATCATTTTTTTTAAAGCCATAATAGCACTTCATCAAGTAAATATTTTTGTTTATCAGAAAGTTTTTAAATTTAATTTATCCATCCTAATAAATTTAAAACAATCTTCTAAGTTACTTAACTAAAAAAGCAAAGCATGTGTAAAGTACAACACTTTGTTATGAAATTAAATTCTTAAAGATAATTAAAAAATTCACAAAATACGTTTTTCTAAAAAAAAATAAATATAAAATGACAAATACCACTGTGCAGAAAGAGGACAAAAAAATTGATAAGAAATATTTTAACCAAAAGAAACAAATTTAATCGAAAGTAATAAACTTAAATAGGTCTTAACAAAACAGTCTTTCAGTTAACTTGGCAAAAACGTATGTACTTAATGCGTTTGTCTTTTTAGTTGAGAATTTTTGTTTGTTTTGAGTTTACAAAGAATCATCTTATCATTAAACAGAGAGTTATTTAAAGGGTTTAACATTTAATAACTGTCACTAAAGCTGACAACACATTGGAAAGAGACCAAAAAGAAAAAAAAATATTTTTAATTACAGCAACCATTTTTTTTGTTAACACACAAACAAAATTATTAAAAACAAAATTAACAAAGATTAAAAACAAAAATATTCATGTTATAAAAACTGACTAGATAAAGTGAATCAAGGCAAAGCAAAATAAATCAAGGGTGCGAAAATATTGTGAAACGGAAAAAATTAAAAAAAGGAGTAATTACAGGAAAGCAGTGCAGTTTTAACAAAAAGATATTTACAAATAAGAAAAATCTTTAATCAATTATATTGTAATTCCCAAAGTTGAATTTTAAAATAAAAAAAGCATTAAACGTGAACCGTTCAATTGAAATATATATGTTTTTAAGTACTTTTGATAACAACTTCACCGGAAGCCAGTAATTTTGTTCAACAACTTATTAAAAAAAATATTTCAACATAAGCTATTTGGAAAATATGAGCAAAGATGATATTTGTAAGTAAAAAGAGATTTTGTACAATTTTCCCATTTGAAGTGTTTAAGACAAAATAAAAGGTACTTACATCGAGATAAGGCTTTTTTTAAATATTTAACCTGTAACGAGATTTTTTTTATCATAAAAACAATTAAATGTTTATCTTAGCCTTTGTTTTGTTATTTGGTATTAAATTTTTAAAGTTGACTTAGCATGTTTTGCTTTAAGTGCACAGCTTTACACAGTGTATACAGTTCAGTTGAATATACTCACTTAAGGTTAGAAACTTAGTAGGCCATTATCGAAAAAACCCAACTTACACATGTAATATTAGCAATTAGCCCTCTACTTCGTAAGAAAAGTTTTAAATACTTACTTTAACATAGAGCAAAATGCGAAAGAATTCTGCAAGCATAAACTAGTAAAACTTTCATTTTATTTTCTAAATTTAATTTTATATTCCTAGAACCATAACCTCGAAACCCTAAAAAAAGTACCAAAAATATGAAAACAGTTTCTTTTGACCACCTAATTGATGTTTGACCTCAATCTGGGTCAAAAAACGTAGTTTCATATTTTTGGACTCATAATTCAAAAAAAAAACAAAACTAGTACCAAACATGTAAAAAATTATCAAAAAAAGTACTTATAAAACACTTAGTGGACTTTCGACATGGCCTTTTGTTTCATATTTCAAGAATGCAAAAGTAACAAACATGTGTAGAAAGTACTTTTTGTCCACTTTGTTTAATTTTGACCTCAATCTGGGTAAAAGTCTTTAATTTTTTATTTCAAGACCCATAAACTCAAAAAGTGCGAGAAGTAACAAAATTTTGAAAAAGTACTTTTGTACACTTTGCTGATTTTTAACCTCAACCTGATTTATCAGCCCTTAATTTCAGAGCGTACCAAAAATTTAAAAAAGTACATTTTCTCCACTTTGCTGGCAATCTGGATCAAAAGTCTTTTATTTTATATCTGAAGACTGACTTTTAGTTCCAAAAAATGAGAAAAAGTACTTACATAATGATGATCCATAGTCCCTTCTCCCAAAGTTCAATACTCAAAATCTCAAAAAATTTCAAAAGAACATTAAAAGTACTACAATATCGTATTTACTTTTTTTGGCCCCAAGCGGCACAAATTAAAAAAAGAGACCAAGAACGTATTCATATTGTTTAAAGCCATTCAAACGAAATTTGAATTATGTTTTTATCCTGATTGAGTTAAGAGTGAGGCAATTTGAACTATGCTTCTATATTCACTGATTTAAAAATTACAATATATGGCCTAAAATAATTTCTGTTCCTTTTTGTTAACACTTTGGGTCAAAATTTTAAGAAAGAAACAAACATTAATTTAAATTTCTTAAAACTGTTGACAGCAATTTCTACTAAATTTTTCTACTTTTTTAGTTTAAAAGTTGTAAAATATTTTATAAAATGTGTTAAAATACCAATGTGTAATTTTCATCCTTTTCTCTACTCCTTTGGCCCAAAATTTCAACAATGTATTCAAAACTTTTTCAGACCTGTCGAACACAATATGAATTATTATTCTATTATTTTTATTGGGTAGGAAGTTTAAAAATTTGCCTAAGCAATATTTAAATATATATATTTATCTATTTTTACTCCATTGGGTCTAAAATTTCGAAAAAGTGCCAGACATGGGTCCGCTTTTTTTTTAGGAAAAAATTAAATTTTGTTTTAATCTTTTAGGATTTTTCCTATATACCCATTTTACCCTCTTCTGGTCTGAGTGTTCTGAAACACCGTCTTGGTATAACCTGACTAGAATATACCATATATTGTTAGCAACGGATAAGAGAACCTCTTTGGCTCTTAGGTCCGCCCCAAAAACCCTCATCTATCACCCCTGTCCACATTCTTTAAAGATTCTTCAAATATGCAAGAATGTCGATTTTTCAGTTAGAACAAAATTAAAGTTTACTTTAAAGAAAATTTAAAAAAACTAAATTTTGTATTAAAAATCAAAAAAAATGTACTTATTTGCTAATTCGATTTCTCTGTCAACTTTCCAAAATATTGCGTAAAGCACTTTGGGGTGTCCCTAAAAATCAATTTATATGTTTGCACTTTAGCAACTGTTTTATAGGCTTAAAGCCAACAAACATGCGTTTTTGTAATTATTCTTAACAAGAGGCAGCAAGAGATTAAATAATTAGTAAAACAAAGGAAATTAAAAGTGTAAATAATTTTATTCGACTAATCGACGTACTTTGCTCGAGCTATTTTCTAATCGAAATTCGCAATAATTCGATTGAAAATTTTTGATTAATCGAGCGATTAAGGTACTCTTGTATATACATAAAACTTATCAAAATTTTTAAATTAAATTAAACCCATATCCTTTTACAAGTAAGGCTTATATGGATGTTTGTTGTTTTCCACCAGCAGTATAGAAAAACATTTTGTTAGGTTTAACAAACTAAAATCATTAAACTCGTTAAACAAATTAAGTCACGTGTTGTTACAGTTAAAATGTTGCCTCTTAAGCAATAAATAATGGCTTTGTGTGCAGTCAGGCATTTGTCCATTCCCTTTATCTTTTAAAGAACCCCAACAACTTTTATTTTGTGGCATCTTAGCATAAATGGTATCCAATATTGCTGACATTTTTTTTGTTTTTATTTATTTATTTAAGTCGTAAATTTATGCCTTAACACGACACTAAGAAGGTATTAAATATTTCTTTCTGTTTATACAGTTGAGGTTAAAAAAAAGCAACAGAGATTTTTTTACTATTTGTTCTAAAATTTTGTTAAGCATTAAAGAAAATAATTTTTTTACAATTTTAAGGATTTGTATACAATTTTCTAAAAAAAATTTATTATATTGAAAATGCGCTGAAAAAAATATGAATTTATAACATCTCTCCCTAAACGAAAAATCATTTCTTCTTTAAAATAAAATTTTTTTAATTAAAAAAATCTTTTACGAAGAAATGTATTATTCACATATTTTTTTATATTTTGTTTTATTTACAATCTTTTCAAAAAGGATATAAAGTAAATTTTATAATTAAAAATATATTAATATATTTGAAGGATTCTTTTTTTTTTAATGAATAAGAACTTTTGTCAATAAATTTTAATTTTATATTAACCTATAATTTTCTTCCAAACTGTTGTTAACAAATATTCCACTTTGTTGTAATTTTTGTTTATTTTAGTGGGTGTTAATTTGTTCTTTTTTTTAACGAAAAAGCTGTAAAAATTCTCTAAATATTAACTGCGCACTTACACATAAATATAATATGATACACACAAACCTATGTACATACTTGTAACTACCCAACAGGCTTTAAATTAAAAAAAAAAACTAAAACAATGTAACAGGCATGTTCTGCATTTTACTTTATATTTTAAATCACTTCAAATTTAATTGTTAGTGGTCTGCAATCTGCTTTTTACGTTTTATTTTCGATTTGGTTCGAAAATCCGAAAATAAGTGAAAATCGCTGTTTTCTGTTAAAATTGTTTTTTTTTTTAATTATAAAAAATTTGATTTTTGTGTTTGCTGGGGGTATACTTTTTATATGTATGTGTGTGTGTCCAAGAGTTGTCGGTTTCAGTATCATGTTCTTTTTAATAATTCAAAAAATTGTTACCAATTTTTTTTTTATTTTTTTTGACGTTTAATGTTTTAGTTAATTAATAGATGTTGTTAATTTATTCACAATGAAATTTCATTTTTCGCTTTTCCTTTTTTTTTTGAAATGTGATGAGTTTTTTTTAAATAAATAATTTTTGCTTAAATACACAAAAATTAAAAACTTATACTGCGGTATCATTTTTTGCTAAAAAATTAACAAGAATTAGTTTTTTTCTTTACATAGGACCTAAGACAGTATATAAGCAAACAAGCGTACAAGCTGTAATAGACCATTACAACTTGTACGTTAAAAAAGCTAAGCCGTGTTTTTTGTTATATGTTAATATTTTACACTACGTCTTAAGACAAAACTACTCATTTTCTTTGATGCAAACATTTTGACATGTTAAAGTATTTATAAAATATGGGACATAAAACCTAACACCACTACTAACTAAGAAGATATTTTTAAAGCTGAAAACAACTCTACAAACAAATGTCAGTTTTGCTATCATAATCTTTATTAATTGGCCAAAAAAATTAATGACAACTAAAGAAAAAAGGAATTTAAAGAAATAAAAAGAACAACAGAAGACGTTATATATCTTTATTTTGAATTATATTTTTAAAAATTTAAGAGAAAAATTCAAAATATCAAAAAATTATTTTTTCCCACTTTTGAGCTTAAACAAAATCTGTGATATAAGCTTTAATTACCTGAATTTATTATCTTAAAAAAAAGCATCAAAAACATAAAACTTTATTCTGGATAGCTATTTGACTTTTAATCTCCAAAAATTAACAAAAATTTAAAAAGTGGACAAACTTTGTTGACTTTCAAAATTTTAAAAGGCACCAAAAACCTGTTTATATTTTCTTGAGCCTGTCAACTGCAATTTAAATTATACATATTTCTATTTATTTTCGTTAAGAAAATCAAAGAAATCCCTTGGGGTCTAAAACTAAAAAAATGCCAGAGACGGGTGCGTTTATTTTATTTTATTTTATTTTATTTTATTTTATTTTATTTTATATTATTTTATTTTATTTTATTTTATTTTATTTTATTTTATTTTATTTTATTTTATTTTATTTTATTTTATTTTATTTTATTTTATTTTATTTTATTTCATTTTATTTTATTTTATTTTATTTCATTTTATTTTATTTTATTTTATTTTATTTTATTTTATTTTATTTTATTTTATTTTATTTTATTTTATTTTATTTTATTTTATTTTATTTTATTTTATTTTATTTTATTTTATTTTATTTTATTTCATTTTATTTTATTTTATTTTATTTTATTTTATTTTATTTTATTTTATTTTATTTTATTTTATTTTATTTTATTTTATTTTATTTTATTTCATTTTATTTTATTTTATTTTATTTTATTTTATTTTATTTTATTTTATTTTATTTTATTTTATTTTATTTTATTTTATTTTATTTTATTTTATTTTATTTTATTTTATTTTATTTTATTTTATTTTATTTTATTTTATTTTATTTTATTTTATTTTATTTTATTTTATTTTATTTTATTTTATTTTATTTTATTTTATTTTATTTTATTTTATTTTATTTTATTTCATTTTATTTTATTTTATTTTATTTTATTTTATTTTATTTTATTTTATTTTATTTTATTTTATTTTATTTTATTTTATTTTATTTTATTTTATTTTATTTTATTTTATTTTATTTTATTTTATTTTATTTTATTTTATTTTATTTTATTTTATTTTATTTTATTTTATTTTATTTTATTTTATTTTATTTTATTTTATTTTATTTTATTTTATTTTATTTTATTTTATTTTATTTTATTTTATTTTATTTTATTTTATTTTATTTTATTTTATTTTATTTTATTTTATTTTGTTGAAGATGCAACAAAACATCTTGAATTAAAACTACATAGTTTTTTTTAACTATGCCTCGAGTTAATTTTAGCTGTTCTTAGTAATTTTCGTAAAAATGTGTGGCCGAATTGTCGCATTCGAATCGAATCGAAATTTAAAAATTTTCATTAGAATTCCTATACTTAAAGCATTGACAACTCGATCGGTCGCGTGAATTTTTGATTCAATTTGGACCCTGTAAATTATGTAACGATTTTACACGAGTGCGTATACTTAATATGAATCAATAATGTTATCACTCATTCGTTTTAAACATTTTTTTATGTATTTGTAGTTGATTTACTGCTTTTACTGCTTGCTTTCATAAAGATGAAGACCTTACACAATTCGTAAAATTTTTTGTTTGGCAAAGAGCAAAAATTAAAAAAAAAATATCTCAATACAACTTTAGTTTTAAAGCGTTGCGCATTGCAAAATTGAGTTATAAATAAAATCCGAAAGAAAATTTATATTTGAAATTAAAATTGGAAGCAAGATTTCTTTTAATTTTTAAAAAAAAATCATCAAAAACATAATTATATGTAAGAACAGGTAAAAAATACATTATAAAATAAAAAACTATTTTATTACATTATTTTCTTTCTTGCTATTCAATACAACAATGTGAGTTAGCAACAGTTTGCGTTAAAAAAAACGAAACACCTCTAGCCTAACAAAATTTTAACAATAAAATGTTTAGGGATTAAAAGATCAATTTAAATTGCACAAATAGTACAGCCAATATTCCACACAATCACATACAACACACTTACTAACAGTAAAGTGATAGTAATTTTTTTGCAGATTTAAGGGGGCAGGCAATACAGTGTAAAAAAACAAAGAGAAAAATAATATGTGACTTGCTAACAAAAGAGAAAAAGAGAGGCACAAAAAGAGATTTTTTCGCTTAGGAAAAAAATTACAAGGTCATTGGAAGTGTGTTTTAGTTTCGTAAGGAGGCTTGGCATTTAGTTTCTTTCCTTTTTGACATATTTAATGGCTTTGAGTTTTTGGGGGCTTAACTGTTAATGAATGAAAAACGTATTATGCAGAAATTGTTGGGAATAATACCCAGTTTTGGGAATTTTTTGAAGCCATAAATCATAAGATTAACTTTTTGGGTCACCTACATATTTATAATTTGAAAAAATTACACTTTACTGGTTAAAGGCCAGCACGCATTTCTGCCTTAATTCCAGGCTGCCATAAAAGTTTTATATACTAAAACACTAACTGAAATTAAAGTTTTTTTAGAACAGACTTCTTATGACAGCCTATTTTTAAGGGGTAAATTTAAATTCTAATATTTCGTTTAAAACGTACTTTAAGGCACTTTTGTGTCTTATTCATTGGTTTTGTTAGGTATTTCATATAATAAATGTTTTACGAATTGCAAAATCAAAACAATAAACCAAAAGTCACGTGTATTAAATAGCCTTCCAGGGAAATCTACAACAAACACACCTACAAAAAAAGAGGAAAGGAGAAAGTATACAAACTGGAAAATAAAATGATGCGTAGGGAGCTGCCAGATTTTTATATATGTATATCGAAATTTTCTAGTTTTTTATTTAAAGCAGGGACAATTTAAATTGTGTTATATATAAATTGTTTTCGTTATTGTTATGTAAATACCTTGAAGTAATAAAAAAATCTTAAAATTATTAAATTTTTTAAAGGACACACTACTGATCCGTATATATAGAAAATCTGTGTTTTTATGTACAAAATACAACAAAATAAAAATTTTCCTTTATTTAAAATTATTTATCCGAAATAAAAATTTGAAAACTTTCTAGTTTTAAGAATGTAATACAAATTTGATAAAAGAAAAATTATGCACATTTTTAAACGTATGCATAGAAAATGCTAAAGTAGGTACCTTTCGTTATTGGCCTAATACTATAAAATAGGGCTGGTTACGCTGCACCATTGCTCTGAAGCCTATAATAAAAATCTCAATGCAAAGGAACTTATTTATGTTGTTAATTTAGTTTATTTGATTTATTTAGCTTATTTGTTTATTGAATTACAGCAAAATGTAAAATTAAAGGGGATTATGCGTAAACAGTTTTTAAATTTAAAATTAATCTGAAATACTAATTTTGTATGAAAATTTCCTTAAAAACCCCTATTTCAAGTTTAAAAGTTGTTTATGCATATGCTCAAGTTATTTAAAGAAAGCCCCTAGAATCATTAAGCAAAATAATTTTGGCGGTAAAAAACACAAAAAATCATTTTAATGTTAACTTTTCAAAAAAAAATTTTTATTTTGTACTTTTTTCGACAATCACGCAAAAATTGGCATCACTTACTGCGCAGAGAGAACTGAAGTAACACCAACAAATGTAAAAACAATATTTTTTGCACTAACAACAAAAACAAAACAATAATTTTGCAAAACTCAAACGTAATTGAAATATAACGTTTTAATATAAAATGTATAATAAATACAACAAAAATAGCGGCTAAAAACTGTGCCAACAACAATAATCGTAAAGGATTTAATACAAAAAGAGGAAGAGAAACAAAATACAAAAACAACATAAGCAGCCCTTGCCATATTGAAGGAGTAAAAAAAAAACAATGAATGAAATGTTTTCTTTTCATTTGTTTGAATTTTGATATGGAAACACTTTTCATTTAGTCTCACCAAAGCAACGCGTGTGTAAACATCGATAACTTCTCTAACTACTTCTATTGTATACATATATTAAAACTGTTATTATTGCTATACCGAAAATTATTTTCCTTCCAAATCTAAGTCGTATTTTAACTAGAAAGACATTTCTTCTTAATGTTTTTATTCTCAAAGAAATAAAGTGCGGAATTTTTTAAAGAAAGTTTAAACGGTTTAATTTTAAACAGAAAGTGTTTAAAATAATTGTTTACCAAAATTGAAACATTTAATTCAGCATTTGGTATTACAACATTTTTATGGGTAAAAGCTTAAAGAAAATTAAAAATTTTTTGTTAAAAAAAACTGTATTCGGGTTTTCTTTAAGCTTGTGCGTGTTGATCTATCTTATATGACAACGCGTGTGTGTGTCCTTGTGGTATTTGTTGCAATAAAAAATGTTTGATTTCGTCATATATAACCTCATTTGAAAACGTTGACCCATAAAATTTACAAACATTTTTGGGTATAGGTGTGTGACTTTTAAAATATGTAGAAAAATAAGTCAAAAGTAAAACAAAGAAGAAAAATGATTTTAATATTTATCAATTGAAAATACTGCTGCATATATGAATGAAGTTATTTTAAGTTAATCGTGCAATTAAATCATCAAGTCATAGGGTCCATAAATTCATTTATAACTACATTAGTAGCAACAAAATTTTGAGTACCGATGTGTTTTTTAATATGATTTTTTAATTTTTTTTGTTTAAAAAAACTGTCTGTTTTTTAATTTTCTTAATGAAAAATACACCATTAAAAAGCTTTTATAGAGAAAGTTTTACTATTGGCTTATTTTATTTAAAACCAACATTTTGGGCATTTACTTTCCAAATTTTAAAAAAAGTGTATAGATAGTTTATCCCTGGAGTAGCTAACGTTGTTGCCGAAATTTTTGCTTATGCTTGGCATTAAGTTTTAAAAAGGTTTTACTTCAAGTACCAAAAAAGTGTTAACAAATTTAAAAAAAGTTTTGATTTATATACGCTTACCTATTCATTTCAATCCTACAGGCAAAAACGGTTCCTTCAAAAAGGAACAAAAAATGTTTTTTTTGTTTTTAAGCCAAATTACATATAATTTGCAATTAAATTTCTCAAAAAATTTTATTATGAAAATATGATAATAAAAAACACGTTGATAATGTCAATATACGCAGTTCTGGGAATAAGATTCTAAGTTTTAAGAGAAAATCCTAAAATCTTAGCAAACATTTGGATTCCCCAACTGAGCCTGTGTAAATAATTTCTTAAATTTTATATTAGACTTATAATTTAAATATGGTAAATTTTACTTAAAACGCTCAAAACACTCTAAAAAGGACAAAAAATAACAAAAAGTACTTTTTGTCCAATTGGTTGACTTTTTGATTTGATACATTTAGGCTCATAATCTTAAAAGTTGCAAAAAAGTACCAAATAAGGTAAAATGTTATATTTGTCCATCTAGTTAACCTTCACCACAAAAAATTTATATTTTTTATACATAAAAACTTATTTTTTAAAAATGTTTAAAATAGTACCAAACATGCACAAATTTCATTTTGTTTACCAGGTGTATTTTCAACTTCAGTTAGCAGCCCTTAATTTCATATTCTATGCTAAAAGTGTTAAAAAATACTAAAAATGCAAGTACTTTTGATTACTTTTTGCTTTCTATCTTGGTCAAGTAACTAAAAGTACCAAAATCTAATTTGGCTCCAAGAGGTACATATTTTCAAAAAATGTACCAGACACGTGACCAGTTATTTTGAGAGTAGAAAAACCTTTATATCGTGTATAGTTTAAAAATTAGTTAGCTATAGATTTTCCCTTTTTTGCCTTTTTTCATCATCTTAAGTTCTTAAATAAAAATGTGCCAAAAAGGTATTTTTATTTTTTGAATCTGTCAAACATAATAAGGATTTTATTATTTTTAACCCAGTTTTGCCCTATAATAGAGCCCAAAAATTTTAAAAAAGTACTAGAGAACTGCGTTTAATTTTTGCTTATTACATTTTGTTTCTATTTTAAACTATTTAGATGGCAGTAAGTAAATTATCCATTTTTTGCCCTTGTTCACCCATTTCTTTATTAGAAACAAATACGGAGAGATTAACTCCTGAGTGAAGTTTTTTATCTTCAGCCATGCCCGTTTTATCTGTACGTTTGTGTTTTAACTAGTACGGCAAACGATACCTCAACTCTATCTCATAAATAAAAGCGTAATGTGGGCATTAAAGCAACAATTTTCTAAAAAGAAAAACCTCTTGTTCCTTCCAAACTTGAAGTAGCACTCTGCACAAATTTTTTAGAAAATCGCTTATACTCATATGACTGAAAAATTTAATATGAAAAATTTTTTCTTATTGGCAACACCTTAATCAACCAAGATAAAAAAGGAAAAATGGCGGCACCTTAGCGAGTTTAGCTTTTAAAGATGCCGGTTTAAATATATACGTGTTTTAAGGAAAGATTGCAGCAGTGAACAGAAATAATAAAAATAAGGTTTTTTTAAAAGCATATGTATTTAAAAGAGAAATTCAAATGAAATATTATATGAATGTGTATTATTTGAAATCGAAATTTAACCATGTGTATCATTTAAAATGGAAAATTAAGCATTAATCACATAGCTTATAATAAATATAACCTTCAAATTTCATAAACAAAACGCTGTATTTTGGCATAAACTTGCATACCAGTAATAGTGTAAAATTGCTTGTTAAAGTTTGATATTTTCCTCTATATATAGCCCGGAAGCCTTATCGAGTCCCAACATGGAGAAAAGAAGTTTACAAATCAATATATCTTTTATAAAGAACTTTCAAATATCACTGGAAAAATTTTTGCAAAAAATTGTATTCCCTGCTGAATGATGATGTTTTAAAGGGAGTAGGCGGTGGGCGTGGTTTGAAAATTGGTATTTTTGATTTATTTTTCGTACGTTTAAATGTAGATATTTGAAAAAAATGAAGGCTATTACCCTGCGGTGGTAACTGCGGTGCCATCCCAAAATATAATATTTTAACACGCAAACTAGTTAACCTATAGCACCTTCTTACCATTGACCTTAAATTGCGTTTTAGTATAATATGCATATAAAAATATAATATATTATAATATTCAAAAATCATACCGGCTTAGTGATCGTAAAACTAAGCTTAATTAAGTTGTTGCAAAAACCAATTGTTTTCACAAAAAATTTTAAGAATCATAAGTTTTTAAGAATATTTTTTTAACAATATTTAAATTAACCGTCTATTTGGTTTTCAATGGAAAGCTTTTGGTTTACTAATTTATTTAATCGCTTTATAAATACATGTATTATTTTTACTTGGCTAGACTTAATAAGTACAAATGTTCAACCCCATCAAGGTCACAACAAGTAAGTGTTACCAATAACAACCACTTGTCCTTAAATGTCTGGTTTTTACAATATATGCTTAATACTTCTTATTTGTAAGGATTAATTTATAGACCAAGAAAAAGGCTAAATTGATTTTTCACACATCCACACACACACACGTACGAAAAGTTTTAATGTCTTACTTATGTATGTGACTAAGTACATAAAGCGGGGGCAAACCCTTTTGCTAATATTGTAAATAAAAATATTAAAAAAACATATAAATTTACCCCCTTATTTCCTAAAACGCAACGCCATAAAACAAAAACAAAATGTATGGAAAAGTTTTTTAAATTTTAATTTTTTCCATACAATTGTTTGCGTTATTATTCGTTGCGTTTTACGTAATTAAGCACTTAGTTTTAACTTTTATCTGTTATAAAAAAATTTTAGAGCGGTTTAAAAAAATACAAAAAAAGAGTCATATTTGGGGCAACCGTTCAGTGCTCTTCCGTGTGTATATTTTTTAGGTATATTCTTATGTAAGAAACCTGATTGCAATTTTTTTATTTTGCTGTAAGATTTTGTATACCTTACGTATACTAAGCTATTGATTTAAATAAATTTCTTATATTGAAAAATTCTCATGCTTATAAAGACATCAATATGTTGTGTTGGATAGCACAATATGGTTGGTAAAAAATTGAATTTTTCCCTATTTTTGATTTATTCATAAAATAGTTTAACACATAACTCACTTCTTTAAAGAAAGTTCAAACGCTTAACTTATTCAGTTGATCTTGCTACTATAAAGTGAAATTAATACCACAAGGCTGCATTTTATTAATTATTGAACACACATGAGTGTTTTGAATGAACTAATAAAATATTGTTAATGATAATTATAAAAATTAAATTAAATAATTATGTTTTATACACATATTTACTCACAATACATAAAATGTTAACCCTCTTTGCCATATTAAATTGCTTAAGCTTAAAAACCCCATACAAAATGTTTGTGTTATATTTATTTTCTAGAAAGATTTAATTTAAACATATTTTTAATATTATTGCTGCTGCTGATGGACGCAACACGTTGAAAAACAAAAAAAACTAAAAAAATAATAATTAAAGTGTTATTTTTCGCTGTTTATTGCTGCTGCAGCCAAGTAATTTAAATAAAATAAATGAAAATTATAAAATAATGGAAATCAATTAATATTTCTATAGCTTTGTGTATTTTTTTAATGAATTTCACTTTAATGAATTGTGTTTGAAGCAAAACGAAAACAATTAAATATAATTTTTATTGCTTGAAACATCAGCATCGAAGAGAGAAAACGAACATTTCTGCTACAATTGCTCCTGTTTGCAACTTGCTTCTCTATCTCTCTTTCTTTTCCTACATATAAAACTTAAACTTATTTAAAAAATCCTTCAATCCTTCAGCACCATTAGACGACATGGATCACAAATTAATTGCCAGTCAAGTGCGGGGTAAGAAACAATTAAATATTTGTTTTTAAATAATTTTATGATAATTTTCTGTTGGATTTGCTTTTATCTTCATGGTTTTGATTTCACGGGTGCGTATGAGTAATGTTCATCTTAATTATTTTTTTGCACAAAAATTTTTCTTAAAATTGTAATAAGCCTTAATATATTTTGGGTTGTTTGCATAAAGCAGACAACAATCATTTTTTTTTGCACATTTATACATCCATTTATACATTTATACATTCAATTAGTGTTTTTGCTTTAATCCTGATTTTTAGAAAAATCACGACATTTTAAATTATGCTTAAGTAAAGATAAAAGTTTTTTTTTTATATTTTTCAAACTAAGATAATTACTTACCAATATTAAATTTAACGATTGATATAGAGAACGGTCTTAATTTTTTTATATACACAAAACATAATTTTAAAAAATACTGTCTGTAAGAAACTCATTTACTAAATGGAAATCCTGTTTAAATATGTTTGCCTAAACAACTGATTAAAGTGGAAATGCTGGCAAATTTTTTAAATTAAAATTTCTATGAATATTAAGGGTGTTTTTTTTATAGTGGTATAAAATTTTAAAATGACAACACTTTTTTAATTGGTGGCCATTTTGTCGGCTTTCAAGTGATTTATTTTTAGTTTGGTTTGGCAATTCAACCTCAGTAGACGACTCCTTAATAACATTTCCAAATTGCTTAAATTGATTTTTTAAATTATGGTTCTGTTTAAAATAAGTATCACAAACTACATTAGAGCAGCAGTAAATTTGATTAACTATGATACTTTTTCGCACCGTGTTAATTTTAAATGATAACATGCATCCACAGAGATGTCGCATCCACCATGGTGCAGAGGAATTGCACGATATGGAGTAATAATAAGGGGATTTGCCATTGATCAATAGAACGACCATGATATGAAGGAATTGCAGTTTCAACAAGACGTCACAACATATCACACAGCTTGAACCACAATTAGTTTATTGAAGGAAACTTTTGATAACCAGTTAGTTTTATGTTTTGAACCCATAAATTGGCCTCCATGAACACGTTATTTAACGCCGCTAGACTATTTTCTGTGGGGATATATGAAGTCTTTGTCAATAAGCTCGAAACGATTGACCACTTGGAAGATAACTTTGGAAACATTATTGTTGATATACGACCACAAATGTAGGAAAAATCTTCAAAAATTGGAGTTTCCAATTAAATTGCGACCATGACAGCTAAAAGTCATATTTGAATTGTAAAGCCAGAAGACTTTCTTTCGAAGAAAGTAAATTTGATGTAAATTGAAAAATTCATTTTTGTTTTGTTCCACTTGAAAGTTTTATGTCTTTCTAAGAAAACACCTTTAAAATCAAAAAAGTAGTTCAATAAAAAACTTTTTTTTCCAATAAAAAATAGTTCAAAATTTCTATCAAGTAGTTTAAAAATAGCGCTGGAGCACTAGCTCGTAGTTAAGAGTTGCATTTAGTTTTCGGTCCTGACTAATTTTTGGATGACCAAGCACTTAGTTTCTACATGATTTAGAAAGGCCAAGGTGCTTCCTTAAGCACATGAGCAATGAAAAATTGTTACCGGTGTAAAATGAACAAGTTCATATAGAATCGTTCAAAACGGGACTTTTTCAAACACCTAGAAATATCCGGAGTTCAACTATATTTATTTTGGTTTACTCCGAAAAACAAGCAATTTTCAAGCATTGAAAGCCAATCGGTCAAACTATTTTGTTTTTTTTTTAATTTAGTTTTCACTTAATAGGATTTTTAAATTTTATTGGAAAAAAATTTAATATAAAAAAAGTTTAACTTATTAAACTTCTTTGACATTTTCAACTGCACAAAACAATTAATTGTTAAAAAAGACTGTCACCATTTACTGCTTAATATGTTTTTCCTGTTAACAAACAATGAAAACGCTGACACACTTACATTACTATACATACATGTACACCCACATGATTTTCCTAAAGCAATTTGTTAGTTGACATTAACATGTGATTGTGTGAGAAAACAAACTACTTTAGAAATTATTTATAAGCCGGCACTCCCACCATTACATACAAAATTTTTGTCTCAACAACAGCAATTAGTTAAACTTATCAACACTCAAGTAACAGCAAAACAGAACAACACATTTTCCATTTAACTTTTTCCCCCATCTGGAAAAGTTTTATTTATTTTCTAAGTATGATTTCTACAGCAAACATTTTGTATTTATTTGATGTTGCAATTAAAAGTTTTTACTTATAAAAAATTCAAAAGCCAAAACTACAATAAATAAAACTATTGAGTTTGTTGTTGTTATTTCTAATAAAAAAGTTATGGCCAGAGATAAATTAAAGGAAATAAAGAGGCGTTGTAGTAAAAGACCAGTTAACATACTGACAGTTCAGCAGGCGCTTAAATATAATAATTATTCAAAAGCAATAATTAATATCAGGGGCAAATTAAGGCATTCGATTCGAATCGAAATTCTACTTGATCGATCGAGTTGTCAGTGCTTTAAATACAGGAATTCTAATAAGAATTTTTAAATTTCAAATCGAATCGAATGTCGTAATTTGCCCCCAAGTTTTTACTACAAACAAATTAATGATCAAAAAAAAAACTAAATTATGTAGAAGTGTGTTAAGAATTATCAACACATTAATTTCTAAAATAGTTAAGAAATCTCTAGAATAACCAAAACCGGAATAATAAGCGTAACCAAAGCCAGCAAATTTTAAACTGGATTTTAGAATTTTCATATTTACCGTAATTAGTTACTTAAATTAAATTTTTTTACTAATGCATTCGTTATTAATTAATTTTTATTATTATGTTTTGAAATGTCCTGGGGGTAAATTAGAGCATTCGGGTTGAATCGTAATTTTATCCGATCGATCGAGCTGTCAATGCTTTTAGTATAATTCTAACAAGAAATTTCGATTTGAAATTCGCAATTTGCCCCCTGGTTATTTTTTTGTCATTGTATGCTATAAACAGGCATTTGATATCTTAAAATTTAACCTCTATAAATGAAGTATATATTTGCACGTGATGCTTGTTTATGTTCAGGTGGCATCTCCACAATCTTCAACAATTCTTTACGATTTTATGTGGCCTAATTGACAGTAATGGTTACTGTTTTTAACAAAATGACATAACAGCCAAAAGTTCATGTGTTACAGTAGAGGTTTCTCTAATAAGTATAACAAATATGCGCATATTAGACCACGGGGCATCGTATGTATTAATGAATGGTATAAATATTGGGGAAAAAGAAACTCTTCATGTTCTGGATAGAATACATTTTTTTGTCTTAAAGGAAGCATCCAAGTGTTTTCGTTTCCTAAAACAGTATAGATATTACTTTACACCATTTAATCTTCTTAATATGACCGAAAATGGCATTTAACACTCATGCATAGGCTGGTGCTCCAAAGTCTATTTTGACTTGCCGCGTACAGGAATGAGCGAAGGTAATCATCGGTGACTCGACTCACTTTAACATCGTCACAATGTGAGATTTGTTTCACTATTTGATCGATAATGCTATGGAATGTGCCCTGAGGTAATCAAGAAACTTGTTCTTGAAACTCGGGAATTTTTGCGTCATACTTGTCCTTAAAGCAGAGCACACCCATTTCTGGTCCACTAGCCACACTTTCTTTATGAGGATAACATTATTGTCCTCCACTATGATTCCAAATAGCCAATGGTCAATGGTAACTAATTATAAAAAGGAAAAAAATTAACTGTTAACGGCACGCCTGCCGAATAGACTTTTAGTGAGTTCCAAGGGGATTTTGTATGAATCCAAAGACACAATTATACAAATTTTTTAATTTATTTAATTCATACATACAGTTGATTTCATTAAAATTTCCAAATAAATTAAATAAATTTATTGCACAACGTTCATTTGAAAATATATTTTACTTTTTGCTACGAAAACCATTAAAATTTTCTTTTAAATATTTTGCAAAAAAATATAACTTTCTTAGTTAATGCTACGCCTGTTTAATCTAATGCGACTTAAAACCAATTTAAATGGTGGAAGCATTGCCAAATAACATATAATGTTTTTTTTCGACTGTGGCATTGACAGTAATAAAAAGAAACAGTAAAAATATTTTTCGCCAACTTAATGGCTTTCCGGACCTTACCAGAGGCAATATCTCTTTTTTTTCTGGCTCAATAGCTTTCTTATTTCAATGCTCGTTTATAATCTTTTTAAAATTTTTTAATTGAAAAATTTAAAAAATTTTGATAATTTTTTAAAGTGATTTTCTTTTTCTTAAGGGTTGCCAAAATTTTGAGTAACGCTCTTTCTATATTAGACTGTCGTTATATAGATTCTTTAAGTGTTTTAAATGGTATTTAGTACCTGGTTTCCGAAAAAAAATTAAATATTAAGCACAAGTCTTATCTGTCTATAATGTGTATTAAAGTTAAGACATAACTCCATTAACTTTTATTAAAAAACCGAAAAAAATTTTTTTTTGATATGGAAACCCCTTATATAACTTTAATTGGATTTGAACCCACTGTGCTTGTTTGTATTACAGTTGCATAAGCACTTCCCAATCAAACATTTACTCATACACATTTTTGCATTTTCTTTGCAAAAATAAAATAAATAAATAAATAATAAGAACCAAAGACAACAATATTGAGAAAAATAAAATAAGTTTTTAAAATTTTACACAAGTTTGCCGTATTAGTTGTGCACGTATGCATCAGACTCGTGTTTTACTTATTCAAGGATAGTTTTACGTAAACTTGTATAACAACAACAGCGACAGCAACAACAACCGTTAAAACATTAAACTTTCACACTCGCAATGACACGCGGCTTAAAAGATTAAGCTTAGCTCTTGTACATACCAAATGACATTTTAAATTTATTTTTTCTTTTTAATTTTTTTTTTTTGTTCTCTTTGCGATTTTCGGTTTTGCCGGTATTGCTATTGCTGTTGGTGTTTTGTTGTTTGTTTTGACGTTCAGCTTTAGGTTAAATAACTTTTTTTGCCTTTGTGACTGTTGTCTACTTATGTACATATGTATGTACATATGTATGCATGATGTTTTGTACGCACATAACGTTGTGTGAGATTTTTAATTAAAAACAGATTTCATAAGGCGTATTTTATGAATTTAAATTGTTTAAAAGCGAAAAATAAAAAAAAGATTGTTGCTTAAAGACTTTTATACAGATCTTTCTTGGAAAAAGCCATGCAAGTTTTTGTATATTTTTTTAAACGGTTAATTAAATAATAAAATAATAGGAAAGTTTTTTTTTTTTTTAAATTTTTAAAAACTAATTTTCTTGTATGAGATTTTGTGAAGTAGAAAGTTTTAAAAGCTAATTAAATAGAGGGGTTAAAGTAATCAAATCTACCAAAATTTTAATTTAATTTGTTACATATCGAAAAGGATATACGTGTATGGAAGAGGGATATTTAGAAATTATTACTAAAAACATGAAATTAATAAATAATCAAAGTAACATAACAACAAAAAAACCAAAAAAAAAATACTTAAATGGACATGAGTTTGTTACATTTTTTCAAAATTTTCGTACTTTTAAGGTACTTTTGTACCTTAAAAATCGATTAAGATAAGCACATAGTTCCAATTGCGTTCGACTGGTATCGAAAATTTAAGTAAAAACTTTTGGTACTTTTTTAATTTTGTACCCTAAAAGGTTAAGAAAGATGCAAAAGACATATTTCGGTAAAGTCAGAAACATTTTTCGAATTGCAATCGACAGCTACAGAACTAAATTAAGACTTACAACGGGACTGGAAGACAAAACGTACTTTAAAATATGTTTTGCTCGTTTTTGGGAAAAAAAAAGATTTTTTTTACAATTTTGTTACTTTTGGGAATTTTTTTAAGACTACAAATCGAAAAAAAAAATATGAAATAAAGTTGTTTAGTTTTAATATTTTACAAGGTTGAACAAAAAGTACAAGGTAGACAAAAAGTACTTTTTCACGTTTTTGGTACTTTTTTGTATTTTTTTGAAATTATGAGTGTAGAAGTATAAAAGTTAGGACGATTTAACTAGATTAAGGGAATTAAGTGGTAAAAAATAGCTTTTCTTCATTTCTGATAATTATTAGCAATTTAAGAAATAAGGGCTACTAATCATTTTATAAACAAAAATAAATAAACTTTGACCAAATTAGAAAAAACGAACAGATGTGCACTTGAGTTAAACCTGAAGTAAATTCCCGTGGCTATCAGGGTCACACGTTTCTAAAGTATGTTTTAACAAAAATGTAAATATTTTTTTTTTTAATTTTTACTTAACAACCTTATCGAATAAAATTTTAAGTATGTATATCATTTTCTATGATAATTTCTTCAAGTTTGAATAAAATGTGTATCACAAATGATAAGCGTCACAATCAAAGCCAAATATGTTATTAGTTTTTTACACGCGAAATGACAGTGAATGGTTAATTTTATATAAATTTTTTGCTTTTATTATGCTGATAAGATATATTAAGTGTTATTACCCTTTATATTAATTAGCAACTGAAATTAAAAAAAATACAAATGAGAAGTGGACTAAAGAACATATAAAACAACTTTGGCAGCACTTAGCAACTAAAAAAATAGAGCGGTTAACGTTTAGTATGCCTTTGGCGGCCAATTAACAATAACATTGGTGCTTATGCATAAGATTATTACTAGTTATTGGCCGCCATATCTGTTAAAACGCCTTAAATTTAACACAATCAAGAAGAAATAACGTCTTATTCATGTCAGATACATATAAAAGACTCATATTCGACTGGCAATTTGTTCCTCCTTGTATTCGTCTTTGGAACTCGCTTCCGCCGTCGATACAGTTTCTTAATAATGCAATGCAGGTTAGGAAAGCAGTTTTTGATTATTTTAATCATATGTATGTATATGTATATAAATGCCTTTTATTGAGTACATATTTATATAGCAAGTTTCAATAGTTGTAAGTTATGATAAGTTTGTAAAATCTTTATTGAATTTTTCTTTGGTTTTTCTTTGTTTATATGTTATTGTTTTATTGCTTTACAATTGTATTACAAATAATTTTTAGCATGATAATCCTCTACTATAATTATAAGGCCTTAAGTCCTTTTCTATGGGAGGACGAACTAAAAAAATAAATAAATAAAAAAATTCAACATTTGAAATTAACGAATAGATAAGACATTTATTGATGTATTAACGATGACATGATTCATATCATTGTTGTCTTTGTTCATTCACCTGTCATAAATCAACCATCAAATATACACCACTCTTCTGCAATTTATCATCTCTTTAAGTTCTCCCTGAATTTAATTTTATATGATTGATTAGCTTTTACACACACGTATGTGTGTATAGAAATATATACACAGAAAAAAATAATATTTATTAGAACCAGAACGCTTGTAGTAAAAAACTGAACATGGCGCTTAGCTTAACTCTGAACTCTAGTTTTATTCTCTACTGTTAGGGATCAGGTTAGGCATGAGTAAACGTGCGTTTAGTAATTACCTATAAGCGTTTAACTTTTGCATGACTTAACGTAAGTTTTTTTTTATTATACTTCTTTAGAGCATTGAAAAAAAATTCTTTATAATAATTTATAACATGATTTATTTATTTAGTTAGAGCTAAAAAAATTGTTAATAAATTACTCTTTGTTACTGAAAATCAATTATAAACTAATAGTTTTTATAACTATAATTAAAAGAAACTTACTAAACTTTAATATAAACTACTTATGCCTTAACCAAAGCTTTCTTGGTAACACCAGCCAAGTTGAATGTATTTTCACAACCAGCTACATACTTTCTCCAATTACTCTTTGAACGGCAATACTGATTCACTCTTAACAACATATATTTAACTTTTAGAAAAGACAAACGGGATTGCTTTTTCTTTGTGAGTGAGAACGAAATTAATCTAAAAAAAAATAATTATTTCGTCTTTGAAATAGCTTTGTTTCGTTTAGTAAAATACTTAACGTGCGTTGAATGCAATTTGAAAGGGCATTCGCTTTAATTTTTTGCTAAACGTTGCATTCAATTAAAATATTTTTTTCTGTGTCCCAAATAAAATTTTAACTCTCAAAAATCGTTTGTAGCTTTCAACGCATCCCATGCCAAGATGTCTCTCTTATTTTTTCTGTTTTTGATGTCGCAAGCAAAACATTTCGCACCTGTCAAACATTTTGATGATTTTCTTGAAATAAATACGTCAGATGTTAACAAAAAACATAGAAAAAATTTTATTTTCCTAAAATTTAAAACGAATTTAATTAACAAAGACGTTTGTCGTCATAAAAACCAAAATACAATAAAAAAGCGGCAAAATGTTTTTTTGAAATTTAGACATAAAAACATTAATGAAAGAAACATAATGTTTAGTGCTAATTAATCCTTAGGAAAGATAAAAAGTAGAAACACATAAAAGCAACAACTCAATATATAGTGAAATTCTTAAAAAATAAATTGGCAGCATAATATGACGATTTTGAAATACTAATATGTTAAACAATAAAATAAACTATAAACAAATAGTAAACAAGCTAATGTAGTAATAAGAATTAAGGGGAACACTGGAATTTAACAAAAAACAGATTAAGTTTTGAAAATATTTTTAAAAAATGGCTTAAGGTTTTTTTGTTAATAAAAAAATATAATATGTGCTCCTTTTTACAAAAACTATTAATAATTATCTATAACTAGGTGTGTTCATTTACAAAAAATTATTAATAATTTTCGATAGTTATCGCGTACAAAAGTAGTTAACAACTATTTCAAGACAATTTTATTTTCAAAGCTGTTTTAAAAATGTTTCTGATAATTTCTACTAGTAAAAATTTTACTATCAGAAATTATGTAAACAGTCTTTCTGTTATTATGCTTTCAAAAAAAAAAATTAAGATTTATATTTTTATAAGTTAACAATAACAAAATACTTGCAAGTTTTGACTGTAAAAGTGTTCATTTACTTTTAAATATTTTTGAGAGCAATTTTAAAAATATTTTCTTTTACTTTCTCGTTGCTCGAAAGTAATTGAACACAACTATTATTTCAAGGAGGTGCTCACTTTACAAGCGTTGCCAGGGGGAAGGTACAGAAAGCTACAAACTTTCATCCCAAAGGCTGGGTTTATTTTTATCAAAATTTATATATAAGAATTAAAACAAAAACAACCAAAAAAAGTTTCATTTTTAAAGCTTAATAAAAAAAATTGTAAGTGCGCATAAAATTGTAACAGATATTTATAATATACATAAAAATTGTAAGAGCCTTATTATGCAAAGCATAGATTTTTTATTATTCATTCGCATTTGGGCAATTCAGCGTAATGCGGCTTAACACGGGGAAATTTCTTTTCTTAATTTTAATACACTTCTTAAATTTCAAATTTATAAAATCACACCCGTAACAGTTTTTTAAAGGATATGTTCACAAGTTTTAAGCCCTACAATCTCTAGTAGCAGTTGCTTCTAAAATGGGATTGTTATTTTCAGGAAGCGTTATGTCAAAAATAACTTATACTTGATTTTAATGTATAATAACTCCCATTTTAGATGATAATAATAATGTATACATGTATGTTAAATACATTTAAATTATACATGTTACATAGAGTATTAAAAAGTTACATAAAATGTAACTTATGTAACCAACTGGCAACGCTGTCACTTCCAAAAAAAAATAGCAACCAGAGAGCCAAAAAAGAGCACAAAGTGTTGAGCAACAAAAATGTTTCTGATTGTTTCTGCTAAAAAAAATTTTACTTGCAGAAATTATTTAAGCCACGACAAAAGACAATTGCGTTTATTTACTTTTAAATAATTAAAAAAGTTATTGAAAAAAATAGTTTACTCCTAGGAAGTATATAACTATTGAAAGTTAATAGTTCATTGATCCATATATTTATTTTTTTTTATTTAGTTTTGGCTTGGTATCTTAGAGCTTTTCTGATATTTTTTAATCGTTTTGTTTTATGTACCCCATCACTTACAGGGTTGGTTAACGTAGGGTATCCGTCCGCCCACCTGACTTGATGTAATGTTAACCTTATGAATAAAATGTATGACCCTTTTTTTGAAACCATTTAATAAAATTTGAAAGAAATAAGTTTTTCTGAATGATGTCCTTTCTAAGAAACCACCTAAAAAAGGCTTTCTAGTCATCAAAATAACATGTCATAGTCATCAAACACACATGATATATTAAAATCCCATTCAAGTCTGATCAAAAGTCGTTTGAAAAAAAATAAAAAAAAAGTTGTCAAATCTTACAAAATATTTACGAAAGATTAATCTAAATTTGTAAGTAAAAGTGTAAAAATATAATTTAAATTAAGCTTATATCTTCAAAAATTTATTCTTTTCATTAACACAGCTCTCAATTATATATAAAAATTTTTAATTTTTGTTTACAAAGAATAATAACAGGACATTTTAGAAAATCACTAAGAAAACGACAATTACTTTAAAATAACGATTATTAAAAGAAAAATAAAAAACAACAACAACATCATAATTGCAAAGTATTTAACACCTGCTAGAGTTCATCATTTATTTATAATTGAGATGGCCAGGAAATTAGTTATTAAAAATTAATTAAAACGGTATTAAAGCTGTTTTTGCTTTGGCGACTTAAAGGATATAAGACAGTGCTTGTTGCAAAACATTTACAGACAATGGGAGAATGGATTGATGAGAATTATAAATCTAATCATCAAATTATGTCTGACGTTTATGGAGGGAAAACAAGGATCGTCAGTCTGGGTATTTTAGTGATCGACCCGCATCTACCCTTCGTAAATCTAGCCTACCTGCCCTGTGAATGTCCTCCCTTAGCAGCTAGGGGACAAATTTTACGTCACTTGTATACTAGATGACCTTAGTGATTTGTAAGGATATAGTTGTGATAGTGACTAGTTGAGATATCTCTCGGCCACATGGAGTAGCTGGTACTATGAGTCCTAGTGCAAGCATGGGTTCTAAGAGTTCGTCATCTCTCGAGTGATATGGTAATTTCGATACTTGATAGCTTGTCAAATTTCCATAAAAATTGGCAATAAACAGGGCAAATAAAGCTAGACACAGCAGGTAATGGATGTGAAAACCTTAAAACCTTTTCCTGCATCAAGAACTGAGTTGAACAAGGACACAGAAAGAAAATCCTGAAACTAATGGGACCTTAATTAAAACATGATAGCAACTATACTAACTTATCACTTAAACCAACATGCTTACCTCTATCGGATAAGGGTTTCGGAGAACAGCGTTTGTAGGCCATTTAGGGAGAATATTGATGAATTTTCTGAGTCACTTTGCCAGCTTGGAACAAGCCGGGGCCCAAATTTTTATGTCTTTTGTTTTACCAGTATAGATAACTTAGCAGGTATAAAGTATTAAGCGTTAAAGGGATTTACCAAATCACCGATTTTCTTAAACCTTCCAATCCTACCTCTCACTAATAAAATTTTTATTAAATTATGTTCCTTTCTTGGGTCTTTAATTGCATTTTACTTTATTAGGACACTCAGCTGATAACTTTATTCAGCTTGACGTTTTAAACATTAAATTACAGGAATAATAAATAACCACAAACAGACAATAAAACTTTATGATTAAAAAAAATCTTTGTCCACATTTTTCCACTTGTTGCTCGGCAGCTTTGTAAGTGAAACATTTATTATATTTCCTATTTGAATTTAATCACAAGAATTTTCTGCGTCAAAAAATATAACGTAAAATTGTTTTATTTTTTTTTTTCTAAATTTTCTTAACAAGTGTTTTACTTTCAAATGTTTTAATGGACATATTTCATTTCACAAATGTTGCCAGGAGCAGCAAATCCACCAACAGGAAAATTAGAAAAGTTTGCAATAGAAACAAGTAAGAGCGCTATATTCGGCTGTGCCGAATCTTATATACCCTTCACATTGGTCTTTAAATATACCCAGCCGAGTAATTTTGCACTGCAAATAATTTAATAAAAAACCTTGTGCGAGTTTTAAAGCCCATAGAAAAAATAACAAAATTTAAACGTTCGTATGAATAATATAAATAGATGAAGAAGATTTGAGGTCGAGAGTTTTAAAAGTTTTCGACATTATTCATATTTAAAGGTTAATAAAACTTGTTAAATGTTCTAGTCCCCCTGCTCTTCTCCAAATTTTTCTCCAAAATGTATGAATTATTTGATTATTACTTTTTGTAGAATATTCGAAGTCGATAGCTGTAATAGTTTTCCGGAAGTAGCGTATCGAAAATTTTATAAAAATTGTTAATTTGTATGGGAGCTACCCCTTCTTCACCCCCCATCCGAAAATTTTTTTCTTCAGAGGGTAGCCCTTGATGTCCAATCACTTTTTGTAGAACATTTCATTTCGATATCTTTTATAGTTTCCGAGATATAGCGTATCGAATATTTTATAACAATTGTCGATTTGTATGGGAGCTACCCCTTTTTTTGCCCCCACTCAAAAAATTTTTTCTTTAAAGCGTAGGCATTTTTACCCAATTTCTTTTTGTAGAACATTATATTTCGCTATCTGTTATAGTTTCCGAGATATAGCGTACCGAATATTTTATAAAAATTGTTAATTTGTATGGGAGCTACCCCTTTTTTTGCCCCCACTCAAAAAATTTTTTCTTTAAAGCGTAGGCATTCTTGCGCAATTACTTTTTGTAGAACATTCCATTTCGATATCTGTTACAATTTCCGAGATATAGCGTATCGAATATTTTATAGCAATTGTCGATTTGTATGGGAGCTACCCCTTTTTTTGCCCCCACTCAGAAAATTTTTTCTTTAAAGTGTAGATCTTTGCGTACAATCACTTTTTGTAGAACATTTTATGTCGATAGCTGTTATAGTTTCCGAGATATAGCGTATCGAATATTTTATAACAATTGTCGATTTGTATGGGAGCTACCCCATGTTTTGCCCCCACTCAAAAAGTTTTTTCTTTAAAGTGTAGATCTTTGCGTACAATCACTTTTTTTAGAACACTTTATGTCGATAGCTGTTATAGTTTCCGAGATATAGCGTATCGAATATTTTATAACAATTGTCGATTTGTATGGGAGCTACCCCATTTTTTGCCCCCACTCAAAAAATTTTTTCTTTAAAGTGTAGATCTTTGCGTACAATTACTTTTTGTAGAACATTTTATGTCGATAGCTGTTACAGTTTCCGAGATATAGCGTATCGAATATTTTAGAACAATTGTCGATTTGTATGGGAGCTACCCCATTTTTTGCCCCCACTCAAAAAATTTTTTCTTTAAAGTGTAGATCTTTGCGTACAATCCCTTTTTGTAGAACATTTAATGTCGATAGCTGTTACAGTTTCCGAGATATAGCGTATCGAATATTTTATAACAATTGTCGATTTGTATGGGAGCTACCCCATTTTTTGCCCCCACTCAAAAAATTTTTTCTTTAAAGTGTAGACCTTTGCGTACAATTACTTTTTGTAGAACATTTTATGTCGATAGCTGTTACAGTTTCCGAGATATAGCGTATCGAATATTTTAGAACAATTGTCGATTTGTATGGGAGCTACCCCATTTTTTGCCCCCACTCAAAAAATTTTTCCTTTAAAGTGTAGATCTTTGCGTACAATCCCTTTTTGTATAACATTTTATGTCGATAGCTGTTATAGTTTCCGAGATATAGCGCATAAAATATTTCACCAAATTTGTGCAATTGTAGGAAAAATACCCCTTCCCCTGGTCCTATCTGAAAAAACTTTTCCCATTATTTAGGTCCCTTCTTTAGGAGTATCCGTGCCAAGTTTTGTGGCAAGAGTGACTATACTTACTGAGATATATAGGGATATATGCACGGATTTTGTCCTAAAAAAAATGGGTTACTCTGGGTTTTCGCTTATATCTCAGTCAATAGTGAACCGATTTTGCTGATTTTAAATAGCGATTGTTAGCGGGATATTTCTGATCGTTTGACATCATTAACTGGTCTGTATCTTTTTATTTGACTCCGGAAACTTGATTTCAACAGACGGACAGACGGACAGACGGACAGACGGACAGACGGACAGACGGACAGACGGACATCGCTAAATCGGCTTCCCTATCTATAAGGATCCAGAATATATATACTTTATGGGGTCGCAAATGAATAATAAAGAAATTACAAACGGAATGACAAAGTGATATATACCCTATCACTATGTGAAGGGTATAAAAAGAACGATGTTCTTTTAAAGAAAAATAAGTAGAAATAAATCTAAAAAAATTAAAATTTTAAAAACATTCTATACAATTTGTTTTACACCTTAAACCTTATTTTACGCATTTTATATTTTCTAAACTTTTGATTAGAAAGCGAAAAAACAAAGAAACAAGTTCTCTGCGGATATTTAACGTAAAATACTTTTTGATAAACAATTTTGTTAATGCGCACTTTTTATCTCTAGCCTTGGCTTATTAGAAAGTTCTAATTTCAATGTTAGTTTTTTAATTTATTCTTTAGCTTTAATGGAGGTTTTAAATATTTCCTTCTTTGGTTTAACGTTAAAATATTGTCAAAATGTTATTGTAAAAATTGCCAGAATGACAAAAATGTGTTGCATAAAGCCTAGGATGAGTATAGTATTTTACTTCTACCTTACCATACCGGAACAATAAGGGCTTATTAACGATTTTTTTTTTATCATATAATAGAAAATATAATTTTTTAAAAACTACCTGAGCTGCTTATCTATATGGCTTACTAAGCCAGAATTATTTTCTTTGAAGCTGTTATAACAACAGCAGCTACCGCGCAAAGCTGTACTAGGTATTACAGTGGTCATTAGTAGTACACCATAGGCAGCGCTGAATATCATTTTGCAACTTCTTTCTATTGAGGATTATGTGGATTTTGTAAGCTTGTTTAGGGTTTGTGTGTCAGATAAGGTTTAGTCGGACACGGGTGCATTTTGGAAAGGTCGGTGATCGTCGACCATTACGGCAGTCGTATTTGACTGACTATGTGATCGCGAAACCTGGGATCTTACCTCAGGTAGTATTGCTGGACAGGGAGGCATTGAAGGGATCTAAGAGGCGGTTTGAGGGGAGAGCATTCTTTACAAATGGAACTGATGGGCTAGTATTTAAATATTAAATATGAAAGTAGGGTTGATATGCAGACAACCGGACGAGTACGGTATTTTCCAGGCTAAGATTGTGGTGAAGACGAGGTCGTCGATTGTCAGATCGCACTAAGGCTCTAGAGGGGCATTATGTGTGGTCTAAATTTATGGACGACTGTAAACGGGTTTAAAGGATGATCTTAGCGATTCGCAGAGTTGTGCTGTATTGGGTACCGATTCAGTGTCACGTTTCCGGTAGTAAAGCTGCTGGCGAAGTAGCGAGGAGGGAGTCGGCCCGGGATATTGGGCTGGGTTGTGAGGTAAGGGTTTTTATTATGAATTGATGGTGACTTGGGTAATGGAAAAGGTGGGCCAAACTTGGAGGGACTGTGCTTATTGCGGGATTTTTAGACCTTTATGGCCCAGGCTGGACAGGCTGGGCACGGACCTGTTGTTCAAAGAGAGTAGGAGGGGTTCTAAGGTGTGTATTTGAGACTCTCATAGGGTACTGCGATGTAGTATATATAAAAATTAATTGAATAGGAATCCTCCAGACTTCTGTTGGTTATGCGGGGTTGATAAGGAGATAGAGATTGTGGAACACCTTGCCTGCCCCTGCCCTAGGGTGCAGATCCACCGTGCTTCTTAGATGGACTTTGGAAAATGTCTGGCTGTGGGCTGGAAACATCGTAGGATTCATTAAAGGGGTTGTGTGGCGGGATAAATAGGTAGTTTTAGTGCATGCATTGGATTGAAGAACACTGACTTCTTTTAAATTTGACTGACGGCGTTCTTACTTTCTTATTTCTTTATCGTTCCATCTACAATTTTCTTTGTCTTTATTATCATTTTTTAACTCTTCTAAAAAGCCTCAATTGGCCTACAGGCCTCTGGGTGAAGTTGGCTAATTGCATTCGTTATTACCCTTCGTAACCTAACCAAACATTAAATAATTTTATAACTATAGATAGCGTAGTGGAGCGTGTACTTTATTTATTAAATATCAATACAATTAATATTTCTCATACGCTTCGTATGCATATTTGTATCGGTAATCGGTAATTAAGCAAATTTTATACGAAAGTTTTGTTTAAAAAAATGTATGAAAAGTGAAAAACTTTATTACTATTTAAAAAATTCTTTTAAATTATTAAAAGTACCGAATCCTGAATGCAGTTTTATTAAGAAATCTTTAGAAATTTTAATTAATTTTCTAAAACTAAAAAGTTAATCATTATGTTTTTTAATTTTATTTACAGATTTACGCACGGCATTTGATTTATTAGACAGAAATCGTGATGGCCGTGTTACAGCAAATGAGCTACAATTTATGTTAAAAAATTTGGGCATTAATGTTAGAGATGAAATTATAAACGATCTAATACGAGAGGCCAGTCATTCGGGTAAGTTATTTGGTAAATTATTATTTAATTAAATGTTAAAGGTGAGGAAAGTCCAAAATATATTAACGAATAAAGCTAAATTTATATCTGCTAAGCGGGAGGGTGTAATATCAAAGCACAATTTTTTGTCCTCGGGTCTCTTTTTTTCTAGTTTTTCTCTAGCATGGTTTCTTGGGGCCTAAACTAGATTTTTTCTTCATATATGGATTAAGATTTACCAAGTCGTAATATATCTGCAAATGCCATTACTTCATTAGCTAACTTCCAAAACAAGAAAAATATTAAATATTTTCTAAGTAAACAAAGTTAAATTATATTAAATCTGAAAAATCAAACATAATTGTTTCTTTATACTTAAGACTGTATATGCACAAATTCATTGTACATATCGTTACCTTAGTTAGTATAAAGCGATACCAGCTCAAGACTTGCCAAGATATTTCAGTAAAAGCAACACAGGGTTTGGTATTTTTTTTGTTTACTCAGCGATATACTTTAACACAAATCATAAAAATGTCTGTTAAGTTTTTTTTTTTTTTACTTTCTTCGTTTTGGTCGTCTTAGTTTACATATGTTCATTGAAAAGGAAAAATCTTTTAAACACACATATGCACACAAATACATTATTTTGGTTTTAAAACACATACACATGCAGTTAAATGAATTAAAATATTTTTTGGTTCATAACCGTTTATTTGTACAAAAAAATGTGAACACAATCATGCAAACAAAAAAGTATAAAATGATTTTATTTTTCTCAAAAATATATGTGCGTGTGTACAGAAATGTATGTTTCCGTCTTGACTCCTGTATGAACGCTTAAACAACTTTAAGCGCCTTACGTTTCGGTGAAAAGAAACAAGTTTTCAATAAAACTGTCAGTAAAATTAAGTTTTTTGTATATATTTAAGTATGTATATGCATATGTTTTTATATATATGTAAGTACTGAAATACTGGATTTGTAATTTTAAAGCACTAAACACATAATTGAGCAAAATGCGATAGGTATTGGCAAATGAAGTCTAAATATTTTCGCTTAAAGCGAATTAATTTTTAAATTTTTTTAAGCTATTTTATGGGGCAAAATGGGAGGGAATCAAAAACATAATGCGCATGTATCAACACTTGAAGAATTCCTTGGTCCATTGTGAACTTCTATAAAAAAAAGTAAGAAAAATAAAAAACATGTAAGGGGGCTATATTCGGCTGTTCCCAGCCATCTGATCTAGCCAAATTAGTTCGTACTGCAAATATTGTAATGAAAATACTTTGTGCCGTGTTCAAAGTCAAAAGCTATCATAGTTTTTGAAAAATATATAACTTTGCAAAATTTCAATGTTTATGTGTATAAGAGAAATACCATGTAGAAGGTTTGACGTCGAGGGTAAGAATTATTGTATCATTACTTTCTGTAGAACATTTGAAGTCGATAGCTATTATAGTTTCTGACATATAAATTATAGAAAATTCGACAAAAATCTTTAATTTTTATGGGAGCTGCCCCTTCTCCTGCAATTTAGCGCATTAAATATTTCACAAAATTTTTGCAATTGTAGAGGAAATACCACTTCCCCTAAACTTATCTGACAAAACCTTTTCCCTAATTTATGTCCCTATCTTCGAAGTATCCGTGCCAATTTTGAGGCAAGATTGACTATATTTTCTGAGATATATTGGGATTTTGTCCTAAAAAATGGACTGTCTCAGAGTTATTTCTGATTGTTTGATATCAAAACGTATTCTGTTCTACTTTAATTGAATCCGGAAACTTGATTTCAACAAACACACAGACAGACGGATATGACAATATTGGCGTCCCTCTTTTTAAGGATCCAGAATATATATTTATACTTTATGGGGTCTAAAACGAATATTGTAGAAATAAACGGAATGCCAAATTAATTATACCCTTATCACTATGTGAAGGGTATAATAAGACATCACTTAAAGTAGAAAGGAAGTGGTAAGAAAGAAGAAAATAATTTTTTATACGAGTGTGACACATCCCTCTCCATTGCCTCTCTCCCAGCCACTTGATTAAAATGATAATTCCAATAGTGCTTTCTAGCTTACACTGCAAAGATTTCGGGAAATCTTTTACCCAGGTACTTGACCCTATGTTTCTGCAATCTCAGAAAGTTCAGACAAAATGTTCTGCCTTCTCTTATTCTTTGTGTCAGAAATCTTAATCTGCTCGTCAACCGGAAAATTACCAATTACCAAAGTGTATGAGCTCAGTTGCGGCCACTATGAAATCCCTCCCGTTCCTCCATTTAAGATTTGTTATGTTAAGCATCCAGGTTTTAATCTTCCCATAATATCGACCTATTGTTGGTCTTACCGCTTCCCCCTTTTAAGCCAATTTTAGGACCGAGCCGCTATGAACAAACCTTTTATCAATTTGGTTACTACTTATTCCGCAATGTACGTTGGTAAACAAGGTCTGACATTTGAGGTATCCATTATCCCACCACGGACGTTAAAAAGTCCTTTACCAAGCTATATCTGACCCAATGCCCCACTGAGGCTCAATGGAACCCCAGAGTGTAAACATAACTATTAACCTTACTATTCCCTGAAAAATTTTTCACTATAAAAACCGTTGCCCTTGAAATGGCCATTATCTCCGCCTGGACACAGTTCGCTCACCATGTAGTCTTAAGCAAAATTTGATTTTCTCTTTTATGATAGAAATCTGGCTTCGATGCCTATATCCATCTTAGATCTGTCAGGGAACACCGCATACCTCTGTATAACAGGTATGCAGTATCGAATTAACAATCCCTTTCAAAGATAATTATCGGTGGTGTGCTTTCAAAACTAACCTCCATTACCATATAGTTCATCTTCGATTCCCGGACTAAACTTAATTCCCAATACCAGTCTCTCACTATATCCTAGTCAGGATTGGGAAAAACAATTTTCCCAATCCTGACTTGCCTAGTTTGAACAAGCTTGTTGCTGCCATTCGCACCTGCCAGTATAGAATAAGTACCGTGCAAAAAATGACGTCTAGACCTGCTGGTGACTTACTCCTCCTGGCACTAGTTTTGCCAAGTAAAGCACATCTTTGGACCTAGTAAACAGCTTCCTATAATATCTATAGTATTACTACCGCCTCTCACCATGCAGTCTTACAATCAGTTTTCTACCTTATGCTGTAAGTCCCAAATTTTTTCTATTTTTTTCGTATAAGGCCGCCAAAGGGCAGGTTTTCCTTTTCTGTGATAGGTGACTATTAAGGATTATTCTTAAATACCTAGACTCTACCCTATTGAGTTTTAGGCTTCTAAAAGCCCCGACCGGTGAAGATAATTAGTTCCGTCTTGGCAGGATTTACGCCCAATACGTTTTATGACGCCCATAAAAAGTACACACCACTTCGATTGTGGAGCTCCCCAAGAGTTAGAAGAAACTTTACTCTGCCCACATCCTCTGCATGTGACACGTTCCTTCTACATTGATAAGCCATTGACCATTAGGTGCCACAATAGGGGTTAAATCTTTTTACCGTGTAATGTCCTACCTTGATACGATCCACCTCTTCTATTCTAAAATTTGTAACCCTGCTCTTGAGAATTGGGTTTATCTTTTCGACTAAGAATTATGTGGCTTCTAAGTCCCTAAAATCATTACTTTTTGCCTTTATTTTCACATTTTTTAAGGCTTCTTCTATATCTAGGAACGCTACTACATAGTATATATTTCCCCATTCTATATAACCAACTACATTATGAAGTACACCCTCGACCGCTTTACGCTTGCCGTAAGCTTGTTGAACCACATTAATGGTTTGAGGAACAATAAAATTTTCCAGATTAAGATACAGCATCCTAAGTAAGAAAGATGATAGACTAATAGCTCTGAAGTTCTTTGGTTTCGAGTGGACTATCTTAGCAGACTTTGGTATAAAAATTAGCCTGACCTTTTCTCTCCTCTTAGAAGAAGATATTCTCAATAAACCATCAGTTACAGTGTGATTTTAGAAGCTTTTTGTGGCATGTCAAGTATAATCCCATCAGCATCCCAAGATGTATTGCTCTAAATGGTATTAACTGCCTACTTTACTTTCTCGTTTGTCACCAGTTTCTCTACTGTCTGCTGTTTGAAGTCCAGTAACCCTAAGTCACTTTCAGACAACTGTAACGGTATCATTTTAAACATCCCTTCAGCCCAGAGAGTATGTATTCAAAAAATCCCGTCACCGTTGGGTTTCTAAAAGCTCTTGAAAGCTCATTTACCGACTCTATACGCAATACCTTTACCAGGAAGCCCTTTAAGTTTTCTTTAGAAATCCATTTTACCTATTCAGGTTTACTCTATAAAAAATTTATTTAGGTGTGTAGGTACTCGTACATAAACACTATCAACTATATCTTTTACTACTTTGTACAATTTAAAACGATATATTGTAATGTTGTCACTTCAGATAAACAAAACAAATGAGAAGAAGGTTGTTTAACTCTTATTGACAGGTATTAAATAGATTACAACAAGTTCCATACACATATGTGAGTATGTATTTTGGTATACTTATGTCTGAATAATAAATAAATCCAAACAATACAAAAAGGTTGATGACAACTGAAGTCTTAAGACTAAAAAAATTAAAGCTTGTCATGACTTAATAAATTATTAATATTTTTTTTAACAACTAAGCCCTTTTTTGACAAGGATGGCTAAATCCAATTTGAAATATTTCAATGTGTATGTCTTATATTTAATAAACCAATCAGTGAAAGAGTTCACCTGAAGTAGAAGACTTTAAGAAAAATATTATTAAAAATATTTTTAAGTTTAAAAATTTTATTTTAGAATATTTTTAATAAATTTTTTTAAGGATTTTTCCAAAATTTTGCTTGAAGTTTGTTCTTTTACTTAAAAAATATCAAATATCATTCTTTAAACATAAAAAAGTGTTTCATTATTAAATTATATAAAAAAAAATATGAAAAGTTTTTATAATTGACAACCGGTTTTTAAATTTACGAAAAGTTTCTTAAAAATTAATTTTACAAACTTTTCATTGCTAAAAAAGTTTTGTAAATTTTTAACACTAAATAAAAAGCCCAAGATTATTTCATATTTACATCATTTAATTTTATAGTACTTAAAGTTTTAAAAAACCTTTTATGTCAGTTTTTTTAATTTATTATTTAACAATTTATTTTAACGGCTTTTAAAAGATCATAACCTTTTAATGAGGGGATAAAATTCAGCTTCGTTTATTGTATTGTTATGAGTTTTTTAAGTATTTAAAGCAAAAAGAGTGCCATTGAATTGTGTTTAAAATTATTTAGCACGCAATATCCTTAAAAATGGTAAAGGATAAAAAAACAAAATAATTTTTTGTAAAAAAAGAATATTTTGTTTTGATATGCCTTTTCGTTTTACGACTGGGGAGTGGTTTGAGCTTTTATAGGCATAAGCAATTTTTTTGTAATGTTCTAGGTAATTAGCATAAAAACCATTAGTTTATCCATATTCTTAAAGGTATTATTGTGGAAATTTTCGCTTAATTACTTCTTAACATAATAATTGAATTTTTTTTTAATTTTTTGCAAAAATTTCTTCAGGCCATTGACTTTTTTTCAAGTCACATTTACACATTTACATTTTTTAGTAACTACACGTGTATCTAATAGTTAAATAGAAAATTATGTAAATATTAGGTCTAAAAGGAATTTCTTATATTCATATGCTGCTCATTAGGACTTGACATAAAATTATGAAAAAAAAATTTTTTTCCAAAAAAGTTTCTGGTGTTTTCTAAGGAATTTATTTTATGCAAATTAGTTTTACCACTTTCAATAGAAATATTCGCATTAACTATTTATCCATGTAAGTACATAATTAAATCCATCGTTTTCCTATAAACTTATATATTATTATTCATAAGTATTTCTTTTACTGCGTTTCAAATTTTGTATTTTGCAAACTCAAAGTTGTTTATAGTTCGTCTTGAAAAGAAATAAAAATGAAATGAAAGTATTACTTCTTATTTTATCGGCTTTTTTTATTTGTTTGTTTGCATGACTGAAATGCGTAGTAGCGAGTTAATATTCATATACAACCTCAAAAATATTTGATATTACCAAAAGAAAAAAATATATAAAAAACAAAATAAAACAAAATGGCATTACAATTGGCAGTAAATAAAATTAAGAAATTTGTAAAAAGCCTTTTTCTAACGAACAACGAAATTTTTAGAACAAAAAATTGAAAAGCCCAAACCTTACTGAAATATACTTCAAAAACTAATGCGCAAAAAAAAAACTGAAACTTTCCGTATTCTTTTAAACAAAGCATTTGTTATTATTTATTTAAACTTAACTTTCATAAATTCATAATATAACATAAGATGTTCCTTATCTGAAGAAAAAGCTTTGTTGTACCTAGTCTGCCAGTATGTGAAAGAAACATGTTCGGCGGTTTTTCATTCAAACAATTGAGGCAGTCATCAGTATCTTCCTGAGTTTTTAACGGTTCCCAATATTTGAGCCAACTAACGCTTCTAAGTAAGAGAAAATCATTAGATATGATTTATTAAGGACTGCAAATGGTGATTACTGTGGAAGAGTGGTCTGAAGATACAGGGTTTCTGGTGGCAGATTTGTATTTGAACGATAGAATGGAAATGCGGATTTTATTTTTTTAAAGTGCGTTATCCAGGTATCTTCCGTCGAGTTAAACACACTGTGCAAACCGAAGCCTTATATTATACGTCACACGCTGCAGTAGATTTGGTTCCTTTAAGCTAATTTCTCGAAGAAAATTTTCCTTCAAAGCCACAAGAGATTGTGACTGTAATTATGAACCCTCTCTTTGAGTAGCCCCATAAAAAAACAATGGGAGCTAGATTGGTCTACCTCAGTGGCCACAAGATGTTCCTAAAGTGACTGATCAGTTTTTGGGGGAAATTTTTTGAAGCAAATTCATCGAAGCTCTGGCTGTGTGGGCAGTTGCCCGAATTTGTTTAAGCCCCGTATGTGAAAAGTACGATGGATAACCTCGCAGGTACGTCAAATAGAATCCCGTAATCATGCGTCAAAAATTTTAACCGTTGACATTCGACGCCTGGCCTCGATAATTTTTGAAAAAAATGGTTGAGTTATCTCATGCATGGATAAGGGCACACCAACCAGTTACCCCGGGGCAATGCAATGGTTTTTGATGTTTCAATCGGGAGTTGCGTGTTTTTATAAACCATTAAGGGTAATTATGCTCTTTGATGTGGATGTTTAAGTAAAATTTAGCCTCGTCGCTCCAAAAAATTGGGTTTACAATGCAAAAACACTTCACGAAAATTTTTGCGTAAATTAAAGTCACTTTCATTCAGTTTTTGAACGATTTCAATTTTAAAAGGTAACTTTAGATCATTTCTTAAAATTTTATTAATACTCACGCTTGAAAGTCCCAGGTAGCCTGCTCTTTTTTGTATTGAAAGTCACGGATTTTCACGTTAATTGCTTTCAACCAGTTCAATGTTTTCGGGAGTCTTTAAAGATCAACTGTGCCCTGGCCGTGATTCATTAACGGCCTAAGCATTTCCGCGAAATTTCTGCATCCACGCACGAATTAAATTTACACTCGGTCCATTACGTATTCGCCAAATTTTGAACAAAATTGTCGGCGAGCAAGTACGTGAAAATCATTACTCTTAAAAAAATGTCTCCACAGCGAACGCGCAATGTTACCCGATCACTGCGACATCGTGATAATTGGGCTAATAGGTTGATTATACAGTTAAAATAATGTTAAGTCCCATTTCAGACACAGAATAATACAAAACTCGATTTCTAAGTCAGCAGTTAAGTATTAGCAAAGCGGCGATCTAAAGATTTATAAAATTTCCTGTACTGGTTTTTCATTAATTAATATGTATCTAGGCAGGCAATAACTTGATTAATCGCAAGGTTCTGGAAAAAGTCTTTTGATAGGATATTAGTTGCTTAAATAAAAGGCTCAAAGCAGCCACCCATCAAATTGTGTTTAAATCTTGATTTAATCAGTATCGGTTATCTACTATTCCAAAAATTTGGCTAAATGATTATTCAAGACTTTGTATAGTTTTTCTTAATTTTTATTTTTTATTTTTGCCTGTTTTATTAAAAACAGATCTACGAGCCGTGTCCTGACTTAAGCATTTCTTTGGTTCTTCTCGATATATTAACTTAAATTATAGCAAATTTCTAATTTAAATTTTGTTTTTAAATTAAAACATAGAATGTTGAATATAGTTTTAAATTTAATTTCGCATTATCTGACTAATCAGTTTAACTAACTAACTTACAATTTACGAGTTTTTAACTAAATAAGCTAATTGATTATAAGATCTATAATAAAAAAAATAAATAAAATGCTGTTTAAAATATATTAAACTTGACCTTCCCCATAAATTTTCTTAAATAATTTTTTTTTATTACAACGCAACACGCATTCACACATACTCCTACACACATATATACACATACATTTAGAAGCGTGTGTTCTTATTCAATAAGGGTTTCTTTTGTTAAAGCCCTATAAAAAATAATGTTATGAACTTTAAACATGTCAAAAGTGTTAAAAGGCACGTTTGATGGTTAGTTGAGGAATTTTTGTTTTTGAAAATAATAACAATAATAATAGTATCGAATAAACGATAACATCAATAATTCCAGTGTGAGAATATTGTAAATACACATGCATGTGTATTATTTGCAAATTTTCCTCGTGCACATAGTCACTCGCTGAAAGGAGTAAATAAGGGAACCATTATTAACGTATGAAACAGTGTTGCCATAAGATGAAATTTTAAAAGTGAGAAAGGGTTAAAAATGAACTGCTTTAATGTTCTACAAGTAGATTTTGAAAAAATAATTCGTCACATTAACATCAGCTAAATAAAATTTTTAGCGATAGATTTTGTCGTTAAAAACGCATAAACGTTAAAAATAATATCAGTTTTATGTCAATTACGCATAACTCTGACTCAATTAAATTTTAAATAGTAAGAAAAATGTCATTCTATGACTTTTGTAGCAAAGTTATTAAAGCATTAATAGCTGAGAAATTCCATGCTTAATGTCCCAACATTAGGAAGTCTTTCTCTTTTTATAAATCTGTCTATTTACCTCTAAAAAAGAATGAAAGTGATAGAAATAAAAAACTTATTGATAAATATTTAATTTTTTTTTTATTTGTCAAAAGTTTTTTATGACCATAAATCAATAATCTCAACAACACCAAGTTAATTAAGCCCGTTTTCAAGTAAATTTAACACAACACGATATTAAAGGTAAAAATTAAAACAATTCAACTTTGTAAGGCTACACTCGTAAGTGTCTTCTAGTGATTATTATGAGCAGAAACTATGCCACTAATTTCTTAATACTAAATATTTGACATCATACCATCCTTAGAAATTATATCCTTTCTAAAAATTTAAATTTTGAATTGATTGAGCTACAATAAAAAATTTGAGTAAAATGGTCACACCTGTCACAATAAAATTTCCCAGCTAAAAAGCGCTAACTATTACTTAGCACTTTTTAAACAAAAAAAGTACATTTTACAAATACATTTATATATTTAGGGCCATATGAAAAAAAAAATTTTATTTAAAGTAGACTTTAAGTACTGATTTTATATGAAAATTTCGTTTTAAAACCCCTCGTTAAATTTAAAATTTTTTTTGGATACGAGCCTTATACTATAGTGCTAGATCTAGCACTACAAGTGCTAAAATGGCAAGCCTGGTATGGAGGAACAATAAGTAACAGAGTTGTTGGCTGCAAAGAGATAATTTTTTTAAAAAAGGAAGTAATAGGGAAACTTTAATTAATTTTTCAAAACTATCGCTTATTAAAAAAATATTTAAACCCGTTTTTATTTTAAGGCGCTTTGTAGGAAAATTAAAAAAAAAACGTTAAAATCCCCCAATAAATACAAACCAAAACAATTATTTTTTGATTTTTTTGTCATATAAAGATCTCCTTTGTTTTCTTCTCCCTGTTTTTTTTTATTCAAAAACTATTTCTGTTTAAATTGCTCGTCTAAAATCTCTAAATTTTAAAAATATATTTTTTTAAAAATATTAATATTGTAATGCTGCAAGTATTAATAAGCACAATTGAATTTTTACACTTAAATTGGTCAGTTTTGTCCAAATGGAACACTGCCTCTTAATTGGCTTTATATTTTTCATTCATTATTTTGAAAACGTAGCTCATTCAAAAGGGTGTATTCTTAAGTTACAAAAATGCAATTAAATGCTAAAACTAAGGTTAAAAAGAAAACTAAAATATAACAGTTATGTGATTATTTATTTAATTCCTTATATTTACTTCTAATTTACCTACAAAAATTTTTTCGAATAAAATATCAGAACTTCCATCCCTGCTCATGCCACGCGTTTTGCAACGGCTTTTGCGGTTTTACTTGCGATACTTGTAAAAAAATATTTGTTTGCCTGTATTTATTTATCAATACATTATTATTCACTATTTACAAATATTTTGCCAATATTTTGAAAAATCATTTTCATTAAGCACGCACACTTTATTGATTTTATTTTAGTGTATTTTTTTTTTAATATATAGCGTTGACATTGAAAAAAGAGGAATTTTACTTAATGCTTGTTTGCGGCAAAATAGTTGCAAATTATGGGAAAAAATTTCTACATCCAGAAAAATAATCGTTATTGCAGCTAAACTATTTTCCATTTTGAAAATAAAATTTATTTTGTGTAGTTTTAATGTAAAAATTTTTTAACCAAATTCAACTATTTTACGTAAAAACATTCTAATACATTTTAACTTAAAAAAAATGTTTTTAACTAATTTTTTTATAGCAAAATTACAATCTTATTCATCTAAAGGCTTTTACGCATTTTTTTGTAAAAGCATAATGACCTGAACTTATTTCTAAATACATCGTTTCATTTATGCTTAATTTTGGCTAAGCCTCTTTTTATTTAACTTGTGTTTTTTTATTTTCGTTTATTTTATGAATCCTTAAATTATATAAAAACATTCGTCATCAAATCTTATTTTGTTTTGTTTTTATAAGATTTTCTTGAATTGTTTTTTTTTTTGCAAAATATTAAGCATTTTCAATCAAACATAAATTGATAAGTCCATTTGTTCGTTACTCAGAGTTAAGTCCAAGGATAAAACAATTAATATTGTTGCTGATGTTAAGTGTGTGTTTTTTTTTTATTAAAAAGAAGGCTAGAACATTTTCTGGGAGAAATATTTTTATACAGTAATGATTCTACGTTTGACATTAAGATAATGAAGCTCTTAAAGATGAAATTTATTATTTAATATTACTCAAAGTAAAGTCTTACATACATGTGAACATACCCATTGATGGTTTTATATTGAATAAATAAGATAAAATTAAGGCCACGAAAACAAAAATTCAAAAATATTTTTTATTTATTAAAATTTTACTTTATTTTTGATGCTAATAATTTTACTCAATAAAAAAAATATAAGCCTTAACGGTGTTTGTTCGCTTATCGGAGCCTTTACTTTGTTTTCGTATGCTGCTTAAAAACACTTATCAAATCTTAATAAAAAATCAAGTTTTCTGAAAACTAAATAAAATTTAAAATTATGTCACATTTTGTTTAATGTAAGAAATATTGGTTTTAACACAGTACGCATTCGCCAATGTGGCGTATGATTAATATTAAATATTTTTTAAAGCATAAGCATACTTTAAATCTTAAAGTTTTTTTAACTTAAACATAACATACATTTTAGCTCGGCTTATTTTTAAGGCTCTTAAAAGTTTTAAAAATAAAATAATTTTCTTATTAAAAAAATATTCATTACAAAGGAGTTAATTGATTATAATATTTTTAATAAAATAGTTCTAAACGAAACAACTTATACTTAAAACTTTTTTAGGATCTTTTTAAAAAAATATTCTTCTATAATAAGGCTTTCTTTAATACAAAGTTTAAAATAAAAAAAAAACCCCCATTAAAGAATAACCCTAATAATTGTTTTTTTTTATTTTTTAACTTTCTATAAGACAAATTGAGTTAAGCTATTGTATTCTGTTTATTAGCAAACTTTCTTAAAAACATAACTTCTAACTACTTACATGGTTTAAATAGTTAAATATAATTATTATTTGTTATAATAACAATGATATAATTCTGGTCTATAATTTTATTTCACACACATATATTTTTATTACGACATATGTATTTAACAACAACAGCTGTACAAAAGCAATAATTATAAAACGTTTAATAAGCGAACTCCATCCGGGCGAAAAAAAAATATTTTATGCACACAAAAGCAATGCACAAACTTAAGGCGCCTTTACATGGTAATATATTAACTATGACATGCCAAAAAAAACGTTGTGGAATAATACAAAATTTTATCATGTAAAACAGGGATCATCGGCACACCAATATATTTAAATATTTTGATTGTGTTGATTGTTTGTTTTTGAGCGTGATTATTTGTCTCTTATGACACTAGGGTGGCCATAGCTGAAAGTTCAAAATATGATAGAATTGCATTGAAAAAGTTTTGGAATGTAATATTAAAAATTAAGCCGCTTATGTTAAAGGTAAATCTTCATGAATTCGAAATAATTTTTTTCATACTACTTAGTTGTGCAAAATCTCATAGATATTAAATGTTTATTGACAATATTTTATGTGGATAAGACCTTTGACATGTTTATTACTTAGTTTATTTCTGATTTTGCTTTAAACTATCTTTTATAACAAAAATAAAGACGCGCAGAAATAAGTTATACCAATCATTGAATTTAATTTAAAAATTTGTCCATTAAACATTTTGAAAATTCTAGCTGGCCACAGTGATCGTCTGGCACAAGAGACGGCAAAACCTATTTTTTTATTCTTACTCTTTTCAATGCTCATTTTAACATGTGTTCTGTGAATGTTAATTTTCTAAATCAATTAAGAAATTTACGTATTCTCATCACATCAGAGGTGTAAAAGATTGACAGCACTAACAAAATCTAATGAAGGTGGCTTCGTTTTATGAAACATATCACAAACAATCAAAATCAACGCTTAGGTTTTGCATGTGTTTTATATACTTAAATATTGCAGAGCTTAAGCCATATGTCGTTACTACAAAAAAGCAAGCCAGAAAAAAACAATACCATTCGTGTAAACGAGAAAAATACTAAGGGAAGACTTTTATCCTTTTTTATTAAACAGGTATATATTGATTTGATTAAAGAATAAAGTTGATCAAAATATAGCTCAATTTGATCATATTTAATTTTTGATTAATTTTTTTACATTTTGATGAAATTGTCACACCTTTGCAGTTCCTAAAAGGATTTTATTAATAAAAAATAAATAAAAATAAGAAACCAAGCACGATTAAAAAAATTTTAAACTACCGTTTAAAATAAATCATTAAGCCAGTCATCAGAAATATTTTACACAACACGGTCTTAATTAAACACTTTCTAAAACTCAAATTTGTAAGGTCACACTCGTTACAGTCTTCTAGTGTTCAATGTGAGAAAAGTCAAGTTCCTTCAAAGTCTTCTTACGCTTACAAGCATACCATTTTAGAAAGTTTAAGCCTTTTTTATTTAAATTGTTGGATTATTTTAGTTTTAAACAAAAATGTAAGTAAAATTATTACATCTGTCACAATTAAATTACCCTTGAGTAACATAAAACAATTTTTAATTTTCCATGCCTAGATTTCTTTATGTGCTGCTTTAAGCGTGCAATTTTGATAAATTCCAAAATGTAATGGCTTAAACAAATTTATATAATCTTAAAAAGTCATATGCCAAACTTCGTAATTAATTTTGTTTACATTTTAAGCATATCTGTTTCACAGTGTTATACTTTCTCATGTTATTTTATTATTTGACATGTCGTAATATTTAGTATAATCGTCTGAAACCAATTTAGATTAGAGACCTGCACCAAGTCCTATTCAAGCTAATTCAAGAACCGCATAATTTTCTAATTCTTGTGTTATTGTGCGGTTAAACGGTTTAAGTTCTGAAATGTAGAGTAGCTAAAACAGTTTTTGTGCTGCAGTGTAGAGTAGTTAAGAATAAAGAGTGGTGTTAGACACTGTGGTCGATAAAAGAAATTACTGTGCTTATGGTGTGGCAACAACAACAAAGACTTAAGAGTAATGTAGTTAACAAATAATAATACACACAATGTTGAGTGGGTACATACACAAGCAAACATATACACGAGCAGGCAAATCAATATAAAACTTATGCGTAATTACATTACATTACATACATATGAACATTCAAAATCAACCCCCGTTTTTTATAACTATCACACCAGGAACATCCCGCCAACAGTAAAGTTTCGAGATGAATCTAAATGGAAGTGTGCGATCATGATGAATTGATGTGCCGTGGTTGTTTGCTTAAATGTGCTTAACTGTGAATATATTTTTCATTTAAGTTAAGTTAAGTAAACAAAAGAGATGGCGAACAATACAACGCAGTACTTAATTTTGTGTGTGCACACGTAAGGTATATGAAATGAATTGAAAATTCGAGATGATGCCTTATTTAGTGTCGTCTTGGGCTGGCATCTAATTTAGATATCACTTAGTGTGTATGATTTTCTGGATTTTATTTATAAAGTTTTACAAATATTTTTCAAGCTCTTTACCGTATTTTATTTGGATTTTTTTTTAGTACGGGCATTTCAGTTTTATTATGTTTTACTTTTATAATAATAAGTTATTGTAAAGAAATAGCAGAGTTAAAAGGTCTTGATAGTGTTATATTTATTTGTCGATAATCGTCGATTATCAAGGAAATTATATAATAGAACATTTTTACGTAATAGAAGTATTGTTTCACTAATTAAAATTTTTTAATTTAACAACTAGTAAAGTTCTAAAAAAATATTTTTGTACGCCATTTGACATGTCTGCCCTATTGTATTTGCAAAAGCTAAACAGCCAAAGGCTAAAAGTTAATTGCATAAGAGTAAAATATACGTGCATACATTTATTTATATAAGTTCTATATGCATACATACATATATACGTGCATACATAGCTTACACATTTACTTATCACTATTTTCCTGTTGTTTCCCTTCATACAACTAATAGGACAGAAGATTTAAAAGATAAATATTTTTATATAAAAATCCTTGTCGCTTGTAGAATATATTTAATTCATAAATAAGAAGCCAAATAATATATTTTAACTATGTGTCCACAAATCTTTATTAAAATTTAAAAAATGCTATACTATTTATGACCTAAAGCCAAAAATAAATATTCTTAAAAATAAAAAGAAATACTAACAGGTCAATGATTAATTATTTAACAATTTAAAAATCTTTGAAATAAAGTCACCTTAACTTTTCGCAGATCCTAGTTCTGACATTAAATTAAACAAAATGTGTTAGAGCTTAATATTGTCAGACTTGGCCGACTATAACTTTCTTATCTGTTAGACTACACTACAAAATCTATCCAAAAATCAAAATACATTCTCATTTGCTCGTTGGGTTAAACGGGATGTGGCAAATGATATTAAGTATTCCCAAGTATCTTGGTGTGTGTGTGCGTGTGTAAGCGTAATTGAAAAAATTTTATTCAATGGCTTTAATCTACATAATCATCTATTAAAATCAAAACTGAAAACCATGGTAAAATCATTTGGTCTAACCTTTTGAAAAACACAAAATCACTGTTTAATATAATAAAACACATAGTAAAGTGGTCGAGTGAAAACAAAACAATAAGAATGTGAACAGAATGATAAATTAAAATTAACAAAACTATACTATAAGACGAAATGTAAAAGAATTCAATCTCCACATAAGGTTTTTTAAAAAAAAATTTTAGAATATTAAATGAGTGCTTTTACTAATTCGTTAAATTTGGTTTGTATTTTTTTTCGATTGATTTCAAAAAAGGATTTTTCCAACAAATAATAAAAATTTAACATACTAAAGGAATAAAAAAATAATTTTAATTTTAGTAATTAAAATAATTTGGAATTTAAGTCAAAATTATTTTTACAAAATTGTAATATTTTTTAAAGAATAATTTACAAAAGTAAAAATTTTTTTTAAATTTTTCAAATAAGTAATACTAAAAAAGTTATAGTTTTTTGCACCAGCTGAGTGGGATACATTTTTAAACCCTCTGCAAGTTCTCGTCAGCACTTTGTCCTTGTTTAATTGGAAATTGCATTCAAGAATTATTGAGGTTAAGCAGAAGATATTAACCAGTAACACTTTATAACCTTACGAAGACTGCTGACGAGAAATTAAAGCCAGTTTCGAAAATACTTTCCACTCGGCTAATGGCAGGAAAAATCTATTTCAGAATAATTCTTCAATAAGAATTAGAAGTATAGAGAAGAGCTACAAAAATTATAGAAGAAAGTAAAAATTTCATTTCCAAAAAACTCAAATTTATTTTTAAATTATGTATCTACGTTTTAAGATGGTTTTTTTTCAATTTTTGATATTTGAATTTTTGACATTTTTTTTAATTTCGGCAGTTGCAGGTTTGTTAACTTACAAACATACCTTAATAAGAACGTAATACCTTGCGTTTTTTACCGCAAAGCGAAAAATCGTTTGTTGAGTTTTTTGAAAGGACTCTTGAATGTTTAAGTTTGCTTATAATAATTCTCAAAAAGTTTATTGAGGCTATTAGATAAAGGCAGAAAGTATTCATGAGTTTTTTTTAAGAATTTGGTTTAAGTCTATTGATGATTTGGTGTAAGAACCAATGAAATGCTTTTAGACACACTTAACCTTAAACAAGCCTTGTAAATAAACTTAAAAACTTGGGATCAAATCCTGAATAATATATAAAACTGGAAAAGCAAAAAAGGTTTTGTTTTCGGTTGCTCTTGAAAACATTTAGTTGTAACCAATTGTTATCCAGATGTAAAAGGGAAAAAGAAAATCGAAACAGTTGAATAATTAAAATCGATTTGTTGAGCTTTTTGAAATGACTCTTGAGTGGTTTGTTTTGTTTATAATAATTCTTAATAAGTTTATTGAGATTATTATAAGGCCGAAAATATTCATGAGTTTCTTTAAGAATTTGGTTAAGGCCTATTGACGATTTGGTGTAAGAACCAATGAAATGCATATAGACACACTTAACCTAAAACGAACCTTGTAAATAATCTAAGAAAATTTGAACCAAATGCATAATAATAATACAAAAATGTTTATACAATATTGAAAAAAAAACTAAACAAATATATGTATTAAATTTTTTGCAAATAATTTTTTTTGTAAATTAAATTAAACAGTTAAAAATTTAATAGAAAAGTAGAACCAACAAATAAAAAAAATAATTACAAGAAAAGTTAAAGATCCTTAAGTTTTTGTGTAATTATTTTAGCTCTTAAAATATTCATTTAAATATATTCTAAAGTTATTATAGGTTTCTTAAGCTAAACTTTTTTAAAAACTCTTTCTAATTTTTTATTGCTAATAAAGTGACTTTAAATTTAAAGAATCTTGTTCTTTTAACTCCCTTGCTTAAAGATTAAACCACAAATAACATAAAATTTAATTTAAACTTAAACAAACGAAAATTCACACACACATACTTACACACAGTTCAACAGAGAGAAGAAAATTCCTTGCCGACCCGACATTAAAACAGATTTGCAATATACGAAAAATAGCATATGTTTGTACATAAGTATGTAGTTGTTTTATAAATGTTTTAGCTAAAAGAAATTTCACGAGTTTTAACTTTTGTTAAAAGCAAAAGTCTTTAATACGGTTGCATACACAGCAAAGCATGTAATAAACATTAAGCATTTCTTAAGAACTTTTATAATTTTTGTTTCTTTTTTGTTGTTTCTTAGGTATTTTTCATTACCCAACCAGTCAGTGGTAGATGAAACTATTTAACTAAGAAACTAAAACGACAAGAAAATGTTTTAAGAACGTAACATATTGCTTTAAGGCATGAACTTGAAAGGAAATAAGACAATTGTATTTCAAGTTTATTAAGAGATAAAATAAATTAAAAAGTTTTAAATTTTTTCGAAAAAAAAAATCCAATATTTTGTAGAGGTTTTTACAAAAATAACTGCTGTCGAGTTAAAGACCTTTAAAAACAATTGATTATTTATTGTTTCTTTTTGCAGTTTTTTTCATTTAATTTTTTTTTAAGAAAAATGTTATATCTGTGAAAGTGTAGAAAGTGAACTCTATTATAGAGATTTTTTTTTAAATTTTTAGAAATTACCCTTAACTTGTTAAAGGAAATCGTTGGTATCAAATTCAAGACTTCAAAAAAATTTTCTTTAAATATATTAAAATTAAAGAAATCCAGCAAAATAAAAAAAAAATTTTTTTTAACAGTTAGAAACTCAATCCGCTTTTTGAAATATATGTATATTTTGAAAATATATAAATTAAGTAATTTTTAGCAATGTAATTCCTAGACGTTTCCAGCAAGTGGACTTTAATGTGTTTCCACACGGAAAAAAAATATTTCAATTGAATTCAACGCTAAGAAAAAGTAAAAATGAATGTCCGTTATTCCGTGATATTTTTTTTCCAGAACTTTAAGAAATATTATACATTTGGAAGGTATTTTTTGACACTGTTTTTACTGAGTTCTGTTTTTTCATATTATTATTATCGAATCTTCGCCTTTGGCGAACTAACAAAAAGTATTCAAATCTTGAAACTAAGTAGTTAATATTAGTCCAGCCAGTACCAGACTAAAATTTAAGTTCTCATACTAATTAATAAGCTTCATATAAGCGCAATAGTATCCCTCCTTTTCAGACGGGTGTGTCCACTATGTAGCAGAATGTTTCGGGCGAGCGGATTTGGGTGAGTTTCCAGCTTATTTAAATACTTGTCCACATAGTTCAGGATTTCGCATTTAACTAGTGGAACTTTTAGATCCTTGTGGATGTTGAAAACAGCATACCAAGGAGCACCAGTTATCATTCTTAGGATTTTTTTTGACGGCGTTAAATTTTTTTCTATGTTGGATGCGGAAGCAGTGCCCCATAATTGTATACTGTAGCACCAAATTGGTTTCAAAATCGACTTGTAGAGTAACAGTTTACAATCAAGACGAAGCACAGAGTTTCTGCCGATTAGCCAATGGATTTGTGTAGCTTTAAGTTTAATTTGCATCAACTTCGCATCTATATGTGTCTTCCATGTAAGGCGACGATCCAGGTGAATGCCAACACATTTTGTTTCAAATCGCTGGGGCATTATATGGTTGTTAATACGGATTGAGGAGCATGTTTCTTTGCGTAAATTAAACGCTACGTGGGTACATTTTTGCTCATTAATTTTTATTCTCCATAACTTTGCCCATTTTTATACTTGGGTGACGTGTTGTTGCAGTTGACTCAAAGCCTCTTTAGGGTCTTTATAAATACTGAGAAAAGCGGTATCATCAGCAAATGTACTGAGAATTGAAAAATTGTTTGATAGCAAAAACCCCTTTGATAAGGTGATACCCCTTTCAGACCCATCGCGAAAACATACTCTCATTTTCATAAAAGCAAAGATTTTAAATTTTTCGTTTTACAGACGTTAAAAATTTAATTTTAAAAATTTTTTCGCAGTCATGAATTTTTGATAAAGGACCTGACACGTTTGTGTATTTTGGCCATTTACATATAAAATAATTATTATTTTTCCAAAAGGACCAGGCACAATTTGTAAAATAAATTTCATATTTTGATAAAAGGAATTCATTTTATATAAATTTTATTCAACTTAAAAATGAAAAATAAATAAATTTAATAACAAAACAAAAAAAAAATCATATAAATAAATTATATACTAAAAAATGTAGCGTATAAATTGGCATAAAATAAAAAGAAATTCAATTTAACTTAAAAAATAGAATTATTGACCAAGAAATGTTTTATGTACTAATATATAGGAACTTTGTGTTTCATTCAAAACTGGAATTAACGTTTGGTATGATACTCCTTAAAACAGTCCTTGCCTTTAGCAAGACATAAACTTACTTTGCACTTTTGACATATCGCCCTTGTTCTACTTTCACAGAAAGTGTTCCGACATCTTTTTGCGGTTCCATCTACAAATTGGGGCCAATGATCGTAACGATCGTATCTGATATCATCTGGAGCATTGTGAGGACGGAATTTTGTTCCATGAAACTCATGAGGTAACTCAAAAGGTTCACATATTTCTGGAGGAGCTTCTTTGTACAAAGCTAGCACTTCTCCTATTTCTAATTTGAAAGTGAGGAAGGTTTTTATATTTTTCTTCGGAACACCAACTACTCTTGCATCATTTCTGTATTCCATCCAGCTGTTGTATATAGCCAAGTCAAGATAATGAAAAAACACTTTGACTGGCCATTTCTTAGTCTTCATGCTGATGCGGTAGTATTCCATCATTTGGTCTGCTGTATCCACGCCACCCATTTTTGAATTGTACAATTCAATTACCGCAGGTATTGGGACTGGCAAGCGACGTTTTTTAGATTTTATCCAACGATCTACTTCGCCAACAGGATCCTTTCCACATGCAGTTGAAGCAATCGTTACACACTTTGTGTCACACCACTTTACAGCAGCAACTTTGTCGTCTTTAACGAATTGAGTCATACTACCACGTTCCATTTGCTTGTCTGACGGAAAGTTAACTCTTTTTCCTAACCGATTTCCCATAATAGTACCAGTTGCTTTAAAACCATTCTCTTCAAGTTTTTCCATTAGAGGTATTGTTGTGAAAAATCTATCAAAATAAAGAAAACTGCCTTTGGGTAGGAACTTGGTTAATCTCAACACAATTGATGGTCCATGACCCAGTCCACTATCAGGAAATGTACCAGCCCCTTGAAACATTTCGAAATCAACGATTAATCCTTCGGAAGTAGCACAAACAAGATTCTTCAAGCCCACCGGTCGCGGCTTTGATCTTATTACTTGTCTTGCTGGACATCTGCCAGTAAATGGGACCATCTGCTCATCAATTGAATAAGATGTCACATCGGTAGCTAATTGATTGCAACGATTCCTTACTAAATCAATTATTGGTTGAACTCTCCAAAGCTTATTCGTTGCATTAGGCATTTGATTATCAACAAAGTGAATTATATTTCTCAGCCTAAAGAATTTATTTCTCGACATTGCGTTCGATATAAGCTCATTTCTAAAGTTCTTTGACCAGTACATATATACTTGTGGATAATTAAGGCAACCCATAGTGATAGCGCAGCCGTAAAAATTCTTGATATCGGCTTTTGTTAGGTTCATTTCTTCCCCGGTACTTGCTAGAGCATATATTTTTGTATATCTTACAGTTTCTTCATAGTGGCTTTCCACAAAGTATTTTGAAAAATACTCGTAAGGCGATCGTAGTTGAACAAAATTTTGACAACCATATACCGTTGGAATATTATAAACTTGAAACTCCTTTTGTTTCCATATGTCTGCTCGTGCCTTATTCAAAGTAGTATTTATATTCGGAACAGCAACTGGTTCTAAAAAAATGTAAATTGTTGTTCAAATACATGTAAGTACAGTAGCAAAAGGGTTTACCTTCTTCAGATATGCCGATGAATGTTTTTGACGTAGATGGAATGCTTAATACTAGAACATCATCAGCATTATTAGCAATATTTTCTAAGAGCAATAATAAATAATATCAGATACGATATATTACAAAAAATAAGTGGTTACCATCTTCAACTTCGTCCTCGGACGAGCTATCATCGCTTTGTGCACTGTTAAGAAGAGAATAACTAGGTTTCCAAGCAGCATCGCGGTACTCATCATCAGAGGAAAAATCATCTTCTGAATTCTCTAAAATATTTAGGACTCTTTGCAGGTCTTCATCCTTGGAAAAGTTTAATTTCTTACCTATAAAATTTAGATAACACAATTGTGAGTTTGCAAAGAAATGTCAATATGTGACCGTGAAACACGATTGTGTTATCTGAGTTTTAGCTCCATTTAACTATTGATAAAACTTTATATTTCAATTTAATCACTTTCGAACACTACTTTATAAACTATTAACAACTCAAAATCACTCTCATCAGAAACAAAACACTTTTCATTTTGCTTGTTTTTTTACTTACCACGCGACATGCTTCTTCTCACTTCGGATGCTCTGAGAAAACTGGTTTTTATTTTATTTTTTTGCAAAAAGTTTGCTTGTGCTCATTTTTTATGATAAAAAAAGAACCTAACACAACTATTGCTTTTGGAAGTTTATTCAAAAAATAAAAAATTTGCTTCCTAGAATTTTTTCAATCCACATCGCACAATTGTGTATGCTGGGTCCGAAAGGGATACAGTGTTTTTTATGTCCTTTATACGGATATTGCAGTACTTTTTTCCCCAAAAACAAGTTTAAAAATTAAAGTCGGTCAATCCTGATTACATAATACCCTACATAACATTTTTAGGAGGGCTATATAAAAAATAGACCGATAAAATCTATATTCAGTTTGTAGTATAAAGTTCAACATGTGTGCAAAATTTTGAGAAGGTAAAGACATGTTCGATCCACTTATAGCTCAAAATGCTTACTCCGGCAGCTTACTCGGGCAGGGCATTTATATTTTGGCTACATAAAAAATGAACTGAGTATATTTTAGTTTAGTAGACCAATTGGTTGCATAAAGCAAGAGGCATTTGCGAAATTGTGTCAAAAAAGAATAATATTCGAGTCAGGTATAGCCCAAAATGCTTATTCCGGAAGGGCATTTGTTTGGGAGATTTTTTAAACAATTAACCGATGATCACCACAAACAATAGGCTTCGTATCTGTGCCAAGATTCTTTAGCATATCTTTAAAATTGCGAACTTTGACAACAAAAATACATGGACACTCAGCAGGACGGACGTGCTTGATTCGACCCAGAAAGTGACTCGATCCGTATACTTAAGGGTGGATTTCAGGCTATTATTAATGGGCGACACGAACAGTTGCACAAACGCATAATACCCCTACCATGTATGCAGTTTGGAAATAGAATTTCAAATGAGAAAACCAGTGCTTCTTTATTAAAAATATTTACAGGGTATTTTGAAGCATATCTTTATGATTCAAAAGAAAGGTGTTGACCTTTTCAGGTATTTTTAAGAACAACAACTAAGCAAATCAGTTTTTAAATTTTTTTTCTGGACTGACATGCACGCATGACATGAACCAACATTATCGAAGCAAGAGAAGGGAGGAGCAGAGCTTTAACCATTCACACAAAATGGGACAGATAAGAGCCGTTAATTTTGAAAGTGGCATAAGTCACTTTTTTTTAAAGTCGAGATGTTTAAAGATATGAAAAAATACCGTTCAATAGTATTTGGTGTTGCCATTAAATCGATTTTTTTTAAAGTGACTTATGCCACTTTCAAAATAAAAGACTCATATCTGTCCAATTTGGTTTAAATAGTTAAAGCTCTGCTCCTCCCTTCTCTTGCTTCGACTTTACATGCTTACTGATTATACATGGCACTCCTGGTCCACCAGCTGCTAGAGTACTGAGCAATTCTGATTTTACTTTATAACTTCTAAATTTAACTTACGTTTTGAGCCACTTTGTATTTAGAGATTAAAAAATGTTGAGCTTTCCTTCCATTATTCCAACTTCTTCGGAAAAGTCCTATTTTTTCCCTCAAATCCTTAAAAAGTTTTTAATATCATTGATTTTTGATTTGTTTTTTTGAGAATAAAGGTCAAAAGAGCACTCTTCTTCTCCTCCTTGCAGTCAGTTTGCAATTATATTTGAGAAAAATAGAAATTTTTTAAGCGATGATCATCTAATAAAAATGAACATAATCTAAAGAATTGCAAGCTTTTACAGAGAATAACAAAATAATCTAAAAGTATGAAAGACGTTTTATTTTAAATTTTAGTTTTTTATGAAACAAATTTGAACATTTTTCTAAAATTCTAACTTCTATAAACAAAACCAAATGAATTATCAATATCAAGTATGATTACAAAAAATGCACGTTCTTTCTGTATAAAATTTATATATTAAACCTGGCTTAAAAGAATTTTTTAAGCGCCGACCTTAATCTTGATAATTCATTGGGAACCATTTTTTAACGTTTTTTAATAAGCGTAAACACTTAAATAAACAGTTTAAATACACCTTTTGAACAATGCTAAAAACCTCTCTATGCTCTACTTATTAACGAAAAATTACCGGTTTTTTTAATAAAATTTATTTTTTTTATCGATTTAGAGTATTTATTTATCCTTTTAAGAAAATTATATGCAAAAAAGGTTAAATGAGAAATTTGTATTTTGGCCAGAAAAACTAATTTCTAAGCCATAGTGCAATGCCGGCAAAGGTTGTGTGTGCCCTATAACCATCCCATAAAATTATATTAAATATTTAAATAAGTACAATTTGAGTTGCAGAGCAAAATTTGTTATTCAAGACGAAGCATAGAGTGTTTACCAATTACTTTATAAATTTGGGTTGCTTTCCATTTTATTTGTGTCAACTTCGCTTTGATGTGAGAATGTAGTGCCTCTGGTTAATAATACATATTGAGAAAAACCATTCTTTGCCTAAAGTACTTATTTTAACTCCCCATTACTTTGCCTGATTTTCTTCTTAGATAATATGATTCGGTAATTAGTTCAAGGCCTCTTTGGGATCTTCAGCGTGGGTCTTGGCTCTAATATCACCGTAAGCAATAAACTTGTCTAACACATGCAAGTATCTAAACAAAAAGTTTACAATTTTTATAAAAAGAAAAATATTCGTAAATTTCCTACATTTAGTCTAAAGTTTAGGCCCCACAAAAGTTCCACTCCTGCAAATAATCTCGAATTTGCATTTTTACAGATGGTGGCACTTTATATTAAAAAAATCTGTGGTGAAGGGTATAATATTATTTATTTTTTTTAACTTATGCATGAGCAATATAAAATTTATTTACAAGATTATATATACATACGTATGTTAAATATTCAAAAATTATATAAGAATTAAATACTAAATAAATATATTTGCTCAACCTTTTTGCGATTCAAATTGTTATTTTATAAAAGTTTCTTTTGTTTTAACATTCCTTTTCGATTTTTAAACTTTATGCAAATAGATTATAATCAATGACATAAAATTTATATTTTTATGTCATATACTTAGCAAATATTTTTATTTGTCATATGGATTTGTTCTTACATACATACATACATAAATAAGTATGTACATTTGTCCTTACATATGTATGTATATAGAAGTTAAACGTTTTTATTTGGCATTTATGTAATTGTTGTTGTGTTTACAAGGCTGTTATATCATTATTTAAGTAGTACAGCAACAATACTTTAGAATTGAAAAACAACCGGTTTTTTACACACATCAACAAACCACAAAATAAAGGCATTAAATTTAGTTGAAATGACTGCTATCATCATCGTCATCTCTTCTACTTTGGCAGTGCCAAATGTTTTTGTAAATTTTTTTAACTGTTATTGATGTGTGTCTGCCTGTACATTTACTCTTATTCATACTTTTAAAGTCCTTGATTTTAAATTTCTGGCGTCTATAAAAATAATACAATAAAAACTTTTGCAAAAGCGGGGGTGTTTATATAAAAGTTACACAAAAACTATAACAACAACAAAAGAAAAAAAGGAAACGATTACCTTGTTTTTCAAATTATCAAGTACTTTTATGTATATACTAGTTGTGCAAGAATGCAGAAGAGGAAGTGTGCCTCACGAAGTACATAAAAACTAATTGGGGCCTTAAGTTTATTGTATTGAAAATGTTTAAAAAAAAAGGGTTTCTGTTTCAAAATTTCAACAGAAGCATTTTAAAACCACTTTATAAGAAAAGTCCAAATAGCCTGCTGGCGAGTAGAAGGCATTTTTGAAACCAGCTATGGCTTTCATTACCATCAGGTGTAAAAATGTGCTTCAACTGGCATGACTGGTGTCATGAGAACCACACTTCATGCTGCACTAGATGTCATTTTTCACACGGTACTTATTGAGTACTGGGTGATGGAAATGGTGGCAAAAAACTTGGTTAGACTTGCTAAGTCAGTATTAGGAAAATTTCTTAATACTGGCCACACTAGGATATTATGGGAAATTGGTACTGAAGATGTTCATATAAGCCGGGAGTATAGCACGATCTATGGGCTGATCATTTATAATCGCTAAAGGAGAGTTTTGGCTGAAATCTGATAGTCTGTAAATGGGCTATGCTGCTTTTTCTTACAGCTCTAAGATGGATATAGGCACCGGATCTGGGCTCTTTTTTATGGGAGAGAACATCAAATTGTCCTGCAAAATTTCCGATAAGTCTAGTGTGTTATATTTGATTTTTTTAAATCAAATATGTCTCCTTCTCTTTTATTTGAGCATGGTTATGCCAAATGATTTTCTTTTATAATCCCAAGCTATTATGACGCCAAATAACTCAATAAGTTTGTGATAAAGTAAAAATTGTGAACAAGTTTTTAATATCCTACATGACTAATATCTTACTCGTACCACTTAAAATAAAAATGTTTTTTTATTACTGGTATATTCGGTAGTTTTATTGTATTCTACTACATACATATATTCGGTTGTGTTATTTTTTTTTTACTCATCGCCAATGCGTAGGCGCTATAAACTGATTTAATTTATAAAATTAATTTTTTTTACACAAAAGCCGTTTAAAAGGTATATGATTTTTTTTAGTCGCCTGAAGGCATGCTGAATTTTTTGTTTGCTTTAATATTTAAATGACAAATATAAATATAGTTAGTTAGTTAGTTAACTTTATTGAGACTTCTTTTCTTTTCTTTTCATATTATAGGATTTACAAACAGTACGTTCCATGAGAAAACTTAAAACTATATCGTATTATTTTAATGGCATAACTTGTTAATTGGTTTTGCAACTTGCTTATTAAGATAAATTTAAGAAAATCCTTTATAATATAAATATATTAACACCTAAATTTAAATTACTCTCATGAATTTATTCAAATTTAATAAAATATAAGTGAGCATAGTTACCTATATTTTAAACAAACTGCTGCCTAATATTTTTAAAAGACTATTTCAATTTTTTTAAATTATACCATAACAACAGGCTTCGTTATTCTGATTTTAACAAACAAACGTACATATTCTCTGTCAGCGAAGTCTCGATAAACATATTATTACTTTAATAAGGAAAGGCTCTAACTCTTATTGTTTAAGTAGAGATATTTTGGCTAATTGTGGTAAATGAGCAGACTATTGATATGAAGATATGAACGTTTGTCTGTTTGTTGAAATAAATTAAAATCTGATGGATGGTTAAAGCGCTGAATCACTAGATGGCGTTAGCATAGTATTGCCTATAATTCAAACAATTATGGTTTTAGTTTTGTATTAAATTCTCTTTATTTCGTTTTCTTGTAACTTTTTATATTCTTTTTAACTTGTTACTTCGTACGTTAATTTTAAACAACTGTCAGTAACATATGTGCCATTGAAAACAGGTTGATTTTATTTTGCTGTGTTGTATTTTTAAGTCATGAGTAGATAAAGTGCCACAGGAAAAAACCTTTGATTTGGTTAGTTTAAGATTAAAAAAAATTTCGTGCTAACTCACCACGGTACATAGGCCAGTGATTTAATTACTGATGTTTTCAATCAAGTAACTAACAACCTATTTAAGTGTATTATTGGTCAAAATTGTAGCTGACTTCAAAAATGCATTATACCCGGCTAGTATCGGTAAAAACTTGCTTTTTCAAAAAAAAAAACATTCTTTCTAAATTTAACGCTACGAAAGCAAAAAAAATATTTCTTCATTTGCAAAAATTAAAAATTTAGTAAGGATCGAACTTAGGCCTTAGGCAATAATAACAAAATTATCTTAAAACAAATAGTTAAACTACAAACAAATAAAAAATACGAGTTAAGGCCTTTCTGCGTATCTGCTTACAACCCTTTTAAATAAGGTTATGCCGGAAAACGTTTTTTAAATCTGCATTTACAAAGTATTATACATTTCAAAGCTTCTCATGCTCATTCATTTGTATATCGGAAACATAAATAAGTTCATTAAGGGTCGTCTACAACCTAAACAAAAGAAAACTTTTCTTTAGAAATCTTTACAAACTTATGTTATAACTGAGTCTTATATAACTAATAGTGATAACAATCGTAAAGCGGATGACAGCTTTTAAAAAAACCTAAAATAGTTTCCCCAAAAGAGAAGAGCAAAAGCGAAAACTTAATTATGTCAAACAAAAAAGCAAATAAAACATTTAATAAACAAACGGAAATTGCTGGTCCATAAAAATCAATTAAAATGAAATGAAATAGTCGTTTAAATCGTATAAAGTAAAAACTGTATATTGTCAACGCTTATCCATAACCTTGATTGCCAACAAGAGCAAAGATAATTACATCATTTGTTGGCCAAAAACTGTACACAAAAAATGTTAATTGAAGAAGAATTTATTGCAAAAGTTTTTCTCTTTGGTGAAATAAAAAAATAAAACAAAAAAAAAAGAGTTTAATTTATACTAATTTTTCCACAATTATAACTGTTCAATTGCTAAAAAAAGTATTTAAGATAATATCGAGCCTTTGGTGCAATACCGTAGTAACTCAAAATTTGAATTTTTTGAGCTGGGTATGCAGAAATTATCGTTGGGGAAATATCTATCTAAAGAAAAAAAGATTACGATTCCACCTCTAACTGTTCAGATTCTACAGCTAAAAATGTCTTTATTGCCTCTAGGTATTTCCAACAATATTTATTTGCAATAATATAATAATTTCCTTTATGACAAGAAATTTACTAACAGAAAGCAATTTACGAAAAAAGTATAAAGCAATATTATTTTTTGCTACGTTTTAGGCACAGAAACACAACTGCATAATTTGATTTTTTTTTACTTGTTCGTATTATTTCATATTACAACTTTGTTAGAAAAAAAATAGTTAAAAGTTTATTTGCTATAACGATATATTTTGAATTAATTTTTAAGTTTGTCAGAGGTTTTGTGACAATAACGATACATCATTGATAGGTTGATACAAAGTACTTAAATATAAATAAATATTTCATATTTTTAATAATTTTTGGCCTTTTTTTTATTTAAAAACATTGCTTTTTATTTAAAAACTTGTAAAAAAATAACTTTAGTAAACGAAAATACTATCAAAAAGATGGTTCAAAACTTCAAATGCATTTTTCTCAGTTCACGATTTTTTGAATTACTACGGTATTGCACCAAAGGCTCGATATGAAATCAAACTTTTTTAAATTGACATTTAGCTTAAATTAAAAGTTTTTCTTTATTTTAAATAAGTATAATGCATATGTAAGTACGTATGTATTTTATTTAAGTGTTAAAAAGATTGACAAAGCTTGCAAAATCACCAGGGTTTTTCAAAATTAATAGAGATATTCAAAAAGTAAATGTTAAAATTATAATGTGGGAATTAAATTTGTATTGTGGCCAAATCCATAAATTTTTGAGTAAAATTATTATTCTTAATTGACTATAAAATTTTATAATTATAATAATTATCTAAATTAAAATCTACTCACTTAAATAAATTTCAAACTTGTCAAACCATATTTAAGTATTAAAATTAAGACCTCGCAATGTTAACATATTTTAATATGTTTTTTGTTAGCGACTTTAATTTGATTCCTTTTAAAATAAATTCAAAACAAACTTAAGCCCAAGAACAAACTTAACTAATTTATAAACTTGGCAGCACACAAATAATTGTTTTTACATTGCATTATTCAAGAACATTAAAAAATTAAAGAAAACTACAATAAAAACACAAGTTGTTGATGGCCAATGTCATGGTAAAAATTAAAGAAAAAAAATCAAAGTAAGAATATGGTAATTTATAAGGCCTTAAGGCAATGCCGTTGGGGTAAACCAACAAAGAAACAAAAGTGTTGCATGTATTAGGGGGCTTATACGAAAAAACCTGTTTTAAATGTGCGAGAAATAATAACTTTTTAAGGGCCATTATTACAAGTTGGCGACAAAGTTGGCGGTAGTAAATGGTAGCGTTAACAGAACATGGCGATAAAGTGGCCGTTAGCAAATTTCCATTATTACAACTTGCCGGTAAAGTTAAATACATATTTCTTATTGTGTGGCAATACCGTTAGCAATTACCGACTACTTTTGAAGGAGTAATAAGATTGTAGTGGCAACGACGCACTTTTGTTTACATTTTGAAAAGCAAAAATTGTGTAACGGATAGTGCTACCATATTAAAATAAAAAAATATGGTAACTTAGGGCCATTATTACAACTTGGCGACAAAGCTGGCGGTAGTAAATGGTAGCGTTACAAGAACAGGGCGATAAAGTGGCCGTTAGCAAATTTCCATTATTACAATTTGCCGGTAAAGTTAAATACATATTTCTTACTGTGTGGCAATACCGTTAGCAATTACCGACTACTTTTGAAGGAGTAATAAGATTGCGAAAAATTGTAGTGGCAACGACGCACTTTTGTTTACATTTTAAAAAGCAAAAATTGTGTGCTACCATATTAAAATAAGAAAATATGGTAACTTAAACATAAATCCTCCTTGTAAAACTTACCGCCAAGACGAACTTGCCTTTAATTTATCGCTCATTTTTAGGTTAAAAGAAAGTTGTAATAATGAAAATGTTTTTATCCGACCGATAAAATCCCACTTTAAGCTAACGCCAAGTTGTAATAATGGCCCTTAAACATAAATCCTCCTTGTAAAACTTACCGCCAAGACGAACTTGCCTTTAATTTATCGCTCATTTTTAAGTTAAAAGAAAGTTGTAATAATGAAAATGTTTTTATTCAAGCGATAAAATCTCACTTTAAGCTAACGCGAAGTTGTAATAATGGCCCTAAATCATTTTAATAAATGTTATCTTCAAAGAAAGAAGAGTAAAAATGTTTGTAAATTTTAGATTTACAATTTGACCGTGCAGATGGCGTTATGATCAACATATTAAGGAGTTTGACGTTTGTAAACTAATACAGATATAACTTCTTGCAGGTTAAAATGCATTGGATTCACAATATGCAAAGTATATGGCGGTGCGATAGATTAATTGGTTTTTTTAACGCGTCTGCGTTTGTGCAAATGTTTTAAACGCCCAAAAATAATTTCAATAAGTCCAATTACATGTTTCAAATCAGGAGCCAAATTGTTGCTTTCGATTTGAATCGGAATTTCACTCGTTCGATCGAGTTGTCAATGCTTTTAATATAGGAATTTTTAAAAATTTTTTTAACTTTTATTCGAATCAAATGCGACGTTTTAGCCCCAAATTGACTTTCTGAGTAACAAAGTAAATAAAAAAAAGACTTTCTTTTTAGATATCGAAAGGTTCTGCTAAAAAATTATAATCACATATTGTTTAGGATTGATTTTTGCATCGCATATTACCACTACTTAAACAAAGCTGTAATATTGCAATTTGTTTACTTTATTTGAAATAATAATGGTCTTTACCTTTTTAATTTACAACATTGTGCCGTTAGCATTTTTTATTTAATTTATAACTATTTAATCGATTTCTTTATCTATTTTATTACCTAACAATTTTCTACCTTGTTTTTTTGTTCTTTTCATAATCCCAACCAGGCAATGGCTTAATAAATGAAGCGGAATTTTTACAGTGGGTCGGTCGTATACAAGCGTTACGTGATGAACAAAGTCAACAGCAACAACAAGAAGAAAATGCCAGCAAACCTGATGATATAGATGATGTCACTGAGGATTTAATTGCTGCATTTAGGTATGTACAACAACAACAACAATCATATAACTACAATTCTATAAAATTAATCAGAAATGGAAAAAAAAGGTAATGAAAAGTTTAGGTAATGTGTCGCAAAAAGTGTGCGTAAGACTATTTATTGACAGACTGTGGTCAAAGTTGTAGAAATGTGGAAGAAAATATTTGATTATAATTTTAATTATTTATAAACTTAGAAACTTGTTTTTAATGTATATATTGTCTTTAGAGAAACTTTTCATTAAGAGAACTAAAGCGATATTTTCTTAAAATATGTTTAATACAATTTTTTTACATTTTCTTAACTTAATAAATTTTTTAATAAACCAAGATTTGTAAAAATAAATAATTTAGGCCAGAGCATGTATTGCTATTGTTATGATATTACTGTCAAGTGTAAGCTCTGCGCAAGGTTTTGAATATGGTTTCCATTGATAAAAAAAAAACAATATTTAAAAATTATACCAAACCTTAACTCCAAAAAAAATGGTGACAGTGATATTTGAGAGAATATCAAAAACAAAGGTTGAAAAAGGATGTCAAAGAGGAAAACTTATCACGCATTGCCGTTTGGTTAGAATTAATTTCTGTTTCGAAAACGATTTAAAATGGCCTGCCTTGCCACTGTAAGGCATGTAAAAGAAGCAAACAATATAAACTAGTGTTGCGGTATTTGAAAATGCATTTAATCAGTAACTGTTCTGGATTGTTTTCAACGCATGCTGTTGACAGCTGTGGCGAAATAAAAACATGAGCATGACGTTTACAGTCAACAAAAGAAATGTCTTCCTTTTTACGTAGTGGTGGCTAAGGAATTTTTGTTTTTTTTTTCAAACAATTAAGTTGACATAAAGAAGTTTTTCATAATTTGGTAGAAAAGAACATGTTTGTTCATTGTGAACTTAACTTCGCATAAGATTAGAAATATAAAGCAAATTTAAAAAATGAAAAAATTTTGGATTTTTTTAAGAAGAAAATTAAAACGATAACAACTGTTATATACTCAATTAAGCAGAAACTTAAATTACAGATCCGTTTTTAGTTAGTTCTTTGTGATATAAAATATATTTTGTAAATAATTTGCATTATACCAAACTAGGTAATTTCCCACTAGAAATAGTATGATCGGTGCTATTCCAACTAATTTTTACATATGAGCAAACATTTTTAATTTGGATTGGGGTCTTAATGAGATTTTAATAATTTTTTATGGGCCATGTATTTGAGTGCTTACTGTGCGTATACTTAATATATAATATACGTGCATATTTTTTATTAAGTGTACGTACCCGGGCCGTATTAGTAAAATGTCTTGTACTATGAAATAACTCCCTAATTAAATAACTACCAATTTTTTCCATACAATATATAGGCAGGCTTTAGCCAAGCGCAAAAAATAAAAACTCTAGTGGATTCGATCCGCCTGCTACAGCTTAGGCTTTCGGCGGGCAACGGACTCTAAGCTCGAATGCGTTTCAAAGACCAGCTTTGCTAAACCTAAGAATTTGGCAAAAACACAAATCGTTATATTATTTTTTTAATGCATCTAAAAATTTCGTGGTTTCATAACTAAAGTGTCATAAAGTTCATAATATGCATTACTTTGGGAGTTATTTAATTTTCATTAAGAATTATTTCATTGACTGTTATTTTGTTTAGGAGTAATTTTCTTAATTAAGTTAAAGGCAATTTTTTTTTTAATTTAAAATTAAAATTAAATTGAAACTATTGTCAAATTTAAAAATTTCGTTAGTCAAAAAAACAGACACTACAGGTATGGCAATAATCCCAAGTATTTTTTTTTTTTTTTTGCTAGACAGTAAGTTTTATTATTATTTCCCACATATTTACTTATAAGGGAAAAAGTTTTACATATTATTTAAAAAATTAAAAAAAAATCAGAAAAATCTAAACACTTAAATTGGTAAAGGTTAGGCATTAAAGATTTGGCGTTTTTTTTTTTAATTTTTTTTTCTTTATTATTTGTATGTACGCCAATGTACTAATGTTAATGAATGTGTGTTTGCTGCTTTCAGAGTCTTTGATCGAGATGGCAATGGTTTCATTACGCGTGACGAATTACAAACTGCAATGGAAATGATTGGTGAACCTTTAAATGAAACACAACTGACACAACTATTAGCCATAGCGGACTTAGATCAAGATGGTAAAATAAATTATGAAGGTAAGTGCTGCCAGGAGAATATTAAAAGTTTAAACTTTCTTTCGAACTATCGGTTGTTTTTTTCTTATTTTGCAATCTTTTGTTTATATAAGACATGATAATATTTAAGCTGACGTTTAAGAGTTTTATGTGCGTTTGAACACTTAAGTTTTTCTTTTGTTTATTGCCTATTTATATAAATTTTTTTGATATCTGTGAACAAATGACAGCCAAATGACTTTAACATCATATTTAAAAAAAATTCTAACATTTGTCTAAGCAACCGTTTTAAAAAATGAACGAAACCCTAACTTCTTCGTTAATCAAATACTTTAATTAATTTATTTTTTTTTTCTTGAGTGGTACTTTTGAGGTCTTGCTAACAACTTTTTATATATGTTTAAGTTTTTTTTTAACTCAACACACAAATAGTTAATTAAATCACTTATTTTATTTCTTACTTTTTTACAGAATTTACAAGACTTTTACTGTAAGGAGAGAAGGAGAGTGCTCGTTACAATTTTAAGAACCTCAACATTAAAATTATCCTCTTAATTTAATTAAATATAAAATTTAAAAACCCCAGGCCTGTCAGAAGACAGTTTTTGATTTTAATATGGCAACATGGTATATATTAACGTTAAAGTATACCAATTGATGACTTAATATTATACAGGCGTAACTCGATTTCTTTTAAAAATAGCTTTTTCGTCTTTTCTAAAAAATTAAAATTTTCTTTTTTTCATTTGCAATTAATTTTGTGGCCTTTTCTTAATAAAATTTGACTTGCTTGCTAGTTTTATTTGTGTTAACATAAATTTTTGTTCAAAAAAAAATATTTTTATATAAAACAAGATAATCCACTTCCACTTAAAATAAAAATCAAAAATAAAAAGTAAAAGTACAAATTTAATAGTAATTTTTTACATTTTATTATGAAACACATAAAATGTGCAATAAAGGAAGAAAGGCCTCTGCACATAATTGAAAATTATTTTGCTTGTATTTTTTGACATTCAAAAAACATAAAAAGTCAAATAAAAAAACTGTTTTTCACGTTAACGATAATATGCTTAAAAATTGAAATTTTAATTTAAAAAATTCTTTTAAATGGATTAGTTTTCAAAATTTTATTTAAATCGAAAAAATATTTGAAAAAACAATTTTTTTTTTACATAAACATGTTCTTCCCTTTAAATTTTTTAAATGTTTTTTTTTTTTTATATTGCTAAATAAAGAACTTTATAGAACAAACCATTTACAAATAATTTAAATTTGGAAAAATTGCTAGTTTGCAAAAGAAAACATTACAAAAGCTGCAATTATAATTCCTGGAGATAAAGTTTAAAGAATCTCTGTAACAGACCTGGTTATATATTATAATTAATAAAAACCAACAACAAATGAAAAATTAGCTAAAGATATATATATATTTTTACTAAGTGAAGCATTAATAAAGTTATAATCAAAATTTATATTTGCTAAAACTAATATAAAAAAAATCAAATACATAGGTGCCGTCTAAGACAAAGCCTATAATTTTTTGAAAGTTGAAATAAAATGAACACTTAAAACACCACCTTATAAAAGGCATACATACATTAATATATTATATTATACAAATAAAATTTAAAAAAACAACTAAAGAAATTTTGTTATAAAAACTTTAAGAAAATAATAATAAATATTTTTGTTAAGCTTTTATGTAGAAAAAGTTAAAGAGACAACAAAAACAATACAAATTTTAATTATATTAAAAGTATAAACAGAAAATAACAAAAAAAAAACATAGTTTTATAAGTTTTTATTAAAAATATTAGAAAATATTTATATTTAATTACAACTTAATAATAATTTAATTTTGAAGTTAATTTTAAGTTTTTACTTGCATATGAAAAAACAAAATAACAAACACAGAAATTAAATTAAAAATAAATATATTTTTAAATACAACTTAAAGTTAGTATATAAAACTTGTTTAATTTCAAAAGTTAAAAATAAATAATTAAAACTAAAAAAATTCTAAAAATTATATTTATAATTTAAAAAAAAATGGAAATAATATATTTATCGGATAAGTCTGAAAGTTAGAGTGATATGTGTTAAGGGTGCTGCAATTTTAATAAAAATGACAAAACAACAATTTTTTATTTACATATGGATAACAAATAAAATTAATGACAACAAAAACACACTACCCAATGGTGCCGATTGCATAATATATACCATGAAATGGAAGTTTTACGGACAAACCCATGATAAAACAAGTAAGAGCGCTATATTCGGCTGTGCCGAATCTTATATACCCTTCACATTGGTCTTTAAATATACCCAGCCGAGTAATTTTGTACTGCAAATAATATAATAAAAAACCTTGTGCGAGTTTTAAAGCCCATAGAAAAAATAACAAAATTTTAACGTTCGTATGAATAATAGAAATAGATGAAGAAGATTTGAGGTCGAGAGTTTTAAAAGTTTTCGACATTATTCATATTTGAAGGTTAATAAAACTTGTTAAATGTCTAGTCCCCCTGCTCTTCTCCAACTTTTTCTCCAAAATGTATGAATTATTTGATTATTCCTTTTTGTAGAATATTCGAAGTCGATAGCTGTTATAGTTTCCGAGATATAGCGTATCGAATATTTTATAATAGTTGTCGATTTGTATGGGAGCTACCCCTTTTTTTGCCCCCACTCAAAAAAATTTTTCTTTAAAGCGTAGCCCTTATGGCCCAATTACTTTTTGTAGAACATTTCATTTCGATATCTGTTATAGTTTCCGAGATATAGCGTATCGAATATTTGATAATAATTGTCGATTTGTATGGGAGCTACCCCTTTTTTTGCCCCCACCCAAAAAATTTTTTCTTTATGGCGTAGCCCTTTGCGGGCAATTACTTTTTGTAGAACATTTCATTTCGATATCTGTTATAGTTTCCGAGATATAGCGTATCGAATATTTGATAATAATTGTCGATTTGTATGGGAGCTACCCCTTTTTTTGCCCCCACCCAAAAAATTTTTTCTTTAAGGCGTAGCCCTTTGCGTGCAATTACTTTTTGTAGAACATTTCATTTCGATATCTGTCATAGTTTCCGAGATATAGCGTATCGAATATTTTATAGTAATTGTCGATTTGTATGGGAGCTACCCCTTTTTTTACCCCCACCCAAAAAATTTTTTCTTTATGGCGTAGCCCTTTGCGGGCAATTACTTTTTGTAGAACATTTCATTTCGATATCTGTTATAGTTTCCGAGATATAGCGTATCGAATATTTGATAATAATTGTCGATTTGTATGGGAGCTACCCCTTTTTTTGCCCCCACCCAAAAAATTTTTTCTTTAAGGCGTAGCCCTTTGCGTGCAATTACTTTTTGTAGAACATTTCATTTCGATATCTGTCATAGTTTCCGAGATATAGCGTATCGAATATTTTATAATAGTTGTCGATTTGTATGGGAGCTACCCCTTTTTTTGCCCCCACTCAAAAAAATTTTTCTTTAAAGCGTAGCCCTTATGGCCCAATTACTTTTTGTAGAACATTTCATTTCGATATCTGTTATAGTTTCCGAGATATAGCGTATCGAATATTTGATAATAATTGTCGATTTGTATGGGAGCTACCCCTTTTTTTGCCCCCACCCAAAAAATTTTTTCTTTAAGGCGTAGCCCTTTGCGTGCAATTACTTTTTGTAGAACATTTTAAGTCGATAGCTGTTATAGTTTACGAGATATAGCGCATAAAATATTTCACCACATTTGTGCAATTGTAGGAAAAATACCCCTTCCCCTGGTCCTATCTGAAAAAAATTTTTCCAATATTCAGGTCCCTTCTTTAGGAGTATCCGTGCCAAGTTTTGTGGCAAGAGTGACTATACTTACTGAGATATATAGGGATATATGCACCGATTTTGTCCTAAAAAAATGGGTTACTCTGGGTTTTCGCTTATATCTCGGTCAATTGTGAACCGATTTTGCTGATTTTAAATAGCGATTGTTAGCGGGATATTTGTGATCGTTTGACACCACTAACTGGTCTGTATCTTTTTATTTGACTCCGGAAACTTGATTTCAACAGACGGACAGACGGACAGACGGACAGACGGACAGACGGACAGACGGACAGACGGACAGACGGACAGACGGACAGACGGACAGACGGACAGACGGACAACGCTAAATCGGCTTCCCTATCTATAAGGATCCAGAATATATATACTTTATGGGGTCGCAAATGAATAATAAAGAAATTACAAACGGAATGACAAAGTGATATATACCCTATCACTATGTGAAGGGTATAATTAGTTGTTAGATAAACGCATTCGGGAGAGAATCTTAGACTCTCTTCCTTTTTTTTATATATGGAGGTTGACAACATGGTGATGAAATAATTTGAACCATATTGTCAAACTCCATATACAAAAAATAAAGAATTAAGAGAGTCAAAAGTTCTCTCTGCGATGCGCTTACCTGATAGTTAACTTCACCATTGGCAAACCTAAACAAGAGCGGCAGGAGTTTTTTGCTTGTCAAACATCCTTATGCCCATTCAATTTGTATAAAGCAAACTGAAATAACGCGGCGGCAAAATGCAGCGCTGGGATAATCCAAGGTTTTGGTTTTTTTTTTTGTTGTAATATCATTTAATATAAAATTATTTTAAATAAAAAATCATCATATATTGGGTTTTTACTAGGCACAAAGGCTGCCGTTTTTGTTTAGGTATGCAAGCTAAGCGTTAGATCTTTGCGGTAAAAGACGCAACGATTTTTTCATTGCTTAGGTTTGTCTGTTAGTTAGGTTTAACCTAAATTATTTTTTTTTTTCGAATTGTAAAAAATCTAATTTATCTCGTCTTTTCAAAGTTATCTTACTTACCTCCACAAATTCTTTCTTTAGGAAATATGTAGGTCTAAAATTTTAACAAATAAGACTTAAAAAGTAGTGTGAAAAAGTCAAATGTAGATATTACTTTAAATTCTATGTCGACATTTTTATTTCATGTTTTCTAATTTAGAATTTCTTTTTTACTTCTTTTTTATTTTATTTCTATTTGTATTATAGGGCAAGATAACTTCGGCACGATGATATACATAAACCAGGCGCAGATCCAGCGGGAGGGGGGCATCTTTCAAAATAAACTTAATTAGATAAATATATAGACCACAGTGCGCTAGTATTAATTTGTGTTTTGAATATAATCATTTATTTCATACCTTGGCTTTTCAACTGGAATTTCCAATGTATCGGACAAAGCTGCTGTTGTAAGAAATATGTTTAAATTAATATTTACTCCACTTCTTTCGATATCAAGACACAATATTAGAGATTATCTAAGCCTTTTTGAAGGTCTAAGCCTGGGTTCCGCAAAAAAATGCTTCAAGAATGCGTTGCAGCAAGTATATGGGTTTAAATATGAAGCCAGAAAATAAATTCAAAGGTGCTGAGAGATTCTATTAGCAAAAGAGTTTTGGAAACGTATTTCTATCTCTTCATAGAGAAATCTTTTCCAAAGCCTTTTAATATTTGACTTAGATTGCAAAACATTTGTTACCATATTTCAAGTATTTTCTTATTAAGAAGTTCTTAACAGCTCCATTTTCAATCAGTATTCGAAGGCATCTATCTGTTTCAACTCCCTCCCAGTTTTTATATTCAAACCTTGTTAAGCTGGTTAAAGCTTGGTCTGCATTGATAGATAATGTGTTTAAAATAATTGACTCTTCAACGTTGCCTTTAATATTTCTTGAAGCATTTTTTCAAAGCAAGCCCAAATCCAGTAAAAAAATTTTCGCTTAAATTTTGTGGAAGATGAAATATCTCAAAGCTAAGAAAATATTTATATTCTCAATAAGTCCTTAGTTTCCTCAAAATTCTTAAAAATAATACTTAGATTTGGCAACGCTAATTTTAAATTTTTTTGGAAAATAATAGTTGTGTTCAATAACTTTCCAGTAATTACTAGCAACGAGAGAGTAAAAAGAAATATTTTAAAAAGTGCTCTCAAAAATATTTAAAAGTAAATGAACACTTTTACAGTCAAAACTTGCAAGCAAATGTATTTTGTTATTGCAAACTTATAAAAATTTAAAACTTAAATTTTTTTTCAAAGCATAATGACAGAAAGACTGTTTGAATAATTTCTGATAGTAAAATTTTTACTAGCAGAAATTATCAGAAACATTTTTGTTTCTAAACATATTACGCTCTTTTGTGGCTCTCTAGCTGCTAATTTTTTGTGTACGTGAACACTTACTAGTAATAATTATCGAAAATAAGTGATAATTTTCTGTAAATGAACACACCTATTGTTGCAACATTTAATGATACTAATTTATGTTGCTTTTAAAATACAAATTGTATTTAAGGTGATCGCTATTAAAGAATTTGACAATCTGAAGCTAGAAATTATTTAGCAAATAAAAAAAATATTCCAAAAAGTTACAGAATCTTTATAAACAATACAGTTTGAATGATTTTCTATGTCACCTTGACCACAAGCAAATTTTTTTTAAATTTTTAATGGGAATTGTTACCAAGGCCTTAAGTTCTTAAAAGTTTTTAAAAGTTTTTATATTCTCCTTCGTTTCTTATTACAAATAACATTCAATATTTTAAAAAAACCCCAAATGATCAAAACCAAAAAAGGTTTCTTTTCTTTCTAGAAATTTTTCTTACAGAAAATGGATCCGCGCCTGCTAAAAATAAGAACAAACAAACAACAAAACCACCAATAGCTTAGAAGTTATTACAATTTTTATGCAATCGGGTCCAATATGGCAGAACATGGCAAAAAAAAAATTAAAGCAAATACTAGTCTTACCACAAATATATACACACTTTTACATAAAAACAAGTAAGATTCGCAAAAAAAAACAACAATTACTACAAAACCAACTACAGTATATCGAGCCTTTGGTGCAATACCGTAGTAACTCAAAATTTGAATTTTTTGAGCTGGGTATGCAGAAATTATCTTTGGGGAAATATCTATCTAAAGAAAAAAAGATTACGATTCCACCTCTAACTGTTCAGATTCTACAGCTAAAAATGTCTTTATTGCCTCTAGGTATTTCCAACAATATTTATTTGCAATAATATAATAATTTCCTTTATGACAAGAAATTTACTAACAGAAAGCAATTTACGAAAAAAGTATAAAGCAATATTATTTTTTGTTACGTTTTAGGCACAGAAACACAACTGCATAATTTGATTTCTTTTTTACTTGTTCGTATTATTTCATATTACAACTTTGTTAGAAAAAAAATAGTAAAAAGTTTATTTGCTATAACGATATATTTCGAATTAATTTTTAAGTTTGTCATAGGTTTTGTGACAATAACCATACATCATTGATAGGTTGATACAAAGTACTTAAATATAAATAAATATTTCATATTTTTAAAAATTTTTGGCCTTTTTTTATTTAAAAACATTCCTTTTTATTTAAAAACTTGTAAAAAAATAACTTTAGTAAACGAAAATACCATCAAAAAGATGGTTCAAAACTTCAAACGCATTTTTCTCAGTTCACGATTTTTTAAATTACTACGGTATTGCACCAAAGGCTCGATATGATGAATACGTATATTTTAAAAAATATATATTTTGTGTACGAAATGCTCAGCTTTTTTTATAGAATTTTTTTCGTGTTGCAAATACAACCGTTAAGCATTACAAGCTAACAAAAAAATTGAAGCATACATATCGCAAGCTAAAAAGCAAAACTACGTAACTAATAAAAAAAACCCAAATACTATTTGGGTATATTTTATTAATTTTTTACTTGACCCTGCCTTTGTAATTTAGAAACAGTTTTTGCTTCTCCTGAAAAAAATTTGCAAAATGTAGTTGCGTTGTTTTGCATTTAAGCTGACGATATGTTTATGGTAACATAAATTACAAAACCACACAAAAAAATTACAGTTTATAGGTATTAAGAGCAAAACAAAGCAAACATTAAAAAGATATAAATATACAACAAATATTTAAATAAATAAAATTATAAAAGAATAAATCAAATAATTAATGTTTTTATTAATAGTTTAGTAGTGGGTTGGTACATACATACATATATACAGTGTGAAGCTCTTTATAACAAATGCTATCCTAAACGAAAATCCGGTATAACGAATGAGCAAATTTTCTTATCAGGTTTATATTATAAATGATCAACAATTTTGCTCCCGAGTTACCGAATGTTTAAGCAAAGCAAAAAGTCGTTACAATTAGGGGATTCACAAGGTGTCCTATTATGTCCTTTTGTCATACTGTTATAAAATTTCACAATGGTTTTGTTGTCTTTCATACAAAAACCGTTCTTTAAAAGTACCAATGCGTTTATTATACTTAATAAATTATCACAACAACTCCACTTACACCTGCGCCGAGTGTCCAATAGTTGGTAAAGGTTGTTAAACCATTGTCAAAATTTTATGACAATATGGCAATAGGACAAATACAACACCTTGTTAATCCCTTAAATATTGTTAGTTATGACATAATGCCTTGTTTGCTGGTGGGTTTATTTCTATTCATGCTTTTAATTTGTTAATAATCAAATGATTATTGTGCAACATAAGCTGTTAGAAAGAAGCTGTCAGTTTGGATTTTAACACTATCTTATAAATAATTAATGAATGGGCAAAACAAGAACATCAACCTCTTTTCTTAACACAAAGAAACAATTTAAGAAAATTTCGGTCGTTATTTTGCCAACGTCATGTTCTTGTCCTATCAAGTTTTTGGTACGAAATTCATTTATGTGAAATTTTACAATTGTAAATTAAAATTAAAGAAAGAGAATGGTTGAAATTATATATTGGGAGTATCATGTGATGAGAAGTTTCTTTTGTGAGGCGATGGTTGGAACTGCATGCATGTTGTATATGTCTAAAAATTGTTGTTGTAGGGACGAGCCTACCTTTTGAAAAACGTATAAGTCACAACGTAGTGCAAAGGAAGTTGGATAATTTTAGGTGCTTATAAAAACTATAGCTACCTACGTTATTTCACCATGCTTTTACCTACAAAATGATACACGTGTCAAAAAATTAAGTAAAGCTGGGAAATTTTTTAAAATGTTTTACAAAAATATTTTTAATTTATATACATACACACATACAAGCTTTTTGTAGAAAATTTTATTTAAGAAACTTCTTTTTCTTAAATTATCGATAATCATGGATTCAAAAGACAGTGAAAGTGAAGAGTATTTGCAAAAAGTGGAAGATCTAACGCAGTCAAAAAGACATCGAGGAGGTGGTCGGGTATGTTTGTATCAATTAAAACCGTTTCATAAATAAACCAATTTTTAAGTAGTAATAAACGTCACAAAGTTTTTCTAAAAACGGGACCGTTCGTAAATGCATCACTGCTCTGCATTACGAGGGCAAACTTTTACAAAAACGAAAAAAAAGTAGTAATATTTTTATTAAAAAATATTTTTGAGGTAAATTAATCAGTGCATTTTAATATGCCTTTGCTTCTCTAAAAGCCATGATGCAGACCAGTGATGGATTTACGAACAGGCCCAAGAGTATCACAAACATTTTTTAACATACATACATAGCTCAAAACTTTTTAACTTGTTTCTTTTTTATATATGAAGTTTGTAACTTATATATACTAAAATAAATTTAGGGGATTCACAAGGTATTCTATTTGTCCTATTGTCATATTGTTATAAAGTTTCACAATGGTTTAAGCACCTTTACCAACTATTGGGCACTCGGCGCAGGTGTATGTGAAGTTGTTGTGACAATTTAATAAGCATATTAAACAACGTAGTATTTTTTAAAATTGTGAAATTTTATAACAATATGACAAACAGAACATCTTGTAAATCCCCTAAATATATAAATATTATATTATAATAATTATAACGACACCGTCTTTAATTTAATTCTTTAAAAATTTGAAGCGAATCCATTTTATAACATATTGTGATAAAGAGAATTTGTAATGACGTCGGTTTGCAATTATCAAATAAACACATCTGTAGTTTGTTTAAATACCCTTCACATTAGTGAATAATATCCTTTTGCGGCCCATTAAGTACATATTTTCTTGATCCTTATTTATAGGAAAGTTGATTAAGTGATGTGCGTCTGTCCATTAATCCATTAAATAAAAATTTCTAAAGCCCCTTGGTACTTTCCGGATCTGTTTGTGGTATCAAAACGTAAGGTGTACTTGCGAAAAATTTTTCCTTATAAATTCAGTAAAAAGATATAAATAAGCAAGCAACTACTATTGTTATTTATGTATATAAAAATATATTGTAATTGTGATATACTTATAAGCAGACCATTTATCTACATAAACGCAAATCTGGGCTTATAACAAAAGTATGAGTTAGGGTATTTTTATTTTAGGGTAACAATATGTTATGTGCTAAGGGTTTTTTTTGCACATTGCAACACCGTGGCTATTCTCCCACTCTTCTTTTTGCACGTTTTAAACAAAGCAACCTAACCTGTTTTAAATACATTATGTTGCTTTTTTTGTACATATTTAAAAAACAGCACTTTTGAATAGCCTGCACAAAAAATTGTGCAGCTAAATCAGAATTACTGTATTAGTGAGTCCTGATTTGAATCAAAATTTTACACCACCTGTGTTTTGCACTATCAATCGAGTTGGAAAATCGAATGCCGTAATTTTCCTCCAGATTTTGAGTAAAAAATACAATTAATAGGTACAAAAACTTTTAATATTATCTTTTAATATTATTACAGTTTCTTTATAAAATCTTTTAAAATAATTTTCTTTACCAAATTTTTATAAACATTTTTTAAATTGTAACAATATTTACAAACTCTAAATATTTTTGCGCTACCACCCCCTATTTAAAACTTAGTTTTGTCAAAAACCGCTATATTTAAGACAGTGCTGCCAAGATTCTTTCTACAGACAAACTTTTCACAGCATCGAACTTTGCATTATAACAAAAAACTTGCTTTATTTTGACATTTTTTTTTAACTATCGCATGTGATTTTTTGTTATCGAAATTCTGTCTATTCTTTTCGCAAATATACTAAAAAGTGGTGTGCGAAAATATATAGAAAAATTATTTAAATTTTGTATAAATCAATACAGCAATTAGGAATTTTTATTACGTTAACTAGCGACTGAGTTTTAAGAAGTGTTTTTACATCAAATTCACCGATCATTAAAAGTAAAATAGAATTTTAGCACATAAGCGACTGTGGCGTATTTTATTGATTTTCCGGTTGTATTTTTTAAAACATCAAACTGGATACTGTAAAGGTTGAAGATTTGGTAGACTCCGATCCTGATATCGAGTTTATCGAAAAGGATAGCGGCATGTCTTCAATGGGTGGCAGTAAGGATGAAACACCAGAAAGAAAAACAACTACTGTAGCCACTGTAAGATAAAAAATCGATTAAAATTTTTAATTTGTACAATTGCTAATTTTTATTGTGAACATTTTGGTTTTTCAGTTTTTAAAAATAAAACATTGTTCTTTTTATTGTTTCAGACTACTGATAAAGACAATAAAAATGAAGAAAATTATGATGATGTAAGTAAGAAAAGTTAAATAAATGTATGTTTTTTTAAAGTTTAGCATTTCTATGTCCACATTATTTTTATTTATGGATACGAACATAACCTATTTATATTTGTATGTATTAGGCAATCTTCCATCTTATTGTTTTATGTAAAATCTTTATATTTTATTAGGATAAAAAGATTTAAAATGTTTAAATAAATTAGGTATAAAACTATGCATTTTTATACCACTTAACATGTCGCTCCTTAAATTAAAAACAGTCGTTCAAAACAGAAGTTTTCCTCTATTTACAATTTCGGTTGCTTTTAAGAAAATTTCCTTCCAATACCGTTGCACTCAAATTTGTAGGTGAGCTTTTTAAACTGATTTTGAGTTTTGACTGCTTATTTAGCGTGCCAAATGCATGATGAATCGCTAAAATTTTTCAATTGATAATTTATCACTACAAAAACATTATTACAAAGTTTCATTTAATTAGTCCGCTTTCGCACGATGCAAGAAAATAAGCCTGCTTATTTTCTTTTTCTTCTTTGAACTCTCATTGGCGTTCGCACGGTTTAAGACTTATTGCTTAATTTGTTTTGATTTTTTTATGAATATACACACACACTACTGTGTTTTTTTACATTTTCTTTTGTCCATCAATTTTAAGCAGCTGAATTGCAAGTACACGCAAGCCTGTACCCATTTTATTTCTCCTCACCCCGTTGTCTACAACCTAATCAGTTCAGCTTAAATACTTGCATCGTGCGAATTGGGACTTAACATTAACAGGAAAATATAATTTTATAAATACAGAAATTTAATAAATTAACTTGAATATAAAAAAATTGTCTTTAAATATCTAACCGTTAACAGGAACCTGATGAGACTTTGGGTGAACGTCTTCTGGGCCTAACAGAAATGTTTCCACAACCTGTACGTGACTTTACCAGTTTGCTTTTTGGCGGCACTATAAGCGGTGTTAAAGGCCTTTATAAATTCACTTGCAATGCATCATGGATTTTCTTTACCAGTTCGGTGATTTTATTTGCTCCTGTTGTCTTCGAAACTGAACGTGCCCAAATGGAAGAAATGCAAAAAACACAACAGAAACAGGTATTATTAGGACCAGGTTCTGCAATGTCAGCGGTTGGTGCACCGCCAGAAATGCCATTAATACGATAAGCTTTTACTATAAATTATAAAAAATAACCTTTTAAATAGAAAACGTTATAAAATTTATTAAAAATTATACAAAAATCTCTGGTTTAGTTCAAAAAAAGAAACAGTTACCAAATAAAAATTATAATATGGCAATGCATGCAATGTCGGCTAATAAGAAAACTAATAAAAAAAGAACGGAAGAAAATATAATTTTCTTATGTTTTTAAGCAAACATAATAAACGCCCATTAAAAACTCCAACTGTTTTCAACAAAACTCAAATAGTACATTTTTGAATTGCTAGAGATTCAAAAAGTCATGGAAAATCTAATATTAGTATGTTAAAAAAAAAATTAAATAAAAATTTAAATAAATTAAGAAATTTTAGTTTCAATAATTACTGACCGCTAAACAATAATAAAAAGGCTATTTACCAATTCACAAAGTCTGTTTTATCGTTAAACTCATACGATACGATACATGTATATCGTAGCAAAATTAGCTGTTTGCGATTAAAAATATTTTTGGTTGCATTTTTTTACCGATACAAAAGAGGTAAATCGGCATTTATAATTTTTACGATTTACAAAGCTGCAGGTTGTGCATAGGGAATGGTAAACAAAGCCGAAAATCGATTTTCGATTTTACGATCAACTATTTTAATCTCGATTTTCAAAGTCGATTAATCGAAGCTCATAATCGATTATAATTCAAAGTCGACTTTTATTTTTATGCTATATTTAATTGGACAATTGTTTTGATTACATTTGTTCAATTCACAATCTATTGTACGTGTTGTAAGTCGCACAAGCTATAGATACTTTTGTCAACGCTCGTTAACAAATTTTTGAAGATCAGCGTACACGATCTAATTTGTAAAAATTCGAAAATTTTTCATTCGTATCGAATTTCATATTCACCCTTATTGTGGTTGGCGTAGACATTTTTAGTTTTTTGGCACCGTCTAACAAAAAAGCCAATGTTTAATAAATAGCACCCTTTTCGTTTTTGTGTCTTAATTCGTCAGCCCCCCAGATTTAAGAAACACAAAACAATAAGTTTTTTGTATTTTTTAGTAATTTGGTTCAAAATCAAAACTGTTTACAGAGGCAGAGCCAAATGATTTGAAGATTTTATTTTAAAAAATGATTTGTCTTTTAACAATAAACAGATAATTAAGATTTTTATTTCCGAAAATTGATTTTTGTACAACGATTTTGCATTTAAAATACCTATGAGTATGTAAACAACAAACATTTTGTTTCTCAAAAATAAAAATAAAAACTTATTTTAACAAACATATATAAAAACGAAAAAGAAAATAATATTACTCCAGGATTTAAGAAAACGACAAATTGTTATAAGGAAATGAACCCTATTCATAAACGAAATAGATAAGATTAATTAAGGTTTATAAAACAAATTGATCTTACAAAATCTGTTTAATAAACCTTTTAGAAACTAGAAATTTTTTACGAATACAAAGGTAAACATATATAAAAAATTGACATTAAAAAACACTGGAGGTAGAAAACAAATACGTAAGAATTGTATGTGGTAGTAAAAAATAAAAATTTTTAGGATAATGTATAGCTGGACATGCATTCAATAGTTTGCCTCATTACGGCCGTCATTATGGCTTCGGTGGAAACAATTACGATATCTTTAATTAAACGGCGATATTTGTGCCAATCTTTTTTATCTTCTATCGAGGTAACCAAATAGATTTTTTTATTTTCTTTGCAGTTAGATGGAGGTTTGATGTGTACAAAACCTCCAGAGGACTCAATGATTGCTAAAAAGAAAAACTTATCAAAAATTATTTAATATGTACTCTCAAATTTTAACGCACTTTTTATTTCCTGCGGATTTGGTAGAATAGTACTGGTCATAACAAATTCTAAGCCTTTGAAAATTTGTTGTTTTTTAGCCATTTGCAGTGAATTAACCAATGAAAATTTATATTTTCTTTCAAATTCCTCATTAACGTAGATGTAATCCTGTATGGGCACCTTTTTTACAGACTTCGATTCATTTAGCTTTTTTAAATATTCCGAAGTTACGATTGGAACACCTCTTGCCATAGCCAATAAAAATTTGAACGTTCTAAAGGCCTTATCCATTACCAGTACTTCACTGTATGCTGGATTTGCAGCAATAGTCCAAAAGCCTTTACAGTTTTTAAGTAAATCTTTTATCCGTTCTTGATTCACCATAGTCGTGGATATTAAAATTGGTGCCGACAAGTGTATTGTAACTTCAGATTCCAGCTGTAAGAGAGTATTAAGTAAATCACTTATTGTTAACATGCTTCAGTCGTATGCCTTACCTGGCCTTTTAAACGTTTACGTTCTGTATTTACAGGTGATGCGTGTAGAGTTTCTTGTGTTTTGCGCTTACGTGTGCCTGATGTCTTTGTTCCTTTATTACTATTGCTGGAATTACTATTAAACACATCCGAATCATTTTCGCTCCTTGAATTGCTGCAAGTTTGCTGTTCTGAACTTTTTGTTCTTAACGCTTTTTTAGATTTACTTTGTTTAGAGTTAGAAGCACCGCAAGTAACACGTCCAACTAAATTAAATTTTTTTAAGAAAAGCAATCATTAAAAATTCTTAGTAAAAAAATTATATAAACAATTAAAATATGGTGTATTAAACAAATATTTAAAGCTATTGGAGGTAAAAAAAGGTAAGGCTCCCTGTTTTGTAGACCAACTCGATTTAATATTGAATGTCTTATAGTTTGGTGTTCTCTTAATCGGAAAATTTGCTACATTCAAGCCGGTTTGGTAACTCAATTTGAAATCTATTAAATTAAATCCAGAAATTTACTTTGATTCGGTTTACAAGACAAAGGGGAAATTAGTATTAATATTAAAAAAACCGACGAATTAAGAAAATTTAATTTTCATCATCTAATCAGAATAACTAAACAAAAACTAAATAAAAAGCAGGGGTCTTTAAAACTTTCTGTAAAATTTGTTATTTTTCTAGCTAAGCAACAAAAAACTTGATTTTAAGCAAATTACATGGTTGTGTTGATATGTTGTCCAAATCTTCGTTCTTTTTTTGCGTCTTCTTTAATTCGATACTTTTACCAAACTCTTTGCTGGTTGAAGGCTCTTCCTCAAATCTCGATGTTGCGCGAGTAATGCGTCTAGCGGGCATTGATTTGAATGGCTCTTCTATTTTAGCTTCCTCTGTTTTATTTGTACTATCAGTTGAGGCTTGTCTTTTACGATTGCGGGTAGTTCTCACTTGTTTTTCTGGTTCCTTTTGTTTACTATCCTCTTTGTTGTCCGACGCCTTTAATTCGTTTTTCTCATCCGATACTGTTTTAGTTTTAGCTTGTTTGGTCTTTTTAGGCTCACTCTTTGCTTTAATTTGATTGCTACCCTTCTTTGTTTTGATTGGTTCATTTTTATGAGCTAAATCTTTTTCCCTGTCTCTGGCTGCATGCCTCTCATCACGGCTAAGAGTGGCTGATTTACTTATAGTATTTTGCTTTTTGTCTTGATCATTGCCAAACGAAATGTTAAATTTATATTGCTTACAAGCTTCTTCAGCTGCTTTATGTTCTTCATTTATTTTGTTTGGTTCTGCTTTAGTTTTTAAGTGTGGCAGTAATTGGTCAAAATCTAAAGATTCTTTAGGTACGTTTATAAGTTTTACTAAATCATTCTGGTTATCATTATCTTCCTCGACCTCTTCTTCATTAGTGTTGTTTTCAAATAAATGGCTATTTTTGACAGCCAAAATATTCTTTCGCAAATTTTCGGTTTCATCAACATGAAGATGTTCTTTTATTAATTGAGGCGTACACATAAGAAGATCTAAATCTGTTTCTGAAATTGTACTTGTGGCTAAAGAAGCTTTGTTCAAGGCTGGCAAATCTTTTTCAGGCTTTTTAAAAGCTGTCAAAGTGACGGTTGTAGGGTTTGAAGGATTTTTTTCCATTTCATCAAAGAAAGATGCTGGATTTTTTAACCAAAATTTTTCTTCTAAAACCGTGGAATTAAAGCATTTAACAGGTTCGCCTTTTTTGGTGGATGTGGTAGGAGGAGTTGCAGGCTGTAAAAATACTTGAGTCAGCAAATCATCTTCTTCATCGGCATCGATGTTGAGGAGAGATTTCGGAGGGGTTTTACTTTCAATGCTAGATTTTGTATTTGTTTTTGAAGCTATTTTAGGAACATTGATTCGGGAGCAACTGGCAGATGTTATAGACTGAACTGAGGGAGGAACTTGACAAAAAATAATGTTTAAATAGGAAATTGAAAAAAAGTTAAGACATTTTTACCTTCGTTCGTTGAAAAAAGTTGTAAACATTTTATTGCCTCTAAAACATGGGGCTGATGATTTTCTTTATCGCTTAAAGTTAAAATTTCTTCACTTTCTTTTTCTACACAGGGTTCTTCAACGTTATCAACATTTTTCTTTTCAATGGATTTTTCCTTGACTGAATAAAATAGCTGAGTTAACAACAAATCATCAGTATTTTTATTTTGAGCATTAGCTGGCATATTCATAGAAGATATATTTGTACTCTTTTTATTTGTTGCAACTTGCTGTTGCGTATTATCTTTACTAACATCGGCAAAGTCAGGTGTAGAGCAGTCTGTCCTTAAGGCAATAGTTTCATTTTTAGAGATTGACCATTTAAGAGACGACATTTCTTTATTTTCCTCCTCTAGATTACAATTATTTTTTGAATTCTCATTGGATTTCGATGTATTACTATTCAAAATGATAGTATTATGGTTAATTAACGGTATGATTTGTGAGTTTAATCCAGCATCAGATTCTTCGCCAAAACCAGAATTGTAGTCTTGTGTACATATGCGAAATTGGCTACCTTCATTATCTTTAGAGTCATCGCTTACTTCTGTTTGTTCTTCTAGCAAAATACTCCTTTTAATGGCACTGCCAACCTCGAGTGGCTTTTGGCTGCGTGATATGAACCTTTCGGGCGCAATATCTTGTGTTTCTGGTATACAGAAATCATCATCGTCTAATTCACCCAGATTTCCAAAATTAAATTTGATTTTATTTGCACTGACATCCGTTATGCTTTCTGATATAGAAAGATCGGAGCCATTCTGTGAGTTGCGGGGCCTACAAAACTGTGTTTCTGGTATATTAAAACTATCACTGCGGCGGGTATTCGAAGATAAGGAGGCATTTAAGGAATTTTTGCTGCAGCTTGCTTCATTTTCTGTTTCTGTAATTGATCGTTTGTAAGGTGTTACAGATTTATTATGAGGTATTGGAGGCACTAAGAAATTGTTAAGGTTAAAACGTTTTATTCGACTTTCATGCTGTAAACTGGAATCCGGACTTGAAGCAATTATATCTGACGAATTTTTGTTGGCTTCTAAGAAACCACTGCTGTCATGTAACTGTAAGCGATTTAAAACAATATCGTAAATTCAGCAAGCTTCATATATATTTTTAAACATTATAACATTAAAGTTAAAACTAAACAAATAAAAACAGCAATTTTCTCACCACTTCCTCTTGTTCATTAAAATATTTAACCGTTTGCGTTCCCACTTTTAAAATATCACCGTTTTTAAGGCGGAATTTCTCCAAAGCTTTTAAAGGCTTATCATTCAGAAAAGTCCCTTTAGAGCTAATTAGATCGTAAATCCAGACATCCCCACTGTGACCAACATCAATTACGCAGTGTCTCTCTTCTACTCCTTTCTACAAACGGCAAAGTTTATTTAATCAAATTAAAATTATTTCTTTAACGTACTTACACATTTATTTAGTTTTATAAAATTAGGTTTATTGTTGATTCCAATTATTTCCTTGCCTAGCAAATACATTTGTCCAATGTCTAAAGGGATGTGCCGACTGTTTACTTCCACAAACATTGTTAGTCTTCATATATAATTAAATAAATATATTAATATCTTTTTGTTAAAAAGTGTTTTATTTAGAGTCAAGTTAGTTATGTACATTCATAAGTTTCCAATCTTTTTATTTGATTGATGGCTTTTTTATTGTAAATAAAATAATTTTTACAAGTTTGCGGGAAATCTTCGAAAGTTTACAAGTTTTTGTTTAGGCACAACAAAAAAGTGTAGCCAAGTTTTATATATAGTTTTTACAGCTTACTTTACAATAGGCAATTTCAGTTCTTACTCTGCATTTACAATGGGTGCACTTTGAGACGTGTGGTTTCTTGTATGGTGCATAGGTATACATGTTCTTATATATATATACAGAAGACGTTTTATAAAATTTTTCTTTCCTATTATTGCATAAAAATTTGAGTAAATAGATGGTTTTATATTGTTTTTCAGTAAAAAAAAACTGATCTTCCAAGCAGTTAACATAAACACATGCATAGGGAAAAACAGCTATTAAATTTTCTTACGTATTAAAATAAAATACCCTATAAGTTATTACTAAGCAATGTACGCGCGAATATTTATATTATCTAAAAATTGGACAAAAAATATATACTACAAATTTATTTATACAGTTTGTTTTGACCAACCAGTTTTATAAAGTTATCTTAAAGTTGGGAGCTCTTCAGCCCAAATGTTCTGGGAATCAGGCCAACCTCAGGCCGGTTTACTCACACTGTTTAAAACAAGTAGATATTAGGGCCCTCTTAAAATGAATTTCTATAGGGGCGAATGTTTCAGATAAAATTTAAGGTTCTTTTAAAATTAAAACAACATAATAAAAGTGATTAATGTGTAAACAAAGAAGCACAATAGATAATTTTGCTTTTTAATAAGTCTATAGCGATTTTTATATTTGATGATAAAGTGCCTAGTAAATTGCCTTTGCATGGTACATGAGGTATATAACTACTTGTTTGGGTTTTTTACACTATATGCCATATAGGTATATGCAACTTTCAATGCACTTATATAGTTCCTCTTGAATTGTGTGAACATATATTTGGGGTGTTGTTACTTTAGGTCTAATATCCACATTTTTGTGGTTTTGTATTGACTCACGTTTTTTGATTGTAAATATGGGATTGATTAGACAAAACAATTTATGGTATTCTTTACAAGGCGATATATAATTAAATAGTCTGGTAGCTTTATTTTTAAAGTGGCGGGGCTACTAGTTCAGTGTGAATAGCTTTTAAAATTAAAAGCATATTTTTTGCCCATGTTTCTTAGTTTTTGTTAAAAGTTTAGTTATTTGTCTATTTATAAAATTAAAATAGTATGAGCTCGCTTACCCCCTTGCGCGATCCCTTATTCTACCTTAAAATAAAGAAATTTTATAATTGTGTTTTGGGGCAAACTATTTCTAGCTCTGGCAAATTTTTGTTTGCCGGTAACAGAGATGGCGACATTTTCGTGCAAAGGTTTGTTTTATGTGTATTATTAGTTTTTTTTATAATAAGCGTTTAAATTTTTTTAGATTAAATGATTTACAAAACTCTGAAGAACCTCGTTCACCTATAAAAGTTTATTCCCAGGGAGATGATGTAGAAATAAATTGTTTGTGTTTTCATCGTGACTTTTTGATAGTCGGCTCCATTGGCTCAGTGTATGGTCTTAAATGGGATGAAGAAAAGGGCGAACTAATCAATAAGAAGTCATGGGAAATAAATATACCAATAGAGGCCGATGCCATCGAAGTACCGGATATAAATCATATGTGGCTAAGACCTGAAACCGACAGCCTGTTTGTTGGTTGTGGAGATAACGTTGTATATGAAATATCCTTGGAAGATGGACGCATTGTAAGAGACTATAAAGGCCATGAAGACTATATACATAATGTTAGTGGCTTTGGGGCAAACAAAATTTACTCAGCTTCAGAAGATGGGTCTGTTCGTTTTTGGGTATCGAATCAAAAACAGAGTGTCGGTCTTATAGAGCCTCACAAAAAGGAAAACTTGTGTCGCCCTGAAATGGGCAAGTGGCTAGGTGCCTTAGCTGTTAATGACGATTGGCTGGTGTGCGGTGGTGGTCCAAAATTGTCTTTATGCCATTTACGCACAATGGAATATACTAATGAGTTTCCTTTTGCCGGCAAAGTTCATGTCTGTGATTTCGTAGAAGATATGATCTTCGTCGCCGGAGAACATACAAATGCACAATTTTATGCTATGAATGGAGATTTAAGAGCAGATATTAAGACTGAAAATACTGCGATTTATTCGGCGGTTTGGCAGTTGGAACCTCAGCGCTTTATGTCCATTGCAGGTTTTAGTAATCGGCTGTCAATACTAAATGATTTTCGTTTTTTGGATAGCAATATTGATTTATATTTGTAAAAAAGTTTTTCCTTAATAAGCACTGAAAAAAATAAAAATTCATACTAAAAACTTTAAACAATAATAGATTTGTAACAGAAGTACATATCTAACAAGTAATCATTGTGTTGTTTGTGCTCAATTAAGAAATAATGCAAAAATAGTTTCAATTAATTTCAACATACAATTTAAAGGTATAGATTTATTTAAATTATACTTGAATTTTGGCTTAATGTTTAAATTCTTTTATAATGAAAATTATTTTTGGTTTTTATTTCTCAATTTCAGAGTTTTTTTCTATCAAGAAAATTTAAGAATTTTTGCAAGAAAGGTAAGGTTTAAAACTTAGAATGTTTGTTTTTGTAAGAAAAACGCGAAATAATCTGCAAGCATATTAACACATATAACTTGGTTACCCTAATTTTGTTATAATTCCAAAAACATACACCTTATTGTAAATGTTAACGATGTCACAATTAATGCCGTCTTGCAAATTAATTTTTAAATTATGTAGGAATGGTGTTAATTTCTTTAAATATTCATATCGATATTATATCGACATCAACACACTTAATATCGATTATGTGCCGGGTGTACGACGACGAACTAAATTTGACTACAGCGCAAAATTTACGACGACGTCGATAGCGACTTTCGCAATTAGGGTAAACGCTTTGAGTAAAATGTTAAAAATATCTATTTTCAAAATTGCACACATGTTTTAAGAATTAAAAACTAAAACTTGTAAAACGATTTATAACCAGTTTACGCAATGACCTTTTTTTTTGTATTATAAAACGATGTCTTCGCATTTGTCTTTAGTGATTAATAAAATGTCTAATTTATTATAATTGCCCGCATTATTTTTTAATTTACATTCACCAAACGTAGGTTCCCTGTAAGTTAAAAAAAAATTTAGCAGACCTTAATATCAATTTTTTTTTAGTTTTACCCTTGATCCAAAAAATTTTCCAACATTTTTATAAATTTTTGGGATAAAATTTCTTCATCTGGTCGTAAATAACGTGTGGGATACCGCATTATCATTGTAAAATCATCCGAATGCACGGTACCTAATAGAAAGTAATACTTGATTAAAAATAAAGTTCATAATTTATATACATTTGAACATTCAAACATAAACAGTCGCAACTCGAAATCCTTTAAAAAATTATTTTTTTTCCTGATTGTTGGTTAGATTATTTTCAAGACGGATATTTACTGTTAAATTTAACTTGGCTAAAATTATTATTTTTAAAAACTTTTGGTTTTGAATAAGGTTCGAAAAATGCATACAATTATTATGTTTATACTTGCCAAACTTAAAATCCTTTCTTTGCGCCAAATCATTGGCCGAACTATAATCTGAGGGATTGTCATATACATAAGAATAAACCGGAGATTTTTTATTTTGATTGTGCAATTTTAAGGCTTCTTGTACACCATTTTTAAATAAAACATCTGTATATATTTCCTGCACTTTAAGATAGTTCTCCTCCGAAAATGATAAATTTCCCAGGTAAATATCCTTTAATTGTTGGGCATATTTTCCCGGTTCACTACTGATATTTTCTAAAAATAAATTAGAAGGAGCTAACTCCAACCATTTATCATTCAAATCATCCAAGAATATTTTGCCTGTTTTAGGATTAATAAGCAACAACTCTGCCGCATTATAAGCACCATCTTGTGCCGTGTATGAAGCAAGCCAAGGTAAATGAGAATAATTTCCGGATTTTATTATTTCGGTAGGGTGTTCTGTCATAAATGGATGGGTGGAATTTTTATGTTCAACAACCGGTCCAAATGTGGTAAAGGGATTATACCCGTTATTTAGAAATTCTTTGACATTTGCAACAATATCTTCCGGATTTGTATGCTGTAAACAATGTTTTATGGCATAAGCATTTTCTACATTGGGACACTGTAAAAGTTTAGCTAGTTTAAAGGCATTTTTTTGAGGATATTTTAAAACCACCCAGGGATTTAGGGCAACACCACTGATAGACACCACACCCTTGGCAATATTTTGTAGATATGGTTGTAGCATTTGTAAATGAGCGGATGCTCCACCAGCAGAGAAACCCATTAGATATATATTTTGAGGATCTCCTTCAAAAAGTTCTATATTTTCTTTTATCCATTTTAATGCAAATTGTTGATCTTTTAAACCATAATTGCCGCTAATAACCTCATCGCCGGTACTTAAGAAACCCAAGGGTCCCAAACGATAGGAGATTTTCACCAATATAACATTGCCACTATGCATAAGATAATGTTCACCAAATATTGTAGATGAACCAAACATAAATGCTCCCCCATGTATGTAAGCTAAAACCGGATATTTTTTCTTCCCAGTCTTGGGCTTATAAATGTTAACAAACAGGCAATCCTCAGAACCCTGTAGTTTATATTCACCTTCCTTAAATTGATTCCATTGCATACATTCTATGGGCTCTTTGGTGGCATCAAAAATATTTCTCCATTTCAAATCATAAGTCTGAGGAGCTTCAAATCTTAATTCTGCCACCGGCGCTTTGGCATAAGGTATGGATTCATAGCTGTAGTAGAATCCATTGTCCCTACCTTTTAATTTGCCATTTTTAAGTTCAACTATTAAACCATCGTTGTCAACAGCTTCAACATTTATTAGAAATAAGATCACTATAACAACAATTAAAAAAACATTTAAAAAACTTTTCAGATACATATTTTGGGCACGCTGTCTGAAATTGTAATTAATTAATATGAAACTAATAATGCAACTGCCTTTAAATTTTAATTGGAAGCATAATCAAATATTCTTATCTCGTATTGTAAATTTAGATTGTCAGCTTATTTGAGAGAGGATTAAAAAAAATCAAACATATGTAAGTCATGCATACCCTACAAATAAATTATCTAGTATGATGTAACAAATATACTTGTTGCTTTGAGTTCAGTTGCATATCTGTCCTAACATTAGGTTGTCATAATAAGTTAACTAGTTCAGTTTCATATAGTTATATACTAGTTAAAATACTAGTTTTTGTGTTTTCATTAATAGCTTTTTACTTTTATCTAATTTCTTATTACGTTTAATACTCAGCGCAATCGATATTTGAATGTTTTATCTCAATTTTGCTCTATTTTGCATGATAAAAACCTATTACTTTTGAAACAGTCTCGTTACAACCAGTACATAACTATTCCAAAAAGTTACTAGTTTAAACTTTAGCTGCAGGGTACATACATACATATATGTATGTATGTACTAGCACATGACCCGCTACTTCGTAAGCGCAGTTTTAGAAATTTATTAAGTGAAGGTTATGTTTGTGCCTTTATTTCTTAAACTATTACCTGCAAAACGCAACTTAAATGAAGTTTCTACCTTTATTGGTTAAGAAATTACAAAAAGTACCTAAAAAGTACCAAAATGTAATTTGTACCCTTTCTTTTATCCCCTAGGGTCTTAAGTTTTTAAAAAGTATAAAAAAATATTCATATTTTGTCAAGACTTGTCGAACGCAGTACGAATTATGTTTCTATCTTTATTGGTTCAGATGCTACAAAAAGTACGTAAAAAGTACCACTTTACAAATTTGTACTGTTTTGTCTGCCTCTTAGGGTCTAGATTTTTAAAAATATTTAAAAAATATATTCATATTTTGTCCTGACCTGTTGAACGCAAATTAAACTATGTTTTTACCTTTATTAGTTAAGAAGTTACAAAAAGTACCTAAAAATTACAAATATGTAATTTGTACCCTTTTTTGTGCCTAAGGGTCCAAAATTTTTAAAAAGTATCGAAAACATATTCTTACTTTGTCGATACCTGTCGAACGCAATTTATATTACGTATTTATCTCTATTGGTTCAAAACAGTGACGTGCCGTGAGGTTTTTGTCAAGGTGTTCTCTCCTACTTTTGAACTTTTATATAACGTCTATACTCGGTTTTTCCAGGACCACGACAAGGACGTGATAGACAAAGGTCCCATTTTATTTAATTAATATTTTTTTGTTTTGAGTTTTTTTGTTTTTTGTATTTTTTTTTGTTTTAAGTTTTTTTGATTTTTTATATATTTTTTTTAATTTATGTGCTGTTTCTACAAGCCAATTGAGTAATTGTCTTAGACAATTTATGTGTATTTTGTTATTGTAACACAAACAAAATACACATAAATCGTCCAAGACAATCACTCAATTGGCTTGTAGAAACAGCACATTAATTTATTTTTATTTATTTTTTTGGGTTTTATTTTTTTTTTATAATATTTTTACTTATATGTAAGTTCAATACGCCGAGTTTTTTTTACAAAAGTTTCGATTACTTCATCATAAAAAGAATTTTTTGTTTTTAGGCTTTTAAGAAATTGTTTTTCAATTGAAATAATTGCCAATTCAGACAATCTTTCTTCATGCATTTGGTTTCGTGAATAAGTCTTAATTCTTTTAAGAGCGGAAAAGGATCTTTCTACGGAACTGGTTGATGCAGGAATTGTTAGTATTAATGTGCTCAAATTGAAAATTTCAGAAAAGGTGTCTCTTAAATCTAAATATATTAAGGTTCCAGGAATATCTTTAATAAATATTTCACGGAACTGTAAATGCGAATAATATACAACTAATTCATTTTTGAGTTTAATAAAATCAAAAAACAATCCGTAGGATTTCTGAAGACTTTCGAAAGCTTCATGGGGAAATGCACTTTGGTAATCAATATATCTCTTTGAATTTAATAGCTCCATAAATTTCATATTTTCAAAAGATCTAAACCTGGTATCCATTTGAGTGAATAAAGTATCAATTACTTTATTAAATAAGGACTTGTATCGTAATTGGAAACCATCTGAACTTTCACCCCGCTTGAAAATTGCACAAGCACAGCTTTTTGTCCGACTAAAAAGGTCATCAAACTTTGACTTGTACTCCAATATTTTTTCTTTAGTTATTTTTATGTGTTCAAAACAATATTGAATATCTAATGATTTCGTTTGAAGAATATTAAATAGAATGTCAGTAGATGCAAATATGTCATGAAACGTTTCCAACATGAAAACTGTGTTGAAAGTGCTTAAAAACTGAAGAAATCCTCTAGCTTGAATCGCATCCGCGCCCCAAGTGTCTGGATCATCTATTATCTCCTCAAATAATAATATGAGATCAAGACGGTATGCAAAAACTATATTAACAAGTCGAGATGAATAATTCCATCTCGTGGTAGCAATAGTAGGAAGTCTCCGTTTTAGAACCTGATCAAAAAATTGAGATCTCTTAGTTGAGTGGGAGAAATATGCTGACAATCCGTTCAAAGTGGTAAAAAATATGTTCACTTCTTGAATATAGCTTACTGATTGTGAAAGGACTAGATTTAAAACATGTGCATTGCAGTGTATAAACATAGCACTTGGGAACACCTCTCTAACCTTAGCCTGAGTACCATTTAAATCACTTGACATAACAGGTGCACCATCGTAAGTCTGAGCTATTAGTTTTGCTCCCCAATTCTTACTTTTTATTAAGTCAATAAGCTTTTCAGAAATGGCTTTGGCTGTACGACCATCACTTACATCCAAATACTTATAAAATCTCTCCCTCACAATACCTTTGCAATCAACGTATCTAAAAACGAACGACAATTGGGACTTTTTATTTATATCTGTTGTTTCATCTAACATTGCAGAAACAAACGTAGCTTTGTTAATCTCTATATCAATATTATTTAAAACTACAGTACCAATTGCATTAATCAAGTCATTCTGAATGTGGTTAGAAGTGCCCTTGAAATATTGTGATGAAGATAAATGACGATCTAGTTTGCTGTCATATTTGGCAATTAGGTGCAGTAATTCAATATAATTCCCTCTATTTTCTGATTTCTCAGTTTCATCGTTGGCTCTAAAAGCTAGCTCTTGTGTACCTAAAAAGCATACAGTATCTACAAGTCGTTGAATTACTTGACGGTTTTCTGAAACTTGTTCATTATGTCTTGAAACTGAAATTCGTTTTTGTTCATCAAGTAAAAAATCAACGCGCACATCTCCAAATGTTTTTAAGGATATGCTGTTATTAATATGTGCTTGACTCATTTGATGTTTTGTCATTGCCGATGTTAAATGATTTAAGTCATTATAACCTGCAGTCCAAACACCCTTTTCGCTATTTTTGGCAAAAAGCAAACAGTTCCAACAAAATAACTTATTTATAACGGGACAACCGCATAGCCAAGATTTTTCTTTATAACTAGACACAAAAAAGTGCCTAGTAAAAGTCCGGTTTTTTGAATTAACTGTGCAAGTGAGATTTGGCAAAGGTGGTGTTGGTCTACCTTTTGAAATAAAATTGGATTTTTCTTCAGTTTTTAATTGCGAAAAGGGTTTGTTTAATAAACTCTCAATTACGCAATTACATTCCATTTTAAAATTAACGTCTGCTCTTCGTCAATGTTATTCATAAAATGAAGAATTTATGACTTAAACAACACAAGTTGAAGTTCCTCACACTCACATAACTTCATACACACCATTGTTGCCACCTTTGGCTAAATTAAAAAGTTTTTTTTACTAACACTAAAAATTGGGCATACATAAGAACTTGTATTATTTGTTGTGCAAACGTTTTATGAACTGGGGGTTTTTGTTGTAAATTTAAACATAATTATGTTAAAAAAAACACATGCCTGTATTTATAATAATTATTGTAGGTTTATTAAGGGTTTATTTGGCAATTATTCCATATATATCATTCAAATACCCCTCTAATAGAACTGCAATAGTTATTATGAATACAGCCGATAGACTTGAGCTATTTTTAAATATATTTTTTTTATGTTCTTTATCATTAAAATTGGGTATTTTTCACTTTTGGAAAGTGTAACCTAAGCTGTGGGCTGGCAACAATGATTCACACATTTACTTATTCTTTGCAACACACAACTCAAACATAAAGTTTGAAATAAGAAACAATCAAGCAGGTGCTCACTTACTTAGCGCACCCTCGCTGCATATAAATTGTGGTACTTTTTTTTTTTAATTTTTTGCTTTTCCTTGTTAAATGAGTGCGCTTAAGTTTGAAGAACAACTGAAATACCCGCGGCTTTATTTTCTGTTGTGTTTTCAAAAAAAAAAGAAAAGTTTCAAACCTACAGCAACCAAGCCACTTCGTGCTGGTTAAATTGGCGAACGCTTTACTTGTATAGGTGATCTAAATTTTTTTCATGAAGTGTTTTGTTTCTTTAGTAAATTGGTGCTCTTATATTTGAAGAACAACTAGTAGATTTTAATTGTGTGTTGTTTTCTTTTTATGTTTGCTATCAAACATTTTGCTTTTTTATTATTGTTATTGTCCATATGCAAGATGAAAATAAAATGTTGGTTCAATATACATACATATGTATGTATGTGTGTATACACTTATTTCACTTCCACTTATTTATGTATATATAAATTGTAAAGCCAATAATAAAGAATTCTTAATATTTAATAATTACAAAAAAACCTAAATAGACGTAAATATTTTAGGCTGTGCAGAGAACACCTGAGCACATTAGAAGGAACGTCACTGGTTCAAAAGTTACAAAAAGTACCAATATAGAATTTTTACCCATTTTAGAACCCTTTTTTTTACCCCTCAACGTCCAAATTTTAAAAAAGTGGCAAAAACGTATTCATATTTTTTTAGTAGCTGTCGATTGCATTTTGAACTATGTCTGTACCTTTACTCGTTTAGAAGTTACAAAGTGGACCTAGGCACTATCAAAATTTAGTTTTTACCCTTTTTTAGCCTTAAGGGTCTAAAATTTTGAAAAAAAAATGCCAGACACGGATCTGCTTATTTTTTGAGTAAAGTACGATCCCTTTTAAATTTTGTTTCTATCGTTTGTAGTTTAGGAGATATTAACTTTCGGATATTTCCATATTTGGCCCATTTTAAGCCTCTTCGGGTCCGAATTTCCCGAAATACCATCTTAGTGGATATAAACATAAGGAAAGGTATCCACAGTCCAAATTTCAGGTCTCAAGCTCTGCGCGTTGGGGCTGTGCGATGATGAATCAGTCAGTTAGTAACGTTATTCCTTTATATTTATGTATATGTATGATACATACTAGACAGCTGCACGAATATGTATACTTGAACTTGCTGTAAACTTGACTATTTTAAGGATTAATTCTTACTGTATAAACACGTAGACCACAGCAGGCTACATTCTCTCAAAATTGAAATACGTCCATTCATATGTAAATACATAATTATTTCTATTTTAGTAGGCGGCAAATAAGAAAACTGAGTTTTTATTTGTAGTATTTTCTTATTTACGTTCACTTTTTTTGGGCATTTCTTTTGTACCAAATTCATAAACGTTTGTATTTGACAAACTACGGTTAAGGTATCATCCGTACTCTCACACTGCGATCGAACACATGTGCATACTATCTTTTACGGTCAAATTTCAAAAGGTATTTGAAATCTTATTCGATGCAGACCTGTAATACATACATACATATATTGAATTCTTATCAGTTTGAGACAATTTAATTTTTTAGTAAGGCTCTAGTTTAATACTTACTAAATTCTAATTTTTTGCAAATGAAAAAACTAATATATTTTTTAGTTTTTTCTTTTTTAACGTTAGTTAATAATATATAATTTTTTTCTTGTATAATTGGCAACACTAATTATTCCGTTCAAAAAGGGCTTATTTCAATCTTTGTTGAGCTTTGTATTTGTTTATTGTTGTATAAATTAATTAAATTAAAAACTCCCATTTAAAAGTTTAATATTTGTTTATTTTCATATCAAATGACCTATTAAAGTTTGTTTTCTTTTTCTTTTTAATTAAACTAAAACTAATCAAAAATAAATAAATTATTTTACTAATTAAGTTAAAATATCAACTAAAGCAAACACAGAATGACTTATCGCGATGAACAAGAGCCCTTTCCCTGTATCGTTACATCTGCAAATAAAAAAACAATTTTACAAAAATGTTAATTTTATACACTTTTACGTTTAAGTATTTATTTGCATATTCCCAACAACCACAAAAAGAAAAATTTATATTAACATTTTCTAAAAAATTAATTGTGCCTAATTGCTAGACCATTACCGCAGCCGAACACTTACCAATATGCAAACAAGATGCATAACATTCCATTTGTGCCTCACTGGTGTACATATAGCCATCAGAGCCACAAACAATCTCTTCGTTTTCGTCTTCAACTATTGCACAGATGCGTTCACAATATTCTTCGGTATCGCTTTGTTCGCTAGGTGGTGTCACCGTGGTGCTGGTTAGTTTTATGGAATCACCGCTACTGACAACTGGTTGGCGACCATAGAAGTTCTAAAAATGTAAAAATTATGAGTTGGTAATAAAGTGGTCGTAGCATGATTTATGTTATAAAATTATGATTTTATAAAAGAGATAACTGTATATACAGTATGTTTCGCTTAAAGTTACTACTGCTTTTAGTCACATTTTTCATGTAGTCCAAATTAAAATAATAAACTGGTACTTCTCTTGCTTTATATCAAGTCGAATTTTCGTTTTTGTGGTGATTTTCGTTGGCTGATGTGTCAAAAAAGATATGTAAACGTAAACAAATCTGACAATCCAGCCCCGATTCATGTAAGAAAAAAGTAGATCAGCTGCGCTCGTAACACCACTGATCAATGATTTTGCCTTACTTTCTATAAGACAGTAAATATGAATACATACATGCGTGCATACATTCATACATACATATGTACATACGTATGTATACACTACTATTGGATGCATTTGTGTTTCCTACATATCATTACCCCCAATGCGTATGTTTATGAGGTGGTCTCAGTTAATCAGCGGAACAACAGTATTTAGCTATTTAAATGTCAAAATTTGTTTAGGTTTATGTATTTTTTTCTTGTATACCTACTTAAGTATTCTAAGAAAAGCTCAAAAAGTGTTCATTTAGAATTTGTGAGTTTTTGTTATCTGTCTTTGACACTTGTATGACAATTTAGTTGTTTCTGTAGAACTAATGCCACCTGATAACCATGCGCCTTGATTGCCCCCCAAAAGTTTGCACGTGTGCGATTGTTCTCTGAGCATTGACAAGAGAAAGAATAAAAAAATAGGTTTTGTAGCCGCTTGTGTCAGACCTGGTCTGACCACTTAAGATTTTGAAAATTTTTATTGAACAAGTTTTGAAATTACATTTAATATTTGGTTAAACGTACATCTGTGAGTCTTCATTTTTTTTATAAAAAAATAAATTAAAAGCAAAACCAGAATTAAGCTTAGTGATAAACATGTCAATAACCAATTAATATCTATGACGGTACGCAAAATTTGGAAGTGGAGAAACATTATTTCGCAATTATGAGCCTTTTTTTACGTAACTGGCTCGATGTTTGATATTACATTCAAAAAAATTTTCATTGCAATTCGATAATATTTTAAATTTTCAGCAATGGTCACCCTAGTGCCATAAGAGAAAAATAATTACGCTCAATAATAAACAACCAACCCAATCATAACATAAGAATGCATGCGTGTGGGAATCACTGATTTGTATGCACACAAATTTATTATATGCGAACGCTTATATAAGCCCTAAAGAGGCATATAGAAAAATTGGACTTATAGTCAGATTAGCGATATAGTCCACAAATTATGTACAATTAATATTCTAAACGCAACGAAAATTTCGTCCTGCGTTTAAGTTTTTTTTTCAGAAAATAAAACACATTTGTGTATATGAAAATGCACAAAAACGTATCCCAAAATTTGTCATGCGTAACGAACTCTGCGATAGGTTTATTTCCATTTATAACGGCGACGAACGACGAATAATTTGGCATAGAGTGATAATTTTTCCTTTAGTTTTGTTATAAAATAATGTTACTTTATACTTTAAGAATTATTTTCACTTTTTATTTGTTGCATATAATACACTTACAGCCGTATTCATAATAAAAACTTGTGCACTGCATATCTATTGGGTTATTAATAACACTTTTTAAATAAAAAAATAGGCTCTGCATAAGTAGTGTATAACTAGTATTTTTCATATATCTGTCAAAAATTAATTATTTTGAATAAATAGTAATTGTCTTAGACAGTGGATATAAAAGTATTATTAATAAGCTCTACATAACCAGTACATAAGCCTAATATGTATTTTAGTTATGCACTGAATATGTTCACTACATAGGCACTGTATAACTTTTCATTATAAATACAGCCGTTATGGTATTTTCAATGTTATATTTATTTATATTTTCAAATAGTTTTTTTTAAATATTTTTTTTCAAATATTGTTTTTTTTAGGACATAAATTTTTAAGAAATATATTCGTTTTAAATGTGTTTGTTTCAGTTCACGAATTAACGCAACGAATTTCAACAGACGAATTCGTCGTGTAGTGCGAAACTCGTCGTTCGACCCAGTTATGTTTAGACCATAAGTGTTGTGACTTTAGCGAAATATACTTTATCACTTTATCGTTCCGTTTGTAACTACATACTACAAAACTCATTTGTGACCCCATATTATAAACTAAGCCATGTGGTGTCATACTATCAGAAATATTGCTAAGCAAATGGCTGTGTAAAACAGGGACTGTAAAACTATGCCAAAAAATAAATGTTAACAAATAATAATTATTTTTTGTTTTTTAAATTTTTGACAAAAAATAATTTTTATCTTTTAATTTTTACTTTCGTCAAAAAATAATTATTTTTTGATTTTTAAATTAAATAAACATAAAAAAAATAATAATAAAAATTAAGAATAATTATTAATTTAATAATTATTATTTATATAAAAATCAAAAATTTTGAAAAGCACTTGATTTTTAAAAAAACCTAGTTTAATACCAACCATTAAGATGGTGTACTTCCCTTGAGCAATTGGCGTAGGAAGGCCATGCACAACCCCCCCCACCACAACAAATTTAAAAATGGTTTTAAAAAAAATTTTCGATCCGATTTTTGGATCGATAATGTACTTTTTAAAAAGTTTCACTTGCAAGTTCGGCTACAGTTTGTTTAACAGGCCTTCATGGCATACTTTATCAAAAGCTTGACAGACAACAATAAATAGCAATACTTATTTTCCTTAATAAAGGCTTTTTCTATAACCTGTACTAATCTGTGAGATTGTTTGATGGTACTACCTTTGCTTTTAAAGCCAAATTGTTGGTTTGGAATGCAGTTGTTGTCATTTAAGATCGCCGTCAGTTTGCAATTTCTCGAACAATTTCGACATAGTTGGTAACAGACTTGAAGACTCCATCTTTGAAGAATCTTTTCCAGGCTAAGGAATTATTCTAACCAAGGCAAATTTGAATTTTGTGGGGAAATGTTCACGCTGTAATATAACATTAAAACTAAAAAAAAATATTCTTTTTGCTGTGCAAAGGCAGCTCTAAAAGCAAGTTATTGCTTATTTTATCGAAAACAGGAGCTTTTTTTGGAATTTAAATTATTAATAGCCTCTAGGACATCTAGAACATGGGAGTGTATATCCTTAGGACGTCTAGTAAAAACAGGCGGTAATTTACACATGTCAGTACATGTTTTGGGAGTGAACACGCTCTTTAAATGATTTACGAACAGATTACATATTACTTTGAAATTTATCGCTCAGGATCCTCTCGGATTGTGGTGGTTTTGCGATAACGGGTCTTTTAGGACATCTAACTGATCCCCACAGAGAGTCTCAGAAGTCGAGTTTAGACCTTCTTAGTTTTCCTTAACAATCTGTATACCTTTAGAAAGTTTTTCTATTGTTTTGTACATTCTTTTAGTTAAGTTGTAAGCTAAGGCGATCTACAAATGCTTTGACGTTATTGTAACGCGAAAGAATTTAGGACCCAAAATGAAAAAAAAAAACAATAAATCCCAATAATCATATTGAGTGTGTTTATTAAAAGTTTATTGTTAACAAAAGTTCACTTTTGGAAAACTTTCATGAAAAATTCTTCAATTAAAACTCAAAGCAAATTGATGAAAAATGCGAGTATTTAAGAAAATATTGATATTATTTTGGCTTTAGTGCATCAAGGACTTCCACTTTGAGGTCAAAGAAAATATTTAAATTGAAAAAAAACATAGAAAATTTTATAAAGTTATATTTACACTAACTGAGGTATCATCTGAGTTTCACAGCTAAGACTCATTTGTGTAGTGTAATAACATGTCTTTATTTGTTCAAACTTTTGTCTAATCTCAGTTGAAATAAGAACGTAGAAAGTTACGGGATTAAATGATTGTTGTTGTTTATAATTTATAAAGAAATAACCACTTCCTATTACTTTAATATTTGCCAAAAATTTCAAGGTCGAGCAACAATTTTTTGATTCATGTACTTTAAGTGTCTGCCCCCCTAGAAAAAATTTGTACCTGTGCCAATGCTTCAATAGAAGATTAATAATGGTTAACATTCATTTTATAAAAAGTTAATGAAATTTTGACACAAAAAAGAAAGTAAAATTGCAAAAAAATCTTGTGAAAAAAAACACAATCATGTCCGTTACTCGTTGTATTAACTTACGTTTCCTGCTTCTTGCATGTCGTCATTATCTTCTGGATCATCCTCCGCCTTTATTTTTTCAATTAAATAGTTTAGTTTTCTTTGCGTTGATGAATACTGATTTGATCCCAAAGAACTTAGCGTAGAACTTCCTATGTTGGCCATAACCGGTGTTACGTTATTCAATGACAGGGCATTGTATCTTAAATGTGATTGGGGTGCATTAGTATAAGTGAAACCGCCAACCATAGCATCACGTTCGGTAAATTCAAAACGCGTTGGTTCAGGAGTAAGATTTCCAATTGAATTATGTCTTTGTTGTGAATATTTATTAGTAACTTGGCTGGATATTGAACTTGAACTTGGTGTGGGGGTAGTGGGTACCACATATTTTGTAATTTTTTTATCTTTCGAATTTAGTATCAAATTGTTGTGATTGTATGCTTTATTGTAGCTGGTACGCAAGACAGTTGATGATGCTGCTCCAGATGGACTGGAAGGTTGATTAAGGTGTTGTGAAATCGATGATGCCTGATTGTAATTAGATAAGCTGGGGAAGTCAGAATAATAACCATTCGAATATTGTGTTGCTTGGGCAGGTGCCGAGTGAGAATAAAATCGTTGTTGTGATTGAGGTTCTGAGTATTGTGTCTGCTGTGAAGCAACTGACAATGAATGCTGGTAAGGTGTGTATTGTGCCTGTGATTGTTGTAAAGAATGCAAATGTTGTTGTGCTTGAGCCTTTAAAGCACTGTACTTGCGTTTATCATTTTCCTCATCTATTTGTTTATAATTGGGTTCTTTTTTGGGTAAAAAATATTCATTTGTATTCATAAATCTTATATACTCCTGAGCTTCTTTATCAAGTCCTTGATAGTTGACCGTTTGATAATTGTTATTTTGTAATTCTGTCATGTCATTGTCTTCATAAACAGAATACATTTTTAATGGCAGAGAGTTGCTGTTGATGCTAGTATGGGTGACACTTTCATGTATTGGTATTAAATGTTGTTGTTGCTGCTGTGCTTGTAAAAAATTTGTTTGCGGTTGTTGAACTGCATAATTTTGTGGACGAGCTGGTAGTTCTTGTTGTTGCAGCTGGTTTTGGCTACTCTGTTGCTGATAGTACGCAATAGGATTTGTGGATGTTAAGTATCTTTGTTGTTGCAAAAATTTCTCATGTTGCTCATTGTATTGTTGCATTTTTTTCTGATCTGGTATAGGAAATTGTTTGAAATCAAGGTACTGTGTCATGGGTTGTGGCTTTTGGGGCATCTGTTTTTGTGCGGTTGCTGTTGCCGCTGATAATGGTTTCTGCTGTGGCTTTACATATATCGGATATGTATTGTCCTGATGCATGGTTTGTAGATTTTGTTTTTGGGTTACAGGATGTATAACCACTACCTGGCCATTAAAAGTTGGCGAGGCCTTAAAGTTATGCATATACTGTTGGGACATTGATGGTATTGCTATATGTATAGAATTTTTATGACCTCCCATTAACTGTGGTCTATAAGACGATCCTTTGCCATTATTTAAAAATGACGGATGGGCTACCTTTGAAGATGGAACATGTTTGGAGCTTTTTAACGAATCGTAACCGAAAAGCATGTTGGGTTTTTGAGATGGAGAACCTTTTGGCAAACTATTCTGTACCCGTCGTACTTGTCCACGTAGGGGAAAGTTATCCAATCTTGTAACTCGTTTAATCGGCTGTCTTCGTTTAATTGTAAGTGCAGGCGCTCTAGAGTGTATTACTAAGGTACGACCCGATCTAAAATCCGTAACATTATTCACTAACGACTCAAGAGTTCTATTAAACTGATCATCACTATTATTTGTTGTCGTTGTTAATTGCTTATTAACATGATCATTACTGCATGACACTGAGCCATAAAAGGCCAAAAGTAATAAACTAATTTTTGTAAGTTTAAAATACAACATTTTTCTTTACACTTTTATTTTTACTATTTTGCTGTGAATTTCTTTTTTTCTGTTAAACACTTCCCTACCTTTTTTTTAACATATGAAAAATGACACAATTTGATATTAATAAATTATAATTATTTTTTGGCTTCCAACATTATGTAAAATTTAATTGTAACTGCTTGGTTTAAAAAAAACTACAAATAGGAGTAAATTATCTATTTTTTGCTGTAATTTTCTTTTGTTATTCCGTTTAGTTTCTTTTTAACGTCTTCTTTGACCAACGTCTAGCTTACATTTATTTTACTGTTGGTTAAGCGACTTTAAGCTTAGCTTGATTGCTTCTAAAACTTTTACCAAAAAAAGACAAAAGACCATGGTCATAACAACAGAAGACTAATTCATATATTTTTAAATATTTACGTATGTGTTGGTATGCACATATATTAACTTTTCTTTTCTCTTCTTGTTTAAATTATGTTGTTGCGCCTGCGCTGTTTTGATTTGTGTGTTACCGTTTCTTTAAACATAAAAAAGAGTTTAAAGCATTTCTTGTTTTTCTAACTATTTGTACTGCTCTCATCCACTGATGTGCTGCATATAAAAGAGCAACAAAGAAAGGTTAAATTTGGTATGCATTTACGTACATACATACATACATACATACATTCATATGTAGAAGATATCTGGTAAGATCTTAAACCAACAAGAACTTGTAGAGCATGTAGTATTTTAAAACTAGCTCCAACCAGTTATTTTTTTCTTCTTTTCTTTTATAAACTTTAAGCGAAACCAAACTTAAAGTTATTGTTTGTGCTAAAGATGCATTCTTTAAAACGATGAAAAATAAATAAATTAACTCTTTGGTCAGTATATGAAAAATTTGTAAAACACAATTTTTAAACATTTCGCGAATTTTGACTCTCAGAAAAAAAATTCCTAATCATGGTACAACTTGTAACTTTACTCGAGCAGCAGACCAGAGTGACCGCTCGTCGACTAAAGTTGCATTTTGCAACCTTTTCAAGAGCCTGCGACTTTTTGTGCCACTTCTTTATGCTGACACTATTTTGCCACTTTTTTAAATTTTTGCAACTTTTGCCCCTTTTTTGTTACGAAAGTTAAACAAATTCTAGCATATGCGCATACATAAACACATACCTTGCATATGTGGACATTTGTGTTATTCCCAAATATCGCATTCAATAGTTTTTTGAAATTAAACATGCTGAAAGCTTTTGGCATACAGTGTGTTGTTTAAAAAATGATTTAAATAAGCCATTGTAACCAAATTTATATTAAATAGTTGCGTATATTTTTTCATTACCCCACAGCAGCGCATGTGCTGAAAGAATTTTTCCTAAGTCAGGGCTGGTTAAAAATAAATTGGCAAACAAATTAAAAGTTACGGCTGTCAGCTTTACATTTATTAAATACTGAACTAAAAGACTGTATTCCAGGTGATGAACTAAAACACAAGTACAGAAACGAATTTTCAAATAATATGAAAAAAATTTAATATATGAACTTGTGTATTATTACATTACATCCCTAGAGATAAAAAACCAGTCGGTAGTTTAAATATGCTATATGTTTTTCACTTAGACTAGTTGTTTGTCTGTCCTTGTTTCAACCAAATTTAAAAAAAGATATTCCGATATTTAAAAAACAGTGCATTTGATTTTTCATAATATTAAAACTGTATAAAAATTAAATTCTTTTTTGCAATTTCAAATTTATTACTTTTTATGTGTCTTCGTACAAAAATTAATTTTTAATGAATGTTTTCTTTTTAATACATTTCTTATTTTCAATTTATTTTGATCAAGTTTTTTTGTGTTGTTGAATTATTGATCTGTTTTTGTTTTTATTAGTTGTAAAAACACTAATAGAAAGTTGAATAAGGGCTTTAAAAAAGAGTGCAACTTTTTTTTTCCAAAAGCGACTTTTTTATGCGACTTTTTTTTCCTAAAACGACTATTTGTGCCACTTCTTCAAAATTCTCAGCGGTCACACTGCAGCAGACCATCAGCTGATACTTTCTAAATACTCGAAAGTGATACTTTCTCTCACTATACATTTCGCAAATTAACTTAAAACTCTCAAACCTTATATGTTTTTATAAATACAGGGTGTCTGGTGGCAAATTTATAAACTAAAACAAAAAGCGCAAAAATTGACACAAAGTTTTATTAAGAGCATTGAAGGATAGAGTGGAAGTTCGAATTTTATTTTTTTAAAGAGTATGTCATCTAGATATCTGACGTCGAGTTAAACACAATGTTGAAAACAGAGCCTTGTGTTCTGCACCATGCGTTGCAGTCAGCTGGGTTAAACTGGGCTGATTTTTGACAAATATTTTCCTTTAGGGCCACTATGGATTAGGGATTGTCATTATAAACCCTTTCTTTGAGGTAGTCCATAAAAACAAATCCACAGAAGTTAGATCGGGCGACCTCGGTGGCCATGGGATGTTCCCAAAGCGACTGTAAGGTTTAGGAGTCGTCGAGCTAAGTAACAGTTCTTGGAACTCGCCAGTTACGTTTTTTCGTCGCGGTGAAAAGTCAAGGCTCTGCTTGGACGCTCGTAAACTTAACGAATGTACAGTGAAGGATGCGTATCCCCTCCCATTTATTGATGCACTCTTAGAACGTCTCTAGGACGCATACTTTATATCTAGCATAAATTTAAAAGATGCGTTTTGGCAGATTCCGTTCGCTGAGGGTAGCAGGATTAAGACAGCGTTTACGGTACCTGATCGACCACATTATCACTTTACTGTCATGTCCTTTGTGTAACGTAGCCCAAAGGTTATGTCAACTGATGGATAAAGTGATCCCTCCAGAGTTAAGGCAAAAGGTGTTCGAGTACCTCGATAATTTGCTCGTGGTTTCTCCAGATTTCGACTCGCATATGTCTTTGTTGAAAAAAGTTGGGGATCTACTATCGTACGCACGTCGTCGACAATTTTGTTCAAAGTTCGGTATTGTGGGTGCAAATGTTCCACGCAACCGCTTCTGCTATGAATGTCCAATGGCCAGGGCCTAGTCGATCTTCAAAGACCCCAGAAGTCATTGAACTGGTCGAAAGCAGTTTACGTGAAAACGCAAGAGCAATTATACATACAATTTTAAAAGAACGGAAAGAAAGTGACTTTAATTTACCTAAAAATTTTTGGAAAACGATGTTGGAGCGTTTTCGCACTGTAAATCCCATTTTTTTGGAGCAACGAGACTAAAATTAACGGCCACGTCAACAAGCAAAACTGCCGCAACCCTCGATTGAAACATCAAAAACCATTGCATTGCCCCAGGATAACTGTTTGGTGTGACGTATCCACGCATAAAATAAATGGACAGTTTTTTTTCGAAAATCCTCGAGGCACTGCGACGATTGTCAATGGTGATTATGAAATTCTTTTTGCTAAACCTGAGACCTAATCCATTTTACTCTTCACCCAGCCAGAGCTTAAATGAACTTTATTTGGGAACATTTTTCCCCAAAAACTGATTAGTCGCTTTGGGGACATCTCACGGCCACCGAGGTCGCCCGATCTTACTCCCATCGATTTTTTTAACGTGGCAAAGAGAGGATTTATAATGACAATCTCAATCTCTTGTGGCTCTAAAGCAGGGGTTGTCAAAATTCTCATTTAATGAAATGCGTCTGTATTGGATAAGAGAAAATTGCCCAGCAAACAAAAAACTAAGCATTGCAAATGTGATGAATTTTACTTTTTAAAGCAAAATGGAAATGAACTTAAAAAAAGTTATTAAAATTAAATAAAAAATATGCCTCAGTTATTACAGAATTAGACAATTTTTTTTGACACATATTCCATTGGGCGAGTTCAATTTACAGTTAAAACTTAAAAAATTAAGTGTATTTAGGTATTATAAATTAAGTTTTCCAAATTCAAGATTTTGTAACAATTTCTTATTAACAAAATATGTTTTAAATTTGAAGAAGTTAATTTATTTCTCTGCTTGGAACAAATAAATTTTAAGTCGGAAAAAATTTGTTCGCAGCAATATGTAGAGGGAAAAAGGGATAACAACTTCAAAGCATTTCTTTTTAACTCTGGAAAATCGAAATCATTTAGATTTTTCCAAAATTCTATTCCCATTTTTTTTGGAGCTTGGACTTCGGTTCGAAGAAATATAAGAAATATAATGTTTTCTTTGTTTTAAATGTTTGGTAACATAAAATGCATTGCATGTTACCAAAAGCATTTTTAATGACAAAACAAAAATTTTTGTCTTCCATTATACTATTTTGTTTGCTGGTTTATTTTGAAATTAAATCAAAGCTGAAAAAACAACAAAGCTGAAAAAAAAACAGTAAGCATCCGCCCATGTGCACTCGTTAACACTCAATTAACGACTGAAATCAAACTGAAATAAAAGAGAACAAGCGTCGGTGTGAGTTTGTTTTTATTGTTTTTGTAGCACAATTGTGCACTAAAAATGAATTTTTGACAACCTTTGCCATGGTACAAAGAATAAGGTATACTTGTTCACGCAGCTGATTATCAGCTGTTTTATGTTCATTTGTCAAAATTGTTGTTATTTATTTACAAATGCAGCGTACTGCAAAAGCGGTATATTTTTGAAGAAATTCAATTTATTACCATTTTAAGGGCTTGCAAACCATAATTTGCATTTAAACTATAAATATAAGAATAAATAATTGTAAAATAGGTCTAAAACTTTTAAAAAAATGTAGTAATTCCTTGCAAAATGCATTGCAATTTAATGCCACACAATTTATGTACACATGTACACGCCATGGATGGAAATGTGGATATTATTAAATTTTCTCCTTGTTTCAACTTGGTATTGATACTGCATAGTAAACTATGTATATATGTATATAATGAAATAACCATTTAAATATATGTATTGTAAAAAGTCGATTGTTAAAAATTTTGCGATGGATTGCATTTATGTAAGTCAAAAGAGTACATATAATAAAAAAGGTTTAAAGGAAAACATAATTAAATTAATAAAAGTATTTAAAAGGTCAATATGTACATATTTGTAAAATCGCGTTTGTTAAAAATTTGACTTTTATCAGAACGTAAGTATACAAGCCGAAAATATTAGATATTAATATAATAATTCCACCATTTACACAGTGATAAGGGTATATATCAGTTTGTCATTCCGTTTGTAATTTCTACAATATTCACTTAATACCTTATATTCTGGACCCTTATAGATAGGGAAGTCGTCTGTGCGTCTGTTGAAATCAAGTTTCTGGACTCAAATAAAGTCACACATTAAACGTTTTGATATCAAACAATCAAAAATATCTCAGAGTCAATCGCTATTTAAAAACAGCGAAGTTGGTTCACAAATTTAATAAATATTTTATGTGCTATATCTCGAAAGCTATAATAGCTATCGACTTCAAAAGTTCTAAAAAAAAGTAATTGGACAATAAGACCTACATATAGAGAAAAACATTTTGGATAGGAGCAGGAGAAGGGGTAACCTCCATGCAGATTAACAATTTTTATTAATTTTCGTTACGCTACTTCAAATGCTCTACAGAACGAAATAACTCGGCTGGATCAGATGGCTGGGTAAATAAAAAGACCAATGTAGAGGTAATTTAAGATTATGCACAGCCGAATATAGCGCCCTTGTTAAAGTTTAAAATTATTTGTATATGTAAGTTAGTACATGACCTAATTGAGAAAAGGCAACGTTTTAAAATATTTACACAACAAAAAACATGCAACTCCCTTCCCTGAAATGCGCGGGTTTTTTGACAACTGAAAATATTTTACACAAACAAATCGCATGTTGTTTTTTTTTGAAAATTGTTGTTGCAGTAATGAGTTTACCTTGTTTCTTGTACCATGACCTTTGCTCTAAAGCAGGGATTGTCAAAATTCTCATTTAATGAAATGCGTCTGTATTGGATAAGAGAAAATTGCCCAGCAAACAAAAAACTAAGCATTGCCAATGTGATGAATTTTACTTTTTAAAGCAAAATGGAAATGAACTTAAAAAAAGTTATTAAAATTAAATACAAAATATGCCTCAGTTATTACAGAATAAGAAAATTTTTTTTTCACACATATTCCATTGGGCGAGTTTAATTTACAGTTAAAACTTAAAAAATTAAGTGTATTTAGGTATTATAAATTAAGTTTTTCTTGTTTTCTTTGTTTTAAATGTTTGGTAACATAAAATGTATTGCATGTTACCAAAAGCATTTTTAATGACAAAACAAAAATTTTTATCTTCCATTATACTATTTTGTTTGCTGGTTTATTTTGAAATTAAATCAAAGCTGAAAAAACAACAAAGCTGAAAAAAAACAGTAAGCATCCGCCCATGTGCACTCGTTAACACTCAATTAACGACTGAAATCAAACTGAAATAAAAGAGAACAAGCGTCGGTGTGAGTTTGTTTTTATTGTTTTTGTAGCACAATTGTGCACTAAAAATGAATTTTTGACAACCTTTGCTCTAAAGCCTAGTTGGGCATTCTGCTTTGCCGCGCAAATTCCCTCTTTTATCTTAACTACACGTATACAAAGCATTAGAAATTTTTAGTCAGTCTCAGATGAGTTTTCAAACAAAGCGGTCGATTTCCGCTTGTTTGTTCAATTACACTAACAACAATATAGAATTAAAATTATCTGAAACTGCACATATACTAGAACAAATGCGATAGTATTAGTGTGCCTATCAATGCTCTAAAGCCTAGTTGGGCATTCTGCCACCGCGCGCAAATTCCCTCTTTTATCTTAACTACACGTATACAAAGCATTAGAAATTTTTAGTCAGTCTCAGATGAGTTTTCAAACAAAGGGGATGGTTAGCGCTTGTTTGTTCAATTACACTAACAACAATATGAAATTGTTATTATCTGAAACTACACATATACAAGAACAAAAAAGTATTAGTGTGCCTATCACTGCTTCAAAGGAAAACATTCGTCGAGAAATCAGCTCAATTGAATCAAGTTTACTACAGCGTGTACACTTAAAAAATTATTACAGTAACTGACTGTAAGTTATTTAGGAAGTAATCCGTAAAGTTGTTTTTAAATTAAAAAACAGTTAAATTTTAATATAATATTTGTTTTTAACTGGTTTGAAGAGTTATTCAAAGCCTCAAATAAACGAAAATACTGATTTTCCGTTGCAGTTAATTTTGTCAGTTATTTTTTTAGTAATATTTAATTTTGTTAATTTTTTTCCGATACTTTGTGTTTAGCTGTAAATAACAGAAAATCTGGTTAATTTTAGACGAATATGTAAATTATTTTATTGATGGCCGAATTTGAATGAAATATTTTGTTGATTTTAATGAATATCTAGTTGGAGGGTTTTTAAATGAATATCCAGTTATTTTAAATACCATTTCCAGTAGATTTTACATTGATACTTTTTTGAGTGTAGAGCAAAACACAAGGCTCTGTTTTTAACAATGTTTTTAACTCGACGTAAGACACCTGGATGACATACTCTTTGAAAAATAAAGGCCGCATTTCTGTTCTATTGTTTAATGCTCTTAATAAAACTGTGTCAATTATTACGTTTTTTTGTTTAAGCTTGAAAATATAAATTTCCGCCAGACACCCTGTAAAAAATTATTTCCTACAGAACGAAATTAAAAAAAACTTTGAAAATTTAAAATAATATTATTCATCATCAATCAATTTTAATTTTTCGAATTTCAAGTCTAAAAGTATGTATCTATGTAACTAAAGTAAGTAATGACGTATTTCATTTAAACTGGAATTGTGTGGAATTGCTATTTATTTGGTATTAATTCCAAATATTACACTGAGTTTGTTTCTTTAAGGCATTAAAAAAATTTCCTTAATTGAATTGATCTTCCTAAGTGTAAATAAATTCGTGCTAAGAACCACAACAGCTTTTTTCAACATAATAATTATTGTTTTAGCGATTTTAATTAGCTCATTACAACGTTACACTTAATTGATGCCTCGACAGTTTTTGAAAGTGGTTAAATGTTCTTTTTAATGAAACGTCAAAAATGGAATATCTAATAAGCAATTCATTAAAATTTTTTGTTTGAAGTGAAATTATTGATTTTAACCCAATACTTCGGCAAGCTGTTTTGTGAAGAAACGCTTTGTAAAATTTAAGAAAACTAGTTTTGACTTCTTTTATATAACTTATAAGCAACTTTGCAATTAAAAAAATAAATTATATTTTGTTAAATAATTACATTTTGGGGGCTTAATTTAAAACTTAACCTTGCTTTAATCGTTTTCAACTAATTTGATTTAAAACATTTTTAGTAATTATATCAGCAGGTTCCATACAAAACTTATACTTTGTTCATTTGTCTTACAAACTAATTTGTTTTGTTAACAAGCTAATACCTTTATTTTTCTAACAAGCTAATACCTTTTTTTATTACCAACTCGTAAATAATCTTCAGCATGTTTTATGGTCATGTGACATAATTTCCTACACGTTTTTAATGAAACTTTAATTTATGTGATGTAGAGATGCTCTTAAATTCTGGTTGGACTTGTGCAACATATTTATTTATTTTCTTTTGTGTATTGGCTCTAATACATTGGTAGGCTACTGAAGTAATTTTTTAAAGCCAATAATTTTTTAACCATACGGCAATTATTTTTTATTTAATTAATGGTTTTTCTTTGCGTATTTTTTTACCGTATTTATTCATTTCGTATTTATATCTGTAGCTTCCTTTTGACAACTTAACCAATCCAGAACAAAATTGCTTTATTAAATACCATAATTTTATAATTTGGCCATAATATAAATATTGCCGCATAAAGACGAACCAACTGGTGTCTATATAAACATATGAGCCGTTTATTTTGAAAGCGGCATAAGTCACTTTTTTTTTAAGTCGAAATATATAAAGATATGAAAAGATACCGTTTAATTTTATTTAGTGTTGCCACTAACTCAATTTTTTTGAAACAGTGACTTATGCCACTTTGAAAATAAACGGTACATATATATCATACAAACATTGATATGTACACAAACTTTCTTTTTTCATCTTTCTTAGATACTTGTGCCCATCGTCTTTGACTTGTGATCTTAGCCATCTAATCTAACCACTATAAACCACTACTCTCTTCAGCGCCCCTATATGAGCACTTTGGTGCTTGTGAATACGAGGAAGAACTTGAATTTGTTTAAGCTGGTTGGTTGGGAATTTATGTGTAAATTGTTACTAGGAAACGTGCGAAATTTTTTTGTTTCAATTTAAACAAATACTTTAGCAAACGCTTGTAATTCCCTCAATTGATTAAAACCAGTCGAGAGCGTATCAGGCTCAATAAACCTTACAGCTAACCACAAAGTACATATAGTGATTTGTAGTTGCATGGATGCACAATATTAGGCAGCCGGCCAGTTTTTTGTTCTTTTATTAAAAAAATAGTAAATGAAAATTGAGGAAAATTTGAGAAGTTTTAGTGGATCCCGAAACGTTTTAAATATTCAGTGTAAGCAGGAAAGGGTAAATTCCAGGTAAAATGGCAAAAATTAGGAACAAATATTTTATTCTTTTTAAAAAAATCAATGAGTTTTAATCCTAAAGAGAATAAAAAAGATCGAAATATAGAAAATTGTTTCATATTTCATTTTATTTATTTGCAATGCTAAATAGTCAGCTCTTCTTTCTTTGCAATTTAGAAAAAATAGTTTTTCTTGTAAAAAAAAATTAGCAATTACGATTAAAAATATTTTAAACTACAGAACAAATTTAAAAAATGAAGCGCGTTTAAGAGATTATTATTCAAAACACGATCTTAAAGTTAAAATTCTTTTGAAACCAACGTATCGTTAAACCTGTCACAGTCTTCTAGTGGTCAGTATAAGTAGTGCCTTCTTACTTTGAAACATTTAAAAACATACTATTTCTTAAAATCATAACCTTTTTTAGACTAAAGTTTCAAATTGATTGCGTTATAAGTAAAACTTGTCACACCCGTCGCAGTATTTTGAATTGGTCATAGGTGAAACGTCTATTTTTATACATTTCTGACTTAAATTCTTGTACAGGGTCTCTGGTGACAGATTTATATTTTCAAACTTAAATCAAAAACGTAATAATAGACAAAAAGTTTTAAAAGGAGCATTAAACGATAGAATGGAAAGGCGGATTTTATTTTTTAAAGTGTATGTCACCTTTCGTTGAGTTGAACACACTCTTCAAAACGAAGTGTTTAAGGAGTTAGATCGGGCAACCTCGGTGGCCATAAGATGCCTCCAAGCGACTGGTTTGTTTTTGGAAGAAATTTTTCCAAAGTAAATTCATCGAAACTTTAGCTGTGTATGCAGTCGCTCCATCCTGTTTAAACCACGCTTTTGAAAAGTACGATTGATAAGCTCGCAGATTTGGCAAACAGAATTTCGTAATCATGCGTTGATAATTTTCACCGTTGACATTTGTCGCCTGGCCTCAAAAATAGTGGAAAAAAAAGGTCAAATTATCTCATGCGTAGATCAGGCACACCAAACAGTTTTACTCTGGGGCAATGCAACGGTTTTTGATGTTTCAATCGAGAGTTGCGGGTTCTTGGAGACCAGTAATGGCAGTTTTGCTTGTTGACGTGTCGGCTTAAGTGAAAATGAGCCTCGTCGCCAAAAATGGAATTTACAGTGCGAAAACGCTCCAACATCGTTTCACAAAAATTTTTGCGTAAAGCAAAGCTACTTTCTTTGAGTTCTTGAAAGATTTGAATATTAAAAAGATTATTTTTTAAAATTTCATGAGTAATTGCTCTTTGAAGTCCGTACGTAAACTGCTCAATGTTTGTTTTCGGAAGTCATGAAGATCGATTGGGCCCTGTCCGTGGGAATCTTTTCCCTTACCAACAAATTAAATCTGCACTCGGTCCATCACGTATTCGCCGAATTCCGAACCTTCAACAAAATTGTCGATGAGCAATTAATTAAGAATCATTACTCTTAAAAATTTTTCCATGGCGAACGCGCGATGCTCGCTCGACCACTGTGACAAATCCGCTCAATTGATAATTCCAACGGCGCCACCCTGCTTTCGCATCGTTTATTATTTTTTTTGGAATTATCGTATTTAAAAATATAAATATAATAAGCTTGAGGTAAATAGTTTTTTTTTGTATTATTTTAACTTAACTTTACTATTATTCGATATATCGCTTTAAAATTTTAAAAAAGCTTCTTTAGGTATATTTTTAAAAAATTTCTTGTTTTAATTTTTTTCTATACCCTACAATTATAAAAAGTAATTACTTTTTAATTTTTAACATCTTTTTATAATTTTTGTTAAATTATATGCCGTTTCATTAAAGAATTTCACAAATGTGTAAAAGAGTACTCACAGATGTTGTACGTTACATATTTAATTAAGTCTATTTCTGTGGGTTTGTCTAACGATCGTTTTAACTGTTTTTGGCTACTGCTTATACTGTTGTTTTTTATTTTTCAAATAAATAATCATAAATTTAAAAAAATTAAAAGTTTTTGTTAGCGCAAATTACACTCTTGATTACTTGCTATTGTTACAAACCCAGAGTTGTCAATTAAAAAAGCCATAATTTTTTTTTCAATAGTTCATAAATAATTTTGAAGCGCTATAAGTATTCATATATTTTTTTTAACTTATTCATTATTAGGAGCCCTAGTTTTACAAAAATTTGTTGATTTTCTGAAAATTTTTCAAGTTAATTGAAATTTTTTTTATTAAGTTTAGGCAAACTAATTGGAAAACTTTTATATGTATGTGGGATCATTCTGAAATTGATAATAAAAGTCCCTGTTTTCAAAAGTAAAAAAAAATTCAAAAGATTTCTATAAAGATAAAAAATTTCTTTTAAAATATTTCTTTTTTTTTTAAATATATTTTGCTTAAATGTGTTTTTAATTGCTTATATTTATTTGTGAGTTTGTTTTAAATTATTTTATTTGAATTTTGAAATTTTCTTATACTTTCGTCATATAATTGACACATTTCAACATTTTATTTAACAAGCTTTGTGTGATAAGTAGGCTTTACGTAATCGTAATTAATGTCTTTTTCTGTAAAATTAAGTCAAAAATAATAATCTTTACAATGACCTTCCTTTAAGCCAATAATACTCAAAAAATTTAATTAGAATTAAAGGAGTTGTTAACTTGGCTTTAAGCTTTGGTTTGTTGTGGCTTCTTCCTTAAACACATATATTAAATGCTATTGACAAAGAATCTTTTCTTATGCAAATTTTTTCTTTCAAACGAAATAAACAAAATACAAAATAAAAAAAAGAATAAAGAAAAGAAAAGAAAACGAAAGTTTTCTGGCTTTCATACTTTAATAAACAAATATTTTATCTGCTTTTGTATGTCATGCATTATATTTAAGTCTAACACGTTTTTTTTACCCACACCGCATACAAGGTAGGGTTATCATTCATTGTGCAGATGTTTGTAACGCCCAAAAATAATGGTCTTAGACCAACATTAAAGTTTGCCGATCTACTTAGAATCGCTTCGTGAGTTAATTTAAGTAAGTATGTCCTTCCTTCCGGCTAGGTGTACATGTATTCACTTTGTAATCAAAATACATGTTGCAATTTTGAAAATATTTTGATGAAATTTAGAAAAGGTAAGTTTTTTGGGACTGGCACGCAGCCTTTTATTTGTGGTGATGATGGGCCCATTTTTAACATAGCCCCCATAAATATGTCCGGAAAAAGCATTTTGGGCCATAAATGGTTCGAACATTGTTTAATTTTTTACCACCAACTACTATACTGAACAAACATATGATCGGTCCACACAAGTGTGACTTAAGCTGACTCGAATATTACTGTATTTTGACAAAATCTTACATATGTGTCTAACTAGTGTGCTAATCAAAAATATGATCGATTAATATTTTTCCTATAGCCCCCATACAAGTAATCTCCCGAAATAAGCATTTTAGGCCATAAATAGCTCGCATATTACTTTACCTTTTCAAAAATTTGCACACATGTTTACCTTTATGCCACTAACTATTTTACTGAAATCCAAAAAATATCGGTATAATTTTTCATATATCCCCCATACAATTGTGGTGCAGGGTATAATATGGTAGGGCTTGACTGACTTTTATATTCTTATTTGTTTTATTAATGTTTTTGTTTAGTTTTAAACAACTTACATATTTAAAAATATGAATTTTTACACCTTATAATCTATATTTATGTTTTAAGTCATTATTTTTTTTTATTAATTTTAAATATTTTATGCCTAAGTAGAGTTAACATTTATATACATTTGCCTAAACAACGTCATAACCAATGGTTATCCAGATGCATTAGGGGAAAAAATCAAAACAGTTGAATAGAAAAAAATGATTTGTTGAGTTATTGAAAAACTTGAATATTTTTGTTTGTTTATAATAATTCTCAATAAGTTTATTGAGGTTATTATATAAAGGCATAAAATATACATTAGGTTTTTAAGAATTTGGTTAAAGTCCACTGGCGATTTGGTGCAAGAACCAAACTTTACCTACAACAAACACTATTAGTCAAATTTATCTTAAATTTACCTAAATATTGAATTTGTCGAAAACTTTCAAAAAACCTAATATCCAAATATACCTGTTGTACAACATGAAACATATCAAAACTATTTTGTAATTGTTTAATTAAAACAAATTATCTAAATGTGCTGAACTAAAACAAATTTCTAAACTTTATGAACTTTTCATTCCACTGTGCATTTAAAAAATGTTTGTTACAAAATACTCCGTTAAACACTTTCATCTTTAAAAGTCATTAAAAATTTTATTTGCATTCTGTTGATATCAAAAAACTAACACAATTGATTTTTATTAACCAAATTTTAATGGCCAAAAGGCATTCAAGTGTCAAACCTGTTTATAGATTTTACAAGTATATATGTACATATGTATATTGGTATTTGCTATTAGAATACATCTGACTTGCAAAAAACACTTTTATATACTTTTTGGCAAAATTGAAAAGCGAACAAAATATACTTTTATTTTTTATGATTAAACGACAGCAAAGAACACTAATCAAAAGATTAATCTGTAAAAAATTTGTAGAAATTCAGGTTTTTTTTTTTGCAATTTCTTTTTATAGATTTTGATGCTAAAGCACATACAGAATTTTAACCTCAATTCGTTTTATGTTTTTCTTATGAACTACTACAGATTTTGTAAAAGTAAATAAAACAATGAATGTGTTTTACACATACATACTTATGGCTTGGCAATAATTTTGTTAAAATTTTAAACAAATTAAAAACTTTTTTGCCAAGATGTATGATTTTTTGTAAGAGGAATCAAGTATATTTCCGATGGTTTGGCACCAATACCTGGCCTGTAGTACTTGAATTGACTCCGAAAACTTGACTTCATCAGGTACACAGATGAACAGAGGGACATAACTAAATTGACCTCCCTATCTATAAGGATCCAGAATATACAAGGTGGGCCAAAAGAGGTCATCCGATGTCATTTGGGTCTCATTTTTTTCTAAACTTCGATTCTGTTTTTTGATTATGTTTACTTGGACCTTTAGAAATTTATTGGTCAAGTCGAGAAGATGATATGGGCGCCGTCACACCTGATTGCTGTACGGGCTCGTTTTATGAAATTTTTTATCACTTCAGCGAGAACTTCGGGCGACAGCTTCTCGCACTCGTTTCGAATGTTGTCTTTGAGGGCTTCCAGGGCTTGTTCACGTTAACACGGTACTTCAAAAAACCCCACAAAACAGTCTGGAACGGTTAAATCGGGTGATCTTGCGGGGAAATGTAAATCGTCAAAACCAGAGATGAGGCCCGGGAACGCCGCTTTCAGAATATCGGTTGTGGCTCGCGCAGTGTGTCCTGTTGGAACCAAATGTCCTGCAGTCCAAATTCGTTCAATTGCGGTTGTGGCACGCGCAGTGTGTGCCGTTTCTCGGTCCTGTTGAAACCACATGTTCTCCAGTCCTTTTTCGTTCAATTACGCAGAAAAAACTCGGCTAACATGACCCTATAGCGCGCACCGTCCATTGTTGTCGTTTGACCAGCGGCGTGTTCGAAAAAAAAATGGACCGACGACCCTTCCAGCATGAACAGCGCACCAGGGAGTCACTTTGAGAGGGTAAAATGGCCCCTCGTGTATCACTCGGAAAATTTCGGGGCCCCAGAAGCGATAGTTTTGCTTGTTCACGTACCCGCTGAGGTGGAAATTAGCCTCATCGCTCATTTTAATTTCGGTCAAAAATCGTTTACTTCGGCCTCGAGGCTGGGGATGGATTGGGAGTAGGTTACACGCGTTTGGCGGTCCCCAGACAGCAGCTGATGCATGGACTGGACTTTGTACGTGAACATGCGCAGGTCTTGTCCAAAGTTCACCTTAGAGACGACCAACTGATGGCTAATTGCGAGACACGGCGTCTGGTCGATGTCTCTGGCGACAGCTCGACATCCTGGTTAACAGCGGCGATATTTTTGGCAGAACGGGCGCTCCGTGGCCGGCTATGTTTGGCAGCGTTTCGTGTGGTCACATACTCTTCAAGGTTAGTGATCAAACCGCGCAGTGTTTTCGCAGTCGGTGACGGACTACCGGAGAATCGGCGACGGAATTCGCGCTGCGCCAAGACCATAGACGAACTGTTGTGCAAAAAAAGACACGATTATTCCACGTTCTTGGAGAGTTTAACGCTCCATGGTTTGTTCTATTGTATTCTACATCTGTTTAGTTCACAAATGTCAAAATAGATTTAATATTGGCCGCTATTTGCATCTGCCAATAGAGTGGATTCTTCTGGCCCAACTAGTTAATACTTTATGAGGATGCATGCTGATAAATTGTTGAAATAACAGACGGAAAAATAAACTGATAAATACCCTATCACTTTGTGAATGGTATGTTAATATTAATAGCACGTTAGCGGCTTAAAGTGATTAAAGAAGATGGTGTAATAAGTTCAAGCATAAACTGACAAAGGGTCACTTAAAAAAGGTTTTTTTTTTTTTTTTAAATCTGTTATCCAACCTAAGAAAATTTGTGGTTATTAAGGGGAAACAATTATAGAAACAAAAAAAATTCATAGAATAAAATTAATGGGTTTTATAGCCTGCTGCTGTACCACACACAACCCTTCCTTTAACTCATCTCACTGTTGAAGCAGTCTTTTGTATTTATGTTTTTATTTGTTTCTTGTTTAACTAAATTAAAAAAAAAACAATTGTCATTTAATTACCCTGCTATTTCAAAAGATCTTATCTCTTACATATATTTTTATGGCCACTTAAAACACTTACACATGTACTGACTTAAAAATTAATGTCTGCAAGGTTTGAAAATTGTAATAATAATTATTCCTTATTAGCAAGTTCGTAGGTAAAAACGCACATTTTGCTTTTTTTATTTAAACAATTTGCTATTAAAAATGTACAAATTAAAAAAAATATCTACTGCAATTTAAATATTTGTCTAAAAAATTAAAGAAAGATCTCACAACATTCACACGCTCTAGCACTTTTGTGCTTCAAGATTAAAAATTTAAATATTTTTATGGTCTTTAGAAGTGAAAGCTTTAAAAAAACGTTTTTCAATAATTTACATATAAAGAAAATTTTATTATTTAAATATAAGAAACGTTAATATTTAAACGGAAATTTTTGTTTAAACTATTAATATAATTTTGAGTCTATAAAAAGATTTTGTATTTAATTAAATCAATAAATTGGCCAAAGAATTTTTTCTTGAAATTTTTTAAAAGTAAAAAATTAAAAATTTTGTTAAATTGTTTATAAATATTAAACTAATAAAAAATTTGGTAATTTTTTTAACGCAAAAAAAAAATAATTAAAAACTTAAAAGAATCTTATTATCAAACAGGTATTCAAGGTATAGTTGGTAAATCCTATATATTATTTGCCGCAGGTTAAGATAGGTTCCGAAAGCCGGGCTTATATAAGTAAACTATGAACTAATTTTCACAAAATCATGTCCAAATATTCTTTTTTTTCGGTGTAATTATCTGCTCCGAACTGTAATGATTTCATTTATACATTAAATTTCAATCTTCGTTTTAAATCGTATACAAATTTACCCACCAACTTTCTTATAAGTGCACTGCCCCTTACCTTTTTCATTGCTTCCTAGTATGTAGAGGTAGAAACAATGACTTTCAATAACTTTCCAGTAAATAAATACTTCCAACGAGAGTGTAAAAAGGAACTTTCCGAAATTCCTCTGGAAAATATTAAAACGTTAATATACACTTATGCAGCCAAATTTTGCAAATGTACAATTAACCCGATACTTCGTTAGTGCAGCTTGAAATATTTGCTAAAACAAAGTACTAAATTCGATAGCGTACCATGAGCATAAAAAAGTAAAATTCAATAGAAATTTTATACAATTTTAATCCTGAATTTTTACCCTTAATTTTATACATACATCTAACATCAAACTTTCAAATCAATGTTTTGCAATGGTACCTAAAATGTAAAAAAGTACTTACTGTTCACTTAGTTCACTTTTAGCCTCTTTCGGGCTCAACAGATTTTTATTTCAGAAACAATGAAGGAAACTACCAAAAATGTAAAAACGTACTTTATGACTACGTTGCTGAATTGTGATCTCTCAAAAAGAGTACCGGAGTTAAGAAAAAAGTACTTTTTGACTTTCGATCATTTTGGGTCAATAGCCGTTTGTTTTATATATGTGGAATCATAATCAAAAAATTTTAAAAAGGTAATCAAATAAAATGTTTACCCTTTTTGGAACATTTTAGCATCAAAATTTTAAAAAATTATCAAAAATATATTTATATCTATTTCAGACATGTTAAAATAAATTTGAAAATTTTTTTTGTATCTTAGTTGGCATAAAAGTTTCAAAAAGTACCTCCAAAGGCGTGATATATAACTTTTACGCCTTTTTTCTACCTTTAAGGGTGCAAAATTTTAAAATGGCTCGTTTTCACACATACATCGCCATCTGCGTGGTTGCAACTTTTCAGCCTCCTTGACAGTTTATTATCCAGAATGGCTTCCAGAAATCTCACGCTATCTACGCTAATCCGTTTGTTGTCGGGGGTTAAAAAAAGAAGGCACACAAACTCTGTTTTAAAAATGTTGATATTTAACCCGTTCTGTGCTTCCGACTCACTGAGTGTTCCTAGTGCCAACTCTGTCCTATCGGAGATGGTATTCAGGTGAACGTTGGATATCGTCATTGCAACGTTATCCGTCTTATAAATGTTTGCCGATCTTGTGATGCCAGCTCGTGTTGTCTTGGGTTTTTTTATCCTTCGCTGCTGGTCCAAGAAATTAATTGGTTTAACTAACAAACAAGTGGACATCTGATCTGCCTTTAGTGTAGGAGTGTTGAAAGTCGAATTAAAGACTGGTATCAAGTGCTGCACTAAAAACGGATATTGAGCAGTCTTTCCAGGGCTAAAGGCAAGATAAACGTAATGTCTTGCAGGGGAATGCTGAATTTTTAACAGAATTACTTTATATTGTAATTTTTATGCGGCGCCGCGGTTTTAGAAAAGTAGAAACAAAGTCACGAAATACCAAAAATTCAAAACATCAAATAATATTAAAAAATGTACTTTTGCGTTTTGCAGGTGCACGTTTGAAAACAAAAAAAAAAAATACTTTTAAGCATAAATAATGTTGACTGTTTTTTGATTTTATCAAGAAAATAAAAGTGAATATTTTTAATTAACAAACTTTTATATTTCATCTAGCATTAATTCTCTTATCTTAACTTACTTTTAACTTAAAAAATGTCTAAACATACCTAAACCAAAAATTATCTACATTCACTGTATTTAATTAAGTTTAACTTGAAAGGTCAACTGAAACCAAAATATCTTTAAAAACTCTTTTAATATTAACACAGACATTTTTAATATAATAAGCTTAATGTACGACTTAAAAAAATTTCTTTTTAAGCAACTTGTATAACATAAGGTTCATAAGAAAATTAAGTTTTTTCTTCATTAAAAACTAAAAATGAACAAAAAAAGATTTATATCTATTAATTTTTTAAAATCACCTTAAATTAGTTACTCTCACTTTCATTTACAAACGGCGTAAAACAAAAATTCACTTTACATGTCTGGGAGGTTTCTTTGTCATTTTTTTATTTTTGGGGTTTTTTATATTTAAACAACAGTTTTTGCAAACAAAGTAACAAATAAAATTATTAAAAATTTGTTACTGCAAGTGCAGTTGGCTAAAAAAATACCGAGTTAAATTAAAAGTAAATTAATTGTACCTGTAAGTAAACAAAAAAGATTTTAAGGTTGGGCCATCGTTATTTAACACACACCAAAGGCATTTAAATAATTACAGAACACGCTTACCGAGATTAGTACACAGAAAGAAAACACACATTCTAAAATCAAGAATTTTTTTTTTAATTTATCCCAAATTATACTTAAAATTTTTAGGTACGATTCGTACTTAGGTTTTATTATTCTTAAGGGATTCACAATGGGCCTGAGAGCCTCCGACTGGAGGTGGCGAGTTGGACTTGCCACTAACCTTCGTAACCTAACCTAACCTGTAACCTAACCTAGGTTTTCTTAAATCAAGTCTATTCAGATTACTTTACCTGCGGAAAAAACTTGTTGTTTTATAATTATGATTTGACGTTAAAAGACACATTGTCTTGGTAGTCTAGATAGTAGCGTGCTAGTGTTTAAAAGCTACTAGGTTCAAATCCCAGCTACGAAAAGTACAAAAAAAAAATTATAAATTATAAATATTTAAAAATGTACAAAAAAAAAATAAACTTCTCTGGTCTTAAAAAAGTTCTTTAAGTCAAAAAAAACTACTTTAAATTTTTGGATTAATCCCTTTCACGCCTTATTCAATCTTTTTAAGCTTGCATCAAGTACGGTTTCAAACTTAAATCAAACCCTTGATGGCTTAAATGTGGCTTAAAGAAAGAGATTCGTGCTAGATAAATCGTACCTGTTCCTGTGTTCTGTAACTTTAGTGAGAACTTCTCGCATCGAAAAGTTTTTAGTCGCCTTGTAAAAGACAGGATGAACACGATAAACCTAATTATTTTAACTTTTAACGTTGTATAATGAGAGTTTATGTATTATCTAAGTCACACTGTTAATAATCGGAAGACTATGACAATAAAAAAATTTTCTCGCTGCGAAAACTTCTCGCAAGTTACAGAACAGGGGGACTGGTTTCAGAACTTCCGTATTTGGTTTAAAAAAATCCATACTCACCGTAATTTTGACACCGCTACAGCTGTGTGTAGACTTGCAGATATTTTTTGTTTTTTTTTTTTTTTTTGAAATTTAGTCACTTATATTACACGGTTAAACAAATACTCTGGTTAGGAATGTTGTTAAACAATTTAAGTTAAATAATTACGCTCTCATTACACACGTGGTAGTTGTAGGATCCCTGCGGTAAATTGGTGTCAATTGGTCGGCGTACTCGTTCTGTTACAGGTACAAAACATGAATAGGACAAAAGTTGTTGGTCGTGATCGGCTAAAAATGCACGCATTAAGTAACTGGTTAAAAGGTGTTAAAGAGGTTAGGGGAAAAATAGAAATACTGTTCCCTACACATAAACATACATCTGTTTATATACACACACACTCGTAAATACAAACAAAGTAGATTGAACAGGATCTTAAACAATTGATGAAATTGATGCTGATATAGGATTGGCCTGTAACCCGTTCTGAGGTGTTAGTTTTGAACCAATTGCCCCCTCTAATGACAACGCAATGTAAAAGTGACAGTTTCTCTTCATATAAAGTGCAAGAACTAGTCCCTACCCTAAGGAACCGTTCACGTCAATAGTCTTGGACCAGTCCACTTCCCCGTAGGTATGCTTTTGTGCGGTTTTTTATTGTAAAAAAAAATAGTTCAACATCTACAGGGTGTCTGGTGGAAAACTTATATATATTTAAAAACGATTATTTTAAAAAGTATTAATAAAATAAAATTTTAAATTTATAGTAGACTTCAAATACTGATTTTGTATGAAAATTTCGTTTAAAAAACCTTTGTTAAATTTAATTTTTTTTTGAATACGAGCCATACTCTTTAAAAATAAAATCCGTAATTCCATTCTATCGTTTATAAAACTTCGTGTCAATCATTACGTTTTTTTGAGTCTGAAAATATTTATCTGCCATCAGACACCCTGTACTTTCAATTATACAGATTGACTCAAAATCACTATCTGTTGGTAAAACTATGTATGTTCGTTCTTCTAGCCATGTGTATTCTTGGGATTAAAGTACAGGTCGCATTTACGAAAATATTTTTTTTGATAAGTTTTTAGTGTAGGGACCCTTAAAACTGGTAGTAGGGATTAGTCGATTATATCAAAAATAACCTAAGAATAATTTTTTGAAACTATGACTGATTCAGGTTTAATTTTAACTCCAGAAAGATGCAAATGCTTAGAGGTTATGTCACAAATTTCTTCACTAAATTCTGTTGCAGTCAGTCCCTATATTACCGTATTTCCAATATAAGCTGCAATAATATTGGCTTCAGCTAGGCCACCTACAATTTACTTAAATCGATTCCAAGAGCCCTCACGACCAGAAAACTGGCGCTTAATACTACGAAAAGAATAAGAACATCAAATATGCGGTCACTTTGACTACCAGAACTGGTTCTTTACTGGATATTTTCCTTGGATGTTTTGGAGGGAGGGACAGATAAAATGACCTTCACGGGACTCGTTTACTAAGAGCTATAAGAAGACTAGTCTAAGAGGAGATCTGGTGTCGGATAAGTTATATTCATAGCTAAAACAGAAGTACAGGTTTTTATTCTACAAAATTAGTCTAGTATGAGTTTTACATTTAGTAAGTTCACTGGGGCTAACAAAAGGCCAAAGTGATCAATCTAAAGGCTAAATAAGACTTGACACATTCGTATGTGATACTCCTACTACAAAAATGGTTCGTTCGGTGCTTTTAATTTATGTATAACTTTATAAAATTTTTTAACTTCGGTTCATAATTTAAATTTTACATAAATTTTGTCATAAAACACACAAACACTCTTTAACACGCCAAATACTTAACATGTTAATTTTTGATAAGATATCACGAATGAACTTACAACTAATAACAATAATGTTGCAGTTGATGCAAGTTTAATGAATGAGTAACCAAATGACTAAAGGGCTAACTATATTGTGCTTAAACAAACTCATGCTAATGTCAAATATCAACGAAAAGCCTGTCAAATGCTTAAGCAATTTATTGGAGACTTTTGAGTGGCTATATTGTACTTTTTGAACTTAAATATTTACAGAACTCAGTTGCAAATATTTGTACTTTTGCAAAAACTGTTTTACTTTCATATTCCAAATATATGGATTTTTTTTCGCAAAATGTTATTTAAGTAACATCTACAATTTAAAAATATTAAACTATTAGCAAATAAATAATAAAATTACATTATAAAAGTTAAAAAATAAAAACTTTTTTTTCATAAATAAAAGTGTACTTAAAAGTGCAACTGTGCGCCCAGCTCACGTATACACAGCTGATCCATTAATCAAAGTACGACCAGGTTCGCTTTTTGCTTAATCAAATGTGTCTTGACGAAACTTAACGAAAAGTCACTTAAGAACATTATAGTTATACACATTTAAACATGTGTATTCGCACTTTTGCTTAAGTAAGCTAAAGCACATTATAAGGGCTAACTATATTGTGCTTAAACAAACTTATGCTAATGTCAAATACCAACGAAAAGCCTGCCAAATGCTTAAGCAATTTATTGGAGACTTTTAAATGGCTATATTGTACTTTTTAAACTTAAGTTCTTATAGAGCTCAGTTGCAAATATTTGTACTTTTGCAAAAACTGTTTTACTTTTGTATTCCAAATATATGGATTTTTTTTCGCAAAATGTTATTTAAGTATCATCTACAATTTAAAAATATTAAACCATTAGCAAATAAATAATAAAATTATATTACAAAAGTTAAAAAATAAAAACTTTTTTTTCATAAATAAAAGTGTACTTAAAAGTGCAACTGTGCGCCCAGCTCACGTATACACAGCTGATCCATTAATCAAAGTACGACCAGGTTCGCTATTTGCTTAATCAAATGTAACTTGACGAAACTTAACGAAAAGTTTCTTAAGTACATTATAGTTATACACATTTGAACATGTGTATTCGCATTTTTGCTTATGTTAGATTAAGCACATTATAGTTAGCCCTATAGTTAGCCCTTAAAGAATAAACGTTTGTATTATCACTTTCATTTGGCATTAAACATGAAAACAACCAAGTGTCTGCCCATTTGTCCAGCCATTTCAACTAAAGTTTTTTATGTTTCTTTTTCATTTTTTTTAAATTTAATGTTGTTATTTTTAGACCTTGACTAATGGGTAAAATGTTTTCCCTTTCAGTATGTACGTTTGGTGTTGCTGCGTTTTTTTTTCTTTTCTTTTTTTTATTTTCGATTAAAGTAAAAACAAGCTGGTTTGTGATTTTTATTAACCCTGAAGTCAGATTTATGAACACGAATTTAAGCGCCAATTGTAGTTAGCGTGCTTATAAAGAGGGGAAGGTAAGCAGGCAAGTTGTTTGGTTGGAGACGTTGAATTAGTTTATATGTATTTTGTAAAGAATATTAGTTGACGATCTTGACTATACTTTAAGCCTTAAACAAATTCTATTGAATTTTATACTTAACTTTTGTAATACTGCTTTGGGTGAAAAATAAAAAAAAGGAACTCTATTCCCTTAGACAATTTTTTCTGCGCAATTTTCTTTTCCTAACACCACGCCCTTAAATCTAAAAAGGTTTATTGTCATTTAGTTATTATTGCTTTTTGTTCGTTTGTACTTAAAAGGTGTTAAGCCATTAAAATGTTTATGTTTCTTTTTTGTTGTTTGACAAAAACAAGAAAAAAGTTAAACAAAAATTAACCGCATTCTAAACCAGTTTTCATAGGCTTTTCTCTTCCTGTTTATTACACTTTTTGATGTGTCATTATTTTAAACAAAAGCATCTAATCAGTTTAATCGCTTGGTCGGTTGGTTGACCTAGGGCAATTATAAAACAATTTTACTGACATAAATCGTATGATGTAAAAACTTTAATGAACTTAATTGACACAAGTTTGAAGTATTTAGTTGCGCAAACAAAATGTTTTTATATCTTTAATGCTGGTATTATTGGCCAACAGCTTCGGGATACCAAATGTTTTTATGTAATATTCTCAACAAATTTTAAACAAAATGGAAACAAAATTAAACTTGTTATCAAATAACTTTATGTTTTTAGTGATATTTTACAATTATAATTGATTTGCTATTTTAAATCAAAATCTCGAAGGCAGTAATTTTAAATGTTTATTATTTTTGACTATTTTTGTTCATTAAAGTTTTCTAAACGTAAGCAAGAAGATGCGTATTTTCTTTAAAAACTAAAAAAGTTATAAGAAGTTTGCGAATCCTGACCATGTTACACACTTAACAACAATTTATTATACCTACGCCACATGCGATCAGATATTTATAAATTATCAAAAAAGATGTTTTAGACCCATTCTTGATTTGATCATACCGATCGAGAATCACTTTCTGGGTCGAAATAGTATGTCCGTCCACCTGTCCGTCCATCCGTTTGCAGATCTACCAAATTGTACTGTCAAAATATTGTTATTCCTTTTTCTTTCATATTGTCATTCCTTTTGTTATTTATTTTATCAAATTCTTTAAGGGACATCGAACGTGCAACTACTAGAGTAGACTTGCGCATTTACGCAAAGAAAAACCATGGTTGGGCATGATCACGATAGTCATAATGTTTTTCCCCGCAATTTTGATGGGCGTAAGCATATAATAGTTTCTTTTCGTTTGATGAATTAATTAAGTTTATGATAACATTTGATTATTATATGGCTACGGCCAATGAAATCTATAATATGATTTCCTGCAGTTCATAAGTAAGTAATGATTTATTTAATATTCAAAAGTGTTTGTTAATTTGATATTTAGTAGCACTTTTTTGTTGTTATATTAAAACTATCTTAAAAATAATATGGCCATCTAGCAAATATGTATTATGATTCGTGGGATCATATAATAGTTGTCTGCAGCCATATTATGATGATACGGTACAGCTAATGTTTGTAAGATTATATTATGAGTCATCACACAGGGTAAAAATACATCATGTTTTGATTGTATGATTTTAAACAATGATTATATAGAACTATTTTGTAATCCCGTTATACAACGCTATGATAATAAAGGATCATAGTATAGTGATGAAGAAATAATTTTATTGAACTAGCTATAACTACCGCTAATCATTACTTTGTTTTGGATACAATCATACAACCCATCTTAGATTATGGTTATCTCAACCATATTTTTTCCTTCAAACATACCAAAGAGTGTTTGTACAACAATATCCCCGTTTTGAAAAAAAAATATGGGGTAAGAGCAAAAAGAGTGAGAGTAGAAGTCTTCATACTAATGGGCCACTTTATTAAAATTTTATCACAATATCATTATTTTTAAGAAAATAGTTGGATAAGAACAAGGGAGTAGTAGTCCAATCTTATGAAATTGTTAAAATAGAAAACAATAACAGCTATCGACTTAAAATTCATTAAAAAAAAGTTGTGTAAAAGCCAGGGGAACGGGAGGGGGAGGGGGGAGGTGGAAAGGCATCAAATAAAAAAATAATTTTTTCGGAAAAGGTCTTTGAACCCGATAGTAAGTAGTACCCAGCATTGGCCAACAAGAGAGGATGATTTTTAAAAATGTATGGGTGCTTTTTTACTGTGTTTATTATTAAAAACACAACGCAATATGGACCTGTGTTGTTGTTAATTTTGTTTTGTTTTGCTCTCTTTGTTATGGTTTTTTGAAGGTACTCGTGTTGTACAAGTAAAACCCGAATGGACAACTACTAACCCCGGGAGACAGTCTTGGTTTACATTGGCAATACCTAACGAAGAGATTCATTTAGAGATCATTATTGACTGAGCGAAAAACTAAGACCGCTACCTTTTTAAATAAACTAATCGTAACTAAATTAATTTTTATTTACTAAATAACCAAAAGTATAGCATGCTTTAAGGCGCATCCAATCTATCTCAATATTATAAGAGCAAAAAGTAATCTTTTTAAATGAAAAACGATAAATAAATAAAAATACATATTGGAAAAAATTAAAACAAAAATGGTTTTAACCAATTATAAATTAAATTAAAAATTTGTTGTTTAAGTTTTAAAAAATTTGTGATAAATGTACATATGTATGTATGTATGAACATAATATTCAACAGAAACTACCAATCAAAGAGTGTTAATAAAAAAATCCGTTGCTGGATTTAAAAATGGATTCTACTCGGCTAGTGTCCGTTTTTAAATACATTCTTTCAGTCATCCATAATATAAAATTCATATCTTTAAAGTAAAGATCTTAAGCTTTAATAAATATTTCTATTTTTATTTATATAAAAAGCAAACATTTGTATTTAATAAATATTTTATTATTTTTTCCACAAAATTCTTTTCAAAGCGAATAAGAGAAAATAAGAAAAGAAAATGGTATTTATCCTTAAAAGTAAATTTTGTGCTTGTAGTCTTAACACGTGGAGTGTAATGAATTATTATTAACACTAGTGATAATTCAGAGACATGTTTACTGAATGAATGTATTTAGATTTGTGCCAGAATAAAATCAGGCAAACTAAAGTGTGACGTTTTTGTTTTTATTTCTAAGGATTAATGGTGGAAATTAAGCGAAAATTGTGGTTTACATGCTTTTAATCCTTTTTGTGTGTTTAATTAGGATGCGAGTAAAGAAGGTTATGCTGCTTTAAAAAAACTCGATATTAAGCTAAATAAGGGAGAAAATGGAAAACGAATGAAACGTTAACGGTTTATCACTTACTTACACACAGTCTGCGTTTTTAACCGCTTCCAGCTCTTTCATTAATTACATTTTTGTTGACAGTCTTAAAAAATCATTTATCATGCAGGAAAAAAGAATAATCTTTAGTATCACTTCTTTATTTTTAACTTAATAGAGGTCTTTAATAAAAAAAAATCATTACCTTTGCCCTTAAAAGACAAAAAGTAAAAAAAAAAAAGATAAAAGAAATAAACCCTTTTGAGAAAACAAAATAATATGATTTCTAAAGAAAAATAAATTTTGAATTTAAGAGTATTTAATTTAATTGTTTCCTTTACAGATGGATAAAACTGACTAAGCGGTTGAAGATTTTGACTTTAAGATTACATTTTGAGGACTGCTTCCGGATAGGGAAGACCAGAAAGGGTCCAAAAAATTGTTTGAGGTGTGTGCAGTTTTGAATAATGGATCGGAAAGGGCTGGTATTTATATATCATTGCTCTCGTGTCCAGTATTCAAACATTAAAAGTTTGTATGTATGTCATAATTTGGACTTTCAGGCGAATGTAGCTTTTTCCAGGCCGCAGAGCTTATTGATAGGAATTCGAAAAGAAAAGGGGACGTTACAGTCGGCGTAGATATTCAGACCGCATTCGGAGTTGTAGAGGGACTTAATGTCACGTCCAGTCTTGTAGACGGCTCTGGAAGTGATCGGACACGGATATTGAACTGTGGAGTCAGCCGTCAAGGGCAACGAAACTTTTTTTAATGGCTTGATAGGGGCTTGAGTCAGTCTTGGACAAAGTAGGGTCTGTCTTGAATAAAATAGGTCAAGCATAAAGAGACCTCGAGGCTTCTGTGGCCCAGGCTGGATAGAAAGAGTACTAACCTGCTTTAAGGGGAGCAGGGATGATCTGAGGGATCTAGTGATAGATGTATTACCAGTCAGTGGAATAGAATTCTTCAGAATCTACACGTAGCAAAGGACGAGGTGAAAACTTTGTCTGCAACTGAGGGAACGCTTCTTCGATGGACTTGGTGAGGTGTCTGGTTGTAGGCTTGAGAACATCATATGATGCAAAGGGCTAGGTAGCTGGGTTTTGCGCTTGGGAATTATTCGGCACACATTTAGTTTTTTCTTAAATCTCCGCTGACGACGTTTTTTCTTTTATGCTTATACTTACAGTGTCTTTTTTTTTTTTTTTTTTTTACTGTTCTTTTTTTTTGCGGTTGTTAAGTGTTTGAACACAAGTGCCTAAGTCTACCGCCTAGTGGTATCAACCGGGCAACTTTCGGAATAATTGCCGAAAGGCTTGAGGCAGGTTGTCCTTGTTGCGCTGTGCCATGTACATCACCGCCTAGTGGCACAGCAATGCAGGATTAAAAGGGTACCACTACCTTAACTGTATAAATTAGAAATTGGTAGGAATGAAGGGCAAGTAGATTTCCGAGGCTGACCAGAGTCCTATCTGGTACCACGAGAATCAGTTGGCCCCATGTGCTTACCAGAACATGAATTCATTGATGGTGAGGTCTCCTTCGGGAGTTCACGTGGGGGCTGTGGTAATCCCCAAGCGGGGCAACTGTACGAAAGTTGTTATTTTGGGGTCCGTCCTGTACGGGCCCCAGAGTGACCGTGTAAGCTGTCTTATATGAACTTAAGGTTCAACAAGGAAAAGTTTCTGGTTTTGGCGGATCTACCCAGGCACATGAGCAACTGTTGAAGTATGCTATTAGCTAAAAAGGTGTAAGTGTGTTTGGAAGTAGGTGAATAGGGAAACCGGCTACAGACGGAGACCCTAGGATCTAAAATAAGATCCTGTCAAAGTAGTAGCAAATAAATGAGAAGGCCGGCATTGGCACTTCGAAGCATGTGCGTGATTCGGTCCTGACTGGCGGTGAGAAGATTATGAAGCATTGATGGTGTCGGATATATTTGATCCTAATTGGAAAGAGTGAAATAATGGATCCTTTTAACAGATCTGGGTGTCGCATCCGTGTTGGGTGCGACTGAAAATCATAATCTTTCTTGCTTAAGGTTGGGTGCTGTTTCACAAGTGTGTGGAGAGGTGTCTTGTCGGCGCGGATCTGTTTTGATGATGAAGAAGCGAGATCAAAACTAGAAACGCAATTCGGGTTCAGATAGCCCAACTCCTCACCAAGGGATCTGTTGTGGCTACACAGAGTCATAACAGAGAATTGGTACCTGGGTGGTTTAGCCGAGCCATTCTGGGGGCGTTGGTGGACGCTTTGTATTCACCAGTTTTGAGAGCACCGTGAGTTATTGCCTACCGGCACGTAAAACCTTAACGTCTGTTCTTTTTTGCTTTTTCGAAGAGGTTTTTAGGTCTACATGCCTATGAAAGAGGTAACTACCTTTTGTAACCTTACCTTTTCCAACTTAACCAATTTTTAAAAGGTCTAATATATATGAAGCTTGCCTACAAATTAAAAACTCCTTTAAGACACCTGTCTTATGCTTTTTCAGAGACAGTTTAATAGCAGTTTTTAAATAATCCTCTTAAAATTAACCTGATTATCTCTATTAATTTGTTGAGTTTTATTTAATTTATAGCTGATGTGATTATGTATTCACTTGATATGGTTTTATTGTTGTTGTTTATCGCTTTGCTCTAGAAACTATTATTGTTATTATTATTTACCCAGTAATACATGAAAAAAGCCATTAAAAAGCATATGTACACACACACATATGTATTTAGATGTTTATGTAAAAGAATTTTATTATCTTTTTCTACTCATTATGCAACAGTCATTCTGTAATTCTTCCCTTTTGTGATGCCTAAGTTGTCATTTGCTATAACCATTGGTGAAGCTACACATTTTTCCTGGGTGGGCTGAAATCAAAGTGCATTGGAAACAATCGAATGCATAGAAACACAGTTATTTATTTATAGTTAAATCTAATATATTCTTAAATTATTTTCGTTTATGTTACCAAAAACATAATGACTATTAATTTTTTGATTTATTAGATTTCAATTAAAAATATTACAAAAAAAATTCCAGAATAGCCTTCCTACGCCAATGGCCACAACTGCTTTTGTTTCTTGTTCTGAATTTGAATTACAGCAGTTTTATGATGGGCTTTTACTTTTGTCTTTAATGTAATTTAGTTTAAATCTGTCTGTTAAGACTTTATTTTTGTTGTTTTTTTTTAGTGGGATAACATTTTTCAAATGTAACCTATTTATTTTATTTCATGGCTAAAATGATGACTATTACTGATTTGGTTTTATTTATTTTTTGCTTGGAACTATAAAACGTAAAATATTTCGTAATTGGACAACAGTGGACCTCTTGTTTACTAGTAAGTTGAGGTTCTTTGTATTTTAAGTGCTAGAATACAATTTCTTTGTATTAAAAAAAATAAAAAATTATATTAACCAGAAACAGCAATTAACCAGCCTTTTGATATTTCGAGTTTTTTTGGAACGTGGACAAGGTCTTTTGAAACTGATAATAAGAGGCCTCCCCAAAAAACGTTTTGCGCAAGCCGCAAACATTTTTGAATTTCATTGTGATCAATTTATTGTATATTAAGCTGCGAGTAGAAAACAATATCGGGGTTCAACTAAACCTTGAAATCAGGCTAATTTCCATAAGTACCTCGTGCATGTTGGTATTGTGATTTGTTGGCCACGCAATCATGTCTAAATGGCTGGACCAATATTCATGAAATTTTGAACATAAATTCTTCTCATCATCGAGGACAGTGGCACGCCCACATAAATTAAAATGTAAACATAGGTCCTTCTAACACAGCGGGTTTTGAGAAACTTTGCTTACATATTATTAGTTACTTAAGTCAAAATGTTTGTAAACAAAAAAGGAGGTGGTGCCACGCCCAAAAAAATTATCTAATCTCTTTGTACTGTTGCTTCTACTGCACCGATTAAAAAAGGCAACAAAATCTTAAAAATAGAACATAAAAAAAAAAACCAGATTAGCATTAAAGTTCTCAATTTAAATTATGCATCAATTTTTTAAAGGTTGGTCTGAGAGTAACTTGTAATGTCAAAATTTCTGTTGTTTTGATACCTGCAAAACTGGTCCTTTTGCTGCATAAAACAAAATAAACTTTGGTCTTCTAACGTCAAAAACCTAAAGGTAAAAAGTGAGCAGTGTACTGATTTTTATGCCACTTCGTTGGCATATTAAAAGCCTGTAACTTTAAAATTTTTAAACAAAAAAAATGTGTGGTGCCACGCCCACCCAATATAAGGACTTCCGCGGAAATTATTTTTAAAAAATTTTTGTAAACGAAGTTTTAACTTCTAAAGTTAAAATTTTTAAGACGAAAAGGTAGGCGCTACTACGCCCATACAAAATAAATTCTCAGTAATAATGCTTTTACTTTATATTAAAAAAAAAAATAATTAAAAGTAACTTAAGCCAAAAATAAGAAAAAAATTATCTTGAAATAAATTTTTTCAGTTGAAGTAAAATTAAAACTTAAGTGGCCCACCTTGTGCGTTTTAATAAAAACAAGATCTTCTATTAGCCATGTGATTTTGATAGTTTGTTTATGTTTTCGAAACAAAAAGACATGTGCCATCTGCGTTTTTCATTGGTTGTTTTGCTATTACAGCTGTTTAAAAAAAAAATTCCAAAAACTCTCTTTTTTTTGTAACGTTGCCACACTTTTAAAGAAAGCCAACATCCTAATTAACTAATGACTGAAAAAATGGAATTGTATTTAAGTTAATTTACATTTAAATGAAAATTAAAAAAAAAATAGTTTAAACGAAGCCAAGAAATTGCCATAAGTTTAAAAATTAAATAATCAAAATTTATTGTTTCAATTAAATTTTTTTAAATTCTTGCCGTACATACCTTATACATACTTTCTACACACTGTACTTGCGTCATATGCAATTGCCTCAAGCATAATACAATGTCCTATCGATTTCCAAAAACTTTACAAGAAGCAATAGAAAGGTCAGTTGACACATCAAATACACTCTTAATGTCATACAGTCAGTATCTTAGCACTTAAAGAAAAATAAACGTACATTTGATTGTTCCACCTTCTGTTCTACCAACACTATACTACACTTTTGCAATCAACTTTAGTGCCTATTCAAAGAAGAGAAGAAGAAGAAAAAACGATTAGATTTAGACAGTGGGAGGTATTGTTTGATTATTATCGTTTATCTCTGCCAAAAACAAGCAAAGAAAAGGTTGTAATAATTAAATTTCAAAAGCAAGGAATGATCCTACTTAGTATCTTAGTTCTCAAGATTAACTCATTCTTACAAGTACATGAGTTCATTCATTCCTTCACTGAGATTTATTTAGTTAATAATAACAAAAATTTTGACATTGCCCAGCATGTGTGACATGTTAAAACATAACAATTAAATACAATCGTTTTGATAAATAAATAGAACAAGAATTTCTATTGTTAATTGATGCAATCACAAATGTAAAATATTATTTTTTTTGTTGTTCGTAGCAAACATTAACTAAACTCCCCTGCAGATAATTGCTGAACTTGAAGGGTTTTGTTGTTGTAATATTAAAAACATGTTTATTCTTGCTTAATGTTTTCCATTTTTATTTTGCTTAGATTTTTTGTAATAAAATATTTTTCCTTAATTTTTATTTTTAACATATTAATGTTAAGTTGTGGATTGCAATATTTTGGCGCCAAATTTTATAACTAAGGGAAATTCTAAGGCGCATGACCTAAAAAACCAGAGAAAATATCCTTTACCGGTCTTTTGTTGTCGCATGGTATGTATGTATATAAACCAGTGTTGCCAAATTAGGAATTTTTTTCAACACTGTCTTAGCTGCATAATTATGTAAAAAGTTTTAAATTACTCAACAATTTTAAAAATTTAGGGTCTTATTACGTGAAACGAAACGTATGAATACAAAAACAATTGTACGAAAAAAAACTAAAATTTAAAAAATTTTTAATATGTTTTCTTTTTGTTTTAAGGAGTTTCGTTTTAGAAAATAGGAGCTTGCCAACAAATGTATTAATTTTAAAACTCTTGGCAAATATCTCATTTCAGCTAGATTATTTTAAAGTTGGTGTTTCTCAATATCTACAGAAAAATGTGTTGCCGTACTTTAAAGTGTTTTCGTTAATTTGAGAGAGTAAATTTTGTTAATTCTATTTAACCGAACTTTACGTTAAAAAAAAGAAACGCACCATTGCAAAAACAAAAACGTACCACAAACAAAAATTCATATTGTGCCAGCAAGTATTGGTACAAAAACTTGCTGCAGTTTTTATTTGTAGTATTTTTTATTCACGTTTACTTTTTTGGATATATCTTTTGTACCAAATTCATTAATGTTTGTATTTGACAAACTACGGTTAAATTATCTTTCGTACTCTCACACTGCGAGCGAATACAATATATGTCAAATTTGAAAAGTTTTTCGAATATTTGTTCGCTGCAGACCTCTTAAATTAACCAATTCACAAATTTATCCAACAATTAAAAAAATGTCCCTTTATTAGATAATTTAACAAAAATTGGCAACACCTATGTAAACAGTAAAGGGATTTAAACTGTTATAAAACTGAGAAAAGGGTTTCCTTTTATTATGTTTTACTCTCAAAAAAAAAACCTTTAAAAGAATTCGTTTGTATATTGTACAATATCTATTGCTATTTCGCACCATGAAATTTTTGCGCAAAATATACGAAGTGTACGAAACTCTTTTGTATATTTCTAGTCTAAAAAAAGGTTTTGTAACTTAAACGAAACTTCCTTATAATTTTCAAATAAAACAAACTGATGAAACGTTTTTGTTACTTTCGTAAAATTTAAAAAATTATAGCCTGAAATTTTTTTATATTATGTACGAAAATTTCGAATATACTATAAAAGAAAACCACTACGAAAGTTTTTCTTTTGTACATTAAAGCATGTATTTTTGTAGTTTTAAAGATTAATAAAATTCACAATAAAATATAAATGGCCATAATTTTGTTGGTTAACTATATTCTTTTACTTTAGAAATAACTAATTTATGTATTCTTGAGTCAAGTAGTTTATATGACAAATAAAAGAATGTTATTGCCGATAAGTTTTATATTACACAAAGAAAACTTTTCTTTATAAGAAAACAAAACTTGTAAATTTTAAAATTTGTTTTATTTGAAATATAAGTGACCATAATCCATAAATAAGTAATAAATTGAATTATGTAGTTAGATTAACTTTTTCAATTATTTACACACATATGTGTGTTTGAAATAAATCTTTTTTGTTTCTATAACTGATATAATTAAAAAAAATTAATGTAAAATAATAAACAAATATATTAGAAGGTAGGCCAAAAGAGAGAGCCCTTAAAGAAAGCCTTTAAAAAATGGCCGCAAATGCACTTAAGCAAGTGTTCATGCTTTACCTATTAAGTAAGTCATACATACATGTCTGGTTTGACACTAGACAAAAAAGAATAGGAAATTGTGATAAGCGATCCCATGATTTTTAAAGAACATTGAAAATCACTGTATTTTAATCAGTGGCTGCGATCGCATTTTGTTATTTTTAATAAACGAAAATGTTAATTTAAATAACTTAAACTAAAATACTTATAAAGTACATAATAATGTTGCAGTTTACAATTACTTTACACTTTTGCCTCTCGCAAAGCCAATGCGATGTTTTTGCTCTTATATTGAATGTAGCATATGTATTACCTAAATTTTGAGAATTCTTTAATTCTATTGTAGGTGACTGAACTCATTGCCGGTCTTGCACAGGAGCTTCAGCTGACTCTTTCTTTGATGAATCCTATGATGCTTCCCAGACCTCCCAACCACCTCTGTTATCGGATATGTTGTCTAGTGTTAATAAATGTATCTATAATAAACACTTTAATTATAAAAGAACATGAAATGCTAAAAAAGGACTTTTGTCTACTCTGTTGATTTTTGACCTCCATCTGAGTCAATAGCCTTGTATTTAATGTTTCTAGAGGCATAATCTCAATATATGCAAAAAAGTGCCAAATATATAAAAAAAAGTCCTCTCTGACCTTTTAAATGACTTTTGACCTCAATCTTAAAAAAGAACATTTCGACAATTTATTAGAATTTGAATACAAAGTGGGCCCAGGCCATATTAAAATTTAGTTTTTACCCTTTTTCATCTCTTATGGTCCAAAACTTTGAGAAAGTTCCAGACGCGAGTGAATACAATACCTTTTGAAATTTGTTACTATTGGATATGGTTTGAATGATATTAAATTTCGAATATTTCCATATTTCGCCATTTTTTATGCCTTTTGAAACCGAATTCCCTGAAATCCCGTCTTAGGTTATCTATGAATATGGAGAGGTAACCACAGTTCAAGTAAGTCTACGGCTCTACTCAGTTGGACTGTGCGAGCATGACTCAGTCAGTTCAGAAGATATATGAAGGGGGAGCTGTTACCGCTTTTGCCCTATTTTGTGCTTTAAATAATTAAAATTATAGGTTATAATTTCTATACAATTTCCTCCTAAATTTTAAAAAAATTTATTGATTATTTAAGAAGAATAAAGGAGGGAGAGATTTTACCCCTTTTGCCTTATTAAATGCCCTCTAGCGATGTATAATATACCCTTCGTTCTATGTATTTTCATAGCTAGTAAATACTTTAACAGAATTAAAAAAAAAATGGTCAAGCCGTTTCGAAGGAGTTCAATAACAGACATCGGGACTCTAGTGTTTCATATATAGATTATCATTTGTTTGCATGATCCTGTATTATATCCAAAATTAAATTTTTTCCCAAAAATTTTTTAAATCTTTAAATCGCAGACACTTTTTAACAGTTTTTTTTTGTTCATAAGGTTTAGTCTTTTAGTATTTACTTTTGAAATTCTTTTAGCTTTAATAATGACAAATTATACTATTTTCTAGTTAAATCTTCTTGGTGGGTGTTTGACGTTATGATTTATGACTTAATTAAATATATTTCGTCCATAATAAATGAATAAATTATTGCCTGTAAGGAATAAAAGTGACATGTAAAGTAATATAAATTATTTCTCTTTAAGAGCTATTTTAAAAATTTTCATATATGGACAGTACATTAATGGTCTTGAAACTATATACTTTACAAAATGGTAAAAAATATCTATTATGTTTCCTTAAACAAAATAACTTAATCTCCTCTTTGGTTTAAATTTCTTTTAATGCATTTTCCTGCAATGTAATGAAATATCTTGTAATTGTGTGTCAATTGTATATTTGATTTTAACAAATATACTTATTAGTGTTATGGTGTTTTAATTGACTGGTTAGTACACAAAAAAAAAAAACATGTTGTAAAATCTAAAATTTTATTCTGTTCAAAAACTATAGGTAATTTTGCCAATTTTTCTGAAGTCAAATATTGCTTTAAAATAAAACATTATTTTCCATATCATTTATGGCAGTGTTTTCCCCAAAGTTCCTGCTTTATAGACCCTGGCAAAAAAATATTTAATTACTTTTGCGGACCCCCTCCAAATCCGCAAATGTTTTTTTTGGGTTAAACTAAATATGCAAAGCGCAGAATTTTTAAATGGCTGAAGTGCCATTTGGGAACCGCTGATTAAAAAAGTAAGATAATTTGAATATTTAACAAAATAGATGTGCCTAATGTTTTGAAGATGTCTTTGTCTGATCCTGAATTTCCTTAAAAAAAAACAATATTTTATCTACCCCTAGCTTGCATTTCGATTTAAATTTTAATTTTCTCCGTTTGCTTTTTTCACTGTTAGATTGTTTGATAACAAATACTTTTTACGTATTATGCTTTGATTTTTTTTGCTTTTACATTTCACTTTTCGTTATATAATTACCTTGTGCCAGCTTTGAAATCCAAAGCTGATATAGATTCCGAGATAAAGCGTATCGAAAAATCCAAAGTTACGAGCCATTTCTCAGTGCTTCTTTACAAACATTTTGTTTCCATAAGTAATTTTATTATTTTCGAAGTCTCCGCACTAATTTTCGGAATAACAGGGACTATAGTTGTCTAGATAAATTTAAAAAAGGGTAGATTTTAAAGGGTTCATTTAAAGAAGCTGTTGTTTCCGGCATATTTCTCGTTTACCTACACCAAATTCCAACCTGTATAACTTCTGTTGGCTTCCGGCACTTGATTTCAAAAGACGGACAGGCGGACAAAGCCTAATTAGCTTAACTATCTCTAAGGTTTCAGAAATTTCATTTTTCAATTAAATCCTAGTTTTGGTAGCGAAAACCCCAAAGTGCGTCGCCTAAAGCATACAGGCCTTAGCATTTGTAGTTCTGGGGGTACGTTACGAGACTCGATTGGAAATTTTACTCGGCCGATTGAGTTGTCAATGCTTTTAATGTAGAAAATCTAATCAAAATTTTTTAATTTCGTTTTGATTCGAATGCCGTAATACATAAAGTATATATTTTCGTGATCCTAATAGATAGAAAAGTTCATTTAGCTATATTCGCCTGTCCGATAATCTGTTGAAATCAAGTTTATAAAGTGCCTTGATATTTCTCGGACCTGCCTGTTGTATCAAAACATCAGATACACATGCGAAAATTCTGATACTGAAAATCGCCCGATAACTGACCGAGATATAGGCCAACTACCACGACTACCTCTGTTAATTTCTTTAAAATTTTTACATAAAAACCTCAACAACTGACTCGGAGTTGCCCCTACACGGGTGCAATGTAAGACCAAGTCCAATTAGTTTTTCTTTAAGAACATCCTATATCCGCCTCCTATCAGCGTTGCCATACAAAGTTGTTTTTTAATTTTTTTTAAATCGCTCCCACAGCTTCCAGGGTGCTTCTACAAAGGTCAAATGTAAGACCGACCCCAATTAATTTTTCTACCAAACAGTTTTGAGGAACATAATTACTCCCTATCTCCAAGCCCTTACAGGGTTGCCATACAAAATCGAAAAAAATTAGGGTCAAAACCCCTACAACTTCGCCGGAATCCCCTTTTGTAGAAAAAAATGTGTTACAAGCCCCTATTAGCTGTCCCATTTGGTTGCCAAATAAAATTTACAAAAATTATGTAAAAACGCCTATAAAGTCCCCAAAGTCGGCCTTAGAGAAATAAAGTGTACGACCGATACTCATTAGTTTCCCCTCCCAAACATATTCCTGAAGCATACTAACCACCTATCCATTGGCGTGGGAAGGCAATTTTTGGGGAATCACCCCCCTTTCACTCAGAACTAGAACTTAAGAACTTATAAAATTATTTTCAAAATATTCTTTTGATCTAATTTTCTTTTAATGGTTAAAGAACGGAATTAAAGAACAATTTTAGATACTTTAAGTTATAAAAATTCTTTACAAAACTTGTTAATTATTTTTCCTGAATTAAATATATACATATGTACAACATTAATGCAATCTGTCTGTTAGCAGAGAAAAAAAGGCATTTAAAAAGTTATAAACAAATATTCAGTAAAAAGTATAAAATTCTTTTGTTTCAAAACCTTATCAAATATTTTAAAAGTTAAAAAAAATATAAAAAATTCATTTCAAAGTATTTTTTTAGAAAATAAACGTTTGATCAAAATATCTGTGTGTGTGTGCTTTTGTAAAGTTATTTTCTTAAATGCAATTACAACGTAAAAATTCTTTTTTCAAATGATTTCCTTTGTAGCTTTCAACTAACTGTTGATTAACTTTTGGCAAAAGTCATTTATATTTCACTTTACGCAATAAACATTTTGGTAAAATTCTTTTTTTTTTTAAAAAGTTATTTTTTTTGTGACATATTAAATACAAATATAAATGTGCATATGTAAATGTGCTAGCTGTGGATTTGAAATTGGTTTACCTCATCGTATTGGCATTTGGAACTATGAACCTAACATTTAGCTTTTGGCCACATAAATGCGCTTTGATAAGGTTTGTACATACAATTTGCTATCAATATTACATAATTCCCACACTTCATACGTAGTAGGAATACCCTGCAAAAAATATTGGACCTCATGGTTTATTTTAGTTTAAATAGACAACAAACTCTCTTCCCTGTACATGATCAGTTTTTCTGTTTATGAAATTTTGTAATCATGGTGACACAATCAATCTGTAGTGAGTATACGAGGGAGAGAACAATTTGCAATTTTTGTATACAACGCTGAGTTGAAGTTCCTTGGTTGACTGCGTAGATGTTGACAGTTGAATGGTCAGTTTAAAGACGAAGTAGAAGGTTTAGCTTATGCAACGGATCCAGTTTCTCTAAATTTTTAAACTAATCTCGTCACAATTGAAGAAGCTAAAACATTATTTCGATATTCAATAAACGAAACACGTGCTTCTATCGCTTAATTTTTTACTAACTAAATCTAAGCTGTCTTTGTTTTTTAGGGTTGCCAACACCTAACTGCTCAATTGGCAACATTTAAATTATAATAAAATAATATATTAAAGTTTTGCTTATACAAGGTGTGACAAAGAAAAATTACCCTTTTTTAAAGATGGTCTTATTTCTGCAAATAGCGACCAATGTTAATATGTTTTGACATTTGTAAACTAGACAGATGTAGAATGCAAGTGAAGAAGCCATACACCCCCCAAGAGCGCGGAATAATCGTGTTTATTTTTTTGCGTAACAATTCGTCTGTGGTGTTGGCGCAGGTCGAATTCGGTTGCCGATTCCCCGGTCGTCCGGCACCGACTGCGCAAACACTGCGCCGTTTGACCACACCTTGAAGAGAATGGGACCGCACAAGACGCTGCCAAGAGTGGCCGGCCCCGAAGTGCCCTTTCTAGCGAGGATGTCAAGCTGTCGCCAGAAACATCAACCAGACGTCGTGCCTCGCAATTAGCCGGTCGTCCCTAAGGCAAATTTCGGTCAAAGACCTGCGCTTGTTTCCGTACAAAGTCCAGTCCGTACATCACCTGCTGCCTGTCGATCGCCAAACGCATGTCACCTACGCCCAGACCAACCTCAATCTCGAAATTGTAGTCATAATGAAGGTTGAGGCTCATTTTCACCTCAGCGGGTACGTGAACAAGCAAAACTATCGCTTCTGGGGCACCGAAAATCCACGATTGATGCACGAGAAGCCATTAAACCCGCTCAAAATGACTACATTTTCGCTGTTCACACTGGAGGAGTCATCTGGCCTTTTTTTTAGTGGACGCCGCTGGTCAAACGACAACAGTGGACGGTGTGCGCTATAGGGCCATGTTAGCCCAGTTTTTTCTATCGCAATTAGGACTGGAGGACATGTGGTTCCAACAAGACGGAGCAACGGCACACACTGTGCGAGCCGTAACCGATATTATGAAGGCGGCGTTCCCGGGTCGCCTCATTTCTCGTTTCGACGGTTTACACTGGCCCGCAAGATTGCCCAAATTACCCGTTACAGACTTTTTTGTGGGATGTTTTGAAGCCCCGTGCTTACGAGACCCTGAAAGCCCTCAAAAACAACATTTGACCCGATTGCAAGAATCTGTCGCCCGAAATTCTCGCCGAAGTGATGAAAAATGCCATAAAACAAACCCTTATAGCATTCAATTGTGACGGCGCCTATTTGGCTGATATTATCTTTTCGAATTGACCAATAAAATTCTAAATATAAACAAAAAACAGAATCGAAGTTTTTTATTTAGAAAAAAAATAAAAGCCAAATAACAAATAACATGACTTCTTTTGGCACACCTTGTGCATGCATTTCTAGTTCTAAGCTTTTCTGTGGATTTTATATTAAATATATTAATAAACTAAAGATGATGTCTTTTTAATTTTTGTATTTTGTTGTGTTTTGATGTTTTGATGTTTTTCCTGTTTTTTTTTTTAATTTTTCTTTCTGTTCTTTTTTTGTTTTGCCTTTGCTAATGTTTGTTGAGTTAAGTTTTGTTACTTAAAAAACTTTTTAAAATTTTTTTCCACTTAACTTTAAACTTGCAACAAAGTTTTACTTGATTAATTTTTTGATTCATTCAATTTAATTGCTTAATACAACAAGTACAATAAATAATGCGTTCTCATTTCAACATGGTTGCTTAGTGCAGTAGTTAGGGTGCTCGCATACCACAAAAGGATCCACGTTTAAGTTTCAAAAGAGCAAATTAAATATTTGCTTTAAAATAACTTGATAATTAATTTAAACAAATGAATTGTCTGAGGTGGTATTTTTTTAAAATAAACTCAATAAGCAAAGCGTAAAAACTGTTTATATGGCAAAAAATTTGTATATATAAATTTTAACAATTTAGGTTATTAATTTTTAATTTTAATTTTGGTGCAAATTTTAATTTATATTTGCCTAATTCAAATATTTTAGCAATTGAAACCATTTTGAAGTTTTTACTGTGTGCAAACAATTAAATGAAGCATTTTAAATTTAAGTATAAATTGTAATTCAAAAAAGTATATTTACATTTACCCACATAAACGTATTTATTTAGATACAATTAAATACAATTATTTATTTTAAGGGGTATCATTTGCTTTTGGCACAAGTTTTTTTAACGAAACCTTTTATTATTTAGTTTTCAAACTTTAAAAATATCCCAACTACTGTACAGTGAGCAAAAATTCTGGTCAAACAAAAAAAGTTTTAAGTGTTTTAAGTTTTATAATTTCAGAAGGCAATTTCTGTAATACTTATATAGGTATATATATATGCTTTAGTTGAATTAAAATAAGCATTTTGAAATAATTGTTAGTTTCATGAAAATTTTTTGAAATTAAATTAGAGTTTAATATAAAATTTCAGGCATATTTTTCACTTGAAGTTTGCTAATAATTCTTAGTAATTGTACTTTAAATAAAAATGTTCTGTGAAACCATAAAAACTATTTGCTGCACCCACTAAAAACCAATTTATGAAAGTTTAAATTAACATGGTTTTTGAAAAAAAGTAGTTTTCTCCGCAAACTCTTAATTGGTTACAGTTGCTAAATCTGTTTTTATAAAAATAAATAAAAATGTAGATCTAAAGTTTTGGGTTAAATAAAAAAAGTTTGATTCAAACTTTCTACTAATATTAAAAAAGAATTTAAAGAATTAAAATAAACAAAAACCATTCGGTCATTTTTCCCCCTTCCCTTTATGATAGATATATAATGCTCATAACTTTTAAAATTATTTTATTTTTTACGTCCATTAGACCAAATATTTGTTTTTAATAATAAAGTTCATGTAAACATATTAAAAACTGCTATACTGGAAACTATTTGAAAAAAAAACAAGTAAGAAATTACTAGTCAGTCAAGCCCGACCATATTATAGTTGGCGACATAAAGATAAAAATGGTCACAAAATGGCTTTTTCGGGAGGACATTTGTATGGGGGATATATCAAAAAATGGATCGATCATATTTTTGCTTAATGCAGTAGTTAGTGGGCTAGAGTTATACATACATATATGCAACATTTTGTCAAAATAGAGTAATGGTTGAGTCAGTTATAGCCCAGTGTATGTATATTTCGGGACAAGGTTTGACCGATTATCACCAGAGATAGAAAATTGCGAGCTGTACCGTATTCAAAAAATACAAAAAAACCCAGCCAGGTGGATGGACTGAAATGTTTAAATCGACTCAGAAAGTGATTCTGGGTCAATCGGTATACGTGAAGGTGGGTCTCAGACCATAATGCCCCTACCCCTACCATGTTGTACACTAGACATCTGCATGACTATATTCATTTGATTGCCTATACAGAACAAAAACAATATTCATTCAAACATTTTTCATTCTATGGGAGATAAATAAAGTTGAACCTGTAACAACACAAGAAAAAATGTATTGTGTGTAACACTCAATGATACAAGAAAAACACATTAATTTTACAGTTTTCGTTTTGAATGTGTATAAAACACACTTGAAAATACAAAAACATAGCAAAGTCCCACTACAGTTAGAGTTTTTATAAAAACATTCAGGTGTTTTTTTGAGTTAATGAATGTTTAACAACAACAATAACGACAAATTTGCAAACACAAATGAATAATAATTTTTTACACAAATCATACAGCAATATTCACACATTCTATTCAGTATTTATTTATATGAATGTATGGGTAATATTTTGTTTCCGGTTGGAGTTGTTTTTTATTTGCTCTCTCTTGTGGGTTCATTCATTTAGTTTGTTTAACATTGAATGAAAAGCACTATGTGGTTGAAAGACAAACGAATGTATTTAAACGGCTTTTAAGTGTAGTCACGCAGACGTCTATTATACACACACACCACATTTTGGAACCAAAAGAGAAAAGTACAGCATACCTTAAGGGCAGAAGTCTGTAGTTGATATATAAGCTTTTTTAAATCAAAGACAATTGTTTAACAAAAGTTAATTTTACAAAAATTTAAAAATTTATTACGCTTTGGCTTTGGTTTAACGTTGTACGTTATTTTGTGCTACTTGTTGGTTGTTATGTTTTGGTTTTAGTCAACATAATATTAATTAAATAAATTTTTATTCATTATTTTCTAAAAATAAATATACAACCTTTTGCACAAAATATGTATGTATGTACATATGTTCATTTAAAATTTAAATTGTATAGAAAGTAATTGTATTAAACGCTCCATGAACTTGTCAGACAAGCACTATAACAATTTTATACATTAATTTTTATTGTTTTAATTTGTGTATATGAACCCCTAAAGTTTGCTTTGTCATCATCATTGCAAATTTGCCTTAAGTTATGCTTTATTTTTTTTGGTTTATTTTATTACTATGGTTTAGTGTAAAATACATTATTTTGTTGTCTTGTAAATTTTAGGAAAAAAAAACGAATCAAACGTAGTGTGTTTGAGTTTAAATTTTTTTTTTAAAGTTTCTTAATATTTTTCTTTCGTTAAATATTTACTGTATTTGTAGGTTTAACCCTACGAGTATAGACAAATGCCGGGAGCAAGCATTGTTTATTTTTAATTTAATGCTTATTAAAATATATAAATGATTTTCTTGAATCGACCTTAATAAGCAATTTGAAAAACCAATTAGCAAGTTATGTAATTAAAATAATACGGATATATAATAGGGATATATCTATATATCTCAGTATATATAGTCATTCTTGACACAAAACTTGGCACGGATACTCTTAAAGTAGGGACCTAAATAACGGAAAATTAATTTTCAGATAGGATCAGGGGAAGTGGTATTTTTTCTTCAATTGCACAAATTTAATGAAATATTTTATGTGCTATATCTCGGAAGCTATAACAGCTATCGACTTAAAATGTTCTACAAAAAGTAATTGTACAATAAGACCTACACTTTAGAAATATTTAATTAAAAAAAGGGGTAGCTCCCATAGAAATTAACAATTTTTATGAAATTTTCGATACGCTATATCTCGGAAACTATTACAGCTATCGACTTCGAATATTCTACAAAAAGTAATAATTAAATAATTCATACATTTTGGAGAAAAAGTTGGAGAGGAGCAGGGGGACTAGAACATACCATTACATTTAGCAAGTTTTATTAACCTTTTAATATGAATAATGGCGAAAACTTTTAAAACTCTCGACCTCAAACCTTCTTCATCTATTTCTGTTATTTATACGAACGTTAAAATTTTGTAAAGTTTTCTATGCTATTTTAAAACTCGCACAAGGTATTTTTATTATACTATTTGCAGTACAAAATAACTCGGCTGGGTATATTAAAAGACCAATGTGAAGGGTATATAAGATTCGGCACAGCCGAATATAGCGCTCTTTCTTGTTTAAACTGAAAAGACGCTTAAAAGCACTGTGAAAAATCGCTAAAAGCACTGTAAAAACCCGCTTTTCAAAAACGGGTATTTAACCAATTTTAGGGTATTACGTAAGCCAAAAAGCACCGAAAAGTACCCAAAAAGCACCAAAATGGCAACACTGGTAAAAAATACTTATCATATAAAAATCAAACAATTAGCCTTTTTTTTTTGAAATTTGAAATAATATTTTACAAAATCAGGAAATAGTTTAATAAAAAAAATTAGAGCAAAGAAATGAAAAATGTATATATTCGCCAAAGTTTGACTTCGATTAATCGATGAAGTTAGAGAATGACAGGTAGCGAAATTAAAAAAAAAAATGATTTTGTCCGTTTCAATGTCATCCATCTATATTTTCAAATAAAAAAACTGAAAATTCGAGGTCTGATATAAAAAAACCCTTTAATAACTTTGAATTTACATACTTATACATTAGTTTATACATAATTAATTACGTTTCTTAAAATGAATTTATTTTTTAACCGAAATTTCCGCCTTTTATTACCTTTTACTTTAATTGTTTTTCCATCTTGCAACTAAAAATGCTGATTAAAATTTTTCTGTTCCATTAGTTTTTCTTTGATGTTAATCTTTATAGTCACTTGCAGTTTTTTTTTTGTTTTTCCAAACAATTTTCTACGAACGTTTAAAATTCAGTTGGGTTTTAGTCCTTATTTGTAGTTGTTGTCTAACTGCATTGAAAATATTCTTTGTGCGTTCATTTCCAATTAAAGGTGTTTAATTTTATATCATTTCATGTGATCAGCAAGAATGGCTGCTAACGAATTAAAAACTGCGAACAATTAAATAAGTGCATTAAAAATTAAAAAAAGTTTTAAAAATTATTAACTACCAAATCTACAACCTGTTGCAATTTTTAGGTTGTCAAAAATTTTAAAAGTTAATGATTTTTTTTTTAAGTTTTTTGAAAGAAGAAAAAAAATTTTTAAATAATATTTACAATCTACGGCAACCGAAAAATATAGAAAAAAGTGTTGTGCGAGCTATGGAGTTATGCTTGTGAAAAACCCGAAAAACATTTTTACAAAAGGCTGTGAATGAAAAAAAAGTAGTTATAGTTCTGTATGTTCATGTCTGCCCTATTTTAGCTGATTTCAGTCCTTGTTTTTTTCCTAATGCATTTCCTCTTTACTAATTTGTTGCGCACATTTTAATAAACTTAAAAACTATATGATTTTGTTTGTGTGTGTATAAATTAAAAAAAACATGTGAGTGTGCTTATGTAAATTGAATTCAAATTTTCATTGCCACAAGTATTTTTCCAAATGATTTTGCAGCAAAAGATGTCATCTGCTATTGCTTGGTCTTTGTTTAAGTACATTTTTTAATTATTTTTTATACTCTTCACATTAGTGACAAGAGTGTATATACGTTTGTCATTCCGTTTGTGACTTCTTAAATATTCATTTGCGACCCCATAAAGTATATATTTTCTTGACCTTTATGGATGGGAAAGTTGATTTAGCGATGCCCGTCTGTCCCTTAATCTGTTGAAATTAAATTTCTTAAGTCCCTTTATATTTCTCGGATCTGTTTGTGGTATCAGAACATCAGGTATATTGGCGAGAATTTTGCTATTAAAATTTAGCGAAATCGCCCAATAACAGACACAGATATAAGCCAGCAACCACGACTACTGTTTATTTCTCTCAAATTTGTACATTAAAACCTCTACAGCTGCCCCAGATTTGCTCCTAACCGGGTGTAATGTAAGACCGACTTTCATTAATTTTTCCTCGCGAACATTTTTGTGAAACATATTTACACAATACCTTCCCCCTTAACAGGGTTGCCATACAAAGTTAATTTTTTTTAAATATTTTTTTTTTAAATCGCTTCCAGGGTGCTTCTACAAAGGTCAAATGTAAGACTGATTCCAATTGAATTTTTCTCCCAAACATTTTTGTGAAACATACTTCCTTTCTTCAGTCCCTAAAAAGGTTGCCATACAAAATTTGAAAAAATTAGGATAAAAACCCCTACAACTTTCCCGGAGGCGCCCTTAGAGAAATAAAATGTATCACAGACGCCCATTAGTTTTTCCTTCCAAACATATTCCCAGAACATGCTTGCCCCTGTCTCCATTACCTAAAGTGGGTTGTCATACGGAATTTAAAAAAATTATGTAAAAATGCAATGAAGTGTAGAAAAATAAAGTCTACGATTGACCCCTTTAAGAATTCGAAGTAAGTTAAATCACTTGTAAAGTATTGATAAAAATTGTGCGGTAGTTGGTTTTTTTTTTTGGTTTCCAAGTTATTTTTTAAAGTCCCATTGTTTTTAGTAAAAATTATAATTTATTTAAATTTTATTTATTCCTTAAAAAATATAAAGGAAAATCGGTATCCTTGAACTATAAAAATGGCTTTGAAAGGCACTTCATTAATTTGAGGATTTTTCAAAATTTAAAGACTCTTTAATTTTACCTTATGCTGTCTTTAACTCTTAAATACTTGAAACAATTTAATATGAAAAACTAATTAATTTGCTTTAAGCTATCAAGTGCAAAGTTTTTTTTTAAATTTAAATGTCGTTGTGTTGCTTTTGTTTGTCATAAAATATAAATAAAGATAAAGGTATTAATAATTTGAATTTATAAATTAACCTTTTTAGCTGAATTAAATCCCCCCCTATTGATTTGAACCGCTTGTCATTCCCGAAGCATAATTAAGTTTTACTTTTAAATTTTCTTTGAAAGCAAAAATTAAATTAATACTAAGAAAACGCAATAATGAATTTATAAATGCGATTGTTTTCGTGGCATATAAATAAATTAGCAGTTATTGTAAAATGTATAGGGGCGTTTGGGATTTCGTTTGTGTAAGTATAACACCACATCAGTATGTTTGCGGTAGGCGTATGTGGTGTTTGTGCAAATGTTTATTATATCTGAAATCCATTAATCCGAACGACAATGAAACATGTCCGTCCATTAATTTACCCATATATGAAGATATTTTAGGAAACTTTGTCAAAGATAAACCTCTCTCTCGCAATAAGCATTTTGTATTTTAACAGCCCCGAATATTGTTCTGACTCCACAAAATATTGTTTGACCACAATTTTTTTTAAAATTGCGTAAAAAAAAAAATCTTTTAAATGACAACAGTTTTAAGTGCCTATTAGAAATACATTAAAATAAAAAAATATCATTAAAAAAAACTTGCATTAAAGCAATTCTTCACGTTGAATAATAATTTAATTGCTTTTTTTTTGTACTCGAATTTATTAATCCAACTAACATTTTATTAGTAGTTGAATTAACATTTTTCCAAATTAATGTAATGTTTAGAAATAAAAACTTAATTTAATATATTTGAGAAGTTTTTTATATAAAATTTAATTTCATATCGAACCTTTTTATTGCCAGACTTAAGATTAAATTATACGTGACATAACCATAACCACAGAAATCAGCTGTTTGAACCAAACTTATGGGCAACAGTGTATTTGATTAAAGGTTACTTACCATTACGCCATAACCATAGAAAACAATTGAATTTTGATTTTTATGGCAACGGTTAAGGTTATGGCATGTATAATTTAAGCTTTAATGTCTATTAAAAACATAATCGTGGCTTTAAGTATTTTATACCTACACCTTACATGTGCGGTGGGGGTAGGCAGATGTTTGTAACGCCCAAAAGTAATAGTCTGAGACCCACCTTTAAGCATTTCGATCGATTCAGAATTACTTCCCGAGTCGATTTAAACATGCCCGCCCATACGTCCGAACGGCTAGATGCCCATGTATTCCTGTGATCGTAGTACAGATCGGTGATAATGGGTATATATTTTGATATTGTCCCAATGCAAATATCCTGCCGCAATAAGCATTTTGGGTTATAAATGGTTGGAAAATTACTTTAGCTTCTCGAAATTTTGCACATATGTTAATCTTTATGCCACTAACTATAATACTGTATACAAAAATTATCGATCTATTTTTTTTCTTAAAGCCCCAATACAAATGTGGTGTAGGGTATAATATGGTCGCGCTTGACCGACTATAACATTATTTTATTTGTGTAAGTTTAAGGAATTACTAATGTTACCATTTCCATTTACGTCAGTTGCTTATTTCCGTATTGCCAGGTTTAATTAAATGTGTTCTGTACTAAGAAAACTAATATATAAAACCGTTAAACTGAAAATATCATTGGCAGAATTCTCTAACATATCAAATAATTTTTAAACCGCTATCAACTTCGGCATTTAGTTTCTAAAAGCAATTAACGTTTTTAATTGGAAAAATTAAGTTTTTCAATAAATTTAACAAATTTGTTTATTAAACTCGTTAACTTAAAAATGGGAATATTTTTTTTGAGAAGGTCTATAATTTTTTTCCAACTTGGCTTCTTGTAGCTAATATGCATTTAATTTTTCTTAATTAAAGCCTAATTTGCTTTTCACGTTTAAAAACAAAACAGTTTCTTTAAATAAAGTGTTGATGTGGTTTGGTGGTATTAATTAAACCTGTTTGATTGTAAAGAGTTTTTATAATTATTATTTTTTATTGAAGTACATTTTTTATTTTAATTATCTACTTTATAAAGCTTTTCATTCTTTTCTTAATTTTATTAACGGTTTATAGCTTAACCTAAGTACAATGTTTATTACATTCAAATAAAGAGAATTTAAATTTCGTCTTTGCTGAATATAAATTTTGAAATGGTTAATTCCACTTATTGTCATAAAAATTATGTTTATTGTTACATATGTTTGTGAGTGTGTATGCAGCATGTGTTTACACGGTAAAGCATACGTATGACAAACAGTACATTACAAATTTGTATTTATATAATAAATATTTTTAAAAACAACACAATGTGAGGAATAATTATATTTTGTTTACTTCGAAAGGAAAACCCATTGAAAGCAGCAGTCAGGCAATACAACATTTGTTTGGTTAAATAAATATTTATCTGTAAAGTTAATCGTTTAAAATAAATAAATATTTGTATAAACTTGATTAAAAAAAAGGTAGCTCAACTTGAAGGCATATTTTCCAACATATACTTTTAAGCGCCTGTAGGTATGCTGCATAAAAACAGCAACAGTAAACGAGTAGAGAAGTTTGTATATAGGATTAAAAATCTTTATGTAAATTTTTGAAATCCTTTTTTAAAATAGATGCCTTTTAATTTTCTATATTTTGTTTATTAAATTGAACTATTTTTTCTTTTGCTTAAAAATTTTGAATTTTTTAATCTAGGAAGGATAAGTTTTCAAATTCGCACAAGAATTTCAGAAATATTTATCGAAGTATGTTTTCTTTTTAAAAGTGAAATTTTTTAAGAAAGAAAAATATGGGTTTTAAATATCTTTAATATCTTAACCTTTTAGTAATTTTGGCGTATTTATGCTTAAGATATTTAAAAAATTTATTTCACAATGACTAAAGCTAATGTTAAAGAATTATTCAAAAAAGTTTTCTTCCCTTCTTTTTCTTCTAATTTTCATTTAATTAAAAGAAATCATGAGGGAAAATTTAACACTGTACTTCAAATACGCATGTTTTATGGTTCTTTTGTTTTTATATCCTTTATTCTGTCTAATATGTTTGGTTGTACCAAAAAAATAAAATGTTTGTGATCTTCTTTCTGCACTTAAAATTGCATTTCTCTCCTTTAAAAATTTCTGCACAAAAACGCGCTTAAATAACCATATACAGTGAAAATATTAATAAGAATTCTCTGAGAGCTTTTTTGTTTATCCTTTTCCTTTTCCCACACAGAATACAGTTTAAATCAAAACAGCTGACCAAGAAAATTTCAAACCCTTTTTCCCGCAACACAATTTTTCCGGCTGTTCAGACTAAGGGTGTTTTATTTGCGGAAAAATTAGTTCCCTGGAAAATCATTTCCCCAGGAATATTTATAATAGGGCTAATATTCTGTGTGAGTCAAAGACTCTTGTTAAAAAGAGATTACAGATTAATTTGCAAAGCCTCATTCCATCTGTACAAAACATTAAACTTAGGCATATTGCCACCTCTGTTTTGTTCGTATATATATTTGTTTGCAAACAAATTGCCGACAGCAAGTTCAAATATTCAATATTAACATGGTCAGACCATGGCAACAATTTCTCTTTCATCGACAGCATACAATTATAGCAAATAAATTAAACAAAAATATATTTAAAAAAAAGCCCACAGGTCAATTGGGATTTTTGAAATATTTATTTGTTTACAATGTTCTAAGTTAAGCCACAACTAAATAAAAATAAAATAAAAAAATAACCTTAAGTGTTTATAAATGTAAATATTATGTCTGTTTAATTTGTGTCTAGGACTTGACATTTCGTGTATGATTACACACAGTACGTATAATGTCGGCAGGTATGTTGTGGACATAAAATATAACTTATCGGCTTTGCTTTACACCTTAAGCTATAAAATCATATTTCAAGGTAATTTATTGCCAAAAATTGTAATAATTGAATAAATGCGTTGAGAGCTAGTTTAATTTTCAAAAAAACGTTTTAACTATAATAAATTAGCACTTTGGTACATAAAAAAATAAAAAAAAGTTTCAAAAGTAGTTTAAGACTCCTTTGCTTAAGATGTCTTAAGACTTAAAAAAAAAATATTTTATAAAATTTTTCGAAAATCATTTTTTAGTCCTACTAACCAAATATTTTTATTAAAAATATTAGTTTTTTCTCCTTTTATTTCTACTGGAAACTTTTGGAACTACCTTCGTTTACTTTCTTTTAAATCTTTGTTGCCACGGTTGTTTACGGTTTTATAAATTTCCACATGTAATGCTTGTATGTGACCTGTTGATGTATTGTTTGCCATTAATATGAAATCAGATGCTATATTTTCGTAAATGTTCTACATGATACCTTAAATGTATAATTTTTTTTTTAAGAGTGAACAAGTGAATGCACTTATAAAAAATACGAAAAAAAAACATTCAGTTTTAACCCTCGGTGGATCAAAGCATGAACACAGAAACAATAAACTAAGTAATCTTTTCTTAAAATATGCTGTAGCTGTGGCAAGAGCACGGTGCGTACGGATTTTCTTAAACTAAGTACGATTAATCTAGTACGATTTTTTTTACTTTTAGCTGCACTTAAGCTGAAAAAAAATTGATTTTAATGTTGAAACCGTACTTAATACAACGCAAATGGGGTTAATCCAAAATATAAAAGGAATTTTTTTTGACTTACGTAGCTTTGTTAGAGAAGAAGGGTTTTATATTTTGTTTTTATTTTATATATATTTAATAATTATAATTTAAAAAAATTTTTTTCTGTACTTGCCAAGGCGAATTCAGGTGCTGTTACGAGCATAGCTGGTCTACTTTTTTCTTGCATACATCGTGGCTGGGTTGCCAAATTTGTTTATGTTTACATGTCTTTTTTTGACACAGCAGCCAACAAAAGTTCCAACAAAAACAAACATTTTTTCGCCGCAAATAAGTTGTTGTAAAATCACCACCACCTGATACATTAATCCGCTTGGTACTTGGTGGCAGTAGCTGGCATTTGAACCTGGAACTCTCCGAACTGCAACACCAGCGGGCTACCATCCAGGCCACCGAGAGACTTTGTTTTTAAATGTTAAAATATATGTATATATAAACAACGCGTTTTTTCTATTTGATTTTTAGGAGTAGTCCCGACTAGACTTAATGATCAAACAGAGCAACGGCATAATGCTTTTTCCATACAATTTAACGTCAAATCACGCTGTCAAATGCGGGTATAAAATAGAATCTGTTTTATTCTGACAGCGATTTTTCTTATGCTCTTTTCTTTTAACAAAATTGCCAGACTTTTTTTAAATTTCATATATTTAGTAAAACCACATGTCTTAGAGAAGAAAACTATGAACAAAAGAAAATCCGAAAAACATTTAAAAATACAATTAAAGTTTATGAATGAAATTACTAACATTGTTGAAAAATTAGATAAGGAAGTACAAAAGTATTACAATTTGCAGTTGCCAATGTACAACTTGTATTTGAAAGAAGATTTATTAAGAAATTTACAAAAGTCTAATGTGAGCTCTTGAAGTTGCAGACAACGTTGTCGCGACGATTAAATTGTAGGCATATGTGTTCTCTGAGAGTCGTTTTTACTTAAAGTTGCGGACGTGATCTGTTTCATCTTTAAATTAAAAAATTTTAAGGCGCCGTATCTTAATGGTTTCTTTTAGTTTACGTACGTGTGCACTCACATTGTGGAGAATTAAAAAACATTATTCCAGTGATTGGCACACGCATACATCCTTATGTTTTGATTTTGTTGGTTGTTTGTTTTTGAGCGTAAATATTTGTCTCTTATGGAACTAGGGTGACTGAAGTTAAAAATTTCAAACATGAATGAATTGCCTTGAAAAAGATTTGGAATGCCATATTAAAAAGCTAAGCCAGTTATGTTTAAGTAAAAGTTTCATAAATGCCAAATAATATTTCCATACTACTTAGTTTTGCATAATCTAATAGATATTTATTGTATATTGACAATATTTTATGCGGATAAGATCATTGACATGTTTATTAGTTAGCTTATTTCTGAGTTGGCTTTTATTTATTATTTATAACGAAATTGAATACTCACAGGTGTAAGTCAAATCAAGCATTTAGTGTAATTTAAAAATTTGTCCGTTAAACATTTTGAACATCACACTGGTCGTTTTGCACAAGAGACTACAAAACCAATTTTTTTATTATTTAATGCTCAGAGAGCACCCACACGCGTGTGGGGGCTTGCCAATCACTGCATTAAGCAGTCATGCTTAAAACTTTTAAGAGGCTGGTAACCGAACCAGCCTTTTGTTTAAATTACACTAACAACAATGTGGAATGAACAATAAGAGTACGTTTCTTAAGAGAGTCTAAACAGCACAAATATCGTTGCATATAACAATGTACTGGGTACCTATTAGACATCTGCATGACTCTATTCATTTAATTGCCTATACGCAACAAAAACAATATTCATTCAAACATTTTTCATTCTATGGGAGATAAATAAAGTTAAGCCAGTAACAACACAAGAAGGAATGTATTGTGTATTACACTCAATGATACAAGAAGAACACATTCATTTTACAGTTTTTGTTTTGAATGTGTATAAAACACACTTGAAAATACAAAAACATAGCAAAGTCTCATTACAGTTAGAGTTTTTATAAAAACATTCAGGTGTTTTTTCGAGTTAATGAATGTTTAACAACAACAATAACGACAAATTTGCAAACACAAATGAATAATAATTTTTTACACCAATCATACAGCAATATTCACACATTCTATTCAGTATTTATTTATATGAATGTATGGGTAATATTTTGTTTTCGGTTGAAGTTGTTTTTTATTTGCTTTTGCTTGTGGGTTCATTCATTTAGTTTGTTTAACATTGAATGAAAAACACTATATTGTTGAAAAACAAACGAATGTATTTAAACGGCATTTGGGTGTAGTCAAGCAGACCTCTAGTACCTATGCCTGCTTTAGATCAATGGTTGTCAAAAATTCATTTTTAGTGCACAATTGTGCTACAAAAACAATAAAAACAAACTCACACCGACGCTTGTTCTCTTTTATTTCAGTTTGATTTCAGTCGTTAATTGAGTGTTAACGAGTGCACATGGGCGGATGCTTACTGTTTTTTTTTCAGCTTTGTTGTTTTTTCAGCTTTGATTTAATTTCAAAATAAACCAGCAAACAAAATAGTATAATGGAAGATAAAAATTTTTGTTTTGTCATTAAAAATGCTTTTGGTAACATGCAATACATTTTATGTTACCAAACATTTAAAACAAAGAAAACAAGAAAAACTTAATTTATAATACCTAAATACACTTAATTTTTTAAGTTTTAACTGTAAATTAAACTCGCCCAATGGAATATGTGTGAAAAAAAAATTGTCTTATTCTGTAATAACTGAGGCATATTTTGTATTTAATTTTAATAACTTTTTTTAAGTTCATTTCCATTTTGCTTTAAAAAGTAAAATTCATCACATTGGCAATGCTTAGTTTTTTGTTTGCTGGACAATTTTCTCTTATCCAATACAGACGCATTTCATTAAATGAGAATTTTGACAATCCCTGGTTTAGATGCACAAAAAATTTTTTCTTTCTCCCCCTCCTGCCAGCAAAGCATTTACTAAAGCAATGGTTGTCAAAAATTCATTTTTAGTGCACAATTGTGCTACAAAAACAATAAAAACAAACTCACACCGACGCTTGTTCTCTTTTATTTCAGTTTGATTTCAGTCGTTAATTGAGTGTTAACGAGTGCACATGGGCGGATGCTTACTGTTTTTTTTTCAGCTTTGTTGTTTTTTCAGCTTTGATTTAATTTCAAAATAAACCAGCAAACAAAATAGTATAATGGAAGACAAAAATTTTTGTTTTGTCATTAAAAATGCTTTTGGTAACATGCAATGCATTTTATGTTACCAAACATTTAAAACAAAGAAAACATTATATTTCTTCGAACCGAAGTCCAAGCTCCAAAAAAATGGGAATAGAATTTTGGAAAAATCTAAATGATTTCGATTTTCCAGAGTTAAAAAGAAATGCTTTGAAGTTGTTATCCCTTTTTCCCTCTACATATTGCTGCGAACAAATTTTTTCCGACTTAAAATTTATTTGTTCCAAGCAGAGAAATAAATTAACTTCTTCAAATTTAAAACATATTTTGTTAATAAGAAATTGTTACAAAATCTTGAATTTGGAAAACTTAATTTATAATACCTAAATACACTTAATTTTTTAAGTTTTAACTGTAAATTGAACTCGCCCAATGGAATATGTGTGAAAAAAAATTGTCTAATTCTGTAATAACTGAGGCATATTTTTTATTTAATTTTAATAACTTTTTTTAAGTTCATTTCCATTTTGCTTTAAAAAGTAAAATTCATCACATTTGCAATGCTTAGTTTTTTGTTTGCTGGGCAATTTTCTCTTATCCAATACAGACGCATTTCATTAAATGAGAAAATTGACAAGTTGTCAATGACAACCCCTGCTTTAGATATAGAAAAAATTAAATCAAATGCCACAAATGCTACTCTTTCTTTCCAGATTAATAACAAAAATTATAGAAACTGGACGAAGTGGCTTTTGCCCAACAAAAATTTATTTAAATTTAAAAAAATATTAAACTAATTGAATTTAGATTAACCGTCACACATTGTGTATTCCTAAATCTCTTTTGGTTTAATTAAACACTGTCTCTTCTTTACTTAAAAATTCTTTTACCAGTGTTGTTTGGTCTTGTAAAGACCTCTTTTATTTAACTTTAACTGTAAAAAAATTCTAGCCCTCTTCAGTTTAACAAATCATTGTAAAATACATTTTGCGTTTACAATTTCATTGAATTAAGTTATTGGGAATGCGTACTAGTGATTAAAATAAACAAAAAGTATGTAGACCATATCGATAGACCATTAAAAAACTTAATAACCCCTACAAGTCTGATGATAAGCTCTGTGTTTTAAGAATAGGGGAAGGAAAGGGGGAATTCACTTGCTTTACATAAATAACTTTTATTTGTAACACATTTTAAGGCATTAGATTTATAACTGTTTCACCAATAAAGTTTTGCATACAAGTATCGTGTAAATCCCTCTTAAAAATTTTTCTTAATTTTTTATGAAGATGTCTGCGACCCTGTTGTGTTGGTGTGCGTGCAGAAAATCCATAAATATTTTAATACCCTCATCTGTATGCGAAAAAGGCACGAATCGCCGTAAATTGAAAAGTGAGTAATTGATAAATAAATCATCGCTTCTACTAGAAAAGGCTACAAAATCTGTTATAAATAATAAAGTAATAAATTTTCATTGTTATTGTTGTTATAACTCGTATTTATTTTGTATGTTTTAGGGCTAACGAAGACCCACCTACACTCACACCAAAAGATATTATTTAAAAACTTATAGAATTATTCCTTTAGTTAAAGTGTCGAAATAAATAAAGCTGTTAAAAGAGGTGGTTAAAGAAAAACAATTCGCTTGAGGGGGGGGTATGATTTTTTGCTGTAGGTGTTTAAAGTCACGTTAATAACACAATAATTAATTATTGTAATTAGTTGGTAGCAATTAAACTGTTACAGTAAAATAAAATCATTATTTTTTCCATTTGTGCATGTATATATGCAGTGTATCGTCAGCTGAAATGCAAAACCACGAAACTAACAAAAACTCCCAAATCAAAATTTTACTATACATATGCTTTATTAAAAGGCAAATGAAAATAAAAGTTATTTTATGGTTCACACAAAACTTGAAACAGAATGCCGGAGAAAAGAACAAAAATTTGCAAGATCTAATGAAAAAAAACCCTATAAAAATACAAAAATTTCCAAACTATGAAGCGGATTTTTAAAATTTTTTCCATAAATTCCTTATTTTGAAAACACAAAAATATCCTTTTAAAAGTTTTTTAAAACCCTTTTTAATATTTAATAAAATTTTAAAAATCAGTGTACCCTTCTTTATTCTACATTACTTTTCATAAATGATTTAAGTATAATTTATAAGGATTAAAAACTTTTAACAAGGAAATTTCGGCCTCAAGTCCTATAAGACATACACCTAAGCCAATTATCGGCTTGTTGTTGCGCAAGGAAAAAGTATCTCGAAGGAAAAGTACACGAAAATTCGGTGATGCGGACGAATTCCCTCACTACCTCCCAATCCACACCGACCAAGTGAGTGAGCTTCGATGTTCTCCCTGCATGCCCTGAACTGGCTGTCCTCTGCTTCACCCATTCGATGAAGGTGTGTTCGTAAGTTTAAGCATACTTATCATCTTGCCCAGTTGAGGCTTTGCAAGCTTCAAAATGCTCCTAGTTCTGACCTCATTTAGATCACCCAGAAAATTCTCGTCAATCTGCCAACTGTTTTGTTGTTCTATTGCACCCTGTGGCCATTTTTCGCCTACTCTTTCAACTCGGCCATCGTCGCAGCAAAGAGATTTGGGTTCACTACGTCAACCTCCTGCTATCGCCAGATCATTTGTCCGGTAATTTCCGATCACCCTCTAATGATCAGATACCCATATTATGTGAACCTGTTCATATGGCGAGCATTCATCTATCACCCTCTTGCACTAAAACACCTTCCTAGATCAGGTGTTCGCAGACATAATTGCCTTTATAGATACATATTTACAACCGTTAGATTCACCCTGACGTTCAGTGAATTTCCGGACCTCCACTTGTAGGACGGTATTGTAGGCAGGAAGTCGGAAGTAAATGTCAGCGTACGAAAGTTCCAAAAGTTTTCCCCATTCCCGTTTTTCCTTTCGCTCTAGAGTCATTCGGAAAACAAGACATCACTTTGGGGATTGGCCCCAAAGTTCTGGTTACCCAGGAGTGTCGATCTGGTATTAGCGCAGTACAGTTAGCCTTTTCGCCACAAACGCCGACTAGAAGCGTACGCGGGTTTTCTATGAGTCCTTATTGCCCCGTTTATCCCGAGGCAACATGTACGTTGGACATTCTGTAGGATCGCAATATTGCACTTTCTGTTCATTTACGTCCACCATACCATCGAAGCGTAAGTTAGGATCGGTCTAACTACGCTTTCATGTAGCCAGTGTGTCATCGTTGCACTCAGGCCCCATTTTGAGCCTATGGTACTTCTACATAGCGCCAAACATCGATGGACCTTCGCTGTCCTTTCCATCAAGCGGTGGTTCCAATTCAATTTCTGATCCAAGACTTATCACGGGAACCTGACCCTCTCAGATATCATGATCGCCCTGCCAAAGAAATTAGACTCGTTATACTACGCGACTTTTGTTTTCCTGGTAAAAAGCAAATCACAGTATTGTCCGGAATCACACCCAGCTCTCAAGGCTGAGCGCAATCATGCGCAATACTGAGGACATGTTCCATCCTTCTAAAAAACTGATTCGGATCCTTTTCCCTTCGCAGTATAACTACATCCTCGTAACAAACTGGGTCAAAACCTTAATCAGTTAATATCCCCAGTAGACTGTGTATTGCAGTAACCCACGGGAAGGGCGAAAGAATGTCACCTTGTGGGGTTCCATGTTCTACACTCAAATATAGAAATTCATTTAAATTTCAAAAAATATGCAAAAGTGTCATTTGTGCCATTTTTAACTTACACCCAAGCAAATGGGCATAAAGGAAGTTCACAACATACAAAATCTAAGTTAAAAACAAAAGCTATAAAAATTTAATTAGAACAAGTGAATTAGTTAGTATCAATTTGAACGGCATTTCCTTCAAAAGTTGACGCAAGTTTACACAATATTTTAAACAATATTCAATTTGCACAAGTTTTACAAAACATCTAATAAAAAAGGATTTTCCTACAGCTTTGTGGTAGAACATAAAAAAATTCCCACAACCTTTTCTTGAAATAAACGAAATAAGTTTTCAATTTACCCTTACAACTTGCAAGTTAAAACAAACTTGCATTTTAATACTTTTACTATCTGTTTTGATCCACAAAAACAATCTGTGGGAGGTAAGCCAGTAAGTAACTTTAAGTTTGTGTTAATCTCTTTATGAAATTTGTAAACAAGTGCCAAGGAAACTAAAATGTAAAAGAAACTTGTTTAAGAAATGTCAACCAATAATTAAATTAACAAGAGGAGATGTTAAAAGTTTAACAATATTTTATTTGATGATTCTTTAAAGAGCAATAAGAGACAAGAAAAAAATATAAGATTAATTACAGAAAGAATTTGTATACATTTCCAAAACGTATTTAACTTAAAGTAGGCAAATGAAACATCTGTTGTTATTTAATAAATATTATATTTGCCACCCACTGATTAACAATCTGTTTCTCCATATTTATTAATAAATGATTTTTCTTCTTAAATAAATAAGCCTTAGCGATATATAGTGTCTTACAGTTTACCATTAAGCCTAAAAATATGCTTTATTTATTTTACTTACTAACATTGTATCACTTGTAATTAGTTAGGCAAATTACCAATTATGACAGCAAGTTTATTAAGAAAGACAAAATACAAGAAAACACAAACAACACAAAAATGTTTTTATTAATAGTTTGGAGCTAAGTTGTTCGTTCGCACAGTGGGTGGTTTTCCACAATATCTATTTAACAAGCAACGCTATTTTTTTGGAACAGGAAAATACATATGTTAGTAGGCTGAGTTTTTAGTTTTGTTTTGAGTTCTTTCAATAACTTGAAAATAATGATATATGTAAGCATGTGTGCCTCAAAAACTGGAATATATTATAGACAGGCAGTTTTTATTGACCTGAGCTTGATAGGCTTTAAACAATTACTTCAGATCAGTGGTCCCAGACAATTTATGCTTAGACACTAGACAACATTCAACTAAAATAAACCAAATCCTTTATTGTTGCCAGAAGTTGCTTGAAGATTTTAAAAAATTACCCCCACTTTTTTTGAAAAATGCCCCATTGGTTCTTTTTATGTAATAATTAGCGAGACAAAATTTATTAAAACCACTTTTTGTGGTCATATCTCCAAAAGTGAACATTTTCTAAGAATTTTCTACAGCTAATGACATGTATTTTTCAAATTTTAAGCCTAATGTTACAAGATTGTTACAATTAAATTACATAAATATCGTTGCCTTAATACAGAAAGGCCCTTACTTGAAGTTTTATTTTAAATTTACACATATATATATTTGTTAAAAGCGGTTGTTTCCTTCCTCTTTCCTTTTATTCGATATAAATTTAAAATGTAAGACAAAAATAATGAACGTTTTTCTATAAAATCTAAATCCAAAATCGAAGTTTTTTCTATTTTTATAAGTTCTTCCTTATAGGAACAATGGGAATTAATATCAAAATATCAAAAAATACATGAATACAAAAAATTTTAAAAAAGTACTTTTATACCAAATATTTAAATATAAAAAATACATTAGCGCCCACTGCTCGGAGAACCAACCGCTAAAAACTTCCGGAGACATCGATGATTGTCTGAGCGTCCTAAATGAAAACATTCAAAAAGCCGTTGAACATTCGTCTTCTACCTACCGTCAGGCTAGGTACAACAAAATTTTTTCTGACGATGTGAGAAAGCTTTTATCTGAAAAAAGGAGAGCCCGAAGAGAATGGCAAAAGCATAGATCACCGCAACTTAAAACTAAGCTGAAAGAATGTACAAACCAATTAAAAAGCTTGCTGGAGGCTTACAGAATGGCTTCACTGAATGAGTACCTGGAAGGTCTAGACGCGACTGCTCAGACAAATTATTCCTTATGGCGATCAGCCAAGCGTCTTAAAAGACCTGTTATTGCAAAACCACCACTGCGTAATCTGAGAGGATCCTTGGCTAGAAATGACGAAGAAAAATGCGATTTGTTTGCAGATCATTTAAAAAACGTGTTCACCCCTAATACATGCACAGACGTAAGGGAATTACCGCCTGTTGTTGCCAGACGTCCTTTAGAAATACTTTTATGATTTACAGATGCTGTAGAGGCTATCGCTAACCTAAATAGTAAAAAAGCTCCTGGCGTTGATAAAATCAGCAACAGAATGCTCTTTGAGCTACCTTTTACAGCTAAAAGAATAATTCTTTTTATTTTTAACGCGATAATTCGGCTTGAACATTTCCCGCCTATATGGAAAGTGGCCTTAGTAAAGATGATTCCTAAGCCTGGCAAAGATCCTTCGAAGGTAGAGTCTTAAAGGCCTATTACTTTGTTACCTACAATGTCAAAATTGTTCAAAAAATTGCTCAAAAATAAACTGAATCCTATCCTGAAGGACAACAACTGTATTACAAATCACCAGTTTGGCTGTAGAAGTCAACATAGTACCATCGAACAAACTCACAGTTTGGTATAGGTTATAAGAAAAGCCTTTGAGGAAAAAAAGTACTGCTCCGCACTATTTATCGATGTCTTGCAAGCTTTCGACAAAGTATGGCATGAAGGCCTGTTAAACAAACTAAAGTTCAACCTTCCTGCTAATATCTTTAACCTATTAGATAAATACATAACCGGTCGACAATTCATGAGCCAATAGGGGCTGGTGTACCTCAAGAGAGTATACTAGGTCCAATTCTGTAGCTGCTTTACACAGCAGATATGCCAACCAATAGCTTTACACACACGTCGACATTTGCTGATGATACTGCTTTCCTTTGTATTCACAAATACCCTAAAGAGGCTTTAAACCAGCTGCAACAACACGTAACCCAAGTTGAAAAATGGTCAAAGTTATGGGGAATAAAAAAAAAATGAACAAAAATGTACCCACGTAACTTTTACGTTACGCAAAGAAACGTGCTCCCCAATCACTATTAACAACCACATGGTGCCTCAACGAACCGAGACAAAATATCTTGGTATTCACCTAGACCGTCGCCTTACATGGAAGCCTTACATAGATGCAAAGCTGACTCAAATGAAACTTAAAGCTGCTCAAATCCACTGGCTAATTGGTAGAAACTCTGTGCTACGTCTGGATTGTAATTTCTACTCTACAACTCGATTTTAAAACCACGGTATACAATTATGGGGTACTGCTTCCGGCTCTAACATCGAAAAAATACAACGCCATCAAAACAAAATTCTAAGAATGATAACTGGTGCTCCTTGGTATATTAAAAACAGCAACATCCACAAGGATCTAGAAGTTCCACTTGTAAAACGCGAAATCCTAAACTATGTGGACAAGTACTTAAACATGCTGGAAACACATCCAAATCCACTCGCTCGAAGCATCCTGCAACATAGTGGACACACCCGCCTAAAAAGAAGGGATACTATTGCTCTTAGATGAAACTCTTGAAATTAGTTAATTTTATTGTGAGAACTTAAATTTTAGTCTGGTTCTGACTGGACTAGTATTAATTACTTAGTTTTAAGATTTGAATATTTATTGTTAGTTCGCTTAAGCGAAGATTTAATAATAAAATATATGTTAAAAAAAAAACTTTAAAATAAGCTAATAATTATCATATTTGTGGACTTAATCCAACAAAGTTTAAAAAAAAACTTTTGAGGGTCATAAACTCAAAAATGCACAAAGTACCAAAAATTAAAAAAAATTGTCTTATTTTCTAACTTCTGAACTTAACTTGGGTCAATAACCTTTAACTTAAAATTTTTCGAGTCATATGCAAAAAAGAACCAAAAATGTAAAAAATTACTTTTGTCCGCTTTGCCGACTTTCGACCTCAAATTGGTTCAAAAGTCGTTAATTTTATTACTGCAAACTCGTGATCTTAAAAAAGAACAAAAAGCACCATTAACGTCAAAAAAAGCATTTTTCGTTGAGTTAGTTCGAATTTGGGCCTTTATTTCAATACGCAAAATATTAAAAAATACAAAAGGTACTTTTAAAGTATCTTTAAAATACCCCATAAAGCATTTACCATTTTAAAGATTCTAGGTGGAACAAAATTTTAAAAGTTTTAACAAATTTGTGAATGTATGTACGGGTTTTCTTAAACTAAGCACCATTTATCTAGTACGAATTTCTTAATTTTAGCCACATTTAAGCCAAAAAAAGATTGTCTAAGTTAAGTTTGGAACCGTACTTAATGTAAGCTTCAAAAGATTGATTCAAGTGTAAACATTTACATCAACTATGCGGACAATTACTTAACAAAGTAAAAAACACATCTTAATCCGCTCACTCGAGACATATTACAACAACAATAATTCCCTCGAAATCATTGTTCACCTTAATATGAGAACTTAAATTTTAGTCTGGCACTGGCTTGACTTTTATCAATTTTTTTATATTTGGTATTTTAATACTTATTAAAATTAAAAGTAATAAAGCAAATGTTAAACAAATAAATAGAACTAGAATTTCGTCTCTTTCTTAAGTTTTTTTATTTTCTACTGAATAAGCAAGAAGTTTAAAGTAAACCCTTATACTATATTCAATTACCAACATTAGTTTCTTAAAACATTGCGTGAACTTTAATTTAAGTTAGAAGAATAGGTTTCCCAGCTCTCATTTCTGCTACTTAAATTCGAACTAAGTTAAATCGAAAGCAGTTCTTACTATTGCATTGTTACACGTACATACATATATACCAGTAAAAAAACTCTTGAATATCCCCAGCGTGCAAAGGTTGCCTACAATGTCTGTAGCAGACAAGTCTGGTGAAAATATGAACTGATTCGTACGATTTAAGATGTACCTATAGAGGGGGATTGCAAGAAGAAATCAAGAGAGTCATTATCTGACCCTTTTCTGTTTTATATGAAGTTGGACCAAAGCATATCGATACAAGGTGATTGCTTTTTTTATATGGAGTTTGACACTAATGTTGAAATTCTTTTTCAATGATGCGTTTAATTTCATATAAAAAAAAAAAAAAATTAAGAGAGTCAAAATGTCCGTCCGCTATTGCGGCCACCTTGTATCGATACGCCTTGAAATGGACAGTCCAATAGAAATTCTCTTTTAATAGATGTGTCAAAATTCATATAGAAAAAAAAAAAATTTAAAGAGACAAAATGTCCGTCTAAAATTGCGGCCACCTAGTACCGATATACCTTGGTATGGATATCTTAAAGATTTCTCTTAGAAATATCTGGGAATTATAATGTACTTCGCGTCTTTAAGATTTTTGATCGATTTTTTGTAGACATGTCTATGTTATTTTTATTCCCTCGTGCTTTGTTGTTCGGTTTTTGGTTTTTAAGCACAGCTGCCAGATTTGACGATTTATCATCATTTTGACGATAAATCGTCTTTTAAAGATTTTTAAAAATGAAAAATTTGCGACTTTTTTTAAGAAATTTAGAATCAGAAATTTTGTATTTTCATTTAAGTAAAATATATATTATGAAGAAACTACTTGTAAGCATTTTGTATCCCGAGTTTAATTTTACTTCTAAAAAATATAAAAAAAACATAAGTTTTGGGGCTGACAATTCTTTGACGAGTTTAAATAGTTGTTTTGATGATTTTGACGTTTTCCTTAAATTCCTTAAATTTTACGATACTCTTTGTGAGAATTCTCTCACATTTCGCCTAGACACTTCGGCTACGAATTTCCCACGATGTATCTTACAGATTTCGTGTCAAACATTTCATATGTTTTGCGGTTAGATATTTGACAGATTTCATTAAGATTTCTGCATATTTGGAAGGCATTTCTGTTAGATATAGTACAGATGTCGGCCAATTTTGCTGGCTGGGTATGTACATATGTACGTGAGTACGTATGTGTGTGCGTTCATTCGTTAACTTAACAGCAATTAGTGTAACCTCAATGGTGTTGTTTACAACTTGTTACAGCTTCTGCTTCCTATTACCTTTTTATCACAACTTTTATCTACTTAAATGGGATGTGTTGTTGTTAATGTTGTTTCAAATTGTCACTGTTTTTGTTTGTAAGGATACCAAAACTAATCGGCTAATTGAAATTTAAGGCAAAAAGTTTATTAAGTTGTTTGTTATACAACAAAACTGCAATTAATGTAAACATTTGGCAAAATCTGGTGGCAATAATTTATTAATAAGGGAAGTTAATGTGATGCGAGTAACACCATATTACAAAATTTTACTTTATTTGTTGTTGCGGAAACAATACACCTTTAAGGAACAATTTTTGGGACCAAAAAAAATTTTTACAGCATTATTGAACGAAAAAAAGGAAAGGACAAAACCTAATCTTACAGTAAATATTGTTGAATAATTTGGAGGTTACGTCGACATAATTAACAGTATTTTATAACCATGTCTTAAATACTTTTGAAGTATGTATATAAAAAACACAAAATTTAAAATTAAAATATTATTTGGGGAGTCGCATATCCTTTCTTCTCTTTAAACATTCGTACATGTTTTTGTCTTTCCCTAAAATATTTTTTTAATTTGGTTTTTTTAGTAAGAAACAGCGAAATTTTTTGTCAAATTTTATTTAGTGTGTTTTGCTTTATGTATGCTTGTATGGAGATGCTTGTTATACTTTATTTTTTGTAACAGGATTTCTTTTTTTCCTGCTCTAATGTCATACTTCAAAACTTTCCGGAAAGCGACATAAATTAAAAGGAAAATTAGTGTATTATTATTATTACACTTCTATAGGGTGTCTAGTGTTAGATTTATATTTTCAAACTTAAATAAATTAAGTTTTTTAATGAACACAAAGTCCTGTTGAAACCACGTATGTGAAGCGTACGATGAATAAGCTCGCAGGTTTGACAAACAGAATTCCTAATCATGCATCGATAATTGACATTCGTCGTATGGCCTAGAGAATTTTTAGAAAAAATGGTCTAATGATCTAATGCGTGGATAAGCCACACCAAACAGTTACCCTGGCGCTATGAAATGGTTTTTGATGTTTCAATCTAGGGATGCGGGTTCTTGGAGACCAGTAACGGCAGTTTTGCTTGTTGAAGTGGCCGTTTAAGTGAAAATGAGCCCCGCCTCGTCGTTTCAAAAAGTTGGACTTACAGTGCGAAAACGCCCCAACAATGTTTCACAAAAATTTGTGCGTAAATCAAAGTCACTTTCTTTCAGTTTCGTTTCACAAAAATTTGTGCGTAAAATCAAAGTCACTTTCTTTCAGTTCTTGAGTGATGGAACTTCAGATCCTTTTTAAAAATTGTATGAATAATTGCTTTTGAAGATCCTAGTGAGGCTGTTTTTTTCGTAGTTACGGATTTAATGTAAACTGCATTCAACCAGTTCAATGTTTTCGGAAGTCCTTAAAGACCAATTGGGCCCCAGCCGTAGAACATTTATAGCTGAAGCAGTTTCGGGGTTTCTCTGCACCCACAAACGAATTAAATTTACACTTGGTCCATCACATAATCTCTGAATACCGAACTTTGAACAAAAATGTCGACGAACAATTAACTAAGAATCATTACTTTGAAAAAATGTGGCCACATTGAACGCGCAAGGCTCACTCGACCACTGCGACATCGTGAGTGACAAATCCGCACAATCGGTAATTTCAACGGCGCCATCCTCCTCCCTCTGCACCGTTTATTACATTTTGTTTTAATCGTATTTAAATATATAAATTATCCACCAGACACCCATAATCCGCAAAAAGAAAAAAATCGTTTTGTAATGTTTAATTGTTTTCAAACTCCGCTAAACTTCTATTTAGCTTTAATTCATGTCACATTTAAAAGATTTAAAATTGTGCATTTGTGTGAGTGTGTTTTAGAAATTTGTAGGGACTCTTTTTAAATGTACATATACATGTGTACATACCATAATACATGAATATAAAGTAATCAAGACAATTTCGTGTTTTTAATACAAATGACTCTCATACCAGCTGCCTTTTGGCAAGATTTTGCTGCTTTTATTATTTTGACAGTTGCTTTGTAATTGAAACTCAAAGGCAAATTAAATGAAACAACAAAGGTAAAATTAAAAAAACATGCCAAAAGGCTAACGTTTTTTATGTTTCGAATGAAAGTTTTTTTAATTATTCTTACCGAAAAAAGTTCAGTAATTTTTGTTGTTGTTGTTGTTTTACTTTTTTAATTAAATAAGTACTAATTGTTCCAAAAAGCTAAAGCTTATGGTGTATGTGTTCCATTGTTCATGGGGGGACAAGTAGCTTGTGCTTCTCAGAAGTGGTGATTTTGACATGCAAGGCAAAGATTGGGCGATCCAGCCAAAAAAGTTCAAATAACAATGATTTCTACTTCATGAACATTGTCTGTTAATTCAAAAAAAGCTTTGCAGAATCATTAAAAGCAGCTTGGGGAGCGATTTCAAAATGTTTGCCATCAAAAAGGCAAAGACAAAATACGATTTTTCATGCCCAAATTGCTGCTTAAAATCTATTAAAGAAAATAAACTTTTACCGAATCATTACGTACAATAAAAACTGGATCCATTACGTTTAGTCTCCATTAGCCATGAATTATAGTTAAAATATTATAACATCATGTTTTAGCATTTGCAATGCTATACAATGGTGTTATAATTTGAAAAAAAACGTTAACATGAGCGGTCACATTTGACAATAACATGATATATTGTGTAATGTAAGTGATTTCATGTCCAATCGAGACCGTAGCTTACAAAAGTAACAAGACTCCAAAAGTCCAAAAAATTGTAAGATGCCCAGCCAGCCAACCGAATTAACACTAAAACTGTTTGAAATATGTGACATTTGACTGTTTTCTTATGTATACAGTTTGTCAAGAAAATCATTGCACAATAATACAAATTTAATAAGTTTATATACAATGACATTTTTTTTCCATAATTTTATTACCTACTTGTTTTTTATTGCTCATATTCCGTTACGGCAAAATAATGAGTTCAGCTTTTGTAAGCATGACTCCGCCGCCATTGTTTTGCCTTTAATATTTCGGCATTGCCCATTTTTCGTTTTAAAATGTTTGCATTAGAAATTTTTAATACAAACAAATAGCTTTACAGAAATCAGTACAGTATAAGAACTTTAAATTTTAACGTCAGAGGCTTTCAAAAAGTGTATAAGGTCTCATGAAAAATCAGGAGATCAAAAGTATCTGTACTGAAAATAAATTTGTTATAGGCGTGTCACCGTCTATTTTATTGTTTTTAAAATTTTGCCTATAAAAGTCCCCTCTATATATTAATTTTTGTGGAAAAAGTTTCAGATATGGATTCAAAATCTCATATATATCGATATAGCAAAAATAAAAAAAAAAGTTAATTTTTGTGGGCGTAGCTTAGCCCCTTGTTTTGCTGACACAATGTCCACGTAAGAAGCACCAACATGCGTGCCAAGTTTCTGGCTTATTGCCTTGAAAATTTTTTCATTACAGGCCATGTATATGCTGAAAGCTTCAAAAAAATCTGTGCAGTAAAAGTACCAATATAAAGTCTTAAGTTTTTGTAGGCGTGCTTTCGCCCACCGTTTGGCCCCCAAAAATTTTAAATTAAGCAGCATTAAATACGCAAACAAAGTTTCAAAAAAATCCGTCAAGTAGAAGCACCTGTATTGAAACTAAAAATTTTGTAGGCGTGACCCCGCCTACTATATTGCCATTCAATTTTTTTACTTTTTGGATCAGTATAAAGAGTTTGGTTTTTGTGCACGAAGATTAAAAATTTTTAGGGGCCTGGTACCGCCTACTTTGTAACCCTAAGAATTTTGATGTTAAATAACTTGTACATGCGCATAAAGTTTCATAAAAATTAATGCAATAGAAGGGCTAGTGTTTAAAGATAAACTTTTGTGGGCGTAAAATAACCCATTTTTTGTTTATACAAATTTTGGATCTAGAAGTAAAAAGTTTACAAAAAATCAATCAGACAGAATTACTTTTACAAAGTAGTTAGTTTTTGTCGGCGTGGCAGCGGCTACTTTGTGGCTTAAAAAAATTTTTGGCTGAGGCCTTATTTAAGGTCGGCCGAAAGAAATCACCCTATTGAAAGATGATCTTATTTTTGCAAATAGTGGCCAATGTCAAGTCTGTTTTGATATTTGTAAACTAGACAGATGTAAAATATAAGTGATCAAGCCATGCGCCCCCCAAGAACGCAGAATAATCGTGTCTATTTTTTTGCTTATTTTGCGATTCCCCGGTCGTCCGGCAGCGACTGTGCAAACACTGCCACTGGCCACTGGCCGTGAAGAGTATGGGCCCCGGAGTGCCTGTTTTGTCGAGAATATCGCTGCTTTTGGCGAGAACGTCGTCAGAAACATCGAACAGACGCCGTGCCTAGCAATTAGCCATCAGCCGTCGTCCCTAAGGCGAAGTTTGGTGAAAGACCTGCGCATGTTCCTGTACAAAGTCCAGTCTGTGCATTAGCTGTTGTCTGTTTGACTGCCAAATACGTGTTACCTACGTCCAAGCCATCCTCAGTCTCGAGGCCTAAGTAAAAGATTTTTCGACCAAAATCATAATAAGTGATGAGGCTCATTTCAACCTCAACGGGCACGTAAACAAGCAAAACTGTTCACGCTTGAGGAGTCATCGGGCCATATTTTTCGAGGACGTCGTTGGTCAAACGACAACAATGTACTGTTCGCGCTATAGGGCCATGATAGCCCAGTTTTTTAACCACAATTGAGCGAATTAGGACTGGAGGTCTCGGGGTTCCAACAGGACTGATCAATGACACATTCTGCGCGAGCCACAACCGCTATTCTGCAGACTGTGTTCGCGGGTCGCCCAAGGTCTTGGTCCCCCTTATCGCCAACATTTGATACGAGCGCGAAAACCTTTCGCCCGAAGTTCTCGCCGAAGTGATGAAAATTCCGCAAAACGTGCCTGTATAGCAGTCAATTGTGACGGCTCACATTTGGCCGACCTTTTTCATTTAGAAAAAAATTATGCAAAACGACATCAGCATTAAGTTTTTAATTTTTTTTATTAGAAGCACAGGTAGATTTTAAGTGTTGTGAACGTAGGTAGTACTGCCTCCTTTTCTTTAAAACTATAGCATATCGCACACCCGAGGTCTGGATGTATTTATTTTTCATGTATGTACACCATGAAATTTTTCATGATAGGGGTAAAGCAAAGACTACTTTTCTGCACCTCAAACACAACACAAAATTTCGTGGAAGTAATTTTATTAAAAACTTCATCGTGTGGGCTTAGTATAACAATGTTGTAAACAAAAAAAAAATACATATAATTAGTACCCAGACTATCACTACTTGGCTTATAAAAACAGCACATTAAATCAAAAATAAATTTTGTTAAAACAGTATATTTTACAAATAAGACATTTTTCAATAATTCCTAAGCACAATCGTTTTGTTTAGAGTTGCGTATTATGCGTTTTACTTTCAGTATTGCCATTTTGACCACCAATAGTGAGAAATCATACTCTGTTATCTATTCAAAAGATTACGAGCAGAAAGCAAATAATGTTATTCGAAATTAACTCTATCATGGGAGTTTTCTATGCTGTTGTTATATAAATTATAACAAAAATTTTACCCAAAAAAAGTTACGGGTACTTTCGCGCTCTTCGGGCTTCAACAAAATCGAATTAGTATAAAGATGTATACAATGTTTTATGCTAAGAAATATGAGATTAAAGAATACATCGCAAATTTTACCAAAACTACACCAACTAGAAATTCTTTACATCAATTAAAAAAAAAATTAAGGACTAAGTTGACAAAAAATACTCTTCTTATATTTTTGTACTCTTACAGATCTGAAGATTATGTGTATAGAAATATAAAATTAAAGATTGAAGTGGGAAGTGTTTTCGTTAAAAAAAAAAGAAAAGAACACATAAAATGGGAACACCCTGTTTAAAAAAGAAAAACAAAAGCTTTATTGAATTACAATATAATGAGATTGTCTTATATTATTTTATTCAGGTCTTTTCCCCAAGTTAACTAAGTAATTTGGTTTGTTGTTGTTTTTGTTTTTTGGCAGCCCTAATGGTATAGTTTGCGTCAACAATTGTGCCTTTCAGTTGTACAGGGGAAAAAGAAATTCAAAAACAAAAGATAATGAGTTGGTTGGTTTGTTTTTTAAGGTATTTTTGAATATTTTTACTCAGTTCTTAAAGTCTCAGTAAGTCAATTGACATTATTAAATATAAGCGGAATAAAGTCGAAAATATTTTCAAGATTTAGGTGAAAAGTCTGCTGATTTAATTAAGTGTAAGAAACAATGAAATGCGTAAAGACATGTGTACATATGTACCTCAACCAATAACAAAACAAACAATGTAATAAAATTTTAAGAACAAATATTTTTCGCTCAAATCGTTCATCAATAGAATTTTTCTTAAACTTTTTTTTATAAATTAATTATCAACATTTGATTTAAAAAATATTAAGCTGCTTAAAATAGGTATTAAGTTCTTACTTACATACCTGCCCAGCAAAAACTTACTTTGCTTTGTAATAAGTTTAAGTTCTAAAAACCCGTATCGGCACTACTTTTTCATTAAAATTTCAGCTCATTATTTTAATATAGCGATGACTTTAAAGGCAATTACTTAAAATGCTCATTTACAAAGTGGGAGTTAAATAAGTGCTTACCACGCTCGCTTGCAAGGAGGGACTTAAATAAGCTATTTTTCAATGGCATTTTAAAAACTTTTATATATTAAGGGTTCAAATAACTCATTGTTGCTTTGTTAACGTTTTTCTTAAATGTTTTCATTAAAACTTAGAAAAAAAAAACTTATAATTTAGATATGAAATAACTCATTATCTAGCAACTACTAAGAAATGCAGACGATATGTAAAAGTCATTGAAAAATAGGTTGTTTTGTAATAAGTAATCACTACCAAGTTTTTGCTAGGTGTAAAGATTTGTCTATACGCAGGATTTTTTATGTAAAAATAATACCCTTTCAAAAGCGTTGTGAGTAGTTCAAGTTCACGGTTACAACTTGGCAGCATATTCATGCTCTCCTTGCTCTTCTGCATCATTCAAATTTGATGAAAAAGCACGTGGTCGAGGGTAATAATGTTTGGTTGCAAAAAAAATATCCCAAAACAAAGTAATCTCTTTTACGTAAAACAACAAAACTGTTATACTGCAACCGCAAGCAAAAAGGATATTTTCTCTGTTATTATTGTTTGGGAACAAGTGTGTGGTACACTGACAAAATTTGTTTCAGTTTTTTTATAAATTTAACTAAGTCCAAGAGAATTTTTTTTAAGGAATAAATTTAAACAAATTTTAAGGGGCTATTATTTTATGGCATTGTTATTATTATAATAATCCAATTAAAAACGTATATATTTTAATTTTTAAACAACTATTTTTATTTATTTTGGCTGAAGTTTATCTAACAAATTTGTTTTAATTATAAAATACATATTTATTTTCGATGATAGATTTATTTTCTTAGTAACAATGTTGCCACCTGACGTCTGCCTACATTTTTTAAAACTAAATTATCAAAGAAAAAAAACTATTTCAAAATGTATTTATTTATTTTGTATTAAAAGTTAAATTATAAAACAATGTTTAAAGAACTATTAAATTGATATATACAAGTTATTCGTTACCTGCTCTAGTTTTTTTTACTGTGTACTTGTCTTATAAGTAATTTAAAAAAATGGGAAATTTTTATGTTTTGTTGTAATACCTACACACATGTGTAGGTGTGCTAAAGTAAAAATTACTTTGAATTTTGTGTAGTTAACAAAATGCATGCCCATGCTTGTTTGCTACTTCTTAAAGGAACAAGAAGAAAACGTATATAAAAGGGTAATTTATGTATGTATGTCTATAGAAGTATGTTAAGCAGACAATCAACAGGACAGTATTGTTTGAAATGTCAGCTTGTGAAGTGGTGTTTTTCTTTGGCTGAAGAAAAATGAATTTTTACTTTAAGAAAATTATAAAATATTAAACAACTTACAGTATAAAATTATTTAAAAGTTTTAAATTGAAACAAAATATGTTAAATTAAAAGAGAAATAAAAAAAAAATCGAATTTAAATATAAAGTTTTAGCAAATTAATAATAATTTAAAAATTAATATGTGTTGAAACAAATATAAAAAAATTTGTTAAATAATTAAAAAAAAAAAAAAATTAAAATTTTTCAAAGGTTAGTTTAGGAGAATTAAAAACCAGCCCGATCAGACTAAACGAATTTCTTATACCCTTCGCTGATAGTTTATGCCAAACGCAATACGAATTTTTAATTTCAATATAAAATTATTTAAATTTTAAAATATGTAAGTATATTTAGGTCACGATCGCATTTAAACATACTTAAATACACTTATAATCAAAACGCATTAAGTTAACTTGGAAAATCTTGGAAACCTTAAACATATTCCTCAGAATTACTTTTAATGTAGGATTGAATATTATATTACCAAAACAAAAAATTGATTTTCAAGTGTCATCTAAAAATGTTTATGAAACAGTAAACAAAACCTTCTAATCTTAGTTCAAATTGAAGAACTCTGGTACAAAATTAATTAAATTTTTAACATGTTTATAAGAAATTTATCTAAAGTATTGGGCACTGATAGTTTTATTATTTCCCAATTTTTTGGTCACATATGGATCCCGTTCTTAAGAGTCTGTTTAGTTTATAGGGCCAAAAACGCATTTAATTTCAAAAAGTGAGAGCGCTCTGTGTTCATAAAAAATTTGTTGGCGGAGAAAAAGAGATATAAACCATAAAACTTCTTAACCACCTCTTTGTATAGAGATTTAAAAAGAAATTTCAACAAATGCCCCGAGTGTTGTGATTATGGAATATTATAATTTAATTTCTTAACTAATATTTTTAAATTTTTTTTAACTTAACGGTCTTCAATCCAGATTTTATCAACTCGCAAGAGGTAAAACCCTCTTGATCTTATTAAATACAGTGAAATTTCGTAGTGCTGTCTGATTCGACTGGTTGCTCCACCTTCACTTTCGATCTCAAAGTCTTCGGGGTACCGCTATTGGTCCTTTATTTATCAAAAGAAATGATTTGAGTGAAATAACCAAATATTATTTTATAGCGTTCTAGCAGAATTAAGGCCTAAAATATGGTCTTTTTAGACTTTTTGGCTTCAACTCGTATGGTGTCCCACTTACCTACTTTTAAATGAAAACTGCTGTTCAAAAATGTTTTAAAGTTGTTATTTTATTAGCTTTTAGTGTCTGCGAACACTTATCAGTAAGTTTTGCTGGAATTTGAAAAACGTTTTTGCCTGGCCTCTAGCGATCCATTTGTTTGATTTAAAATAAGTGCATGACCCTTTCTTCGCAGATTAAACAAGTGTAACATAAACACCATACGATTCAGTTAACAGTTGGTTGCTTCAGTGGAACGTTAAAATCTATTTTAAGTCCCACAGTTTCAAGCAACTTATTCACCTTATAAACAGATAAGGTGTGACATTTTTAAAAGAAAACCGAAAGCTTGATATAAATTACGCGTGATCCATTTCGAGGTTCCCTACTTTTTTGTTCTCTCAGTGAATCCATTTATAGATGCGATGTGTGGGAAGTGGCACCGCCTTGCTGAAGCCCAAATTCGCCGAGATCACGAGCTTTAATTTCAGGAATCAAATAGACGATTATGATGGCTGGCACAATAACGGTCGCAGTGGGCGGTTACGTTTGCACCGGCATCATTTTTAAATAAATATAGACCGACGATTCCACCGGTCCACAAACCACACTAAACCGCTGTTTTTTCTGCATGAAGTGGCAGTTCTTGAATCTCTTCAGGCTGCTCTTTTCTTCACAGCGTGCTGGACGTAGTCTATTCGGTCGAATATTATCCAATAATAAGTGCTAAATTTCAAAATAGGTGATGGCGTACGCTCAGTAGGCCGATTAAGTTGGCCATAAGTTGAGCGAAGTGCATAAAACCTATTCCTCACAGATCTTGAATTTTCGTAATAAAGTTGAACGATTTTTAAACGTCGTTCAGGCGTAAGCCTTTCCATGATGAAATGCCAAACAATACTAAACAAAAATAACATGACACGGCTCACACGTGGTCTGTCAAAAAAGGCTATTGAAAAAATTATCTCTACTTGAATCCACCTTTATAAATGAGAAATTCAAAACATATTTCTCATATACACCCAAAGTAAAATTGGAAAATACGAAACAAAGATATAAAACCCGTAGTTTCTATAACAAATTAGATTTAAAAATCGGAATTTTTTTTAGTTTTTATTTTTAGGCTTTCTGCTTCTTTTGGGCGCACAGTTTTTGTTTTTGAAAATTGCACAATTTAAGTAATTAATAAATCATTTAATAAAAAAAAATTATTTTTAAGGCCATTTTAGGTTTTCTTATTTAGGCAATGTTGCTGTTGTTGTTGTATGACCACTAATTTCTCCAGAAAGGACGTCAAACATTTAGGGTTACGAACTGACAAAGGATAAGAAAAAGTTTTTTCTCATTGAAAAGGCTTTGAAAAGGTTGCTAAGCAGTAAAATTTTCGTATCATATTTCAGGTAAAATATTTCTAAAATAAAATGAACTAAAATAAAATGAAAACAATTTCCTAGAAGAACATTTTTTTAAATAAAAAAAATACAAAAAGTAAGATGAACGTTTTAAAAATGACCAAATTTACACGGGTATATGGGTATGCGAGTGATTAAAAAATTTTTAATTTCATTACTAAATGTTTTGTTTTATTGTATTAAAAAATTATATAATGGCGTAATTGAGTTTCAATTTGTCTCTATGAAATTATGGTAATTTGCTAAAGCACATACTAACATTCTTCAATACATTTACACTCTGGTCAATGTAAAGCGTAATTATCGATGCCATAAAACATTAATATTATGGGTGAATGCAAACATTTTTTCATCAACTGATGTGCTTGACTTTTCCTGCACATGCAACAAATAGAAGTGTCAGCCGTTATCTAATTACAGTTGCTTTTAAATATTGACGTTAAATCATAGTAAGTGTTGTTTATGTAATAAAAATATTTACTTATCACATCCACGTTATATACGTGGTAAAGTATTTTGCGTTTGTGCAAATGCATGTTATGTTAAAAAAATGGTCTGAGACCCATCTGCAAATATGTATATTGATAGACTCAGCATGTTGGTCCGTCCGTCCGTTCCTCTGGCTAAGTGCAATGTATTCTTATGATCAAAGTACAGGTCGCGTCGCAATATTGAACATATATTGATAAAATTGGGTACAAATAAGTTTTTTAGCACTGGCGCGAAGCATTTTGTTTGTGGTAATGATCGGTCCTCATAGCCGATGTCGCATTAAAATAACAAAGTCGCAGAAAATAAACGGGCGATAAATGCCGTCAGTCAAAGCAGGCGCATCCCTTAGACTTTTTTTGCGGTACTCAACCTATACAGTCCCTACCCTGCGGGAAATGGGTCTCAATTGGTAGGCGTACCCGTCCTGTTACAGGAACAAAACATGAATTGGACAAAAGTTATTGGTCGTGATTGGTTAAAAAGGTACACATCAAGTAACTGGTTAAAAGGTGTTAAATAGGTTAGGGGGAAAAAATAGGAAAAATAGGAAAAAATACACATAAACATATATCTGTTTATATATACACACACACGCGTAAATACAAACAAAGTAGATTGAGCAGGGTCTTGAGCATTTGCTGCAAAATTTCCTTATACAGGATTGGCCTGTAACCCGTTCTGAGGTGTTAGTTCTGAACCAATTGCCCCCTACAATGACAACGCAATGCAAAAGTGGCAGGTTCTCTTTATATAAAGTTCAGGAACTACAAACAGTCCCTACCCTAAGGAGCCGTTCACATCAATAGTCTTGGACCAGTCCACTTCCCCGTAGGGTAGCTACCAATTGCTTGTATTCTACCAAAATGAAAGTAAATCGTATTTAATAACTTAGAACAGGTATTGTGAGTAGCACTTTTCTTCTCTTTCAATATGGTGCTATGATCTTGTGTGCTCTGAATATGATTAATTTCAGCTACTTATACGAGTAGTATAATACAAATATAAATTACGTTTTATAAAGGTAATAATAAATTATTTTTAATGATATAAAATGGTTAAGAAACCCTTTTTTTTATACAGACATACAAAATTTAAATAACATAATACGAACATGTGATTAAAATAGAAAAAAATTAGCAAAAAAGTACAATTTATTACCCCACTTGCTTTTTAAAAAATAAGTACTTGCTCCAAGTTTCGTTCCCATAATGACATGTGTAAGGAAAACATAATAATACACACAAGCACTGGTTCGCTTATAGCCGTCAGTCATATTTGAAAGTGAAAGAGAACCTTATTCAAGCCAAAAAATACACGAAAACTTAGTTTAAATTATTTGCGGCAGAATACTTGTGTAAGCAGACACGTGAAAAACGAAAATTTATGAAAAATAAATATAATCACCTCCTTGTTTTATTATTAAGTTGAGAGGCGACTGGAATGGAAAAATTGATCATCAAAATGCTTTAAAGTTGGAAAAGTTTAATTGTTGCAATAACTTGAAAGGCGAAAATTGAACGCTCGGCCGCTAAGTTAGGGGCATTACCCTCCGTGCGAATACGTTATATGCAATACACACATTGATTGTCTATTACGTATACGCCCTGAAAAGTATTATAGCCTTACCCGCAATTTTTGACTGATCAATTAATATACCCTTCACGTTAGTGATAAAGGTAAACATAAGTTTGTCATTCCGTTTGTAATTTCTTCAATAATCATTTGGGACCCCATAAAGTATACATTTACTTGACTCTAATAGATAGGGAAGTCGATTTAGCGATGAGCTTTATAACTGCCCCGTTGTTGCCTCTACAAGGGTGCAATGCAAACCGACTCCAATTCATTTTCCCTCACATGCATCTTTGCGGAACTATCTCCAGCCTCTATCAGGGCTGCCATACAAAATAAAAAAATAGGTTAAAAAACCCCTTTAACTTCCCCGGAGTCGCCCTTAGAGGAATAAAATGTATCACATTTCCCTCCCAAACATATTCCTAGAAAATACCTACTGCCTAAAAAATTAATACTTACCTAATAGGAGGTTGCCATACCAAAATTACAAAAATGATGTAAAAGCACCCATAATTTCCCCAGAGTCGGCCTTAGAGAAATAAAGTGTACGACCGATCCCAAATTAATTTTCCCTCGCAAACATATTCCTAGAACATACTTACCACCTAAGCGCTTTTACTTTTTTTAAATAATATTTTAATGTTACATTTCAATGTATTACATAGACTTCTTATATTATTTTAACTGGATATTTGGTTAAAAATATCTCATATGCACATACGTATTTATGTGTTAAAATTAAAATAACTCTTTTTTTCGGATTCGCTGAGTCTTATAAAGCTTTGATTAATAGCGCTTAGCCTTTAGATTTATTTATTAAGTTTCTTATTACTTAGTCTCTACAAGAGATGAAGAAATATATAATACCGTATAAGAGGTAATAAAATTCTATACATCTATTATGTCTGTAGCCGATAATGCCATTTATTGCTCATTAATAATAAAAGTTTAATTACTTCATTAAAATTTTTTTAATCTTAAGTTTCTGATTAAACTTACCTAATTATTTCCCTAAGTTTAGGCGTCGTTTTTTGAAGAGATGGGGAAAAATTGATAATGAATACTAAGCGTTTATAATTTTGAGCATTAATATTAGGAATCAAAATTAAGAAGGAATGACTGCCGTTGGCAAAATGGTTTATAAAAGTTTTAGAAATTATAAACTAACTTTAGCCAAAAAGTTGTCATGATGATATTGCAAATTAATATTTGTCAAAAGCACTAGTAATTAATAATAGTCGTACTTTTACATACGCAGTAAAGTGTTTAGGTTTAAACAATTAAACGATTATATACATAAGGTAGTGAGTGGCAAAAGAAAACAAAGAAGGACAACAATGAAGTCGAACGACAAAGCTTGCAAACAATCAAATACGAGATGGCGGAAAATATATTTTTAAACAGAAGAAAAAACATTTTTTTGTTTAATCTCTTTATTGTTATAGGGGCTTAAGCATCCCAGTTAAAATTAATTTTAATTTATTTAACTTAAAAATACTTTATATTTGTTTTAATGTTGGAATAAACATTATTTGGAATCACAGAATTTCTACCGATACTTACCGAGTAAAATGAATTTTCGAAACTAGCTACGGATTTTCATCATTAATATTCTTTAAAGGTAGTAGTGTATGAAGTTTACTTTTAAAATTTTTTGACTTATCTTTTGAAAAAGACCGCTGTTTACATATTTGATACGTTTTTTTTTTTAATTTTCGAGATTATGAGTATACAAATATGAAAATAAGGGCAATGGACCCAAATAGAAATAAAAATGAAACTTAGTGGACAAGAAGTAAATTTTTTTAATTTCAGTTCTCTTTTTTTATGTTTTATGGGGACTATTCCTCTTGAGATATGAATTTAATGGCTTTTAAGCCCGAATGAGGCCAAAAGTCAAATAAGTAGACAAAATGTATTTCTTAAAATTTTGGGTACTTTTTAGGGGTTTTGAAATTATGAGCTAAAAAATATCAATCGAATTTAGGGGACGAAAATTGTTTTTTTTTCTTTCTTAAAGTAGATCCAAGCGGAGTTTAAATAATTGGTCAAAGAGTAAATTTTTATTTAAATTTACTTGAGTTAATGTGATTTAAGGAGTACGGCTTAAAAGGGACTCATAGCAATTTTTTAACTGATAAGGTTGATTTTAACAATTGTCGGCCCCTTAGATATGCAAAATTTGAAGGTAAGTTATGACCCAAATTGCTTACTCGACGAAAACGTTTAAGTTAGGGCTATGTAAAATAATTGGCTGATAATTTAAAGATTTATTTAAACAATTGGTCCTCGAATTATGCAAAATCTTATGAAGATGGAGTAAAAGTCGCGGCTGGTATAAAGTTTTTAATTTAAGATTACATTTGAGTGACGGCTATGTGAAATACGGGATCAATTATTACTTGTTTAAATCCCATTTTTTCCTAAACCAAAAAACGTATCTGAACAAAATTTTATCAAAATAATTTTCAACATTCGATCTACATTTTGATCGAAAGAGGGACAGCTGGACATGCTTTAGTCGACTTAGAAAGTGACGCTGAACCAGTCGGTATAATTAATGCTAAGGCTATTCTTTGAGCTTTACAAACGCCACACATTACCAAGGAATATATTAATTAGAAATGAAAAAGTTTCACATATACTATGAAGGTATAACCTTCATGTTAAATTTTAATCCTCTAACTAAATGATGATTTAAAAAATTATTTTAAAACTTGCCAAACTGTTTTTAAACAGCGCCTCTTCTGTTGTTCGGTTGGTCTGTGCATTTTTTTGTTTTTAAAGTACAAGCTTGATTAAATTTCGGATAGGTTATACTTAACCGTTTTAGAAGCAGAGCGATAATATTTTAAATTTCCTTAAGTACCCTACGCATTAAAAACATTAATTCTAATGTCAAATAAAATTATTTGCTTTGTTGGGTATAATATGGTTGTATTTGATCGACTTGAACTTTTTTCTTGTTTTCATGTAAAAAAACATGAGTCTATGAATTAACATACAAAAAATCTTAACACTGGTTTGTTAATTAAATTTCGCAACTGAATACTTTTGCGAATAACTACATGTGTTAATAAATAAGTATATCCATGTGTAAGCTTAAACATTCCATAAAAAAAATGTTTTACATCGTTAGTTATTTAAATGAATTTTTTTCTAATTTGTATTTAAAAAAGGGGCTCTTTAAATTCTTTTTAAAATTACAAAATTGAGCTTTTCAATTACAGCATGCATATATTTCGTAATTTTTTAATTTATTAATTTCTTGCTTTAACATATTTTTTTTATTTATTTGACACTTAATGCGTTACTAAATTATGTCAAGTGCCCTCCTTAACGTATGCGTAATATTTCTTAACAAGCACTTAATGATATTTAAATAACACTCATACGTCCCAGTGGTGTTTATGACACAAAAAAAGGCAAACACACGAAATATGTACATACAAAATATTTTTAAGTTAGAATTTTAAATTTTTGTTCTACCATACTGTTGCTGTTAAAAATTCTGATTTTCTCCTAAGGCTTATTAAATGTTTGTTAAAAAATCATTTCCGTTATCTTAGTGTGTCCTTAGTTGAAGTACGAGTATTTCTAATTAGCAAATGCAAAATTGTAAAATGTTTACAGTATATTTTGTGGCAAGGAATTAGTTAACTGAAGCAAATAATTGCAGGAGTTGCCTGCGCAACCTACAGTAATAGCGCGTAATGCATGTAACGAAATAAAGTTTCTGTGTATTTTAAGATTTTATTTTACATTTACTTTATTATTTCAGCTCTCAAAGAAAGATGTAAGCGTAAACAATAATTTATGAAAACTTTTGATAAATGTACTTAAAAATTTTACTCGAGGCAAATAAATAAATTCATGGTAACGTGCAACAAACAGTTGCTTTTGTTACACAAACAGAAAAAAAAAAATTTTTCTTAATTCAAGAATTTTCTTATTAAATTTATCCAAAATCGCACGATACGTACTTAGTTTGTTTTTTATTTCAAGTCCATTCCTATAACTTCAAAAATCAAATATATTTGCATTTAAAAAAAAGGTGTATCAGTGGCCTAGATCGTAGTGTGCTGGTGTTGCCATTGGAAGATTTCTAGGCTCAAACTTTAGCTACAGCAAGTACAGAAAAAAATTTAAAATTACAAATGGTTAATATATAAATAATGAAAATAAAATACCTCCTTCTTCTTTAATAAAGCTTCGTTAATAAAAAAAGGAATATTTTAATGTTTGATAAATACATCATAGTCTAAGATTAACATATTTGTGATAACCAATAATCACGTTAATGAGTTCCCATGGCCAAAATAATGATGACCACAAACATATGATGGTAAGTTTAGTCATAACTATGATTGAATTTTTAACCAAAAATTAAGTACAAATATAGTAGGGTTGTGGCATTCATAATGATGCTATTCGTAACCATACAATTATTAAATTGTTCGTGATTGTATATATATGACCATACTCAACCACGTTTTTTCTCTGCGTACAGTTGGAGTGTGCATATAGAGCGCGACATAGTAAAACTCTATGTTTAACCAATGATTTTTACATTTCAGGTGCGCACAATAAATTTTTTAAATATGTAAAATTTTACAAAATGTTAAACTAATAAACCTATAAGAAAATTACTAAAAATATTTATTTATATACAATTCACTTAACTTAAAATACTTTTAAAACAAAAAATAATATCAGAACCAAATTTATGCCGATTGACCTAAAATAACAAATTTACAAACCATCTACTTTGGGATCAGTTGCTCTCTTAATCTCGTAGTGTACGGACGTGTCTACGCGAGTGTATATTTGTAATAGGTGATATTTGTAATAAGTTACAAAAAAAAAAATATTTGTTAATATACATACCTACAAGACATAAGTGAGAATCGAAAATAAAAACAAACTAAACAAAACAAAAAAACCAAACGGTTAATGAGTAACAGTAATCGTTGTGACAGTGGGCCTAATAGCCGAAATGCTTATATTGTGTTAAGCTCAGCAAGCGTTAGCAATGAAAACATTAGAGACCCTGAATATAATAGAAACTATTTAAGTGCAAAGCCGAAAACAAATACAAATAATTTAAGTGCAAGTGTGCCTAATTTGAATAAATGTACTGAACAAGGGACAAATTTAGCCCAATCTCTGTTTAAAAATTATAAAAAAAATACCGAGGTGCCATCTTCATCGCGGTCTTCTTTATCAAGTTCTGGTGTCGCACCAACAGCTGCTAAAGGCGCTACGGGCCCAATTTCTGCGTGTGCTCCTAAGATCCAGGTAGGGATGGACAGGTACGTAACAGTTCTTAAAAGGGGAAGGAGCCCTAAATCGGCAGAAGCATCTCAACCTGCAAAAATTTTAAAAGACGATGAAAGGCCAACCTCATCGCAAAATCGTTTTGCAATTTTGCAAGAGGATAATGAGGCCCATGTTAGTGAAAAAAAGTCCTTTAAGCCACCTCCCATTTATTTGAGGGAAAAAAACTCAAATGATCTCGTCAAGTTTTTAGTCGGTTTGATTGGGGAAAATAACTTTTATGTTTCAAACGTTAAACGCGGTAACATATTTGAGACAAAAATTCAAGTGAACCATGAAAACAAAAAAAAAAAAAAAAATTTACTTTGGATATTTTTTTAAGAAATTTTACACCACACGAGTCCACATAGGCCCCAGTTTCGAAAGTCACCTTGTAATTTTTGCAGATGTTAATACTGCCGTGCTACAAAGTGGACTGGGGAGTAGTTTAAATAGAGTCTTACCGACTAAAGTATTTAAATCTTAAATATAAAAATTTATTTTAGTCCAACCAGCTCAGACTTAAATATTTATTTTTCAATTCAAGTTTATATAAATTCTGATGGTTTTATCTAAGGGCAGCAGTAACTCTTTCCTTCAAACATGTATCTTCGCTGTATAATACAATGTTTCACGCCAGATTATTTAAGTATTCGTGTAAATAATCTAAGGTTTTGCTTTTAACTTACGTAAACTTAAAACATGCTGCTTCTAATATTTAAAAGTCATTAATAATGAGTGAAGTGCACAAACCTTTTGCGTAAAGACAAAAATGCACGTAGGTGCATTTCTGCATATTTATTTTTTTCCGATTGCAAATCAAGTAGAGTGTTGTCTCTTGGGGGAAACCTTAAGGTACGTTGGCCCTATTTATTTAATTTCAAAAATTGCAAAAAAGTACCAAAAATGTAAAATTTATACTTTACGTTTTTTCTAGACAAAAAGTGCCAGAAATTATAAAAATTTTAAATAAATTTCCTTTGCAAACTTATTTGGCATTCGGCCTTAATAATTTTCAATGGACCTTAATTAAATTTATGGTCTGGTCTCGTAATGGCAAAAAATAGAAAAATGTGCCATAAATGTTAAAAAAAGTATTGTTTGTCCATTAGTTGTCATTCCGCCTTAATCTTGGTCAAAAGTTTCTAACTCCAATGTTCTTAGACTTTTAATCTCAAAAGGTGAAATGAGTGACCAAAATTTTAAAATATGTGTTCTTTGTCTACTTGTTTGGCATTGGGCCTTTATTTGGGTTAATAATCCTTAATGCAATATATCTTGTAATCTAAAAAAAAAATACTTAAGGTTCCAAATCTATGAAAATATACTTTTTGTTCAAAAGGTAGGCAAACATTGAAAAAGGCTCGTTTTGCAAGGCTAAAGCGTTTTATAACTCAATTAGGTTCTTCGGCCGTCGAGCGAATCTGTAATAATGTTTCTGTCTTTATTGGCCTAGAAGTGAAAAAAATATCAAAAATTAAAAAAAAGTAACAAAATTTCCACGTGTTTTTGAGGCCTAAATTATTAGTTACCTATTTTAGTTGAGGAGTTATAAAATTGATAATTTAAAAGATTTTTTAAAAAATGTCAGGCAAAGGTCCGTTTATTTTTGCGTAGAAAACGATACTTTTTGAGTTGTGCTACTTTTGTGTTTAATCTAGAGTAAGCAAAAAATAGTGCGACCTATAATTTGTAAAAAAAATAATGGACGGTAATATCAGCTTGTTTACAGACAAATGGTCACGACTTAACCAGCAGTTTCTAATTATCGCAAATAAACTCTATATAACTCACAAATAGACGGACAAATTCAAATTTAGGTACCCTTTTTAAAAATGTGTAAAATTTTGCTTTAGCATTTCACGAACAAACCTTATTACTCCCCTTAACAAAAAATTTATTTGATATATTTTTTTGCTGTTATTTAGATTTTTCTTAATTTCAGAAAATAAATGAGCAAAAAGCTGTTCAAATTAAATTAGTAGTATAATTACGTTAAATATAACAGAAAATATGTCTGCATGTTCATTCACGTTAAAAAGCAATAAGCAAACACATACTTATGCATCCTTTTAGAAAAATTTTAGTAACAGACTGCTTCCAGCACCCAGCATGGTAGAGTAAATAAATAGTTGATATGCATCCAACTATTTTACTAAAAATATTTAAGAGTTGCTAAGCTGTAAACAAATTTGGCAAGGCAACACTTAATTCTACTAGCTAAAAAACATTTATTTAAAAATTAAATATATATATATATATATATTTTTTTTTTTGAAAATAAAAAGTTTTATCTCTATTTGACTCAAAAGTTGATTACATTGAGAGGTAAATTGTTATTTTATGCATACATGGTTAAAAGTTTGACATTTAGCAGTTAACCTGAAGTATTAAACAGCAGCTCAGCAGGCTTTTATCGCTAAAGAAAATTTTGAAAAGAAGCTCTGCTGCTTGCTGTTTGTTACCATTTAGAGTCGTTGTTTTATAGTGTGATGTCTTTAAATCAATATGTACATTATTTGCCTAAAAATTTGGTCATCACTGTTGATCTCATTAATTAGTACATTTCGTTTGACACAACATTGTTAAAGCATGTATCCTTATGTAAAAAAAATACATTTTGTAACCCAATTAGCGTTATTAATATGTTATTATATTAGAATTATTAACAGCAAATACAGAAATCAGAAATTCACATGGAAAAATCGCAAAAAAAAAGCTTGATCCGTACCAGTATGTTATTTATTTCTTATAAGTTCTTTCACAGAAAAAGAAAAGCCAAAAAAGTAAATAATTTTCTAAAACAGTTGAACTTAAAAAAAAATATTTGCTTAAAACTAAAAAAAACAGCGACTTTTTCAATAAATAATTTTTTGATTTTTAATACTAAAATTATCAAATAAATCAATTACTTTTAATATTTTTTAATTTAATTAATTAACAAGTTATTTAGAAGCCTTTTAATGGTTTAAAATTCAAAATCAAATTAAAAGTATTTTAGGGCGAGAAGTAGAGTAGCGTCACTTTTGTTATTCTAAATTTTAATAAAATTTACAAAAAAATTTTATATAGTGAATTAAAATTTTAGTTATATAAAAACTTGTTATCAATTAAAAACTTAATTTAGAAATTTTATTTTCTTTAAAAATAATAAGTTAAATTAATTAAAGTCTTGGATTAGCTTTTAATTATGACTTTAATAAAAAAAACACTAGCATATGGGCATTTCCAATGACAGGTCTTTCGAGATCGAACATTTTCATGTTTACAAAGAAATGATTTTTTTAAACGGTATAATAAAAAAAGTGTCTCAATTTTGATAAAATGATAAATTTTAGGCTGACCTTAGGTGCTTTTGCAAGAAAAATGATTTGGAAACCGAGCATGCTTACTTTTGTTATCTTCTTTACTTTAAATGATATTTCATTTAATTTTCTCTTTAGTAATTATTTATTGATTATTTATATCAGATATTTATATTTTATATTATAGTTGAATTAAATGGAAGGATATACCCAATATTTCAGGCATCCGAAACTGCATTTTTTTCTCCTGGAACGAATATATAAAAATAAATATAAAAATATTTTTGCCTTTAAAGCATTTTTTAGTTAAAAAATATTAGTTAAATAAAATGATAAATTATGTCGCGTTCCAAAGGTCGCGTGCCTAATCAAAAATAAAATAAAATGAAACATCTTTACTTAGTACCTCTTTTAAGGAAGCCGTATGAGTTCTTTTGAAACTAAAAACAGTTGCTTTAAAAATTGTATTCCAATTCGCAGATTATTGCATTTTTCTAGATGCAGCCAAAAGAAACTTCCTTTTTGTAGCGTGCGCGTCCGCATATTTACAGCTCGTATATAAGAAACAAAAGACTTGAAAAAATTTTTGTTTTGCATTATAAACACTGCTATTTAAATGCTCTTAAATAAATATTGAAAAAAAAATTTTTCAGATTTCTTTATATAATTTTTTTCAATTAAAAGGCGTATGTGTGTCGCGTTCTCCATCCTGGAAATGCCCATATACTTTTGTGTATAATTTTATTTTGATTACACCTGATACTAAAATTATTTTTAATAAAAATTAAAAAAAGTAAGTGGCTTTTGTTAATTAATATGATATAAACATATTTTTTTCGTTTAAATAAATCTTGTTTTGCAAGAATTTTTTAATATATTTTTCCATCAACATTAATGTTGTTCAAATGGTAAATGTCTGCTATGAAAACATATATTTAAGAAATCTAAAACCTTTATACGCCTTTATGTCATACGAAATTTTAATGAGAATTTTTTCAAAAAACCTACCAAGACATTTATGAGAAAAATATATTTATAAATTTAATTTATTAATGCTATTCTGACACTTTTACAACTCTACTGAATCTGTTATATAACAACATCTTTGAAACTTTATACCTGCTAACAAATACATACATGCGTACATGCATGTAAATAATAAATATAGTTATGTGTTTTGTATGTATGAAGGTACGATTTTCTTGCCTAATCAGGCAAAACATTTTAACATTTCTAATTTTGCAATTTTAGAAAATTACTGTACGACTGACAGACGTTCGTTACATAAGGAAAACCATACGTCTCGTAAACGTTTCACTTTGCACATCACATTGAGGTTTGTGTTAGGGTTTGACATTATAATATTTATTAAAACAAAGTGCTTTTAAATTTTTGTTTTCCAGGAGGTAACAGGGAAGAAATATGAAAACACTTTTTGTTTATTGTCAGAGGTAAAAAAAAGGTTATACATTTTACGTTAGTACGTTTGAGATATTTTAACTTCGTTCGACAGTTATAAGTATAAGTAAGAAATGATAAGTAGTGGTAATATTTCAGTGAATTCTGAACCAACGTAGAAATATATTCCCAATTTTGTTAGATTTTTTAGTAAAACGTACCAAATTCATATTTTTGGTACCTTTTTCAGTTTTTGAGATTTAAGCCTATTGACTCAGATTGACATCGCAAGTCCACCAAGTGGTCAAAAAATTATTCTTGTAATTTTTAAACCTAAAATTGTTCTTAAAATTTTTTCTTTTTGTATCAAAATTTTGGGGTCAAACTTATTTCTGTTATTATATGCTACTGTATTCACGTTTTACTCTTGTAAGGAATGTACGACATACCTACGCGTTATCAAAAGCTAAAATGAAATAAATAATTTTATAGAATTTCCTTAATTTTGTTGAACATATTTTTTTTTGTAACAAGTTGCTGTTTTATTATTGTGTTTTTATTTGCAGGAAATAGTGCCCGTTAAAGCAATAATAAAAAATTAAAAAAAAAAATGTTTCATTAACCAAGTTTCCCCTCTTTGTTTTAAAATATTTGTTTGTGATATTTAAGTTTGAAACACAGCAGCAAAAAAGTTTGGTGTTTTTAGGGGAAAAGTAATTTTAATGTATGACACAAAAAAGTCACATAAAATTAGAAGTAATCAACAAATTATCAAGACCTTAGGTTAATGAAATTTAAAAAAAAACTGTCGTTTAACGTAGCTCTAAAAATTAAGGCAAAAGTTTGAAATTTATTTATTTTAAAAATAAGTTAAAACAAGCGTATTGGGTTGATTTAATTTTGTACAATTTGTGTTTGTTTAGTTGTTATACAAATGAAAGAAAAAAAAAATTAGGAAACATTTTTATTTAATAATTTTACTAAACATGTTTTGGTAGAATCAAATTAACTTCTCCTGCGTTACCTAATATTTAAAGTTAGAAATATATTTTCAATATTAGTTAAATAGTTTTACATAAGCAATAAGTATTTAAAGTGTTTTGAAATAAAATACTTTGTCCAATAATAGAACAATTTACTCAGAAAGTTACCCAAAAATACTTAATTGAACCACAATAATATTTTAATTTTAAACACCTGAAATTACTGAAAACATAAAATGGGATTTTATTACAAAATAAGTGAAAGAGTTGTGGTAAACATTTCATAGTTTTTGAATTTAATTAGAATTTTGTGGTTAAAATTTTATGATTTCATTGAGTGGCTTAACACAACTCCATAGTGATGCCAGCAGCAACAAAAAATGATAACTAAATATTTGAGATATAATTATTAAAATATTGGTTTAATTATAAAAAACGGAGAGAAATTTATCGTGAAGTAAAGTAAATTTCACAAATTTTTCTTATATTTAATAACAAAAATATAAAAAAAAAGAAAAAGGGATTATTTTATTGTAACTACTAATATTAAAAGAATTTGAAAAATTTAACTAATTTTCTAATTTAATAAATATAATTTAAAAGGATGTAGAATGGAAAACTTTATATTGTATTTTTGTTTTGCCAAAAATATCCAAATCTTAAACTATTTACTTAAAAAAAGATGAAATAAAATCAAATAAATCAAAATAAAATTAATTCAAATAAAGCAAAAAAAAAAAAAAAAAAAAATAATAAATAAAAAAAAATAAAATAAAATAAAATAAATCAAAATAAAATTAATTCAAATAAAGCAAAAAAAAAAAAAAATAATAAATAAAAAAAATAAAATAAAATAAAATAAAACAAAATAAATTAAAATAAAATAAAATATAATAAAATTAATAAAATAAAATAAAATAAAATAAAATAAAATAAAATAAAATAAAATAAAATAAAATAAAATAAAATAAAATAAAATAAAATAAAATAAAATAAAATAAAATAAAATAAAAAAAATAAAAAAAAAATAAAATAAAAATAAAAAAAAAAAATAAAATAAAATAAAATAAAATAAAAAAAAAATAAAATAAAATAAAAAAAAAAAAATAAAATAATAAAATAAATTTCTTGTTTGTCGAATTTCTTGTTTTTTTTAATCATTTTAATAAGTATCTAAATTTGTTAAAAAACTAACTTTTAGTTAGTCGTTAGGCCTAAATATACCAAACAAGCTTGCTCAATCAATCTTGTTATTAATTATTTGAGTTTTAATCATATAATATGGAAGGTTGCACGTATATACACCAATTATGAAAGGTAATTTTAGAAAATGGAGGGGCTAGACGATGGAATATTTTTGTAACACCAGAAAGTCAATGTAAAAATAGTGAAACGTTATTTGTATATAATTTATAGGCGCTTTATTTTAAAAAAGTCAATTAAAAGCATTTGCAAAAGGTTTACAATATGATTTTATTGTTAAAATTATTAATAAATAGAAATAAAAAAATTTATGAAAAATTTTTAAAGACGTATTTTCTATTCCACGTTTTTATCTCCCTACTTCTTCTTCAATTTTAAACAAAATATTTTTAAATAAAAAACAAATTTAAAAAAAATAGGGCTTATCATCTATCCTACTGAGCTTCAATAATTTTTGATCAATCAACAAAATATCAAACTTAATTTGATTTTACTTTATTCTACAGTTTGATCGCACAAAAGGTATACATGATGTCAATAATACTGTTCAATTATATAATAGCAGTAATGTTTTCTTTTTGCATGGGCTTCTGTTGTTAAAAGTATACAAATCTTATCAACAGTAGCCAGTCGATGATCAAAAGAAAGACATTTTCGAAATCAACTTTTTGATTGATAAAAAGTGTCGGTTCTAACTCAACTTCAAGTAAAATAATCTAAACTTTAATTTCGCTGTGGTCAGTATTTAAAAAACTGTCAGATGATGAGAAATACAAATAACGCGATTTTGCTTTCTGGTTTTGGAGATCTACAGAGCGTTTTTTAAAAAATGCATCCAACGCGGCCACTGTTGGCAGATTTAGGTGAGGTTATGTTAGGTAGAACAGGCAGCTGTTGAAGGAAAGGATACAGCTCACTTGGGTTCGCTTAATTCGCTCCCTTTGTGTTACTTGGAGAGGCAGATAAGGTTGAGATGGAAGGAAAGAAGAAATCTAAAGAAGAATAAGAAAGAAAGAACAGAAAAATGAAGCAGACTTACCAGGGTCTCTGGTGGGAATCGAACCCACAACCCCCAGACTGGTAGACTCTACCGGGACACCCGGTATATTTAATTTTTAAAAATTTTGTTCAGTTTCCATTACTTAAAACAAATTTCTTTATAACAAAACAAATTAATTTATCCCACTTGAGTCTGCTAATTTAAACCTACAAATGCTAATAAAATAAATATAATCTTAAGAATTTTTTATTATCATCTTGATTACCATCATATGAGTTTAATTTTACAGTTCATTAACTAGGACAAACAGCCAAAGACATGTACAAGTAAAATAAAAATCACTAATAAAACTGAAAAAAGGAAGGCAAAAACAAAAATTAATTTAAGCACAAAATTAACAGACAAAAGCTTTCCTTAAATTTTTTTTTTTGTTTTAGCAGAAAAAAATTTAATAAAAAAAAAATAAACAAATAGGACCTTTTAGTTACGAGTTTTCTTATTATTTCAACTTATGAGTGTCTTTTGCTATTTCAGCTGTATATAATTAAAAAAAAAATGTGGGACTCCTAAGTTGTTCTATTATGTCCTTTTCTCATAATTTTTTTAAAAAATTTTACAATGATTAAAAACATTGTTGTTGTCTCTAATGCAAAAGTAGTTATGAAAAAATACTTCGTCGTATGGTATGTTTATTAAATTGTTGTAACAATTCCATATAAAGCTGCGCCGAGTATCGAATAGTTGGTGAAGGTTAAAAATCATTGTGTAATTTTATAACATTATGACAATAAGACAAAATAGAACACCTCATGAATCTGCTAAATATGTAATTTTTTTAACATTCGCTAAAGGTATTAAATATTAAAAGCCCAAAAAAATGTTTTTGGAGGGACGACTGTAAGGGACTGGTAATGTAAATGTATGTTTTTTGATTAGAACTAGTCATCGTTGTGGTAATTTTTTGAAAAGAGTTCCTATAAAACAATTCCCAAACATAAAGCTAAGCATATTTATACCTCAAGAATTGATGTAAAACTTCCTACTATTGGAATCTTATCAACTAGAAGGATCAATTTATTTCAAACTTGTCAACTGTAGGTTATCCTTTTAACATTTTTTACCTTCCACGAATTTTTAAACTTTAGAAACAAATTTGATGTGGCTGGAAAAAAATCTCAAGTCAGCGTTGATTACAAATGCACGTATTAATTTTACTAATTTAATATAAAATAATTAAATTATAAAGAGACATTTTTTTGTTTTTGTTACCCTTATTATATAGATAAAGAAGTGCAAATGCCACACACACGCGTTTTTCTTAAAAGGATTGTGGCCGTATGCTGCTTTACCTAGTGACTTAATTTATTTTAACATATTAAAACAACAAAAGGCCTAAAGGCGTATCCGCATATGGTCTTTGATGTCGTTTAGTTCTATATTTTTAATTTACGTTAAGCTCCGAGCCACTTTCTGAAGAACTTCAAAACTAAATTTTTATTATTAATTTTTTTTTTATATAAAAAATTTCAGTTTTTTTTGAGAAAACCAACTCGGGTTTTAAATGGTTTATGAAGGGGTAAAGCCAGATCATACTTAAATAAGAATAATATTTCGATTAGCATAATGTTAGCCGCAATACAAAACCCGGTATGAAGGGTGGCCATTTATATCTGGTTCGAAATTACTACGTTTTCCAAATAAAAGACCAGTACATACATATGCACATGTACTGATAATATCAATACAAATGGTTACCCTGCGTATGAGCAATATTGTATAAACATTGCTTAAATATAAAGTATACGCAACCTATTATTGCTGAGTAATTAAGTACTAATTATAGGAGCAGAGAAAACAAAAAAGCAAAAACAGAGTGGATAAAACCCAAATAGGATAAACGTTTTTTTTTTATTTTTTATCAACAATTTTATTTGTTTTTGTTGCAAAAGCAAGTAAAAAAATTTTTTGGTTACAAATTTTGTTATATATTTTACCACAGTTGCCGTTTGAAAAAAGCACTTTTCCAAATGTTAGTTTGATTAAGATAGTGTCTGTAACAAGTACTATAGAGATCAAAAAGTTTAAGCTACATATATGATTTTTTGAATATTAATCCAAAATCTATAATTTTTTATTTTAATAAAGTAGCAAAAAATTAAAAAAAAAATTTTTTTGTTGTCCAGTTAGTCGACTTCCTAACTCTTTATTTATACACTAATACCCTTAAGCCCGCAAGAGTGTACCAAAATTGTAAAAAAGTAGTTTTGATAACTTTTAACTTCCATTCTAAAATACATTTTTTACTTTTCTTTCCTCTTAGGGTCCAATATACATAATTTTTCAAAACTAGTCAAACAAAATTTGAAGCGTATTTCTGTTCGATTGATTACAAAGTTTTACCAGAAGAATACTAAAATAAAAATGTAAACCTTTTTACCTTCGGAACAATATTTCAATAAAAGTAAAAATGTTGTGTTCACAAGGTAGTGTGTTAAACTTAGAACATCATTTTAAAGTCGTATATTCGTATAAAATCGCTATTATTATTGTTTAGGGTGGCCCAAAAAATTATTTTTTTCGTAACGTGTATCTCTGTCATTTAGAATAGTTAGTTGCTACTGCCATCTTGATTTATTAAGTTAAAAATAAATTTATTAAAATTTATTTCTCTGCTGTGTCAGACAGTTTATTGTTTTTTTTGGGTTTCAATGCTTCAGCCAATTTATCGATTTCAAGTAATTTTTTTGGTCACGTATACTTTATTTTAATTATGTTGTAATGAAATATTAATCATACGCAACGCACTATAGATTTACATAAAAAGAACACAAAGTTTTTAAGCCAATTAAGTAATATTTATTTAGTTTTGTATAACAAAAAGCTATAAAAAAAGTTCAAAAAATTACAACTTACAAATTTTGTGGAACTAGAAATTGTTTAAAAACAATTTTTTTTAATAAAAGAAGAAGAAATAACAGTCACGAATTCTCGTGAGCTAAAGCTAATTTACATAATTTTCCAAAAATATCTCTAAAATATTTTACTATCCTTTGGGGCCTGAGTTTCATTTGAAGCTGCTTTATAATTATATATAACTTATTAATACTTAGTAATTGTTGTTTCGTGTTATTCTTTTAGGGCAGTCGATTGACCTTCTTACTAGTTTTGTATTGTATTAAAAAAATTATTTTCTGGCATAATTAAAGCCTTTTTAGTTTTATTACGTGACTAATTAAAATTTATAAATAGACTGCTAACACCTTTGTTCATGTAAAATAATATTTTATGTATTTTAAATAAGTAAGTCATTTACTTTAAAAGTGACTTAACTTTAGGCAACTTAAAATGACTTGCAATAATGGTGAAATATTTTTAGCCAAAATTTTTTTATTAATGCCATTAACCAATAATCTGCCAAAATGATCTGAAAATGCATAACTCTAGTTGGGAAAAAGTTCTAAACTGTTTAACTAAAAGCTATTTTGCACCAAAATCGTAAACATAAAAGATTTGATAATGCTGATAGCAAAATAGTTATTTGCATATTCCAAATTAAGCTTAACGGAAATTAAAGCTTTTGCTAAAAGTTTAAGTACTTTAACAATTATTGTCGCGTGCAACCTTAGGAAACCATTTAATTTATTTGGAATTTCTAACACAGTAATTAGCTGTTAATTTTGTCAAATTCAAGTGTATCTAAATAGATGTAAAAGATTTAATTTAATTCTCAAAACCAAACTATTAAAATATTTACAAGCTGACTTTTTTATATATTAAAGTTCTTAATGCGAAAAAGCAATACTTGTATTAAATGATATTTATAAATAGAAAATTTTCTGCACACTACTACTTAGAAATAATATCACCTTTACACGTTTAAATATAAGGGCCTCAAACGTAAGTAATTTAAAATATATTTGAACAGTTTTATATATTTTCACACTGCAACAAATTTATAACAATTTTTTAATGAAGAAAGTTTTTAAGACCACAAACGAACCCTTAATTTTAAATTACAGCTAAAAATTAAGCAACTGTTTTTTCCTTTTCTATTTCCCAAATGTGAGCTCTTTTTAGAACATTTTTCATTAAATTCTCACACATTTCACGCGGTATTTCATTAATTACATCACGAATATTTTGTATAAGTGGCTCCAGCGTCTCTGGCTTAATTGCATAAGCCTCGCTTTTCGAATATCCCTACAAAAAAAGTCCGGAGCAATTAAATTAGGTGATCGTGAAGGCCAATCAACATCATCAGTTCTTGAAATAACTTGTTTTGGAAAGAGGTCTCGCAGTAATTCCATTGTAATCCTGGCTGTATGCGATGTGGCACCGTCTTGTTGATACTACATGTTAACCAAGCCCAAAGCATACAGTTGTGGCATTAAAAAGTTTTCAATCAGATCACGACATTGCTCCCCATTGACAGTTACCGTTACGCCGTTTTCTATTTCAAACAAAGTAAGGTCCACTAATTCCTCCTGACCAAATTGCAAACCAGACTGTCACTTTTAACGGTTGCAAAGGTGACTGATTAATAATTAGAGGGGCTTCTATTGCTCAGAGCCGACTATTTTGTTTATTCATATCCAGTCAAATGAAAATGGGCCTCGTTACTCATTATGATTTATTTCTTTTAATGGTTTTCTGAAAGAAGTTCTTCTGTCAATTGGATCTTAAATGAAAACAAATGCAAATCTTTGTGCCAAATTGCGGCCAAAGTGGTTTCTTGAAGACAAGAAGTCATATTGAGGTTGATGGATTGTTTTGAACACTATTGCGCAGCAGTAATGTTTTTAGCCGATCTCGCAGTACGTTGTGGTCTACGCTTGGGCCTATCAGCTAAAGGCCCTAATTGTTCGAAATCATTCACTCCACGATGAATAGTGCATCTTGTTGGCATGTTATTTCTTCCAAAAATTTCACGTAATTTTCTCATAATTACAGTAATTAATGATTGATTTAAATAAAATGTTTTAACGATTAAAACACGTTAGTTAACCGAACATTTTTTCATAAAAAATTTGGCACGTCTCTACTTCACGTCTGCCAAATATGAACTGTCAAGACTACTGCCGGCGGACAACCTGTAGTTAAAAATGTGTAAAAAAATTTGGGAAGATTAAGTAATATTTGAGCTATTTATAGCCTGAAGTAATTACTATTGGAGGTCATTTGTTGTGGGGGGATAACCATCACAAGGCCAAAATATTTCTCTTTTCCGAATTTTATCCAAATATCTGCTGAATTGCGACCTGCACTTTAATTACAAGAATACATGGACACCCAGACGGATGGACTGATGGACATGCTTAAATCGAATAGGGAATTGATTCTTAGTCGATCGGCATACTTGAAGGTTGGTCTCAGACCATTATTGTTAGGCGCTACAAGCATCTGCATTCTTAGTTATCACAAACTGAATAATGAATTTAAGGCCGACTAATAAGAAATTATTGTAATATTGTCTAAAATCTTAAAACTATATTTGTTAGAAGTTCGGGCAAATTTAAGCAGGGCTGGGGACAGCCAGGGGAATGATATTTGAAGACTTGTGTATGCAGTTTCTGTAAGAACAAAACAATTTTTAGAAAAAAAATTTTAATAATTACATAAATTTCTTAAACATTTAATAATAGTTATATAAAAAATTGGGGTTCATTTTAATATCCATATTTAAATTTACTGAGACCTCAAATCTTCCGTAAATCTCAGAATCATCTGTATACACTTTCTTATTTAAAATCTGTTAAATTTTTCTAGCTCAGAAAAACCTATTAAAGCTTTTTATTAATACTTTTCAAAAGTTAAATTTTATATTATGTTACAAAAAGTGATTAAAGAATGCGGTGTAAACTCCACTTAAAACTTCTTTATTGTCTCTATTATGACGGCGATCGACTAATTGTTGTTTTAACGACTTTATTCATACATTAAATGCTATGATTTGTTCTAAGTGGTGGCTTTTTGTAAAGTTTAGTTGTGTGTTTTGCTTTAATTTTTTTATATAAATTTAGAAAATATTTAAGCTTAGTAGGTGTCCTGCTTTTGTTATATTAAAATGCTTTGCCATAATATTGTGAAGGAGGTGTTCTGTATTGAATTATAAAGAAGATTTTTTGTTTTAATCGTTTTTGTGTAACATTGCTTTAACCTTTTCAACTGGACATATATTAATCTTTTTGTTTCAAGGATTAAATTATTCCTTAATTGTTTGACGGCCCCGTAGATAAGTACAACGGATACAAAAAAAATTATTTGAAAAAAATAATTACAGTTAGCTGCTATAAACCAAATCGCTTAAAAGTTGTAGCGTTAATCTCTTATTTAATAAATAAAACATAAACAGTCGAATTATAAAACAATCATGCTTGTCACGTTTGTCATTTGGATTTTTTTGTGGATTTTTCTAATGCCTAAAGGTAATGAATGGTAAACAATTCCACGTGAAACGGCTCTAAATTAGAAAAATTCGTATTTTCATTATTAAAAAAAATTGATGAGTTGAAGTCTTAAAGATAATAAAGATTATTAAATAAGATTTTTCGACGAATATTTAAAGCGACAATAGATTGGGGGTTGTCATTATAAACCCTCTCTTTGAGGTATCCCCATAAAATAAATCTATGGAAGTTAGATCAGGTGGCCTCGGTGGCCATGGGATGCCCCCAAAGCGACTAATTAGTTTTTGGGGGAAATTTTCCCGAAGCAAATTTATCTAAGATGTGTGTGCAGTCGACCCATTCTGTTGGAACCACGTGTGGGAAGAGTACGATGGACGATCTCGCAGGTTTGGCAAAAATAATTCTGTAATCATGCGTCGGTAATTTTTATCGTTGACTTTCGTTGTCTGGCCACAAGAGTTTTCGAGAAAAATGGTCCAGTTATCTCATGCATGGATAGGGCACACCAAACAGTTACCCTGGGGCAATGCAATGGCTTTTGATGTTTCAATCGAGGGTTGCGGCTCTTTGGATACCAGTAACGGCAGTTTTGCTTATTGACGTGGCCGCTTTAGTGAAAATGAGTCTCGTGGCTTCAAAAAATTAAATTTATAGTGCAAACATCGCTCCAACATCGTTCACAAAAATTTTTTTCAATTCTTGAACGATTTGAATTTAAAAAGTATTGAGACTTTTTTTTTAAATTTCATGAATCACCGCTCTTGGAAGTTCCAGTGAGGCTGCTGTTTTCCGTGTTGAAAATTGCTTTTAACCATTCAATGTGTCGGGAGTCCTTGAGGTCGACTGGGTTCTGATCGTGGAATATTCATAGCAGAAGAAGTTGCGCGGAATTTTTGCACCCACGAACGAATTAAATTTACAATCGGTCCATCACATATCGCTCCATATCGAACTTTTACCAAAATTGTCAAAAAGCAGTCACGTGAGAATCACTACTCTTAAAAAATGTCTCCACAGCGAACGCCCGATGCTTACTCGACCAGCGCGACATCGTGACTGACAAATCCGCACAACCGATAATTCCAACGTCACCTTCCTTCCTCCGCACCGCTTAATGCTTTTTGAAATAAATGTATTTGAAAATATAATTTTGCCACCAGGCACCCTATACTTATGCAATTTTTTTAGAGATTTAAGCAAATAACAAGTAAAACCTTTTTGCATATGTATGCATGTTTCACACATTTAAACTAACTCTCATGTGTTTTGCAGCCGGCTTTAATTTAATTACGTGGAATCCATTTACTATATTCTCTTCTCTATTCTGTGGTTAAGTGTTAATTGTTTAACATTGAAGTTTTTCAAAGGAAACCCCAAATATACTGGCAAGTACTTATTAAACATACAAACACACACACAAGTTGGGGGAACAAAAAAAAGCGACATTCTTTCTCTAATGAAATGGTAATTGTATCCATTGCATTGCATAGTTTTTAAGCAGTTTTTTTACTTAAAATTGTTAAACAAAATTAAATTTGTGATAAAATTGCATTTTCATTAAGCGAGTTGTTTGTTTTAAACATTTTATGGAATTTGGTTGCATAATATTTAAAAGAATTCAAACTATTTTTTAACTTTGTAATTATATCGAAAAAAACTCAGTTCATTTTGTTGAAATTGTTTTTCTGTATTATTTTGCGTTTCCTTTTAACTTATTGTATTTGAACAAATTAAAAGTAATTGCTTGGAAAAATTGTTTTGTAATGTAGATTTTAATTTAGGAGATACACATTGAACCGCACGAAAAATAAAATAAATAAAAATTACTAAAATCCAGCCATTGCGGTGGCAAAAGTACGGTGGGTATTTTAAACCAAGTACTGATAATGTGAACAGCTGTGTGAAATGTGTTGTTTTCTACGGATGGTATTAATGAAGTCAGCTACTTACGATTTCGAAAATATGTTTTAACCGATATCTTCAACGAATTCAAAAATTTTTGTGGTTCACTACTATCAAAATATACTCAATTGTGGAAAAATCAAGCAGGGCCCAATCGGAATTGAAAGTCCGAAACAAAAGTTGATGTAGATCGGCCAAGTGTTAAATAGACCACAATTTGGCCTAAAACAGATTGAAATTCACTGAAATCCCCAAGGCAGCCCAAGAAGAGAAGGTCCCAGCCACACCTGGCATAGACAGCTAAACATAAAAGCTTCGAAAATAAAAAAACTCTTGATGCTACTAGCATCAGACAATTGACAAACGACATACCCAATTGCTTAAAAAAATCCCTCCTTATCCCGATAGTATTGCAGAACAATGGCAAAGCATTGCCAACTTCATGGAGCAAGCCGCAGAATTCGTACTTGGGTACCGGAAGCCTTTTCCAAGGAACCCTCGGTACGATCAGGAGTGTCTTTATACGACTCAAGTGAAGAAGGCAATATACAGGGCAATACTGCCGTAGCAAAACGTCTTGTGAAGGAATGATATCGGGATAGAAAGAGAAATGAAAAACGTCTGTTCCGCAGAAAAAAAAAAAATTTAAAAACGTGAGTTTGAACGTATGTAGATGTTCAGGAGACAAAATAAAGTCCGAAAATTCTACCAAAGAAAAGCACAACAAACTAAGAGCTTTGGTTGTTGCAAATAGCTCGCTGAGAATTTCTTTAATCTTAAAAATTTTCTTTAAATATATAAATTAAAAAAATATATTTATTCTTTCATTTCAAAACAGAATTTATCAAAAAAAAAATTTTTTTGTTTAGGATTGAGACTAGATTTATGTATAGTTTTTATTTCAAGTCAGACATTGCGCTATTTTCCTATCATTAAGGTTTAGAAATATGTTGGTGTGTCGGTTATTTTAAAGTTAATTTAACTTAGGCGTGTCACCGGTGAATACTGTATAATTTTAAAAAATAGTGACAATCTAACAAATATGAACAAAAATATCCATAAAACTCATTTGAAGAGTGTAAAAAGTCAAGCAAATATGTTTTTTTAATTAAAGTCAGAAAGTTATGAAATTGAAGTGACACTTACATGTTATTTTAATACTTTAACTGCCACAATAGTTATTTTAACAAATTATAAGTCACATGTTAAGGATTAAGAACTACATATATTTTTCTGAAGTATTTCTTGATAAATCAGAAAAATTTCATTTGAAAAAAAAAATGTGTAAATAAATTCATTGAAAATGTTTTGTCTGTAGCTTTATGGCCGATTATTACAAGTTGATTATGGACAATGTGACATAAAATATATACACTAACTAGAGTAACATACGATTGTATGCTTGTATTCGTTTATTATGTTTAATTTATTCTTTCTTAATTGCAAAATCAATAAATTATCAAATTTATAGAAATCTTAATTTAGCCAAACATTAACGCGACAAATATATTGCACGTTCAATTTAAAACAGTCAAAGCTCATAAATAAAACCGACTCTGCAAACTAATTTTTTTTATTAAAAAAAATATTTAATTTTAAATGCAATTAATTAAATAGAAGTGTATTGAGATAAATTTTGATTGTTTTTAATTCTTATTTATTGAATAATTTTTTACTTTTCGGCATTTGGTGGTTTATTTTTTTAAGAAAAAAGGTTAAAATTGTATTTCAAATATTACCCTTAACATACTGATAACACTAGTTTAACATTTTGTTTAGTTTTTCCACAATTTTAATTTACAACCCTTTAAAATACCTTAATCCTGAATTTATTTTAATAGAGAAGAATTTAAGTCAAATTTGTCTGGCCTTTTCTTTATCTATTTGTGTATTAAAATCAAGCTTTAAGAGTCTGGTGCAATTCCACGTATCGGATATTGGTGTAAAATAATTACAAGTATTTCAGATACATTTGTTATTTCAAATCACCGAAATCGACTGAGACTTAACAAGATATAATCAAAAATCTGCATATATTTTATTATGGCCCTATTTTACCACAAAATTTGGAGTACAGAAAAAAGTGTTTGAATGAAACCTAATGTTCCTCCCATAAAATTTTTTTCAAAAAAATCTAAACGTATAAACAGTAAAGAAAGAACTCTCTGTGTAGTGTATGTTACAGTTCAGTGAGGAGTGGACCAAAAATGAGTGTGATCTTCATAAAAGACGTATGCTACTGGATTTTTGAAACAATTTAACCGAAATCTTCAAAGCATATTTAATTTTATAGTTCCGAAAGAACATCGAGGGTGCTTGCGAGAATTAATAAGGTGAGACACCTCGAATTTACCATTGAGTACTTTAGCCAATTTTTATACACGGTCAAGTAGCACCAAAATTTACTTTGGGGATCCAGATCGTATATGAGAGCTGTATTCAATTTAAAGTCGAGCCAAGGTCGTAAATATATTGAGAATACTTATCAGAGGATGTAAAATACACAACTTTTTAAGAAAACGAGGCACTTGGATGCTTTTTCTAGACACAGGAATAACATGTTCCGTCTAGCGGATTTGCACTGGATTTTTATGCTCATGACATTCACAGTTTTTATCTCCCTACCTTTTGCAGTGTCATATAGAGTATGCAGCATGGTTTACGTAGCGTTTATGTGTTACGCATTGACAAAATTGAGTCATTCAGGCTTTAAAATTGACCAGATCTGGTATAATGATGGGTCGAAGCATCTGAACAGCGACGGTTAAATATCCATCGATATTATAGGCTGAGATCTACGCTATATGCGTAGGGGCCTACTTATGAGTTAGAATGAATGTTAGGGGGGACTCGTGCCGTTTGCGGTGTTTCTCGTGGCTACAGTTGTGGGAAGTTGCCTGCTCTAAGGGACGTTAAGTTCGCTGCCTACTGGAGTTGGGCCGAGGGACAACAACCGGCCAAGAGATCCTTGACTCTATTTAGGGGAAAATTTAGAGGGGGCTGCCGTCTCTGTGCAAAAGGACCCTAACCGGTTTTCTTACTGGTCACTCTAATCTCGGATGCACAGCATTGGCAATGCTAGTGCGTCTTCCCATCGTTATTACTGCATGTATGATGAGACCCCCCCAGATCATTACTCTGCGAATGCCCGGCACTTTGTGGCAGAAAACTGCGCTTCTTAGGTAGCAGTTTTGTGTACCGGCGGGCATTTAAAACTCATCGCCGCTAAGTTATTAGACTTTATGGAGGGCATAGTCTATTCTTGGTAGCGGTGCATTGTACCAATGATACTAATATGACCAGACTATCATTAGATCCTGGTGAATTTTGCTTTATATCTCCCGTCTTCAAAAGCCCAGATCTGCAGTTAAATTAGTATGAATGACGTGTTCTGCGGTCGCCTGCAAAGGGATATAAAAAAACGGAGGTCATAAAAAAGATAAGAAAAAAAGTAGGTGATAGGACGGACCTTGTGGTACCCCTAAATTGATTTTAAGCTCATTGAAAGAGATTCCATATATAACAGCATTAAAAATAGAGAAGATTTTTCAGCCAAGAATAACAAGATTAGACAGAAGCGCACAATGGCAGACCCAGTCAGACGCCTTAGAAATGTCTAGAGTCACCCCTTTACTTTCGCAAAATGATAAAGAAAAGCGCATAATGCTTCTCCTACAAAGGGCGCTAGACTTCCCGTTAAACCTCTTTCAGAAAGGCCATAGATACTGGCGATCGGTTAGTAAACCGTTAGCCTCTAGATAGTTAACCAGGCACGTGTTAACCATACTTTGAGTATACTTAGTTGTATTGTGTTTTTGTCTCACTTGCAAGTGATGCTCCCGGAGACCATATTTGGGTCCACAAATTGCAAATAAATAATGTTTTGACGGTGTTTTTGAGCATAGAATTTTTTAAAGAAATTCTTCAACAAGTTTTGTGAAGATTGGTTCACTATTGACAATAACTTTCATATAAGGGGGGAAGTCATATTGAATTCCATTAAAACCTTATGTAAAAGAAATTAAATCTTGCTGGAATTCTTTGTATATAACAGAAGTTATTAGAAATTTTTCAAATATCGGCTTCTAGTTTATCATGGGCCATATATCTAAGGCCGTATGTAGTTTTCACAGATAATAATGCTGGCGGTCAATAAACAAAACTGTGTTTAAGGGTATATGATCGAAAAAAATTTTTTAAATGTACACGGAAGAGACTGAAGGAATAGAGTGCATTTTTTAACCGATTAAAATATTAGGAAGGATATATGTATATGAGCCGTTTATTTTGAAAGTGGCGTAAGTCACTTTTAAAAAAAAAATCGAGTTAATGGCAACACTGAATACTATTTAACGGTATTTTTTTTATATCTTTAAATATCTTGACTTAAAAAAAAGTGACTTAAGCCACTTTAAAAATAAACGGCTCATTTACATATATGTATATATGCCAAAATTGATATTAAGGCTTACGGAGAAGAAGAATGGAATTAAAATTATTTTATGACAAGCTTGCAACCAATAAAATATTTATTAAGTAGGTCTTAAATAGGCATTTAACTGCATTTATAGAATAGGGCCAGGATCCCCTGTAAATCCTAAAAATAATAATAAGTGCCAGAATATGGCAATAATGTTTTCAGACAGAGAATGACTTTATTTTACTGATTACTTCTTTTAATGGAGTTTTCAATTAAATGTATAAAATATTTCCGATTTAATATTTTAACATTGACATTGTTATGATTTCTCCTCCTGTGTCGTTCAATTTATTAAAAAGCTTCTCCCGTAGGAGCAATTTTTTTTTTTCAACTCAAATTATTACTTCTTAAATATTTTATTTTATTTTCCTCCTCTTTATATATTTTACAGTTTCACTGATTATTTTCTTTCTCTGTTGCCTTTTTTGGATTTTAATCATATTTTTTTACAAGTATTTTATTGCCTTTTAAGTAGCAATCATGTTCATAATTGTGTTTCTTTTTTCAATTTTAAGTGTTTGTTGCATTTTGCGTATGACTTTTATGGTTCTTTTAATGTTTCCACAAGTATTTATAGGTTAAGCAAAAATATTTAATAAAAAACAAAAGATTTTTAAAAAATTAAAATAAGTAAAACTGCTTGACACATTTAATTTAAATTATCAAGTATAAAATAAAATTTCTTGATTACAGGGATGGTCAAGGACCTTTTCGTTTAGGTTTCCGGTTAAAAGGAATATTCCAAAGCATTTTTTTGCAAGATAATAATGTTTTTATAAGCGTTTAAATTTTTTAATAATATAAAATAACTGAATGATTTAATGTGAGAATTGCTATTCAAATTTTTTACATTCTTCCAGCATTTAATACCCAGTTAAATGTTTTTGGAATTGTGTAATGGTCTCTTATTATTTCATAGGTTATAAGATAATGAGGTCACTACGAAAGAAAAATGACCTTTTAGTTAGGGTGGTAACAATAAAATTTATTCTTATTTTAGCGCGTTTCTTAATAACTTTTTTCAATTTTTAGTTATTGTTTGGTTACTAACTAGCGGGGATCGTGAATTTCGGGATAACTCAAACAAAAATAACAAGTTATTTGGCCAAAAGGTAACTAGTGTTGCTTCATCTCCAATATTACTTGCTAACTTACTAATAAGGGAAGAAAAGGTTTTTCTGGGTGTTTGTTAGTTCAATAGAAACTTTTAAATAATCCGCTTATAAGCATAAAATATTTTTTTTAATATGTGTTGTATATGTGCGTTTATAACATGACAAATTTTAAATCTCAAGTGGAAAAATGTTTTTCTTTGTTAAAGAAGGTGATAATATTTAAATGTTGGTTTTTGCCTGTTTAGTCCTTAATATGTGTTTAAAAAGCGATTAAACACAAACAAACAAACTTGTTAACCACACATGTCCACAAACACCTTTTTTCAGCTCTACAGTTATTTGCATTTCTAAGGGTTTCAAGGTTTTAACAGCTGAGCGAAGAAAAGAAACAAAAACCTTTTAAAAGAACCTAACACATACATATTTTTATACCCTTCACATAGTGATAAGGGTATATATCAGTTTGTCATTCCGTTTGTAATTTCTTTATTATTCATTTGCGACCCCATAAAGTATATATATTCTGGATCCTTATAGATAGGGAAGTTGATATAGCCATGTCCGTCTGTCCGTCTGTCTGTCTGTCCGTCTGTCCGTCTGTTGAAATCAAGTTTCCGGAGCTAAATAAAAAGATACAGATCAGTTAATGGTGTTAAACTATTGGAAATATCCCGCTAACAATCGCTATTTAAAATCAGCAAAATCGGTTCACTATTGATCGAGATATAAGCGAAAACCCAGAGTAACCCATTTTTTTAGGACAAAATCCGTGCATATATCCCTATATATCTCAGTAACTATAGTCACTCTTGCCACAAAACTTGGCACGGATACTCCTAAAGAAGGGACCTAAATATTGGAAAAGGTTTTTTCAGATAGGACCAGGGAAAGGGGTATTTTTGCTACAATTGCACAAATTTGGTGAAATATTTTATGCGCTATATCTCGTAAACTATAAGAGCTATCGACTTAAAATTTTCTACAAAAAGTAATTGTACGCTAAGGGCTACACTTTACAGAAAAAATTTTTTGAGTGGGGGCAAAAAAAGGGGTAGCTCCCATACAAATTAACGATTTTTATGAAATATTCGATACGCTATATCTCGGAAACTATAACAGATATTGAAATGAAATGTTCTATAAAAAGTAATTGGGCAATAAGGGCTACGCTTTAAAGAAACAATTTTTTGGGTGGGGGCAAAAAAAGGGTTAGCTCCAATACAAATTAACGATTTTTATGAAATATTCGATACGCTATATCTTAGAAACTATAATAGCTATCGAAATCAAATGTTCTACTAAAAGTAAGTACATCAAGGGTTATGTTTTAAGGAAAAAATTTTTTGGGTGGGGTAGCTCCCAAACAAATTAACAATTTTTATGAAATTTTCGATAAGCTATATCTCGGAAACTATAACAGATATCGAAATCAAATGTTCTACAAAAAGTGATTCGACAACAAAGCCTACAATTTATAGAACAAATTTTTTGGGTGGGGGGTGAACAAGGGGTAGCTCCCTTACAAATTAACAATTTTATGAAATTTTCGATATGCTAAATTTAGAAAACGATAACAGAAATTGACTTCAAATGTTCTGCAAAAAGTAACAGGATAAGACCTACATTGAAAAAAAAAAATTTTTTTCGGGCAGGGGCAGGGGAAGGGGTAGCTCTAATACAAACTAAGAATTTTTATGAAATTTGCGATACGCCACATCTGAAAAACTATAACAACTATAGATTTCGAATATTAAAGTAATAATCAAATAATTAATACATTTTGGAAAAAAAGTTAGAGAGGAGTAGGGGGTCTAGAACATCTCATAAAAATTATGAACTTTTATTAACCTTTTAATATAAATAATGGCGAAAACTTTTATAACTGTCGACCTCAAACATTCCTCATCAATTTCTATTATTCATACGAACGTTAAAATTTTGTAAAGTTTTCTATGGACTTTAAAACTCGCACAAGGATTTTTATTATATTATTTGCAGTACAAAATCACTCGGCTGGGTATATTTAAAGGCCAATGTGAAGGGTATATAAGATTCGGCACAGCCGAATATAACGCTCTAACTTGTTTTATTCTATTTATGTTTATGTATATTTTATAGCCCTTTTTATGTCAAAGCACTTTTTATGTTAAAAAATATTTTGGGCTTATAACAAAAACAAGTTAGAAATAAAAAAAATGTTAAATGTTTTCGGCTGTGCCAGACATAAGACACCCTCTTCTCTCTTCTTAAAGGTATTTGCAGTTGGATTTTAAGATATTTAATACAAAACTGTTATAAAAGTTTTTTTTTTTCTTTTTGAAGCTTCTAATTTTTTATTTTTTTATTAAGCGTTACATACATGCTTTATATAAAAACATGTTTTTATTTATTTTATCGTATTTACATTTACAGATCAAGATTTTTTTTAATACATTTTTTTGATACATTTTTTTAATCTATTAAGTGAAGTATATTTTATATCCTTAGATGAGGTGCGTTAATTGTGGTTTTAGCTCCTTTATGTGTCAATAAAATTTTTATTCTTATAAGGTATATGTATATATCTGTTGGTATCGCTCAATACAATATTATAATAAAAATCATTTAGAGAACATTTATTAATTTAAAAATTTTTAGGAATCCTATTCTACCCACATAGGCCTATGCCTTACATACATTTGTATAATTATTAGTTGAAAAAATTATGAAAAAAATTCTTTGTTATTTTAAATGGTTGTTAGTTAAACCTTGTTCTAACAAAATATGAAAAGAACAAATTGTACGAAAACGCTAATAATCAAAGTTTTAGGTAAGTGAAACAACTGCTACCAGTTTTTAAAACGTGACTTGTTTAATATTGTGGTTTTTTATTATTTGGAAAAATAATGAGTTTTAATTATTGGTTCAAAAATGTCAGAAGATGGCACTTCGAACAAGAGACGAATAAGAAAGCTTAATAGTTGCATATCAGAAATTGGCCAGAGTTTAGAAAGCAGCCAAAATTGGCCACATTTCTATTAGATTTTTGGGTTCTCATTCGCAAGTGCTTTAGTTATTATCACATTACCTAATCTAATTTTACACCTTCAGCAGCAAACCTGTAATCAAATTTAACCACCAGAATAACCGTAGGGGTCAACCAAATTATGAAAAGTGCCTTTTCTCATATAAATGACTTAAGCGCTTATGAAAGCATAAGTGTTTACAATAAAAATTTGTCAGAAATTGGTTTTGATAATCTACTAGAGGCCAGCTCAAGACGTCACTAAATTAAGAATCATTTTGATTTTTCAATTCATTTCATATACCTAACGTGTGCACACACAACAATAAGTGCTGTGCTGTATTGTTTGTCATCTCTTTTTTTTACTTTACACTGAAAAAAGTATTTTTCATAAAACCAATGAATGAAGTTCATTAACTAAGATTCATTAATATTTTTCTAAAATTACGTTTATTCAAGGTAAATATACATTATTTTAATGAAAATATTCATTGATATTCAATTTGAACTTTAACGTACATATGAAAGGTACATTAAAATCATTCATTAAAGATTAGCATCAACAATTTTAATGAAAAAGTTCCTTGACTTAACGTACCAGTACATTAATATTGCTGCATATTGAAACTCTAACTTATCTAAGTGTGAAAGAGCAATACAAATAATGAGTATAATAAAAATATAATGAATAAATATCTTGACTCAATGAACTATTCATTAACTCAAAGTACTTATTCATTGTTTTCTAACGGGAATTTAAGTAAATCAAAATCTTACAAGCAAAGAGAAATAATAAGATGAGCAGTTTGTAGTTGTTATTTAACGAGGAATGTTGTGTTTAAATAATAAAGTGTCAGCAAATCAAACAAACAAGTGGATACACATATTGAAAAAAATTTTTAAATTAATTAATACTAAGGAAGAACAAAGTGTGAAAAAAGTCTTCAAAAACTAGTAAATAAACTTAAAAATTTTAATTTTAAAGGAATTATTTTAATAGATCTAAGTGTATACAAAAACATATACTTTTTAAACTAAAAATCAAAAGAGAACAAAAGGAAAAAAGTGCATATAAAAATGTTAAAAATTTAATGAACGTGTATATTGACTTAATGAACTTTTTCATTATCTCGCTAATTGTGTTGCACCAAATATAAATTAAAGCTGAAATTAGTAAATAAAATTAAAAATTTTAACTTTAAAGGAATTGTTTCAATTGATCTTAGTGTACACAAAAACGTATACTTTTCAAATAAAAAAATCAAAAGAGAACAAAGGGTAAAAACAGTGCATATAAAATTTTTAAAAATTATATTAATTTAATGAACTTTTTCATTAGCTCATTCATCATTTTGTAAAATCTAAAAACTGTCGAAATAGTAACCTTTAAGTTAGTAAAAATGAAGTGTTTTGATTGTAAAAGAAAATTTAATAATATAAACTTATTAGTTCGTCACTTTAAGCAGAAACATAATTTCTATAAATATTGTTGTTACGTAAACGATTGCTCGTTAGTTTTTACAAATTTGTCTCGATATAAAAGACACATAACACGAGCACACGGTGCATCAAAGTTTAAAAGTCCTGATAATAGCGAAAAAGACAAAGAAGAGGAGCAAGTTATATCAAAAAGTTTTCTTAATACTGACAAAATATTAAAAAATGATAAATCCGACAGTAGTGTACAAACCAATGTGGGGAAAGTAAGTGACGGTGCAGAAATCAGTAAAGAATTCGAAGCAGAAGCAGAACTTAAAGCTGTTAAAGAAAATGCGCTTAAATTCAGTCTTAACTTGCACTCTAATGCCAATTTTTCGAGAAAGGACGTCTGTCAGATTCAAGAACAGGTTACGGAAATGATTGCCATCCCCATTTTGAACATATTTGAAAAATTTGTAAGGAAAAAAATCAAAGATGTTAGCGTTAATAATGAATTGTTGAGCCTAATTAGTAATTGCAAAAATCCTTTTGATTCGATTCGTTCTGATTATCTTTTAAAAAAGAAGCTAACTTCTAAAGGATATATGTCGGATATTAATGAGTTTACTATTGATTCTAGTCTAAAGCCTGTATTTCGTAAAGGCGAATTGAAGTATGAGGAAAAAAACTCCAAGGGTGTACTCTTGCCTCTACGTTTTCAATTCCAAAAATTTCTTGAGTGCGAAGACTTAATTGTTAAAATGCTTCGCCATATGGAAAACCTTGAAGTCAGCGATAGTTATACAAATTTTATTCAGGGAGAGCTTTGGAAAAAAAAGGTTGAAATGTATCCCAACAAAATATTGATTCCCTATTTTTTATATGCAGATGAGTTCGAAATCAACAATCCTCTTGGATCTCATTCAAAAACACATTCGATTTGCAATTTTTATTACTCTTTTCCATGTCTACCTTTAGACAACTCTAGGTTGGAAAATATATTTTTAGCATGTGTGATAAGGTCGCAAAATATAAAAATATACGGAAATAAAAAATGTTTAGAAGTATTAGTTACTGAATTGAAGTTCCTTGAGGAAAAGGGTATTGAAATAAAAGCATCTGATGGTAGTGTATTTCACGTTCATTTCATTTTAGGAATTATTTTAGGAGATAATCTTGGCCTGAATTCTTTATTAGGTTTTAACGCATCATTTTCCGGTGTATTTTGTCGTTTTTGTAAGTTAACTAAAGATAATTGCAAATCTATATGTGAGGAAAAAACGTCTGAATTGCGAAATTTAATAAACTATAACATTGACATTCAATCACAATGTCCAAAAGAAACGGGAATTAAGAGTGAATGCTGTTTTAATTCTATTCCTTCATTTCATGCAACAGATAATTTCTGTGTCGACGTCATGCACGATATTTTTGAAGGCATATGTCACTATGATATTTGCCAGATTTTATTATATATGATTAATAGGAGGGAGTATTTAACACTACAACTACTTAATGAGAGAAAGCAAAACTTTGAATATGGTGCAATAGAAATTGGTAACATTTGTAACGAAATATCAATAACTCATATTCAAAAGCGACATTTACGTATGTCTGCAAGAGAAATGTTGACTTTTATTACCTATTTCCCTTTGATGGTAGGGGACTTGGTTCCACTTGACGACGAAGTATGGAGTTTTCTTTTAAATCTTTTAGAAATAATTGATATGGTTCTTTGCTTTCAAACAACGGATGCATCTATTGCTTCTTTGTCAAACAAAATAAAAATTCACAATGAGCAATATGTTTTATTGTTTAAAGATAATTTAAAACCAAAGTTTCATATTTTAACGCACTATCCAACTATTTTAAAAAAAGCCGGCCCCCTAAGACAGTTTTGGTGTTTTAAATATGAAGCAAAACATAAAAATTTTAAATTATATTCACATACAATTACATCGAGAAAAAATATTTGTCTTACTTTGTCCAAAAAATTTCAATTAAATTTTGCCAATAGACTATTTAATTCACAGAATAGCTTTACCGAATATTCTGTTTATAAAAGAGATGAATTAACATGCGGTCTATCTTCCCTTGTAAGCAGTGAATTAAATGTGCCTAAAGAGGAATTAAAATACTATACTAAGGCCGAATATAATGGCGTTACTTATGCAAATGGATATTATATATCAACGTTTGACAATGACTTTCATATCTTCAAAATAATAAACATTGTTAAATTTGCTGAAAAATATTTAATATTTTCGCAAGAAATAAAGATTGTTCGGTATCATCCTCATTACACGTCTTATGAAATTGATCCAGATGTTTGTGGAAAAGTTATTCTTATAAATTTCAAAGATCTTGTAGGACCACCAACAAATCTTATTAAGACTTCAAATGGAAAAAATATGCTAAGAATTAAAAAGCATTATTTACAATAAACTTTTCTAATAGGAAAAATTTTCTTCCTATTAAGTAACAAAATCTAGAGTATTTTAAATTAAAATGAATTCCGAAGGCACAGATATAAATATATCTGATAACTTAGATCTAAATATGGACCCATTTCTTACTTCAAATATTACTTCACCTAATATATTTGAATCAACCGAAGCAGCACAAGAAGAAAGACTAATCCAACAACCTTCCAACATGGCAACGAGTGTTGAGTATAAAGATCTAAATGGATTACTTCAAAGCTGGAACTTAGAACATTTGATGGAATTCTTTATATGTAAGTTAAATTTAAAATTGTCCATACAAGACAAGTTGTATATAATTTATATAAATTTTACCAACAAAACCTGTTTTACTAAATGCGAACATAAACCCATATAAAATTATTAAAGTTAAAACATCGCAATATTAAGACATATTTTGATATGTTATTGTATTAATTCGAAAGTATTTTACGTTCGCATTTATTGCTACAGCCCCACTAATAATTATATATTAATAGTAAAAATATTTTTACCAATAATAATTAATGAAAACTAAATTTGTACATATATTGTAGCAGAAAAAATTACAATAGCAGTGTTAAAGGTTATGCAATATCATCATATTCCACTGTTATTCAAAAATCAAAAGATGGGAGATATGATTTTATTTGAGCATCACTTAAAAGAATGGGCAAAGTCACATTCAGTTACCATTGAAGATATAACTCCACAGCCATCAAAATCGTGCTCGTCCTGCTCATCTCAAGCCATTACACCTGATATAGCCTTGTCAGAAATCCTAAACAAAAATAAGAAGTCACTCCTACTGACGGAATATTACACTAAAAATTCAAGATTAGAGTGTCATCACCGCTCTTTGTTAATAAACATTATTTGTCAATATTTCGAAGAGCAAAATATCCACATGACATTGGGTATGAGCTACAAGCTAGAAGAGGAAATACTAGATCGTTTTCCCACCGAAAAAATAGATTTCTATCGAACTTCCAAACGAGGAAAAATTTATATCAAATTTTCTAACTCCAAAGTGGGCCGAAAAGAAGTAAAAAGAAAATCAGATACGGAAATAAATGAAAAAAAGGCTGCTTTTTCCGATTGCAAAGTCCTATGTAAGTATTTTTTCGAATATAATATAAACAAATATAAGAATGTATTTTTCCCATCATGTATGAATATACGCATGTATTATGTATGCAATAAATATATTTCCTTAATCATATTTAAAGGTTCAGAAAGTAACGCAGTTGAATGCATAAGGAGTCTAAGGTATGATGATTTAAATGCGCAGGATTTTGACATATGTTGGCAAGCCTGCTGTAATTTTCGAATAAACGAAATAAAAGAAGCTTCGTCTTTAGCTGAAATTTTTCAAAAATGGCCTGAATATAAAAAACCGTGTGGATTTCGATATGTAAGAATAAATTGTTTTTATATATTTTTTATGAAGTTCCTTCTACATAAATATATAATACATTTTAGATTGACAAAGATTTTGGTGTTCTTTTTGATAACCGTCCAGGCGTACTTGATAACTGGCCAGAACATTTTGTTAAGATAAAAGAGTTCCTTCTTAACAACCTTCGCGACAAAGCCATAAGAGATATTTTAAATAGTTTAAATGAATCGCAATGCAATAATGGTAAATAAAATATCTTTTAGATTATTATTTACTTTAACTTGTTAAATACCAATAAACATTTTTATGAAGATTCTTTTTTAATTTTCTAAACATAAATATGTCTGTCTACACATTTTTTAAATTAAAGGTGATGATGCTGCTGTTAAACTTATGTGGTGTATTCACGGTTATTTTATTCCGTCACTTAGTGTGGTAAAAGAAAATAACAAGAAGTCGCTAATTAAATACACAGTAAGAAACTCACAGGATGCTTTTTTGTTTATTGGGAGCAACACACAGCAAGTCCAGGATCACATATTTAAGCTAGCGTCGAAGCCTGGATATGTACAACCTTTTATTTTGGCAATTGGAACAGAGGACCTAAAATCTTTTGAAAACTTTTTTGTTTATTTAGATGGAATATCATTTCAGTTTTCCAGTTTCTTAAGAGCTTTAGATATCTGTTTCAAAAGTTTTCATTTATTTAATTTAAAATATCCTCCTGCTTGTGTACAATTTTGGCATTTTATTGAATCTTATTTTTATCAGTTCAAAGGCACTAATAAGGTTTCTTCAAAAGTGCGTGTAATGACCGAACAACTACGAAATAAAAAGTAAATCATATTGAAAACAAAAATCTAAATTAACGTATCATAACATTTCAGATGCCAAAAGAAGCACTATTTGTATAATATTTAAAAATACAAAATCAATTTTTTATACAAGCTTACAAAAATTAGTTTAGCCGGACGTGTAGTTTTATCATATTGTTCAGATCAATCAATAATCAGTTTTTTTTTAAATGCAATTTTTTTCATTTTAGTTGACGATAAAAACAACTATTTATTCTACTTATGTTTATTAAATATATTTTTATTTAATTTTACTTAATTGTAAAATATGTGTATGTTGTAATGAAATACCGACTTGTTCTTAAAAAATATTTTTTTGGTATTATTTTAATTGACAAAATAAATAACTAGGCCTAAATTATAAACGAACTTTTAATTTAGAAAAGGTTTATGAAACAAAATTTTAATACAAAATGTGTTTTATAAACCTTTATTAAATCAAAAATTTTTTATGAATTAGACCCCTAGTCCACGTATGTTTAATGAATTTATTTTTGTTTTCAATTTATTAAATAATAAAATATGTGTATTTTAAAAACAATATATGTATATATTTATTAAAAAACAGTCTTGAAATACCAACTTGTTCTTAAAAAATATTTCTTTTTGTGTATTTATTTATTTATTTATTTGACGAAATAAAAACCTGTTCTACTAATGTTAATTAAATTTATTTTTGTTTAATTTTACTAAACTTTAAAATATTTGTATGCAATGCATAACTCAAACATATATAGTATTTATATGGATATTCATTGAAATAGAGTTTTGAAATACCGGCTTCTTCATATTTTTTGGTTTATCAAAGGCTTATGTAACAACTTTTGAATGAAAATTAGTTTTGAATACTTTTTATAACTAAAAAATAATTTTTATGAAAAAAGCCGGTACTGTATATGTTCAATGCAAAAGTTCATAATAAATATGTACTAGTTCATTGGGTAAATGTATATGTTCAATAAATTTAATGCAAAAGTTCATTAAAATAATGTATTAATTCATTGGGTCAACGTAGAGGTTTACTAATTTTAAGGTAAAAGTTCATTATAACAATGTAATAGTTCATTGAGTCAATGTATAATTTCATTAAATTCAAGGTAATAGTTCATTATCACAATGTATTTGTTCATTGTGTCAATGTATATGTTCACTAAATTTAATGCAAAAATTCATTAAAACCATGAATTAGTTCATTTGATCAATGTATAGGTTCATTAAATTCAATGAAAAAACTCATTGGCTTAACGTACCTGTTCACTAAATATTCGTTAGGAGTTCAACGTACCAGTTCATTGATATAATGAACGATTTCATTGAGCCAGTGAACGTATACGTTAATTTAAAAATATGTACGCTTTTTAATGAACGGCAGTTCATTGCTTTAACGTACCTGTGTATTAGGTCAAATTTAAGGAAAAATTTCATTGAAACAATGAACTTTTTCATTGTATTTATGTACTTTTTTGGTTCAGTGTACTTAACTTAAACGAAGAAAATATTCACACTTAAGTACACTTAAGCTAACAACAACGGCACATCAATTCATCATGATCACACATTTCATTTTCAATTCATCTTGAAACTTTACTGTTGACGGGGTGTTCCTGATGCGATAGTTTTAAAAACGAGGGTTGATTTCTAATGTCTGTATGTATGTAATGTAATGTACTTACGTATGAATTTTATATTGATTTGCCTGCTTGTATATATGTTTGTTTATGTATGCATTCAACATTGTGTGTTATACAAACAGTTTTGTTGTTGTTGACCACACATCATTACACTAATTTTTTTTATCGATCACACATCATGCCAGTATATAAGTTGAATCAACAATAATGCATTAAACCACTCTTTATTCTTAACTACACTACATTGCATCAAACAAACTGTGTCAGCTACTCTGCATTACAGCACTTAAACAATTTAATCGCACACACAAGAATTAGAAAGTCATCCGGGTCTTGAAAGAGCTTAAAATAGGACTTGATGCAGGCCTTTATAATCTACCAAAAAATATTTAACGTTTTAAAAGTTATAAAAATCTTAAGGCTCGTAAATTTAACATTCGCAGATGGCATGTAAAATTTATAAATTTTTTCTAAAAATATTTTATAAAAAAAAATCATTTTGAATACATAATTATGTTTGCTTATGTTCCAAGGGTGCTGTGGAGAAGAACTCAAACAATTTCTTTTTTTAAAGGCAAAATTAGGCTAAATAAGTTAGTAAGTCATAAATGGTTAAGCACCACCATATTATACTCTACACCATAATTTTTTTTATTCGTGACATTCATATTATTGCAATTTCAGTGTAACGGGTGCCAGAATTTTACTCACTTTAAAGGTAGACATCAAAAGAACTTGATTGCGGATCATAATGACCACTGAAACACTATAATCATTGGACCTTACTTTTTTGAAACTGAAAACGGCATAATGGTAACTGTAAATGGGAAGAGATATCGTGAATGATTGAAAACATTTTAATGCCACTACTGCGTGTTTTGAGCTTGGTTAACATACGGTATTAAAAAAGATGGTGCCTCATCACATACAGCCAGGATTACAATGGAATTACTGCGAGATCTCTTTCCACAACATGTTATTTTAAGAAATGGTGATGTTAATTGGCCTCCACGGTCGCCTGATTTGACTGATCTGGACTTTATTTTGTGGGGATATCTAAAAAGCAAGGTTTATGCAAACAAACCAGAAACGCTGGAGTAACTCAAACAAAATATTCGTGATGATATTAATGAAATACCGCGTGAAATGTGGGAGAATGTGATGAAAAATGTGCTCAAAAGGGCTTGCATTTGTGAGGCTAACAAAGGGGAACATTGATCTAATATTGTATTTCATACATAATTGCTGACATTAAATAAAACATTTATTTATAAAAGATCCATTCTTTTTCATTTAATCAAAAATTATAAACAAACAAAGTAGTATACTTTGCCGGCGGACACCCTGTATTACAGCTGGCACGTGCATGATTTTTCTCTTAAAAAATATGAAAAAAAAAATCAGAATAATTTTAAGTTAAAGAATTGGCTTTAAGCTTTCTTATAATGTTTTGAAATAAAAATTTTAAACAAATATTTTATATTTACATAAATACATACCATTTAAAAGGGTTTATTGTTAAGCAGATTGTATGTAAAAAGCAATTGATATAAATAATCCTTAAGATACTTTGTGAAATTGTAACATCTTTTTTAATTTAAAACGAAATGTAATTCAAATTTTTTTTAAATCTCTTAAGTGCCTACGTATTTGAATAAAGATTGTTGGAAAATAATATCTCTTTTTAGATAAACTCTTTAACCTAAATGTTTTATTTTAGAGTTATGAAATTCCGTTGATACATACATTTGAAATATTCCAGCTTTTACAAAATTTCAAAAGCCTTTGTTCAAACAAAAGATAACAAAAGGATTCAAGCAAACAATCTACCAGTTTATATAAAACCAATTAAATAATCCTAAATTTGGTAATTTATTTTTAAGAACTTTACTAGACGTCTTTCAACAAATATTTGCACAATAAATTTTAAACTTAATAATAAAAAAATCCTCTCAAAAAATTTCAATAAAAGCATGCTTAACAGTAATGAATGTATTTTACCCCACTTGAGTGTTAGAAAAAGAAAATCTATCAACTTTAATACGCAAATATTTGCTCTTTTATCGTTATGCCTCAAAACAAACAAAAACTTGTTTTGATAGGAAACTTTAAGGATTTCAGATATTGTTTGTTTAAATATTTATCAAGTTGCTTTCTAACCTGACAAAATACAGTTTTCTAATCTAAAGAATTGCCACAACTTAACAATTTTATTGGTCATTTTTAATACGTCAAGTTGTCATGTAGGAAAAGATAAAATTTTAAAAATATTATGAAAACATATGAGCCGTTTACTTATAAAAGTGGAGTAAATTCATTTCTAAAAAATTCAAAATGACCATTGAAATACTTTAATTTTGATCGAGTTTGAATTAACCTTGTGTTTGTTTTAATAATTTCTTATTGAGAAGATGTTTTAGATAAATTCAAATTAAAGTAAAAGGACTCAATTAAAGTTAAACTGTTTTTATAATTATTCCTGATTTGTTTTTGTAAATGGACTTAGGCCTCTTTCAAAATAAATTGCTCATATGTGTATTGCAAGTAATTACATTTTAGGTATAAGTAACTATAGAAATTATTTGAAAGTCCTTGAAGGAGTTTAATTATAATTTCAAAATAATTAACAAAATATAAAGGGAAAAAATATTATATGTATTTTAGACCGTATTGCTTTACAAGCAAGAAAAAAACGTGTATAACAGTATTAAATATAAAGAAATTATTTTTTAAAGGATATTTCGAGAAAAAAGTTTAATATATATTTATTGTCGAATTTACAGTTTTTACAACTTTGGCCCTTAAGGTCTGATTGAAGAATCGAAAGCTTTCAAAAGGTCCTTACACTTTTGCTAAGAAAATGTTTTGAAAACTTTAAAAAATGGTGGCAATCTTTAACAAGGTGAAAATATAGCTCTTAGGTATGTTGAAGTCAAAGAGCTATTTGTCGGGAGAACAATCCCGGCGTTTGAGAGGAGGGTTGTAAATTCTAGGCCAGGCAGGGGTAGACTTTAAGAAAGAAGTGACCAGTTGAATACCAAAAGGAAGATTTCTTTTACCTCTTTTGTAGCTCTGAATGGTAAAAGTCATAATAAAAAAGGTTACTGATGAAGGAGGTTGCCCCGGAAGATCAGTGGTAAGTGCGCTTGTCTACTAGTCTGGGAGTCGTTGGTCCAATTCCCACCAAAAACTCTGGTAAGTCAACTTTATCCTACTTTTCTTTCCTATCTTTCTCTCAATTTCTTCTTTTCTTCTATCTCCACCCTTTCTATTTGCCTATCCAGGCGTTCGGGGGGCTATTGCAAATGGCCTTGTATGTACTTTCTTTGTGGGCATTAGGTTATGGAGGCAGTAATCCTTACAAATCCCCAAACTAGTCTTTTTGTCCAGAAAGTTTTGGGCCGGAGTTCTTAAAAGTCTTCAATAGGGTTAAGTTAAAGCAAAAATGTGTGGTAAAGTATCTTTTGGCAATGCTAGAAAGCAAACTATTTCGGAAAAAGAAAACAAAGTAAAGTATTTAGTAGGACTATAACGCCCACTGGGCATGCAAAACTAATATCCTTTCCACCTTACTTTATAATCTTTTTTCTTTTGAAACGGTCTTATATACATAAGTACATACATACATACAAACATATTGATTGTCGTTATTTTATCCATAAACTTTATTTCAAATTTCTTACAATAGTGATAGGATATTGAAATAAAGTTTACTTACACAAACACATAGACACACACACCTATTTTATATAGAAACAATTAGTCTGTAGACGCTCTAGCGGACAAGTGGTATTTCTTTTCAAGTGAGCACTTTCTGTAATTATGGAAATAAAAGTTAACTATACCTGCTTTAAATCTTTTTTTTTTTATTTTTCGAGAACGGAATGTGATTTAGTTAAGCATTGATATAAAAATTAATCAAAAATTGGTCGGAGGAAAGGCTCGTAAAAGTCTCGGCTAAAAGAGTCGAAGGTAAATTATTATTTTCTACCGACAAAGAATTCAGTTTCGATTTAAAAACGAGAGTATAAGCAATTATTTTAATCGTACAGACGCGTAGAAAAAGATTAGAATATGATACAAAAATGCTAACTGGAATATATCAAAAAATTTGGAAAACAATGTAAGCCCCGTTTATTTTTTGTCCACATATTCGGTTAAGCATAGGAAAAATAAAAAATATATTATATTTCAATTGTATGACCACGCCCACCGCCTACTGCCTGTATTTGTTTTAAAAAAATTAATAAAGAATATTTTTCTTAAAAAGAAATATTTAGAATCTCACAATAAAGGATATTTTTGATGATAAACCCCTTTACTCTTATTGATTTCATGTGGGACTCTCAAGGGCTTTATAGTTTTATATAAGGAAAAATATCCTTCTAAGTCAAAAATATCATGCATTTTTTTTAAGAAAATATTATTAAAGCATAACGTCAATGCTTCATAGTTAAACAAATGCATCGTGTACACATGAAATTTCATTTTTTCAATATGTGTATTAAGTATCTAATTACAAATTAACGAATTATGCAACACTGTGCGACAAAAAAACATCTGCATAATTATTCTTAACTTTCTTTCGTATTTTAAGTGTTCTTAAAATTTGTGTTTTAAATTTGCCGAATTACTCAAAAACTTGAGTTACGGGCAAAAAATCATGGTTTGTTACTTTAGGGTAAATTTCTATACTCATTTATTAAGTTGATTATCACGATTTCTACTTTGTTGTTATATTTAGGTAAATAATTTTGATTAAGTAATTTAAAGTTATGCCATTATTATTTTGTTTGATTTAATTTGCAGGTATTTGTTTTCTTTTTTATATATTTGAAGAAACCATTTTACAAAATGTTATCGCTTCATTGGTTTGCTTGCCAAAACAACAGCATTTTCTCTCAAAAAAAAAATAGGAAAAATTGAGCTAAAGTAAAATTAAAATATTTGGCCTTTATCCAAAAAATGCTGGCAAGCTCTAACCAACGGATATTTACACTTCGTTTAGTAAAGACTTTCCGTTTTTACTTTCATGCAAGGTTATTTTCAAATGTAACGTTTTGTCCATTAAATCTAACTGTTATATTTATTTTAATCTTTATATATTAAGCACTCATAAAGAGAACCAAATTTGCGATCAATTAAAATTTAAATTCATTAACTAAATAACTTTTATTCAGATTATTTTTTAATTTTATTTCTTTTTAAAAAATTTTTGAAAAATATTTTTTATATATTTTTTTTTTATTTTTCAAGTGCACTTTTGTTAATCGCTTTCTAAAAACACGTTTTAAGCCACTTAGTTTTAAAGCTTAACTTGCTGAAGTGTTGATATAATTACACCCTTCACATAAGTGATAAGGGTATGTAAAAGTTTGTCATTCCGTTTGTAATTTCTTTACTATCCATTTGCGATGTATGTCTGTCCGTCTGTCCGTGTTATGAATGAAATCAACTTTCTGAAGCCCCCCGATATCGCATAGACCCGTAAGTGGTATCAAACTGTCAGAGATAGTCGCAGCAAAATCGCCCGATAAATGACCGAGATATAAGCAAAAAACCAAGACTACCTCCTTTTTTTTAGTCTACAACAACAACAAAGAAGATACTTATGCATGTAATAATAAAAAAACCACAAGAAAAGAAAAAAACAGAATCAGTCATGTTGATATTATTGAAACACACCCAAAACAAAAATTTTATTAGTATTAGTGTTCATACATATATCCTAGTTATGCAAACGTACAAAAGTATGTCCACCTACATTATTTATTTGTATAAAAAACTGGTCATAAATATTTAAAAAAAAATAAAAAATGTTTATCACTTTTATCAGCATGTCATTAGGTAGCCTTAAAACCCCTATTTTAACTATAAGACATTTTTTAAATAAACTTCAAATTCTATGGGGCCTTTGGCTATTTGTAAATTCTTAATATGTCCACCAGTGAATATTAAAAGTTACAAAGTTAAACATATCCTTATCACTCATGTGTAGTATATTAAAACATATAGAAAACTATAAAAGTTATACAAAATAAATAATTTTAAATTTACGTAGGGAAAATAAACACTTTTAGTATTTTAATAATTCATAATTCTTTTATTTAATTTAAAGATATTAATTTATAGTTTTACAAACATAGTTTAGATTTATTTTTTACACATATATATTCTGCTGGACAACTTGATGTTCTTACTTCAACTTTAATACTTAACTTTCAGACGAAAAGTTCCGCCCATTTATACTGGAAAAATACTCGTTCGTCTGTTGTAACTCTTTAGAACAATTCGACCAACAATGCACTTGTCTCCTTTTCACGAACGTCATATCAGTCAGTCATAACTAAGTCAGTAGTCAGTTCATAACCCTACTCGTCAATATGCCAAGAATCTTCTAGAATTTTACTAACGGACATTAACCCTGACATTCCCAAACAGTCCTTTCTGTTCAGTGACAATCTCATCCCACATTCGGCCACCTTAACGGGGTATTCGACTCGGATACTGGAACCCATCGCTTTATATGTTCTGCCACGGTTACAGTATATTTTGGGCCCTCAGCTTCTCCGATTTTCTCCACTTTATATCTTCCATATTTCATTATGGATGTTATTTTGTAACGACCAAAGTATTTATCCTTAAGCCTCATGCCAACTCCATATTGCGTGCGTTTAATGGCTACCAGATCATTAATCTTGTACTCTATTTCAGGCTTTCGATTTTTATTAAATGTTTTCCTATTCTCGTTCTGTTTTTTAGCTATGTGTTCTTTTGCCGATTCTCATTCCTTGTCTCTTTCTGCTTAAAATTTTTTAACTGCTTGTTCATTTAGAATTTCTTTAATATTTGCAAACTCTCCAATTCTCATTTCACATCCAGTCAATATTTTAAATGGTTAACATTGGGTAGATTGAGGGGGAGTACTGTTTATATACTGCTGAATTTTATTCACGTATTTATACCATTGATTTGGATTGTCGCGAGATAATTTTGTCAGCATCGGCACAAAAATTTTGTTCATTCTTTCGACCTGGCCATTTCCTCGTGATACTCCAGTAGCTATTAATAAATGCTGACTATTTCTGGCTTGATAATATTCTTAAAAAATTTTGGCCGTGAAGGCAGTTCCTCGATCTGAAATAATTCTCTTTAGGTTTCCAAACACAGCCGCCTGTTGCACTAACCGATCAATGACAGCATTTGCTCTAGTATCCTTGGTGGGATAAAGCCAAACAAACTTTGAAAACCCGTCGACGACCACAAATTTATGATTGTATTGCTTTTTTGTTGAAGTCACAGGTCCAACATGATCGATGTGATAAGTATCTAAGGGTTGATATTTTTTATCAATTGAGCTAAATATACCTTTTTTTGCCAGATTTTGTGTTGATCATTATGCATTCTATACAACTGGTAGCAACTTTATTAACTTTTGGACTAAGATTAGGAATAAAGAAATATTTCTCAATATATTCTTGTTTCTTTTTTGTAATATAGTGTCCTCTTTTATGGGCTATAGAAATTATCTCTTCCTCCATCTGCGAGGGCACTTTGTACAGTATGTCATGATAAATATAATAATCCTCATAGTGATCACTGTCTTAAACTTTTCTTACTGCTTTTACCCACATATCATTTAACTGAGCTTCCCTTAAACGGCGACGCAACGAATTCTCTATCAACAAGTAGGTAACTCTACTTAAAGCATCTACGTGTCGTATCCTGGTGAAAGATCTGAGCTGGATTTCGTAATTATAATCTAGAAACTCGAAGCGGTACCGCAGATTTCCTCATCGTCATTGCAAAGGCATTGCAATCAGTAACGATCTTAAATTTTATGCCTATTAAATAGATTCCCCATTTTTTAAGTGCCTCTGTTATCGCCAAAACTTCTAGCTCGTAAAAATGATACTTTTCTTCAGCTGGTGATGTCTTTCTACTCATATACTTCACAGGATGGAAGCATTGGTCTTCCGATTCCTTTTGAAGTAAAACTGCCCCGTATCCATATCTGCTTGCATCGGTATGCACTTCAGTAGGAGCCATTGGGTTGTATATTTTTAGAACTGGATCTTTCGTTAACGCGAGTTTAAGTTGCTTGAACGAACAGATCATGTCGTCACTCCTTCCCCTTTCGCAATAGGTCAGACATTGGCTAAGCCAGGGTAGCATATCCATTGACAAATCTACTAAAACATGAGGAAAGTCCTTTGGTCATTAGGTAATGGAAAACTTTCTATAGCTATGTTTTCTCTTTAGAAGGTCGAATAGTTCCTTGTTCAATGACATTGCCAAAAAAAAATTAATTTTTCTCCTCAGAAACTGACACTTTTTTCAGCGAATATGCAATCCATCTTTCTCTGCCAGTTTTCATAAGATTTTTAGCTTCATTATTCGCTCCGTTTCATTTTTCGATGGAATGACAACATCATCCATATACACAACAGCTATACCTTCTGCCATAAGTTCTCTAAATATTGCATTAATAAACCGGCAAAACACAGCGGGGGAATTAGATATTCAAAATGGTACAAACTTAAATTCGTACTGTCCGTTTTTGGTAACAAACGTCTTGTATTTAGTAGACTCTGGATCAACAGGCACATTAAAAAAGCCATTTTTAAGATCAAGTGTTGTAAAAACATTACCCTGCTGTAGCCTCTCTAACACGAACAATTTTTTCGTTTAATTTCCTGTAAACGCAGCATAATATTTTTGTACCATCTTTCTTAGATATCAGCACAACTGGAGAGGAATATTCTGATGAACTTGGTCCATTTTTGCCCTGATGCAACCATTCCGCAACTTGTGTGTCTAAGATCTTTTGATCTTCGACTAATATTATTATTCTTGGTATTTGTGCTACCGGGACATCATCCTTAAGCAAAATTTTCATACTGACTGGAGCAATGTAGCCTTGTCTAGGACTTTATTTTCTAATTATACAGTCAATTTCTTCCTGTCATTCGTTATCCTCAACTCGTTGTGTGCGGACGTGTTACGCGAGTGTTAATAAGAGCGAATATTTGTAATAGGTGGCAAACAATTTTTATTATATACATACATATTGTATACATAGTGAAAAAAAAACCAAAACAAACTTAATAAAAAAAAGCAAACGGTAAATGAGTTACAGTAATCGTCGTGACAGTGGGCCTAATAGCAGAAATGCTTATATTGTGTTAAGCTCCACAAGCGTGAGCAATGAAAACATTAGAGACCATGAATACAATAAAAACTATTTGAGTGAGAAACTAAAAATAAATACAAACAATTTAAGTGCAAGTGCACCAAATTTAAATAAGTGTTTTAAACAAGGGACAAATTTAGCCCAATCTCTTTTAAAAATTATAAAAAAAATACCGAGGTACCATCCTCATCGCGGTCTTCCTTATTGAATTAAGAAATTGAACCTTTAGGTGCTAAAGACGGTCACAGTCAATTTTCTTCACAAGCTCCAGGTAGGAATGGACCGTTGTATAACAGTTCTTAAGAGGGGAAGAAGCCCCAAATCGGCACCAAAAATTTTGAAAGATGAAGAAAAGCCAACCTCGTAGCAAAACCGTTTTGCCATTGTGCAGGAGGAAAATGATGCCCCATTACCCGAAAGGAAGTCTACTAAGCCTCCCCCAATATATTTGGGAGAGAAAACCTCAAATGACCTCATAAAGTTTTAGGTTGAATTAATAGGCGAAAACAACTTTTATGTTTCGAACATAAAGCGTGGTAGCACTGACGAAACTAAAATTCAACTGAATCGCGAAAACGTTTACCGCACTACGGTTTCCGAACTTAAAATACATAAGAAAAGCTTCTACACCTACCAACTTAAGAACGCAAAAGGTGTGAAATGTATTGCTTTAAATGTTGACCCAGAGGATATTAAGGCCAGTTTGTGCAGCAAAGGCTTTACAGCCAAGTTTGTATCAAACATAAGAAACAGGGAAAGGTAGTCTCTTCGAATGTTATATGCAAGCAACAAACGTTTGCGTTGATGAATTTTTCCATGCCTTAGTTATTTCGTCAGTGTATTGTCCACCCAGATTCTCCATAACAAAGGATCAGTTCAACAGTTTTTACAAATATTTAGGTCCCCGCTTCATAGCTGCTGGAGACTATAACACTAAGCATACGTACTGGGGCTCTGGCCTAATAGTCTCAGAGGTCGTGTTTTGTTTGATTCCGTATCTGAAATGGGACTTAACGTTTTTTCATCTGGACAACCGACTAATTGGCCAATTGGTCACAATAATATTCCAGACGTTATCTATTTTGGCGTAACAAAAGGTATATCCCCGGAACTTACCGAAGCTCAAGCCTCGTTGGATTTATCTTCAGACCACTCTCCCACCATAATCACTATTTTTAGTCCTCATCAAATACCAACTAGTGATATTTTTTCATTTAAAAGAGTTAATTTGTCAAAATACAAAAAATTTGTCGAAGATATCGATGATTGTCTGAGCAGCCTTAATGAGAACATAAAAAAAGCCGTTGATCGTGCTACTTCTTACTATCGTCAGACAAAATACAACAAAATTTTTTCAGCCGATGTGCAACAGCTTTTATCTGAAAAAAGAAGAGCCCGAAGAGAATGGCAAAAGCACAGATCACCTCAACTTAAAGCCAAGTTGAAGGAATATACAAACCAATTGAAAAATTTGCTAGAGGTTCACTGATTGCCATCCCTCAAGGAACACCTCGAAGGTCTAGACTCGACTCCTTAGACGAATTATTCACTATGGCGATCAGCGAAATATCTTAAAAGACCCGTTATCACGAAACCACCACTACGTTATCTGAGAGGATCCTGGGCAAGAAGTGGTGAAGAAAAATGTGATCCTGCCCGCAGGTCGTTTAACAAATGTCTTAACTCCAAATACATGCACTGACATGAGTAAATTACCGCCTGTTGTTGCTAGATGTCCTATGGAAATACGTTTTCAGTTGTGAGATGTCGTAGAGGCTATCAATAATTTAAATGCTAAAAAGCTTCTGGCATTGATGAAATCAGCAACAAAATGCTTTTAGAGCTGCCTTACACAGCAAAAAGAATAATTCTTTTTATTTTCATATTACGGCTAGAACATTTCCCGCCAGTATGGAAAGTTGCCTTGGTAAAGATGATTCCTAACCCGAGAAAAGATCTTTCGAAAGTGGAGTCTTACAGGCCTATAAGACTGTTACCAACTATGTCCAAATTGTTTGAACAGTTACTCAAAAACAAGCTGACTCCAATCCTGAATGAAAACAAATGCATTCCAGATCACCAATTTGGATTTAGAAATCAACATAGTATCTCAAGCTTTCGATAAAGTATGCCACGAAGGCCTGTTAAACAAACTAAAGCTAAACCTTCCAGCTAATATTTTCAACCTACTTGAAAAGTACATAACCGGTCGACAGTTTAAAATTAAAGAGGGAAACCAAATAAGTTCTTCTCAATCAATAGGGGCTGGTGTACCTCAAGGGAGTATACTAGGTCCAGTTCTGTACTTGCTTTACACAGCAGATATGCCAACCAATAGTTTTACACACACGTCGACATTTGCTGATGATACTGCTTTTCTTAGTTTTCATAAAGACCCTAAAGAGGCTTCAAACCAATTGCAGCAACACGTAACCCAAGTTGAAAAATGGGCAAAGTTATGGGGAATAAAAATAAATGAACAAAAATGCACCCACGTTACTTTTACGTCACGCAAGAAAACGTGCCCCCCAATTCTTATTAACAACCATACGGTACCTCAACGAATTGAGACGAAATATCTTGGCATTCACTTGGATCGCCGCCTCACATGGAAGTCACATATAGATGCGAAGTTGACATAGATGAAACTTAAAACGGCCCAAATCCACTGGCTAGTCGGTAGAAACTCTGTGCTAGGTCTTGATTGTAAACATTTACTTTACAACTAAATTTTAAAACCAATTTGGTGCTACGCGATACAATTATGGGGCACTGCTTAAGCCTCCAACATTGAAAAATTTCAACGCTGTCAAAATAAAATCCTAAGAATGATAACTGGTGCTCCTTGGTACATTAAAAACAGCAACATCCAAAAAGATCTGTAAGTTCCACTAGTAAAATGCGAAATTTTAAATTGTGTGGACAAGTATTTAAACAAGCTGGAAACACATCCAAATCCACTCGCTCGAAACATTTTGCAACATAGTGGACGCACTCGTCTGAAAAGAAGGGATACTACTGCACTTAGATGCAACTACTGAATTAATTAATTTTGTTATGAGCACTTAAATTTTAGTCAGGCACTGGCTGGTTTTAAGATTTGAATACTTATTGTTAGTTCGCCAAAGGCGAATATTCAATAATAAAAATATGAAAAAAAAAATTCTTCCTGTAGGTCAGTGCTTAAGTGTTGTAAATCAACTAACAATTTGTGCTCTTCCTCAATATTAAGGCAAACATCTTCAAACTCACTCACAAACTCTAAAGTATATCGGCTGTATTCATAAAAAAATCTAAATGTAAGTTTTAAATACATTTTAGCTAAAAAACATTGTTAATGTAAATGTAAAGTTAGGACAAGTCAATCACAGCACATAAACTGGATTGAGCGTTTTTTGTTTTTGGTCAACAAATGGCACTTGAACCGAGTTGACAATGGAATTAAAACAAGGTAAGGGTTTAAACACAATTATTTATTGATTGATATTTTCTTTTTCTTATATACTAAAATTACGCACAGTTTTTCTTATTCTAGGTGAATTTTGGAAGGTCAGCAGTAAAATTATTGCACAGTTTTACTGCTGTCCTAAAAATATAAGTTTATTAAATTTTGTGTAAAAAACAGTTGGTTTTTGATGTTGTGCGTTTTTGTTAGTTAATATACTTTTGGTAGTCAAATGCCCAGCTAAGCAGTTGACCCACTTTTGTTAGAAGTCAATGAATTCTTTCTTTTTGTAAACAAACAAACAGACTTTAGTTATAAACAAAAAAGTAAACTAAAGCTTAGCCAGCATTTGTTGCTCATGATCACCACAGCCAACTTTAAATAAACTTAGCTATAATGATCATTAGCTTGTATGTATAAACCATGATAAACAAATTTGTATAAACAAACATTTTAAGCCTAAAAGCGATTTTTTTAAACTTTATATTTATAAACCGTATTTTAGCTAAAACTATTTGAAGGATTTTTTAAATCTTATGTTGGCAATGCTAATAATTTTATTTGTCACTTGATTCATGGTGATTTAAAACAATGGTTATAAGTAGAGTCTTGCACATGCCAACATTTTGTTCATACATGTCGCTGTTAAAAATTTAATGCTATGATGTGTTATGCCTTTTGAAACATCATGTTAGGTTGTGTTGTGCTAAATCAAACTAATGTCTTGGCATGTTATTTTAAAAAGCATGCCAAGCATAGTTGCCAGATAAATTGGGTCCAATATCGTCAAATCTTGGGGAAAAAATCGTCAAAATCGTCAAAACAAGTTTTGAAAATCGTCAGAGAATCGTCAAGACTAAAATTTATGTTTTTTATTATTTTTTTACTTAATACTAATAAAAAAAAACGGGGAAACAATGTGCTTACAGGTAGTTTCATCAAAAGAAGTAACAAAAAAGGCAAAATTTCATTAAAAGCGAAACAAACTAAAAATAAAAAATCGCAAATATTTAAGAAATTTTTTATGTTAAAAACAATTTTATTTGAAACAAATACATAATTTGTTTTGCAGAAATCATTTTTCAGGGATCCTATTTCCAATCGTTGTTATAATATACAGTATTCTAACTAAAAACATTTCAACATTTTTAAATAAACAAGCAATGGCTAATATGGAAAGGCTAAAACTTGTCTCCTTTTTCTTTTAAACCGAACACATTAGATATGTATGTATATGTACATATGTTGTGTACATATGTATATACAAAAAGTATATTTTAGGTGTGTTGTACTGTGTGTGTTTCGAAATGTAAATAACAACTTATGATTAAAGAAGCAAAAGATTGACAGAAAATTCACAAAAAATTTCTCTGGAAACACTTATTCATGTTATTATATGAAATTTTAAAATCATACTTAATTATAATTAAATTTTTAGGTTCTGGCTAAAATCTAAAACCTTTAAAAAAATCGTCAAATTTAGGGCAAAAATCGTCCAATCGTCAAAAGCCATTTTTTATGGCCAAAAATCGTCAAAATGACGATAAATCGTCAAATCTGGCATCTATGATGCCAAGACACTTTTTTACCCAACTTGGCTGCGTAGAATGTTGATTTATTTATTTGTATGACGTTCTGCGTTTAATGCTCACTCGCTAAAGTAGATTAATATTATCAAAAGTATTATATTTTCTTAATTTTCTGAAGCAAGGAGGATAAAAAAGTATATTATGAATTAAAAATTTTATTAAATATTTTTTTGGGAATTTTCACATATAGTATGCTTTTGAGTTAAAATTTTGTATCTATATAAGAGTTTGCTTTAATAATGATAATAATAATCTTAGACGGTTTCATTATACACATAAATATAATTTTGACAAAATATGTATATGTATACATTTTCAAAATAAAATTTAAAAGTGGTAAATAAGAATGAAAAATAAGTACAAGGCTTAATATTTATTCATAAAATATCCATGTTTTCTCCATATAACGCAAATTCAAACAAAGGGCCGTAAGGCCAATAGATTGTAATAGTTGTCAAAATAAAAAATTAAAACAGAACAAAAACAAAAAAAAAAGGTTAGGAAATTTGCTTGAAATGGGTTTGAAATTGAGTAAAATGTAATAAAAATACCAGAAATAGGTTTGGAAATTCGCTTAAAATAGGGTTGAACCAATTTTAAAATTTGTGTATTTACATAAGGTTTAAAATAAGTTTTTCAGGCTAAAATTCGTTTGTGAATACAATTTTATTGAAATTTGCTTAATAAAGGTTTAAAATGCTGTTTAAATTTTTATGAATACAGCCGTTAGTGTGTTCACCCTTGGTTTTATAAGTGGGGTTGTTAGACTTTGGGACTAATTTCACGCCTTCTTCCGATACGATTAAATCCACAAACTGTAACAAGGTATTCCCTAGAATAGCCGGATACCTTATGTCCACAGCTCTCACTACGTAAAATCTTAATTTTAAGAGAATATTATCAACAACAACTGGTGCATCAAAGTAACCTTGTGTATAAAATATTGCTGCACCGGCGCCCCTGAAACGACATTGTTTCAATACCAAGGCATATTTATTTCGCAATTTTTCGTAAACGTCGCATCGAATGGTGCACATATTACAACCAGTGCCAATTAGACCATAGAATTCAATACCATTTATTTCCACTTTTTTAAACTTCATTCCTGGCTCAAAAGGTTCTTTGTCGTAAGAAAACATATTTACGTTGCCACGCTCTTTCTTGATTTCAGGTTTGTTGACCTTACAATCAGCTGCACGCTGTCGTACGTCCATACGTTTAAAACATCTTAATTGCCGTTCACCACAATCCTTGGCAAGATGATCAGGACTACCAAATTCAAAACATTTCTTTTTTGGGTCACTACTACTCTTCCGCTCTTTACCTTCTATCTTCGAATTATCTAAAGGACATACTTTACGAGCGTATTTACCTAACGAAGGACGAATCTTCTCGTATACTTTTATATTTTCCTTCATTTGCTCTACTGTCTTCGCCTGATATAAAATTGTTTTATTGAAACGAGAATCAGGTATGCCCTCAACAAAATAATCTAATAGGCCAGGAACATCTAGATTTATTGGTCTCCCAATTTCCATCGAAGCATATTGGTATTCACGGTAGGTTTCACTTTGGTTCTTACCGCGATTTCTTAGGAGCTTGTGAACTTCTGCATCTGATAACGTTTTTCCAAATTTTTCAATCGGAGCATCTTTTAAAGAAGCCCAGTCTTTTAATCCAGATTGACTTCTTACAAACGATCTTGCTGCATCTTTCAAAAGTTGTTTTGCGTAAATATACTTCTGTATTGAATTCCACCCAACGGTTTCAGCAATCTCTTCGAAATCTTCAACCCAATTATGAACTTTGAGGGGATCTGTGCCAGTAAAGCCTGATAAACTATCTTCTAAATCTTTCAAGGTGAACAGAGGGCCACTAAAACGAGATTCTTGAGCTGGGACAGCACCCAAATCCTGATATACGGAATTTGCTGATTCCGAATCTTCCCCATCGATTTGGTGACCGAAATGGTGAAGAAGCCTGCCCTGTAGTACCTGTTTCCGTCCTGTTGTGTCCAACTCTAATTCCCTCAACTTATTTCGCAAAGAGTCGCAATTCATCAACAAAATACTGTCCTTGTCCATTGTCATCTATTAATCCAGCAACAACTTCACGAATTCAAAATATCAACAATAAGCCAAGGTTTTAAAATAGTACCTTAAAATAGTTTAAAAACAAATTATTTAAAGTGAATGCCAGTTATTTACAAAGCAAGTGTTAAGTATATTAAATTATAGTTTGTTTTGTTATTAAATTTTTAAAACTTACAGCAACAAATGTATACAAGCAAATAAAATTGATGGCATCAACTTTTAATCTGCAACATTTAATATATAAGTAGCATTCAATAAACAGAGTCCAACTTCTTTAAATAACTAAACATACAACTTAATATTTACCAACTTTAGCGACTAAATTTTGTCAACCCAACTTTACAGCCAACGCTCTGTAAACATCAACAAACCCAAACCCAAGGATTTTTTTTTACAGATAATTCCCTTTTTAAAAATTTAACTTACGGATATTATTTTTTTGTTTTGCTACTCTTTTTTCTATTAGAACTCAAATCATATTTAGTTAGTTTTAAATTATCAAAAAGCTTTTATAGTGCCATCAACCTTAATAGGAATTCAAACTTAAATAATAAATGCAACTTATCTATATTCTATTCCAATTAGATTTCTTATTGGAGTCAGCACTATTCGCCTTCCTCAGCACTCGTTGTTATTTTTTTCTTTCAACTATTTGCACGCACCTTCTCCAACTTCAAATATATCTGCAGCATTGATTTTCTCGCTATGAAAGCCTTTCTTTCCCGCAACAAATTTCTCCTAAATTGTGACGATAGCGATTAAACACTCTTTTGCGCATAAAAAATTCTTCCAAAATGATCGACGTTAAACACAATGTTTTGTTGTTGCTCTTTTACGTTTATTTATTTCAATCGGCACACACAAAGTTACAAACGTAAATATGTTCAACATTCGATTTGGGGTGGTTTTTGCACAAAATCAACTAGTTTTATCTGACTTTTATTGTTTGTTTTTTTTTCTAATTCTCTTAAATTTATATTCGTTTTTAAAATTGTGCTTTTACTTTCAAAAGTTCTCTTTAAGCTACAAATTATTGTTTTTATATAACAAGGTATATTCATATAAGGTGGTCTTATTAAAAAAATTAAGAGAGTCGTTCTCTTACTCTTTATTTTTTTTATATGAATTTTGACACCAAAATTGAAAAATTTTTCGAGTTTAGTGTCAAACTCCATGTAGAAAAAATTAAGAGTAAGAGAACGACTCTCTTAATTTTTTTAATGCGACCACCTTATATGAATATGCCTTGCTTCAATCTGTAACGTCGTTGGATGTGTGTGTTTTTTTATATCTCTAACAACTTGTTTTTCTCTAAATCACTGACAATTCAAACGACAGTTTTTTTAAACAACTTTAGTTTTTTTCTTCAATAGAAAATGTTTAACTAATTGTCATTCCATTTGTGTGCACATCATTGTGTATCAAGCACTTATCTCCTTTTTAAAATCTAAGCAGGTCACCTCTTTAGAATAGTTTTTTACACAATTTTTTAACTTTATTTCTTTTCGCAAACGGCACTTTTAATTAATCCTGGACAATCCCCCAATTTGTAGGGAAAAAATTATTTTGGTATTTTATTAGTTTATAATTCTTTTATTTAATAAAAAGATATTAATTTATAGTTTTACAAACATAGTTTAGAGTTATTTTTTACACTTATATATTCTGCTGAACAACTTGATCTTCTTACTTCAACTCTACAACTTAACTTTCAGGCGAAAAGTTTCGTCCATTTATACCAGAAAGCTACTCGTTAGTCTGTTGTAACTTTTTAGAACAATTCGGCCAACAACGCACTTGGTTGCTTTCACTAACGTCATGTCTTAGTCAGTCATAACTAAGTCAGTAGTTAGTTCATAACCCTACTCGTCAATTATGAAAAATTTATGAAAATATTTTTTTTATACTTTTTACTATTATCTTTATTAATTACTGTTATTGTTTTAAATTTTGTAATACTTTTGTCAGCATGTCATAAGTTAGCCTTAAGAACCCTATTTCAATTATAAGACATATTTTTAATAAATTTCAAATTCTATAGGGCCTTTGAACATTTGTAAATTCTTAATATGGCCACCAGTGAATATAAAAAACTTTAAAGTTAAACTTATCCTTATCACCAATGTGTAGTGTATTAAAACATATAGAAAATTATAAAGGTTATGCAAAATAAATAATTTAAAATTTATGAAAATATTTTTTTTATACTTTTTACTATTATCTTTATTAATTACTGTTATTGTTTTAAATTTTGTATAACTTTTGTCAGCATGTCATAAGTTAGCCTTAAGAACCCTATTTCAATTATAAGACATATTTTTAATAAATTTCAAATTCTATAGGGCCTTTGAACATTTGTAAATTCTTAATATGGCCACCAGTGAATATAAAAAACTTTAAAGTTAAACTTATCCTTATCACTAATGTGTAGTGTATTAAAACATATAAAAAATTATAAAGGTTATGCAAAATAAATAATTTAAAATTTATGAAAATATTTTTTTTATACTTTTTACTATTATCTTTATTAATTACTGTTATTGTTTTAAATTTTGTATAACTTTTGTCAGCATGTCATAAGTTAGCCTTAAGAACCCTATTTCAATTATAAGACATATTTTTAATAAATTTCAAATTCTATAGGGCCTTTGAACATTTGTAAATTCTTAATATGGCCACCAGTGAATATAAAAAACTTTAAAGTTAAACCTATCCTTATCACTAATGTGTAGTGTATTAAAACATATAGAAAATTATAAAGGTTATGCAAAATAAATAATTTAAAATTTATGAAAATATTTTTTTTATACTTTTTACTATTATCTTTATTAATTACTGTTATTGTTTTAAATTTTGTATAACTTTTGTCAGCATGTCATAAGTTAGCCTTAAGAACCCTATTTCAATTATAAGACATATTTTTAATAAATTTCAAATTCTATAGGGCCTTTGAACATTTGTAAATTCTTAATATGGCCACCAGTGAATATAAAAAACTTTAAAGTTAAACTTATCCTTATCACCAATGTGTAGTGTATTAAAACATATAGAAAATTATAAAGGTTATGCAAAATAAATAATTTAAAATTTATGAAAATATTTTTTTTATACTTTTTACTATTATCTTTATTAATTACTGTTATTGTTTTAAATTTTGTAATACTTTTGTCAGCATGTCATAAGTTAGCCTTAAGAACCCTATTTCAATTATAAGACATATTTTTAATAAATTTCAAATTCTATAGGGCCTTTGAACATTTGTAAATTCTTAATATGGCCACCAGTGAATATAAAAAACTTTAAAGTTAAACTTATCCTTATCACCAATGTGTAGTGTATTAAAACATATAGAAAATTATAAAGGTTATGCAAAATAAATAATTTAAAATTTATGAAAATATTTTTTTTATACTTTTTACTATTATCTTTATTAATTACTACTGTTATTATTTTTAGTTTTTAATTGCTTTTTTATTACTGTTACGTATTTGTAAAAGTTATACATTACACATGTTGTTGTAAGAGTGTCTGTACGTGTATATACATATGTTTGTCAATCAATCTTCCTATCAAGCAATTTCTATTCAAAATGACAAATATTCGATACAAAAGGAAATTAAAACTCATCAAAAATTATATAAATTTTTTATCTAAAAAATGTCCCCGTTCGGGAAAGAACGTTTCACTACAATAAAAATTACTTCATGAGACGATGTAGTTACTTTTAAAAGGCAATAATTAAAAAAATGTAAAATTTTGTTTTTAAAATATCTACTATGGAACCAAAATATATCTTCTTCTGTATCGAAAAAGTATTATATTTTTATACTTTTAATTTATAAAAGTATATATTTACTTATTTAAAGGTTTTTTAACTTTAAAATTTACAATTAATTTTAACATAACGAAGTTAAAATATTGAAATTAATGTAAACTGTTTTTCTAAAATGTTTACTATCATCCAGTAGATCAAAAGAAGTTACTTAATAGATATTTTTATCCCAAAACTAACTTCCAATTGTTTAGAGGGTTCTTGCATTTATTTGCCTTTAAGTCAATGTTTGTTTAAAGATTTGCATGTGTGTACGGCCTCTAATTCCCTTACAAATTGTATAAATGTAATAAAAAATCCCAACTAGAACTCAAGATAAACAATTTTATAAATTTTTAATTTTAATTTTTAGGCTCAAGTTCAATGCTTACTAAATTCTCATTATTTTGCAAAATGAAGTATTTTTAGTTTTTTACTCTTTTAGCGTTAGTTAAGAAAGGAAAAAATTTTTGTATTGAAAAAACGTGTATTCTATTTACTGATACTAGCCGAGTAGAATGCATTTTTGAAAAACACCTTCGATTTTCATCATCAGTACTCTTTGTTAGGTTGTAGGTTATTATATTTGGTTGTAAATATCAGCCGTTTAACTCATTCTCCTATTGTGGCGTGGTGAGTCAGCATGAATTTTTTTCCATTTAACACTAACTAAATCAAGGCTTTGTTTTTTTTTTCCTTTTTTATGTACTAACGCCATCTAGATGTAGTTTTTTGACCATCTGCCATACGGTATTAAAGACTACGTAATATTTTTTAATTAACAATTTTTAAATTGTAATAGAGTAAAAAACTAAAATACTTCACTTGCAAAATAATGAGAATTTAGTAAGCATTTTATATATTTTAAAGAAATTTGGCATATTAAGAAATAAAACAAGGTTTGGTTCAGTAACAAGGAAATAAAGTGAGGAAAAAGGACCCCAAATTCATTTTTTAGGTCGTAATTTTTAAGCCACATACCTCCCCCTGTTGACTCCTTCCATATTTTAAGGTTAAATTCCATATTGTGTTTATATAAAAATCAAAACATCTAAGAGTTTAAGAAAACAATATTGAAAAATAAACATTAATAAACTAACTAACATTGAATAAGTTTTATTACCTATTTTTTTTTGTGACGGGTGTGGCCTCACATTTTAAGCTAAAATTTACAAACATTATTTAATAATGCAAGGCTTCCAAGGATGGGAAGGTTTTAAACTTTTAATATTTTTTCTGAATTAAATTAAAAACCGCTGAGTAACTTAAAAGTTAACGCGGTATAATTTAAACTTTTAAAGTATCTGTTGTAACTAAACAAGAATATTTATTTTAAAATTACATATAATAAAATTGGTCCGGTGGTCCTTAAGAATCTTAATTTTTGTTAAAAACAGTAACAATACTTTATTGTGAATAAAACCATTATTTATCCAACGGCTTTAACATTAGTAAACTTACGTAATTTTAAATACGTACGGTTTTATGATTTAACAATGAAAATATTTATTTGCTATTTTCTATTTTTAATTAGTTTTCAAAAAATAAAAGTGTTCGAATTTTTGTCCAAGAATTTAAATTTCTTTAATTGCAGGGCAAATAATTTTGAAACCGTTTAGAATTTAAAAAGTAATATTTGTGTACCTTAAAAATAATTTTATTTAACATTTTTTTCAGACTATAACACAATTACTGAAGCAACTTCTTTAAAAAAGTAAAATTAAAAAAAGAAATTAATAAAAAAACTTATCCATAGAATTTTGGATTTAAAATTAATTAACAAACCAAAGCATTCAAAACCTCTTTCAAAAAACAAAAAAAAAAAAATGTAATCAAAATTGCTGGTAGCGAAAGATGGATTGTTGAGCGTTTTAAAGAACTCTTGAATATTTTGGTTTGCTTATAGTAATTCTCAATAAGTTTACAAAAGTTTTTATATAAAGCAGAAAATATTGATAAAGTTTTTTTACAAGTTTGGTTGAAGTCAACTTCTGATCTGGAGTAAGAAACAATGAAATTTGGGATCAAATTCTGAATAAATTTGGTAATTTTTAAAATATTTTATTTAAATTAATTGTTAATTAATTTCACCACGTTTGTGGGATTTTTTACCACGTTTTTTGAAAAAGTTATAAGTTATAAAAAGAAGGTTCAAAAAGGTAACAATAATTTGTTGAATTTTTTTCATCAATTTTTTGAATAAAGTTATAAAAAAAGTTGCAAAAAGGTAACAATAATTTGGTTACAAATTTATTATTACCAATTTTTTAGATTCACACTTTAAATATTCCAAATATATTTTTTTTTATGTTTTGCAAAGACAATTTTTAAATAAAAAACTGTATTCATCTGGTTTCAAGATGGATAGTTGATTAAAAATGTATGATTTTTCTAAATTAGTTTATACCTTCTTTCCACCTTTTCAATTAAAGATGACGATATGAAAATATTATCGCATGCATGTTTGCATTTGAAGTACGTATGATATTCTTTTTATCCTTCTGCAATATGGTTTATGACTTTCTACTATTGAATTGAGTCACAAAGTTTTCTACTTTTCTTGCAGTTATTGCTGTTGTTGCTTGCAATTGTTGATAGTCATCTCATACACCTCATGTGAGTGAGTGTGTTTATCTAAAAGTTTTTACTGGAAAATTCAATTCCTGTTATTTCTACTAACGTTAGTGTATATGTGAACGTCTTCTATCTGCTGAGTTCCTTTTCTGTGTGGAACAATACATATTGTTCATAAATGTTAATTAAAAATTTGTCACTATGTTATCTCTACACTTACTGGGGATATAGTTAAGGTCTTATGGTTAAAAACTTGCCAAGTGGCAAAGACAACAAAAAATCAAAACCAAAATTAAAAGTTAAGCATTAAACTTAGTTACTTACCACAAGTTGCGAAAGTCATTTATTTTAATGTGCAGGGAGAAACAAAAAAAAAAAAAAAAGATTGAAAAGTTAAAGCAACTTTTTTAATTTTTTTTTTGCCAATTAAAACGTGTCAAAATATATGTCATTTCACAAATAAGTTTTAATGATAATTTTTGTAATTTAAAAACTTTTTTATTATGGATAATTAATTGGTTTTTATTTTATTTGAGCAAGTTAATATTCGATTTTGGAATTTTAAGTTTGGCGAATAATCGATTAATGTTTTTTAACTCGAACAACTCAAGTTATTTTCGCCATTTCCGCAATTTTTTTAATTTTATTCGAGGTTTAGCTTCAGAAAGCGTATTTTTAACTTTCAGATACTATTTTAAAAATGTTGTACAATGTAAATTTGTTTAAGATATTCCTCTTGAGAAATATATAGATTCCTCAGCAAAAGAACTTCTTAGCATTTGAGGTCTAGAATGAATCAGGCCAATTCTAAATACTTTGTTCTGGAGTGAAGTGCATTTTAAAGAGAGCATTCTGCATCAACTGAAGCAATTAGTTGGACGTGGTGATTCTTCCTAAGAGCTTCTTTTCTAATAGTTTTAAACAAGTAGTGCAGTTTGTAGCCGATCGTTGTCATGATAGAATATTACGGTTTAATAATTGGCTACAAATTTTGAGCGTTTTTAAGTCAGCTTTTTAGAACTCAGTTGCATTTAAAACAGGCTTCTGTGTTGGTCTGGCCAGACTTAAGCAGTTTATAATGGGTATGACCCTTTAAATCTCCGAAAATGCAGTGTTACCTAAGTGCCAAAGATATTTGAAGTTGGTATCGCTTTAGCTGGCTGTCCAAGCTTAACATACGATCACTTACACCTTGGATAATCCTTATTGATCCATCTTTTTTTTTAGCAAGTTGTGAATCAGTGTAAAAGTAATTATCTTTTTTGGCATTAAGTAAGCATTTTGGGCACGAAAAATCGTCTGTCAAGGTCTTGCGTATCCTCTTCGTATTGTGGCCAATTTCCCTGCCTTATTCTTAACAAAAGACAGCCAGAGGTAAAATAATTACCAAAATCAAGGAGAGTTTAAAGTAAAATAATATTATTTAAATATTAGATAAATCGACGTACAATTTTCGGGTAATTTTTTATTAGAATTTGCAATTTTTCTTACTAAAGCGACTAACCGACTAAAATTTAATCGACTGATACTAAGGTAAGTACAAGGTGGGCCAAAACAAAACATCCGATGTTGTTTGGCTTTCATTTTTTTCTAAATGAAAAAAATTCGAGTCTGTTTTTGATATGTTTTTATGATCCCTTAGAATTTTATTGGTCAAGTCACAATTGATTTCAATAGGGGCTCGTTTAATCACTTCGGCGAGAACTTCGGGCGACAGATTCTCGCTCCCGTGCCGAATGTTGCCCTTGAGGGCTTCCAGAGTCTCGGGCTTGTTCACGTTAACACGGGACTTAAAAAACCTCACAAAAAAAGTATATAAAACGCCAAAACATGAGATGAGGCGAACAGCGAACGCCGCCTTTAGATTATCGGTTGTGGCTCGCGGAGTGTCTGCCGTTGTTTTAACCACATGTCCTCCAGTTCCATTTCGTTCAACTGCGACAAAAAAATAAATTGGCTTACATGGCCCTGTAGCGCGGACCGTTCACTGATGTCGTTTGACTAGCGGCGTCCCGAAAAAAATGGCCGGATGGCTCCGCCAGCATGCAGTCACTTTAAATGGGTGAAAAGGCTCCTCGTGCAAGACTCGTGGATTTGTGGTGTCTAGGCAACGATAGTTTTTCTAGTTCGCCTCGTCGCTCATTATGATTTTGGCAAAAAATCGTCCACTTCGGCCTCGAGATTGAGGATGGCCTGGGCGTAGCTTACACGCGTTTGGCGGTCGACAGGCAGCAGCTGATGCACGGACTGGACTTTGTACGGGACCATGCGCAGGTATTTGACTACAATTTGCCGTATGGACGACTGGCTGATGGCTAATTGCGAGGCACGGCGTCCGGTCGATGTTTCTGGTGACAGATCGATATCCTCTCCAACTGCGGCGATATTCTAAACAGAACGGGTGTTCTGGGGCCGGCCAATCTTGGCAGCGTTTCGTGTGGTCCCATACTCTTCAAGGTTGGTGGGCAAACGGCGCAGTGTTTGCGCAGTTGGTGCCGGACGACCGGGGAATCGGCGACGGAATTCCTGCTGCGCCAACACCACAGACGAATTGTTACGCAAAAAACGATTACTTTGCGTTCTTGGGGAGTGTGTCGCTCCATTGCTTGTTCACTTGTATTCTACACCTGTCTAGTTCACAAATGTCAAAACATATTTGACATTGGCCGCCATTAGCAAAAATAAGAGCATCTTCCAATAGAATGATTTCTTTTGGCCCATCTGTTACATACATACATATATTAGTACATGTATGTATAGATTTTTTTGAACCTTAATAAGTGTTGCTTTTTTAACCTTGTTTTAGCAGCTTAACTTTTACACATTCTTTATAGAAGTAAATCTTAGCTTTAAGGTCACATAAAATTAACACAAAATTGAAATAAATTTGAGTTGCCAATGAACGAAATTAAGAAATTTTTATTTGCTCGTAATGTTATTGTCCTTTAATAATTTTTGAAAATTATTTCGAATTTAAATTTAAAAAAAGGATTAAGTATTCGGTTTTAGTTAAAATTCTAAAGAGTTTATCGCTACCTTAATATAAAAAGGCCCTAACTCGTATTTTTCAAGTCTAAATATTTTTGGCTAACTGTGATTTGTGAGCAGATCATTTATCGAAATTAACGAAAATCTGGGCTTTTAGAAATATACGTGTTAAAGCCTTTCTATATTAAGGTAACGATATGTCTATGTATTATACAAGTAATAAGAACAAAATGTTAATTGAAATAATAAAAAAGGGCATTAGTCATTAAGCAAGCTTTAACAAATATTTTTGTTGAATTTTATGTTTTCACATGTTTGAGCATTAGTTTTATTAAACAACTTTAGAGAAGGATGAATGTGTTTTAACGGCTTGAAAATTATTCTGTTTTTAATTTTAAAACATAAAAAACTTTAAATTCAAAATACCCCCTAATTAAATCTCCCTTTAGAATCATTAAAAAAATTAGAAAAATGTTTACATAATAATTTACGAATTTTTAAAGGAAAGTTAAAAGTTGTGTTTTTAAGGTTCATTCGTCACTAAAATATGTGAACATTTCGTAAATTTCTTAAATCGCATTTGGTAGGCCAACATGTCTGTGACTATGTGTATGCGTGTTGGCATTAATTTACATATGTATGTATTTCCTCACTTTTAGCTTTCAGCGGATAACATTTGCACACAAAATCTTTGGGGTCTAGGGAATAATAATTTCTCTTCAGGCAGGTTTTAATAAATAAAACAACAACAAACCAAATACACGTGCCAAACAGATTTGATTAGAAAAGGAATTTTAATAAGAAATAATAAAGTGTGAGGCATTTTCAGGAGGGGCTAAAGAAATATTTCAAGTTATTCATAACTTTATAAAAGCATCGAGTTATAATTTTAAAATTCTGAATCACGTTTTCGGAAGAAGGAAGTTTTTTGAGAAACCTTTGTTGAACGAAGAAATTTTATTTTAATATATTTAACACATTCCAACATGTGTAATAATATATGCAAATAGGGAAACTTTTCATTTAAACATTGACAAATTTTCTCTTTTAAATTGGATTTTTCATTGGCACAAGAAGTTTTAACTTTCCAGATTTTATTTTATTTTAAAATTTAAGAAAAATTATTATATCTAAAATACGTTGTAAAATTAGTATGCCCGGATATAATAATAGTCTGAAAATAAGCTTTAAATCTATCTTAGTCCAGAGTGTCTAATTTTATATTTCTGAATGAAAATGTTTTTTTAGTTTTGCTGTTTCACTGTTTGACGTAGAAGATCATTTATTTCTTGTTCGAAATCACTACACTTCTTGTTTTCTAAAGTATGGAATCTTTGTGGTTTTAAAGTCTAAGAATCACCTTAAACTATAGAGATCGACCTAAAATCACTTTCTAAGTCGATTAAAGCGTGTTCGTCCGTCTGGGTGTCTGTTTATTCTGTAATAAAAGTACAGGTTTAAGATATTTAATTTGAAAAAAAAATATTAAAAATTCGGCACATATACTAAAAAAATTAAGAAGAGTGGCCACCCCTTTTTAACGTCAAATCACCCTTTTGGGAGATGCTCTTATTTTTGCAAATGGCGGCCAATGTGAAATTTGCTTTTACATTTGTGAACAAGACAGATGTTAAATACAAGTGAATAAGCAATTAAGCGATACACTTCCCAAGAACGCAGAAAAATTGTGTCTATTTTTTGCGTGACAATTCGTCTGTGGTATGGTGGCGAAATCATAATGAGCGTTGAAGCTCATTTCCACCTCATCGGGTACGTAAACAAGCAAATCTGTCGCTTCTGGGACACCGAAAATTCGCGAGTGATGCACGGGGAGCTATTACACCCGCTCACATTAATGGTGGGCTGTTTACGCTCGAGGAGTCATCGGACTATTTTTTACAAAGACGCCGCTAGTCAAACTACAACAGTGGACGGTGCGCGCTATTGGGCCATGTTAGCCGAGATTTTTCTGCCGCAATTTAACGAATTAGGACGAAAGGACAGGTGGTTTCAACAAGGAGCAAGGTCACACTCTGCGCGAGCCACAACCGATATTCTGAATGCGGCTTTCGCGGGTCGCCTCATCTATCATTTTGGCGATATACGCTGGCCTGCAAGATCGCCCGATCAAACCGTCTCAGACTTCTATTTGTGGGGTTTTTTGAAGGCCCGTGTTTGCGTGAACAAGCCCGAGACCCTGGAAGCTCTCAAGGATATAAGTGCGAGAATCTTTCACCTGAAGTTGTCGTCAAAGTGATGAAAAATACCATAAAACGAGCCCGTATAGCAATCAAATGTGACGGCGCCCACTTGACCGATATCATCTTCTTGACTTAACCAATAAAATTGCAAAAATTCAAGTAAACATAATCAAGAAAAAGAATCGAAGTTTTTCATATAGAAAAAAATTAGCGCCAAGCAATATCGGATTACTTATTTTAGCCCACCTTGTAATGGATATATAAACAAAAAGTGCTATACAATTAGAGAGGTGCATATTGCCCTCGGGAACAGTCCTTAATTTATTTTTTTTTAAACTTATAACCTTAAAAAAAGGAAAAAAGGGTACCAAATATGTAAGAAAAATATTTTTGTCCACTTAGTAGCTTACTTCCGACCTCTTTATGGCTAAACAGTTCTCAGTTTACGATTTCAAGGGTTAGATTCTTAAAAAAAAAGGACGCAAAAGGAATCAAAAATCTTAAAAATTTTAATTAAGAACAGTTTTTTTGTTTACTACCGATCTCTATGTGGGTCAGTAGTTATTATTTTTATATTTCTAGGCTTATAAGCTTAAAAAAGGCAAAAAAGTAACAAAACTGTAAAAATGTGCCCGTTTGGCCACAAATATTTACTTGCAAACTTAATCTGCGTTAATTTTCCTACTTGTAGGTCACCCAAAATTACAAAAATATCAAAGAAGTGTTTTTTGTCCAGTTAGGTGCCAGCCGACTTTTATATGGATCCATATTCCTTAATTTCGAATTTCTGAGCTTATAAGCTCAAAAAAGACAAAAGAGTACCAAAAATGGAAAGGTGTACTTTCTTATCCTTTTTCGGTTGACTTTCGACCTCTACGTGGGCCGATTTTTGTCTGTTTCTAGACTCATTATTTTTAAAAAGCAAAAAAGTAACGGTAGTGCAAAAAAGTACTTTTGTCCACTTAGTTTATTTCTGACCTCTAAATAGTCCTTGGTTTAATATTTCTAGACGTATAATCTTTAAAAGGCAAAGAAGTATATGAAAAAAGTTAATATTTGGTTTAAAAATATTATGTATTTTTTTTTTATAAAATATTTATATTTGATAATTTATTTTTATAACTTTGTTAAATTCTATATTTAGCATCTATAAATATTAAAGCTAATTTTTTTGATAAGATAATTTAAGCTGGTAAACAGGAGGTTATCACTTGTTTCTTTTTTTTTTTTTTTGTCTTGATTTTATGTACTTGCTTTTGCACAATATCTAGTTTTTAACTTTATAAGCACGCATTTAAGATTACCTGAAAACAATTTTAGCAAAAAATTTTAAACTACAACTACCAAAAGTATTACCTATACTATGGTGTTATAATAAGGTGACCTCGTCCCTACAAGTACAACTTCCTGTAAAAATTTAGCATGTATCTTGGTGTTGCTTAATTCTTGCTTAGTTGTCAAAAATGTTGCTATCACACATACACAGAGTGTACACAACCATTATACAGGGTGTCCGTCACCAAGGAATACTACCTTGTTTGCTTATTATTCCTATTAAATGAAAGAGAATGGATCTTATGTTGATAAATGTTTTATTTAATGTCGGAAATTATGTATAAAATACAATATCAGATAAATGTCCACCACTGTTAGCCTCGATTGCGATTAAGACACGTTGGTTTATCGAATATTTATCCATAATAAATTTGCCACTTCTCTACTTCACGACTACCCAAATATGAACTGTCAGGACAAATGCTTACCAAAAGTGCGGCAAAACAAATTATAATACCTTGCCGGCGGACACCCTGTATAGCATAAAAAATTTGTCAAGCTAAGCTGAATAACATTTGGCGGAAATAAAAGGCAGCTGATCAGTTGTTCCTACCTTGTTTAATGTACCTTGACCTAAACGTTAAGGTACCTTTACACGGTAATACAAAGTAATTAGATTTTGTAGAATCAAAATATTATGAAATTCTCTCCGTGCTTAAAAAAAGAGAATAAAAATCTGTTCTAACTATTTTTCATGTTTACACAGATGAGGTTGGTAAAATCAAAATCGGTTGTTTCTTGCCACTTTCCTTTTGGGGTAACGCCATATGGTTAAGGTTCAACAATATTAACAGAAACAACATGAAAAAAATCTGCTTTTATTTTGATTGTTTGTGTATTGTTTCATTAAGTGTAGCCACCTTCATTAGATGCTGTAAGTGCTGCCAATCTTTCACACCTCTGATGTGATGAGAATACACAAGTTTCTAAAATGGTTTAGAAAATAAACATTTACCGAACACTTGTCAAATTTTGCATCCGTATTCTCTCCTACCCAATACATTATGCTTTTACATGATGAGATTTTGTATTATCCCACAACATTTTTTGACATATCGAAATATATGTATTACCATGTAAAGGTACCTTTCTACAAAATCTAATTACTTTGTATTACCGTGTAAAGGTACCTTAACAAAGAGATTCGGCAAACATAAAAATATTTTAGTGACGAAACAACTTTTGAGTTTTCCAGCAGCTTATTAAATTCGTATATTTTTTGCTCTTAAAGTTAAAATCTTTGTTTTGTTTTTATATGTTTTTAACATGTTTTTTTGGTTTTAAGCAAAATTATCAGTAGCAAAAGTAGCATCTCCTAGATAACAAGAACAAACAACTGAACAGCAGAAAATAGAGCAACAACAAAAAAACAAGTTAGTGCATGTTTTGCTGTCTTCATGTAAAAGCCATAAAATATTATGGCAAGGTGCTGAGTGGGAGCAAGGCAAGCTGGAAGGAAGGAATAAATTTATGATTGTAAAATATTTTTTGTCTTTGTGGTTAGACAGACATGAAGACAGATAGACAGACATATGGGAAAATATTTATATCAAAACTGCTTTAAAAGTTTACATGGATTTAATAATAATAAAGCTCTATCTTGCATACAGGTTGACATACAACATTCATACATAAATGTGTTAAAACTTTTGCGCTCGTAAACTACTGTAGTTAAACGTATGTTTGTGTGTATACTGAATAAGGTCGTAGAAGAAAAATTTGTTAACTTTAAAAGTTGCAAGTGTTCGTTATTTTAAAAAAATAACTTACATAAATTAAAAAAAATTATTCCATTATTAAAATTATAAATTTAAATATTTTTATGGCCCAGGTATGCAAATAATTCATTAGAATTTTAAAAGTTTTTTAGATAAAGAAATATTAGGCAGATATTATTTTTGTATTTAAAAATATAAGATGCATTTTTAATTGCATATGTTTTGGATACGCTTTTTGTTGCTAAGTGAAAGAATGCCCATGGTACATTTTGGGTTAATCAATGATGTTTTGGCGTGTTCTTCTGGCTAGCTGGTCTTATTTTCTTTGTGATCGAAGCATTTCTTATACAAACCTTACTTCAAATAATTTCTTTGGCAAAGGAGGGATGTATTTTATAAAAGGGGATGATCAGTATATACATAATTTCACTACAGCTCCTGAAGCCCAATCCTATATGCTTTTACGACCAAATAAAGTATATGAGAAAAGAACGCGACACTCCTACACCTTTAAAGTGAAAAAAATTTAAACAAAAAACCGAAAAGTTTGTTTTCAAGGTATTATTTTTAAAAATTATGGATCAATATGTATGTATATAAAACGTTGCATATTTATTTTACAATTTTTTTATTTTTTCTTATGCACGATCAGTTATGCGGACACGAACGCTACAATACTGGAAGCTACTTCCGACTGCATCTAGAAAAATGCAATAATCTGCGAATTGGAGCCCTATTTTTTAAGGATTTTTTTAAGTTCAAAAGGACTCTTATAGCGTTCAAAATATATACATATGTTAAGTTAAAATATTTGATTTCGCATAATTTTCATCCTTAAAATTCCATTATTACTTTAAAATTTTTAATCTCAGAAATAAATTTAATGTGTACGAGTAGTATTTCATTTTATAAGTTTTTATTTACATATGTATATATGTTTAGTTTAGAAATATGTATACCATAGCAAAGGGCAAATGATATTAAATATTGCTCTTACAGTTTAAGCTGCTTTTCATTCCAAATGTTTATGGTACAAGGAATAATACAATTTTCTAATGTCTTAATCATTTGGTTTCCTTTAAAATTTTTCTCTTTTTTAACCCCTTTAGTTCTATCGGAAGCACATTAATACGCAAATTTAAAAAATATTTTAACTGTTTTTGCAATCGAATTCAACTGAGAAGTCATTTACCGTTAATAGTTTTTGTTGGGTAATTTATTATTAAATTGTGTAAAATTGTTGCTGGTAGTAGAATTCCATAGAATAAATTAAATGAAAATACCTAGCAGTATTCAATAAAAAATTCTTATGCCATAAACACATAGACGACAGCAAGCAACACAGCTACACGACTACAAAGGCAGCTGGCTGAATCATTGCCATGCAGTTAGCTATTAATTTATATTGAAGACAGCGGCTGCATACATATACCAGTGTTGTTAATTATCATCATGGCACAACTTTCAATTCGTTTAATTTTTAGACAGTAAATTATTTGGTGATATTTAGTTTTTTTTTAAATTGGAATAAAAAAAGTTGTTGTAAATTTTAATACATATTTGGTGAATTCACAAGGTCTTGTGAAATCATATATTGTAAAATAATAGAACCAAAAAATATGACCGTTGTGAACAACTCTTCGTATATTTGTAGGTGTCGTATTTAAAATCTAAATCAGCTGATACGACCAAACGATAAAAAACAGGCACATATGTATGTACATAAATATGGTGCTGCTCTTGGCTTAACTTAATAATTTGTAGAAATTAGACCCATGAAAACACAAAATGGTCTATATCTAACCTGGTTAGAATCTCTAAAATTCATTAAAATAAGCAAAGTTTTAATAAAAAATCACAAGAATTTTGTTATTTTTTACGTAAACAAAAAACAGCTGATGTGTCAGAGAGCAGTGCCGGCTATTTTTGCAGACGGAGGCGGCTTAAGGAATCTTTTTTGGCGGGTTTGCCTAAGTTTTTAGTATAGACGTTTTTATCGGATGCGAGTGCTAGCGGCTCTTAAAATTTAATTAAAAAACTCGCCGTTTCGTTTTAGGCGCTTGGCGCATGACTTTGTATATAATATGACATCACAAAAAACATATCAAACAAAGTTGTATTGTTTCACAACAAGTTTCGTATGAAGAGCAACAACAAAATTTTTATGCTATTGTGAAATTATATGACAATAATACAATACGCTATCGTATCGAACCTTGTGAATTCGCCAATTAGCTTGAAAGATGATCAAGTTCTAAATACATGTACTATTAATTAAGATCTCAGCCATTACTAAATAGATAAACTTTAAAAAAATAAAACCAGCTTTGAGCAGATTCAACAAGAACTAATAACCAGCAAGTTTTGCTACGAAATATGCAACGAGATAGTTTTGCAACTGACTAAAGGCGGTGGCACATAGAATCCGTCGTACGGCATACTTCGCCTTTTTTAATTGGCAGCTAAGTTGAAAAACATGTTTTATTATGAACAATGTCACATTCAGTAGGTCTCCTTTAACGTTATGTACTAAAGTTGGGCAACTTTGAACGTACGTCAAGTACTACCAGCTACCAGCTGGTTCATAACCATTATTTTGATTAATATTAAATATAAAAAAATCAGCTGGTTTAACATCCGTTTATAAAAGATTCTATGTGCTTACCTCTTGCGTTGTTACGGTAATGTCAGTTAAAAAAGGCAACGCTTGAAGTACGACGGATTCTATATTCCACCGCCTTAAAGTTGGTGGTCCATACCACACGTTCTTTGCGCTGTAAGTTCCTGCATCTGTCAAAAAAGTAGAACAGTGTATTTTTGTGTGACAAGAAACACACAAAAAATTGCATGGAACGAATCTGCGCAAAGAACGAATAAAATATGTTTACTTTTTACTTCTGAATAAGTCGCATGCTCAGTGAAAAAATTACAGATGTTTTTGTTTTCCAAAGATGACAAATTTTTATTGCTATCGAAAAATATGTGTGTATGGTAGATACTATTTTTGTAATATTTTGTGTTAAAAACCGCATTTAAAGAAGGAAAATACTTTTATTGTAAATTTTGCAAATAATTTCAAGATTAAAATACTTAAAAAATAATTTTTAATACAACTTTATGCACTCAAAATTTATACTGTTGTTATCGACTACTTTTATATTTTAAGTGTTATCTCTGTTGTGTTAGAAAACAGCTGATCGTAACAAATAACTGGTCACACAAAACGTGTTGCATGTAACTTGGCAAAAAAACGTATAAGATGTACAGAAATATGATACGCATAGAGTGCATTCGCGCATATAACGTGTGGTATGGACCTCCGGCTTAAAAAAAGGAATGAAATGAATCTATGAAGGAACACTAGTCAATACAATCAGTATATTTCTTCTGATAAAGCCCCAAGCGAACTATTTTAACCAATTGTTATCCTGTTTTTTTTTTTAATTTTTGTAACGAAAGAGTCTTTCATCCCAATTACTCATCCAAAATAAGTAATATCGGCTAAACCTTGACCGAGTCAAAAGGAAATGCCTGAAATAGTTCACTTTATCTCAAAATATTTTGACAACTACTCCCGCCACAAAACTTGAAATAGAATAGGAGCAAGGGGAGTTATAGCCTCCATAAAAGGGGGCTATTTATATAAAATATTTGAAACATATCGAAAACTTTAGTAAAAATCGATTTTAATTTATTTACCATTGCGAAAATAAAAGTATGATGAAAGCAAAGGGAGTGGCAGCTCCCATGAAAACAAAACATTTTTTTTCTCTTATTTTTTGCAACATTTGGAACAAAGCAAATAGTTTGTTATTTTTCGTTACGGTATTTTTAAATTCACTTAATTTTTTTAACCGGCTGACTTTCTTGAGTAAAGGGTGTATGTATGTTTGTGACTAATAAACAATTCTATTTTACGTCTTAAATTATTTTGTTTGCTCTCTGTCATACTTTCGTACGTCTCATCAAAGCACCGCCACCCCCCAGCAACCACCCACAACACCAACAGAATTATCATTGCTATTCATTGAAATGATATTAAAAGATAGTTAGTGAGATAAAGAAGAATTACTGCAGTATTAGAGATCATTTTGTTGTTTTCACATTTGCGTGTTTACTTGTACGTTGATAACAACAAACAATAAGACTCATAAACACATCTGATCATTAGACAGATTCAAGCCAGTAGCAGTTAGCTGGCCAATCTTTAGTTCGTTTATTTATTTGATCGTTTGCATCGCACAATTTGAAAGTTAATATTTTGTTTTAATTTTATTAAACAGTTAAATTAAAAAAAAAAAAAAAACTAAAAGAATTTGAAAATTTCCGGTTGTGAGTTAATAAAAAAGGCCATAAATAATAAATTTTATATATTTTTTAATAAAATTGATTTTTAAATTTTGTGCAAAATCGTCTATAAATTTATATAATGGTTTTTCAAAATAGTGTGGTTATTTCAAAAAATTTTAAAAAATAATTAAATGCCTATAATAAAATACAAAATGAATTTAAAGAATTTATAACGTTTTTAATATATTATCTATCTGTTAAGTGTTTTCTTATTAAAAACTTGTTTATGTAAAAATTACAAAATATTTGAAATACCTAAGTAAAAAAAACCAATTAAAATATATGCATTTAAAACAATTATTTATAAATGCAAATGAAAACAAATTGTTAATTAGTTAAATCTAAAACAAGCTAAAATAAACCATTTAATGCCGCAAAAGCATAAATGAAGGTAAAGAGATTAATTGAATTTGTCTTGAAAAAAATTAAAAGAATTTTTAAAAAATAAATAATACATAAAAAAAAAATTATATTAATTTAAAAAAATTAAAAATTTGTAAACTAATTATTTTTAATTATTTTAACTTGAAAAATTTTTTTTTATAAAAAAGGAGGGTATAATTTCGTAAAACAAAATGCATAAACAAAAAAGCAGTTGTTGGAGAGAAGTTAAAAATTAAAAAAAATTTCAAAACAATTTTTAAAACAATTTGTTTTTGTGTTTTGAAAAATAAGGGGTTGGTTCTTTATCAAAATTTTTTATCACATTTCTTATAACATTTTGAAGATAGTGCTTGTCAAGGGTTAAGGATTCGTAATCAGTCTAAAATTTATATCTGTTTCTGTCATAAAGTTGTTTTAATATCAAAAACAACAAACTGTCTTAGAAATGACTACAAATATAAGCTTTAGTACATTAATTAAATGCTTTTTACTTTTAACTTAAAACAAATATTTAAGTGGAAAATTTTCAGACTATTTATGTCCTTTAATCTTTAATATTTACTTCCATTAACTTAAAAAAACAATTAAACAAAAATCAAAATTTTAAGACTTTAAAACTTTTTTATTTTTCTTTCTAGAAAATTCCAATAAAATGGCAAGAACATAAATTTTGTAATGGAATTAATAAATGATGAAAATTCAAAAAAATATTCAAATAATTTGCTGTAAACAAAAAACAACAACAACAAAAACTGTTTAAATTAAACTATGATTGAAATGTTTGATAGCAACAATTTAGATGCCAAGACAGCCACAATAATAAACACAATTGAAAATGTTAAACAAACTAATTACGCTAATAACAATAATTTGCTGCTTTCCTCTGCCTCCTACTCCACTCCAACAACCTCCTTAGATTATTCAGCCAATGTGGCAGAAAATACTGGCACTAACACAATGGTGTTAATGGATTTTGTTGTCAATACAACAGCGGTTGTAGTTGATTATGCCACACAATGGCTGACAGCAACAATGGCAACCGCAGCTTCTAATTTAACTAGTATCAGCAATGAAACCACCGTCCCTTTTTCAACATCATCAATCCTCTCCACCGATAATATTTTAAATTATACAACCGCCATCACAACACTTGACAACAACCATAGAAGTAGAAGTGATTTTAGAAATTTTACAAATCCTGCCTCATTAAATAATGCCACAAACACATCCACATTCAACTTAAATGCTGATCTCATCGGGGGGCAATTAGAATTGCCAAATGGAAGCAACTACTTTGAGGAAAATGATGATTTAAATGACTGTCATCCTGAGAATCCGAATTTTAATTGTTCACGCATGGATTTTATTTTATTTGTACTGGGACCCCAGACATTGCCGCTCTACAGATCACTGATGGTAAGTTAAGCTTAAATTTTAGTTTCAATAATTTACCCACACCACATATTTACATGGTAGAGAAGTTAGGCGTTAGTGAAGATGTTTGTTACGCCAAAAAATAGTAGTCGGAGATCCACCTTCAATCTATATTCTCTGAATTGGTTAAAGCATGTTCTTCTACCTGCCAAGGTGCGCATGTATTCTTATGATTTAAGTACAGGTCGAATTTTTAAAAATATGTAGTTTAATAAAAATTTAGCACAAATAAGTGCGCGTATACAAATGTCCTCCCGGAAAATCCATTTTAAGCTAAATTAGCTCAAACATTATTCTATCTTTACAAAGTTTTGCATCTGTGATTAGCTTTATGCTTCTGTACTGAATATGAATATTATTGGTCCATTTATTGAGTTCCTTTACAAATTTCCTCTCAGGTAAACCGTTTTTTATATGGTTACCAAATCTAATTGGCCAGTTGTACTGCTATTTTTGCACGAAGCGCAAATTGTCTCAAGTTTATTTTTGAAAGTAAGACATCCAAAACCTGGCCCTTATGATATGACTTGGCTCCAGCAAATTTATTTCCCTATCTGTGACTATGTAAAGGGTATAAATATAGCAATAATAAGCAATACCAGTGTAAAAGCTGAATATTTTTGGCTTTTTAAGTACATTTGTAAACAATGAATACCGCAACTTAAAGTGAATTAATTAATGAAATTTAAGGTAAGTTTAGCTCTCAATTAGCTCATCAGACAACAGCGACAACAAATAAACTGAAATTATTTACAATTGGATTGCTTTGCCGTTTTACTATCGTATTATTACTTTTATTTCAAGAGCTGTGCTGTTAATCATAAAAAGCAACTGAAAAAAATAATAAGGTTTAGAAATGCTGTTTGTATAAAAAATATATTTCTTGGGGGCCTAGCATCTGCTTTGTTAAATGATGTATGCCTCTTAAACATCATAGCAATAGCTTAAACATTGCACATTGCTTTTGCTTTTTTGCAGCTAGCATTTTAAACCCTGGTATATTTTAAAGAAATTCAATAAATTTGATGAAGAAAAAAATAGTTTCAAACATTATTTATAGAATGAAATCCTTTTTGGCCACATTTTTGTTTTTTGTTTTGATTTCTAAAATAAAAAAAACTTTTTATTTAATGTGTTGATAAATAATTCGAAAAGGTCAATAAATAATAGCATTTTTCAAAGATAAAAAAAAGATTGGAAAAATGTTTCTACTTAATGCGAATTTAAGCTTATTTCTATGCCTACAGGCATAAAACGAGAACATCAGGCATATGGTAGATAAATAGGCAGCATGTTAGCCACTATACATATAAAGAATCTCTGTATAACTTGAGTGTGTTGTTTTGACCCTCATCCTTGGTGATGTTTGTTAAAAATACATAAAAGGCAACCTTAAGCACAAGATAAATAGCTGCCAGACTGCTAACACTTAGTTATGACACAAACAACACACCAAAAGTTCGTAACATATTCCAAGTTCAAAATTGTGTGTTTTTTTTTAAATTTTCCACTTTCTGAAACACAAAAAACTTGTTGGCAACCATCATGTGATAGATCTTTGTTAACCAAAACGTGTCCTTGGATAAACAGAAAATTGAATTTTCTTTAAAAGTATTTAAACAAATTTTAACAAAGAAAATGCTAAACAAAATATTTGTTAGGACATCTTATAAGTTTTGCATGTATGCGTGCCATATTTTATTTATGTCTTACAAATATAAGATAATAATCTGGGATAAGTGGTCGTTTTACTGTTAAAACCATTACATCAACTTTTACTGAATTACTAAGTAACCGAAACTTTATTTGAGACTTATATTTACTTTAAAGTTTTAAGGTTATAACTTAAGGTAAAGATAATGATATGTTCTTTTATTTTTATACTTTTCACTTAGTTACAGGGATAAATATCAGTTTGTTATTCCGTTTGTAGTTTCTACAATATTCACTCTAGACCACATAAGGTATATATATTCTGGATCCTTATCATGGACCCTGTCCCTCTGTTGAAAACAATTTTCCGGGCGCAAATTAAGTCACACAGAAAACGTTCTGTTATCAAACAATCAGAAATATCTCGGAAAAAACCCCCACAATGCTTGGTGTATGCTGCAACAATGCAATGAACAAAACTTGTTCATGGAACATTGAATTAGACCAGAATGTGCACAGAATTTGTCTGGGGTAGTTATAATATAAATAGTATCGACTATGTTTTAATGCATTTTGGGAGAAAGGTTAACACATGTATCTCTTCAGGGATTGGTGCGACGAGAAGGTCTAGGGCAATAATAAAAAACCAAAAATCTGTGTTTTTCTGAGGTTTTGGATCGAGGTTATTCTGTCCTTCGGGGATTAATTTTTTACTGATCCAAACTTTAATGCTTTTCTTTCCAATCCGGAGAGGTGTTGGGTATAGTTAAAAATAAGCGTAGTTCTCATTAGGCTAAAATTTCACGAAATTAAACCTTAGTTAGTAAGTTTTGACTTTTATTTAATTTTTTAAGCATTATAATTTGCTTAGTCTGTTTGCAATTTTGCAATATAAAACTGCTACCTTAAACCTTTAAAGCATATTGAGTAATAATAATATTTACTTTACTTAAAGAAACATTTAAGAATTTCTCCAATATCCTTTTGTAAATATAGATCAAGCTAAAACGAGAATAAAGCTGCACAAGGTAATAGAAAATATAATTAGGGGATTCACAAAAATTTTTCTACAAAAATACTACGTTTTGTCATAACAATTTCACATACACCTGCGCCGTGTGTCCAATAGTGGGTGAAGATTTTTCAACCATTATAAAATTTTATAACATTATGACAATAGGACATAATAGAACACCTCGTAAATCTTCTAAATATAAATTTTCTCTGAACTATTTGCATGTTGAGTATCAACGTTTTGAAAGAAAAGCGGAAAATTAAAAACAAGCAAACAAAACAGCTATAAAAAAGCACTTAAAAATATTACTATCCCTTTTCATTTAATGGTTTTAATAACGAACACTATAGTGGCAAACTTTCTTTATGAGTTTCTTTTTCCCATTGCCATCACGTTTCATGTCTGGAGGCTTCCCTATTTTTTTTTTTTCTTAAAAGCGAAAACAAAACTTAACTATTTGATGTTAAATATTTCAAGCTAAGAATGCAATATTTTAAGCAATTTGGTTCTGGTATTTTTATAGTTTTTTTATTTTAATTTTATCAATATTTAGTATTAAGAGACCATACTTAAGATAATGTAGGAAAGAAAAATATTACTTAAAACGATAAAAAAACATTTATTCAATCAAGTCCTTTGTCACAAGCTTTTAATCGCTGGCAAGTACTTGTTTGATGAACAAAAAATAATTTAATTATCTTTTAAGGATTTTAAATAGTTTTTTTTACTTCTTGTGCTCATTCTTGTATCATGCTATGACATAATAACCAGCTTAGAGTTGCCACACTAACGATTTTTAGAAGACCTAAATTTTTATGCCTGCACCATGTTTGTACATACAAACATAGAATAAAAGTACTTTTGCAAATTTCCTGCTAGGGCTAGTTTTTGATTTGATAGATGATAGGGTATTTAGAAATCTCTGAAGCAAAGACTGGCCCAAATACGCAAAATGGCTGAATAAAAATATGTGTTACCCGCGAACATTAAGTGATCCGATAAATATTGATTTTGTACTTAAGGTTTGATAACAAGAAGTCTGCTGCAACAAGCAGATGCTGGCTAGTGATCTAGCTATGCCCAGTACAATCAATTTAAAAAAAAGAAGAGTGATCGAAAAGCAATGTCGAGACTTTGGACGTATTATTGGGGGCTTACTTTCCGGACTGCACAAATATTTCCATCCTTTTAGATTTGCCGCCTGTGAAGGATGAGAATTACATATTAACTCCCCTGGTAGTGTTTGATATTAATTAACACGGCAAAATCTGAAAAATATTCTGGCTGGTTTTGATCTTTAGAGAATTTTTGACACTTAACTATGTGTTGTATCTTAAAAGGCATGGGTGATTGTGTTTCTACCGACTTCAGGTAAAATCAATCACTTATACCCTAAGGATTATAGATCTTTCAGCCTCTTGCAATTCGTTCTAAGAGACTTTGAAGAAACTCATTGACTTCCACAACATGGACAATAAGAAAATAGGACTACTGGACTGCTCTGTTCCATTAATACTGAACCAATGCGATATACGCATGCAGAAACGTTGGGACTTACGACAAATCTTACGATTTGGATCTACACTGTAGTGGGACTGCGTATAACTAGCACCCTATGAACCTCACCTACAGCGTCACCTGGAAGTATTAATTGCGACGATATCTGCAAATCGCCTGGGGCAATGGGACAATTTATGCAGGTGACATATGGACATGGCTAGATTGTTTGGGATGCAAAATATTCAGGTGGCTACATGGTGCAGAAACCTGAGGTTGGTATAACTCTAAAAGTATACAGCTGGTTAGCAAATCTTCTCCAAGGTCACAGGACCTACATCTTTTTTACGGTTGGGTTTCAGACAGAATAATTAGTCGGACATGCATTATTCTATCTAACGCTAAGCATCGGTGAAACCAACAAACATCTCGAAAACTTCAGTGTCTTGACAGCGGAGATTCTAGCAGCCAAGATGGCGGCTGGTCTTTCCCCATCCTCTTAGACTAAGAATTTTTCGATAAATAAGTTTGTTAATAGTCAGATGTGCAGTCAATACAGTCTCTGCAAACCTCACATGCTCCTCGATCTTTTCAGCGTGCAAAATTTTCTATTGGTTGACTGTATGTTGTAAGAAAAATGCATATTTACTGGCTTTGGTAGCACGGGGGGGTATCGAAAAGAATGAGATGGCTGACGCATTGGCAAAACAAAGGGTCTACTTACTGATGAGCTAAGGCTCCAATTAAGTTCTGCAGTCACAATATAAACTCTGCAAAAGTGTCGTGAACACGTAGGTCTGGGTAAAAAACCACTGTGTGTAGAGGCTTCAGGATCATGTGAAAATCTTGTGACCTGGGCCCGACGAGTTTTTGCTGTTGTTTTTGGTTTCTGGCTAATATTTCAAGTCTATATGGTTGTTAAAAGTAAAGTTTGAAATGAATTTCGTATTTGTGTTTGTCATTGGATTGACTTAGTCTCATATTTCTTTTAGTTGACCTAAACCTTGTTGTGTCTTTTGGGTTTTAGTTATATCTGAACCCACCAAAATATTAAATTATGCAACTTAAGTAGAGAAAGGATTGCACTTTATTCAAAGGGGTGCCGTTGGGGATTTTGTCTGTATATATATTTAATTAACCCTGGTCTAGCAGTGAACGTTGCGACCGAGACAAGTTTATTGGGCTTGTCTTCATATTTTATTGTTTGCATAGTCGAGATCGTGTAAAAAACTTTGCACAAAATGTCCTACGCGAAAGTCATACTAACCCACATAAGTCCTTATAAATGTCATTCTTAAAGTCATATTTGGTTCGAATACTTCTTATTTAAAAAATATTCCAGCTGCCGGTAAATAGTTTTTTATGGATCCGCGTAAGATCCGCTTCTGTTAGTCACCTTATCCCGCCCAGAGAGTTTACGTATGACAATACTGACGTCAAAAATAATGTAACGTAAAGGATATATTATAGTCGTGCTAGACCGATCTTAACTTCCTTACTTGTCATTTCTGTGACTACAAGGAATAACAAATAAACTCAGTTAAGGAAAGGGTTTAAGAGAGCATTTTTTTAATATTAAATAAATAAAATATTTTTAATACTAAATTAGAAAATTTAAATTAGGGCAATATTTTTAAGTCCGAGGGTAACAAATTTTTAAAATTTGATTTTGTTACGCAATTTATTATGATAAAATTGTTATTTAAACCAAGTAAAGTAAAACAAAATCAAATATGTCCTTAATTGACTTTAGCTGATATTCCTTGTGAGCACAGATTTTGGGAAGCTACTGTTGGTAATATTAAATTTATAGCAATATTGTCTCTAAATAAATAAATATTTAAAGGACTAAAAGCTTTTTCTCGCTTGAACTTACATATCAGATTTAAAGCCAATTTTTTTAACCGTCTTAAGGCCAAAGCCAGTTAATTCATTTTATCAACGTCAACCCTTTATTTGCCTTTAAATCATTCTTATATTATTCTTTTACAAGGTTTTTTCTTTTTACTTTTAAACTTTTTGCAACAGTTTCCCTTAGTTTTAATATCATTGTCCCTTTTTTCTAATTTTTTTTTTCTTTCCAATTTCTGTAACAAACGAGATATTAAGGGTGTTCATATCAATTCTAAATTATTTGTCAAACAGTGCATTTATATTTATTTTTAAAATGTTTAAAATTATCAACAATTACTTTCTTTTATTTATATAAACATTTTTGCTGTCTGCTCTTTAAAGTTGCACGACAATTTAAACTTTAAGTGTGAACTATGATTTTCTTAAATTTTTAAATTTCTTTAATTTTTTTTATATTGCAAATGGTTTTTTATTTTCCTTTGTTGTTTTTTTATCCATTTATATAATTTGAACACCAAACTTTTGAAAGGAATACACTTAATTTATTGGCTTAGTTTTGCTAACAATTTATATTACTTTTATAACTATTTGCCTTTTGTTATTGTTGTTTTTATATTTGTTTTGTTTAATAGTTTAAAAGGATATTAATTTTCTTAAATAACAAAATGCACTTATGGCAGACTATAAATGGTTTTATATTTGTTTTATTTATTTCATTTATTTCTAAGAAATTTTTTTTTTTTTTATTGGGACTTTGAGTATTTTATTGTTTTACATAAAACAAAAGAAAATCACAGTATTGTTATTATTTACCATTCCTACGTAATCACAAGTTTTAAATTATATGCTAGAAATTATAGGCTTACATGCGTCATTTTCACGCTTGCTGTCATGATTATGGATTTTATAAGGGTAAAATTCAGGGACTGTAAATAATGATTATATTTGAATTTAAAAAAAAATTAAAATTTTTCTTAATTCAAGTGCTTTTTTATTGTTTTAAATTATTTTGTCAAAAAAATCATATTTTTTATAATTTTTTCTTACAGAAATAATTATTAGATTTTTAATTAATATAAAAAATTTAAAATAGATAAGGTGATAAGAGGAAGAATAAGTAAAAGGTGTTGCCAGGAGAGAATAAAATGTTAAGTGGTGTAGCACCTACATACTAGAGACCTGCATCAAGTCCTATTCAAGCTAATTCAAGATCCGCATAATATTCTTACTCTTGTGTTATTGTGCGGTTAAACGGTTTAAGTGCTGTAATGTAGAGTAGCTGACACAGTTTTTGTGCTGCAGTGTAGAGTAGTAGTGATGTTAGACACTGTGGTCGATAAAAAAAAATTGCTGTGCTTATCGTGTGGCAACAACAACAAAGACTTAAGAGTAATGTAGTTGTTATGTTAACAAATAATAATACACACAATGTTGAGTGGGTACATACACAAACAAACATATCGTCACAGAAAATGCAAAACGCCCTATCTAACAAACAATTTAAAATTGGCTTTTTATAAATTATAGCCTTCAAATATGTACGTCATCTCGCAAAACTCTTTTTTTTTCAGCAGAAATAAATTTGTTGGTCCTTTTTAACTAACATATATGGCAAAAATTTGTGTTAATTGCAAATATATTTTTCATTTACACAAAAATACTTGCCCCTTCTAAAAAGTTTTTTAATGTTAGATAGGGCGTTTTGCATTTTCTGTGACGATATACACAAGCAGGCAAATCAATATAAAACTCATACGTAATTACATTACATTACACACATATGGTCATTTAAAATCAACCCCCGTTTTTTATAACTATCACACCAGGAACATCCCGCCAACAGTAAAGTTTCGAGATGAATTGAAATGAAATGTGTGATCATGATGAATTGATGTGCCGTTGTTGTTTGCTTAAGTGTGCTTAACTGTGAATCTATTTTTCATTTAAGTTAAGTTAAGTTAAGTTAACAAAAGAGATGGCGAACAATACAACGCAGTACTTATTTTTGTGTGTGCACACGTAAGGTATATGAAATGAATTGAAAATTCGAGATGATGCCTTATTTAGTGTCATCTCGGGCTGGCCTCTACTACATACCTTCTATTTTTAACTCCCATATTAACATAAATTAAGACTGTATAAATTACACAAAATTTTATGGAAATTTGCTTTTTAGGGATATCTGGGAGAACAAGAGTTACTGTTGCTTAAATTATCAATTTCAAAGTTTGAAAATAAGTTATCATTTAAAGTATGTGTGTCAAGCTTCTTTTATTTGTGGTCATTCATATTCAGGCCACACAGTCATAATTAGCAGGCATATATTTACAACGTTATAATCAAGATATAGTTTTTTTTTCAATTAAAAACTAGATTAAACGAAAAAAAAAACATTTTTTGCATCCTTGTTTCTTTATAAATTTTCTGTTTTAGCCTTATTTCCTTTAAGCGAAAAGTTGTAATATTTTTTTAAAGGAAATTATTAAAGAAAAGCGTAATTTTATCTTCTTTAACGCATTGGTACGTTTCACTTTTCCATATGTGACTTTCTGTAAAAAAATATCTAAATATAAGAAGAATTTAAAAAGAATTGATAATTTATGTTTTTATTTAACGTCTTCGCTTTTAAATGCTTCTGTTTTGTTTTCGTCTATTGTTTATGCCCTAAGTCCTATGAGTATTATTAAAGGATTCTTTTTATTGTTTTAAAAATGAATATCACATTTAATATTGGCGTTTTGGGCTTTTTATTATATTGTTGTAGAAAAATAAACAACAAAAAAAAGGATAACAATTTTTATAAATGCCTTTAAAATTCAAAAGAGGTATGTGTTGTCATGCATATAAATTGAAAAAACAAAAAGTACGTTTAAGAATGTGGTACTAAACCAAGGCGGAAGACAATGTCGAAAAAAATATTTTTCGTTTTGTACTGTTTTATGTTTATTTAACTCAGGAATTTTCTTAGCCATTAATACATTGTAAAAGAGCGATATATTTTAAACGTTTAAAAATAAACCCTTTTATGCTTTCCTTGTTTTTTGTGTTAATTTATTATGAAGAATTGTTTAATAAAAGTTATTGCATTTAAGTTATTTTTTAAAAAAAATGTTTAGTTTGCTTTTTTTTAAAAAAAAAGAGTTAATTATTTTGCTATACAAAAATTATTTTGGCTTTGATGAATTTAGGAAAACATAAGCCTAATTTCAATTACATAATTGTGAAGATTATCTGCCTTAGAAACAAATTTTAATCAGGTAAGATTTCCTATTATAGCCTTCTTATAAGTGATAAGAGTATATATATGTTTTTTATTCTGTATGAAATTTATTTAATATCCATATCCGACCCCGTAAAGTGCATATTTTTTTGGTCCTTATATATAGGGAAGTTCATTTAACGATGTCCGTATGCTAATCTGTTTGAAATTTATTTAATATCCATTTGCGACCCCGTAAAGTGCATATTTTTTTGGTCCTTATAAATAGGGAAGTTCATTTAACGATGTCCGTATGCTAATCAACTTTTTGAGGCCTCCCGATGTCGCATAGACCCATAAATGGCAAATATCTGCAAAAAAAATGCAATTGAAATCTAGCTTAACCGCCTGATAACTGACCGAGATATAAGCCAAAAACCAAAACTATCTCTATTCACTTATCTACAATTTGTACATAAGAACCTCTACAACTGCCCCAGAGTTGCTCCTCCACGGGTTCTTCCCTTAATTTTTTTTCGCGAACATTTTGTGGAACATATGGTGTTTTCCATTCTAAAAAAAAAATGTTACAATAAGTATGTGTGACATTTTTATCAGTTTACACCCACACTTATAAAGTTGTCCATTTTTTTTGTTTCAATGGAACAGAAAAATGTCTTGATTTTAATAAAAACTGCACTCTGTGTTAAAAACTCGTTTGCATAAAAAAGTATTTACTTACATAACACAGTTGTAAAAAGTGGTACTTTGTTACACTGCAATATAATTGGGGGTAAGATATGTTACACTCTTGCCAGTTATTTGTGCAACATGTTCAGAAAGGAAAACGAAAACTGTTTTCACTCTTGCATGTATGTTTAGAATGGAACATAAGCCCGCTCGAGTGGTAGCATTAATGTAACATTTTTGCCAGAAAGGAAAACACCAATAGTTACACCCTATCTGCGCCCTCTAACAGGGCTGCCATACGGAATTTTATTTATTTTAAATCGCTGCCACAGCTTCCAGGGTGCTCCATCAAAGGTAAAATGTAGGACCGAGCCCAATTACTTTTTTCTCCCAAACATTTTTGTAAAACATACTTACCTTTTATCTCGATTCCATAGCAAGGTTGCCATTAAAAATTTGGTTAAAATAGGGTTAAACCCTAACTTTTTTCCTGGAGTCGCCCTTAGAGGAATAAAATATATTACTGACCCCCATTGGTTTTCGCTCTCAAACATATTCCTTAAGCATACTTACCACCTATCACCATCACCCAAGAGGGTTGCCATACAAAATTTACAAAAATTATAATAAAACGCCAATTACTTCCCCAGGGTCGTCTTTAGAAAATAAAGCTTACGACCGATCCCCATTAGTTTTCTCTCCTAAATTAATTCCTAGAATATCCTGACCTCCTATCGCCGTCATCTTAAGGGGGCTCCCAAGAAAACTGTCAAAAAACCCCCCTACAGCTTTCAGGGCGCCCGTGGATAGGTCAAAGGTAAGGCAGACCCCAACTCATTTTTTCTTTGAACATTTTCCTAAAACATAGTTGCACCCTATCCCCACTACCTAAGGGGGTTGCCATACAAAGCTGGAAAAAATTAGGGTAAAAACCTCTACACGTTTTGAAGAGTATATTAGGTTCGTCACATCCCAATACAGAATTTTTTATATTATTTTAAATTATGACGTTTTAAGCATTAACAGCAAGTAAACAGTGTTAAACGTTTGTTATTTTCAAAAACTTATTTTCGACTTAGATTCTTAACACTTAGAGATAATGAAATCGAATAAAATATGCCCATCTGTTGTGTTACAATGTCCTACGGCCATATAATTTGCAATAATTTATCAGAAATTTTCACTTAAACTTTAACTTTTTAAAACACGAACAACTGTTTTGAAAACGTCTGCCATTTTTTATATAAATTCATATCTATGTGTGTATTGACACTAAATCAGTTCCATCTTTTTCTTAGTTAAAGGTGTGTTTGTGTGTGCGTCTATTTTTGTGTTGTTGTTACTAAAAACTGATACATATGTATGTGTATATGTCTGTACTAAGAATTTTCTAAATTGTTTTTTTTTTATTTTCAGATAACAATTATTTATGGTGTCATATTTATCACGGCCTTATTAGGCAACGTTCTAGTCTGTATCGTTATTGTAAGACAGTCAAGTCTGCATATTGCAACAAATTATTATCTATTCAGTCTGGCTGTATCAGATCTTATTTACTTAATATTTGGTAAGTAAAATAAATTATTATCGTTAGTGTTTGTGTTATTTTAACAGTAGCTTGTTAGTCAGTTAAAGCATTTATTTGTATTTTGTTTCTTAAAAGTAAAAAGAAAACAATGTTAAATAAAAATAATGATAATTTGTTAGTTTTAATGTATTAAAGTTTTCTTAATACAGAAAAAATTCCAACAGAATTTTACTAAATAATACTAAAAATTATTTGACTATTAACTAAATATATTCATAATTTTTTGATGAGCAAGTTGTACGTATAGCTGATTATATTGCTCTTGCTTATTTCAGTTTGGCGTGATGACATGGCCAATATTATTAGATATTTCCTAACCCAGTCTTTAGAGATAGATAAGTCCAAAAACACTTAAAAGGAATGCCCAATTATGGTGTTACTTTATCGATAACTTGGCTTTTGGGGGTGCTACAGGCAGAAAAAAAATTTTGTCATGGTTTTTATTTGAGCTTGCTTGCAGTTAGCACTGGCAGGGCTGGTAAGCTTAATATAAATAAATTTTCTCAAAAAAAATTATATGGTATTTTAATACTGTCATTAAATTTGTTTGATATATCTTAAACAACTAACTATGCTACATTTATTTAGCAGAAACAAATACTTTAACCACTATATTTGAATTAAGGTAAATTTGTACATATGTATGTATGAACATATACGCATGAATAATTTAGGTTTTCTATTAGAAACGTACACAGGAGAAAACAACAAAGCATTACTAACACAAACTTTTATACATATGTATCTAAAAAATGGCATTAACTAACAATTGAAATTATTTCATAATAAAATTGAAGAATAAAAAAACCTAAAGATGCAAAAAAAAAATACAAAATAAATACAACAAAAAATCTAAAAAAAATTTAAAGTCAATCAAGTCCGAATTTATTTTATTCTACATAACAACCTGTTTTAGGGAATATTTTCAGTGTCCTTTAACATTTTTTTGCTAGGTAGGTAGTCAAAAACAGAAGAGTCCAAAAACGCATCAAGTCCCGAAGGATATACATTTAAGTCAATTGAAAGCAAATTTGAAAGTAAAAATATCAAAAAGAAGTCAAAAAATTTACAAAAATTCAATTGTATAAATAAACCTTCACACAAAAAACTACAAAAAAATTTTTCAAACAAATTCTTGTTCAAAATAATTTATTTTTTTAGTCAATTCATTTAATAGTCTCTAATAATATTTTTATTTGATTTTTAAATCAAACAAAATTTTCGCCTAGACAAATAAAATATTTAACCAGCTCAGCAAAATTTTTTAACAGAAGCTAAAATTCTTGCAAAATTGTTTGTCTAAATTTACAACTTTCGTTGTAGGTCCTCAGCCAGACAAAATATTTACTGATTCTCTGAAATTTGTTACTGATTCTACAACTCAGTTTTTTCTGTGTTCCCAGCATATCCTGTTTTAAGTGTATCAAAAAAAGATAAATATTAATTTTATTTAAAGGGAATATGATTTGAAAATATATTTTTTGGGCCACCCTGTATATTTTCCTTGGTTTTTATTTTCTTATTTTTTTTTTAAAAAGAATCTTTAAAATCTCCTGTTACCTTATTAAGTTCTTTTGTTACGTTTTCTATTAAAAAATTTGACGTGCTTCATATTTAAACATCAAACATGTTTTATTAATACTACCCACATAGATCCCTACAAAAAGGTAGACAGTCAGACACAACACAGTTTTACAAAACATATGTTAACAAGGGAATATTATTTTTTTTCATACCAAGATTATAAATTGTAGTACTTAATCAGCTTAATATCAATAAAGTATTTCATTTTGTTAAATTAAAAAAAGGAAGCTATTCATCCTTTCCTCCTTTTTTTTATTTTTAAGTGATTTATATGTTTAGTGCGTGTTAAATAATTTGAAGTTATTTATTTGGTATATTTTTACTAAAACTTAGTTTTGTTTATGTTTTTTATAGGTCTGCCGACGGAAGTGTTTTTACATTGGCATCAATATCCATATCTGTTTGGTCTGCCGTTTTGTAAAGTCAGAGCGTATATATCAGAAGCGTAAGTTTTTAAAATGTTGTGAATTAAAGTTACATTTGTATGTATTTGTTATTGTATAAGAGCGACCTAAAATCTAAATCTTAGTGTTGTAAATCATTTATCTTTCTTTAAAAAAATATTTATTCATAAATTTTTATTTAAAAACAATATTAATCAATACAAAAAGGTATGGATAACAACTATTAATGAAATTACCCCCTAATTACATCCTTTAATTAACGTTTCCTTGAAAAAGTTTTGTAGGGTGGGTGATGTAACGGCAATTATTAATACATATACAAGATATACATAATTCATACATGTAACCATAAAATTAAAGGTTATTCTCATTAACAACTCTTTTTCGTGTCCTTACGGAGTGAGAAAAAAAATATTTTTTTATTTTAATTTTGAAAAACTTGTTTAACCAAAAATATTTTAAAGTATCTGTTATTGTTAGGCTGTTTCCATCTTTCTAGCAAGACGCGAAACAGCAAACATTTTGAGGCAAACACCCTCCAAATTTTGGATTACCTTTTACAAAAAAAATTTTTTTTGCTAGAAAATTTAAATACATTGATCAAAATATAAAACCTATTTTTCATTTAAAAATGGAATATGTTCAATAGTATTTAGAGGGGCAAGTTGTTGACTATGAGGCGGGTGAGAAAAAAGAACTAAAGGTTTAATTATAAATACGTGCTTTAACATAACGCCATAACCATTACCATAAAAACCAAAACTCAATTGATTTCAATGGTTATGATTATGGCGTAACTTACCTTTAATCAAATACAGTGTTGCCCATAAGTTGGGTTTGAACAGCTGTTTTCTGTAGTTATGGTTATGCCACGTATTACGAGCCTTTACTTACCAGTATTTTAAAAATACATACTTTTAAATTGAAATAAAATATGCGACCGAATTGACTACCTACCTCAATAGTTCTCAATTTCATATTTCTAGATTTTAAAGGTCATAAGCATTCGTAAACAATTTTTTCAATTAAAAATATGTTTTTTATATAAAAGTAGAATTTGAAAGCTATTAAAATTTAAAAATTGTTTATGAATAATCCTCATTAAATTTAAACAGACAAGAAAGTACCAAAGATTTAAAAAATTACTTCTTTTCCACCTAGATGACTTCCACCAACTGGGTCAATAGTTCTCAATTTTATATTTCCAAGGCCATGCTCTTAAACGTACAAGAAAAAAATACCAAAAGGCAAAAAAGTACTAAAAATGTGGAAAATGATTTTTGGTTTACTTAGTTGACTTCCGACTTTTATATGAATCAATATGCCTTAATACGAAATATGTAAAAAAATACCAAACTTTTTGAAAAAGTGCAATTAGATGCTTAACCGAGATCCATGATCCTTATTATCACACATTTTCACAATTATAATTTAAAAGATTGCAAAAAAGTACCAACAACTTGAAAAAATAAGTTTTTTTAAAAAAGTACCTAAAAACTAAAAAGTGCATTTTGTCTGGATAACCCGTTTTAAAGCTTAATTAAGTTTTGAAGCTGTTGAATGCAATTCTGATTATGTTTCTATATTTTTTAAATTGAAAGTACCAGCATATATTTTTTTCAAAATTGTTTACACCTAAGGGTAATTTTAACAATGGTTGTATCCTTTGTTTTAAATAATATAATTGTCAGACGTGGATCCGTTTAGTTTTTGAGCTTATTAGATACTTTTTAAATTTGATGTCTATCGTGAACAGAAGTTTTAGAGATCCTTTCCTAGTGGATCTATACATTGGGAGATGCACCCGTAGTTCAAAGTTAAAGTCTCTATCTATATTTTTATGCGTTTGAGCTGCAGCCAGGTATTCAGTTAGGCCCTAATAGTTTTTACATTGTATTGGAAGGAAATTAAAAACACAAAGTTTATTTTTGTTTTTTCTTTCAAAATTTTTAACTAAATTTACTGATAATTTTCGTATATTATTCAGATTAAGTTTGTCCACATGCATTTCATTGGTTCTTAAAAATCCTTAAGAATATCTTCTGCCTCATGACTTTAATAAACTTATTGAGAATTCCGAAAAATTCAAGAGCTCTTTAAAAACCCAACAAACTATTTTTCGCTTCTAGCTGTTCTGATTTTCTCTGTTTTTCTTTTACATTTGGATAACCATTCGTTAACGTTAAATGTTTTATAAGGGCTACTGAAAACAAAATAATAATTTACAATAACTTTCAAATATTATCCTGGATATGATCCCAATTTTCTTAGTCTATCTATAGGGTTCTTGGTGCAAGAACCAAAGAAATGCATATGGACAAACTTCACCTACACCAAACCCTATAAATAAATTTACTAATTTTAAAAATGGAAACTTTCTTTATTTATCATACATATTCAAAAATTTATCTCGTTTTAACATAACAAAAGTTTAATCTTTAATTTTATTTATTTTTTCTTCCCCTCTAAATTTAAAACCACAACAAACCAAATTACGAAACAAATAAAAACATCAGATCAACGTATGTGTCAGTTTTAACAATAGTGGCGTTTTCGGCAGAACGTTACTTGGCCATTTGTAAACCATTTTTTCTATTTGTTATGAGTGGCTTTAAGAGAGCTGTACGTATAATTGCCTTACTTTGGCTGGTGAGTTTTTTGGGTGCCATGCCTTTTGGAATATATACGAAAATCAATTATTTGTACTATCCCCCAGGTGAGTTACAAAGTAAAATGAACAAAACAAACTTCAGTTTTTTTTAATACTCAAGTTTCACTTTTTGTTCTTTTCTTTTTTGAAACACACAAAAACCAAAGACCAAACGCAAATAGAAGAATCCGGATTTTGCGGCTTTGATACACCCAAGGACATACCTTTGTTTGAGGTGTCATCTTTTTTATCCTTTTTCCTGCCAATGATTTTTATAATTTTCTTTTATGGCTGCATGTGTATAACGATTTGTTCAAAAACAAAACAACATTTGGGTAAGTTTAAAAAAAAAATATTTTTAAATTAGTGCAAACATTTCAACATGTTTTTTTTGCAGTTAAAATATGTAATTGGATATTTTTTCCCTTTTCACATACTTATTTACATGTATGTGTGTTTGTATTTTTTCAGGTGTCCAACGAAGCTCCATGCATCGAAAATCAAAGCAGTCACGCAAAACTGTTATTATGTTGGGTAAGTTCTTAATTTAATATTAAATTTTCTTATTTTAAAAATTTGATTGCATACCTTTCGCAGCTTGCAAAAATAATTTCGTAAAGCATGATTTTAGGCGTTCATATTTTTCGAATAAACTATTAAAATTCAAAAAATTCAAAAAATGCAAAATGATGGAAGAAGAAGAAAAAAGTGATATTCACTGTTGCTGGTTAGAATATACAAGCTTGCTTAAAAATAAAAATATACTTTCGATGTATAGATACATTAAAAAAAAATTTTGCGAGTGGGTAGAACTAGGTCAAAAGGGAGCTAATTGATATCTTCTTAAATATACACAATAGAAGCTAAATATTTGTTCAAAAATAATCGAACCGGGTTTTTTTTCGAAATTCGGATTCTAAGTCTCATTAAGAAATATATTTTATTTCCCTTAAAATCCTATAACGTTCGACAGGTCTTGATAGCATAAAAATTTATTTTTGTTTTTTTTCTGAAATTTCGGGGTTGGGGGTAAAACAAGGATAAAATTATATTTTGTAACTTTTTTTAATACTTTTTGTATTTCAGGAACCAGAGGGATTATTATATAAATTGATTCGAATCGAAAATTTTTTGAATTCGTTCAGAATGAATAACATAATACAATTTTCGGAAATGAATTTGCGAACGTTCGAAAATAAATTTTTTTCATTAAAAATCGACATTTTTAGAATTTTTTCTTAAAACTTAAAGGTTCCAATGTTATGTGTTTAATTTCAGTATCAATTGATATTTACCTTAAATTATTTTATAAAACTATGAATCTTTAAAACGTAATATAGAAAATGATTTACCTTTCGAATCGAAAATTTCTTTCGAAAGCCTTTTCGATTCGAATCAAATTGCAAAATAACCCCCCAGTAAAGATAAATATGTTTTTTTGATATTGTGTTAGCCAGGGTTGGAAAATCTGAAAACGTTCCTGGATAGTTTTGTTTTTATATTAGCCCTGAAGGGTAAAAAGGATAAAATCTGTATTTTTGTTATTTTAAGGCGATATTGGTAACTTCTAAATCGATTTTGATAGCAACATTTTTTTAAATCAAATTAGTTTTTTATTTCGACGGAAATTTCAAAAAATTATACATTTAATATCTGCAGCAACAATGCAAACATCAACTTGGGAAAAATTTATTGATGAAGTAGTAAAAAAGTGCCGAAAAGAGGGGAAACACAGAAAATTATAAATAATCTGTCACTTTTTTATTATTTAAGTTTATAGATTACGTTTTCTTAGAGCCTACAAAACCCCATTAAAATATAAAACGGACTTTTTAATTTTAAATTTGATTTTTTATCGTCAAAAAATCTGGTTTAAAAAAACAAATTTCTTTTTTTGCACGGCACAATGTAAACTTTGGATTATTTAAACGGATAAACAAACAGCATTTTTTTTTTTTTGATTAGGGAAGCATTATCAGAAAGAACTTATGACACGATAACAATGTTACCTTTTCTTAGAATAGAACAGAAACGAGGGCATAGGGCAGTATTTCTGACATTTCTGACAGAAAAACCACATTTAAAAACTGTCAGTGTAACATAGAATTTGTCTTATCATAAACTTTTTTTTTTGTTTTCTACATTTATGTAAATTAAAATGGCTTCCTTGTTTTAAAGAACACTAAATTTCTTTTCTGCCTAATATTTTTATGCAGAAAACTGCCGACTAAAACTTTATTACCGCAATGCGTACATCTATCAGCATATTTTTCTAACAATATATCATTTAACAAGATTGCATGCTTGAAGGCACAGTTCTAGGCTTTTTTGTTAAAAAACAAAGCTCATCACCGTAAGAAAAATTAATTCGTCTAAGCAGATTGCTTTAAAGTATTTGAATACCTAAAAAATTTTCTTATTTTTAATAAAACAACCAAATCGTGGATGACGAAAAAAAAATCAACTTAAATGACTTAAAAAAAACATAACTTTTCATCTTAAGTTAAACGATAGCGTATCACATTTATGACTGAGGACAAAAATATTTTTTTCTTGTTTATTTTCCTTGATGCCCTAAAATGACATTAAAAAGCATCACATGTCAAAATTCCGCAGCAAGTCATGAAGTGTTAGTCAGCACTAGAAAACATGTGCTGTTTTAATAAAAAAGGAAAAAAGAGCAAAACTAAAAAACAAAAGAAGGCTTTAGCGACAATAAAAACAAACAAAAGAGCTATAAAAAGGGAAAGTTAAGAAGAAAAATCTAAAAAAAACTGTCAGGATTATAACTTAAATAGCAAACTAGTATAAAACATTAACTTAAACTTCATCTATATCTAAAGGGAGACTAATAAAATTAATCAAGGGTTAAAAAGGGTAACGGCAATAAGGTAAACAAAATCCAACAATCTTGTATTTATTAGTTTATCTGGTTGGCCAGCTGGGTGTTTATTATAGAGCTGCACGAATATACTTGAACTTGTTGTATACTTGAGTATTTCAAAAGATGAACTCCTATTCGTAGTGCCTCTAAATAATTAATAATTTTTTTATGAACATCATAATCGTCAACTATGCATGCGCTGTTACTTGATAAATTTTTTTATTTAAGAATTCTTGTTCTCTCTTCCTTTCTGCCGAAAAAAAATCATGTTGATGATGGAAGTATGTATGAACTACGGCTATATTAGTTCTCGCAAAAGCATTTGATTAGAACAAACGCAAATTACATTTGAGGGTTGGCTTAGTTTTGTTGTTTTTTTTATTAATTTTTGATACGTTAGTATGTGTATGTAAACACAAATTACAGCTCAGTTTAAATGACATTGCAATTTTAAGTTATTTACTGAAAACGAAATATTGTCATCACCTTTCGATATTGACATTTCTGGGTTAGGTATCTCTATGCCCGGTGTAAAGTTCAGATTTGATTACCAGTGCCAAGAAGTAAAAAACTTTAGCTATATTTCCTAGTTTTTTGGTCCTTTTTCATTTCAATCAATATATTGGCATGTACGAATTGAGAGTCGTTATATGTTCCTGATTTCTTGAGCACCAAATCATTCTTTGTCGATGTGCTCCAAAGTAATTGATAAGCAGTAGGCTTATTATTGTATTTAAGGCAATTTGTGGAGAACTCTTGATAGCTCTTTGCATAAATAAAAAATACATAAATGTTATTAATAATGATTTACTAATATTTTTTAAAGCGAAATAATATCACCATTTTTTGTTTTTCATGGCGTTAAAGTTTTCAAAAATTTTCTAGGCTTAGCTTTTTATGAGTTTTATGTTTCACAGTTAGCCGAATCACCAGAAGTTTTGTTGTTCTTATCGACGTTTTTTAGACTTTTCCAAATTTCTCACTGACGAAACATATAGTTTATTTTGCCTTTAAAAGTGATACAGAAGAAATGCTTTAAAATGTAAAATGGCTGTCATGTTCCTCAGCTTAGCTTTTCTAGATCAAATATAAGTGTAACTGTCACCTATTCTTTATCCCTTATAATATTTGCTCCCAACGCATAAAATATTTCGTAACTATTTGTTTGAATTTCCCTTAATATTCCCAGAACAATTAACAGAAATTATTTGCTCATCATGGTCAACTGGGTTATGATGTGAAGAAACTTACAAGTTTCAGATTTACATAGTTAAATAAATATTAAAGTGCATAAATAAAGTGTCTTTAAAAAATCTACATTTCATTGCAATAATTTACAAAAGAACACAAGTTTTTTTTTTTGATTCCTAAACATGTTTTTTACACACATTCATACAAACAAACATACATATGTATGTGCACTTCTACAACCGTTTTATATCTCTGCTCCACTCGATTGTTTTATATTCAAAGAGTAACACAAATGTGAACGTTTCAATAACTGTAAATATTTTCTGATAATACATACATATGACGACGGCTGAATATAAAAAAGACGTAACTCAAAATTCTTATTACTCTACAGAGCTGGAAAAACAATTTGTAAAATTTTTAAAATTTTACATATAAATAAGTTAAAATGTAATTTAAAATTGTAAAAATGTTTAACATACCTTTGTAAAAATAAGCAAAAAGAAACCAGTTTTTCCAAAAAACCAAGTTGTTCCTTTTTTATATTACTGCTATACTTAGCAAACAATTAAGAAGAGGATTTATTGATATTCGTTTTTTAAATACGCACATGAGTATGCTGTAGGTAAATGTGTACATTTGTTTTAGAAAATTTAAGCCGTTTGCATACTTAGTTTCTACTTACTTAGTTACATAAATGTTTTTTAAGATTCAAATAGCTTAAAAGATTAATAAACTTTAGAAGCAATTTTATGAAACAAAATACCTTTTCGGTATATTTAGACACATGCCGTTTGTAAGTTTGAAAAAAAAACATTTGGAATTCAATCGATTAAATTTTAATGATCTTGTTTCTTTCAAGAAGCAAAAATTCGAAAATAATCGAAAAGGGATGAACTATCAAAACGGAAAATACGCTACAGTTTCAAATACTTATTAAGTAAGAAGAAGAAATAAAAAAGCTTCTTCAATAGATAAGACGTAAAAATAAAGTTCAATATCTAGAAAAAAAAATATTCTGAAAAAAGTTGTAGAAAAAAGCAAACTGACATTAATGCTGTAAATAATTTCTTGTAAGAATCTTTATAGAAATTTTCAGTAATAAAATGGATAAAATGTTAACCAAATAAGACATTAAAAGAACTGTGGTAAATTGTTTTAATTAGATGATTTTTAAATAACTAATTCAGACTAGGTATATATATTTTTTCTTTTACATAAAAGCATTTTAAACTAAACCAATTTTTTCCATTTCTTTAAAACAAAGGTACTTTGATATGTACTAAAAGCATGCTATTAGGTTAATGTCAAAAACGTGGCTTAGACTCGTAATGTTTAAACAAAAAAAATTACATATTTTTACATGAAGAAGCAAACTTATTTTTAATTGATTTATATAACAGTTATTTTCAAAAAATACTAAAGCAATAACTAAAGAAGTCCAATATTTTTTTTATTAAAAAAAGTGAAAGTGCTTTAGAATACAAACAATTATATTTTGCCCTAAGAGCTGTCAAAAAATAGGTTTTTTGTTAAACGCAGAAACAAACAATAACATTTAGGAGCCTTTGCACAAAAGTATTTTTTTTTACCTGAACAAATATGTGTTTTGAAAACATTTTCATTTAAATAACTTTAATTTAAAACGGAAGTTTTTTGTACTTTATTATTTCTTTGTGTTATTTCCTGTCAAACAAAAGATAAAAAGAAGTAAGAGCGCTTTATTCGGCTGTGCCGAATCTTATATACCCTTCACATCGTATAAAGGTTTTTATTTTATTTTCCAAATTTTTAATGGCAATCCCCTTAGAAGGCGAAAATAGAGAGAAGGCATATTGTAGGAATATTTGCAAGGAGTCTTAGACTTGACCTATCCACGGACACCTTAGAAGCCACAGGGGGGATTTATTAAAATTTCCGCAACTTTGTATTGGAGCCCCCTTAGGCAATGGAGATAGGCGGTAAGTATGTTCTAGGAATATGTTTGGTAGGGGTCACAAATGGGGGTATGTTATACATTGTATTCATCTAAGGGCGACTACGTGGAAGCTGTAGGGGTTTTAACTAGAGATGAGCGATATTTCTGTACCTGATTTCTGATTTTATACCTGTGACTTGAAAATCACTGGTAACGAAGTAAAATAAACTGTGAAGTAACTGTTACTGCGATGAATTTACTTTGATATGTTACAAAAACAAATATTTTTGGGATTTCTTGTGAAGTAACTATTTACTGCGATGTTGCTACCAGACTTAGGTAATTTTTGCCAATAACCTCGTTTATTCAATCTTTAAACCCCACATACATAAATTACATTGCAGTTCGTGGAAAAAATAAAAAATATTCCTGAGTAGCAACTGTTAACTGCAGTGTTGATTCTTAAAATTTGGTATGTTATTTAAAGTAACATTTTTGGGTATTTCTGTGAAGTAACTATTAAAATATTTGTTTGTGGAAAAAATTGCGATCACCGTCACTGTTTAAAATAACTTTTATTTAAAAATCACGTTCACTGTGTACAGTATTCTTAAAAAATCACGGGGTCGCTTATCTTTAGTTTTTACCCTAATTTTTTTAAATTTTTTGTGGCAACCCTGTTAGAGGCTGAAGATGGGGCGTAGGTATGTTTACAAAAATGTTTGGGAGGAAAAAATTAATTGGGGTCGATCTAACATTTGACCTTCGTGGGAGAACCCTGGAAGCTGTGGGAGACATTTAAAAAAATTTAAAAATTTTAAAATTTTTATGGCAATCCTGTTAGGGGGTGGAGACAAGGTGTAAGTATGTTCCACAAGAATATTTTTGAGGAAAAATTAATGGGAGTCGGTCTTAAATTGCACCTGTGTAAAGTTAACTCCAGGGCAGTTGTAGAAATTTTTATGTATAAATATTAGAGAAACAAACAGAGGTTGTCTTGATTTTTCCTTATATTTCGGTCAGTTATCGGGCGATTTTGCTGGAATTCAACAGCATTTTTTTCGCATGAATTTCTAAAAGTTTGATACTACTTACAGGTACATATATAAAACATCGGGGCCTTCAAAAGTTGATTTTAACTGTAATACGGACAGACGGACAGAAAGACAGAAGGACCGACGAACATCGGTAAATCGACTTTCTATCTATAAGGGCCAAGAAAATATAAACTTTATGTCAGGATTTTATGTGATTTTTTTTTACTTAAACCTCTGTCAAAGCGTAAAATAAAATGAAATAAAAAAACATATTAATTTTATATAGATTTTTATAACAATTACTATTCAAAAATACTAAAGCAATAATTTAAAAAAGTCCATAATTGAAGCATCACTCTTGAATATTTTCCCCTTAGAAAATTCCAAAATACAAAGAATAATATTCCGCCCTATGAGCTGCCAAAAAAATATAGGTTTTAATTACATGCAAAAATAAATAACACTCAGGAGCATTTGTACATAAGTACACACACATCTATGTTTGTATTTTAAAAGTAAATTTTTTTTTCTGGATAAATATATTTTGAAGAGAAATTTACATTTAAATAACTTTAATTTAGAAAGGAAGTTTGTTTAATTTTTGTTGTATTTTTTCCAGGCAAACAAAAGATAAAAGTAAACATTCATAGTTGAATGAATATATTTAAATTGCGGTGATATGTATATGCACTTATATGTGTTAAACATAAATAAATATAAATAAATTTACAATAATAAACTTCTTATCACTACCAAGAAATGTTATTTAATTGTTTTCAAAATTTTTAATTTTAAAATCACCAAAAAGAGAAAAAATATAAAACGGCAAAATTTTAAAATATTTTATTTATATCGCACTGGTTCTTTTAAAGGGAGTCAATTCAAAATTTTCAAAATCTCACTTTTAACAAGAAATTGATATACAGTGTTATCATCTACCCAGTTCTTTGCTCTACTGAAAATTTGCAAGTTTTAAATTGACTCTCTTTTAGTGCGAGTAATTTTAACATGAAGCATTAAATACATTCCTCGCTACAGGCTACCGAACACAACCAGTCAAAAATAGAGTACACGTGTGCTTATAAGAATAATTTTTTTAATGGCAACAAGGCAACATGACTACGGGTTGCTGTCAATGCTAATTTTGTGGCGTGGTCGAAATTAAACTAATTTCTATTTTTATACGCGACAGTTAACAGATTAGTGCTGCCAATACGGTAAGATGCAAAAAAATAGCTTAAACAATACAAAAAGACTTTAGGTGGGACCACTGAAAGTCATATTGCTCATATGTTTATTTTGTAGTGGTAGTCTAGTAAATATTTCAGTAGTAGCCATACGGACACAAATGTAGCAAGCAACTTTTGTGTTCGTGTGTTTCTGTGTTCTTGTAGCTTCAATGTGCTTAATGCATTAATCAAGCCGCAGGGGTGTCAAAAGTGCGGTGAGTATGGATTTTCTTAAACCAAGTAGGAATTTTTTCAAGACAAGTATGATTTAATTTGTATTTCATACTGGTTTTTTAAATGCCGAGTTTAACGTTTGTCTAGGCATGAATCTGTCTCACCAATTAGAATCAGAATTACAGCAGGCCGTAGTACCTAAATCGACACCAAAAACCTGACAACAGATGAACAGATGGACAGAGAGACATAACTTATTTGGCTTCCCTATTTATAAGGATCCATTATATACAAGGTGGGCCACGGCGCCTGGTCAATGTTCCTGGTGACAGCTCGATATCCTCGCCAACAGCGGCGATATTCCCGGCAAAACAGGCGCTCTGGGGCTGGCCATCCTAGGCAGCGTCTCGTGTGCTCCCGATCTCTTCAAGGTTGGTGGTTAAACGCGCAGTCGGTACCATGCGACCGGGGAATCTGCGACGGAATTCGTGCTGCGCCAACACCACAGACGAATTGGTATGCAAAAATATAGACACGATTATTCCTCGTTCTTGGGGAGTGTATCGCACCATGGCTTGCTCACTTGTATTCTACATCTGTCTACTGTCGGAAATGTCAAAACAGATTTGACGTTGGTCGCCATTTGCAAAAATAAAAGCATCTTCCAGTAGAGTGATTTCTTTTGTATACGCACCTACAACATTATAATTTTTCTTTTATTATAATTAAAAAAAAAATTGCAACAGATGACAAGTAATTACAAAAAAAAATATGAATCTTAACTAAAATTTTTAAAAAATTTATGTTTGTTGAGCCAATTGTACATGAATGTATTTTTAAATTCTTCCATGACTTTTTACAATTTTTATAAATAACCATTGGTTATCACTAAATATATTCAAAGGGGAATCAAAACATAGCGAAAAATGCTTTGTTGGGTTCTTAAAGACTTTCTTGAAAGTTTTGGTTTGTTTATAGTAATTCTCAATAAGTTTATTGAGGTTATTATATAACAAAATCCTTATAGACAAACTTAACCTAAAACAAACCCTATAAATTTGTTAAAACTTTGAAAAACTTTAACCAAGTAAAAAACTAAAGTTAGTTGTTTTGCTTTAAAAAAAAACTTTAATTGGTCTAAACAAGAAACCTTATTTCAATGTGACTTTGTTTAATTTTTGTTTTTCTTCTTTTTAACATTTAATTTTTATCAGGCGCTGTTGTGTTGACATTCTTTATCTGTTGGCTGCCATTTCATATACAACGTTTGTGGTATGTTCATGGCCAGACACACAAATACTATCAAGAAGTTAACGAGTGGTTATTCTCAATGGCTGGTTTTACCTATTACGTTTCCTGGTAAGTGTATTTTGTCTTTTTTCTTCATAAATATTTTTTTTCAGATACGTTTTTCTTAATAATCCTATTCTTTTTTCGGCTTTAAGTGTTAAGTTTTTTTTATTTTTTTTTTTTTGTTTCTTTTCTTTTTAATTATTGTGATGCTAATCCTTTGGGTATTTATTTTATTACATACATATGCAGCACAATTAATCCCATTTTATACAATGTAATGTCGAATCGTTATCGCAAAGCATTTAAGGACATTTTGTGTGGAAAAGAAGACAGTAGCTTTTCCCGTGATCAATCGAGTTTTCGCGAGCCAACACTTGCCTCCAGTTTGTATAACAACAGCACATACGACCGTGTACATTCGGTAAGTACTTTAAAAAGGATTAAAATTTTTTTGCAGGAAAAACTCTAAGGCTTTGTTAGTATTTTCTTTTTTAATACCTGTTTACTACTAATTTAAAGTTTTAATGTCTCAAAATTAAAGTTTCTGAAAAAATAAGTTTTTGGTCTTCCCATAGTTTATGTAACATTCAAAGTCTTTATTACACAAATATGTTATTTTTAAAGCGTCTTTATTTGCTTATCGAGCAAAACTTCCCATAAATAATTTTAGAAATTAGTTTGCAAGAATCTTTAGTAAAAACAAAAAAATCTCTGCATTTTTTACCAGATTTGATAAATAATAAATCTGTGAATAAATATAAAACTGATTCAGTTGTCTTAAGCAAAGTTTGAGCTTGTGACATTTCTCTGTATTCCAAAATAACCATTAAAAAAAATTTTAAATTATAAAAAATTTTAAAAACTAAAATATGTTTAAGTCCTTAAATTAATATTGCAACTCCTTCAAATTTTATTTTTTTTTAGATTCGTACTCGCTCCTTTAATAGGCATTCTTATGCGAACAATTTTAGCGACCGAAATTCGTTCAAATCAAATACTATATTATGGAAGAAAATAGATTTTAACACGTCAATAGTTAAGGTAAGTATCAATAGATTTTAAGAAAATTTGTAAAACAATAAAAATATTTTCGGGTCTATCACTACGATAGTTTTATTCGTACATAAAACGATCATTGCGAAATTCTGGCCAAACGAATTAGAAGCAGCTACAAAAAAAAAAAATATTTAAATAAAATAGATTTTCATTCCTATGTGCATTCAAAATTTTAACTTCGAACATTTCTACCTTAAATCAGTGACACTTTAATGAAATTAAGCTCCACTACATTTGTATTCAAATAATGTAACATTTTTAAAAGGTCTATATGGAAATAAAAATAAATAAATAAATAAATAAAGATGTATTTAGCATTATTCTTAATGTCAACATTATTACATTTTTAGCAGCTTTCAATGATGAACAAACTATTTAGCAAACAAATAAATAATTCATGACCGAATCCTTAGCAAATTGTGTTTCTATGACCCCCATTGAAGTGAACTTGATGATATTTGTTAAGATTATGATAGCATTAAAGGACAGGATAAAGCAAAGAATTTCTTATGTCTTAATAGAATATTAAAAAAAAGTAAAAGGGATAAGCATTTGCCTTAAACATTTTGAAAAAAGCCTACTTAAAAGAAATAGTTGTTTAGCAGAAATTTAAACAAATATATTAAATGGCACAAATATTCTTAAATTAAATAAGCATTTTTAAACAAATGTTGCTATAATATGGTTATTCATCATTTACCTTAGCAAAATTATATTTTTAATTTGGCTTATTTAAAACCACACAAAAAAAAGTTTTTTCTAATTTTATTTTTTGATTAACACATTAATTAAATATTTTCTGTTATTTAAAAATTTAATTGGCACAATTAAATATTTAATTGTATTTGAAAAGTAAATTCTAAAAATAAGGCTTATTAAGAAATTCTTTAAAATCAGAAAAAATTTTAGTTTAATCCTTTCCTACACTAGTTTTGTTGTTGTATTTTTAAATAAAACATAATAGGTGAGCAGTTTATTTTAAAAGTGGCGTAGGTGACTTTTGTTTTAGCCGAAATATTTAAAAATATGAAAAGATACCGTTCAATTGTATTTAGTTTTGCCATTAGCTCGACTTTTTTTAAAAAGTGACTTATGCCACTTTCAAAATATGCGGCTTAAATTTTTTTTAATATTTATATTTTGAAATTGGATTAATAATTTCATGAAATTGTGTCTAATTTAAGAATATAAAATAAAATATTTTTAGACTGATAATCTTCGAACATTTTTTGTTAAAATATTTAATTAACTAAATGTTTAATTGGATAAATAAGTTGTTGTATAAATTTTTTTTAATCAAATCAACAAATTTTTTAATTAAAAATGATTTTTAATCTTTTCAGTGCAAAGATTTTGATTTACTTTTCAAAACCAAAATTTTTAATTTTTAAGGCATAATACCCCTTCCACGTATTTTGTAGGGGATATAAAATGTTAACAAATTGTTATTTTCGTCCGAACCAAAAGAAATCAACATTTTCATTTGTGAGTTTTTAGCTTATTTTTCTAAAGCTTTACTAACATTTATTAAAATCATAGCAATTTAGAAATATTTTTGCCTTTTTTTAATTAATTTAACGTTAAATGATTTATGAATGTTTGTTGGTTTAAGTTTCAATCATTACGCGCTTTTTTAAGGTCTTTTAAAAATAAAACCTTTTACCAGCTTTCTTTACTCTTCCTTTTCAAATCCTTAAATTTAGTAAAAATCTGACAACAAATCCCTTATTGTTACTTCACTTAACAACAGAATCAAGTTTTTATTTTTTATTCACATTGTTAATAAGTTTAAGGCTTTTTTTACATCTTTTAATCTTAAACCGTATTTATTACTGATATATATTAATGGGACAAAGTTCCTATTTTGAATTAGGTCAAAGTAAAAAATGTTACTTGCCGACCTACTGCCCCAAAAAAATTTGTTTTTCCTTTTTTTGTTTTTTTTTCTTATTTTTCAAAGGCTAAGGATTACAGATGTTTTTCCCCCACGTACTTTCATCTTACTTGAATTAATATTTAAAAATCACCTTTTGTCACAGTGGTCTTATTATGATTTTTGTTGTTTTTGTTACTTTTTCTACACGTTTATGTTTTGTTTGTTAGTTTGTTAAGAATAAAGACGTATATTTTAACAATGTTTGCAAATTACAAAAACAAATATATATCACCAAAACACACAAACATTAATGATATATTTTAAAGTGTAGCATACTTGTAGGGAAAAGTTTTATAACTCGGAAAAACACCGGAAGCCAAAACCTTTGCCAAATAAGGAATTTCCCAAAGTATTAAACCAAATTAAATTTAGTTAAAATTTAATTTAAAAAAAAGTTGAAAAAAATTTAACAATATTAACTTATTGTTAGGGTTTTCTTGTTTATTTTTCTTTTTTGGTTGGTTTGTAAATAATTTTTTAAAACTTATTATTTATGAACTTAAGCAATTATGGTCTTGTTTTTCTAAGACACAGCGAAAGAAAAAGATTTGTTTGTTTTAATATTTTGTGAGGCGTTAAGTTTTAGCAAATAAGAGGAAAAATTTTAGTATATAATAGGCACCAAAAACGTATTCCAATATTTTTAAAACCTGTCGAACGAAATTTTAATTTTATTTAAATCTTTATTTGTTTAGAAATTACAACAAGTACAGGGTGTGTGGTGACAGATTTATATTTTCAATCTTTAATTAAAAACGAAATAATTGACACAAAGTTTTATTAAGAGCATTGAAAAATAGAATGGAAATGCGGATTCTATTTTTTAAAGAGTAAGCCAGCCATAGATGTATTCCTTCAAGTTGAACACACTATACAAAACGGAGATTGGGGATTGTCTTTGAGGTAGCCAAATAAAAAATTCATGGGAGTTAGATCAGGTGACTTCGGTGGCTTTGGGATGTCCCCAAAGCGATTGATCAGTTTTTGGAGTAAATTTTCCAGAAACAAATTAATCGAAGCTCTGGCTGTGTATGCATTCGCCCCATCTTGTTAAAACCACGTGTGTGAAGAGTGTGTTAAATAACCACGCAGGTTTGGCAAAAAGAATTCCATAATTATGCGTCGATAATTTTTACTGTTGGCATTCGTCGTTTGGCCTTTCGAAAAAAATGGGCCAATTATTTTATGTGAGGATAAGGCACACAAAGCAGTTACCCTGGGGCAATGCAATGGTTTTCGATGTTTTAATCGAGGGTTGCTAGTTTTTGGAGACCATTAGCAGTTTTGCTGATTTAAGTGGCCGTTTAAGTGAATATTAGCCTCAGCGCTCTAAAAAAAATGGGATTTACAGTGCGAACATGCTCCAGCATCGTTTTAGAAAAATTTCTTCGTAAAACAAAGTAACTTTCTTCTAATGCTTGAAAGATTTTAGTTTTAAAAGGATGGAACTTTAGATACTTTTAAAATTTTATGAATAATCGCTCTTGGAAGTCCCAGCGAGGCTTCTCTTTTCCGTATTGAAAGTTGCGGATTTTCACATAAAATTCTTTCAACCAGTTTAATGTTTTAAGGAGTCCTTGAAGATCGACTTGGTCCTGGCCGTGGGACAGTCATAACCTAGAAGTAGAACAGAATCTCTACACCCACGAACGAATTAAATGTACACTCGGCCCATCACATAATCGCCGAATACTGAACTTTGAACAAAATTGTCGACGAGTAATTACGTAAGAATCATTACTCTTAAAAAATGTCTCCATAGCGAACGCGCGATCCGCATAATCCACAAAATCTATAATTCCAATAGCGCCACCCTCCTTCCGTGCCGTTTATTACTTTTTAAAATAATCGTATTAAAAAGTAGAAATTTGCCACCAGACACCCTATAGTAAAGTAAAATATAGAACTTTCACCTTTATTAAAATTTCTGTTTTTATTGTCAAAACTTTAAAAATATAGGAAAAACATATTCAGATTTTTTACGGCGTGTCTGATGCAATTTTAATTATTTTTCTTTTTTTTACCAAGTCTCTAGCTCAACTCATGTGGATATACGATGATTAATGGGTCGGTCAATCTCCAGCGTTATTTCTTTTTGTCTTTAAAATAAAATTCTTAAAATAAAATTTTAAATCGAAATTTCTATAAATTCAATGCTTTCTATTTTTTTTTTTTTTCAAATTGAAAATAACTATCTATCATATCGTATTTAAGAAAAAAATATCAATTTTACCCATGACTGCTTATTTGATAGCTTGAAATATTTGTGGTATAAAGATGGCATATTTTAATGATAAAGTAACAGAAGTATAAAAAAAGAAAAACAAAGAAATTGTCAAAATCTTGTGTTAAATTTCTTTTTTAAATTCCAAAATCTTTTCTTGTAGCAAAAAAATAGTTTAACAGGTAACAGGTAAACAAGGTAAAGGGAACAAAATCGTATGTATTGAACAAAAAAATGGAATCTATTATTATTTATTTACAAATAAGCAAAGGATTATTGCACTTAAATCAAATAAAAATTGCCTTCCTATTTGAAATTAAACTAAAAAAGTAACAAAAAAGTCCCTTGTTACAAGTAAATTATTTATTTTTACTCTTTTTTAGGAAAATAGTAGTATAAAAGCAACATATGACCTAGATATAGGCAAAATACTGCGATTGCCCCAGTTTTCCCTTTTTTTTGTTTTTGTTATAAAATTCATACAAAAATGTAACAAATGTAACCAACTGGCAACGCTATTAAGCAAAAATATGGATGTGAATAAAAATGCATGAAATTTCTGTATGTATGTTTGGACGTAGATATGTAGTATTGACTTTGGCACTCGTTTGACAATTCAAACGTAAAAATAAGTGAAGACTGAAAGGAGTTTGACAGTTATAACTTACTATCGATGTTAAGACTCTTGCGAAGACAATATATGTACATCGTATAATACCTGTGTATTGTTGTTGCTTAATTTTTTTTTCTGTTTTTTTATGAGCCATAGTGCTTGTGTTATTGTTGTTGTACCCGTTACATTGTGGTAAGGGTATAATATATCAGCTTGTCATTTCGTTTGTAATATTTTTTAATATCCATTTGCGACCTCATAAAGTATCCTTAAATATAGGGATCCTTAAAGATAGGAAAGTCAATACAATTGCTCAAATGCTGTGAGTTTTCTGTTTCGAAAACTATGTTAGCTATGTATTTTATGTCCACCACAAAAAATTATAATATTTACGGTTCAAAAACAACTTGCCTAGATAAGATGACTGGGTAAACAACAAGGCCAATGTGAAGGGTATATAAAATTCGGCACAGCCGCAGATAGCGCTCTTAATTATTTCAATTAATGTGGATCCAACAAATTTCGTCAAAAAACTACCTTATAATAGAAAATAATTTTATTTACCTTTTTTAATTTGTAAACTAATCACCACTTGTGTGAAAGTTGTCTCAAAGACATTAGTTTAGTTAATTTGTTTACACATTGTTTTTAAAGGAAATTAAGTTATATATATAAAGTTGTCTTTTTTTTCTAAAATTTTTCTTTGATATTCCTAATTTTTACTTGTCCTTAGTCATTTCTTTTATATATTTATTTTTTTTTTAAGTTTTTTATTTTAATGCCATCAACATTGTTTGTTTGACAAATAGCTAAAGAAAAACACTTCTTGCCTTATGCAACTTAAGTTAACAATAAGAAACAAAAGATAAAAATAAAACAAATGAAAAGTCAACAACAGATTAAATTTATGCAAATTAAAGCAACAAAATTAAAATGTTAAATACAAAAACTTATCTTACCAGCTTTACTTTGCTTTTATGTCCGAATTTAGTTAATTGTTTCTTGATGGTGATATTTTGGCTATTATGGTAGTAATTATTTTTTTGAGACCAAAGAGAGCTGCTAGACTGAACTTAAAACCACCCAGCAAAAAATAATCGAGATTTTGTAAGCAGTAAATACTTTTTCTAGTATACCTATGCGCTTCGCAGCAAGCACTTATCTATTCCCTTAATAAATGCAATAGTGTATGGCAGTAAATGTAAAACATTTACTGTTGTACACATTCGCTTACTCAAGTGCATACTAAGAAGCTCTACTGTAAGGCAGTGAGTAAAAAAAAACATTAGTTTTTCGTCAAGTAACGAACATAATAACTCGGCAAAACATTTATTTCCATGACGCAATAAATTTAAACAACTAAAGAAGCACCAAAATAACATGAATTAACTGGATATTCATAGCGCCGAAATAAGCACTTAACATGAAATGCAACTAAGTGGGACATCGCGAACAAATATCATGCCATACGTAAGCAGGTTTGTAAGCTTTGCTGTCTTGATATTCCCTTACAAACCTACCTACGGCGAAGCAGCAATTTTTGCTGGGCAGGGGCCGTATAAGTTATGCCAATAATAATTTAAAAAAAAAATTTAAATATTTTTTTATTTTTATAATTTTTGTTAAAAAAATAATTATTATTTTTTGGTTTTTATTTATTTTTTTGCAGTAACAATTATTATTTTTAACTTTTTTTATTTTTATAATAATTAATAATAACTATTTGTGCAAAAAAATTTAAATCAAAATCTAATTATTATTTCTTGACAAAAAAATAAAAATTTAAAAATATTTATTAAGGAGTGAGATCGAAAAAATCTTAACATACATAAATGTAAATAAAAAAAAACTACTTAACTAACAGTTTTGATTTTATTTTTATTAGTTTGAAATTATTATTAAAATTACAAAAAAAATTATTTTTATAGTTCTAATCACTAGTGATGAATTTTTGAACCTTTTCCGGAAACCCTTCCATTAAGGTTTTTAAAGTGCTTTCTGTCACTTTGTTGAAACTGGTAGTCCACCTCCGTTTAAAATCTATCACACTTTTGGACACCTTTTTTGTGCTCTTCAGTTCTCTTTTCACAAGAGCCCAATATCTCTCCACTGGCCTTAGCTCCGGGCAGTTTGGAGGATTTGCCTCTCTTGGTACAAATACCACATTATTGTTTTTGTACCACTCAAGAGCTTTCTTACCATAGTGACAAGATGCCAAATCAGGCCAAAAATAAGTGGATACTTTATGATTTCTTATGAACGGAAGAAGCCTTTTTTGTAAACATTCCTTGATGTAAATTTCGGTATTTATAGAGCCCGTTGTAACAAATGTGTTGGGAGCTCTTTTGAAAATCCTTTCTATTTTTTTGGCCTTAGAAACATCATGTGGACCGTTCTTTCTACCCGAACCAGGTTTTCTATCAACGGACAAGTTCTCTTGATACCGTTTAATAACATTGGAAACAGTTTGACGGCAGACCATTGATTGTTTGGCCAACTTTTTGTAGGACCATGTTGGGTTTTGTTGAAAATATTTAATAATTGTAGTACGCACTTTTTTCTCGTCACTCATTTTACTTAATTTAACAACAAATGAAGAAAATTGACATTTAACATAACAACTGACATACTTTTCAAAGGTAACTTGATCAAAAAAAGATTCAAAAAATACTTGGGTAAAAAGTTTTAAGAGAACAAGTGTGTTAAGGTTTTTTTGATCTCACTCTTTATTATTTAGAAAAAAAATTAAAAATAAAAATTTAAAAAGCACTTGATTAAAAAAAATCTAGTTTGATACCATAAGATGGCATACTTCACTTGACTTTCCGATATTTTCATGTTTATAGTGAACGAACTTAGGAAGTTTCTTACGCAGTAGGTCATTGGAAGAAACAGGATTGGATCTCTCCTTGTAGACCGAGATCTACTTTCTCTTCGCAGACTACTATGTTATCCTACAAGCAGAGATGCGAGCATCTGTGCAGGTAGTTAAAAGTCAACAAAGACAATAATCTCAAAAGATACTTAATCTAGGATTGTGTTAAAATGTTAGGGAGTGCTTATGGGTGAAAGCCCATATCACGTCCATACAGCGTTCTTACGATTTTAATTTTTGCATTTCGACGTTTTAACGAAGAAATGCGATTTACTAATAGGTGTTACTTCCCTGGTCAATTTAATTTCTGGGATGTAACGCTAAATTATGTGCATGACTTATGACTCCTATCGACCAAATTTAGCTGGTTCTTTTTGTTTGCTGCTTATTGTATCGAAAATATTGAGCATGTCACTGCAATTCTGGATCCTTGTAAATAGGGAAGTCGATTTAGCCATGTCCGTCTGACCGTCTGTGTGTCTGTTAAAATCAAGTTTTCGGACTCTAATAAAGCCGCACAGACAACGTTTTGATATCAGACAATGAAAAATATTCCTAAAACAATCGCCGTTTAAAGTCAGCAAAATCCGTAAAAGCGAAAATCTGAAATAATCAATATTTACGGAGAAAATCCGTGCAAATATCCCTATATATCTCAGTAAATATAGTTACTCTTGCCACAAAGCTTGACACGAATACTTTGCAGATAGGCACCTAAATTAGGGAAACTTTTTTTCGGATAGGACCTGGGGAAGTGATATTTACCCTACAATGGCACAAATTTGTGAAATATTTTATGCGCTTAATCTAAGAAACTTTTACAGGTAAAGAATTAAAAACAATTTTTGGATAGAAGCAGCGGAAGGGGTAGCCTCCATACAAGCTGACAAATTTTATGAACTTTTCGATACACTTTATTTCGTAAACTATAATAGCTATCGACTTCAAATGTTCTATAAGAGGTAATTGGACAATAAGACTTATATATTGGTAAAAAATTATTTGGTCAGGAGCAGGGGGAGAGGCAGCTCCCATACAAAATAACAATTTTTTTCAAATTCTCGTGACGCTATATCTCAGGAACTATAACCGCTATCGACTTGGAATGTTCTACAAAAAGTAATGATACAATAATTTTTATATTTTGGGTACGATTAAGGGGCGGGAGCCCCCTCCCCTGCAAATAATAATAATGAATAATACAAATAAACAACTTTTATTAAATTTTTAATACGAATAATGTTAAAAACTGTTAAAACTCTCGATCTTAAAGCTTCTACATGATATTTATATTAGACATACAAACGTTTAAATTTGGTAAAGTTTTTTATTTCAAAAACTAGGATTGCTATCGACTTTTAAACCCAGCACAATGTATTTTCATTATAATATTTGCAGTACGAAATAACTCGGCTAGATTAGATGGCTGTGTATGTAAAAAGACCATTGTGAAGGGTAAATAAGTTTCGACACAGCCAAATACAGCGCTCTTACTTTTTTTTAATTTATCATTTAAAAATGTATTTGTCATTTATGGTCTTTCAAGACGGAAAGGAAAAAATCTTTGATAATAAAAATAAAATGGTACTATCTCTAAAGTAATCTTTCCTATCAATTTAAAAATCAACGTCAGCAACAATGTTAATCTCTTGGTCTCTTTTGAAGTCATTTGTATAAAAATCGCGTCTTGCGTGGAAATCTTTAACATGTCCTCCATGAGTAACCAGACGCACATGGCTTAAAAGGCATTGTATTTGGTAATTTTATACCTATTCCAAATCCACAATAAGTATTTGTTCCTACTTTCTTTTTTCTTTTCAATAACCAAACAAACAAACCTTTTTTGGGTCACCTTTTAAAACGAATAAATTGGGCCTTTTTATAAATACCTTTTGGATGTTTACATTTCTATTATGCAAAACCATCGGTCTTAACATCAATGTTTAGTAATAACCCCAATTCTATATTTGGCATTTTTCTTTTACCACCAACTACCGAAATGTGGTTTTGTCGGTTTTTTTTTTTTTTTGAATAAAAATTCTTTTTTACCCTTTTTGAACTCTACATCATTCGTATAAACACAACTTTAGAAAAATTGTTTCAGTTTCATTTTTTTGTAAAATGTACATATATGGAATGGGCGACTTTTATTCGGGCTGTTCGAACTTAAACAAATGGACTCAACTTTTTCCAAACAAAACCAAAATTTATGCAAAAAAATGTTAAACAGGGTAGAGTTTCACAGCCTTAAATTTTATTCTTTCTCATCATATAATTTCCTAAAGAAAAAGTTTTAAAAATTTTTGTCAAAAAGTTCAAAAATTATCAGATGTTAAGCAAACAATTGAGCCAAAATTTTAAATAATATTCTTAATGATGAATTATGCAGCAAAAAAAACTTAAATCAGGCTACGGGGATTAACATATTTAAGGAGACACATGTTCTTTTGTGTTTACCTTTTTATTATTTAAATTTCCTTTTTCTATCACATTATCTTGAAGTCATTGTATAAATAAAAAAATATTTTATGCAGTAATTTTGTCTATTTAATGTCGCTGACAGCAAAAGATTTAAAAATTATAATATTTTAGAAGATTAATATAGAGGAACAAATCCGTAAAGGAAAAATTCAATTAAGGAAGCCACATATTAAGGCTAATGCAGGGGATCTAGGATTAGTTTCACTTTTCATGCTCTAAAAACATTGCTTAGTGTTAAAAAAAAATATAAACAAACAAGTAAAAATGTAATACGCCGTAGAGTCCGATTGTAAGTTGCCCTACACATAATCAAAGTTTTTTACATCTGTAAAAATTACATATGCATTAAAGTAACTCCAAAAGTGGGCCTTACATGGACCCCTTTATTGAAGTTAGAATCAACTATGGACAAACTTAATCACAGTATTCATTCGCAGAAGCCACTCAAAACAATATAAAAACATTTGCGACTAATATTTAAATGTCTCACGAAAATACGTACAATTCACCTACACATTTGTGTATGCAGGGACGAAAAAGGTTATGCAAGATTATGGCACTTAGACCGAATACGAATATATATTGCTAGCGAGGTTGATAGACACTCATTTCCCGAAATCCCTTTTTGTCTCAGAAAATACACCCTACCTTTTACCGGTCATCCACACCAGTAGAACAAAAATACGTTATTACGCTATGAATAAATGATTTAATCCATTTAATAAACTAAGACAGTATAAGCCTATTTCCATAAATAAGTCCATAAAGAAGAAGAACTACCATGACATGATGATGTCCTCGGGCCGGAATACTTATTTCATATTTGCATTACATTGCAGCAGTTAAAAATCTAATCGATGGTGCACAATAGATGACTAGTTTTGAATACCTATCGCTTACTTGCAAGTTCTTGACAACGAAATGGTACATCACTGCATTACATGGAACCATGTTGGAACTAGTCCATTTCCTCTAAAATAGATAACGTGGTCACATATTATTTGCAGGGGAGTTAGTAATCTCTTCTGATCATATGCGAGGCATGTCTCTTCATCCCTTTTTGTGACATATTTCCCTATAGTAGATGGAATCTAACGTCGTCCTTATCTTCAAGAGAGGTAATTATTTAAAGCCAAACCAGTTTCGGGTTTTTCCTGCTGCAAAACTCTACGAAGGATGAGCAGTTGAGAATGATAAGCGATATCAGTTTTTTATAGAATTTTTAGCATGCCTACATTAAGGGCAGATCGATAGATAGAGAGGGTTGGGTGTATCGGGAGATCTCTTGAATTTAAGAATTATACACAAGTTTCCACTAGTGTTTTTAAAAGTGTTATCACGGATTATTAGAGCGTTGCGTAGGGTGGAAATTAATAATATTTTAACTGTGTTTATTTCCCACTTACTGGGACGAAGAATAAGAAAGTCTACAATAGGAACAGCTGGTGCTACTACTTTATCAGTGAATAGAAGGTGGAACTCTTAAGGAAAAAGTTTTTATTGCCATTAGTGGAATGTGACTTTAGAAATGTTGGTCATCAATTTGGATTCATAAAATGAAGTGTTTTTGCCTATTCGGATGATGCGGCATTGGCAATATCTGCTGCTCAACTGGAAACAGTCTCTAAATTAACACTAGGGACACTCAGAACAGATTGCTTATTAACCCATTTAAAATGGAACTGATGCTGTTTAGGAATAGATGAAAAATTCCTATTTTAACCACCTGATACAGTGAACTGATGGAGTGATGCTGACTTTGTCAAATAGCGGGAAATATCTGAGAGCCACTCAATATGACAAAGTGCCCTGGAGAAGGCACAGCCATCAAAGCATGTGTGCAAATGCATTGGCAAGACCTGGGGAAGGTAAGTTAGTTTTAAAATAAGATATTTGAACCAATTCTCTTCTATGGAGTCATAGTCTGATGAAATACTATGGACTCTGCCCCTGATGATCCACATAAGCAAAGACGTTGCACAATAAGGCGATTATGTTAACAGGCGCAATTTTATCGATTTTAACTTGATATTTCTTGGCCCTAGTCAAATGCTCTTCGGCAAATCTTCTGGCAAAGAAGAGAATTTTTTTAATTTATTGAAAGAAGAGGCGGATGAAATAAACTTTTCGGAACCTGTGAAACTTGAGATATTTATTTCTGCAGATGAATTAACACATTTATAGGTTAAAGCACTAATACCACCTGAACAATACTAGATCAGAAACATTTTTGATTTCCTTTTCGGCACCCCCACTAAAAGGAGATGACTTCCGCCTTTTAAAAACTTCTGACGCTACCAAGAGGTAATATCGCCGCTGTTGGCGAGAATGTCGAGCCGTCGTCAGAAGCATCGACCAGACGTCGTGCCTCGCAATTAGCCATCAGTCAGTCGTTCCTAAAGAGAATTTTGATCAAAAACCTGCGCATATTCCCGTACAAAGCAGCCCGTACATCAGCTGCTGCCTGTCGACCGCCAAACGCGTTTAACCTATGCCCCAGCCATCCTCAATCTCGAGGCCGAAGTGGACGTTTTTTCGACCAAAATCATAATGAGCGATGAGGCTCATTTCTACCTCAGGGAGTACGTGAATAAGTGCAACTATCGCTTTTTGGGCAACAAAAATTCACGAGTGATGCACGAGGAGCCATTACACCCGCTCAAGGGGACTGCATGGTGCACTGTTCACGCTGGAGGAGTCATCGCGTCATTTTTTCCGAGCACGCCGCTGGTCAAACGACAACAGTGGACGGTGCGCAAGTCGAGTTATTTCTACCGCAATTGAACGAATAAGACTGAAAGACAACAGGACGGATCAACGGCACACACTGCGCGAGCCACAACAGATCATCTGAAAGCGTTCCTAGGTCGCCTCATCTTTTGACAACTTACATTGGCCAGCAGGATCGCCCGATTTAACAGCTCCAAACTTTTTGTGCGGTTTTTTTTTAATCCTGGGTATACGCCCGAGACCTTAGAAGACCTCAGGGACAACATATGGTACGAGTGCAAAAAGCTGTCGCCCGAAGTTCCAGCCGAAGTGAGGAAAAATGCCATAAGACGAGTCCTTATAGCAATTAATTGTGACGGCGCTCATTTAGCCGATATTATCTTCTCGACTTGGCCAATAAAATTCTAAGATCCATAAAAACATAAATCGAAAAACAGGGGCCAAATCGTCGCATTCGATTCTAATAGAAATTTTAAAATTCTTATTAGAATTCCTATACTTAAAGCATTGACAACTCTATCGATCGAGTGAAATTTCGATTCGAATCGAATGCGACGATTTGGCCCCTGAATTGAAATTTTTCATTTAGAAAAAAAATGGGAGCCAAACAACATTTTTTGGCTCACCTTGTATGTACGATTTTGTAGGGTTCAAGTAATATTTACGGTAGTTGCGGTCGGCAAAGCTTATTACCAAAAAAAAACGTTTTTATTGGGGCTTTGGTAAAACATGGACTGGTCGGTAGCAATTTTAACATAGTTTATCCTTAAACCAAAGTACATAAATGTGAAAAAATTTATAAAGACATTTTTAAAAATGTCACCTGTACGTTTTTAACAAGGATACATGAACATTTAACCGACTTAGGAAGAGGTTTTGAGTCGAACGCATTAATTAAAGATGAAACTTAGACCAACCCTTTAAAGCGTTTGAAACATTAATAAAAAGGCATAAAACCCTTGCTAGAATGTAAGTTTATACGATGTAAACATAAAAATATTACAAAATCCCAACCATAATTCCTGCAAAAAATTCCAAAATTAAATATCAAAAAAATTATTTTATATCTGTCAAAAAAGTAATTAATAAATTAGTCAACCAATCTTTTACTTTCTTGGGAAATGCTTCCCAGAAAATAAATTACATTTTAGAAAAATCCCTCAATTCCCTTAAGGATACAAATGATTTTACTCATACTTTTATTTATTAATTTATAATCATTTAATTTACCACGTTTTCCCTAATTTGGAAATAACCTATAACGCATTAAGGAAATTCTTCTACAACCAACATTTCGTAATGAATTGATACAAAAAACTTTTTTTTCAAAATTATCTAACTGTTACGTCCAAAGTTTATTTAATCATATACCAAAAGCCAAAGTAACTGTTTTTTTTATCATAAATTTTAGTTTCTTTTTTGATTTTCTTTCGCAAAACTTTTTACTAAAGAAAGTAAATAAAAATTTACGAAGTTTAGAGATAGTTTTCAATTGACAAACAATCTTACGTTTATTTTCAATCGTCTGTTATAAATCAAAGTTGCCAAAAAACCAAAAGTTTTCATAATGTTTGTCATTTATAATAAAATAAATCAAAAAATGTATTCAAGTATTTTTGTTGAGAATTTTTTTTTATAAAAAACGTGCTTCCGTTTCTTCTTTGTAAAGGGTTTGCATTTTTAGTTGTGTGTTTTGTCAACAAATAACTGATTAACTTTTAGTGTTGTAGGAAGTTTATTAAAAGTGTTAAATGAAATAATATCAAAGCTAAAGAGTCTCTTAAGCGTCAATTTAAGGAAGTAATTACTTCTGTTTCAGGTTTTGTAACCATTCAATTTAAGATTGTAACTGAATTGTAAAAACTAAGAATATCGAATCCCACTTCACTACGGCGAGAAAATGAAAAAATATAAATTAAAAATAATCCAATTCATGGAGCTGGCAACCTTGTCCGACCAAAAAACTCTATTCGGATGTACTGAATCTTCGCATTATAATTTCATAAAAATTTTTCATTTTTTTAGGGCTTCCAATCTCTCTGCTCCTATCCAACCAATTTTTTTTCTATACTTACGTGTCATACTGGAACTACTGTTCATCATGTTTTAAGTCTTTAGATGATAAATTTTTTAGACTTGCCACATGAAAAATTTTACAATATTTTTTCAATTGCAGCTGTTTGTCCAGCACTCTCCAAAATTTTTAAAGAATATGGTTAACAATCATCTTCCCAACTCTCTAGAGTCCAACGGTTTATTAAGCGACTGCCAATACGGCTGACGTAGAGGCCGTTCTACGGGAAACCTACTAGCTTTTTTGACCTTCACTTATAATTTTGGCGAAAGTAAAGTGGTGTCTCTAGATTTTTTTAAGACATTTGATAGGGTTGACATTGTGCGCTTTTGTCAAAATTTTTGTTGTTGCATTTGGCGTTGGTGAAAAATTTACCCCATTTTAAGGAATCGCACTATTCGTGTTGTTATATCTCTTCCAGTAAGTTCAAAATCAATTTAGGGGTATCGCAAGGCTCGGTCCTCTCTCCCACTTAATATCCGATTTAAAATGAAAAATGACTCCCATATATTTTGGAGCTACTTGACAATAACGGGCAAATGAATTCATCAGCGACGTTAGAGTATCTAACCGTCTCGATGCACTTAAACATCGTCGCAATGTGGGATGTGTTTCACTATTCTATCAATACATTAATGGAATTTGCACTAAAGAAATCAGGAAACTTGTTCTTGAAACCTGGGAATTTATACGTGATACTGGTATTTCCAAAAGAGCGTACTTATTTGTGGACGACTGGCTAGGACATCGCACTACGGACTACAGAGAAAATTCATTGTTTTTTCGCACCGTTTGTGTGTGGAATAAACTTCATAAAGGTGTGTTTTACGTCCCAGTTTGTTTCAAGAAATTTCAACCAAAGTCCCTTTATTCTCCTTTCCTTCAGTGCATGTATAAGGGCTATCCCTTGAGTGTTGGCTTTTAGAAAAAAATTGTAGGCTGAATACCACTATCAACAAAATACTTTTTCCAATTTCGTTTTCATCTTTAAAGTACTCGTGACAAACTTTGTGGCAACTGTGGCCGTATTTATTGAGATATATAGGGATATATGTATAGATGGTGTCCTTAAAAATTATTGGGATATTCAAACGGTATGCTATCAAGCCATATTGTCTTAAAGTTTAAATATTTTACAAGAGTTTAAAAAAATTGTTGTTCTGCTTAAAAGAAAAAAGTTCTACGTTTTGTCATAAACAGTAGAAACTTGAGACGGGCGGCCGAAACTCTTTAGTAAAGCCGTTGATATAGTTAACAAGTCGCAGTCATTAATTTTAAAATATTTTTGAAATAACTTATTTTTCTGTTTTCTCCAGCAGCTTATTCAAATTTAAAATAGCACACTTAATTATGAGCGAATGCTCACAACAACAGTAGTATTTTTTCGTTTTACTTTTTTAAGACATATGACTTTATGACTACCTTGTGGATACCCTAAATAAGTCAAAAATTTCTGTGCCTCAAATTCATAAAAGCAAACTCATTTTAGCTTTCCAATAACCGTTCCAACCAGAAGTCAAGTTAGTCAATGTCTACCTACCCTGCGGGAAATGAGTGTCAATTGGTCGGCGTACCCGCCCTGTTACAAGTACAAAACATGAATTGGACAAAAGTTATTAGTCGTGATTAGTTAAAAAGGCACACATTAAGTAACTGGTTCAAATATGTTAAAGAGGTTAGAGAAAAAAAAAATAGAAATACTGCTTCCTACACAAAAACATACATCTGTTTATATATACACACACACACGCGTTAATACAAACAAAGTAGATTGAGCAGGATATTAAGTATTTGCTGCAAAATTTTCTTATACAGGATTGGCCTGTAACCCATTCTGAGGTGTTAGTTCTGAACCAATTGCCCCCTACAATGACAACGCAATTTAAAAGTGACAGGTTCTCTTCATATAAGGTTTTTGTCAGACCGGGTCATTTAGACTCTAATTGACAGTTTGCGTGCAGCGAACTACCCCGAAAACCAACCACCAGAACCAGTCCCTTCCCTAAGGAACCGTTCATGTCAATAGTCTTGGACCAGTTCACTTCCCCGTAGTATACTAACTGATAATTTAAGTACTATTAAAATTGGGAATTAAAACATTTTCACCATCTGCAATAGAATTTCTCATTAATCACGAATTAAAAAGTAAAAGTTGCGCAAAACTATATACTTCAGCTCAAAAATATGTTTTGCATAAAAAATTGTAACAATTGGATTAAGAAGAAGTTATATTTTTTCTATAAATTTGGTACGCTCCTAAATTTGCTTTCATTATGCAAAAGAAAAAAAAACACAAGTTTCCTGAAACTGACATATCATGATGTTGCACAGAAAAATGAGATGCCATCAGTTGCCATTACATTTATTACAAGGACTCCTTTTTGCCTCCTCATTCAACTTTTTTCTTTATATTTTTCTATTGTGTATTATTGAGCTTTTTCAAATAAAAAAAATTTAAATAAAAGAAAATTTAAAGCGTTTTAATTTTAATGCATAACAGGCGGTTTTGATAATTTATCACAAAACTCATTTACCACATTGTGGCAGATAACAAAGATATTTGCTTTAACAAACATTTAATTTAAAATTTTTCTTATGCTAAAAACGGAAGAAGGAGCAACAACAATGTTTTTTTCAACCGAATATTGGCCACAAAAAATAAAATACTTTTGTGACATCTTGACATTTTTAAAACATTAAATAGCAATTACCCAGCCTTACTCTTAAGCTTGAAAACATTTTTTTCCAACATTTATTTCTGGTGCTTATTTTACTTATTATTTTTATTTGTAGGACATGGCCGAAAATAATTCATCAAATTTAAGTGGCACAAATGCTATTGTGGTTTGTGTCGATAATGGCGTTAATGGACGAACAAAAACTTTTACCGAAAATGAAGCACAAGAAACACTTTTAAACAAAAACAATGAAACAAGCATTTAGGCTTAATAACTGTTAAATGCATGAAACTTGTGATTGAAAGAGTTGTAAGTAATGGTGGGGTTATACTTACATATAATAATGATGAATCAAAGGTAAAACCAAACAACGAATACATTAATTAAAAAAATAAAACTTAATAAACCAAAAAAAAAAAGACTTAAATTTTGAAAATATTTTTATTTTATCAGCAAGTATTTACAAATTGCCACTATATGTATGTATGTGGCAATTACCAACCTGCTACGTATTCCAAAACAAATGATGACCGTATTAAGGTTCAATTATATGTGACTTATCATAACGCCATAACCATAACCATTGCCATAAAAGCCAAAACTAAATTGGTTTCTAAGGTTATGGCGTAATGGTAAGTCACCTATAATCAAATACAGAGTTGCCCATAAGTTTGGTTCGAACAGCTGTTTACTGTGGTACGGTGAAGTCACGTATAAATGAACCTTAAGAAACTAATTTATGTAAAAGTTAATGCATAAGTGTGCGGCTTTATTTTGTCATTTGATAAAGAAAACCAAAAGAAAAATTGTCCATTTTATTTATGAATTTATAAATTATGTACAAATAGTATTACTATTAGGGCCATTATTATATGTTGTTTATAATGTGTACTGTAGGTAAAGTTAACTTTAATTAAAGTAAAATATAAAGTGGACTTTAAAGCTTTTGGTAATTACAACCTCCATTCTGGTTAAATAGGAAATTTTTTTAAAGTGTTGCAAAACTTTAGGAAAGAAGTGGCAACGACTTGCTTTCATTTGTCTGCCTACACCAACAATAAACAAATGAACAATGAATACGGCAATTTTAAATAAATAAACTTTACGTTCAATTTTAAAGGTAAAATGAGCTTCCCTTTTGCTTATTACACATTTTAGCTACAAACATTCTTAAAATAATAAAAATGTTCTTATCTGTACTATAACATCTTAACTTTAGCCTATCAGACAGATATAGTAATGGGCCTTAAAGCAAATGACATTATTAAAACTACAGTGAACTCGCGATAACGTGAACTAATTTTTACCAAGGCAGTTCACATTTACGAGTTTGTTCACGTTATTGAGTACCTAAATTTAAAACAAAAGGTTACCCTATTTAGTATAAAAAATTATACATTAATAAAAAAAATGCTAAATACTATTTTAAATTAATTATTTTATTAATTTTTAATAACAAAACATAAAATGCAATATGCATATGTTTTATCTGGCAACTGCTTCCAATATAACCCTGATTCGTCAGCATTATAAAGCTGATCTTCACATCTTAAATGGGTCAACAAGTTGTGACTGCGCAGAAAGTTTTTTTCCGGAAGTTTTAAGAAGGCGAACCCCGAACCATTGTTTAAATTTTTGGAGCCATCCGTCACTGGCGTTAAAACCACGATCATTTTCTTTAGTTTGAACGTGAATTTTCTAAAGCTTTGGCTTTTAACATCAGTCCACTTACCGACATTTTTTTATTCCCCATGTGAAGGAACCATTTATAAAGACTTTTTTCCATTCTCAGAAGTTCAGAAGCGCGTAATGTTTTACGCTTTCCAGTGCCATAAAAAGTATTATTTACACGATTAGTAATTTCCCGTTTTTTCTTTTTAATGGTAGAAACTGTTGCTTTGGCAACTCCATATTTTCTTGCCAGGCCACTAGCACTGTACCCCTTTTGCAATAATTCAAGAATATCAACTTTATCTTTTAAAGTTAAAACTTTAGGTTTTTTAATGACATTTTTTAATTTCACGAATTAAATTTTTTTAATCACTTGCCTCATCTACGTAGCAATGTCAAAGAGCAACTAACAGGTCAACGCACACATAAATGAAAAAAAAAAAAAACGTTTAATCATATGTAAACAAACAAGTAACATGTAATTCGGGGATTTCCCAATTTAAAAACAGATTCACAAACAATAAATAAAAAGTATTCACGTTTTAGAGCTTTCAGATTTTGTTCACGTTTTAGAATACTCTGTAGAAAAATAAATTTGTTCACGTTTCTGAGACGTTCACACTTTCGAGTGTTCACGTTTTCGCGAGTGCACTGTACTTTAATAATATTTAAATGGTGCTGTTGCTACATGTTTTCAAACAGATATTTGTCCAAATGTAGTCGAATATTTACAGTAGTTGTTGGCGACTTTGGAATGTATTAAATTATTTACCACAGATGGTAGTTGCAAGTGTAATTAAGGAAAAACTTTTAAATGTTCAAAGAAAATTCTTATTTCATATATTTTAAAGGTTGTAAATGTTAAAAAAAAATTTTTAAAGGCCAAAAAAATTAGGATAAGTCTGTTCAAAGTGGTGGTTGGCTAAAACATAATTTAAGTTTAAGTTTTTTTCCTTAAGAATTAAGGCCCCATTCAGCAACGAACTAAAAATTTATAAAATGAAGTTTTAAGCCTCTCTTTTCATTCTTTAACAAAAGCGAAACTCGTTCTTGTACAGGGAATCTGGGAAAAATGTATATTTTTAAATACGATTATTTCGAAAAGTAATTAACGGTGCGGAGGGAGGGTGACTGAACATGATGTCGCAGTGATTGAGTGAGCATCGCGCATTCGCTATGGAGGCATTTTTTCAAAGTAATGATTTTTACTTAATTGCACGTCGAAAATTTTGTTCAAAGTTCGGCATTCAGCGAAAACATAATGGAACGAGTGTAAATTTAATTTGATCGTGGATGCAGAGACTCCGCGCAACTGCTTCGCCTATGAATGTTCCACGGTCAGGGCACAGTCAATCTTCAAGGACTCCCGAAAAAAATTTACGTAAAAATCCGCGACTTTCAATACGGAAAAGAGCAGACTTTTTGGGACTTTTAAGGCGATTGCTCATGAAATTTAAAAAGAAGGAGCTGAAGTTCCATTCAAATAGTTCAAAAACTGAAAGAAAATGTCTTCGATTCACGCAAACATTTTTGTGAAACGATGTTGGAGCGATTTTGCACTGTAAATCCCATTTTTAGAAGCGATAAAGCAAAAACTTCCGTTACTGGTTTCCAAGAAAATTGAAAATTTATTGAAACAACAAAAATCATTGCATTGCCCCAGGGTAACTGTTTTGTGTGCTTTATTCACGCATTAGATAATTGAACCATTTTTTTTCCAAAATTCTCGAGGCCAGGCGACGAATTTCAGCGGTAAAATCAACGCATGATTAGGGAATTTATTTGGCCAAACCTGCGAGCTTCAATAGAATGGGGCGACTGCACACACAGCCAAAGCTTTGATAAACTTTCTTCACAAAAATTTTCCCAAAAAACTGATCAGCCGCTTTAACGACATCCTACGGCCACTGAGGTCGACCGATCTAACTCCAATGGATGTTTTTGGGCTACCTCAAAGAGAGGCCTTATAATGACCATCCCCAGTCTCTTGTGGCCTTAAAGGAAAACATTCGTCGAGAAATCAGCTAAATTGAACCAAGTTTACTAAGTTTTAAAATATAAATCTGCCATCAGATACCCTGTATATACGCCTTTAAATGTAGATATACTAACATATATCCTTTGATCAGGCCTTTTCAATTATTTTCCGAGGAAAATGCATTATTTTGTAATGCAATGAAAAGAACCATAAAATAATTAATAATAAAATATATTTCATGAATCCTTAATTGCTCCCTACATAAGCCATGCCCAAGAGCTAACATTAAACATTTTCAATTATATATGGCACAAAGGAATTTTCTTTCGACTTTCCATTAAATTTCTTTCACAAATCTCTTAGATTTCTGTTAGAGAGTTCGGCTACGTTTTTATATCAATGATATCATATGTTCAGTAGTCAGAAGTCTGACTTTATTAAGAGTTCTGCCAATTTAGCCATAGTTTCTGCCATATATCTTACAGATGTTGGCCCATTTTTTCAATGAAATTTAGGTTTTTGGTCTCTATAAGTTTTTTTTTTGAAAAACACCTATACGCCAAAAGTGTTATTTTAAATTAATATGTTGCATGGTTTCGAATGCAATTAAAAACACTTTTAAGGTCAAAATTCGTTGAATAGAAATCATGTTAATAAAAATTTTGGGAACTTTTTTCTTCTTTTCGTATATTTTTTAGATAAATTAAAGATTATTTTTGTTAAAACCAAACCGCTCAACAGTATTCGACTGTTTCAATTTTTTTTATTTAGAAGTTTTCAAAATTGAGTTTCATTATCTCAATTTAAACATAATTTGTAAATAGAAACTTTAAAATTATTATTAAAATAAAAATTAAAAAAAAGTAAAAATTTTTAAACTTAAAAGGGAAAAAACTACGCAAAACTCATTTAAACAGTGATTTTATAAAAAATTAAAAAAACTAAATATTTAATAAAATTTATCGATAAATTTTTAAATATTTGTTTTAAGAGTATTTTTTAGGTTTTATTTAATAATTTTAACATAGATAGGCTCTTAAATAAATATTTTGTAATAAACTGCTCAAAAAGCTAAACAAGTCTCTTAAAAAATTTAAAATTTTTTATTTGAGACTTTAAGTAAAACGTTGAACAAATACGTGTTTATGTGTTTTTAATTATTCTTGTACTTATAATTGAAGACAAAAATTAACGAAAATAGTTTAAGTATTTGTGATTAATATTTTATAGATTTATAATTATTTCTTAAAAATAATACTGAAAGTTTTTAAACATTAAGCAAAAATGTTTTGTATTTGTTTTTGTATTATAGTAGACATGTATATGTTTCTTAAATTAAGTATATAAAATGATTTAAAGTCCAAAAGAGCGTATCTACCGTCTAACAGAAACTAAAAACAAAATATAAAAAATTATAAAGAGCAATTATTTACAGCTTCAAAATCGCCAAAATATCAGCATAAGCCTTGAACCACATTTTTAATTGTTTTAAAGCTTATTAAAAACACCTTTTTATGCCCTTCACATAAGTGATAAGGGTATATATAAGTTTGTCATTGCGTTTGTAATTTCTTTAATATGCATCTGCGACCCCGAAAAGTATTTATTTTTTTGCTCCTTATATGTAGAGAAGTCAATTTAGCGATGTCCGTTTGCCCGTCTGCCCGTGTTATGGTTAAAATCAACTTTTTGAAGCCCCTCATGTCGAGTAGAACCGTCAGTTGCATTAAACTCCCAGAAATATCTGTGAACAGATCAGTATTAAAATCCAGGAAAATCGGCCGATAACTGACCAAAATATAAGTTAAAACCCAAGACTTTCTCTGTTTATTTCATGTATATTGCAATTTGTGCAGTAAAATCTCTACAACTGCCCCTGCGTTGCCCCGTACAATGTGCATTGTTACGCCGATTCCAATTAATTTTTCCCCACGAACATTTTTTGGAACATACTTACACCCTACCTCCGCCCTCTAACAGGGATGCCATACAAAGTTTCATTTAAAAAAAATTTTTTTAATCGTTCCCACAGCTTTCAGGGTGCTTCTACTAAGGTAAAATATAAAACCGACCCCAATTAATTTTTTCTCTCAAACATTTTTGGGGAAAACACTTGCCATCTATCTCCAGCCCCTAACACAATTGCCATACGAAATTTTGAAAAATAGGGTAAAAACCCCTTCAACTTCCCCGGATACGCCCCTAGAAAAATAAAATGTATTACAGAACCCCATTAGTTTTTCCTTCCAAACATATTCCTTCAACATACTTACACCCCCTGTCTTCATCACCATTGAAAATGTACAACAATTATGTAAATATGCCCACAACTTTTCCAGAGTCGGCCTTACATAAATAAATCATAAGACCGACCCCCATTATTTTCTTCTCCCAAACATATTCTTAGAACATTTTTAATCTCTTAGGGGGTTGCCATATAAAAGTTTAAAAAAATTGTTGTAAAAATTCCTACAGCTGCCCTAATCATCTTAATATATGACACCGACCCCTTTTTAAAAACTAGAAATATTTTATAAACAAAAAAAATTATAAAAATAAAAAAAATTTGAATTGCGAAAGGCCGTTGTAAAGAGTATTTAAGATTCGGTAGAGCCGAAAATAGCACTCTTACTCGCTCTAGTTCAATAATGAAGTTTTTAACTTAATGTTTGAATTGTTTTAAATGTCAGTTACGCCCTTTTGGATTTAAGGTGACGACATGTACATTTGTTAGTCCATTCTTTGTAATCCATTATTATTATTTATTTATTTTTTTTTTGTTAATGCATTTTTGACAGACAAAAAAAAAATTAAAAAAAATATAGAACAAAAGAAAAGAAAAAAATAAATTTAAGAAGAATTTATGTGAATGTGTTTTAAATACAAAAATACTTAAATCTATATGTAATGTAAATATAAACTATTAAAGTAAATATTGAATGTAATTTATTTAATAATAATTGTATACGTACCAATGTTATTGAAATAAATTGGGATAAAAAAGTTTTAAATATAATTAAATGTTGAATAAATAATAAAAAAATATAAAAAGTTGGTGTTTTATTTTCCACACAAACTAGACGTTTTGTTTTTAATCATTTTTAAGTTAAAAACAAAAACAAGGAGTAAGTACTTACACACATTCAGAGTTTAAATAAAAATTATCTGGAGTGTGACTGTTGCAGTCATAAAAGTAAATTTGAAATAAATCGCTTAAGAGGTTCGACAGTGGGCGAAGTGTTGAATATATAGAAAGACAACTATCTAGTCTGTTGTCTGTCACTTTTAAACAGGCTTTTTTTGTTTTTGAAATATTGAGCTTTAAAAGGAAATAAAAAACACAAACTGTTTGCTTATAATTTCTGTTCTCCTGCTACTTTGATATTTTCCCAAGCAAACATTTTGTTAATTTCATTGAAAACAAGTATTAAAATAACATTCAGTGTTATAAAGTTAGACAAATGTGCAAAATTTTGTCAAATGAAGTTATATTTGATCCATCTATAGCCCGAAATGCTTATTCCAGTTGGACATTGGTATGAGGGTAATATTAAGAAATTTACCAAACATATTTTTGTTCAGTGTACTAGTTAATGGTATTAAGATAGACATATGTATGTGCAAAATAGAGTTATATTCGAGCCACGGATAGCCCGAAATGCGATTTCCATCCATTGTCCAAAATAAAAATAAGCAAGTACTTGAGATAAACCTTTTTTTAATGTATTCATCCCTATTACTAAAGTTACTGTTGTCACAAAACTTGGTACCCCGAATTTGGGAAAAACAACTTTTTCGGATAAAACAAAGGGAGTGTTAGCCCCCAAGCAAATTGACGTTTATTGTAAAATCTTCAATAAGCTTTATTTTGAAAACAATAATATCTATCGGTCTTAAGTCTGCTATTGCACAAACAAAATTCAAAAATAAAAAAACTATAACAGCTTAATCAGTCTGTCAGTCAGTCAGTTAGTAACATTACTCTTTTGTACACCTTTATTTATATGTTTTTGTTTTTTGTTAAAAGTTTCCGTCGACTTTTTATTCACAGATCCTCAAAATAATTAAATTAAGTTGTCGTAAAAAAAATAATAATTTTTGAAGAAAAAAAAAAATAAATAAATTTTTTTAAGGGCATTATATAAACTGCCAACAGATCCCCGTGGGCCTGGCTGGTTTTTCAGTCGTGTAAATTTGGGACAAGTCACTTACATACATATTTCTATTTACAAAACTTTGGACTGGTTTTTTTTGGGATAAATACAAATGCCTTTCAAAACTTTTATATCGGTCCATAATTTCATTATAAATCCCATCTAAATATCCACCTAAATAGCCTTAAATGCGTTTTAGTGCCTCAGATATTTCCTGTCTCCATAGCGTTTTAGCCATTTACAAGATGTCACATTAGTCGTTGCATCAAATTTTAGAACAAGCTTAGCCGACTTAAAACTTTATACATACATATGTATATTAAAGCGAAATAAAAAATTTTAAAATACTTTAATAAATACATATAATTTTGACAAATGATAATAATTTAACTTTGTCAAACCTATAAACAGCTTCGTTAACATAAGTATTTACGTTTACTTTATTTTGTTAAGACTACAAAGTCTCTTGGGTCTTTTAATAATAACGTTTTAATAATAATAATAATAATAATGTTTTGTGTTTTGTTGGCAGAAAAAAAAATGATTCATGTGCCATTTAAGTCACATTCAAAATCAAAATAAGGCAAAACAATATTGATTAATAGAAGTAAAATAAAAATTTAAGGAAATCTTATACCTTTAAAAACCTTTCTTTTAAGCTATTTGTATTTGACACCTCACGTTCACAATCAGATGTGCAAAGGAAACTTTTTCTTAAACAATAGTGCGAATGGAAATCTTTATTACGTTAAACGGTAAACTGTCCAAATTGATAAAACGAAAATTTTTTTTACGAAAAAAATCGAGGATTTTACGTCTAAAAGAAAACAAAAAATTATTGATATAGAAATAATTTGGATAATATTAAATTTTTATTTATTTCGCAAGAGCTTGAAATGATCACAAACGGAATAAAAAGCTTTTCTTTTTTTTAGGATTTAATAAAAATTTTACACTCGTCACGTTTTACACAAGGGGCTTTCTTAAGCAAAAATAGTTTTTTTTTATAGAAATAACGATTTAAATACGAAAAAAACACTTTAAACTTCCACAAAAAAACTTCCACGAAAAGTTTAAAGCCGTTTCTAACCATATTTTTCACAACTCGATCTTAAAGTTAAACTTCTTTTTAATTCATAAGGTCACACCCATCCTAGTCTTCAAGAGATCAATTCGAATAAAAATAATGATAGCTTAAAGACATACACCATCCTTTAAAGTTTTAGCCTTATTCAAAAAAAAATTTTTTTTAATTGTTTGAGTTTTCAGCAAAAATGTAAGAAAAATAGTCACATCCGTCACAATGGAATCGCCCATCTGTTACTTAAAAAACGTAGTAAATAATAAGCTAAATATAAAGTATGAAACCGTTAATTTGACATGCAAATAATTATAAAAAAAATAGGTGCAACATGTCTTAGGGTACACAACCCAACCAGCAAAATGGGCCAACATCTGTAAGATATATGGCAGAAACTACAGCTAATTTGGCAGAACTCTTAACAAAGTCAGACTTCCGACTACGGAACATATGCTGTCATTGATTTAGAAACGTAAAAAAATGGTAGCCGACCTCTCTTACAGAAATCTACAAGAATTCTAATATAAAAATCTTATCGAAAGTCGGAAAAAATTCTTTGGTTCAATGTAAGTATAATTGAAAATTTTTAAGGTACCTCTTTTTTACGGCTTATGAAAGGGAAAACCTATTTTGACGGTAAAGAGCAACTAAGGAATTCTGAAATATTATTCTCTATTATTTTATGGTTCTTGTCATTGCATTGCAAAATAATGCATTTTCGTCGGAAACTAATTAAAAAGAGTTGATCAGAGTGTATATGTTTATTTACATTTACAGGATGTCTGGTGGCAGATTTATATTTTCAACCCAAAATAAGAAACGCAATAATTAACACAAAGTTTTATTAAGAGCATTGAATGATATAATGAAAGTGTGGATTTTATTTTTTAAAAAGTATGTCATCCAGATGTCTTCCATCGATTTGAACACACTGCTCAAAGCTGAGACTTGTGTTCTGCGCGACACGCTGCAGTAAACTTAGCCACAAGATATTGGGGATTGTTATGATAAACCCTCTCATCAAGGGGACTTCACAAAAAATAAATGGGAGTTAGATTGGGCGACCTCGGTGGCTGTGGGTTGTCGCCAAGGCGACTGATTAGTTTGTGGGGAAAATAATCCCAAAGAAAATTCATCGAAGCCCTGGCTGTGTGTACAGTCGCCCCATCGTGTTAAAACCGCGTGTGTGAAGAGTGCCATGAATGAGCTCGCAGGTTTGGCAATAAGAATTTCGTAATCATGCGTCCATTATTTTCACCGCTGACTTTCGTAGCCTGGCCTCAAGAATTTTCGAAAAAAAATTATCTCATGCGTGGATAAGCTTAACCACACAGTTACTTTGGGGCAATGCAATGGTTTATGAAGTTTTACTTGAGGATTGCGGTTCCTTGGAGACCAGTAATGGCAGTTTTGCTTGTTAAAGTGGCCGTGTAAGTAAAAATAAACCTCGTCGCTCCAAAAAATGGAGTTTAGTGCAAAAACGCTCCAACATAGTTTAAGAAAAATTTCTCGTTTTTATCAAAGAACGAAATGACAGACTTAAAATTTAATTTAAAGACCTTTTATAAACTCATAGTTCGTTTTTAAATTGGGCCTTAATTTTTAAGGGAAAAAATTAAACTTAAGCTTTCTTTTATCAGGCCACCACTTTAAACCCACTTCTCCTAATTTGTTTGGCCTTTAAAAAAATTGGAACATTTGCAACCTCTAATAAATATGAATTGAAAATTTCCTTGAAACAATTTAAAAAGTTTTACCTTAATTACACTTGCAACTACCATCTGTCGCAAATAATTTAATACATTCCAAAGTCACCAACAATTACTGTAAATATTCGACTACATTTAGACTAATATCTTTATGAAAACATGTAGCAACAGCACCATTTAAATATTATTGAAGTAGATCTAATAAAGTTATTTTTTTATAAGTAACACTTGTACATAATTTATAATTAAATAAATAAAATGGACATTTTTTCTTTGGTTTTCTTTATCAATTGACAAAATTGAAGCCGCCCATTCATGCATTAACTTTTAAATAAATTAGTTCCTAATACGGTCATCATTTGTTTTGGAATGCGTAGCAGGTTGATAATGTTGGTTGATTGGCATTTCTGGTTCACGTACGACCAGTTTTTTTTTAACAATAAATTACAAATAATAAAAACAAATTATTTGATTGATAAGGAAATAGTTTTTCCTTTATTTTATTAAATTATACCTTTTTAGAATTGTAGAGATAATAACCGAAAAGAAAAATGTAAAGAAAATATGTCAAAGAAAATAAATATATAAAATATTTTAAATTGATTTTTTTTTAATTTTTAATAAGTTGAAATTTTAATTAAAATTTAATTTAATAGGCCAAGAAAAAGTTAAAGCTTACCTGAAATCAGGAAAGTTTAAATGTTTTTTTAAAGAATTAAACTAAGTGGCAATTTGCTTATTTTGTTTTCAAATACATAATAAAACAAATTAGTCAAGAACGCTTTATTCGGCTGTGCCGAAGTTAAAAGCCCTTTAAATTGGTATTTGTATATACCCAGCCATCTGATCTAACTGAGTTATTTCGTAATGCAAATATTGTAATACTTTGTGCCGGGCTTGAAGTCAATAGCTCTCCTAGTTTTTGAAATAAAAACTTTACAAAATTTTAACGATTATACAAGTATGTATTAAAGAAATACCATGTAGAAGATTTGAGATCGAGTGTTTCAACAGTTTTCGTCATTATTCTTATTAAAATTCTTTTCAAAATTGTTAATTTGTTTGGGAGTTTCTCCTTCCCTTGCTTGTATCTAAATAATTTTTTCAAAATATAAAAATTATTTTATTATTCCTTTTTGTAGAACAGTCGAAGCCGATAGCTGTTTATGTTTCCCAAATATAGCATATTTTTATGGGGGATACCGCTTCCCTTGCTTCCATCCAAATGATTTTTTTTTTTAAATGTAGGCTTAGTTGTCTAATTATTTTTTTGTAGAACATTTGAAGACAATAGCTGTAATAGTTTCCGAGATATTGCGTATCGAAAATTTCATAAAAATTTTTAATTTGTATTTGGGCTACCATTTCCCCTGCTCGTGCCCAAACATTTTGTTTTCCAACATATAGCCCTTGCTGTCCAATTACTACATTTTAATTCTATTGCTGTTATAGTTTCTCAAATGAAATATATAACAAAACTTGGAGAATTGTAGGGGAAATACCACTCCCGCTGATCCTTTCTGAAAAAAAAATGTTCCCTTATTTAGATTATTATCTTTAAAGTATCCGTGCCAAGCTTTGTGGCAAGGTTGACTATATTTACTGAGATATATATACATATATATACTTTATTGGGGTCTAAAGTAAATATTGTAGGAATTAAAAACAGAATGACAAACTGATATATGTATGCCCTTATCACTATGTAAAAGGTATAAAAATAATCATATAATTATCCTTATATTTTTCTATTATATAAGAGATTTGATGACACAAGAAGCTTAAATGTTTTTTTTATTAAAAAAAAATCACCCAATGTAGAATTTAAATTCATACATAACATAATCCATAAATCTGCATAAGCAGATTTTACTACGGCAGGGACATTTTAAATGCGGATTTACTTGAAAAATTAATCAAGCGCATGAGGAATTTAACCTTTTATTTTTTCTTAAATTAAATTCTTACGCATCATTAACTGATTTTTTTTTGGTTTAGAAACCCCCTTTATTTTTACTGGTTTGCCAAAAAAATGCGACTAGTTGATTTAACCCAATTACTTTCTGCTTAAATTAAGCTCTAAAGCAAAACAACTGTCGTTAAGAAACAGTAAGTTTTAACATAAAACGTTAAACTTTTAAATGTAATTCTTTAAAGAAAAAAGGATTTCAAGAAAAAAGCTGTTTTTTTTAAATTTGTTCCCGTAGTTTCAGTTATTTTAAGTAACAAAAGGTATTTTATTTTTGTTCCACCTAATTGAACTTAAATGCCAGTTAGAACTAAATATGTACATAAATACATTTTTGGCGCTTAAAATTGTTCTTTTGTTTAAAAATGAGTTCATGGGGAAACAAATTACAAATCGATGTAAAAAAAAAGAATTAAAAATGGTTTAAGAAAAATAAAGCAGGCAGGAGCGGTTGAGCTACACCGTTCCGTACATATCCTTCACGTTTGTCCTTTGGTACCAGTAGTAAACTTTTATACATATGTATGTATGTATGTATGTATGTACATGGTACAGTTCTTTTGCAGATGTACATATCAAAAAAAAAACTGAGTAGTAAGTTTTAATTTAAAAGCTGTTATAGTTTCTGAGATAAAACGTTTTATAATCTCAAACTGGCTTCTGTATAAGAACTGCCATTTACCCTTGCTTCTGGCAAATTTATTTTTTTCCTTTTAAAGTCGACGTTTTTTAAAATATTTATAGCTTTTAAAAATTTAAATTTACCATTTTATTGAATTTTTCCTTTTGCTGGTATTAAATTGGCTTAAATTCGATAGCAGTACTGAATTTATTATCGTAGTATAACGCATGAAAAATTAAATAAATTTTATTCATTTGTATGGGGGCAAAAAATGTTTTTGTGCTCCTGCCCAACAAATTTTTTGTCTTTAATGTACTTACAAATCAAGAACTATTTCGTAGCAGCTTTTATAACATGTATGTAAAAAAATATTTTTTATAACAATATTTCATATTTTTTAAATCAAAATCTCAAAAAATGAAAAAAACCACTTGGAAGCGGACTCCAACGTCGCCAAACAAAATCCTAAAACTGGTAACTGGTGCTCTTCGGTATATAAAAACACAGCAACTGCCACAGAGATCTACAAGCTTCACTAGTAAAATGCAAAATTCTAAACTATATGAACAAGTATTTAAATAGGCTGAATGCACATCTAAATCCGCTTGTTCGAAACATTTTACCACATGGTGGACACACCCGGACATCCTGTTGCCCTCAGACAAATTTATTACAATTATTGCTTACTCTTGTTTAAAAACTTTTATTTTAACCTGGCACTGGCTGAAGTAATATACTTATTAAGTTTTAAGATCTTCACAGAGGAAAAAATTCAATTATACAAAAAAAAATTAAAAACAGTCAGGTCCGAAGGGCCTTATTTAATATATACATAAACTGTGTAGTTTATAATCCCAAAAAATTGGAAAAAATGCAGTAAATATCAAAGAAGTTCTTTTACTCCATTTAGTTTTTTTTCGGCCTTAATCGGGAAACATAGCCCTTCTTTTATACATATATCGTTAATTATAATGCCAAAGGTTACAAGTTTGGCCTTAGAAACATCAAAATAAATTTTTTATCCTGTTTTGCCTCTTAGGCTTAAAAATTTTGAGGCCAGATATAGACTCGTTTATATTTTTAAGTAGAATACGAGTACGACACTTCTTATATAATTATGGGATTCACAAAATATTCACAATTGCTTAAGAACATTGTTGTTGTCTTTCATACAAAAATAGAACACCTTGTTTACCCCAGGGCAGGTTTGAAGTATTAAGTTTCTACCTTTACGCATTTGGGCTGTAAGGTGACATATGTATAAAAATTTAAATTTTTTATATTTTCAAGACGACGAAATTGGCATTCTTTTGATCCAGAAGATCTCTTGTAAATATTTTTAAAAGATTTGTTTTTTTTTTTTAATAATTATAAATTTTATTTTTAATTTATAACAGAACAGATGACGTCCAAATCATAATTAGAAAAAAATTAGTAATAAATTAAATATTTTAATAAAATTTGTATACTTAAAACCAATTATATTTAAAACTTTTTACTTTTAGTTAAACTAATAATAAACTTAACAATTTTTTTTCCACCTAATGCTAAATAGCTAAAAGTAAGAATTTCAATCAACTTATTTCCAATTGCTGAGTAGTTGGTTGGAGGGTACGAATTTTAGGGGAACTGGTGGGCGGGCCAAAAATGGTGGTGGCGGCAACACCTGGATATTTTGAGCAGAGCTGGCAAAGCGTATGTTGTTATTTCTATTTAAAAAGAAAGAAATTGTGTTATTTTTGTTAAAATATTCTTAAAATATATAACACATATATACATACCTAGAAAATGAAGGCTGACCTCCATTGCTATGAAAGAAAAAATAAATTTATCTCTGTAGACTTAAAAACAGTTGTATTTTTAAACCTACCGTTTTTTTGAGCGAGATATAGCTTTTCTAGCTTTTGGCTTAACAGATTTTGAAGTGGTGCGAGATGACTTTCCAAGGGTTTTAGTAGTACGTGGTGCATATTGAACAGCTCTGCGCCCATAGGCGCCACCTAGTGACCAGGGCTGATAGATGGGTTGATAGGGTTTTACTGGAGCTGGTGCAGGCCCCAGCTCTGCCTCTTCCTCTTCTTCACCCCCCTCTTCAACTTCTTCTTCTGCTTCTTCTGGCCCCTCAGGGACTGCAGCTGGTGCCGCGGATTCAGGTGCGGCTGCTGGTGCTGGAGCAGTATACATAGCAGAAAGTTGTATGGGCACAAACGCAGGCAAGGACACTGTTAGAGGCACACCTGCTGGGGGTCCTGCTGGCTTTGGAGCAGCCTCAGGCTCGGTTTCAGGTTCAGCCTCGGGCTCTGGTTCTGCTTCAGGTTCCGGCTCAGGCGCTGGGCCAGCCACTTCTTTAGCTGCTTCCAGCAGAGTTAGTAACTCCTCTTTGCTTATGTGGCCTAAACCTATTGGGTGAGAATGCACTGGTGGTCCATGCCAACCTCCACCATGAATGGGAGGTCCAAACAAAGATCGCTGGAATCTCACTAACTCACCACCATGACCATGTGCTGGAGGTCTAATATTGTGTGGTGCATTAGCAGAGGGATTTCGAGGTAAAAAACCAAATGGTAATCCAGAAACTGCAGCATAAACCATTTCGGCCTGCAGACAGTTTATTAAACTGCATAAGGCTATCGAGTGAAGCTATTAAAGCAAAAATATTTTTTTTTAATATTTTATTTATGCCTGCGGTTGTTAATAAAAGAAATGAATTTGGAAACTTACAATGACTTTTTGCATTATTTTTACAAAAAAGCTAAATTTTTTTTAAAAACTTTAAAAATATGTTAAATATTTTATTGTTGACCTTTTTGTGTTTTTATATTGTGGAATATCAAAATAAATTTTTTTTTTTAATTTTTAATTTATATTTATAACCACTTAATATATATTATTTTTAATGTCAATTTTTATTTATTTAAATAATTTTTTTTTAAACACTTTAAATAAACTTTTTGTATGTAGATAATGCTGCCCATAAGATACTGATGCTTTTGATATGAAATGTTTACGCTTTTATATGTTAAAATGTGAAAAAGTTAAGCACCTTAAATACAATATGTTGTCACATCCTAATGATAAATAAAATCTCAATCTTTTTAAAAGTAAAGTAAAGCAAAAATAAAAATGAAAAAGAAAACAAACTTGATTACTTACTCGGTTCCACGTGCCTCAAATCACTTAAGTTTGTACAAGACTATTTTGAAAAAGCAAAGTTAAAAACATTTTTTTTTTTGCAACGGTAAATGGTGTTTGTGGGTATAAACTATTTTAATTTGGTGCAACTTCCTTAAGCTTTAAATGAAAACACCCAAGAGTAATACATGAATGTATAAATGTATGTATGTATTTCATATTTAAGTAAGACAAACAAACAAAAAAATACAAAGTAAACATATATTCTCTATTTGAAGTCAATTAATTTTTTGCTTTAATCAATCAACAGTGACCAGCCAGTCATTGCCATCCATGATTTGGTTGTTTGGTTGGTTTGTGTGGTGCTCTTTGATGTGTTGCATTAAAAAATAACAATGTATTTTAGTTGGTGTAGGAAACTGCTAACTTGGTTATCCTTTTATAGTTTTAAATGATTTTTCCTTTAAAATTTTTTATTTTGAATGACTTACATATCTAATGTAACCCAAAAAGCAAGTTTATTGATTGGTTTTAATTTAATCGATTTAGATTGTAATTAAATCAATAATGTTTTACTTTATGTCCGTCTTTTATAATAGAAATAAATATATTTGATCATGAAATCTTTCTCTGTTTAATTTAAATTATTTAAAATCATAATCTTTTAACCCATTACATTGTAAGCGCAGCTTTAAATATTAGTTTAAACAAACTACTAATGCAAAGGAGTACATACTTTGATCAATTAAAAAATAAAATTTTCATGATTTTCTAAATAAATATCTTTAATTTTTACACATATATGTATATATGTGCTTATATGACAATAAGTTTTTCCTTTTTTTTTATTTTTAGAATTATAATTTTAAAATATTTAGAAATTCACCAAAATAAATAGGAAAATACCTTTTTTTCTGTTGACTTTTTACTTCAATTGGGGACAATTTACCGCAATTTTATATTTTCAAAAACAAAAAATGCAAACAAGTACCCAAAATGTGAACAAAAATAATTTTTCTCCACTCTGTTTACCTTCAATCTGAATCTGGCCTAATAATACTGAATTTCACATTTCTATACTTGTAATCTCAATGAATGCATCCTTTTGACTTTCGACCTCAATATGGGACAATATTTTTAATTTTAAATGTGCAAAAGATGCCAAAAACTCCTTTGTCTACTTAGTTTATTTTCGACTTCAGTCTAAGTTATAATTAAAAACAAAATAAAAAAACCAAAAATATAAAAAAAACTTTTTGTCCACTTTGTTAACTTTCTGCCTCGATTGCACTCAACAGTTCCCAATTCCATATCGATTTAGTTATGAAGTAAAAAGTACCAAAAATGTCAAAAAAGATAAGTTGACATTCAAACTCCAAATGGGTTATTAGTGTTAAATTTTACATTCCTAGACTTCTAGATTAAAAAAGGAAAAATGTACCAAAAAATACAGAAAAGAAATTTTGGTACCACTAGTTGACTTCTAGCCTCAACTATTGTCAACGGTTTAAAATTTAACATTCCTAGGCTCATAATTACCAAAAAGCAAAAGAGTACCAAAAATTTTAAAAAAGTACTTTTTTGCATTTTGTTGACCTCGTATCTCAAAATGGATTAACAGCCTTTAATTTCAAGTACCACAAAGTACTAAGTTAATTTAAGACATTAAAATTACTAAATGGCTTTAGTTTAATGTTTCTAGGCTTAAAAACCTTTAATTAAAAACTTTTAGGCTCATAATAACAAAGAAGTGACCTTCGACGTCAATATTGGCCAGAAGCCTTTAATTTTATGGTTTTAGACTCATACTCTTCAAAAAATGCCTTTGGAAAAAAAATACTTTTTGCCGCTTTGTTGACCTTTTAATGGACCATTGTCCTTTATTTCATATTTCTAAACTCATAATCTTCAAAAATTCAAAAAAGCACCAGAAATGTTAAAAAAATAATTTTTAGTTTACTTGGTTGGCTTGCTAATTCTCTTAATCTCAAAAAAGTGCCGAAAATGTAGAAAAGTACTTTTAGTTCACTTAGATGACTTTTAAAAACAATTTGGATCAGTAGTTTTTAAAAAGTCACAAATTTCTTAGCTCTAAAACTAAAATTTTGAAAGTACCTATAATATGAAAGAATCACTTTTTATTTACCAAGTTGGTTAAAGTCAGTGGCGATTAATTTTATATTTCTAGACTCATGATCTCTGAAAAGGACTGCCACAGACCTCCAGGCCGTTAGAATGCAACGAAATTTTCCCAGTGCTGTCGGGAAGGATCACCAGAGCCTCATTGGCGCTATAAAGCGAACACAGAACTAAATTAAAAATAGCTTAAGAACTACGTATTTTATGCCATTTTTAGAGAATGGTAATAAACATAAGAATACATATGATTTTAAGAAGAATAATGATGATGAAAAAAATTTCAAAATTTATTTAAAAGGAACTATTGAGCCATGAAAAAACAACAAAAACAAAAAGCTAACCATAAAAACAAAAAGTCAGTCAATCATTCAGCCATTATTGCCATCATCATCATTCGAATGTTAAATTGAAACAAAGAGAATAAAATTGTGTCCGCAATTACACAAAGAAACAACAAAGGTATTGCAGAGATTAAATAAGTATATCGCCAGACAAAATGCAAAAGGAGTTATTGTTTCAAACAAAACAACTTTAATAGCAGGCAGGGACCAAAAAATGTTGCAAAAAAAAAAAGAAAAATGAATTATACTATCAAATAAAAATAAATTACTTTTAATTTATTTTTTAATTAATTTAATTTTATTTTCTATTCTTTTCAAATATTAAAGAAAAAAACACTTATTTCCCCAACAAAAGAAAAAAAAAACAAAAAATAATGCAGCATCAATTATGTTTAAAACAATTTTTTTGAAATAATTTTTTTAACCAAACGACGTTATTCATTTGAGTTCACGCTATGCAATAAGTTTAATCTCTGCGTATATCAACAACAACATAACATTAATTTATAGTTGCTGGTTTATTGGTTTTTCTTAAGTACAAGTACAAACATTGTTGCACAATAAAATTGAACATTGAACTGAATTAAAGACAATAACAAGCACTGAAGTGATTTGTTAATGTTTTTATTGTTGTTTGCCAGAGTGGCGTACAGTGGCAATCCTAATGATAAACATAAATATATGTCGCAGCTAAAACACATATTTTGTGACTCTTAACTTTTTCAAATAAAGACAAAAAAAAACGATTCTATTTGTTTAGAAGTTTGGAACACAGGTACTTATACATATATCATTCACTATCTTAAGTAGAATTTATATCAGCATTTGGTACAAGGCGCCTACTTCCTCCCAAAAACACAATCTTATTAAAAACTTGGATTAAACTGTTATTGTTTCTACTGTGTCGGTCGCGTTTTAATTTTACAAACACTCACATTAAATGCCAAATGATACAATTTCTCTTTAAGTCTTATTTTCTTTTATGGCATACGGAATGTAATTGCTGTTTTCATATAGAATTGGTTTATAAGGTTATAGTTAAAACAAACAAATATCAACATTTACAAACATATTTACGTACTTGAGTGCTCAACTGCTACCAACTCCCAATGTAATAATGTATGTATCTTAAAACTACTTTATCTCTACTATAAGTGCTATTGACTATGATTGCCTGCCTTATATTAAACATTTGGATGTTTTAATTTTGATTTATGGTCAAAGGAAGTGATATGGTATGTCATGTTATTTCAGATTTTAACGCTTTTAGTGTTTCTTGTTGTACTTGTTGTTGCTGCCAATACTTGTGGTTTTAATGACATTTTAATAGTTTTACTTCCTGTAATTTAATAAGTTTATTTTGAAATAAAAGAAATATTTAAGTCATTAGAAACTGTTATTTAAATTTCCAAAAAAAAAAAAACGTTAACAATTTTTGAAAAAAATTCTAAAGAGAACTTGCCGAATTAATTTGAATTACTTACTGACTTATTAAATCTTAAGAAAAATAAACATTTGCCACCAAAACAATATGACAACCATAGGTCAACATAGGCTGCCAGATACCCTTATTAGAATAAAAATTAGTAAAAAAGTCTACATATAAAGGTAACGTTTACACTCTCTGAATCGAAATCTGGGAGAACGTTCTCGTCTAAAAAGATCACCAATCGGACCTTATCCTGATTATTTTTCTTGATGGAAGACTGTTTGGGTGGGAGTGACATTGCCAGTTTTGCTGCTGCCGAATGTGGCCACTTTTTTGTCATAACAGAAAAGGGGTAGGTTTTGGCGTCGCCCCGGTATATGCTTAGGTTGATACTCTCGAGCCCACGAATTTCCTCTGTCGAAGCAGTATCAACGGTTTTTTATTTAGGACAAAACCATGTTTATTTTTGCTCTATTAGCCCCGGAAAACTTACAATAGGCCAGGATTGGCGATTTATATGAAAGCAAGCTTCAGCAGGAGTAACTGCCATAGACACTTCACACTGCACGCCTGGTCACACTAGTTTCAGCAAATTGACCGAACGCTTGTTTGTGCAAGCCATAATCTTGTTTTGATCTTGAAACCAGCCAGCATCGTTGATTTGAAGGGCAAGTCCAGGATTTTTTATGATGAAAATTAAAAGCACCCTCATTATGTTTTCAAGGATAATCCACTATTTTCCTAAAGATGGCCCTGTTGCTTTTGCTCTAATCGATTACAGAGCTTACAAGCAGGTTCTTAGCAACATGGTTGTAAGGACTGTAAATGAATAAAATGATTAGTCATCAAACCGTCAAAATATATGTGTAGCAGCCCGCTCATTAAGTTGTTAAGGACTACCTTTAGTCGCATCTCAAATTCCAGGTACAACTACGTCAGAAGATGAAGATATTGTAGATAATATTGGGGCATATACACCATCAGTGGCGTTTACCTAACAACAGGGGCTTGGACATCTTTAGAAGAACTTGTAAGACGAGCAAGTGCATATCACTTCGCTTGAATCTACTGTCATATAAAGGTTGAGTGCACGTGACTAATTTGTGCTCAGCAGACTGACCATCCGCGAAATTTTTTTTGATTTTTTGTATTATTCCTTTTAACTTAATTTTTTAATGGATCAAATCGAATATACATCAGAAGACATACAGCTTGCAACTAAATATTTCTCTTTTACCACTCTTCGCCTAGTGAACTTATGATCTCAACACTGCTGTCATAATGTTAAGCCCAACAAATAGGTTTTTTTAAGTCCACGGGTATTCAACGTATAGAAAAGATGAAGGTGTTAACAGGAGTAATTGATCATTTTTTAAATGTATCCAAAATCCTAGTACCAAAACTTAAAGATATGAAGTGAATATAATTACGCATCACCCTACTCATACTCTATTCTAATGATTTCTCTCCCATGGGTAGCGAATTCCTGGCTTTGTTTAGTAACAGATTGGACAATAACATAAAGAGTTACACAAATTACATGAAGAATACTTGTGACTAAATCAGTTCTAGCTCTAAGTGTTTAATCATTATCAAACATTGAAATTATAACAGAGGTCAGTACTTACCGCTACCTGCGTACGCATTTATTTGGGAGGGTTACAACTCCAACATGGCAATTCTGAGTTGTCGCTGAGTTTTCAAATCTAAAAAAACACTTATTTCAATGAAAAAATTATTCGAAATCTTCATAAATATTAAGATAAATTTTAAATTTCCTTAAAGAAATCCCTAAAACAATTTGCTTTTAAACTTGCAAATTTTCCATTTCATTGTAAGTGCTTACACATAATTATGTACAAGCGATTACAACTGTTTTATTAAAAAAATACAATTTTTACTTTAAGTAAAATGACAAGATTATTATATTAACAAATGACAACATTAAAATATTAAACATTTCTTAAATATTTTCATGCCTTAACGTTTAAATATTTCAACAAATCTCTTACATTGTATTGCAAATAAAGCAATCTTATAACACTAGGCAACAGCCATTTTGTTATTTGTTTCTAGCATACTTTTTCTCATGGATTTGGACCTACTGAACACGAAAATGAATTTTAAAAATTTTTCTGTCGATTGGTTTGCGAGATACAAATTTTTTAATTTTTTTTTTTTAATTTTTGGAGGTACACTTACTATTTTGAGCATATCTTTAGTCTTCTTTGACCTATTTTATCCTACTACTACTCAAATTAAAGACAATTGAGCCGTCTACAACTTATTCTCAGAAAATTTTCAAATCGGGTTAGTAGTTTTGATGTTGGCGGCTTAAAAAGGTTAAAAAACTGGGTTTTTTTAGTAAAAATGTGGCTGAAAAATTCATATAAAAATTCATATAAAATATAAAACGCGATGTTAACAGCGATTTTAATTTTTTTACGTATAGCTGACACTTTTCCAAAGAAAATAAGCCCTTACTTAACAAAATCTGATGACAAATGGCCGACTTATTATTTTTTTGGTAAACGACCGAAATTCCGCTATTTTACGATTTTTTGATTTTCATTATTTGCACAGCTTACCTACCCAACGCAAACGAATAAATACATTTGAACTTAATTTAAAATAAACAAATTAGTCTTCGTATATTATTTTTTAATTTATTTGAGTAAAAACAAAGATATAAGTGTACATTTTATGCCATGTGGAAAAACTGCTGACTTCTTCTTTGTTTTTTGTATTCGCTGCAATCGGTCTCACGTATTAGGGTCCAAATATAGTCACCCATCATAGCCGTGTCATAGATGCCCTGATAGCGTCGTTCCATAGCCTTCAATTCCTGATGAAAGCGCTCGCCGTGTTCGTCGCTCACGTCTCCTAAATTCTCAGGGAAAAAATCCAAATGAGAATGCAGAAAGTGTATTTTAAGTGACATGTGCACTCCCATGGCTTCATAGTTCTTTACCAGATCCTCAACTATGTCCTTATAATTCGGGCTTTTGTTGTTTCCTAAAAAGTTTTCCACAACAAGCCTGAAGGAATTCCATGATGCGGCTTCGATGGGTGATAACAGCTTTGGGAATTTTTCATCTTTCAAAATTTTTTTTATCTCGGGTCCTGCGAAGACTCCTTCTTTAATTTTTGCCAGCGAAAGGTAAGGGAAAATTGACCGTAAATAGGCAAAAGCTTCACCTTCTTTGTCTAATTTTTTGGTAAAATTTTTAATCAAACCCAATTTTATGTGCAGCGGCGGAAGTATTATATTTTCACGGTTCTCTATTAGTGGTTTGCGCTGAACATTCGCTTCTCCAACTACAGGTTTCGTTCGTACCGGCCATTTTTTTTTTATATAATGCTGATCATCAGCGCGGCTATTCCAAAGGCACAGAAAACAGCAATGTCGCGTATAGCCTCCTTGGAGTCCACACAGAATGGCCACAACTTTAAGGTCGGCGCATATTTTCCAATTGTATTTCCTATACTCTATGCATTTCAGCAAAATGTCCATAGTTTCATAGTTCTCCTTTGAATGAACCGCATGAGCAATAGGAACAGATGGCTTTTCATTCCCATTATGTAAGAGAACTGCCTTCAAGCTCTCTTTGTTGCTGTCAATAAACAACCTCCATTCGTTGGGGTTGTGAATTTGGTGAAGCTCTTGGAACAAGCCTGAAATGTCGCTGCAAAAACATATTTGGTCTTTCTTTGTATAAAATTTTGCATACTCCTTGTGACGGTTTCTGTACGCTGTTACTTTCACTTCTGAAGCCACAAATCCACACTGTATCATCCGAGACGCAAAAAGTTCGGCTTTCTCCTTAGTGAGACCAAAATCGCGCACCCAATCGTTTAGTTCGGCCTGTGACAGTAATTTTCGCTTTGCACCCGGCTCAAATTCGCTTGCATTTGACTCGGACTCTTCTTCTGACGATTCTGCTTTTTGAAGAGATGCACCAGGGCACACTGGATATGGCACATCATGCGAATGTGGTACTGGAAGCGCAAACGATCCCACTTGAGCGTAGTTCCATTTAAAAAATCTTCCTACCCCACTGTTTGTGGTGAGGCAAAAATAACAGTCTGTGGAATGGCATAGCGGCTTTTTCCACATCATTGGTGTATCGAATTTCATATGGCGGCTAAAATTAAAATAAATTACTATATTCGCTATGTATAATGTGTTTAAATAAAAATTCTTACCTTCCGCCAGCTGCCCAGTTGGTTAAGATTATATAGCAAAGATCACACAGCGACTTAGGTGTCCATGGTTCTGTGATATTTGGTGAAATACCAAAATAATTCAAATAGTGCAATTGTACTGCTGGAGTAAACTTGTGTGCGTGATTTTTTTTTATAAACTGGCCACAAACATTGCAGAAATTGTCTGGATCGTTCAAACACTCGAACACACGTAGTCTTTTACTCATTGTCTTCCTTGCGTTTTCTAAATATTAACTTCTTTACACTTTCACAGACAGTTTTGAAATGCAATTGATAACCGTGTCTCCTTATGTTTAAATATGTATGAGCATGTAGTGCTGTAAATAAATTAAAAAATAATATACGAAGACTAATTTGTTTATTTTAAATTAAGTTCAAATGTATTTATTCGTTTGCGTTGGGTAGGTAAGCTGTGCAAATAATGAAAATCAAAAAATCGTAAAATAGCGGAATTTCGGTCGTTTACCAAAAAAATAATAAGTCGGCCATTTGTCATCAGATTTTGTTAAGTAAGGGCTTATTTTCTTTGGAAAAGTGTCAGCTATACGTAAAAAAATTAAAATCGCTGTTAACATCGCGTTTTATATTTTATATGAATTTTTATATGAATTTTTCAGCCACATTTTTACTAAAAAAACCCAGTTTTTTAACCTTTTTAAGCCGCCAACATCAAAACTACTAACCCGATTTGAAAATTTTCTGAGAATAAGTTGTAGACGGCTCAATTGTCTTTAATTTGAGTAGTAGTAGGATAAAATAGGTCAAAGAAGACTAAAGATATGCTCAAAATAGTAAGTGTACCTCCAAAAATTAAAAAAAAAAAATTAAAAAATTTGTATCTCGCAAACCAATCGACAGAAAAATTTTTAAAATTCATTTTCGTGTTCAGTAGGTCCAAATCCATGAGAAAAAGTATGCTAGAAACAAATAACAGACAAAAGTTTGTTATTTGTGACCTAGTGTAATTTATTGTAAAAAAATTAACTTATTAAATGGATTAGGTGAAGCAAAAAAAAAAATAAACAAACTAATCGTTGCCACAATGCCATAGTTTTTGATCTTCATGGAATTGTATTAAAACCAGTTCGTATGTGACAATTGTTCCAGCCACCTAAAATGGTTTCAAAGAAAAAATTGCACAATTAAAATTCAACAAATACATAAAAATATCATGCCTTAAATTTCTTTAAAATAAATTTTTGTTGTTGACTTTGTACTAGTTATGCAGTTTGATTACTTAAGACTTACCGTTAACACCAGCTTCCGTGTTATGTCGAAATATTGCATGCCGGTCATTGCCACTTTGTTAATGTTGATCTCTAATACAAAACGTTCTACTTCGGTATAATAGGATTCGGGTGGTATTTGTTTAATTGCCACTAAAGGATCGCGTGACCTATCATTGACCTCAGCCAAATAAAGGGAAACGGCCAAAGTGCGACCCAACAAGAACAGTAGGGAGAAATAGAAATAAACCGCATGAGCAGTGGAGGGCATTTTACTAGAATTAAAAAAAATATTTTATATATTTTTGCAATTATTAGGTTTTTTATCAGTCCCTTTAACTGTTTAACTATACAATGTTTTTTGTAGTAGACTGCGGACCGCATATAAACACAATTAAATGAATATAAAAAACCAGCAATTATCCTGCTACTTCTTAAGCGCAGTTTTAATTATATTTTTCTTTAAACAGATAACTAAATTTTCTATAGCTAATCTTATAATCTCAAAGAAAAGCTAGAAATTGCCACAAATTAAAAAAATAGGCCAATAGTCCTTAATTAAAAAAAATCAAAAAGTACTAATATGTGAAAAAGTCTTGTTGTCAACTAAGCTGTCCTTCGACCTTCAAGTGCTTTAATTAATAGTCCTCCATTTCTTGTGCATACATAAATAAGTACCAAAAATTTAAAGGTAGTACCTCTATTCTCTAGTCTTAACTATGTTGGCTTTAAACTTCTAGTCAATTACATATTTTTCGACTCATAATTTTAAAAATTGCTAAAAGTACATTTTGTCCACTTAGTTGATTTTCATCATGAACATGGGTCAAAAAATGCAAGAAATAAAAAAGAAATAACACAAAGGACCTATGGTCCAATTACCTGATTTTGTAATAATATAAATAAAAAAATCTTAAAAGGGGTAAAAAAGTAGTAAAAATTAAAAAGTACTTTTAGTCCACCTATAACTTCCGACCTCTATATGGGTTAATGGTCCTTATTTTTATATTTTAAGGCTCATAATCTCAAAAAATGCATTAAATACCATAAATATTAAAAAATGACTTTTTGTTCACTTAGTATATATTCGCGGCCTAACGATTTAAATTATAATTTTCTTAGTTGATTAAAAATTTTTTTTTTTTTTTTTTTTTTTTGTTTCATATATTTATTATTGAATCTTCGCCTGTGGCGAACTAACAATAAGTGTTCAAATCTTAAAACTAGGTAGTTAATATAAGTCCAGCCAGTGCCAGACTAAAATTTAAGTTCTCATATTAATTATCAAGCTTCATATAAGCGCAATAGTATCCCTCCTTTTCAGGCGGGTGTGCCCACTATGTTGCAGGATGTTTCGGGCGAGCGGATTTGGGTGAGCTTCCAGCTTATTTAAATACTTGTCCACATAGTTCAGGATTTCGCATTTAACTAGTGGAACTAGTAGATCCTTGTGGATGTTGCTGTTTTTAACATACCAAGGAGCACCAGTTATCATTCTTAGGATTTTGTTTTGCCTGCGTTGAATTTTTTCTATGTTGGATGCGGAAGCAGTGCCCCATAATTGTATACCGTAGCACCAAATTGGTTTCAAAATCGATTTGTAGAGTAGAAGTTTACAATCAAGACGAAGTACAGAGTTTCTGCCGATTAGCCAATGAATTTGTGTAGCTTTAAGTTTCATTTGCGTCAACTTCGCATCTATATGAGGCTTCCATGTGAGGCGGCGGTCTAGGTGAATACCAAGATATTTTGTCTCGGTTCGTTGAGGCACCATATGGTTGTTAATAAGAATTGGAGAGCACGTTTCTTTGCGTAAAGTAAAAGTTACGTGGGTACATTTTTGTTCATTTATTTTTATTCCCCATAACTTTGCCCATTTTTCAACTTGGGTTACGTGTTGCTGCAATTGGTTTGAAGCCTCTTTAGGGTCTTTATGAATACTAAGAAAAGCAGTATTATCAGCAAATGTCGACGTGTGTGTAAAACTATTGGTTGGCATATCTGCTGTGTAAAGCAAGTACAGAACTGGACCTAGTATACTCCCTTGAGGTACACCAGCCCCTATTGTTTGAGAAGAACTTATTTGGTTTCCCTCTTTGATTTTAAACTGTCGACCGGTTATGTACTTTTCTAGTAGGTTGAAAATATTAGCTGGAAGGTTTAGCTTTAGTTTGTTTAACAGGCCTTCGTGCCATACTTTATCGAAAGCTTGAGAGACATCTATAAAAAGCGCGGAGCAGTACTTTTTTTCCTCGAAAGTTTTTCTTATAACCTGCACCAGTCTGTGAGTTTGTTCTATTGTGCTATGTTGACTTCTAAAGCCAAATTGGTGATCTGGAATGCAGTTGTTTTCATTCAGGATCGGAGTAAGCTTGTTTTTAAGCAGCTTTTCAAACAGTTTTGACAAAGTTGGTAACAAACTTATAGGCCTATAAGACTCCACCTTAGAAGGATCTTTACCAGGCTTAGGAATCATCTTAACTAAGGCAACTTTCCATATTGGTGGAAAATGTTCAAGCCGTATTATGGCATTAAAAATAAAAAGAATTATTCTTTTTGCTGTAAAAGGTAGCTCAATGAGCATTTTGTTGCTTATTTTATCAACGCCAGGAGCTTTTTTATCATTAAGGTTAGAAATAGCTTCTACCACATCTGAATATCGGAAACGTATTTCTATAGGACGTCTAGAAACAACAGGCGGTAATTCCCTCACGTCAGTGCATGTATTAGGAGTGAACACGTTTCTTAAATGGCTTGCGAGCAGATCGCATTTTTCTTCATCATTTCTAGCCCAGGATCCTCTTAGATTGCGCAGTGGTGGTTTTGCGATTACGGGTCTTTTGAGACGACTGGCTGATCGCCATAGAGAATAATTTGTTTGAGGGGTTGCGTCTAGACCTTCCAAATACTTCTTAATTGATGCAATTCTGTGTACCTCCAGCAAGTTTTTTAAGCGATTTGTACACTATTTTAGCTTCGTTTTAAGTTGGGGCGATCTATGCTGTTGCCATTCTCTTCGCGCTCTCCTTTTTTCAGATAAAAGCTCCTCAACATCGACAGAAAAAATTTTGTTGTATTTGACCTGACGGTATGTTGAAGAAGCATGTTCAACGGCTTTTTTAATGTTTTCATTTAGGATATTTAGGCAATCATCGATTTCTTGGGGAGTTTTTAGTGGTATGTGTTCCGAGCAGTGAGAGCTGATATATTTTTTATATTTTAACCAATTTACTCTTTTTGATAAGAAAAAATCACTAGTTGCTATTTGGTGAGGACTGCAAATAGTGATAATTGTGGGTGAGTGGTCAGAAGAATCGAAGGAGGCTTGAGCCTCAATGAGCTCCAAGGATATACCTTTTGCTACGCCAAAATCTATTACGTCTGGAATTTTATTACTGTCCGTTGGCCAATAGGTTGGTTGTCCAGTTGAAATAACGAAAAGTCCTATTTCCGACACTGAGTCATACAAGACACGACCTCTGGGACTAATTAGGCGGGAGCCCCAGTATGTGTGCTTAGCGTTATAGTCTCCAGCAGCTATGAAGCGGGGACCTAATGATTTGTAGAAACTGTTGTACTGATCCTTCGTTATGGAGAATCTGGGTGGACAGTAAACTGATGAAATAACAAGGTTATGGAAAAATTCATCAATGCAGACGTTCGTAGCTTGGATATAACATTCCGAGAGGCCACCCAACCATTGGTGTTTAATTCTTGATTTGATTAGAATCGCCGAGCCACCACATGATCTATCCCTAGGATCCTTTGAATCGTAAAAAGAATAACCACTAATTTTAAAAGTGCTTCTAGATGTCATATGAGTCTCAGAAATACACATAACATCGATTTTTTGGTTCATCAAGAAATATTCGAGCTCGTTTTTGTGTTGGCGGATGCCGTTTGCGTTCCAGAAACAAACCCTGAGGCAGTTCATGGTCTTTTAAGCATAGCCTGCAGAAAAGCAGACTGCATTTTTTGCATTTCTTGCATCATGTTGGCCATTTGCGCCATAATCTGCGTAAATTGTGTGACCATATTGTCAATTACGGCTTCCAGGCGGCTAAAATTAGGCCCGGTTGGTTCGCTAGTTGGCACTTCTTGTTGTGTTGTAGGCTGGGTAGACTTACGTGAATTAGGCTGGTTAGACTTTAATGCGGCGGCGTAAGAAACTTGATTTGTAGCTGGTTGTGCCAATGGAGGCATATTTGTAGTTGGTATATTTAAAGGCTGGGGAGGGGCAGGAACTATGTTCGGCTTAGTTGATCGCTTAACTAAATTAAAAACAGGACAACCTCTATAGTTGGCAGTGTGGTTTCCCCCGCAGTTGCTGCATTTCTTTATCCTAGGATCATCTTTTGGCTTGTCGCACTTGGTCGTATCGTGCAGATCCCCACACACAACACAAACAGTAGGCAACTTACAATAAGTTTTAGTGTGGCCATATTCCTGGCAGTTTAAGCACTGTACGGGCCCAGATCGCTTATGTGGCACTTCCACAGTGACTCGTCGGTGCATAATATATCTTAAATCGTAGATGGGGTGAGTTTCACTTTTTTTCAGTTTGATATCACCAGGCTCAAGCTCCACTCGGAATAATGGTTGGGGGTGTTTTTCCCTATTTCTCATATTCGATACCGTCCTAACCATAAACCCTTTGTTTAACAAACTGGTCTTGATCTCTTCTGGGTCAACGTTAGAATCAATGCCTTTAATAACTACCTGAAGGCCTTTTGCGGTCTTGAGTTGGTAGGTATAGAAGTTTTTTCTGAGTTTTTCGAGCTCCGAAACCGTGGCGCGGTAGGCGTTTTCATGGTTCACTTGAATTTTTGTCTCAAATATGTTACCGCGTTTAACGTTTGAAACATAAAAGTTATTTTCCCCAATCAAACCGACTAAAAACTTGACGAGATCATTTGAGTTTTTTTCCCTCAAATAAATGGGAGGTGGCTTAAAGGACTTTTTTTCACTAACATGGGCCTCATTATCCTCTTGCAAAATTGCAAAACGATTTTGCGATGAGGTTGGCCTTTCATCGTCTTTTAAAATTTTTGCAGGTTGAGATGCTTCTGCCGATTTAGGGCTCCTTCCCCTTTTAAGAACTGTTACGTACCTGTCCATCCCTACCTGGATCTTAGGAGCACACGCAGAAATTGGGCTCGTAGCGCCTTTAGCAGCTGTTGGTGCGACACCAGAACTTGATAAAGAAGACCGCGATGAAGATGGCACCTCGGTATTTTTTTTATAATTTTTAAACAGAGATTGGGCTAAATTTGTCCCTTGTTCAGTACATTTATTCAAATTAGGCACACTTGCACTTAAATTATTTGTATTTGTTTTCGGTTTTGCACTTAAATAGTTTCTATTATATTCAGGGTCTCTAATGTTTTCATTGCTAACGCTTGCTGAGCTTAACACAATGTAAGCATTTCGGCTATTAGGCCCACTGTCACAACGATTACTGTTACTCATTAACCGTTTGGTTTTTTTGTTTTGTTTAGTTTGTTTTTATTTTCGATTCTCACTTATGTCTTGTAGGTACATATGTATATTAACAAATATTTTTTTTTTGTAACTTATTACAAATATCACCTATTACAAATATACACTCGCGTAGACACGTCCGTACACTACGAGATTAAGAGAGCAACTGAGAGTTGATTAAAAATGAAAAAAGTATCTAAAACGTACCAAAGTATAACACTCACCCCTAGAGGTAACAAATTTTGATAAGTTATCAGAAAGCGGTCCCTTAATTTTTTTTAATAGGGTTTGATATTTTGTTTTGACTAAATGGTATCACACTAGTCAACAAAAAAAAATTATACTTTCTTAAGCCTATACTTACTTAATACTTTTCAAACATTGTATGCAAACAAAATATAAATTGTTTGCAAACGATAACATTATTATGCCAGAAACCGCATCATCAACTTCGTCGATTAAGTCACAAATCAAGGTGTATTGATAACGGCAGTTAGCCCAAAATGATTCAGGCATTGCCTTAAATAGATTAGTTTCGAAATCCTACAAGACTTTGTTTAAAATGAAATAATTTAACCTCACCAATCCTTGATATTTTTCCATATGCCTTTGAATACGTTTAAACATCGAAGACAAACCCATGCCAATATTCATGACAAAAACATCCATGTAAGTCCAGCCGAAAGTCAATAGAATATTTTGTATTTTGCCCAACCAAGCCAACCAAGGCGAGTAATCAAAAACGTAGAAGATTTGATCAAGAACACTTAAAAAATAAGATTCAATGGGATCAGTGGCGGAAGGGCAATAGTTAGCAAAGTGTATTGCAGAAATGGTGCTGAGTAAATGTTCGGCTGAAAACAAAATAGATATTATTACGAGGTGCACCCAATAGTAAATTTTAGATTTATGTAAGCATGTGTTATATTTTTTAAGACTGGGAAAAAATACAGAATTTTTATTTAAAAAAATTTTAGGGATTTATTTTATTATTTAAATAAATTTTTTTATCATTTTGTTTTAATTAATTTTATTTAATTTTATTTTATTTTATTTTATTTTTTTTATTTTTATTTTATTTTATTTTATTTTCTTTTATTTTATTTTATTTTATTTAATTTTATTTAATTTCATTTTATTTTACTTTATTTTATTTTATTTTATTTTATTTTATTTTATTTTATTTTATTTTATTTTATTTTATTTTATTTTATTTTATTTTATTTTATTTTATTTTATTTTATTTTATTTTATTTTATTTTATTTTATTTTATTTTATTTTATTTTATTTTATTTTATTCTATTTTATTTTATTTTATATTATTTTATTTTATTTTATTTTATTTTATTTTATTTTATTTTATTTTATTTTATTTTATCTTATTTTATTTTATTTTATTTTATTTTATTTTATTTTATTTTATTTTATTTTATTTTATTTTATTTTATTTTATTTTATTTTATTTTATTTTATTTTATTTTATTTTATTTTATTTTATTTTATTTTATATTATTTTATTTTATTTTATTTTATTTTATATTATTTTATTTTATTTTATTTTATTTTATTTTATTTTATTTTATTTTATTTTATTTTATTTTATTTTATTTTATTTTATTTTATTTTATTTTATTTTATTTTATTTTATTTTATTTTATTTTATTTTATTTTATCTTATTTTATTTTATTTTATTTTATTTTATTTTATTTTATTTTATTTTATTTTATTTTATTTTGTTTTATTTTATTTTATTTTATTTTATTTTATTTTATTTTATTTTAAAAATACAAATTCTATAAAAAGGAGAAATCAAATTTTAAAATAGTAAGTTGCTTAGCAGTTTAAATGGAATCGCCCATATTAGTCACGACGAGCAGTGCCTCTTTTCTAGCACTAAAAACAGAATTTCATCATTTATCCGCCAGCTTACTTACTCAATGATAATGTTATCAAAATAAATGTTACAGTTTTAATCCTTGTCGAAAGCTCTTCCCTTTTACGCCAGTCACTGAATGCTGGCAACTGCTGCTCCACCTCCTGCCAGCGACGCATAAGTTGAGGCCATTTGGAAGCCAAACGTAAAAATCCAATTGATGCCAGAAATATGGAAAAGTGAAAAATGAATGGTTCTGCAATAAATTATTTATTATTATTATTTAATTATTTATTATTGTACAACATTTAATATTCAGAATTTTTTATAACCGACTAAACATGTGAGTAGGTGTATGTATGTGTGTGTGTGTGTAAGTGTGTGCCTGTGTGTCTCACCTATATTTCGTACATCCAATTTTCCGTGTATAACTTTATTGATTGTTAACAAAGTATCCAGTATAGTGGTCAGCATATAAAGTAAACAATAAAATGTACGAAAACTCAACCAGCAGAAGGATAAACCTTTGGCAGATTTACTTCGAATTCCACGTACGGGCATTAGGCAAAAACACTGAGCCATAACCAAAACTGTGTAAAGGTGTGCAGGGGGAAAAGATTAAATAAAATTACCGAAGTAAGGGTAAAAGTTAAAGTACATTAAAGAGTATTAAATTTAAGAATTTTAATATAAAAAATGAGGTTTATTTTGCAAAACTTTAAACTTCAAAATTACAAGAAGAATTAGTTGAACATATGGTACATAAAAAAATATTTTTATGTTTAATATATAAAAAAAAATATTTTTAGTAAACATCAAGTTCTTAAATAATTTATAATAAATATTAAATAATTTATAATAAATATTATTGTTGTTATTATTAAACTGCAACTTTTAATTAAGTTTTGCAATATTGTTTTAAAACATCTGAATGTATATTGTTGTTTTTGTTTCTTAGGGGTATGTTTACTTTAGTATTTCTTCGCTTTTACAAATTCTTGCAACAATGAACAGCATATCAATTGTTTTAACCCTGGCTTGCAAAAAGCTTTAAATATTTTTTTATAATATCTTTCAATTATTTTTATTTTTTTTTTTTTGTTATTTTTATCTTTCTTATCTTTTTGTTTTTTTTTTTTTTTTTGAGCATGAGGTCAACAGTTTTTTTATTTTTGTAGCTATTTCGCTTTAGTAATACGGCTCAAAAAAAGAGAACTTACAAAATTTTTTTTAAGTTTGTAAAAAAATTAAAACGTATTTTCGATAAACTAAAAAAAAAATTTTATTTGATTTAAACAAACTTGTAACTCTTTAAAGTTATATAAAACAAGGGCTACAAATAACAATTACGTTCGGATTCTTGATTTTTTAAAAGTCAAGTGTTTTAATAAATGTAATGATTAAAAGCTAAAACATTAGGATTGATATTATTACTATTGTATGGTCAGAGATTCAAAAGAATAACTATTATTATATTCAAACCGAAACTTTTGGTTAGTATCAAATGTTTAATAAAAAAAACTAAATTAAACAGTTAACACACGTTAATCGACTTCCGACTTCTATCTAGCCAAATATCCCTTAATGTCATATATCTGGACCAACAAAAAAATTCAAAAAAAAAATAAAAATGTGAAAAAAGTACCTCTTAATCCCCTGAGTTCCTACTTAAAGATAAAAAAAGCCAAAAAATTTAAAAAAGTACCATACCATTTATAACTTTCTGTTTTCTTAGTTTTTGTTAATTATTCATTCCCATTTCGATCTTAAAATTTTTTTTCTTAAGTTAATATTTGCATTGATAAACCATTTTTTAAACTGCATCGAAATTAAAAAAGATATTTCGATTTAAAAAGTATTAGGAAAAATTAAAAAAAATCTTTTATTCGTATATTAAAATTGAAACAAAAATGTAATCATATTTCTTCAAAGTTTGTTAAACGCAATTAGAATTCTGTTAACATCTTTATTGGTCAAGAAGTTACAAAAAGTTTTTAAAAAATTACTTAAAACAATTTTTTTTAAAGGGTTCAAATGTTTAAAAGGTAACGAAAATATATTATTTTTTTTAATACATTGAATACAATTTTTATTATGTTTATACACTTGTTGGTGCATAAGTTTGAGAAATACTTAAAAAGCACCAAACGCCCTTAAGGGTCCAAAGTTTTGGAAAAGTATCAGAAACGGTTCCGTTTTTTTTAGTAAAATTAGATTTTTATTTAGGGATAGTTAAACACCGCTTGTTCCTTTTTAGCTTTTTTAAATTCCCTTAGGGACCAAGTTTCCTTAAATTCTTCCTAAGTGGATCTACACACGAAAAATAAATCAAGTAATTTTTACTTCAATCAAGGCGTAGCGGTGTCAAAAGCACGGTGGGTAAGGATTTTTTAAACCAAGTACGATTTATTTAATACGAATTTTTTACTTTTAGCCACATTTTAGCCAAAAAGGGATTGTTTATTGATGCTTGATTAAGGCTAAAAAATATTGATTTAAGCATAAGCGGAATTAATGCAAAAACTAAGAATCGTTTCTTAAGATTATTAAAGAAGAAAAAATATTTAATTTTTCATTATTATTTTATACATGTTTCTAATATTTGCAGTTAAAATATGTTTTTCCCTTGCGGTAGCTGGGATTTGAACCTGGGACTATCCAACCTGTAACACCAGCGCGCTACCATCAAGGCTACCGAGAAACTTTGTTTCTAAATGTAAAAATATATTTAAAAGCAACTAGTTTTTTCTGCCTGAATTTTTAAAGTATTCCGAATAGACTTGATTTAAGCAACCCTAAAAAACATTTCGTACTTAAAAATTTTTTGAACGATTTTGGATAAATTTAAGACTAAAATTCTTAATTTAATAGTGAGTTTCTTGCTTTGGTTTATGCATTTAGATGTGCACTCTTTTTTTTTATAAAGATTTGATCTGGTAATATTTTTCTCATAAAAAAATATAAAAAAAAAAATACAAATTCAATTACTTAGTCCTATGGCTTCATGAAACGAGCCATTGTGAAATAAATCCTTGTCACGTGCATAACGCAGGCCACCTGTTAATTGTGAAAAAAAAAATACAAGACAAAGTAATTTAAAAAACAATTAAAGAAAAATATAAGATTACTTTTTTTTTAATTCTATTTAACTTACGATGCTTTTGTCGGAAATCTTTTAAATTATACAAGAACTGCTGCAAATCGTTTGTTATCGGATACGTTTTTCTAAGAACGTTGTAAGTTACAGAAGAGAAGAGATAAAAGTTTAATTAAGATATGAAAACAAAGAACAATAAGAGGATATTAATTAAATGTGAAGAATTTCTTAGATAGCCTTAGAAATACAGTGGAATTTTTAGAAAAAAAAGTAGGAAATCATTTTTATAACTTTAATTTATATTTTTATTAGAAAAACAATTAATGCTTAAATGAACTCAAAAACAAGAAAATGTAAATTTTTCCCAAATCTAAGCATTACTGCCTTAAACATTGATTTTTTTTAGGCTTTTTACTAGACTGTTAAAGAATTGGCAAAAAATTGTAATTTTATCTTTACAAACCGCTTAATTGTTAAATAATTTCTGAGTTTTATTTTTCTCACTTTACCTTTTCCTAACAACACTTAATTTGTTTTTATGTTTTTTATGCGTCGATGATATTTTATTGAAACCTTTCAAACGTTTCACAATGCCCTTCTTCTTGTAGTGACGTAAATTAAACAACATTATTATGACTTAGAAAAACTTTTTTCTTTCGTTCTTGAAAAGAGTTTCCAAACAAAAGTTATCAACAATATTTTGTGTTTATTTAACGTCAAATAGAAACGGAAGTCAATGGCAAACTGTAACCCCACAAGTATAGGATAAACTTTTTTTATTGTTTGTGTAATTGCCTGTTTATTTGTTGTTGCAATTTACAGATTCAAAGCCTTTTTGTGCTGTTGTTATTTGCAAAATGTAAAAAAAAATATTTATGTGTTAAAATAAAATTTACTTTTATTTTTCCATTCTATCTTTCTTTGAATTGAGGTTTTTAATGGCCTTAATGGTCGATAGCTGCCCCCAGTTATTGACTTATTTCTATGTCATTTGGTTAAAAGTAAAAAATGAATTAATGTGCCGCCCAAAGTGAAAGTGTAATCTGTGTGTGTGTGTTTGTGTTACACAAAGCGCTGTGTTGTTGCTTACGTGCTAAAATACTTTATGTTTTGGTAAAGTTTTAATTGCATCCTTGAACTTGAAATTAATTTTAAGTATTTTTAAAGCCCTTTTTTATAAAAAAAGACATTAATGCATTTACTCTGTTTTTATGTTTGATTCTGTAGGTATAATCATACCTATTGAAGTATATAAGCGTTTGTGCATTTGCTAACATTGGAGCTTAATGTGTTTGCTTATCAGTTTGAAAGTACCTGTAAAATCTACTAAAAAACAAGTTATTAAGGTTAAGTGAAGTTTTCAAAAAAACATCTTTTTTTCTAAAATTCTTTATTTTTTTTTCAATAATAACCAGCGCTCAGGTGACAGCCCCTGTAATGTACAAATTTAAACACTTTAAATCTGTGTTGTAGAAAGAAATAAAACCCAAATTATGATAAATTTCTCTCGTGTTTCTTCTGAGTTTTACGTTATAAAATTTCATTAAATTATATGTATTATAAATTTTATTATTACTTATTATTGAAAATTAATTAATCTAGCATTATGTTATTAGTTAACATTAACTCAATCTGTTCTTGCATGAAAAGATACTAATACACCCTAAGACTAACTTAAAATTGTCATCCATGAGTTTAAAATACTCAATGTTAATACGTGGTAATATGTTTTGATCGATGTTAACATTGTTTAACAGAGCCAAATCTATGAAACAAATTAATGTTGCTGACTTCTGATTATTACTATGTGGTAAAGTTGATAGAACAGTTTTTTCTACAGACTGAAAATTGTTTGTTGTCTGAAAAAGACAAAGAAAAATTATTTACCTATATAAGGATTTTTTTTTCAAAACATTCATTCTTTTTGATTATAAGGAAAAAATATATTTTTTTAAATAAACAAAATAACGTGCAGCTGTGTTCAGTAATAATATCTATAGTCACTCTGTAAGTGTTGCTAGTTTACCAATGCTGTTAACCTTTCTACAGACAATTGTCTGTTTGGAAGTGTTCAAACTTTTTGAGCAATAACTGGCATATTTGTAATAAGCAAAACGAGGTATGTAACAATCAGGTTCCGGTGGCCATCATTCTTTTGCTTTAAACATCCAACTAGTTAACATCGTAACAGCTTCCAAAACCAAAGTGAAATATAAGTGAAAAATCAGGGAAATATTAAATAAATAAAAAGGAAATCACAAGTATTTGTATTGTATCTTAGTTAAAAGGAAATAAAACAAAAAACAATTTCATAAACGTTAAATAAATATTTAGTTGGTAAAACTAGTTCTTGATGCGCAGCATTCCTAAAATCGTTTCACCAGCAAAAATAAATAAGATACCAAACCTAAGAAGAAGTTTTCATCCTTTAGAAAAAAAAACACGTGGTGGACTCATTATTCGAGCCACCACTGTGCTATTTTTTTACATTTCTTTTCTTATTCGGCCACCAACTTATTGTTCTCTGCTCAAATTATATGCAATTACATGCCAATTAGTTGCTCAGGCACATGGTTTTAATCAAGACACTAAAAAAATAGTACAAGAAACTAAAATTAAAAAGTGAATAAAGAAAATTGGCTTAAGTTAAATAAATCGGGGAAAACAACCGAATTTGGCCATAATTTAAATTTATATTAAAAGCTTATTGTACCTGGGATATCTGGAAAAGAATACTGTGACAAATACGTGCAACAGCAACCACATAAGAACTACAGGCTGAAAATTTATGTGCATATATATCTAGTGGTGTTTTCAATTAAATTCAGAGTAAATATACTAAAATTGTAAAATTATATCCTAAACTCTTAAAACTAAACTTTACCTATTAAGAAAAAGAAATAATACTTAAAACTTAAATTTCTTAATGCTAAACTGATTTAAATATTGCTAACAAGTTCTGTAAGAAAAAATATTAAAACCAAAAGCAACAACAACGATAAAAACTTTACAGCCTAAATAAGTAATAAATTAAAACAGGTAACTTATAATCTAGATTGCACTACTATCACAGTCAGTTGATATAAAACAGCATTATGAAATTTATGTTTCTTTGTTACTTTTAGTGTTAAAACGTTCTTTTGTTATTAAATTTAGATAAGTCCATATTTGTAAATATTTTTGCATGGTACCATAATTAATTTATTTTACATCACAAAGTTGCTGACATACATACATGTACCCGTTAAGAATCAGCAATTGAGGAGGCCTCATCAACAGCTGCTCTCAACATTTTTGTATCGGTAAGTGATAGAAACATTGTTTATTCAATTATTTTGGAGTGATACATATTATCACATGCAATAAATTTTATCAACAACATTATTCAAGCTAAGCTTAAAATAATATTGTTAAACCTGTTTCGGTATCAACATGTTGCCGAAGTATTTGTAATGTTGAAAATGCGTCAACATTCTCTTTTATTATCATTTCGAGTTTGGTACTCTATTGTCGGTACAATAAACAGTTCATGCATATATATGTATATATTGTGATTAAGTATAAATTTTTCTAGTGTAGTTGTAAATTGAATTGTGAATTTGATAGTTTAATTATTTGTACTTACAGCTAAAATTAAGCGTTTAAAAGAGAAAAATATTATCTCAAAGTTTTTGTATAAGATTGTATTTCTAATATGTTATGAAATAAAATTTTGTTGTTTTAATTTGTGAATTAAAATGGAAGAGTAAACTTAAAAGATTTCTTACGTAATGTGATGTGTTATTGTCAGTGGTAGGGCACATACGGGATTTTAGTAAGTAATTTTCGCGTCACTAAAATCAATGGTAGGGAGGGTATAGAGACGCATATCTATCCAACTTCATCTAGGATAGATCATCAATGTCTTTTTTTTTTGGTTAATTTCATGCAGATCTCCGTTGATCGTGATATGGGTTCTGAAACATCTTGCTTTTTTTGATCAACTTCGTTTTTGTTTTCGGGAGTCTATAATAATATTTATGATGAACGTAATCTATTGTTAAAAGAATTTCCAAAGAACAAGAACCCACCCAACCGACTGACCGCTAGTGGTTTTCAATGGCTCCCATCTGTTCTTAAAAATTCTCTTAGAGCAACAATTAACAGTAGCACCAAATTTATATTTAGCATGAGGTGAAAAGATTAAATAAATAAATAAATTTAAAAGTTTGTTCATAACACCCCTATACATGCATTGCATCGTGTTGGTATCAGGAAAATATGTTATGGAAAGGATGATAATGGGAGTAGTGTTTGTGGAAATATGATTTAAATTTCTCGATATTAACTGGACAGGAAAGGCATATTTAGGTAGTTTGTTCCACATAAGGACTGTGCGACTAAAGAACGAATTTTCTCTGTAATGGTAGTGCGATTGAATGGCCAATCAACCAACAAATCAACAAATGGGTGTGACCTTCTTGAAAGGCGTGTATCACGCAAAAAAGCACGGGTTTCGGGGATGAATTCCCTGATTTCTTCGGAACACATTCCATTATACTGTCGATAGAAAAATGGAACACACCTTACATTGCCACGATGTTTAAGGGAGTCAAGACGGATAGATACGACAACATCACCAATGAGTAACTTCACCCGTTCCTTTACGAGGTCGAGAAGCTACAAAATAGACTTTGGAGCCCCTGCCCATTCATGAGAAGTGTATTGCAGTTTCGAACGCTGTTCAAGTGAGTCAAGACGGTTAGATACCACGCCACCGATGAGTACCTTCGCCCGTTCCTCTACGCGTTCGAGAAGCTACAAAATAGACTTTGGATTCCCAGCCCATACCTGAAAATTGTATTCCATTTTCGGTCGGATATACGTGGTATAAAGTAATTCCTACACCGTTTTTAGAAATCCAGATACCTAGATGCTTCCTTCGACAGAAAAAAACATGTTCCACCTAGCGGACATCACATTGAAGGATTTTCATGCCCAGAACATCAAAAGTTTCCTCCCATTCCAATCCATTTATATAGACGATGCAGTGTGGTGCAATGTCCGCTGGTGTGTCTAAAGACAACATTGGGTCTTACTGGCATTGAAGCCGACCTAATGGCAGTTGTAAAAGCAGATTTAAAAGTCCACATCGTTTAATGTGGAGAAGATCTAATTTTCTTTTTTCTTAATCCCTATTCTGCACAGTCATATTATATAATATTTGCATTTGAAAATACATTATTGAAAGCAACATAAAGAAAAAAATTCCTACCAGCGATAACTGATGCTCTTTGGTATATTAAAAACGGCAAAATCTGCAAGGATCTGTGAGTTCCGAAAGTAAATAGCTAAATGCTTAACCATGCGAAAAACTATTGAGATAAGTTGGAAATACAGCAAAACCCAATCACTTAACCCATCTTACAACATGGCGGACATACTTGTTTAAAGGGGAGGATACTGTTGCTGCTAAAAAAAACCATTGTATTTTTTATATAATAAGAAATCTAAAATTTTAGTCTGGCACTGGCTGGACTAAGATTAATTATTTAGTTTTAAAATCTGAATTATTACTAAATGAAAGCTTAAATAGGGAAAGATATTTTGCAGATATTGGCGTCAATGCTGAGATGAAAACTTGTAACTCAAAGGAAAAACAACGTTTTAAGGTTAGAAATATTTAAGAAAATACTTTTTTTATTTTAAAAGTTTCGTTTTATAGCTTATATATAAATAAGGAATTAAAGGTATTTTAAAGTTTCAAATTGTTTTCTTATTATTTTATTTTCATTGTGTCCGCCCTTACGCAACACTTCTTAAAGTTAAATTATGGTGTAATTATTTCAACATTTTTGTAATTCCCATCTGAACAGTCTAATATATGTATGCACGTGTAAATCTGTATGTGTATTTGTTCAGTTGATTGGTAATTTAGAGTTTGTCTAAATAATGTTGCTTTCCTAAATTCTAGTCCTGTCTGGTTCTTTTTGTTTTTTTTATTTTGTTGACACCAAAAATTTCTAAATTGTAGGAGTTAATGTAACAGTTCATTAGGTTTATATAAATTTTATTGTCCAAAGAAAATTTATGTTTCGGTTTTTATATATTTTTTTGTTGCTTTAGTTTTTTCTTATTTTGTGAAATGGAAACAAATCACCAGCCCATTCACGATGCACATAAGTTGTGTTCCAGATGCATAGCAAAATAATTCGAACTTAAACAAAGGTAACGATTTTCGTGCAAAAAAGAAAGCGTATGAGAGAGTTATTAATTTTTATTTCCTGTACAAATTTATCTGAACTTTTTTTTTAGGTAAGTTCGGACAAGAACTTTAAAATCAGCTGATTGTTGTCTACTTTTAAAATTCAAGAGCTAGCTGGACATTTTGCAAAAGAAATAAAATTTGATTTTAATATTTTTCTAAAAAATTTAATTGTTACTTAGAATATACATTTCATAAATATTTGCTCCTTTTTTATTATCAAAGTATGCTTTAAGATATTTTTATTTAATTTTTTTTTTCAATTGCCAATGATGTTATTGTTATGTTTTTAAAATGTTAACCGTTTTAGGTGTGTGAAATTGCTAAAATAGTTTTTTTTTAAGATAAGCAGCATTAGGTTTTCAAAATGTAAAAATTTGGTTTTTTTGTGTACCAGGTAATTTGGTTAACTTTGTCTAATTAAGAAAGCAATTTTCTTTTTACTCTCATATGCCTGAACAAAAACAAAATCTTCTTGAATACACCTATTATGATAAATTGGACAACAGCAAAAAAAAATTTGTATTCTTCGTATTATATTTAACAAAGAATATTGGAAAAAAAAACCTTTTCGAGATGTAATAACTTTCAATAACATTATTAAGGGATTCAGAAGGTGCTATGTCCTAACGTCATAAAATTTCGCAATGGCGCAAAAACATCATTGTTGCCTTTCATACAAAAAAAGTTCTAAAAAATACTACGTCGTTTGGTATGTTTAAAATATTTTCACAACAATTTCACATACACCTGCGCTGAGTGTCCAATAGTTGGTGAAAGCTTTTAAGCCATTTTGAAATTTTATAACATTATTACAATAGGACATAACATAACACCTTGTGAATCCCCTGTATATCTTTTAAATTTAATTTGGGTAATTATACAATATGTAAGAGTAATGTGTTTAGGAATTGATGAAAATTTTTATATAAACGTTTTCTAATATTAAATTATCGTTAAGTTTAATTTTGCCTTATCTGACCAAAATTTTAAAAAAATCTATTAAAACTATTGTTATTTATTGATGCAAACATCTTAAATAAATTAAACTCAATTTGCTTATTTTTCATTTCGAAATTCCAATTGCTGTTTACGATCATTTTCACAATCCCACAAATTAGTGTCCTCGTGAAATTGTATTAAGACCAGTTCGTAGGTGACAATTGTACCGGCAACCTAAGTATAAAGAAGACAAAAGAAATTTAGAAAAGTTAAAAGAAGAAAATATTTTAATGATTTGAATTCATTTGTAAATCTGAAATGTTTAACATTGTGTAAAAGCAAATACTTGCAACAGTGCTTTCCAGTGTTTGTCCTTGTTAATTAGAAACAAATCTAATGCTAAGGGTGAAGAACAATGGAATTAAGAAAATGAGACAAAACAATTGATTCAGAGGAAATTTTTTTATATTTTTTTACAATAAAGGAGCAGCAGATACACAAACATTTACAGATAGTAGTAAAGATTAAAAAGCCAAGATGTTTAAACGTTAGTTTATTGTATAAATAAGGAGGCTGCCACCAAAAAATCCTCTCTCTTTTTTTTGTTTTTCGGTGGAAGTGTATGTTTAAAACACGCAAGATTGGCGAAGGCATCTACAAGCTAAACAATTTCCTACTATCACCCCGACCTTCGCGAAACTGCCAATTGGTATTTTATGGCAGAGGAGGTTTTCCCATTATGTCTAGCCAGTATACTCTTGGCACGTTTCGCCGTTTCGTCCTGTTTTACGTTCCCTTATCGCTTCTTGCGTACTCTAAGAAAATTATTGATTGCTTTCCGGTTTTCAGGGGTATTTTAGAAATGTACAGACAGAATATTTTATCCACTGAAAAGCTTTCACGAAAGGATTGTTTCAGTATTCAGCGAAACGCGGGATATGTGGACATGATTCTTGAATCTTTAGGGTTATCAACAACCACCCAATTTAAATTTGCAAGCTTTTTTGATGTTTCTTTCATAAGAAGAATCTCAGACACAACATTTATGCCTTCGTCTTATACTGCTTGTGGATAGACTCTCAAACATTTTTATCTATAAATGGCTTTTAGTTTCCTCTCCGATATGTTTCTTAGGGCCTCTGCCATAGTGGAGCTCATACAACATAGTGGAATTTATGACTCTGATTGACACTTACTTGTTTGCGTGCCTACTTCATGTACTTTTAACCGGCAGTATGGAACACCTCCCTATATTAAGTCAAAGAACAGCGCAATATTTTCTGTCTTTAACTATTCCATTTGTTGTCGTGTTGGCGATTTAGAAAACTAGTTATTTTTGTCTTTCGGAATCAATAGTGTCCCTTTCGAAAATTCGTGCGTATTTTTTACCGTCTTTGGTAGCCTATTATTTATATTTCTCTCTAGTTATCTTCCCATCAAATTAAGTAGGCATATAGGTGTATTTGACTGGGATTCACCCTAAGGCTTTCTCGGATTAGGTGTCTTAAAGGCTTCTTCTTTTTCTCTTCTTCGGGATACTTGCAGTCTTTAGCCTGGCAAAAAAAAGTCTGTCCTTACCTAAAGAGTAGAATTTCTAAGAACAGTTCTCTTTTCTACTTTAACCACTCGGAGTTACATCGCATTCATACTGGCACCTTCATGTTTGAAATGTTCAACCTTTTCTTGTGGTTAGTTTTGGGGGTTTCAGGCGATGTCGAGTTTTGCTTCATCACTTGCTAAACCCATGCGACTATTGCAAGGCGGAAAATTTATTTTTTTTCAGGTATTACGCTATCAACTCCAAAAGCTCTATTTGCTTTTAAGACCGAGACAGCGCTAAATATTTTCTTAAGCTTAGAGGCCGCATTTGTGGTATATTGTCCCATAAAAAGGTTTGTGCGTTTACGTATGTTTCCAGTGGTAGTGGAAAGTAGGCTAGAGCAGGGTTTTCTCCACATTTTCAATTTTTCCAACCTGGATGTTGTTAGTACTCCGTCGAAATTATTAAGTAGATTGGTAGCTTTAAAATTTTCGAAATAGTTATTAGCTCTTGCAGGACTCCAAAGATTTTCCCCATCGTATGTGTAAAGGCATTTTATACCTCCGATCACAAGGTCGGTGTTGAACATTTCACTAAACACTCGCCCGTTTTCTATCATTCTACCGATGCCATGTATACCCATTGTCCTTTTACTGCCTTTGTTGTCGTCTGTAAGCTGCGCATTTACTCTGCCTATTGGTAAAATCTTTTAAGGCAACTCTGGCTTTTGTGAATATTTAAAAAGCGGCACTTTTATACCTAAGAGTAGTAGGTTGTGTTTCATGAGTTTTTTGATTTTTTTACAGTTTTAAATGATCAGAAACTTCGCACACCTTCAAAGTTTCGATTTTCGATGTCCTTTTTCTGCCATATGTTGTCATTGTGTAATTGCCTTTTTATTTTATGTTTTGTTTTCTGTAGGCGTTTTTGTTAAGAACAGGATTGGGCTGTCATCAGCCTTTAGGCAGACTAGCTTAAATGCGGCTATTATTGCCGCGCTGAGTTTCAGTGACACCTGCTTTTCTGAGACACACGATGTTATATTATTCATCTCGCCTAAGAAATCGTCAGGTTAAAAAACTTGGGTGACATTTATGACCGGAAATTTAAAGCAAATAGGGAATCTCAGCAAATTAATTACTTATTGTCATTTCCCAAGGGGATAGCAATCAAAGAGCTTTCCACCATTTCCGAAATAGACAAATAAGGATTTTTTATTAGAAAAATTATTAAATTAAGTATGAAAAGCTTTTTGTTTAAAGAATCCTAATTAGTCAAGGTTCAATATATTTTATTTATGTTGTTGTTTTTCTTTTTTAATGTTATTTTGAACACCCTAGTTTCATTTTTGTATTTGAAAAAACATGTGTGGAAGTAATGAAGCTGCATTGCAGATGTTTAATATGACGGGAATGTTAGAAACAACATGAAGTACACAAGTTAACAAACGTATGTGTGAAGGTAAAAACTATTCAATAAGATTTAGTGTATGTTTTTGTGCAAATGATGTATTAAAGGGTGTCCCAAAAATCATCCCAAAATAAAACTTCCTGCATTTAGACAAATATACATAAGCTTCAAAGAATATTATTTCAAAGTGCAAGTTTTAAAAATTCAAACTAAATAAATTATAGTTTTATTTACATGTTAGCAGGATCAACAGGAATTAATGTTCCTTGAGACAATTTTATTAAATGAAAAAAATAGATTTCTTACAATATTTTATTAAAAAATATTATTGTATTCTTTTTCTGCTTAAGCTTAATCTAAATAAAAATTATTGGGACACCCTTAACAAATTACTTACACTAAGTACCAACTTTCGTGTTAAATGAAAGAACTTCATGCCACTCAAGGCAACTAAATCGTTACTAATTTCCTCCTCAAAACGTCTCACCTCCAGGCACCAAGACTCTTTTGGCACACATCTCAGAATACGCAATGGCCTACGGGACTCATCATGCACCATTGATGAATACAAAGATACGGCCAATGTACGACCCAACAAGAAGAATAAAGAAAAGTAAAAATATGCTGCATGTGCAATTGAAGGCATTTTACTTTTGAATGAAAAAGTAAATCAAAAGACATGTTTAGCTTAACAACAATAATGAAATTTGTATTAAATTCAATAATGAAATTCTTCTTACTTAAGACTTCGCAAAAGTTGTACACATATGAAATACAAATTGTTGGAGAATGAAATCATTGTTATCATTGAAATGGCATTATCGATTTTATCACACAAACTACACAAGTTACGATAAAGTATTCTGTGCTCCGACCAGAAAGCTGCTGACATTTGCTTTATTTATTGTCATTAAATCAATGTAAAAGATTTTATTAAAGAACATAAATATGTATGTTTGTTTGTACTTATATTAGAAATTCATTGAATATAATATTTTCTCAAAATTTACCTTATTTTTATATTGCATTAAATTGTCGTTGAGCTGTTTAAATTTTGCCGCCAGTCCAATACTTATTATCATAACAAACACATCCATATAATTCCATGTAAATGTTGATATAAAATTGGAAATCTTACCGTACCAGCCCCACCAATAGGAATATGGGAAAATATAGAAAATATGTTCATTCGATAGGCGAAAGAAATTTTCTATGGGATCATTAGTTATGGGGCAAAAGTTTGAATAATGTATAATCGATATGCAGCTAAGCAAGTGTTCGACTTGGAAAGAAAATAGAAAAATATATGTATAAAAAGTTATATTATTAAGTTAATATATAAATGTATGGGTATTTCCAGCTAAAGGTCTACATAGATCGAAATTTTTTATGTTAACAAAGAAAAAATTTCTTCTAAACAGTATAATTGAATAGTATCTAAGTTTTGATAAAATAAAAAAAGTTTGTTGTTTTACGAGAAAAGTGACCTGCAAACTGTGAATGCATATATTTATTATTTACCCTTCACCAATCACTTACGTGAAGGGTATAAAAATATAATGCTTTCCTATGTAGTCTTCGTTAACTTACTTAAAGACAACATCATTCCGACTAATGCAACCATTCGTATGTTATATGCCATACGAGATTTTTCCAATTGTGTTGTATATGGCGGCAACTTTTGCTCAATCTCATACCAATTTTTCATTAAATCTGGCCATTTGCGTGCCAAATTTAAGGAGCAGACAAGGAAAGTTATAATGGAGATACGAAAAATCATTGGCTCTGTAACAATCAAAAAAAAATGTAAGTTAATCATTTTGGAATAAAGAAAACAGTCAGTGTATAATTTAAAATATATAAAGAAAATAAACATAATAAGCTCGTACGTAATAATCATAAGTATAATCGCCTTTGGGAGAATTAAGTTCCTTTACATACATACATACATACATATATACATACATGCATACATACATATAAAATATTATATCAAATACATACTTGGTTTATTTTCTTTTATTTAAAATACTACCTAAAATACTTTTATTTAAAAACTTTTAAAAAATATCGTCGACAGAAGTGCAAAAGTTCGTATTATCAAAAAAATCAAAATCGATTTTGTGGTTGACTACGATATACATACATTATATAACAAGCAAAAACGTTCTTTTCTGCTGTGGCGAATTTTCAAAACTCTTCACATTGCTCTTATTGTATTCCATGCTACCTTACCCAGCTAAGTGGTTTTTAAAATTATTAGGTGGGGGCTTAAGCCGATATTTATCCTAGGTTTTTAAAAAGAAATTTTCACGAATATTGCCGGTTTGTGTAGGTGACGTTACTCCCCATGCCCCTTTCCAACAAATTTTTCTTTTAAAATAAAAAAAATCGTAATAGAACTACCTTGTAGGTAGTAGGTAGCTCTAACAGTTCCCAATATATAGGGTATCAAAAATTATATAAAAAAAGTTTTTTTTTATCGGTGCTGCTCATATCAAAATAGTTCTGTTTTAAAATGTAGGTACTGTAAGCCAAATCATTTGTAGTAAATTTAAAGTCATTACCTGTTAACGTTTCTGAGATATAGCATATGAAAAATTTCATAAGAACTATTAATGTGTATGGGGGTTACCGCTCCTCCTGCTCCTATAAGGCCATGGCTTCATGACAAGCTGATTCAGGGTGGCTGGTGGCAAATTTACATTCTTAAATACGATTATCTTAAAAGGTAATAAAGGGTGCGGAGGGAGGCTGTAGTCGTTGATATTATCGATTGTGCGAATTTGCCAGTTACGATGTCGCAGTGGTCGAGTAAGCATCGCGCGATTGCTGTGAAGACATTTTTAAGAAAAATGATTCTTACGTAATTGCCCGTCGACAGATTAGTTTACAGTTCGGTATTCGGCGTTTACGTGAGGGACCGAGAGATTCCGCGCAAATTCTTCGGCTATGAATGTCAAACGGCCAGGGCCTATTCGATCTCCAAGGACGCCCGAAAACAGTGAACTAGTTAAAAGCAGTTTACGTAAAAGTCCGCGACTTTCAATACGGAAAGAAACAGCCTCAATGGTACCTTAATAGCGATTATTAATGAAATTTTAAAAAAGGATCTGAAGTTCAATCCTTTTAAACTTCAAATCCTTCAACATGAAAAAATTTTACTTTGATTTATGAAAAAAAAAATTAAGTGATTTTGCAGAACTTTCGCACTGTAAATCCCATTTTTTTGGAGTGAGGAGGCTCATTTTCACGTAAACGGCCAGCAAGCAAAGCTGCCGTTACTGGTTTCCAAAAACCAGCAACCCTCGATCGAAATATTAAAAACCATTGCATTGCCCCAGGGTAACTGTTTGGTGTGACTTGTCCACGCATGAGATAATCGGATCATTTTTTCGAAAATTCTCGAGGCCAGGCGACAAATGTATGGCGAAATATATGGACGCATGATTAAGGAATTCTAAGTTGTACTTTTTACAATAGGGGATTAAACAGGATAGGGCGACTGCACACACAGCCAGAGCTTTGATGAATTTGCTTCGGGAAAACTTCACGCAAAGAGTCTCTTTGGGGAAATCCCATGCCCACTGAGGTTTCCCGATCAAACTCCCGTTGATTTTTTTATCGGGCTACCTCAAAGAGAGGGTTTATAATGACATTCCTTAATCTCTTGTGGCTTTAAAGGAAAATATTCGTCGAGAAATCAACTCAATTTGACCAAGTTTACATCAGCGTGCGGCGTTTTTTTAGATACTGCAAGCGAATTGAAGACTTTTCCGACGTTTTTCTTGAAATTGTTTTTGTTTTAAGTTATGACGATATCATTTCTTACGTATCCGTCCAAATCAATTTTTCAATGCAAGAAGTAATTATGCAAAAATGTTTTCAAAATCATCTTTCAAAATCTCTGCCGCAGTTTATATTTTAGCCTTGCTTTTGGTAAGCTCCTACTGTAAGCATTTTTTAATTGTTTCTTGACCAGCTTCCAATGGTTCAACAAAGCTTTTGTTGAATTTGACATCAACGTTTAGTAAATCATTTAATTTCGGGCCCTAAGGCATTTTGGCCTGCTTGGGCTCTTTGTCAAGGTTGCCACTACTGAACAATACAATTCATTTTTTTAACAATATATTCATCATTAGCTTCAAAGAGTGGTTTGGTTTACTTTGAACACTTTATTGTTAAATCAATAATTGAGAGTGTATGTCAATCATGTGTCCTTTAAAATTGAATTTTATTTGTTGAAAACGAAAACCGCGATTAAAAGTTTCGCCATTAGTTGTAAGTCCATCATTTTTAGATTTAACATCTACTTAATGTGTTCTGCTTAAAAACATAATATACTTTTTATTTATGATATTTATTTTTATTTGAAACACAAGGCCTTGGTCGTTCTGTGACCAGATCTTAAATTTTAATCCCAAAAAACGGAAATATATTTTTCTCCATCTGTTACCATTTACAATAGATATACTCTATAGGGTTGATATTGCTGTCTACTATTACCAATTGTCTTGGAAATTTATTTAGTTATGTGCTTACATTAAGAACAAACAAAAAAGCAAATAATGATAATAATCGATACTATAAGCTTAAAATAAATATTTGTCCGGTAATCTCTCAAAGTTAACTATCGGTAAGTACTAATAGCACACTTATTGATTTTTTTTTACAAATTATCTCCTTTTTATACCCTTCACATAGTGATAAGGGTATATATCAGTTTGTCATTCCATTTGCAATTTCTTTATTATTCATTTGCGACCCCATAAAGTATATATATTCTGGATCCTTATAGATAGGGAAGTTGATATAGCCATGTCCGTCTGTCCGTCTGTCTGTCTGTCCGTCTGTTGAAATCAAGTTTCCGGAGTCAAATAAAAAGATACAGACCAGTTAATGGTGTCAAACGATTAGAAATATCCCGCTAACAATCGCTATTTAAAATCAGCAAAATCGGTTCACTATTGACCGAGATACAAGCGAAAACCCAAACTAACCCATTTTTTTAGGACAAAATCCGTTCATATATCCCTATATATCTCAGTAAGTATAGTCAATCTTGCCACAAAACTTGGCACGGATACTCCTAAAAAAGGGACCTTAATAATGGAGAAAGGTTTTTCAGATGGAACCAGGGGAAAAGGTATTTTTCCTACAATTGCAAAAATTTGGTGAAATATTTTATGCGCTATATCTCGTAAACTATAACATCTATCGACTAAAAATGTTCTACAAAAAGTAATTGCTCGCAAAGACCTACACTACAACGAAAAAACTTTTTGAGTGGGGCCAAAAACAAGGGGAGCTCCCATACAAATTAACGACTTTTATGAAATATTCGATACGCTATATCTCGGAAACTGTAACAGATATCGAAATCAAATGTTCTACGAAAAGTAATTGGACATAAAGGGCTACGCTTTTAAGAAAACAATTTTTGGAAAAAAAAATCACAATTTTTATAAAATTTTCGATACGCTACATCTGGAAAACTATTACAGCTATCGACTTTGAATATTCTATAAAAAGTAATAATCAAATAATTCATACATTTTGGAGAAAAATTTGGAGAAGAGCAGGGGGACTAGAACATCCCATAACATTTAACAAGTTTTATTAACCTTTATATAAATAATGTCGAAAACTTTTAAAACTCTCGACCTCAAACCTTCTTCATCTATTTCTATTATTCATACGAACGTTAAAATTTTGTATATTTTTCTGTGGACTTTAAAACTTGCACAAGGTTTTTTATTATATTATTTGCAGTACAAAATTACTCGGCTGGATATATTTTAAGACCAATGTGAAGGGTATATAAGATTCGGCACAGCCGAATATAGCGCTCTTACTTGTTTTAAATAAAATTAAATGTAACAGTATCTGACTTACCAATATTATTAAAAGTTATTGGTCCATTCAATACTTTATGCATAGTCAGAGAAGAATCGAAAATCATTGTAAAAATAAAGATCAAAGAATAACAGGTACGATAATGTGACCAAGAAAAATTCAAATAACGAGGATGGGCCATAGTGATTCCTTTGATTGGCATGATGGCAAAAAATTGCGCCATTAAAAAGACTATAAATAAATAAACAAAAAGAAAATATTTATTTAACAAGAGTTAACATATGCACAGACATAAATCATACACAAAGTTCCAATTGTACAACAAAATATAAAAATGGTTATTTGAGCTAGTCTAAGTCCATATTGTTCTTATATAACTGCAGCTCAAGTGATCAATAAAATTACTTTTAGTTATATTTTGTTAAGTAGAAAAATCTTCTTATTCACTTGGCTTTAATATTCTTAGAAATATGGCAAGCAAAAAATAACTTTTAATATTCAGGTATTGCTTAAGGACAACGAAGTCCTTTTTTTACAACAACAAACATAAAAAACCACAAGTGTGTGTTTATAAGAAAATTCAAATAAATAAACCTTAAAAACAGTTAAAAAATTATTATAAGATTTAATTACTGCTGTAAATCTCTGTTCAAACGACCTTAACATTTATATTTTTATCGTTATTTTACTTCCGATAAAATCATTGCAGTTTTATTGGTCCTTAAACATTTTATTTATAATTAATTATTTATCTGACTACTTATATGTTTTGCTTGCCTTTAAGCGCTTATAATAATATGAACGGTTGCAATACTAAAAGCCAAAATTGGTAGCCAAAATCGTTTATTATTTTAAATAAGTGTGTGTAATGCTTATATGCAAACATATTGGAGCTTTTTTGAGTTTAAGCCCTGTTCTGGTTTTTATACATGAAGAAATGTAAGTGCACACATGGATACTACATATGCACGACAAAAGAGGTAGAAAAGGGTAAAAATTACATTTTGGTTCTGTTTTGAGTTCATTTTGAGTGCCCAATGTGAGTGCACACATGGATACTACATAAGTACGACAAAAACGGAGTCGTGACTATTTTGAAATTTTGGACCATAAAAGGTAAAAAAAATAAAAATTACATTTTGGTCCTGTTTTCATCCAATTAAGTAAAAATAAACTCAAAATTACTTTCAGCAGATTAAAAAAATATATCAATGCAATTTTGGCACTTTTTGTAAATTTAAGTCCTAGACTTTAAGAAATAGCACCATTGACATTAAAGAAGTCGGAAATATATTAAGTGGACAACTAGCACTTTTTGGCATTTTCTAACATAATGAGTCTGAATATGTATAACTTGGGACTATTAATGCAGATGAAGGTCACACTTTATCAAAGTGTTCACTAAGTGAACAATTAGTTTTTTCTATAATTTTTAATATTTTTTTACATTTTTTTTTATTTTTTTACTTTTTTAATTTTGAGGTCGAAAGTCAAATTATGTCCGTAATTTCAACTAAAAGGTAACTTCTTGTGCTAATACCTAATAGTAATCTTAGCCTTTAAGGTAAAACTATATAAAAAATACGAGTTAGCAAGGCATACCTACATGTTAATATTACGAAAATTTATTAATACCATAAATATCTAAGGCCACCTAGATATCAACCCGTTGGAGCTACGGGCATAATTGAAAAAAGTACTCTTCTTTCATTTTTGGTACCTGTTGAGACATATAAAAATTTAATATTATACACACAGTTAGAGGTCTGAGGTCAAATTAATTGACAAAAAGGACTGTTTTTATATTTTTGGTTGTTTTGAGAAATTTTTGGATTAAAAGGGTAGAAATATAAAATTAAGGACTTTTAATTAAGGCTGAAAGTCAACTTGGTGGGCAAAAAGTACTTTATTCTTATTCATTATACTTAACTGTTTTCGCATATATAAGATTTCGAGTGCTAGTTTAAAAATTCTTAGACTTTTAGCCCCTGTATTTTTATATTTTTGATACTTCTTTGCATTTCTTTATAACAATGAGTCTAAAAATATGAAACTGGGCACTACCGAACCGCTAGTGGTCGCCTAGTGGTCGACCGTTATTTTTTTATTTATTTATCGATCGCTTTTTCCAATACAACAATATTAAATACATATTATATTTAAAGTATAGGAATGCATAATTGTACAATTAAAGTATACATAATAAACCAAGATATTACAATAAATTTTTCAAATTCAAAATTGTTTTTTCTCTTCTTAATCGTTCAAAGTCAAATAAGGTAATTTTCAACAAATCTTTATTACAATGTTTACTAAACAAATGTACATTTAAAACAAAAGAAGTAAAACGCTAAATAGTAAACAGTTTTATTTTTATATAAATTTTTGAAAAAATTAATGTTATTGATCACTTTTAGGTTGTAGAAAAACAAACATTATCAGACCTAACAAAAGCTCAAACTAACAGTGGCATTAATGGGTATGCGGACATACACAAAACTCTATATAATTGTTGTTGTTATTTGCAGGCAGAAACTATGTACATATGTACATAAAGTGCGAAATTAAACAGTAACTCCCACTTGAAATGTTCTCCGTAGTAAAAAAAATTAATATTGAAAAATTTTAGACCGATTGCATAAATGGAAGGCGTGCCGCATACGCCCCAAAGTTGTGAAATTCATGTAAAACTTACAGATTTATATGTGTGAGATTAATTGCAATGAACTTCTATAATCTGAACCTAAGTCCAACAAACAATCTTAATATTTCATAGGTTACTAGGTAATGAGGTCGCTACTACAGAAAAATTACATTTAAGTAAGGGCGCTTATAATTACATTAAAGATTTGAATGGAAAAAATGGTTACATTTGTGTTTTAAAAACCCTAAAATATTAATATTATTTTCAGTTTATGTTTGGTAGCTAGTTACTTGATTGTTTTTTGTAAGCATATATGTAAGGGAGAGTTGTGAATTTCTGAACAACTCAAGCAAAAATAACTAGTTATTCAGTTTAAAAGTAACTAGTGTTTCCTTATCTCCAATATTACTTGCTTAAAAGGTAAGCAAAGGTTTTGCTGGGATGTTCTTTAAACAGTACATAACTTAAGATACATATTCGTGGAATCAGTATAAAAATCTCTTTTTAAATGGCATATTTTTTGTCTATGTCGGGCATATATTTTAAGAACAAAATGAGTATGAAGAATTAGTTTTACGTATCAATATATAAATAAAAACATCGAGAGTCTACTATAAGGGCAAACACTTTTTTTATGTTTAGAGTTTTTGCATTCAATTTATGAATCTAAATACAAAATAATATCTTTTCAAACCAGAACTTTTTACAAATATTCAAAAAAAAAAATAGGAAGTTAAAGATTTTTAAAAGAGATAGTATAAAAATGGAGAAAATTTTTGTTCTTAATATTTATAATAGTCCTTTGCGTTTATTACTTTGTTTTGAAAAATAATTTAAACTTACTTTTACCAACCGCTTCTTGGAAAGTTCCTTCATACATAAAATCTTTTCTTGTTGCTTTGGGAAATATTTCTAGAAAAGAAAACTTTGAAAAATCTAATCGAAAAACAAAAAAAGTTTATTTTCTAAACTGCCAAAATAAAAACTTACTTGGCGGTTTATCTAAAATCTCTTCGGCATTAAGATGTTGTAGCCTGGTAGAGTAAAAATCATCAGAATCAGTAATTAAATTTGTGCGAAATGTAGCTCTTGGCATATTTAAAAAAAAATTCTTTAACTTAGTTTCATCACGATTTGAAGTATTTGCCGTTGTACTGTCAAAAAGCAGTCAATTAAAACGAAAACAGAAAATATATACATATTTATAAGTTTTTAACAAATAACGATTTTGAGTTGATTATCTTTTGCTTTAACCTTTTTTTTTAATACAAACCTTTTATTGTCTTTAACTAGTTCTTTGTTGTTCTGATAAGTGTGTATTTTAGTTTTTTTTACGTTTGAATATTTGGTATTAAATTTCTTAAAAATTTTCATTTTGCCTTTAAAACAACCTTAGAATGACTTTGTTTTACTTTAAGTTTGTGTTTATATTTCAACGACCTTTTTGCAAATAAGCTTTGTGTTGGTGGTTATTTTTTGAAGGGGTTTTTCTTAAGTACTATTAAACTCCTTCAACTTATTACTATAATTATCATTAAAAATACTAATATTTAAAATAAAGCGCAGCTGACACGAACATTATTCTTTTGCATGAAAATAAAATGAAATTGGCAGAAAACGAGGGTCGTTTATATAAATTGAGACAATTTTTTTAATATGCTTGAAATGTTGTCTTTTAAGGAACCGAATATAAAAACAATAATATGAAACCAGATTTTAAATCATGAATATCATCAGATTAGCTTTAAGTTAATCTTTTTATTTGTTTTAATTTCACACCATTTTTTTTTAATAACCAATTTAATATGAATATTTTTTCAAAGCTCTGAAGAGATTTTAACGTTTTTAAGAAAATTATTTTTATTTTGTGGTAACAAATATACTATTACATTCAAAAAAAAGAATTGTATTTACTTTCAATTATTCATATTTATGTTGTCTTAATTTTTTTTTGCAGAATTTCTGTACCAAAAACCTAAACAGTTTTCGATTGCTGTCGAATGTCGTATTATATGAAAATGTTAGAGTCTTCAAAAATTTATTTTTTATTATAAGAAAAAAGGATACATTGATATTTAAAAACATGTGAATTAAGACATTTTAAGGTGTTAGTAGTACACTCCTCTTCTTTTACCAATTTACTCCTGAGCACAGTCACCAATGACATTTTGTTTGTTGTACTGCAACAGAACCAGCTCGTAGGTCAATATAGTACCAGCCACCTGAAAAAGCCGTTAAAAAGAGAGTTTAAAATAATAATTTTAAAGAAAAGCTAACTTTAATAAGGCCACACTAATTTTGGAAACATAGAGTTTTTAAGAACCTTAAATCTATATATCGTTACCTAAATATACAGAGGCCCTTACCCTTATTTTGTTTGTTAAGATTTATGCAATATATAAGCAAACCATTTATCAAAACGAACAAAATTTGAAAGGAAAAATATACTCACAGATAGAACCATATTGCGTGTTAGATTGAATAGTTTCATTCCAGTTAAAGTCACTAAATCAAAATTAACTTCTTCAGAAAATCGTTTGAGCTGCAAAGATGGATGAAAAAAATAAAAAATTACAGTCAGTTAAAAAATCTAAAAGTAATTCCCAGGATTAATTTGTTTTGTTTTTATTTTACTAAAACCCCCTTTCAGGCTAAGTCTACTCTTTCGAGTGGGGGTATTATTACATTTTGAGTTTTTAACATAAATCAAAAAAAAATGGTCCTTAAGTTTAAACAAGATAATACATATATTTTTATAACTTTTTAAATTTTTTATGTATTTAAATGAATGACTTTAAAAAAATGTGCATAAAAAATTTTAGAATCCTTTTAGAATCAAAACAAATTTTTGTAATACAGGGTGTCTGGTGGAAGATTAATTATTAAAAGCATTAAACGATAGTATAGAAAGGCTGATTTTATTTTTTAAGGAGTGTGTCATCCAGATGTCTTCTGGCGGAGCTTTGTGTTTTGCGCCACATGCTACAGTTAGTTTGGTTTAATTAAGCTAATCTCTCTACAAATATTTTTTTTCAAGCCACAAGAGATTGAAGAACGTCATTACAAGCCCTCTCTTTGAGATAGTCCTATTTAAAACAATTTCATTTTAGCTAGATCGGGCGACTTTGGTTACCATGGGATGTTCCCAAAGCGATTGATTAGTCTTTGCAGGAAATTTTCCCGAAGCAAATTCATAGAAGCCCTGGCTATAAGTGTAGTCGCCCCATCCTGTTGAAACCACGTGTGTGAAGAGTACGATGGATGAGCTTACACGTTAAGCAAAAAGAATTTTGTAGTCATGTACCTATAATATTCACCGTTGACATTCGTCGCCTTAACTCGAGAGTTTTTGAAAAATTGGTCCAATTATCTCATTCTTAGATTCAGCACACCAAACAGTTTCCTTAAGGCAATGACTTTTGATGATTTATTCGAATGTTGTGGGTTTTCGGAGGCCAGTAACGACAGTTTTGCTTGCTAAAGTGGCCGTTTAAGTTAAAATGAGCCTTGTCGCTCAAAAAAATTGGATTTTTAGTGGGAAAACGCTTCAACATCGTTTAGCAAAAATGTTTGCGTAAATCAAAATCACTTTCTTTAAATTTTTTAATGACTTGAAGTTAAAAATAATTAAACGTTAGATCTTTTTTTAAAACTTCATAAATAATTGCTCTTGGAAGTCCCAGCGAGGCTGCTGTTTTCCGTGTTGGAAGTCGCGGGCTTTCACGCAATGTTGTCAGGAGTACTTGAAGATCGACTTAGTCTAGGCAGTGGGGCATTCATAGCCAAATCCGTTGCGCGGAATCTCTGCACCCACTAGCGAATTAAATTCAAGTAACGTACTTTGAACCAAATTGTCAACGGGCAATAATGTAAGAATTATTACCCTTAAAAAATTCTCGATCACTGCGACATTGTGACTGACAAATCCGTACACTAAAAAAACTATTACCGTAACTGACTGTAAGTTATTTCGGAAGTAGTCCGTAAAGTTGTATTTAAATTAAAAAACAATTAAATTTTAATATAATATTTGTTTTTAACTAGTTTGAAGAGTTATTCAAAGCTCCAACTTCACAAAAATACTGATTTTCCGTTGCAGTTAATTTTGTCAGTTGTTTTTTAGTTATATTTAATTTTGTTAATTTTTCCCGATTTTTTGTGTTTAGCTGTAAATAACAGAAAATCTAGTTAATTTTAGACGAATATGTAAGTTATTTTTTTGGTGTCTGAATTTGAATGTAATATTTTGTTGATTGTAATGAATATCTAGTTGGAGGGTTTTTAAATGAATATCCAGTTATTTTAAATACCATTTCCAGTAGATTTTACATAAATACGTTTTTGAGTGTACAATCAATAGTTCAAACGGTACCACCCTTCCTCCACACCGTTAATTGCTTTTTGAAAACATTAAAAATATTTAAAATTAAAAAATATAAATTTTCCACCAGACTTACTTCATTACTTACTTTATTAAAAAAATGTGTTTTATTATAAACAATAGCTTAATTGCCCCAATAAAATAGAGATTCTTAAAGTTAACTTAAAATACATTTTTACGTTTAAGCAAACAACAGGAAAGCGTAAGTATGCGAGTCCCCTTTAGACATGTCCTAGAAGAATGAACGTTGTGCTAAAATTTCTTTACAAATTTGATTTAAAAAAAGTCGCCAAAAAAATATCGTGTTGTTTTTTTTAATATAAAATGTTAAAGCCATTTTTAAAGAGCGAAACATTCCATTGTAAACATAACTAACTGCACTACATGACGTATGATTAATATTAAAATTTTGTTTAATTGTAAACAACAATTCAATAACTATTATCCTTCTGTTGGAATATATTTTACTAAAAATAACATAAAAAACCATGAATATATAAAGAATGTGCACGAACAGTGATTTTTTTCAAAGAAAATAAAAAAAAAAAATTAAAACTAATTAGTAAGAAACAAAAAAAGGCTTAGAAAAATATAGACATACAAAGCAATCGATAATAAAAATTCAGATGGAAAAACATTTCATAAAAATGTAATTTTAAAAAGGTTAAACTAAATATTCAGAGTTTGCTGTTTTATGATTTTATATTTTATTTGAAATTTTTTTTTATTGTTTATTTTATGTTTCATAAATTGTTTATTTTAATTTGGTGACACCATAAAGAAAACCAGCAGGTTGTCTTGTAAATATATTTGTGTTTATAAACATATTTGTACTAACCTCGGGACACCAAAATTCACGTTTGACATTGCGAAATATGACTAAAGGTTTTTTTGACTCTTCATTGATTTCAGCAGCATATAACGCCAAAATAAAAGTGCGTCCCAATAGAAAAACCAATGAATACCAAAAATATAATGTATGAGCAACTGAGGGTTTCTTTCTGAACAAACAAAAAACATAAAAAAAAGATTAAATAAAATAAAAAATTGTAGTAAAATCAATTTATTAAATTCAATGCTAAAATGCTCAACTCAAACTTACTGTATACTTTTTAGAATTTTATTGCATATAAAATACAAATTGTTGGATAGACACAACAGTGTTATGACTGATATGGTATTATCCACTGATTCAGCAAGTCTACACAACATGCGATAATTTTTACGACATTCCATCCAAAACTCCTGTGTAGTGGCCTATAAATAAATTGTTTTTATTTAACATTTAAATTTTGCTTCAACAGATCTTAAGGTTATAAAAAAATAACACCTTTCTTGAATGTAAAGCCATATAAGCATTTAGTTGATGAAACTTCGAAGACAGACCCACACAAATACACATAAGAAAAATGTCATTAAAATTCCAGGCAAATGTTGATAAAATATTAACAACTTTTCCCAACACTCCGGCCAGGGTGGTGTACTCAAAGAAATGGAAGAATTGAGAAAAATTTGTAAATAAAAAACTATCTATTGGATGATGTTTAAACCTGGGACATCGATTCACATAATAGATTATGTTCAGCATGCTGAATGTGTGCTCCCCTGATTAAAAATAATTAAAAATAAATAATATTTAAAGCGTAAATTTAAAAAAAAAACTGCTTATTAAATAATATTTTTAATATAAACTTTAATGTTAGCAATATTTAAATCAATATTTTGATTTTGTGCTTTCAAAAGATACAATTACTCTTGTTGATTGTATCAGAATTAGTTTTATCTTTTTGAATAAACCCTTCTTATATTATAAAAATGCAGATTTTCCTTTTTTTTTAATTTTATTGTTTTCCATCTAAATTGACTAGATGTATATAAATGTGGCTTAACATTTTAAGCCAACTGACAGACTTAATAAGAAATTTTATTATGTTTACTTTTTTCTCTTCTATTTTTATTTTATTCTTTAATTGCGTCTCCAAAAGTCATTTAAAAATTGCTCCTAAAAATTGTTAAAAGTTTCTTTTTATTTTTTTTTAATTTTTCTAGTGTAGCCTCCCTCCTCTTATAAAATATCATAATATTTATACTTTTAAGTTAAATTCATTTAAAGTAGAGTTCTACGCATCGATAGGTTACTATTGTCCTATTTACGCAAGCCTGGCGTCATCCTGGACAACAGGCTATTTAAGAAGATAACCATAAGCAAAGAGGCCAAAAGAGCATCTGTAGTAGCTCCACAGCTGAGAACTGGGGTATATAGCCAGATCAGGTTATCTGAATTTATTCATCCGTTGTAAGCCAGATTATAACATTTAGTAATGTCCTATAAAGAAAGACTTTTAAAAGGGACAATAAATTAAAAATCTTATCAAAAGTCAAAAGATGAGCCATACCGGGCACTAAAGGTGCCAGGAGCAGTACAATACAGGAAGCTCTTGGAAACAATATTTATTTTTCTTTTCCTTAAGGGTTTCATAGTTTTAATGGCGGTAAAAAGCTTTAATTTATCAGCACAAGCTATATAGGATATGCCAGTTAGGGGGAGGACACCAACTAAGGCAGTCGGTTATGGCTGACTTTAAAATCGCCAGTATCGACTTCAAAACTACATCATAAATAGTGTTCCCGGATAGGAAACCCTGCAAAGATAATTAAAAACACTAAGGGACTGATGTGTTAAGTCAAAATTTTGGCAAATGCTGTGGAACTGTCCACAGTCAAGCCGCTTCCTTAGCTTTAAAAAACAATTTTCTAGAGTTACATAGACTTGTTATCACTGTAACTTTACTGGCGAATGCATTGCCAGCGAAACAGCAAAAAGGACATAAGTCTGGGGAATTGAGCAAGTGTATCTGATTTTAAGGCAACAATTCGGTTTTTATTTTGATCCTGTTGAGAAATGAGCTTTAACTTTTTTGTTTGTTTTATATTTTATATTTTATTTTTATTTTATTTTATTTTATTTTATTTTATTTTATTTTATTTTATTTTATTTTATTTTATTTTATTTTATTTTATTTTATTTTATTTTATTTTATTTTATTTTATTTTATTTTATTTTATTTTATTTTATTTTATTTTATTTTATTTTATTTTATTTTATTTTATTTTATTTTATTTTATTTTATTTTATTTTATTTTATTTTATTTTATTTTATTTTATTTTATTTTAATTTATTTTATTTTATTTTATTTTATTTTATTTTATTTTATTTTATTTTATTTTATTTTATTTTATTTTATTTTATTTTATTTTATTTTATTTTATTTTATTTTATTTTATTTTATTTTATTTTATTTTATTTTATTTTATTTTATTTTATTTTATTTTATTTTATTTTATTTTATTTTATTTTATTTTATTTTATTTTATTTTATTTTATTTTATTTTATTTTATTTTATTTTATTTTATTTTATTTTATTTTATTTTATTTTATTTTATTTTATTTTATTTTATTTTATTTTATTTTATTTTATTTTATTTTATTTTATTTTATTTTATTTTATTTTATTTTATTTTATTTTATTTTATTTTATTTTATTTTATTTTATTTTATTTTATTTTATTTTATTTTATTTTATTTTATTTTATTTTATTTTATTTTATTTCTATATCATTGCCAGTATGGGTTGCATCAATTGTTTCTTTAAGCCAAGAAATTTGAAAGCCTAGTATCTTGCTTTGATACTTTAATGTACTGTACATAAATATTTTTAGATTACCTTTCTGGCAAACATCTTCTTTTAATTACATACCCGTTGAGCACAATGTTGCCACCAATGTTATCATTTTGATTTTATAAGCCAATCTGGATCTTTCCATTAATGTACGATGTTGTGGTAAGCCATTCTCAACTTTTTGCCATTGTTGCATTAATGTTGGCCACTTGCGGGTCATTTGAAAAAATGTTAAGGCAATAAAAAAAATCGATGAAAAAAATATTATTCCCTCTAAAAACCAGTCAGCACGCACGCCAAATGAATATTAAATGAAAGGAATTAAATCGGAAAAATATGAGTAGCATGAGGCACAGGAAAAGAAGCAAAAATAACATAAAAAAACAAACTAACTGACAGTTAAAATATTAAAATATTGTATAAAAGCAAAATACAATAACAAAAGAAAAAATCCCCTTAAAAAATTACTTTAAATACAGAAATTTACCAACAGAATCAAAGTTGAAGACACCACGAAGCGCATAAGCGATGGTAATGCCTGAGAAAAAGCCAAACGAAGCAATGACCACTATTGAATACCAAGTACGTATTAAACGCCAGGAAAATTTCATATCATACGAATTGAGCGAGGTAACACCATCCAAAGGCATTATGGCGAATATTTGTGCAAGAAATATTACTATTTAAGGTTTATTTTTTTAAGAATAAAGGTAAAGAGAATAAAATGAAAAGAAAAAGAAAATAATTTTATAAATTTACATATTTTTTATTTAAATTAAAATATTTTAATTGTAAAAAGATATAAACACCTGGTCTAATGGCTTCCTGAAAAGAACCTGTGTAGATGTAATCCTTGTTGGTACCCTTGCGCAGAAATTTATGTTTTACTAAAGATTAGTAAAATGATATAAAATTAAGAGATATTATATTTTAAACTAAGGTTGGGTTCACAAGTTATTTTACTATGTCGTAAAAAAAATAAAACAAAGTGTTCTTTTTTATTCATAATCTTTCCTATTTTACAATACAAAACAACAAAAATACTAACGCGCCCAATAGTAATAATCTTAGAATTACTTTCTGAGTGGATAAAACAATCGCTCATTCATTCTTTCATCTATATGTGTATCCATTAGTGAGATTAAAGAATTTTTTTAACTGGAACATCATTATTTAATTGCTGCTTAAGTATAATTCATAGAATGAATCCTTTATCTAAAATATTTCAGTTTTATACTGAAAAACTGATTTTCTTCTTTTTAAAAGGGCTTAAATACTAATTATACTACTCAGAAAAAAGACAAAATGCAAAGATCGGTTTCCATTGAAAATGGTGCACTACGTACTAACCTTTACTATACCCGTTTCCCTTCATCTACATACATAATGGCCATATTCTCCAGTAGCACACTGACGCTTAGGGCTTTGGTATGCCAAGGATCAAGAAGAAAACACGTTAATGCAAAAGTGCACGATATTGTGTAAAAGTATCTTCGTAAGATACTACAAAGTCAGCATTCACATAGACGGATCTAAGATGTACTGTTGTGTAGTCTCCATCTTCTTTTAGAGGGATCTTATAATAGATGCTTTATTTTTATGTCGTCTGCCTGCTAAATTCAATGTATTTAAGTTCAAATATTTTATATCTTTAACGCATTTCAGCTTTTACATGATGGAAATATCCACGGAAATATTAAATTTTTTTCTGACAGTACGGCTTTACTTTTGTCACTCAGCTTGCACACTGCTACCTTATTACAGGTCAGCAAATGTACTATCAACTTATCTCAATTATTAGTTATTAGATATTAGATTGATTGGTCTGATGGCGATCACTTTGTTAATAAATGAGATGACGAGTTGGATACACAGGGATCTGCTCTAAGAAGAAGTAGCCCTCTTAACTAGTAAGCTGCAATCAGAAGGATGTATTGAGGGTGCTGCTAGTCTCAATAAACTACTTGCTGTTGATAACAGATAAGTGCATTCATTTAAAGGATTTTGGTTCTAGTAGAGGAAATAATTAATCGATTATGGGATATTGTTTTTGGGTAAATAATCAATTAAGGTTTTAAATAGCTTGATTAGCTCGAATATCTAAAATCACTTAAATTATTTGAGCATACATATACCCAATACAAATACCGGTAAGCGACACCCTCCACTAAACGGAGCATCGATATACACTGATTGGTTGGTGATGGCAACTAAAATTTGAATGGCAGGTAAGCAATTCACTTGAAATTGCAGAGTGTTTAGAAGCGGAGTTATTTGCTATACTGCAGGCCACCAACCTAATTAGTCAGGAAGACTATCTGCAGTGCAAGACCATCTCTGTTGACAGCAAATTATAGAGCTTTAACTTAAAAAAGAACTGGATGTGAAGTCTTGGAAACTAAGTAAAATCAGGCTGTGCTGAGCTTCGTGACATTCTGAAATACCCGGGAGTGGGGCTGTTGATTAACTTGCATGAAGGCTTTCTGAGGCAAATGCCAGTGGAATAATAATCTTGGTTCGTGCGTTACTGTGCGAGTTTTTTTTGGGAAAGATTCAACTTTTTTCAGAGACAGGGCAAATATAAACTAGGCTAACGCTGCACGCTGTCGAAATCTCAACGGCGGCCAGCACGGCAGGCAGGATCAAGGCTCTCCTGTTTATAAGTAAGAGGGACTTAAAAATACTGTTCGGAATTTTAATTGGTCAATTTATGGCATCTAGTCAATTTAAAAATAAAAAGATTTTTTTAATTATAAAACAAGAATTTGGTTTCATACAACTTTAACAAAGTTAAAGATCGTTAACGAATAGGCCCCTTGGCTTAAAAAGAAATTATAAAGAAATAATATAAAGTAATAATTAACAATACGGCATATAAAAATTCTTTCTGAACCCATTAATTTTAATAAAAAATATTGAATAGCAAAAACCGAATTTTTAACAACGTGAACCATTTTGTAACAATCAAGACTAAAATAATAATTGATATGTGACATGCCCAAATGTTTCATATAAATAAGTGAAAACTTACATTTAAATATTTTTGATTCACATTGGTTTTGTTTAATGCCTGCAGATTTATTTTTAAAATAAATTGAGCTGAAAATATACCAATAATTATTTTGTGTATAAAAATTTTTATTGCATTTTTTAATTATGAATAATAAATCTACGCTAATTTTAGGTTTCAAAAAACGTAATAAATTTTATAGATTTTTAAATCACATTTATAAAACAAACTTTTTACAAAATATGTAAATATTATATTACAAACAATTAATTTTGGAAAACCCATTAATTTTATTTATTTTAGCTTTAATTTAAATTAATATTGCATAAAACAGTTGTGTAAATGACAGTTATTTTATTTTTGCTTTTGTTATACAGTATCATGTAATATGCAATGTAACCCCTAAAAATATGCTTTAATATTATCATATGGTTATATTTGCACATTTTAAGGCATTGTTTACTGTTATCTGTTTTGTTTTTCTTTAATTTAAACAGACTTTGTATTATACTTGACCTAAAAGTGTGTTTTTCCTTTTGTCCTTTTGTATCCTTTATGGTGTATATTATTTTATTTATTTGTTTTATAAAATTGCCTAAAATATACTTGGCTTGTATGGTCAGATAAGGAAATAAGTTTGTATTAAACATATTTCCAGTATTATTGTACCCACACCACTTAGGTAGTAATATTACTTTGCGTTTGTGTTGATGTTTGTAACTGATGTCTAACATCAAAGGTTATACTGAAGAAAACTCTCGAGTTACTTGAAGTATGAATGTCTTGAAATAACGTATTGTTTGCATTTTTTCGATATGAAGACAAGATTTTTCAATGGTATGGGACGATGCCTTGTGAAAACAATATTATTGGTTCATGGCTCACAAATAGTCTATATTTACCCATGGGTCTTATATAAACTTTACTACTAAAAGTAGTAAAGAAGCAGCAATTGTGCATTTTTCATTGAATTACTAAAAAATCAATAAGTTCAAATCCTTTGGCATCCCTCTCTTGCAACATGATTTAAAAACATATGTTTTTTAATGAATCGTTGGAATAGGGAAATTAGCTATTTTTAGGAACAATAAAATATCTAATTAGAATATCCAATGATCAATGATAGGCTTGATCAGTGATAGGATTACAAAACAAATAATGTGGAGGGTATATAAGCTTCGGAGCAGCTGCTTTTACTTGTTTTCATTGTTCTTACTTTGTTTTATTGAGCATACCTTAAGGTATAGGGTTTTTCCCGAAAACTTGTTTTTATAAATAAATTAATTTTATTAAATAAAAGACAGTAATAACTCAAACTTTATCAGAATTATTTTTTTTTTCTTTTTAAGCCAGTTCCCAAATCAAATCTTAAGCGAATTGGAAATTTGTTTTTTATTCGAGAACAAAATTTTTAAAAGCAAAAAAAAATAGAGTTATAAAAATAATGATTTTGATTTGAGGTTGTTTTTAATTTTGTATGCAGTAGATAAAATGTAAATAAGGCTTAAGGAAGTTAAATTGTTATTATGTTCCTTTTCAAATTACCCCTATCTCTACCTGGTTATCACACAAATTCATTGATGGTTTTAGACACCCTTAGCCACAAGGGTATCCTATAGGCTCTATATCTTAATAATTTTTTAACTCCAATCATTTTTTTAAGAATTTTTTCTTAATGTCATCTAAAAAACTATGAATTTTTCTAATATAATAAATTTTAGTCTTAACTTATGATTTATTTTGATTCATATCTGTTTTAATACTAACTCATTTTCTATTGTATTAACTTTATGCATCTTCCAAAACCTAATTTCCACCATGCGTCGTTTTGGTGAACTTAAATAAATTTTATTTTTTGCCGTTTTCATTTTTGTTATTTCAATAAAAAATATTTAGTTTTTCCTGCTGCTTTCTTTCACTTTATTTTACTAAACGTCGCTTTAGCAAATCAAATTAGCATTTTATCATACGAAATTGTTTCACTTGTATTTTAACAACAAATTCATACAGACACAGCTTTTGCTCTAAAACTGATTCATACAGAAATATATATGAGTGAGTGTGTGCAATAGTGTTGCTGTATTTTGTATTTTTGATTAAGATTAACAAGCAAAAGCGATATATTTGGCTGTAGCAAGTCTTATACTTATGCTTTTTACATAGGTATTTTTTTTCTTCAGTTTCCTATAAAATTGTTCATTTGCATTGTAAATACTATTGCCCCTTGGTGATTGTTTAACCTGGATAATTCATATATAAAGCTCGATCGTTTCGGCATTATAAATGAACCTAAGCCAAAGCAATCGAGCACTACATATAAAATTCAATTTTGACATTTTTTTTACAATATTTTATAATATAATAAGTTCATTCGTTTACTTTCCCAGTAAAGTCCAGTAACTTAGTAAATACTGAGTAATTTTACCAAATTTCTCTCACTTAAAATTTTTTAAGTAAAAAGTACGCGAACGGAAAATTTTTACAAAAAGTTTACCTACTCAAAACAGCTGATAGATTAAAATATATTGCAATTACTTGATTACTCGAAAAAATGCATTAAAATTTTTTAAGCTGACTTTTGTGAGTGGGGTTAACTTGGTTTTGGGGTTAAAGTCTACTACGATCACTACCACAAACAATGGGCTTGCTCCCTATGCCAAAATATTTTTTTCAGAAATGCTACCCTTACTTTGAGCACACGAATATATGGACACCCAGCCAGACATATATGCTTAAATTGGCTAAGGAAGTGATTCTGAGTCTGTCGGTATAATTTAAGTTGAGTCTCAGACTATTCTTTTGTGCGTTACCTAGAGCAATACACACTGCTAGGGGAAGACTTAGCGTTAATAAAAAAAAAAAAAAACAAGAATATTTAATTGTGGGTATTAATTGACCGCACGGAGTACCCAAGTATTCAGCACTTTTTCACCTTAAAAAAAAAATAAATATTAAGAAGAAAAAGCCGCAACAAAATTGATTTGGATATTCCAAAATGTGTTCGAAACTAAACATCCGTATAGGTCGGGACCTTGTTATGGAGGTAGCTTTTAACAGAATTGCGTAATACTCTTTCCTTTCTCAAACACAAGTTAGGGTGAAAAAATCTTGGCTTTTTTTAACATTTTAAACAAATATATATCTTCTTCATCTTCGCTCTCAGATGACGACTCCATTAGGTACAATACTGCATTTTGCAAAACATAGCCATGCCTGGTTACATTTACTCTTTCCCCTAAACTTGAGGTACTAGGTATATCTCTTAGCTGTTCCATTGTTTCGCCTGTGAACATTAAATTACTTTTTATACCATTTAAATTTTTCTCGTTATTCAATTCGTTAGCTGTTTGTTATTTCACTTTTTTTGTTTACATCAGAAAACATATGTTTTATTTTACTAGTAATTTTTACTAGTAAAATTTTGTCCAGTAAAAATTTTTAAATACTCAGTAAGACAACTGTCACTTTGCGCTCTCAATTTGTGTTCTCATTTACTGGATTTTGTGTAAACGAACGCAATCCAGTAAAAATATACAAAAATTTTTAAAAACTTTGAGTAAACGAATGAACTTAATATATAAAGATAAAGTTTAAATAAAAATTAATAACGTTTTTAGGGTTTGAGAAATTAAAAGCAAATTTTTTGTTTTATAAAAGCTAAAAGGTATATGCATAAACAATTTTTAAGCTTAAAATAGGTTTCTTAAACGAAATTTTCATACAAAATCAGTATTTCAAATCTAAAATTTTTAAATTAAAAAATTTTTATGCATAATGCCCTAAATATACATCTCTTACCACCTTTTAGTGGCAATAATCTGGCAACTCTCTTATGTACACAGTCACACGATTTAGGGCCATTATTACAACCTCGCGTTAGCTTAAAGTGAGATTTTATCGCTTGAATAAAAACATTTTAATTATTACAACTTTCTTTTAACTTAAAAATGAGCGATAAATTAAAGGCAAGTTCGTCTTGGCGGTAAGTTTTACAAGGAGGATTTATGTTTAAGTTACCATATTTTTTTATTTTAATATGGTAGCACTATCCGTTACACAATTTTTGCTTTTCAAAATGTAAACAAAAGTGCGTCGTTGCCACTACAATCTTATTACTCCTTCAAAAGTAGTCGGTAATTGCTAACGGTATTGCCACACAATAAGAAATATGTATTTAACTTTACCGGCAAGTTGTAATAATGGAAATTTGCTAACGGCCACTTTATCGCCATGTTCTGTTAACGCTACCATTTACTACCGCCAACTTTGTCGCCAACTTGTAATAATGGCCCTTAGACATTTAATGTAAATGCTTTAGCGAAAATTCGAGTTGTTTCAATTAAAAAAATATTGCAAAGTATTAATTTGCATGTTGCAAATATTCACAAACATTCGTACATATTTTAATTTTGTCATATGTTTATAATTTTATGTGGTTCAATTTTGTTTACTAAAGATCCATTAGATAGTTTTACTTGTCATTGGTATGTTTAAACGAGAATAATAATTAAACGGTTGATAAAAAGAATTCAAATTTGCTTTCAATGAATGCACATTTTTGTTAGGTTTATTTGAACTTTACTAAATGGCATGCTACACACACACAGACATAAATATACACATTTGACGATTATAGCTATTAGGATGGAAATAGGCCATGCAATTTTTAATAGAAAATGCGCCTAAAATATTGCGATGTAATTTTAATTACAAATGTGATGGATAAATAGGAACTTTAAAAATATTAAGACATATTCACACAGATTGGCAACTTAAACGTATTTTTTCTTAATTTAAATTATTTTTATAAAAGTTTTAAAGCACAGAAGAGGGTAGTAGAAAAGCGGTAGAATGGGGAAAATTTCTTTTTATTGTGACACGACAAAGAATCATTACATCGGCTATAGGCAACATCTGGACGTCCCGCCTTTATATTTTCTTTAAACTTACGTTCGTGTGCACACACATTGTAGAGAATTAAAAAACATTTATTAACCTTGCTTGAGTCTTAAAAAAGGATGGAATGAGTAGTAAATAGTATGTTTCTTAATAAATAGTATGTTCCTTAATATAGCCTGAGCAGTACAAAAATCATTACAAATGTAATAGTATAGGTTGCCTATGACTGATTTATAATAATATCTAGTTCTAGCCCATGATCTCAGTTTTCGGAATTACTTCTCAGCTTACTCTTAGTACTTATAAACGGACCTTGTTCAGCCTTCTCTTTGTGTTATTATGTGCATGATTTTGCGACAGCAAACCGAGTAAGTCCTTTTGGTATTACAAAGTAAAAGGTGGACCAAAAGAAGACATAAGATGTTGTTTGCCTCTTATGTTTTTCTAAATGAAAAACTTTGATTCTGTTTTTTGATTATGTTTATCTAAATTTTTAGAATTTTATCTGTCAAGTCGAAAAGATATTATCGGTCAAATGGGCGCCGTCACAATTGATTGCTATACGAGCTCGTTCTATGGCGTTTTTCATCACTTCGGCGAGAGCTTCAGGCTAAAGATTTTCGCACTCGTGTCAAATGTTGTAACTGAGGACTTCCAGGGTCTTAGGCATGTTCATGTAAACACAGGATTTCAAAAAACCCCCCCAAAAAAAGTCTGGAACGGTTAAATCGAATGATCTTGCAGGCCAATGTGAATCGCCAAGAGGAGAGATAGGGCTAGCTGTGAGCACCGCCTTCAGAATATCGGTTATGGCTTGCGCAGTGTGTATCATTGCTCCGTTTTGTTAGAACCACATATCCTCCATTCCTAATTCGTTCAATTGTGTTAAAAAAAATTTGGCTAACATGACCCTATAGTGCGCACCATCCACTGTTGTCGTTTGACCAGCGACATCCTCGAAGAAAAATGGCCCGGTGACTCCTTAAACGTAAATAGCGTACCATGAAATTACTTTGAGTGGGTCTAATGGCTCCTCGTGCATCACTCGTAGATTTTGGGTGCCTCAGAACCGATAGTTTTGCTTGTTCACGTACCCGCTGAGGTGGAAATGAGCCTAATCGCCTTTTATAATTTTGGTCGAACAATTGCCACTTTGGCCTAGAGATTGAGGATGCCTTGGGCATAGGTTACACGCGTTTTGCATTCAACAGGCAGCAGCTGATGCACAGACTGGACTTTGTACGGGAACATGCGCAGGTCTTTGACCAAAATTCGATTTAGGGGCGACCGGCTGATGGCTTATTGCAAGGCATGGCATCTGGTCCATATTTCTTGCGACAGCTTGATATCCTCGCCAACAGCAGCGATACTCTCTGCAGAATGGGCGTTTCGGAGCCAGTCACTTTTTGCCGCGTCTCATGTAGTCCCATATTTTTTGAAGTTGGGGGCCGAACAGCGTTTTACAAAGATTGTTATAAGGACGGGTAATGGTAACTCTTACATTTCCATATACAAAAAGCAAAAATATATCGTCTCTTGGCAATAGCACCATTACATACATATGTCATTTACTGCACTTAATCGTTATAACTACACACAGAAAAAAATCATTGTAAAATCAACAAAAACAGTGTTGATTCAACATTTTTTGATAACAATTTTGCTTCATAAGCGTTTCATGTTAATTTAACATGAATTTCACTTTAAATTTAATGGTAGCTATCCACTTTAAAACAACAAGAAATCCTTTTAAATTAACATTGTAGTATATTTGAATCAAAGGGTTCATCATGTAAAAATAACGTTAAGAAACTATTAAATCAAAATTAGTAAAATTTAAAACAACATGAATTTCATGTTGAATCAATAGGAATATAATGTTGAATTCACTATTAAACCATTTTAAATTAATGTGACCGTCATGTTGAAATAACATGAAAACATGTTAAAATAACAGGAATTTTCATGTTAATTTGAAGTGGTTCCTATGATAAAATAACTTTTGCTCAATGTTGTTTAGCTGTCCCACAGTGGGGCAGCCAGTTAGTAAAAGTCACAAAATTTTTTATTTATTTCTATTTTTTTTATTATTTTATTTTTTTATTAACAAATATGTACAAACAAATACAAATATTTTTAGGTTTACACATAATATTTTAGTGTTCTTTACAAATATTTATTTCTTAAATATATATTACCATTGTTAATTGGGAAGACATGTAAAGGTGGGCTTGTAAATTCATGGAGCTTCTTTAAAACTATTTCATCCTTTAACTTGCCTAAAACATATGATTGAAAATGATCATCAAAGTTTTGAGTTTCAGCTTTAGAGCATAGAACGTAAATTTCAGAGTGAACTTTTACAATATATGAAACTTTATATAAAGTTAGAAATTCTCTTTTGATTGCTAAGTAACAATTTATTTTGTAAACAATTCCAGAGAAAATAATTTTATTACAAAATACAACATCATCAAAATTAATCTGTAAACGTGAAAACAGATATCTAAATTCAGGAATGGATTCAATTAAATGTATATCATTTAACTCGATATTATTTTGGATACCATTATCATAATCCACAAGAAATTTAGCAAAATTTAAACCCGCTTTTTTAGAGAGCGTTAGTGGAACATTAACTCTTGAGTTAATATTATTGCAATATCTTTTTGTGTTTTTGTGTTTAGCCTCAAACCTTAAGCTCCAAGTAAATTTTGGGGGTCCGCATTTCTTTATAAATGTTACGTAGTGCAGTAGAAAATGAGCTTTCGGTTTCAATGATCCATACAGTTCAACATAAATTTTATTATGCTCATATACTACTGAGTTTAGGATATCTAAATCAATATCGGAAAATTCAGTTTTTAATAGATTGTCCATAATTTTTACTAAAGAAGTTAATAACTTCCAGTGAGGATTATTTTGTGGAACTAAGTCTCCAATTAAAAGGAGTATAAAATCTGTTAAAGTCCACAATTCCCGAGCTGTCATTTTTAAGTTAAACGTTTGAATTGATTTCTGTGATATATCAGGGCCTATGTTTCCTACTTCGTCTTCCCCATAAGGGAACAGTCTTCTACGACTATTGAAAATTTCCAAAGAAAATATTTTACAATTTGTCAACGACATCAATGCATTACAAATGTCATAAATGCACACCCCTTCAAAGAGATCATGCATCAGATCCAGTGATATATTTTGGCTGACGTGAAAGGCTTTTAATTCATTAAAAATACAATAGGTTTTCACACCAGTTTCCCTAAAATTCTCTATTGAAAGGTCTTCGTTATAATTTTTCTGATTTCTTAATGAGTTATCAATTTCAATGTTATCTTGTTGCATCTCAGAGCGCTCTCGACGACAGATTCTGCAAAATCTTTTTGCATTAAAAGATTGGACAAAGCCAAGAATGGAATTGAGTCCCAAATTGTCGCCAAGAATTAAACCTAGTGTAAAATGTATTCGATGCGTTTCAAAATCTGTTTTTATTAAGAGCCCTTCATCTTCTAGACACTTTAGTTCCTGTATTAAATGGTAAAATATTTTTTCGTTTCCAAACATTTTAACGTCAGAACTATTTATGTAACACAAATGGAAAATAAAATCTAGCTTTGACATCACTTGCCTTGGCAAATTTGGTAAACTATAATATCCTGCTAAAATAGATTTTGAGTGGGAGCCTAAAGGGTTATTAATTCCGTATTCATCAAAATATATGTGAAGTGGAATTATGTGCTTATTTGCGAATTGGGTTTTTTGTGATTTAAAAACATCCCCATTGGAAAAAGTACTTAAAGTTTTTTTTTGAAGTGAGTCCTCTATATTTTTTAAACACATATCTAACAGCCCAGGAATTTCAAAAAGTTTTGTTAATTGAAATTTTAGTGGCAAAAAGCAGCAGCTAAATGTTTTGACGTCTAAGTTAGGATATCCATGTGTTACACATTCAGAAATTTGATTCGAAATAGTGATAGTGATAGGTTCCTCATACTTTTGTTTTTCTTTTAAAATTTTAAAAAACTTGTACTCTGTTGAAATTTCTGCAAACGGATTTTTCAAAAATTTTAGGATATTATTTAAATTTTCGCTAGTATGTGTAGTACCTAAAATTACTCTGACACATTCCTCGATGTTGGAAAATATGTTCACCAATAAATTTTGTATAGTCTGAATTTCTTTTCTTGGCATCATCGGCTCTGAGTACAAAAATAACGAAAAATTAAATGCTTGAGTTTTTAAATTGGAAATCTTGGATCTTAGTTCAGATTCAGTGATGGAAGCGTTATTTAATGTAGCACCTTCATCATCAATAGACATATTATGTACCTTAGCAGAGCTTGAATTATTTGGGCTTTGAGAAATATCTCCATTTTCATTTATATTTGTAAGGTGCTTACGATTAATGTGAGCTTTTAATGATTTGAAACACGAAAATTTTTGATCGCAGTCGTTTTGTTTGCACTGAATTGTACTTGTTGAATTAAGAAAGTGATTAATTTTATAATGTTGTATTAAGTCGCTTACAAATGGTAAGTCTTTATTACATATGAAACAAGTTAACATTTTGTATTTAGTTATTGAGCATTTAAGAAGTTAAGTAAAGCACAAATACTAGGTGATTTATAATCACTGACAAGTTTAATTTCATAGAAATATTCTTGTATAAAGTACCATGAACCTTCACAACCTTTTGGATATTCCAATGACAATGTATGAATTATTTTAAAGCACGTATCTAAACATTTCAAAAACGATGGAAATTTGAGTAAAGTTTTATCAAAAAAGACGTAAAATTTCTCGAGACTGTATATGCTGTGGCCTACAACTATTATAAAAGGCTGCACTGTTAAGCCTCTATTGTAATATTTTTCTCGAAGCTCAGAGATTACCTTTTCATAATCATTGATTGACAAAAGATGGACTACAAAGCTCTCGATTGCATCTGCTATGGAAATTTTTACGGAATTCTTTCCAATTTTATCTGGAAAACGAGCTGTTGGTAAAATTACTGCATTTAGTAGAACGGTATGTATATAATCTAAAGAATCTGGTAAAGAGAGAATTTGGAAATAAAAAAAATATGTTAGGGCATAATATGACAGTGTTATTATAATAGTACATACTTTGTTCAGAAATACATTTTGAGTTCGTAAAAACTTCTTTGGATTTTTTGTCCTTTATGTGTAAGTTATAATAACTTCCAGTTTTTTCCATAAACACGCTCCATTTACTGAAAAGAAGATGGTCTTTATTGGGAAATAGGAGATTGAAGTCTATATTAATCTATGAAAGAAAGAGAATGAATTATAAATTAGTTATTTTTGTAAATTTAATTAAACTCACTAATTCTTCGGATCTGCTGTTTGAATAAAGGGGCCAACTGCACAGATATTCATAATTACTTTTAGATGTCTTAAGCTCCTTTTGTCTTAATAAAAAGCTCTTCTGCCACTTAGTTTTAACTTCATCCCAGTCAGAAAAATCTCTTAAAAGTGAAGCTTTCAAAGCTAGCAAAACTGGCTCATCAAATTCAGAACAAGTTTTCTGTGAGATCGTGTCCAAAGCTTCCAAACTATCTTTAAATTTTGGTGATGTGCGCAGCCGCTTTGTCCTTTGATTTGAATATTTATCCCAAAGTTTGCCACCAGGATTTGCTTTTCTTCCACGTGGTATAAAGTAATATTCCTGAAAAATTAGAATATGTAAATACATTTTTGTAAGAGGATAACTTAAAAAATATAATATAAATACGTACTCTTATTTCAGAAGAAAAGTTTTCCACTATTTCATCTACAATGGTTGGCAAATCTTTCGGTGATAATTTTTCGTTCCGGTAAAAAATATCTTCTAATATTATATTTATTAAGTCCTTACGAAAAGAGTCGGTAAGTTGACTGTTTTTGTTATAAAAGTCTTTAATGGCTTTTCCTTTAAGGCTATCTTCTAAGATAAGTTTTAGGCTCTAGAAAACATTGATGCTATTAAATGTTACCAAAAAGCTAAATCATAATTTTAAAACTTACCTTTGAAAGCCTTGAGCTCCCAATTGTTGTTGAAAAGGATGAAGCCGATGTTATTGTTGAACTTACATTAGCTTGGCTTTGAAGCCAAGAGACTACTTTACTGGCAATGGTTTCAGACAGGGTGTCGTCATCAATTCCATACTGTACAAAAATAACATAATTAAAAAAATAATAAATTTCAAAACAACAAAATCTTAAATTTTTTTGTGTTTACCTCACTTTTTCTCCAACTAAATAATTTTTCTCGGAAACAAGCCCGAATACCAATAGGTGGTATAGCTTCCTTTATATCCTCCTTTGATAAGTATTTTAAACTTTCATATGTTATTTCAGCTCCTAAGCAATTATAAAGTTATTATTATTGAACTTAAAAGAAAATTAACAGATATCCATATTGTCATCTGGTATGCAAAAAGGCCAATCTAATTTTCACAGGAAATCTAAAAACCTACTTAATTAAAAGTGTTGCGTTAGAAACGGAACTTCTGCATAATAGTCACAAAGACAAGAACTTTAAAGTGCAGTCAAAATTGTTTTGCTTGGTGCGGTTTAATATATTGTTAAACTTTTTTGCTCTTAAAATAGGAAATCATTTGTTGTTACGCCTGTTTGAATTTTTTAAACAAGGTCGATATTTTTTAATCAAAAGGCTACACAATTGTCAATCAAAAACTCAATTTTTTATTTTTTTTTGCTGTAAGACCTTTCTGCATTTCAGATGGCGATATGTATTTGAATATAATTCATGTATCAGGAGTATGTACTTACTTTCCAAATAAGGCTTAACTTCACATAAGTTGAAACTTTTCAACAGCTCGTCTAAGTGGGAGCTTTGATTCGTATTTTGAACAATTGGAATGTTTACTATAATATTTCCATCTGCGTCACTTGCAAAATGAATATTTTCTTCACTAGTTGCTAAATGTTCCACAATACTTGTTAAATTTAAATTATTACTTTCATTATTAGACGCAAACATATTAATATTGAAATTATTAACTCACTTTAAACATATAACACTGCAATTGTGGTACGTAAACGATAGAATAAAAGTTTTTGTTTTTTTGCTGCTGTAAAGAAGCGGTATTTTTTGGATTTTTTTCGGATTCAATATGATTTAATTTTGTTTCAACATGTTTCATGTAGTTTTAACATGCATCAACTTTATTTTAATGTAAAAACAGTCATTATTAAAGTTTCACAACTTTGATTTAACCAATTTAACATGTTGATTTATTATGAGTAAAAGTTAGTTTATATTTAAAGTTGACAAATGTCTTTTTTATATGTATCAATGTTATTTTAATGTGTTTAAGTAATGTTGAAATAACAAAAAAAACTTTTGTTTTAACTGTGCGCAATGTTAGTTTTACATGAAAAACTGTAATTTTTACTACATAGACTGAGTTTTAAAAATTTAACATTGCTCAATGTTATTATAACATTGTAAAATGTAATATTAAAAGTAAACAACTTTATTTTAAAGTGATCAAAATTAAATTAACTTTTTTTAATATTAAATTAACAGTTTTAACTATTAATTTAACGTGAAACAATGTAAAATATATATTAAAATGAATTTTTTCCCAAAAATTAACATTACATGAAATCAACATTTTTTCATGTTGATTTTACGTTGAGGGTTTTTTCTGTGTGTAGTCACAAAGTAGCTTTGGGGCAATAAAATTAACTTTTAAAAATTGTAACTTACGCTGGATTTTCTTCTATTTTAAAGAAACGACTTACATATATGTTAGCAAATATTAGAATCTCAAATTTATACTCCTACTTAAAAATTTAAATTCAATTCTTTTAACAGAAATTTGCTTATGTTTAGCAACATTTTTGAACGCCACGTCAACATTTTTGTTAAGCGCTTTAAACTTATCATTTTACGGCCTTAAAACATATAAATAAAGTTTTATCAATAAAAATATTTTATGTTTAAAAGCAAAAAGATAAAAAATTTTATATTTCCGTTTACACTTCAACACAGGTGTCCTTACAATTTTATTAGAACTTGTATTTTATTGACCATAAAAAAGAAATTTTAAAAATATGAAACTTTTTTTTAGTAATAAATATTTGTTTTTTTTACATTTGAATCCTAAATCGTAAGCTTAAAAGTAACACAACAGGTGTTAGCGGAATCTGCCAGTTGAGGTTTTTAACACTCCATTAAAAACATTCAAGCAAAAAAGTAAACATCTCTTTTCTGACCCGGCTACTTAAATACAAATCCATTAACAGTTTTATATGGTTTGTTCAACCCTTTCGTTGATTGCAAAGTGGAGTTGTTACATCAGAAGCATCGACTTGATCCAAAAGTACCAATTCGTATATGACTAGTGTGCCAGCCATCTGGGAAAATCGAAAAAAAAATATAACATACACAAAAAATTAAGCAAGTACAAAGGAACTTGTGGTAAAAGAAAATTAAAAGCAAAGCCCAGCAAACAAGTTTGACTAGAAACCTTTTGTAAAATAATTTAAGTTTCACATCCGTTATTCGTAACCTTTACCCAATGAAGATGCGCTTGTAGGTTTGGGTGACCCATTATTACACTAATTCCTTTTTTCAATTCAGGTTCCCTTAGTTAAAAACTTCCCTAGTTCTATCCTTGTTCCAGTGGTCCCAGAGAGTTTATGTTATCTTGTAAAAGTTTTCATTGTTCAGCTTAGCCTTGGTCGCAACAGAAGTTTTCCGTGTCCCAAATCAACCTACTCCTAGTTGCTAGATTATTCGTATGTTCGTTCCTGGCCATTTCATGATGACCAAGTACCCACGTAATGCAAACTTGTAATCTCAAGTCATCTCCTTGCATTTTAACAATGTAATAAATTTGGTGCTCTCCTACATTATTCTTTACTGTCCATAAAGATTTTCACATTTGTTGAACCTGCATCTGCTGTAAGCCAAGACAAACACTCCGTATTTTCACTGACCTCCACTTGTAGCAAAGTGTCGCGGTGCAGAAGGTGGAAGTAAGTCTTGGTCTCAAAGTTTTTAACAAGGATGCCCAGTTCCATTCCCCCTCCGCCCCAGAGCTATCTGTAACAACACTTCCTATCGGACATCTTCTTTCAAGCCCCTTCCAATCACAACAATTGATCGGGTATAAGCGCAGTGCAGTTCACTGGAGCTATACGATCGAACAATCCCATTGTCCCTGTAAAACCCTCCAATGTGCTCAAAAGGCTTTGATGGTTACACTTAAAACTCCCATCAAATTATTGCCTGCCACATGTAGGTATTTTGCGCAAGCACCACCTCGTAGCGTACGTGGTTTTCACTTATCTAAAGCAATCACTTACGTTGGACCCTATTAAGGATTTCAGTGTTAGACTCCGGCCTCATTTTGATATTACATTCCTACTAAATAGCATCGATAATCAGTCTTTGCCCTCTCCTCCAATTGATACTTTCAAATAATTTGGAATTTTTACTAAATTGTCTTTGTAGTCATAATTCTTCTACATAACAAACGAGCCTCGCCAATATAAAGGCAGATCTCGATCTTGTTTGGGTTAACACTTGTACTGCTTGGCTGAATCCAAATCATGCGTAATACTCATATCATCCTCTTTTTTTCCACAAAGCTGATTTGGATCCCTTTCCATCAAAAGTATAACCACAACGTCAGCATAAAAAAATATTTAAAATCCTTTATGAGTCGGTAACCCAAGTAACCCATAGAAATGGCGAAAGGATGCCATTTTGTGGGGTTTCACCACGACCACTTGCACATTCTTCATCAATAGTAACAACCAAACTAACATCATTCTATTTTTATAATATTTTCATGTTTAAAAATTGGGATAAACAACTGTTTATTCTCTGTTATAGTTTCTATAAGTGTTTGTTTTTGCTTTAGGTTTATACTTAAAGATTTTACTGGGCTACCTTTTGGGGGAAAAAGTGTACTTACAGCAAACATTAAACGTCTCGTTAGGAAAAAGAATCCTTTGCCACTTAAAGCAAACAAATCCGCCACAATTATTTCATTAAGTCTTTTAAGCTTAAAGTCGATATAAAAACATTTTATTTTATTGCAAGATTTTAATTTTAAATATACAATTTTTATTAACAATTAAAAGTTTGAATTTACTTACCTCCAAACACCAATGGGTTGTTGGTATTTCATACATTGATGCTATAATTTCATTAGCGATATCGTTTATACTGGATGCAGTCAACATCATGTAAAATGTACGAAATGCCACATAGCTTAAAGAAAACCAAAAATACAAGTCCATCATAAAGTTTTCGCGGTTACTGTAAGCAAACAAACAGAATAGTCTCTAAGGTATAAAATATCGTAAACTTAATATAGAAAAGATTTAATTTTTTTTAAGTTCTTTTTTGTGGTTTCGTAAAAATTTTCAAAAAGTCTGTTTATAAAAATTGGTAAGTGCAGTGATCGGCACACGCATACAATCGTATGTTTTGATTGTACTGGTTGATTCTTTTTGAGCGTAATTATTTGTCTTTAATGGCACTAGGGTGTCCATAGTTGAAAGTTTAAAATATGACAGAATTGCATTAAAAACTTTTGAAATGTAATATTAAAATTTTAGCCAGTAATGCTAAAGTAAAATTTTCAAAAATACGAAATAATTTATCCATACTACTTACATTTACATAATCTCATAGATATTTATTAAATATTAACAATATTTTATGCAGAAAAGACCTTTGACATTTTTATTACTTTGCTAATTTCTGATTTTGCTTATAACTATTTTTTTTTTATAGCGAAAAAGAAGACTCGCAGATATACATTAAAACATTTTGAAAATCCTAAATGGTCGTCTGGCATAAGAGACTACAAAACCCATTTTTTTTTCTTACTCTCTTTAATGCTCAGAGAGCACCCACACACGGGTGGGGTTTTGCCGATCACTGGTTTAGTATATTTAAATATTAAGTTAACGGTGTAGTAATACACATAAAAAGTGTGATTGACTTACTGAAAACTGTGAAAAATTTGAACTGCCAAAAAGTATAAATTTTGTGCTGAAGACAACAGAACAATGGCAGATAATTTGTCGTCGTATTGCGTTAGTAGATCGGCAAGTGCTAAAAACTCCTGACGCCTTTTCGACCAAAATTCATTTGGCATATTCTGTTCGTTGATTTTTAGTTGTTATTAAAAGAGAAAAATGAAAAGAACAAAATATATGAGCAGTAAATATTTACCAGCAATATTTAGAATAAAATACCAACTACCTTTTTAATGTGAGATTTAAGACACCAGTGGAACTGACGAAATCGCACTGTCAAGCCATGACAAATGAGAATAAGAAAAATGTCAACAAAATTCCAAGCAAAAGTCAGCGAAATTGTTATCCACTATTAGAAAAAATTTGAATTAATAAAATATCAAATTAAACGGATCCAGAATATATACATAGACCTAATGGGGTCGCAAATTTATATTGAAAATTATTACAAACAAAATGACAAACTTATATACTCTTACCACTTTGGTACATACATACATTATGGCTCTTAAATAAAGCAAACTGATATACATATACCCTTACCACTATTTAAAGGGTGTAATAAAAATCGCGCAAGTACACACACACTATGGTTCTTAAAAAAAACATAAAAGAAATTAAGCAAAAACAATATACAGATATGATACGATGTACGTCTGGTACCGTGAAATAACTCCCAAATGAAATAACTCCCAATGAAAAAATGAAATAACTCCCAATTTGTATGGAAAAAAACTCCCAATGCGTTGGGAGTTATTTCATTATTTTTCATTGGGAGTTATTTCATAATGAAATAACTCCCAATGAAATTTTATTGGGAGTTATTTCATTTTTTCGAAGTGTTGGGAGTTATTTCATTCTTGTTGGGAGTTATTTCATTTTCTATCATTGGGAGTTATTTCATTTTTATTGGGAGTTATTTCATTTTTATTGGGAGCTATTTCATTTTTGTTGGGAGTTATTTCATTTTTATTGGGAGTTATTTCAGTTTACTAAAAGCAAGTGTATATACCAGAGCATTTAAAAAAATTTAATCACGCTAGTATAAAAGGTGACATTTATTTAAAAGTTTTGGGGTTTTAAAACCGTGGGTATATAGCCGGCCTTCGGCCGGGCGCAAGAAAAAAAAACCCCAGTGGATTCGATCCGCCGGCTTCGCAGTAGCCTTCGGCCGGGGAATATACTTTAAACTGTAGTACATTGAAAGTATTTGCAGCTTCATAACTAAAGTGTCATAAAATTCATGTTTTATTTGGCGAAGCTTTATATGGAAAGCAGTAGAGCTTAAAATCCATTGCCCGGCCGAGGGCTACTGCGAAGCCGGCGGATCGAATCCACTGGAGTTTTTTTTCCTTGCGCCCGGCCGAAGGCCGGCTATCTAAATAACTCCTTTTTATTAAAAACATAATTTAACCAAAAAGGTGATTAAAGTCCACGCGCCTGTCCTAAAGCTGTAACGAAGCTGGCGGTTTGATCCACGAGAGTTTACTTATCCTGCGTCCAGACGGAGGCCGCCAGTCATTTGGTTTGTTTGTTTAGAAAATAATTTTACGTTAGTAACATCTAATTTATGGATACAAAAGGTTTTCGCATTATATAAATGTATTTTAATTGGGAGTTATTTCGTTTTCGTTGGGAGTTATTTCATTTTCGTTGGGAGTTATTTCATTATTGTTAGGAGTTATTTCATTTCCGTTGGGACTTATTTCATAAAACAATTATTTTTTTTGTAATTGTGGGTTATTTCATTTTTGTTGGGAGTTATTTCATTTGGGAGTTATTTCACTTTTTTGTGACTTTTATGAAATAACTCCCAAACATTGGGAGTTATTTCATTTTTACCGTTGGGAGTTATTTCATTTTTTTCGATTGGGAGTTATTTCATTTTCGTTGGGAGTTATTTCATTTGGGAGTTATTTCATTTTTTCCATTGGGAGTTATTTCATTTGGGAGTTATTTCACGGTACCTGTACGTCTATTGTCTTTGCAAGAGTGTTAACAGCGAAAATAAACTATAACTGTCAAACTCCTTTCATAACAGTCTTCACTCTCTTATGCGTTTGAAGTGTCAAACGTGTGCAAAATCAACACCACATGTTTATACATACCCTACGTCCAAACATACATACTGAAACTCAATGCGTATATTTTTAGATTGATATCTATGCTTAACAGCGTTGCCAGCTGGTTACATTTGTTACATTTTTTATATGGACTTTGTTTTAAAAAACTGGGAAAACTGAAGCAATAGCAGTATTTTGCCTACATCTAGGTCCATAGTCAACTGATCTTGCTTATTTTAAACAGCGATCACCTTAGGAATATTTCTTATAGTTTCACACCAATACCTTATCCGGAGTACTTAAATTGACTCCAGAGTTTTTATTTGAACAGACCCACACGCGGATGGACGTTTATGGCTAAATCGACTTCCTTATACATAAGGATCCAGGGTAATATAATTTATTGGGCCGCAAAGGGCTAATTAAGATTTTACAAACGGAATGACAAACTTATATATACCTTTATCACTATGTGAAGGGTGAAAAAACAAGGAAGAGTAAAACTTCCCAACAAATGTAAGTTTGGCTAAAGAAAGCAGTAAATACTTATTCTAGTATACTAATGCGCTTCGCGGCAACCACTTATCTTTTCCCTTAATAAATGCAATAATGTATGGCAGTAAATTTAAAGCTTTTACTGTTTTACACACTCGCTTACTCAAGTGCATACTAAGAAGCACTACTGTAAGGCAGTGAGTAAAAAAACAATTATTTTTTCGTCAAGTAACGAACATAAAAACACGGCAAAACATTTATTTCGATGACGCAATAAATTTAAAGACCTAAAGAAGTGCCACAATCACATGAATTAACTGGATATTCATAGCGCCTAAATAAGCACTTAACATGAAATGCAACTAAGTGGGAGATCGCGAATAAATATCATGCCATACGTAAGCAGGTTTGTAAGCTTTGCTGTCTTGATATTCCCTTACAAACTTACCTACGGCGAAGCAGTAGTTTTTGCTGGGAAGTGTTAAAGCAAAGCCCTTTCTCGTTGCAGTTACTCGCGTTATATACGGCTGAGGCCTGAGTATCTGCGTAAGCAGATAAAGCTGCACTTGGCGTATTCAAGAGAAATACAATTCGAAAAATATATGGCTTGGTTGCGTTGTACGGATTTAAGAGAAACTCCATCAAGAGGAGCATTTAAAAACGAGGATGTAGGCGTAGGAAAAAGGAAAATCAAAGCGTAAAATATCAAGGTGACTGGAACTCAATTTTACCCTGGCAAGCTATGGAAAGCAATTTAAAAGAAAAAGAAGAAGAAACTATTTTAAACCCAAAACAATGTTTTTTAAATACACAACAACCCATAAATAAGTTTTTTCCCATAATTAAATGTTTTTAAATATATATATGTTTTGTTACAATTTAAATTGAAAATATATTAAGGTTTCGTTAAATTAATTTGAATATATACTGACCATTAATGAGTTTGAATAAATTTACCAGTTTTCCTTTTAAATATTTTACCTGCAGCAATGGTATCAACCATACTGTATACTCAACTACAGAAAAAAATTCGAAATTTTCTCTTGTATAGTAGTTTCGCCAAAAGTCCACCGTTAAATTACACTCTTTAATTTGCAAATAATTACTGTAGATGCCACTGCCAACGTAAAACGAATGTTCAACTAAAATTCAACACAAGAGATAGGAATGGTACAAAGTTTATGTATGTGTATGTATGTTAGCTTAGAATACTTACTAATTGAGCCTAAAACAAATAAGCAGCCTATTATACGTATATGACAGCTAAAGTTTTTTGATTCTTTGCAAATGTAAAGATGTTGAAAGAACAGGTTTTCCAAGCGATGTGTTGCCTTCATTAAATTTGGCCAATTGCGTGAGAGATATAAGAAAACTATAAAAGCAATTAAGCATTCCACGCTAAAGCTAAAGGGTCCTTAAAAGTTTTAGGAAAATAAAAAGATTAGTAGTTACGGAACGAATAAGGAAAAATGTTTTTGTTGTTTTTAAAGAAAAATTAAAACAATTCGCACTCACCCGTTGTCTTTAGCTTAAGGCCCTGCTCCGACAGCTCATTAAATGTTAGACAAAACTTTATTACTGCAAATCCTATCATTATTGTGGTCACCAGCATCGGTAATGTAAACCAACGAAACTGTATATGTTTAACATCGTCGCTTGGCCAAACACCCATGACCGGTAAAATGCCGAAACAACGTGAGAGCACCAAAACTGCAGTTAAATATTTACTTATATTTACTTTATATTATTTTTATTTTTATTTATTTTGGGAAATTGTAATAAATGCCCCCCTAGAGCTTTCGGAATTCCCGTGAATAGTTAAAATTTAGAACTGACCAAAACTCATTTTTCTCTGCAAACATTTTTCTAGAATATACTTACCGCCTATCACACCCCCCTAAGGGGGTTTTTATATTAAATTCGGAAAAATGAGGGTTTAAGTCCCCTATAACTTTTCCAGAGGCGCCCTTAGAGGAAAAAATGTATCACAGACCCCCATGAGTTTTTCCTTCTAAACATATTCCTAAAGCATATTTACCCGCTATCACCATCACCTAAAGGCGTTGCCATACAAAATTTAAAAAAGTGATGTACAAATGCCCATGGCTTTTTCAGAGTCGGCCTTTGAAAAATAAAGTGTGCGACCGACCCCTATTAGTTTCCCCTCCCAAACATACTTACCACCTATCTCCATTGCCTAATAAGGGCTGTCATACAAAGTTTGGGAAATTCCAGGTTGCCCGTGGATAGGTCAAATGTAGGACTAGCCCCAACTCATTTTTCCTTGCAACCATTTTTCTAGAACATACTTGCTTCCACATATATACCCGCTAAGAGGGCTGCCATACAAAATTAAAAAAAAATAGGTAAAAGCCCCAAAACATTTTGAAGGGTATATAAGATTTGGCACAGCCGACTATAGCGCTCTTTCTTGTTCTCTGACAAGGTAGCGCAAATCTTAGGCCTGAAACAAGCTGGATGCAGGACTCATAATTCCACCGTTGACAGCATAATAAGCCTACGTGCTATAGTGGAGCAATGTGGAGTGTCGCTCACCACTACATCTTCTTTTGCTCTATAGAAAACTTTCTAAAAGCTAAAACACGATGTAATTTGAAGTGCGTTTGCATCAAGAACAATCCCTCCTCATAAATTAATTGCACCTTAACACCTGTTATAAAACAAAACATGCTAAATTGTTGGTTGAAATGGTGAGATTAGAAATAAATGCCTAACAGAACTATGCCCTAGAACCATAGTTCTAGGCACGATGCTTAATTGATAGAATATTGGTACTTAGCTATTCAGATCTAACGGCAAACGACGATATCAGCGAGCTTAAAAATTAATGTCTTGAGGACAAAATCTTAACGTATTAATGCATATTTTGTAATTTCCCGGAATTATTTCTATCTTCAGGGATAAGTATAATACCAACAAACTGAGGGTCGAGTAAGAATACCAATAATTGCTAGCAGGGATCACGCCAAACCTGTTTGCGTCTAAAATCTATTTAAAGGTCATCCCCTCTATTGCACAAAAATAGTAACCTTCAATGCTAACGTAAAATATACAATTCTGTACGGCTGCAAAATCTAAAACGCTGCCATTTGTGACATGCAAAGCTAGTCAGTATAGTGCTGAGCCTGATCCTTAAATCCTTGAAAACGCATCATACAGACGATATTTGTTCAGTAGCGCACAGGTTATCAGATCAAGCATAGTTATCTTAATATATTTTGTGGTTTAAAATGCCTTTGATATTACTTTATACTTACTGGTTCAATGAAAAACTCCCATATAAAATAACTCTCAAAAAAAATCCAAACAAAAATTAAATAACCGCCAATGGTAACATTGAAATGACTCCCATTCAATGAGCCTTTGGTAGGACGCAGAAAAAAAACTCTAGTGGATTTGAACCACCGGCTTCGCTATAGCTCTCGGCTAGGCGGATGCCTTTTAGGTTTTGAAACAAGAGCTTTTCTTAGTTTAGGTATTTTGAGTTTTATCAACTTTAGAAAGCTTAGGTATGAACCTTTTGGCAACTTCATATAATTACAAGAATGATTTAACAATTTGTCTTAAAAATTGGGAGTTTTTTCATTTTTCGTTATTTTGTTTTAGAAAATTTTTTTTATTTAGAGCCGTCTTACGCTGAACTGCTCTTGTACACGAGTTTGAAAATCTTAAATTTATGAAATTGTATTTTAGCTTTAAATCAACTTATATTTGTATTCAATAAACGTGCTATTTAATATGTCGGAGTTTGTCTGTGTGTCTGTTTGACGTACATGTTTGTAAAGTAGTTAAGTATCACTTACATGGTCCCAGTGCATGATGAAGAGTATTTTTAACACTTTCAGTCTCAACACTTGACTGCACTTTAACTTGCAACATCTGACGCTGTTTTAAACGTGCAGCTAAAGTTGTTCAAGTGGCTTTCACACTTGGCTTTAAAGTGTTAACAGCATTATGAGAGGTTGCAGAAACTAATGCAACTGTTGGCGACATTTTGTTTTTTTACGTGTTGAACAATTTGTGTTTAAAGAATGCGAATCTGTTAGCTTAAACGTGTTCTAACAAATTTCACTTTCGAGCATAAAAAAATAAAGGAAAACTTTAGAATAAAGTATTAGTTTATAAAACTTTGTTTTCTAAGTTTATTTTTTTAAAAGTGATTTTTTATTTAACGTTAACTTGTTTTTTTAAGTGAAGTGCCACAATGTTTGTAGTTGCATGGCATGTTTAAATCTATGGCATGATACAAAGCAAAAAAATAAATAAAGAAATAATAACCACCCACATGCATACATATTCGAGATAAGAATCTTAAACAAATTATAACAGCAGCTGCTAATAACATGTACATATATGTATGTGTGTACAATGTACATTCATATGTATGTATGCCATAGTGGTGAAGAAAGTGTCAGCAAATGTCACAACCAAATAAGAAGGAAGTAAAATAATAGCGTCATTATACAACTTTTTAAGTTTTTAAATGTAAAATTTAAATTGTGCGAATTTTATGCCCTAAACACAACTGGAACGAACGCCGAATTTTTCGTTGCGAATATTCGTCTTAAAAAATAAAACACATTTGTGTATATGAAAATGCACACAAACAGTGCGTCGACTAAAATTCGTCATGCGTAACAAACTCTGCGATAGGTTTATTTCTATTTCTTACGCAGACGAACGACGAATAATTTGGCACAGAGTGACCATTTTTCTTTTATTTGTTATTAAATAATGTTATTTTATACTTTAAGAATCATTTTCACTTTTTATTTGTTGCATTAAATACAGTTAGTGTATTTTAAGTGTTGTATTTATATATTTTTTAAATAGTTTTTTTTTAATTATTATTTTTTTCAAATAGTGCTTCTTTTTTAAGAAATATGGTCTCTCTATCAGAGCTGTTTTATTCGTTCTAAATGTGTTTCACTTAACGAATTAACGCAACGAATTTTAACAGACAATTTCGTTGTGTAGTGCGAAATTCGTCGTTCGTCCCAATTGTGTTTAGAACATTACTCCTAATGCTATAAACACATAGACGAAAGCAGGCTACAAGCTGAAAAATAGAATTCCCGCATTTATATGTAAACAGTTATTTTGATAACAACACAGCTACACGGCAACATGGCCACCATTGTAGCTGTGGCCATATTAAACTTATTTCTATTTTAGTAGGCGATAAGTAAAAGAATTGAAAGATATTCACCCTTATCGGGAAAAAAATTTCGCCCGAATTTTTTCCCTGGTTCACAAAACTTGTATCATGAATTTTGTTCACCCGAACACATGGCAATTACAGTAACAAAACTGGCCCGATGCTAAACATTTTCCATTACTTTTGAAAATTTGATTTAAGTTTTGACAAATTTATTTTATACTTTTTAACAGTTTCTTTAATTTCAAACAAGCACATGTGATTCGAAGGGAAAAATAATTCATGTGACATTCACGATAGCAAAGTGTTGTTTGGGCGAAAAACAATTCCGGTCGAATAAAATGTTCGCATTTTTTACCCGATAGGGGTGAATATAAAAAAATGTAAAACAGTGGTGGCAATCGAGTTTCTGTTTTACTTAGCTCTAGCGAAAATGGAAAAATATAAAGAAAGAATGTTAATTTGAATAACATTTAAAATGGCATATTAACTTATATAAAAAGCTTTCTGTTTTTAGTTTTAATTTGCTTTGATTTGCTAATAATTTTTTAATCAGCCACATTACGAATGAAATATTGAAAATTTGTTACTACACCAGCATAGATTTAAATCTCAGAAACTTTTGACTAACGCTGGGGCCAGACGTACACTTATTCTTTTTGAGAATAATCAAAAACGTCGCAAGCAAGGCATATCCATACAATGTGGTCGCAAGAAAAAAATTAAGAGGGCCGTTCTTTTACTCTTTTTTTATATGAAGCTTAACACTAAAATTGAAAAATTTGTAACGTGGAAATATTAAAGTTACATATTTTATTTCTTTTATTAAATAGTGTAATACCAGCCTCACCGTTTTTTCCTATAGTGTAAGCGTAGCTTTAGTATATTTCGTTTAGGTTGATTTAACTAGTTAGATATAATTCTCATTTAGTATGTGTAAGATTTAGTATAAGATGCAAGATTGAATTAAAGATCGGCGCGATTCAGACCCGACTGAAATACGCCAATCAAGTCTCAAAGACATAGTTCGGAGAGACAATCGGTTTGCACTACCACCGATTCAAGAACACTCGAGACCTGCGAGTGGGAACAATCAATATCTGTATAGATATTGGACACTTTAATTAATACATGCCCGTTCGATCACAGCGGTTCCGACTGACTGTTCTCACAGCGGCTTCGGCTGACTGTTCTCACAGCGGCTTCGGCTGACTGTTCTCACAGCGGCTTCGGCTGACTGTTCTCACAGCGGCTTCGGCTGACTGTTCTCACAGCGGCTTCGGCTGACTGTTCTCACAGCGGCTTCGGCTGACTGTTCTCACAGCGGTTTCGACTGACTGTTCTCACAGCGGCTTCGGCTGACTGTTCTCACAGCGGTTTCGACTGACTGTTCTCACAGCGGCTTCGGCTGACTGTTCTCACAGCGGCTTCGGCTGACTGTTCTCACAGCGGCTTCGGCTGACTGTTCTCACAGCGGCTTCGGCTGACTGTTCTCACAGCGGCTTCGGCTGACTGTTCTCACAGCGGCTTCGGCTGACTGTTCTCACAGCGGCTTCGGCTGACTGTTCTCACAGCGGCTTCGGCTGACTGTTCTCACAGCGGTTTCGACTGACTGTTCTCACAGCGGCTTCGGCTGACTGTTCTCACAGCGGTTTCGACTGACTGTTCTCACAGCGGCTTCGGCTGACTGCTCTCACAGCGGCTTCGGCTGACTGTTCTCACATTGTACGTATTTAACCGATAGTATTAAGCACCATTGTACGTATTTAACCGATAGTATTAAGCACCATTGTACGTATTTAGCTGATAGCATTAAGTACCATTGTACGTATTTAGCCGATAGCATTAAGCACCATTGTACGAGCACAACCGACGCGTCGATACACGATCCCGAGCTATCAACGACCACACCCGAGTTCCCGATCTTCAAGCCGAACCGACACCGAAATCCCCGATCCTGCATAGCCCGAAATACCAGAACGAGTAAGGTCGAGAGCACCATCCGAGTACCTGTAGAGCTTCGTTGGTAGCCGGCTAAGTTATCGTTGATTCATTGCTATCGTAATATATCGTAGTTGTATTCAAGATAAAGTAATTTTAATAAAGCAAAAGAATATTGTAACCCCCGAAAAAGGGTAAATAATCGTCTTATTACTTGAGGTTTGTGGGCCCGTAAGTAGACCCTGGACACGACTAAGTTACCTCAGCCGACGACAAAACCACGTTACAAAATGGCGCCCGAGCAGGGACCCGATTCCAAGTCGCATTGCGAAAAATCAAAACCCGCCGCCAACGAGGAGGAATCGAGTCAACATCACGATAATAGCAACTCCGGTAACACAGCTACAAACAAAACAACTTCATCTACAAGCCACACACTACAAACAGACTCCGTCGGATGGATTTACCTACTTAGAAAGGAGCAGTTAATCGAGCAATGCCGAAATGTCGGCATACCCACCACCGGCTACACGGTAGAACATCTACGCAAACAGCTAGCAGAGAACCTTCGGTCAAAGAAGTTGAGAACTTCCACGGAAAACTTGCTACAGCAACTGCAAGAAGAGGTACGATCGGCCGAAGAGAGTGTGGTAAATGAGGAGGATATTTTAGAACCAGTACCACCCCAGGCATACAGACTCGATATTACCGACAACGAAGTAATGACGGCAGTGCAAAGATGGAATCTATCTTACTCAGGAGAGACGGACCTCATGGAATTTCTCGAACGCTGCGAGGAATTGTCTGAGAGCCACCATATAGCTCCCAACCAGTTACTGCCATCAATGCTGAGCGTTCTGCAGGGCAACGCTCTCAAATGGTACCGAATAAAACGAGAGACGATCAGCACGTGGTCAGTATTCCGACGAGAAATGGAGAAATTCTTCTTGCCGAACCGTTACCTGCCACATCTTGAACAGAAGTTCTACAACCGAAGGCAGGGCGGGCGTGAGCGCGCCAAAGATTTTATATTGTGTATGCTTACTCTCGCAAGGCAACACCCGCTCCTCCGGAAGCAAAACCACCTCGATCGAATTTATGATGGGCTGCGAACCGAATACCGGCATTACGTTCGCCGACAGGACTTCGGCAGCCTCGACGAGCTTATCTCCCTCACGGATGAGTTTGAGGCTCTTAAAAGGGAAGAACGACCCCAGACATCTCACATGTTAATACCGGCACAATACGAACGTGATACCCATTGCTGGAGATGTAAACAACCGGGTCATAAACGTACGACGTGTAGTCGTCCCTTTATGTTATTCTGCTCATACTGTGGACTCGATGGTATGCTTTCCCGTGCATGTCCGTGCAGGAGCCACCGTCCCATCACCCACGAGCAGGCGTCTACAAGGAACGACGGCCGATACTACATAAGCGTGAAAGTATGCGGACGACCTACCCGCGCGCTAATCGATACGGGGGCATCCCGCACTTACATCGGGGATTCATTAAAACCGTATTTAATAGCGCAGGAAATCAAACCGATTAGCAGCCAGGGTATGGTCCAGATGGCCGACCGATCGCTTGAAACCTACTCGGACATATTCCCAATCAACGTAGCCTACAAGGATAATCAAGTGAAACTACGTGCGTCGGTCATAACCACCCTGGCCGAACCGATTATACTAGGCATGGACTTTTTGAACACCCTCAACCTAGAACTACGGCTAAACGGCGAGACACTGGTAAGGTCCTACACAGCCCACAAGGAATGTCTGCACTCCGTGGTTAGTCGTGACTTCCTCTCCGAAGCAGAAAACAATGCGTTGACACTACTGGAAGCCCACAAGTCCAAGTTTGTTCAGGCAAAAGGGCTGTATACCGTCGCGACGCACGAAATACGTCTGGAAACCCTGAAGCCGATAAAGCAAAGGTACATGCCAAGAAACCCAGCGATGATGGAGGTCATGAACAACGAAGTAGATAAACTGCCGAACGAAGGACGCATCGAACGTTCACGCAGTCCATACAGTTCTCCGGAAAAAAAAAAAAAAAAAAAAAAAACAGAAAAAAAAAAAAAAAAACAAAAAAAAAAAAAAAAAAAAAGCTGTAGGACAGCCGTAGTATAGTTTATTTGTAAGTTTAAGTGCGAGGTGAAGCTGTAGGACAGCCCCAGTATAATTGATTTTATTTATAAGGTAAGGGTACGTAGAGAGCAAAGCTGTAGGACAGCCGTCAGGATTTTTAGTCGAAGAACCGAGTCTCCCATTCGGGAGTATTCGGACCAAAACTCGCCTTCGACCATCATTCCCCGAAGAGGGAGGGAGATGTAACGTGGAAATATTCAAGTTACATATTTTATTTCTTTTATTAAATAGTGTAATACCAGCCTCACCGTTTTTTCCTATAGTGTAAGCGTAGCTTTAGTATATTTCGTTTAGGTTGATTTAACTAGTTAGATATAATTCTCATTTAGTATGTGTAAGATTTAGTATAAGATTCAAGATTGAATTAAAGATCGGCGCGATTCAGACCCGACTGAAATACGCCAATCAAGTCTCAAAGACATAGTTCGGAGAGACAATCGGTTTGCACTACCACCGATTCAAGAACACTCGAGACCTGCGAGTGGGAACAATCAATATCTGTATAGATATTGGACACTTTAATTAATACATGCCCGTTCGATCACAGCGGCTTCGGCTGACTGTTCTCACAGCGGTTCCGACTGACTGTTCTCACAGCGGCTTCGGCTGACTGTTCTCACAGTGGCTTCGGCTGACTGTTCTCACAGCGGCTTCGGCTGACTGTTCTCACAGCGGCTTCGGCTGACTGTTCTCACAGCGGCTTCGGCTGACTGTTCTCACAGCGGCTTCGGCTGACTGTTCTCACAGCGGCTTCGGCTGACTGTTCTCACAGCGGCTTCGGCTGACTGTTCTCACAGCGGCTTCGGCTGACTGTTCTCACAGCGGTTTCGACTGACTGTTCTCACAGCGGCTTCGGCTGACTGTTCTCACAGCGGCTTCGGCTGACTGTTCTCACAGCGGCTTCGGCTGACTGTTCTCACAGCGGCTTCGGCTGACTGTTCTCACAGCGGCTTCGGCTGACTGTTCTCACAGCGGTTTCGACTGACTGTTCTCACAGCGGCTTCGGCTGACTGTTCTCACAGCGGTTTCGACTGACTGTTCTCACAGCGGCTTCGGCTGACTGTTCTCACAGCGGCTTCGGCTGACTGTTCTCACATTGTACGTATTTAACCGATAGTATTAAGCACCATTGTACGTATTTAACCGATAGTATTAAGCACCATTGTACGTATTTAGCTGATAGCATTAAGTACCATTGTACGTATTTAGCCGATAGCATTAAGCACCATTGTACGAGCACAACCGACGCGTCGATACACGATCCCGAGCTATCAACGACCACACCCGAGTTCCCGATCTTCAAGCCGAACCGACACCGAAATCACCGATCCTGCATAGCCCGAAATACCAGAACGAGTAAGGTCGAGAGCACCATCCGAGTACCTGTAGAGCTTCGTTGGTAGCCGGCTAAGTTATCGTTGATTCATTGCTATCGTAATATATCGTAGTTGTATTCAAGATAAAGTAATTTTAATAAAGCAAAAGAATATTGTAACCCCCGAAAAAGGGTAAATAATCGTCTTATTACTTGAGGTTTGTGGGCCCGTAAGTAGACCCTGGACACGACTAAGTTACCTCAGCCGACGACAAAACCACGTTACAAATTTTTAAGTTTAATGTCAAACTCCATGAAAAAAAATAAAGAGTAAAAGAACGAGTCTCTTAGTTTTTTTTCTTGCAGGCCACCTTGTATGGATATGCCTTGGTCGCAAGAAAAACTTTACAAAAAATGTTTGTGTTCAGAGTGATGTTAACGTAAATGTGTTTGAATACAAAATTAACATTTTTGTTGAGACAGGGTGCTGCAAACCTCTATTAGGAATTCACGATGTTTATTGTAACTAATATTTTTATTACTTATTTCTCACTTTCCATTTAATTAATTATTAATAGCCTTCCGTATTGATAAGGGTATAAATTAATCTGTTATTCAGTTTGTAATTTCTATATATGTATATTCTGGGTCTTTATACAAGGTTGGCCAAAAGAAGTCATCCGATCTTATTTGGCTCTCATTTTTTTCTAAATGGAAAATTTTAATTTTGTATTTTGATTAAGTTTATTTGAATCATTAGAATTTTATGGGACAAATCGAAACGATAATATCGGCCAAATGGCCGTCTTGCAATTGATTGCAACACGGGCTCGATTTATGGCATTTTTCATCCCTTCGGCGAAAACTTCGAACGACAGATTCTCGCACTCGTGTCAAATGTTGTCCTTAAGGGGTTCCAGGGTCTAGGGGTTGTTTACGTTAAACCGAGACTTTAAAAAAAATCACGAAAAAACGAAAGATGAGGTGACCAGGGAACGCTGCCTTAAGAATATCGGCTGTCGCTCGCGCAGTGTAAGCCGCTTCTCGGTCCTTCACTCCTAATTCGTTCAATTGCGACAGAAAAACCTCGGCTTACACGGCCCTATAGCGCCATTTGCAAAAATAGCAGCATCTTCCAATCGGATGATTTCTTTTGGCCCACTTGTTATATAGGGAAGTCAATATAGCCATGTCCGTCAGTCCGTCTCGTCTGTGTGTCTGTTGAAACCGAATTTTCGGACTCAAATAACCTCGCACGGAAAACGTTTTGGCATAAGAAATATCTCTAAAACAATCGCTATTTAAATAACTAATTTTTTTATGGCAAAGTCCGTGCATATAGCCCTATACTGCCACTCCTTCCACAAAACTTAGCACGTATACTTTGAAGATAGAGACTAATTAGGGAAAAATTGTTTTCAGATAGGATCAGGGGACATGGAATTTCCTCTACAATTGCAAAAATTTTGTGAAGTATTTTATGCGCTAAATCTGAGAAACTCAAACTGCTATGGAGTATAGGGGAGGGGATATTTTTTTCATATTATGAGGCTATAAATATAGGTAATGGTCAAAGCCCAACTTGGTGGACAAAAATTAGCATCTTTTACATTTTTAGGGGTTTTTATATTTATTAAACTTTAATTTGAAGAGGAGCAACTTTAAATTCCTAGGAATCATTTCTTTTTCTTTACCCAGTCCCAGAATCAAAACTTAAACGAACACAAAAATTTCTTTGCATTACCGTAAACTTCATTTTAAGACGGTTGTTTAATCTTGAACTTAATTTGTTTTAACAATTTCAACTCTAATGAAACATTATTATTTTAAGCTGTGATGGTTTTTTATTATACCCTTCACATAGTGATAAGGGTATATATCACTTTGTCATTCCGTTTGTAATTTCTTTATTATTCATTTGCGACCCCATAAAGTATATATATTCTGGATCCTTATAGATAGGGAAGTTGATATAGCCATGTCCGTCTGTCCGTCTGTACGTCTGTCTGTCTGTCTGTCTGTCTGTCTGTCTGTCTGTCCGTCTGTTGAAATCAAGTTTCCGGAGTCAAATAAAAAGACACAGACCAGTTAATGGTGTCAAACAATCAGAAATATCCCGCTAACAATCGCTATTTAAAATCAGCAAAATCGGTTTACTATTGACCGAGATATAAGCGAAAACCCAAAGTAACCCATTTTTTTTAGGACAAAATCCGTTCATATATCCCAATATATCTCAGTAAGTATAGTCACCCTTGCCAAAAAACTTGGCACGGATACTACTAAAGAAGGGGCCTAAATAATGGAAAAAGTTCTTTTCAGATAGGACCAGAGTAAGGGGTATTTTTCCTACATTTGCACAAATTTGGTGAAATATTTTATGCGCTATATCTCGTAAGCTATAATAGCTATCGACTTAAAATGTTCCACAAAAAGTAATTGTACGCTAAGAACTACACTATAAAGAAAAAAATTTTTGGGTGGGGGCAAAAAAAAGGGTAGCTCCCATACAAATTAACGATTTGTATGAAATTTTCGATAAGCTATATCTCGGAAACTATAAAAGATATCGAAATTAAATGTTCTACAAAAAGTAATTGCGCAACAAGGGCTACACTTAAAAGAAAAATTTTTTTGAGTGGGGGCAAAAAAGGGGTAGCTCCCATACAAATTAACAATTTTTATAGAAAATTCGATACGCTATATCTCGGAAACTATAACAGATATCGAAATGAAATGTTCTACAAAAAGTAATTGGGCAACAAGGGCTACACTTTAAAAAAAAATTTTTTTGACTGGGGGCAAAAAAAAGGGGTAGCTCCCATACAAAGTAACGATTTGTATGAATTTTTCGATAAGCTATATCTCGGAAACTATAACAGATATTGAAATAAAATATTCCACAAAAAGTAATTGCGCAACAAGGGCTACACTTTAAAAAAATTTTTTTTGAATGGGGGCAAAAAAAGGGGTAGCTCCCATACAAATTAACAATTTTTATAGAATATTCGATACGCAATAACTTGGAAACTATAACAGATATGAAAATTAAATGGTCTACAAAAAGTAATTGGACAACAAGGCCTACGCTTGAAGGAAAAATTTTTGGGTAGGGGCAGGGAAAGGGTTAGCACCCATACAAATTAAAAATTTTAATGAAATTTTTGATACGCTACTTTTGGAAAACTGTTACTTAAAATATTCTACAAAAATCAAATAACTCATACATTTTGGAGAAAAAGTTGGAGAGGAGCAGGGGGACCAGAAGATCCTATAACATTTAACAACTTTTATTAACCTTTTAATATGAATAATGCCGAAAACTTTTTAAACTCTCGACCTAAAACCTTGTTCATCTATTTCTATTATCCATACGAATGTTAAAATTTTGTTAAGTTTTCTATGGGCCTTAAAACTCACACAAGGTATTTTAAATATATTATTTGCAGTACAAGATAACTCGGCTGGATATATTAAAATACCAATGTGAAGGGTATATAAGATTCGGCACAACCGAATATAGCACTCTTACTTGTTTAATTTGCGATATGTAGAGACATACATATGTATATCGTTACCTTAGTATAAAAAGACTCTCACTTTTTCTTATATAAGTCAAGGTTTTTGTTTATTTCAATAAATGGTCTGCTCATACATCACAATTAGCCAAAAAATTTTAAATTAAAAAATACCATTTAGGGCCTTTTTATATTAGGGTAAAATTTTAAATATTTTATGAATATTTCTCCACATTATCACTTGGCTCATCGTAATAGTGAGAACAATAATCTGTGACCTGTTTAATAGAACCCTGATTTATGACATCAGATACCATTAGCTGGTAAGTCACAATTGTGCTGGCCATCTGTTTTGAGAATAAAAAATAAAACAAAAATAATATTTTAGTAAAAGAAGATAAAAACAAAATATTTATATTTAAAAAAGAACTGCAATTAAAATACAATAAAATTACAATAATTCCTTTAAGTTATTATGTTTCTTTTTACTTTTTTTTAACTTTTTTTATATTTTAATTGAAGTTTTTTTACCTTAAGTCAATGCTTCAATACAAATAAAAAATTAAATTTACTTAAGGTTTTAATATTTTATAATTTAACTTACAGCCAATATAAGTTTACGAGTCATGAAGAAAAAACCACCGCCAGTAAAAGCTGTCAAATCAACTGAAAGCTGTTCACTAAAACGTTGAGTCTGTTGTTAAAAGCAAATGACACATCAATACCGTCAGACCAAAAATAAACCAAAACAAAAAGCATAAAAAAAAATTCAAAAGCAAAAACCATTAAAAGTTCTAATAAATTTTGTCTTTAGCTTTATGGCACAAATATGCACATACTCACATATTTACTACCAAAATCTTACAAGGTTTCCATAACAAATAAACTTACCTCCATGCACCAAGATTTCGATGGAATATCACGCAAACAGGATATTATCTTTTTCGCATACTCATCAACCAATGTTGCCAAGTAGAGAGTGAGAATTGTTCGTATTATATTAAAAATCAATGAAAACCAAAAACCTGTCTCAGCCACCCAGTCGACACCAATATTGCTGTAGTGATGGAATTAAAAGTGAGAGAATACAAATTTATGATGATTAACTTAAGTAAAATTTTAAACTCACTTGAAACTGTTAAACAATTGAAAACATATAAAATACATATTATTCGACATGGCTAGTAAGATTAAAGGCGATATTTCTTTATTTATAATGCACATAAGGCGTTTTAAAACCAAATAATGTTCTCGGGTTTCTGTCCAAAAAATTGTGGGCATAGCCTAGTAGAAAAGAAAATTATCTTAACAAAGATGTAACATATATTTGTATTTGTTTACCTTTCCTCTGACACTATTTATACGCAAATAGATTTGACGAAAACGGGTGGCCAGACCAATGCTTACAATTATAATAAAAGTGTCTGTAAAGGATCGTGGATAAGCTAACGTCAAATTTATCCACTGAGGAAAGTAAAACAGGGTTTTAATCGAACTTAATTACTTTAAAGAACATTTTTATACCTCTAGTAAAGGTAAAAGCCAAAAACGAAATGGTAAAACATTTTGAAAATGAACTCTTTCCCGCGCATACAAACTCTCCCAATAGCTGATGTTTAAATTGCACTGGGTACGTTCCAAGTTACTTTTGTGAAACGAATTCGAAATTAATATTGTGTGTTCAACTAAAAAGTTGAAAAAAATATTTGTTTAAATATTTTAATATGTTTGCTATGTAAACATATCGTTTGCTTAATATTACAAGACCGTACGTGACATTTCTTCTGTCAATTAATACCGTGCAGCAAAAAAGTAATAATAACCACACGATATGTATTCATTATATTATATCCCCTATATTAACGACACTTGTATATGTATACTTACCAAAACTTCCAATCATTATTAATAAATACCAGAAATAAATTCGTAATTTCATATTGTAATTCGCATATAGTTGATAGGGTGCTTTTAGAAATAATTGTTCCACTTGTCGCCATTGTTTCATAAGCAGAGGCCATTTAGTAGCCAGACGCCAAAAATAGACATGCTCAAGCAGGCACACAACATACAATGATATTGTACCTAAAGATTGTTAAACATACATACATACATACATACATACATACATAAGTACATAACAATTAATGTGTAACTACTAAATTTCAGATAGATTAGTTATTTACGATTATTTTACACATGAATGAGCAATTTTTGTATGTACATATGTATGTTTCTGACAGAGGTTTACACATGTCCTTTTTTATAAAAACACGATTAGGCAATCATTAGTGCATTAATACATTTCTGAACGTCCACTAATTTGTATTAAAATAATGATTTTATGATTTAATAAAAACGTACATACTTACATATAGTTGCCTTAATATGGAAAGGCCCTTACTCGTTTTTTTTATAAGCCCAGATTTTCACATTAGGGTAACGATATGCATATATCTCTTATATAACTATATATTATGGTCACTTACCTGATGAATGGAAACTTAAGCCATCTTTAAAAATGTATCTTATGACAACACAAAACTCAGAAATATTTAAAATCATAATGACAGTCGCATAACACGTCGGTAAGCTTATCCAACCATATTTGAGTTTTAAAAGATTTTTGTTGTAAATATTTGTAACAGGAAGTAGAGCAAAGATTTGCGATACAAAAAGTACTAAATAAAAATAAAAAATAATTTTAATTAAAAAAAGGATTATAACTGCCTTAAATTCTATACTTATTTGAGAAGGTATAAAATAATGTATAACAAAAATGCATTGAGTTACAGAATTGAAGTTCAAACTTTGAATACTTCTTTCTATGTATAGATTTACCAAAAAGATTTTTAAAAATTCAGAACCTAAGGGGTTAATAAAACAGGGCCAAAAATTAAAGTTTTTTGAAACTAAAATATACGCTATTAGAAAGTATCTTATTCTACGAACACTTTCTTGGTGCTTTTTGGAAATTTTAAGGTAAAAATTGTATTTCGTAGAGAAACATCCCACAAAAATATGAATACAATTTTAATGCTTCCTTGAAATTTAATGCTTCATTAGGGAGTAAAAACGTAAAAAATTCAACAATTCGCTGACGACTGATCGTCAGAAAAATGAAATTTAAAAATATAACAAAAAAGCGAGACAAAACTAATGCATGCAAAAGCATGCTGCCTTCATACTCATCTAAATAGAGATGAATAAGGCAAAATCAAAGTGGTGAGATGAAGAATAAATAAAGGAAAAGGTGTTGCCGTGGTATGAAAAATGGCAGGCCGTAAATTTCGTTCTAACCCAAGAATTAACAATTGCTAATGAGAGTATGTGTAAAATACAAATTAGTATTTCCGTATTCAAATTTCAATTAAAACTTGGGTTAAATAGAAGATATTTACTACCAATGCTCAGTACCGAACAAAGAGTGCTGATGAGGAGTTGTAGCGGGCTCTGAAAATGCATTCCACTCGGCTAGTGTCGGGAAACTAAACTTTTTCTGAATATTTCTTCAATGAAAATCTTATCACAATAATCTTGAACCAATTAGCCTGATAAATAAAGGAAATTTTGGAAATAAAAATTGTTCAAAAATACGTTAAAAATAAATATGTATTAAATAACACTAGGCATGGTGTAAAAAAAATACGTCCGCAAAGTTAATAAAACATGTTCAACAATTCGCTGACGACTGATCGTCAGAAAAATGAAATTTAAAAATATAACAAAAAAGCGAGACAAAACTAATGCATGCAAAAGCATGCTGCCTTCATACTCATCTAAATAGAGATGAATAAGGCAAAATCAAAGTGGTGAGATGAAGAATAAATAAAGGAAAAGGTGTTGCCGTGGTATGAAAAATGGCAGGCCGTAAATTTCGTTCTAACCCAAGAATTAACAATTGCTAATGAGAGTATGTGTAAAATACAAATTAGTATTTCCGTATTCAAATTTCAATTAAAACTTGGGTTAAATAGAAGATATTTACTACCAATGCTCAGTACCGAACAAAGAGTGCTGATGAGGAGTTGTAGCGGGCTCTGAAAATGCATTCCACTCGGCTAGTGTCGGGAAACTAAACTTTTTCTGAATATTTCTTCAATGAAAATCTTATCACAATAATCTTGAACCAATTAGCCTGATAGGGGAACGGGGTCTTTCACAGAGGTTGAAAGCTATCTGTCTGCTATCCACTTGGGGATAGCAAGAAGTGATTCCTCTGTTGAAATTCCCAAGCATCTCACAACTTCCGGTCTTAGACTAAGTGTTCCCTGGTAATGTCACTCAGGCACCCGTCTGATGACAGCTAAAGTGAGAAGGCGTACAGTACTGAGTATCCAGAGTGCATGCTAATACCGATGCGTCTCTGGAAATTAGGTGTCCATCGTCAACAATTAGTCACTGAAACTCAACTGTAATTAGCCGGCCTAGCGGTGTGTTGGCAGCCCCAACTCTAGGATCGGACGCTATGGCCTAATAAGTCATTCGTCTTAAAACAAACTTATTACTGAAACCGAAACAATTAAAGAAACTAATAAACCCGATTTAAAGATGACGACCTTTGGCATGAAATTAAGGACTAGAATTGGAACATGGAATGTACGAACACTTTTAGAAACAACTCGTCTCGCTCAATTGTGTAAGGAATTTACTACCTATAAACTTGCATTACTCGGAATTTGTGAAACTCGTTGGAGTGATTCTGGCGAACTCACAACGAATGATGGTCTTACTCTTCTCTACTCTGGGAAGCCAAGTGGCGAAATACCCAGATCCAGTGGCGTTGGAATACTTCTATCAAAAGAAGCGAAAAAAGCCCTCATCGAGTGGGAGCCATTCTCTGATAGAATTATTACAGCAAGGCTACGTACTAGAGCACGAAATCTCACAATCGTACAGTGCTACGCTCCAACGGAAACATCCGAAATAGGAAAGAAGGAAGCATTTTACAATCTTCTTGATAGTGTTTTGGCATCTGTCCATCGAGGGGATATTATTGTGATGATGGGGGATTTTAATGCCCAAATGGGAGACAACAACACGAGTGTCGAAAACACAATGGGTAGACATGGAGTGGGTCATCTGACAGAGAATGGGGAGATGTTGTTGGATACTTGTAGGACGAACAACCTTGTTATAGGTGGCACATTATTCCCGCACCCAAGGATACATAAGGTTACGTGGGTTTCCCCAGACAATAAAACCGAAAACCAGATTGATCACATCACTATCAGCAAAAAATGGCGTGGCTCACTTTTGGATGTACGTAACAAAAGAGGAGCTGACATCGCAAGTGATCATCATCTGGTTCTTGCAACGCTCCGTCTAAAAATAGCTGCTATTAAAAACAACAACTTAGCTCCGGGAAGGAAATTTGACATAAACAGACTCAAAAATGAAGAAGTCGCAAACTCTTTCAACAGTGCACTTAGATCATCACTACATTTGAGTAACAGAAATGAAAATCGTAGTTGGGAAGAAACCAAAAAAGTATTTATTGATGCAGCAGAACAACACGTCGGTTTTAAAAACAACGCCCGAAAAGAGTGGATTAGTGATGAAACCTGGAAACTCGTATCAGAAAGAAAAGAAGCAAAAGAGGCAATTAACTCCAGCAGAACACGCTCAGATAAAACAAGGTGTCAACAAATGCATAGCGACCTAAACCGGAAAGTAAAACGCAGCGCTCGTCGAGATAAACGAAATTGGGCCAATAACATAGCCAAAGAAGCGCAGGCTGCTGCTGAAACTAATCGCGCTAGAGATCTATACCGCGCTGCAAGGAAATTGACCAACAACACAACGTCCACAGGTAAACCATTGAGAAACGACTCTGGACAACTTGTTACATCTAAAGAACAACAACTTAATCTCTGGGAATCATTTTACTCCAGTTTGCTTTCTACACCCCAACCCACGCAACTTACGCTATGCAGTTGCGCTACACATACTCCGAATCCAAACATTACCGTCGACAGCCCGGATATCACAGAAATACTCGAGGCAATAAAACTCTTAAAAAACAACAAATCTCCAGGCTCAGACAACATCCCACCGGAGCTGCTATCATCTGACCCATTAACCAGTGCCCAATTACTGGCGCCCGTTATAAAAGACTTCTGGCTAACTGAAACTCTTCCAGAGGATCTCGCTGAGGGTGTGATTATAAATCTCCCAAAAAAAGGAGATCTTACAGCACGTAAAAATTGGAGAGGTATAACACTATTGAACATGACCAACAAAGTGATTGCTAATATAATAAACAGAAGATTATCCACAACTGTTCTTCCTGAGCTCAGGAAAGAACAAGCCGGCTTCCGTGCGCACAAATCATGTATCGACCATGTAAACAGCTTAAGGATAATTGTGGAACAGTCAGTAGAATGGAGGTCTCCGTTATACCTTACGTTCATTGACTTTGAAAAGGCATTTGACACCATAAACCACCCAGCTATATGGGAAGCACTACTGTGTAAAGGAGTCCCCGGAAAATTGATAAATCTTATCAAGGGGCTATACGCTAATGCCACATGTCGCATACTACATGAGAGACAACTCGGTAGGAAAATTTTTGTAGAAAATGGAGTACGTCAAGGTTGTGTTTTATCACCATTGCTTTTTAATTGTGTCCTTGACATCGTTATGAAAAAGGCCACACTCCACAGAAGGGGAATTACGTGGGGTTTGCAAGGTCGATTAGAGGATCTTGATTACGCAGATGACATCTGCTTGTTAACACACTCATTTTCCGACATGCAAGCGAAGCTAACACTAGTTTATGAAACCGCACTATCCGTTGGTCTAAAGATAAACATGGGTAAAACAAAGACAATGCGCATAAACGTAAATAACGATCATAGGTTCAACATAAAGAACCATCAACTTGAAGATGTAGAGTCTTTTTGCTACCTAGGAAGTATACTCGACAAAAGTGGTGGTTCTGCCGCAGATATCTCCAGCCGAATAAATAAAGCTCGACATTCGTTTGGGCAATTGTATCCCGTCTGGAATTCATCATATATATCACGTCGTACAAAACTGAGTCTATTCAACTCAAATGTGAAATCCACCTTGTTATACGGATGCGAGACGTGGAACGCTGCAACACGAGACATACAAGCCTTACAAGTTTTTATAAACAAATGTCTACGTAAAATTTTACGGGTGTTCTGGCCCTTAACAATTTCAAATATACGTCTGTGGTCAGAAACTAACCAACAACCGATCCACCAAGAAATCCGTAGGCGCAAATGGTCCTGGATTGGTCACATTTTACGTAAACCACCAGATGACATAGCAAAGCAAGCTATAGAGTGGAACCCACAAGGCAGTCGACGTACAGGTAGACCATCGCATACCTGGAAACGCCAAATAACGATCGAGACGTCCAAACTAAACTTGAATTGGAATGAAATCAAACATCGTGCAGTAGATCGAGGATATTGGAAGGAACTTGTTTTGGCCCTATGCTCCTTGTAGGAGTTTAAAGGAACAGATATATATATATAATTAGCCTGATAAATAAAGGAAATTTTGGAAATAAAAATTGTTCAAAAATACGCTAAAAATAAATATGTATTAAATAACACTAGGCATGGTGTAAAAAAAAATACGTCCGCAAAGTTAATAAAACATGTTCAACAATTCGCTGACGACTGATCGTCAGAAAAATGAAATTTAAAAATATAACAAAAAAGCGAGACAAAACTAATGCATGCAAAAGCATGCTGCCTTCATACTCATCTAAATAGAGATGAATAAGGCAAAATCAAAGTGGTGAGATGAAGAATAAATAAAGGAAAAGGTGTTGCCGTGGTATGAAAAATGGCAGGCCGTAAATTTCGTTCTAACCCAAGAATTAACAATTGCTAATGAGAGTATGTGTAAAATACAAATTAGTATTTCCGTATTCAAATTTCAATTAAAACTTGGGTTAAATAGAAGATATTTACTACCAATGCTCAGTACCGAACAAAGAGTGCTGATGAGGAGTTGTAGCGGGCTCTGAAAATGCATTCCACTCGGCTAGTGTCGGGAAACTAAACTTTTTCTGAATATTTCTTCAATGAAAATCTTATCACAATAATCTTGAACCAATTAGCCTGATAAATAAAGGAAATTTTGGAAATAAAAATTGTTCAAAAATACGCTAAAAATAAATATGTATTAAATAACACTAGGCATGGTGTAAAAAAAAAAAAATACGTCCGCAAAGTTAATAAAACATGTTCAACAATTCGCTGACGACTGATCGTCAGAAAAATGAAATTTAAAAATATAACAAAAAAGCGAGACAAAACTAATGCATGCAAAAGCATGCTGCCTTCATACTCATCTAAATCAGGGGTTTTCAAAATTCTCATTTAATGAAATGCGTCTGTATTGGATAAGAGAAAATTGCCCAGCAAACAAAAAACTAAGCATTGCAAATGTGATGAATTTTACTTTTTAAAGCAAAATGGAAATGAACTTAAAAAAAGTTATTAAAATTAAATAAAAAATATGCCTCAGTTATTACAGAATTAGACAATTTTTTTTCACACATATTCCATTGGGCGAGTTCAATTTACAGTTAAAACTTAAAAAATTAAGTGTATTTAGGTATTATAAATTAAGTTTTCCAAATTCAAGATTTTGTAACAATTTCTTATTAACAAAATATGTTTTAAATTTGAAGAAGTTAATTTATTTCTCTGCTTGGAACAAATAAATTTTAAGTTGGAAAAAATTTGTTCGCAGCAATATGTAGAGGGAAAAAGGGATAACAACTTCAAAGCATTTCTTTTTAACTCTGGAAAATCGAAATCATTTAGATTTTTCCAAAATTCTATTCCCATTTTTTTTGGAGCTTGGACTTCGGTTCGAAGAAATATAAGTTGTGATTGTATATTGAACTCATATTGAGTAACATCACAGTTATAAGGGTTATTCAATAAATCCAATTGCAGTTGAATACACTTAAAATCTGCAAACCTGTCTTTAAAATTGTTGAGCAGAGTATTAAAAATCTCAACTCGCTTGATTTTCGCAGCATCGCACAGCGATTCGCGCAATAAAGATGTTTTTTTAAAACTGGAAAAGTCATCTGACTCAATTTGGCAAAGTATTAAAAAAAGTTTTGTTTTAAAATTAAATAAAATTTTACAAATATCAGATATATTATTATCTTTTCCTTGAAGCTCTAAGTTGAAATCATTAAGCAAAGAAGTTGTATCAGCTAGGAAAGCTAGGTCTGATATAAATTGTGTATCTTTTAAAAAATTTTTTGCTGACTCATCGATATTTTCTTTTTCTAAAAACTCTAAGACTTCCTCTTTTAAATCATATAGCCGGTTAAGACAGTCGCCACGACTGAGCCAACGTACCTCAGTGAACATTTTAAGATCATTAAAAGCTGCGTTTTTAGATTTTAAAAATTTTACAAATTTTCGATGAGTGCGGGCATTGTGTCCTCCTCTTATTTTATTTATTATGCGCTCTGCGGTCTTCATAGTAGAGTCTTGAGTAATAAATTTAGATGCAAGCGCGGCTTGATGGATAATGCAGTGAAAGTTTTGCATTGCCATTTCACTATTTTTTATGTAACCTATTAAACCTGTGTTTTTTCCTACCATTACATTTGCTCCGTCTGTGCAGACACCGACAATTTTGTTTACATCAACAATAGGAAAAAGTTTATTACTTACAACTTCCATCAAAAGTTTTCCAGTTACATGTCCATAAAAGGTTTCTAATGTCAACATTGATTCAAAAACATTAAAATTTTTATCAATGCATCTCACACAGATAACCAGTTGACAAAGATCATTGATATCTGTACTTTCATCTAAACAAAACGAAAGAAATTTACAGTTTATCAATTTTTCTTTAATAGAAGACTCCACCGAATTTCCTATTTGGGCAATACGCCTAGCCACAGTTTTGACTGACAAGGGAATTGACTTTATGAAATCTGTTCTATAATTTAACGTTTTGAAAGTTTTTTGTAAAATATTTTTTGCTAGCACTCCATCCGTGAATGTCTGCCTTTAAGAGCGATTTCTAAGCATATTTGGCTTGAAATCTCCATTTTTAATTTTTTATTTTGCAAAATTCCCTCATTTCGCTCTTCTTGAAGAACCCATTCTTTAATTTTTTTAATATAAAGGTTTTTTTGCTTAATATAAAACATTTTCCTCTTTTCCTCCTTTAATTTATTTATTTCTTTGTGAAAAAGGTCATAATGCCTTTTAATTGATAATGTTTTCTTTGTTTTAAATGTTTGGTAACATAAAATGCATTGCATGTTACCAAAAGCATTTTTAATGACAAAACAAAAATTTTTGTCTTCCATTATACTATTTTGTTTGCTGGTTTATTTTGAAATTAAATCAAAGCTGAAAAAACAACAAAGCTGAAAAAAAAACAGTAAGCATCCGCCCATGTGCACTCGTTAACACTCAATTAACGACTGAAATCAAACTGAAATAAAAGAGAACAAGCGTCGGTGTGAGTTTGTTTTTATTGTTTTTGTAGCACAATTGTGCACTAAAAATGAATTTTTGACAACCATTGATCTAAATAGAGATGAATAAGGCAAAATCAAAGTGGTGAGATGAAGAATAAATAAAGGAAAAGGTGTTGCCGTGGTATGAAAAATGGCAGGCCGTAAATTTCGTTCTAACCCAAGAATTAACAATTGCTAATGAGAGTATGTGTAAAATACAAATTAGTATTTCCGTATTCAAATTTCAATTAAAACTTGGGTTAAATAGAAGATATTTACTACCAATGCTCAGTACCGAACAAAGAGTGCTGATGAGGAGTTGTAGCGGGCTCTGAAAATGCATTCCACTCGGCTAGTGTCGGGAAACTAAACTTTTTCTGAATATTTCTTCAATGAAAATCTTATCACAATAATCTTGAACCAATTAGCCTGATAAATAAAGGAAATTTTGGAAATAAAAATTGTTCAAAAATACGCTAAAAATAAATATGTATTAAATAACACTAGGCATGGTGTAAAAAAAATACGTCCGCAAAGTTAATAAAACATGTTCAACAATTCGCTGACGACTGATCGTCAGAAAAATGAAATTTAAAAATATAACAAAAAAGCGAGACAAAACTAATGCATGCAAAAGCATGCTGCCTTCATACTCATCTAAATAGAGATGAATAAGGCAAAATCAAAGTGGTGAGATGAAGAATAAATAAAGGAAAAGGTGTTGCCGTGGTATGAAAAATGGCAGGCCGTAAATTTCGTTCTAACCCAAGAATTAACAATTGCTAATGAGAGTATGTGTAAAATACAAATTAGTATTTCCGTATTCAAATTTCAATTAAAACTTGGGTTAAATAGAAGATATTTACTACCAATGCTCAGTACCGAACAAAGAGTGCTGATGAGGAGTTGTAGCGGGCTCTGAAAATGCATTCCACTCGGCTAGTGTCGGGAAACTAAACTTTTTCTGAATATTTCTTCAATGAAAATCTTATCACAATAATCTTGAACCAATTAGCCTGATAAATAAAGGAAATTTTGGAAATAAAAATTGTTCAAAAATACGCTAAAAATAAATATGTATTAAATAACACTAGGCATGGTGTAAAAAAAATACGTCCGCAAAGTTAATAAAACATGTTCAACAATTCGCTGACGACTGATCGTCAGAAAAATGAAATTTAAAAATATAACAAAAAAGCGAGACAAAACTAATGCATGCAAAAGCATGCTGCCTTCATACTCATCTAAATAGAGATGAATAAGGCAAAATCAAAGTGGTGAGATGAAGAATAAATAAAGGAAAAGGTGTTGCCGTGGTATGAAAAATGGCAGGCCGTAAATTTCGTTCTAACCCAAGAATTAACAATTGCTAATGAGAGTATGTGTAAAATACAAATTAGTATTTCCGTATTCAAATTTCAATTAAAACTTGGGTTAAATAGAAGATATTTACTACCAATGCTCAGTACCGAACAAAGAGTGCTGATGAGGAGTTGTAGCGGGCTCTGAAAATGCATTCCACTCGGCTAGTGTCGGGAAACTAAACTTTTTCTGAATATTTCTTCAATGAAAATCTTATCACAATAATCTTGAACCAATTAGCCTGATAAATAAAGGAAATTTTTGTAAAAAATTATATTTTAATACTTTTTAGGCCAATTTGGTACTTCTAAACCAATAAAGCTACAAAAATAATTTAAATTGCGTTCGACAGATCTCAATAAAAACTAAATTTTGATAGTGTCTAGGTCCACTTTGTAATTTCTAAACGAGTTAAGTTACAGACATAGTTCAAAATGCAATCGACAGATACTAAAAAAATATGAATAAATTTTTGGCACTTTTTAGAAATTTGGACGTTGAGGGATAAAAAAAGGGTTCAAAATGGGTAAAAATTCTATATTGGTACTTTTTGTAACTTTTGAACTAATAGAGATAAATACGTAATATAAATTGCGTTCGACAGGCATCGACAAAATAAGAATATGTTTTAGATACTTTTTAAAAATTTTGGACCCTTAGGCACAAAAAAGGGTACAAATAACATATTTGTAATTTTTAGGTACTTTTTGTAACTTCTTAACTAATAAAGGTAAAAACATAGTTTAATTTGCGTTCGACAGGTCAGGACAAAATATGAATATATTTTTTAAACTTTTTTAAAAATCTAGACCCTAAGGGGCAGACAAAAGAGTACAAATTTGTAAAGTGGTACTTTTTACGTACTTTTTGTAGCATCTGAACCAATAAAGATAAAAACATTTTTTAAACTGCGCTCCACAAGTCTTGACAAAATATGGATATTTTCTTACACTTAAGACCCTAGGGGACAGAAGAGGAATAAAAAATTACATTTTGGTACTTTTTAGGTACTTTTTGTAATTTCTTAACCAATAAAGGTAGAAACTTCATTTAAATTTCGTTTTGCATGTCTCAAAAAATTAAAAATATATTTTTGATACTTTTTTAAAATATTGTTCCTTAAGGGGTACTGCTTATTTGGTAATAGTTTAAGAAATAAAGGCATAAAGGCTTCGTTAGTCTTTACTTTCTGTTGCCGTTCTTTAACGTGCCGTTCAGTTGTTTTATTTTAGTAGTTACTTTTTCTGTTAAAACGTATCAAAATTTGTATGGTTTTAATGGCGGAAAAAGCAGCTGATTCTTGCTGTCACTTAACAACGTTGCAAAAATTTTGTTTTTAACAGGTTGATCCGCAACGGAACGCAACGATACGAAAAAACTAATTACTTACACACATTTTTTATTAACAAAAAACAATCAGCTGATTCATCACGGAACAGAAAGTAAAGACTAACTCAGGCTTAAAACATCACCTTCACTTAATATATTTCAAAAACTGCGCTTACGAAGTAGCGGGTCACATGCTAGTCCTTTATAAATGGAACAAAATTTAACTGCATTTGACAGCTGCAGATCACAATTTTGGCATCTTTTTTGAAAAAGTGCTTATCTCCTTATTTTTCAGATTATAAGTCGAGGAATATAAAAAAAAATCAATTACAGCACCAGACTGAGGTTAAAAGTCAATGGAGGACAAAAAGTATTTTTTCATATTTTTGTTACTTTTCTGTTTTTTTTTTTAAATATATGATATATAAAATATATGGACCCAGATTGAGGTCACAAGCCTTTTTTTGTACTTTTTATATAAAATATGAGTCTAGAAACATAAAATTAGAGATTACTGACTCAGAATAGGATCCAAAGTTAACTGAGCGAAAAAAAGTAATTTTTATATAAATTTAACATAAAAAAATTTTTTTAAATTTAGGAATATAGATACAGGTTAAAATCGGAAGTCGGCTATGCATAAAAAAACTTATTGTTTTTTTTTTTTTTTGAGATGTAAGCAAAAACGTACTTTTAAAATTTAGACCTATTTTTTGGATTTTTAATTTAAGTTACTTTTTAATTTTTTGATATGTGAAACTTACAACCCTTGTTCCAGATTAAGGTCGAAGTTCAATTCAGAAACTAGCACATTTTTGTTTTTTTTTTTTTTTAATAATAAGCCTGAAAATATGAAATCAAGGATTATTTACACACAAAGATATTGAAAGTCAACAAAATTGACAAAAAGATAAGAATTTTTATACATATTCTTTAACGATAGAAAACTGGACAAAATTTTTGATAAATAAATATTAATTCAAATATTATTTTAATCAACTAGTCCGCAGTTTAATATTCAATAAATTACTCCTCTTTTTGCATTTGGCTTTTCTAAGTTTTTTTTTATTTTCTTTGGATTTATTAAATGTCTTATCGTCATTATAGGCATTTTATTACTTTAAAATTAAAGTTTTTGTATTTAAACAAAAATTTTAGTATAATGATTACTTACGATCGTTCCAATGAAATTTTTTTTTCTGCTTGCTAAATTCATATTTAAAAATTATAAAGTTTCTGGATATTTTTTTTTATATGTTGCAATAGTCTTAAATTTGCTATAAAAAACAAATATCTACGCTGCGAATTTCGTTGCTTAAAATTTAGAAAAAAAAAACCATAAATAAGCACTAAAATATTTCTAAATTATTTGCTACAATAATTTTCTATAACATATAACAAGACACTTAATTGGGTCGTGAAACTCCTTTTATATAGCAGATAAAGGCGGAGACCTGGTTTAAAGGATAGCGGAAAAAGTTCTTATGTCTAAGGACATTTTAAACACAAATACATACATTTCCTTACACATTGATGAAATGTTTGCTGCTCCATTTCATTACTTTTACTACTTGCTTAAACAAATACAACAGCAACTATTTTCACTTCAAATTAAATTGACTTTTACTTAAAAAAAAGAAAATATATAAATTAAAACAAAGTTTTACAAATATTTAATTCTATTAAAATTTAAAAGCAACATAAGTGAAATAACTTAAAATTACAACTGCAAGAGAACTGGGGGTTAATGCAATTTGTAAGCAGAAAAAGCAACAATTAATTCAATGGTTGTCAAAAATTCATTTTTAGTGCACAATTGTGCTACAAAAACAATAAAAACAAACTCACACCGACGCTTGTTCTCTTTTATTTCAGTTTGATTTCAGTCGTTAATTGAGTGTTAACGAGTGCACATGGGCGGATGCTTACTGTTTTTTTTTCAGCTTTGTTGTTTTTTCAGCTTTGATTTAATTTCAAAATAAACCAGCAAACAAAATAGTATAATGGAAGACAAAAATTTTTGTTTTGTCATTAAAAATGCTTTTGGTAACATGCAATGCATTTTATGTTACCAAACATTTAAAACAAAGAAAACATTATCAATTAAAAGGCATTATGACCTTTTTCACAAAGAAATAAATAAATTAAAGGAGGAAAAGAGGAAAATGTTTTATATTAAGCAAAAAAACCTTTATATTAAAAAAATTAAAGAATGGGTTCTTCAAGAAGAGCGAAATGAGGGAATTTTGCAAAATAAAAAATTAAAAATGGAGATTTCAAGCCAAATATGCTTAGAAATCGCTCTTAAAGGCAGACATTCACGGATGGAGTGCTAGCAAAAAATATTTTACAAAAAACTTTCAAAACGTTAAATTATAGAACAGATTTCATAAAGTCAATTCCCTTGTCAGTCAAAACTGTGGCTAGGCGTATTGCCCAAATAGGAAATTCGGTGGAGTCTTCTATTAAAGAAAAATTGATAAACTGTAAATTTCTTTCGTTTTGTTTAGATGAAAGTACAGATATCAATGATCTTTGTCAACTGGTTATCTGTGTGAGATGCATTGATAAAAATTTTAATGTTTTTGAATCAATGTTGACATTAGAAACCTTTTATGGACATGTAACTGGAAAACTTTTGATGGAAGTTGTAAGTAATAAACTTTTTCCTATTGTTGATGTAAACAAAATTGTCGGTGTCTGCACAGACGGAGCAAATGTAATGGTAGGAAAAAACACAGGTTTAATAGGTTACATAAAAAATAGTGAAATGGCAATGCAAAACTTTCACTGCATTATCCATCAAGCCGCGCTTGCATCTAAATTTATTACTCAAGACTCTACTATGAAGACCGCAGAGCGCATAATAAATAAAATAAGAGGAGGACACAATGCCCGCACTCATCGAAAATTTGTAAAATTTTTAAAATCTAAAAACGCAGCTTTTAATGATCTTAAAATGTTCACTGAGGTACGTTGGCTCAGTCGTGGCGACTGTCTTAACCGGCTATATGATTTAAAAGAGGAAGTCTTAGAGTTTTTAGAAAAAGAAAATATCGATGAGTCAGCAAAAAATTTTTTAAAAGATACACAATTTATATCAGACCTAGCTTTCCTAGCTGATACAACTTCTTTGCTTAATGATTTCAACTTAGAGCTTCAAGGAAAAGATAATAATATATCTGATATTTGTAAAATTTTATTTAATTTTAAAACAAAACTTTTTTTAATACTTTGCCAAATTGAGTCAGATGACTTTTCCAGTTTTAAAAAAACATCTTTATTGCGCGAATCGCTGTGCGATGCTGCGAAAATCAAGCGAGTTGAGATTTTTAATACTCTGCTCAACAATTTTAAAGACAGGTTTGCAGATTTTAAGTGTATTCAACTGCAATTGGATTTATTGAATAACCCTTATAACTGTGATGTTACTCAATATGAGTTCAATATACAATCACAACTTATATTTCTTCGAACCGAAGTCCAAGCTCCAAAAAAAATGGGAATAGAATTTTGGAAAAATCTAAATGATTTCGATTTTCCAGAGTTAAAAAGAAATGCTTTGAAGTTGTTATCCCTTTTTCCCTCTACATATTGCTGCGAACAAATTTTTTCCAACTTAAAATTTATTTGTTCCAAGCAGAGAAATAAATTAACTTCTTCAAATTTAAAACATATTTTGTTAATAAGAAATTGTTACAAAATCTTGAATTTGGAAAACTTAATTTATAATACCTAAATACACTTAATTTTTTAAGTTTTAACTGTAAATTGAACTCGCCCAATGGAATATGTGTGAAAAAAAATTGTCTAATTCTGTAATAACTGAGGCATATTTTTTATTTAATTTTAATAACTTTTTTTAAGTTCATTTCCATTTTGCTTTAAAAAGTAAAATTCATCACATTTGCAATGCTTAGTTTTTTGTTTGCTGGGCAATTTTCTCTTATCCAATACAGACGCATTTCATTAAATGAGAATTTTGACAACCCCTGAATTAATTGTACTTTGCATGTCTCTGTTTTATTTGTATGACAATTGAAAATTAAATGTTTGTTATTGGCACTCACTTGATTCGATACTACATATGTATGTATGTATGTATGTATGTATGTATGTATGTATGTATGTATGTATGTATGTATTTATTTGTTTAAATGTTCCTTGTCGCTCCCTACGAGGGCTGTTTGTTATTAAGAAAAAATAAAATATTTTTTTTTTAAACATGTCATGACATGCACTTTATTTGTTTATAACATGCTATTGCCAAAGGATAAATACATATTTAATTGACTTAAAAAAGTGTTAAATTATTGCTATGATAATATTGCAAGAGGGTGTGTTAGGCAAGTGACACATTTTTAAAATATTCAACAGATTTTGTCATAAGCTTCACGCACACAAGTCTGTCAAACCCTTACACACAGAAAAAAATCATTGTAAAATCAACAAAAACAGTGTTGATTCAACATTTTTTGATAACAATTTTGCTTCATAAGCGTTTCATGTTAATTTAACATGAATTTCACTTTAAATTTAATGGTAGCTATCCACTTTAAAACAACAAGAAATCCTTTTAAATTAACATTGTAGTATATTTGAATCAAAGGGTTCATCATGTAAAAATAACGTTAAGAAACTATTAAATCAAAATTAGTAAAATTTAAAACAACATGAATTTCATGTTGAATCAATAGGAATATAATGTTGAATTCACTATTAAACCATTTTAAATTAATGTGACCGTCATGTTGAAATAACATGAAAACATGTTAAAATAACAGGAATTTTCATGTTAATTTGAAGTGGTTCCTATGATAAAATAACTTTTGCTCAATGTTGTTTAGCTGTCCCACAGTGGGGCAGCCAGTTAGTAAAAGTCACAAAATTTTTTATTTATTTCTATTTTTTTTATTATTTTATTTTTTTATTAACAAATATGTACAAACAAATACAAATATTTTTAGGTTTACACATAATATTTTAGTGTTCTTTACAAATATTTATTTCTTAAATATATATTACCATTGTTAATTGGGAAGACATGTAAAGGTGGGCTTGTAAATTCATGGAGCTTCTTTAAAACTATTTCATCCTTTAACTTGCCTAAAACATATGATTGAAAATGATCATCAAAGTTTTGAGTTTCAGCTTTAGAGCATAGAACGTAAATTTCAGAGTGAACTTTTACAATATATGAAACTTTATATAAAGTTAGAAATTCTCTTTTGATTGCTAAGTAACAATTTATTTTGTAAACAATTCCAGAGAAAATAATTTTATTACAAAATACAACATCATCAAAATTAATCTGTAAACGTGAAAACAGATATCTAAATTCAGGAATGGATTCAATTAAATGTATATCATTTAACTCGATATTATTTTGGATACCATTATCATAATCCACAAGAAATTTAGCAAAATTTAAACCCGCTTTTTTAGAGAGCGTTAGTGGAACATTAACTCTTGAGTTAATATTATTGCAATATCTTTTTGTGTTTTTGTGTTTAGCCTCAAACCTTAAGCTCCAAGTAAATTTTGGGGGTCCGCATTTCTTTATAAATGTTACGTAGTGCAGTAGAAAATGAGCTTTCGGTTTCAATGATCCATACAGTTCAACATAAATTTTATTATGCTCATATACTACTGAGTTTAGGATATCTAAATCAATATCGGAAAATTCAGTTTTTAATAGATTGTCCATAATTTTTACTAAAGAAGTTAATAACTTCCAGTGAGGATTATTTTGTGGAACTAAGTCTCCAATTAAAAGGAGTATAAAATCTGTTAAAGTCCACAATTCCCGAGCTGTCATTTTTAAGTTAAACGTTTGAATTGATTTCTGTGATATATCAGGGCCTATGTTTCCTACTTCGTCTTCCCCATAAGGGAACAGTCTTCTACGACTATTGAAAATTTCCAAAGAAAATATTTTACAATTTGTCAACGACATCAATGCATTACAAATGTCATAAATGCACACCCCTTCAAAGAGATCATGCATCAGATCCAGTGATATATTTTGGCTGACGTGAAAGGCTTTTAATTCATTAAAAATACAATAGGTTTTCACACCAGTTTCCCTAAAATTCTCTATTGAAAGGTCTTCGTTATAATTTTTCTGATTTCTTAATGAGTTATCAATTTCAATGTTATCTTGTTGCATCTCAGAGCGCTCTCGACGACAGATTCTGCAAAATCTTTTTGCATTAAAAGATTGGACAAAGCCAAGAATGGAATTGAGTCCCAAATTGTCGCCAAGAATTAAACCTAGTGTAAAATGTATTCGATGCGTTTCAAAATCTGTTTTTATTAAGAGCCCTTCATCTTCTAGACACTTTAGTTCCTGTATTAAATGGTAAAATATTTTTTCGTTTCCAAACATTTTAACGTCAGAACTATTTATGTAACACAAATGGAAAATAAAATCTAGCTTTGACATCACTTGCCTTGGCAAATTTGGTAAACTATAATATCCTGCTAAAATAGATTTTGAGTGGGAGCCTAAAGGGTTATTAATTCCGTATTCATCAAAATATATGTGAAGTGGAATTATGTGCTTATTTGCGAATTGGGTTTTTTGTGATTTAAAAACATCCCCATTGGAAAAAGTACTTAAAGTTTTTTTTTGAAGTGAGTCCTCTATATTTTTTAAACACATATCTAACAGCCCAGGAATTTCAAAAAGTTTTGTTAATTGAAATTTTAGTGGCAAAAAGCAGCAGCTAAATGTTTTGACGTCTAAGTTAGGATATCCATGTGTTACACATTCAGAAATTTGATTCGAAATAGTGATAGTGATAGGTTCCTCATACTTTTGTTTTTCTTTTAAAATTTTAAAAAACTTGTACTCTGTTGAAATTTCTGCAAACGGATTTTTCAAAAATTTTAGGATATTATTTAAATTTTCGCTAGTATGTGTAGTACCTAAAATTACTCTGACACATTCCTCGATGTTGGAAAATATGTTCACCAATAAATTTTGTATAGTCTGAATTTCTTTTCTTGGCATCATCGGCTCTGAGTACAAAAATAACGAAAAATTAAATGCTTGAGTTTTTAAATTGGAAATCTTGGATCTTAGTTCAGATTCAGTGATGGAAGCGTTATTTAATGTAGCACCTTCATCATCAATAGACATATTATGTACCTTAGCAGAGCTTGAATTATTTGGGCTTTGAGAAATATCTCCATTTTCATTTATATTTGTAAGGTGCTTACGATTAATGTGAGCTTTTAATGATTTGAAACACGAAAATTTTTGATCGCAGTCGTTTTGTTTGCACTGAATTGTACTTGTTGAATTAAGAAAGTGATTAATTTTATAATGTTGTATTAAGTCGCTTACAAATGGTAAGTCTTTATTACATATGAAACAAGTTAACATTTTGTATTTAGTTATTGAGCATTTAAGAAGTTAAGTAAAGCACAAATACTAGGTGATTTATAATCACTGACAAGTTTAATTTCATAGAAATATTCTTGTATAAAGTACCATGAACCTTCACAACCTTTTGGATATTCCAATGACAATGTATGAATTATTTTAAAGCACGTATCTAAACATTTCAAAAACGATGGAAATTTGAGTAAAGTTTTATCAAAAAAGACGTAAAATTTCTCGAGACTGTATATGCTGTGGCCTACAACTATTATAAAAGGCTGCACTGTTAAGCCTCTATTGTAATATTTTTCTCGAAGCTCAGAGATTACCTTTTCATAATCATTGATTGACAAAAGATGGACTACAAAGCTCTCGATTGCATCTGCTATGGAAATTTTTACGGAATTCTTTCCAATTTTATCTGGAAAACGAGCTGTTGGTAAAATTACTGCATTTAGTAGAACGGTATGTATATAATCTAAAGAATCTGGTAAAGAGAGAATTTGGAAATAAAAAAAATATGTTAGGGCATAATATGACAGTGTTATTATAATAGTACATACTTTGTTCAGAAATACATTTTGAGTTCGTAAAAACTTCTTTGGATTTTTTGTCCTTTATGTGTAAGTTATAATAACTTCCAGTTTTTTCCATAAACACGCTCCATTTACTGAAAAGAAGATGGTCTTTATTGGGAAATAGGAGATTGAAGTCTATATTAATCTATGAAAGAAAGAGAATGAATTATAAATTAGTTATTTTTGTAAATTTAATTAAACTCACTAATTCTTCGGATCTGCTGTTTGAATAAAGGGGCCAACTGCACAGATATTCATAATTACTTTTAGATGTCTTAAGCTCCTTTTGTCTTAATAAAAAGCTCTTCTGCCACTTAGTTTTAACTTCATCCCAGTCAGAAAAATCTCTTAAAAGTGAAGCTTTCAAAGCTAGCAAAACTGGCTCATCAAATTCAGAACAAGTTTTCTGTGAGATCGTGTCCAAAGCTTCCAAACTATCTTTAAATTTTGGTGATGTGCGCAGCCGCTTTGTCCTTTGATTTGAATATTTATCCCAAAGTTTGCCACCAGGATTTGCTTTTCTTCCACGTGGTATAAAGTAATATTCCTGAAAAATTAGAATATGTAAATACATTTTTGTAAGAGGATAACTTAAAAAATATAATATAAATACGTACTCTTATTTCAGAAGAAAAGTTTTCCACTATTTCATCTACAATGGTTGGCAAATCTTTCGGTGATAATTTTTCGTTCCGGTAAAAAATATCTTCTAATATTATATTTATTAAGTCCTTACGAAAAGAGTCGGTAAGTTGACTGTTTTTGTTATAAAAGTCTTTAATGGCTTTTCCTTTAAGGCTATCTTCTAAGATAAGTTTTAGGCTCTAGAAAACATTGATGCTATTAAATGTTACCAAAAAGCTAAATCATAATTTTAAAACTTACCTTTGAAAGCCTTGAGCTCCCAATTGTTGTTGAAAAGGATGAAGCCGATGTTATTGTTGAACTTACATTAGCTTGGCTTTGAAGCCAAGAGACTACTTTACTGGCAATGGTTTCAGACAGGGTGTCGTCATCAATTCCATACTGTACAAAAATAACATAATTAAAAAAATAATAAATTTCAAAACAACAAAATCTTAAATTTTTTTGTGTTTACCTCACTTTTTCTCCAACTAAATAGTTTTTTTACCTTAAGTCAATGCTTCAATACAAATAAAAAATTAAATTTACTTAAGGTTTTAATATTTTATAATTTAACTTACAGCCAATATAAGTTTACGAGTCATAAAGAAAAAACCACCGCCAGTAAAAGCTGTCAAATCAACTGAAAGCTGTTCACTAAAACGTTGAGTCTGTTGTTAAAAGCAAATGACACATCAATACCGTCAGACCAAAAATAAACCAAAACAAAAAGCATAAAAAAAAATTCAAAAGCAAAAACCATTAAAAGTTCTAATAAATTTTGTCTTTAGCTTTATGGCACAAATATGCACATACTCACATATTTACTACCAAAATCTTACAAGGTTTCCATAACAAATAAACTTACCTCCATGCACCAAGATTTCGATGGAATATCACGCAAACAGGATATTATCTTTTTCGCATACTCATCAACCAATGTTGCCAAGTAGAGAGTGAGAATTGTTCGTATTATATTAAAAATCAATGAAAACCAAAAACCTGTCTCAGCCACCCAGTCGACACCAATATTGCTGTAGTGATGGAATTAAAAGTGAGAGAATACAAATTTATGATGATTAACTTAAGTAAAATTTTAAACTCACTTGAAACTGTTAAACAATTGAAAACATATAAAATACATATTATTCGACATGGCTAGTAAGATTAAAGGCGATATTTCTTTATTTATAATGCACATAAGCCGTTTTAAGACCAAATAATGTTCTCGCGTTTCAGTCCAAAAAATTGTGGGCATAGCCTAAAGGAAAAGAAAATTATCTTAACAAAGATGTAACATATATTTGTATTTGTTTACCTTTCCTCTGACACTATTTATACGCAAGTAGATTTGACGAAAACGGGTGGCCAGGCCAATGCTTACAATTATAATAAAAGTGTCTGTAAATGATCGTGGATAAGCTAACGTCAAATTTATCCACTAAGAAAAGTAAAACAGGGTTTTAATCGAACTTAATTACTTTAAAGAAAATTTTTATACCTCTAGTAAAGGTAAAAGCCAAAAACGAAATGGTAAAACATTTTGAAAGTGAACTCTTTCCCGCGCATACAAACTCTCCCAATAGCTGATGTTTAAATTGCACTGGGTACGTTCCAAGTTACTTTTGTGAAACGAATTCGAAATTAATATTGTGTGTTCAACTAAAAAGTTGAAAAAAATATTTGTTTAAATATTTTAATATGGTTGTTATATAAACATATCGTTTGCTTAATATTGCTAGGCCGTACGTGACTTTTCTTCTGATTATTGTCAATTAATATCGTGCAGCAAAAGCGTAATAATTACTAGACGACATGTGTTCATTATACTAAACCCCCTTTATTAACGAAACTTACATATGTATGTATACTTACCAAAACTTCCAATCATTATTAATAAATACCAGAAATAAATCCGTAATTTCATATTGTAATTCGCATATAGTTGATAGGGTGCTTTTAGAAATAGTTGCTCCACTTGTCGCCATTGTTTCATAAGCAGAGGCCATTTAGTAGCCAGACGCCAGAAATAGACATGCTCAAGCAGGCACACAACATACAATGATATTGTACCTAAAGATTGTTATACATATGTACATACATAAGTACATAACAATTAATGTGTAACTACTAAATTTCAGATAGATTAGCTATTTACGATTATTTTACACATGAATGAGCAATTTTTGTGGTAAGATACGTATGTACATATGTATGTATGTATGTTTATGTCCTTTTTTTATAAAAATACGATTAGGCAATCATTAGTGCATTAATTCATTTCTGAACATTCACTAATTTGTATTAAAATAATGAATTTATGATTTAATAAAAACGTACACTCTTACATATACAGTAGTCGCTCGGTTATATGAACCAATTCAAACAGAACCTGTTCACTAAATGGAGAAGTTCACATAATCGAGAGGATATAAAATAAGTAATTCAAATGGTTTTTTTTTACATTAAGTTTTAATTTTTAATAAGTTTTTTAATAATTAATGTACATGAAAGTATTCGGATATATTTTTTTGTACTTTTTTTGCTTCAATGGATTTTTGTAGTGTCTTATCCCTGCATTTTTGTAATGCTAAAATATCATTATTATCAGATATATTACTTTCAATCCAAGCAATAACTTGGCCACTTCATATATATGTGCAAGAGAAGTAACGCTTGCGTTTTGTCCAAGCTTGCCAAAATGTCACTTTTTTCAGATAACGTAAACACCTTGCGCTTCATTTTCGATGCATTATGTTACAAACACTAATGATCTCAAAAGACAATCAATCAAAACTCACCACTCAAAACATTAAAAAAATTAATGGTTGCAGGTTTTTTACTTATTTCAGGGAAAATCACACTTCTAATAAGACAAACATTAAAAAGAAATAAACGGTCGAAGGCTGTTCACATAACAGAAATAGGCTGTGTTTACTCTTTAGAGCCTCCTGTGTTTAAATTTTGTTGTTCACTATTCTGAAAGTTCACATAACTGGATATTCACATAACCGAGCGACTACTGTAGTTACCTTAATATGGGAAGGCCTTAACTCGTATTTTTTATAAGCCCAGATTTTCTTGTATTTCGATAAATAGTCTGTCATCAAGCCAAAAATAAATCTCGAGTTAAAAAAACGAGGTAAGCCATTTCACATTAGGGTAACGATATGCATATATCTCTTCATATAACTATATATTATGCTCACTTACCTGATGAATGAAAACTTAAGCCATCTTTATAAATGTATTTTATGACAACACAAAACTCAGAAATATTTAAAATCATAATGACAGTCGCATAAAACGTCGGTAAGCTTATCCAACCATATTTGAGTTTTAAAATATTTTTGTTGTAAATATTTGTAACAGGAAGTAGAGCAAAGATTTGCGATACAAAAAGTACTAAATAAAAATAAAAAATAATTTTAATTAAAAAAAGGATTATAACTGCCTTAAATTCTATCCTTATTTGAGAAGATATAAAATAATGTATAACAAAAATGCATTGAGTTACAGAATTGAAATTCAAACTTTGAATACTTCTTTCTATGTATAGATTTACCAAAAAAATTTTTAAAAATTCAGAACCTAAGGGGTTAATAAAACAGGGCCAAAAATTAAAGTTTTTTGAAACTATACTATACGCCATTAAAACAAAACTTAGAAAGTATCTTATTCTACGAACACTTTCTTGTTGCTTTATGGAAATTTTAAGGTAAAAATTGTATTTCGTAGAGAAACATCCCACAAACATATGAATACGATTTTAATGCTTCCTTGAAATTTTGAACCTTAGGGAGTAAAAACGTAAAAAATTATATTTTTAATACTTTTTAGGCCAATTTGGGTACTTCTCAACCAATAAAGCTACAAAAATAATTCAAATTGCGTTCGACAGATCTCAATAAAAACTAAATTTTGATAGTGCCTAGGTTCACTTTGTAACTTCTAAACGAGTTAAGTTACAGACATAGTTCAAAATGCAATCGACAGATACTAAAAAAATATGAATACATTTTTGGCACTTTTTTGAAATTTGGACGTTGAGGGATAAAAAAAGGGTTCAAAAATGGGTAAACATTCTATATTGGTACTTTTTGTAACTTTTGAACCAATAGAGATAAATACGTAATATAAATTGCGTTCGACAGGTATCGACAAAATAAGAATATGTTGTCGATACTTTTTAAAAATTTTGGACCCTTAGGCAAAAAAAGGGTACAAATTACATATTTGTAATTTTAAGGTGATTTTTGTAACTTTTTAACAAATAAACGCAACAACATAGTTTAATTTGCGTTCGACAGGTCAGGACAAGATATGAATATATATTTTAAACTTTTTTAAAAATCTAGACCTTAAGGGGCAGACAAAAGAGTACAAATTTGTAAAGTGGTACTTTTCACGTACTTTTTGTAGCATCTGAACCAATAAAGATAGAAACATTTTTTAAACTGCGTTCCACAAGTTTTGACAAAATATGAATATTTTTTTATACCTTTTAAAAACTTAAGACCCTAGGGGATAGAAGAGAGGGTACAAATTACATTTTGGTACTTTTTAGGTACTTTTTGTAATTTCTTTACCAATAAAGGTAGAAACTTCATTTAAATTTCGTTTTGCATGTCTCAAAAAATTAAAAATATTTTTTTGATACTTTTTTAAAATATTGTTCCTTAAGGGGTACTGCTTATTTGGTAATAGTTTAAGAAATAAAGGCACAAAACGTCACCTTCACTTAATAAATTTCAAAAACTTCGCTTACGAAGTAGCGGGTCACGTGCTAGTCCTTTATAAATAGAACAAAATTTAACTGCATTTGACAGCTGCAGATCACAATTTTGGCATCTTTTTTTAAAAAGTGCTTATCTCCTTATTTTTCAGATTATAAGTCGAGGAATATAAAAAAAAACCAATTACTGCACCATACTGAGGTCAAAAGTCAATGGATGACAAAAAGTCTGTTTTGTTTTTTTTTTTTTATATATATGATATATAAATATATGGACCCACATTGAGGTCGCAAGCCTTTTTTCGTTCTGTTTATTTATTTATGAGTCTAGACATATAAAATTAGAGATTACTGACCCAGAATAAAATCCAAAGTTAACTAAGCGAAAAAAAGTAATTTTTATATAAATTTAAAATAAAAAAAAATTCAAAAAATTTAGGAATATTGATACAGGTTAAATTCGGAAGTCGGCTATGCATAAAAAGCTTATTTTTTTTTTGCAATGCAGGCAAAAACGTGCTTTTAAAATTTAAGGCTATTTTTTGGGCAAAAACTCCTTTTTTTAATTTTAGTTACTTTTTAATTTTTTGATATATGAAACTTACAACCCTTGATCCAGATTAAGGTCGAAGTTTAATTCAGAAAATAGACAAAAATTACTTTTTTTTTAATTTTTAGCACGTTTTCTTTTTTTCTTTTTTAATAATAAGCCTGGAAATATGAAATCAAGGATTATTTACCCACAAAGATATTGAGAGTCAACAAAATTGACAAAAAGATAAGGATTTTTATACATATTCCTCAACGATAGAAAATTGGACAACATTTTTGGTAAATAAAAATTAATTCAAATATTATTTTAATCAACTAGTCAAAACTAGTTAAAATCCTCAGATAATCAATAATTTACTCCTCTTTTTTGAAATTGTCTTTCCTAAGTTTTTTTTTATTTTCTTATCGTCATTATAGGCCTTTTGTTACTTTAAAATTTGAAGTTTTTGTTTATAAACAAAAATTTTAGTATAATGATTGCTTATGATCGTTAAAATGAAATTGTATTTTTTTAACTTGCTAAATTCATATTTAAAAATTATAAAGTTTCTGGATTTTTTTTATACTTATTGCAATAGTCTTAAATTTGCTATAAAAACAAATATCTACGCTGCGAATTTTGTTGCTTAAAATTTAAAAAAGAAGACCATTAATAAGCACTAAAATACTTTTAAAATAATTTGCTACAATTATTTCTTATAAATCATAACAAAACACTTAATTAGGTCATTTAGCATATAAAGGCGGAGACCCGGCTTAAAGGATAACGGAAAAAAAATCTTACGTCTAAGGACTTAAAAAAATTTTTTTTAACACAAATACATACATTTCCTTACACATTGATGAAATGTTTGCTGCTCCATTTTATTATATTTATTACTTGCTTAAACAAATACAACAGCAACTATTTTCACTTCAAATTAAATTGACTTTTACTAAAAAAACAAGAAAATATATAAATTAAAACAAAGTTTTACAAATATTTAATTCTATTAAAATTTAAAAGCAACATAAGTGAAATAACTTAAAATTACAACTGCAAGAGAACTGGGGCTTAATGCAATTTGTAAGCAGAAAAAGCAACAATTAATTGTAGTTTGCATGTCTCTGGTTAATTTGTATGACAATTGAAAATTAAATGTTTGTTATTGGCACTCACTTGAGTCGATGCTTTATATGTATTCATTTGTTTAAATGTTCCTTGTCGCTCCCTACGAGGGCTGTTTGTTATTAAGAAAAAAATAAAATATTTTTTTTTTAAACATGTCATGACATGCACTTTATTTGTTTATAACATGCTATTGCCAAAGGATAAATACATATTTAATTGACTTAAAAAAGTGTTAAATTATTGCTATGAAAATATTGCAAGAGGCAAGTGACACATTTTTAAAATATTCAACAGATTTTGTCATAAGCTTCACGCACACAAGTCTGTCAAACCCTTAGCACGATTGGGCTCATCAAATTGCAACAGCACCAATTCATACGTTACAATTGTGCCAGCCATCTGAAAAAAATGGGTAATAATCAATTTTGTAATCATTTTAATTCAATCTTTGAAAAGTTTGTACTATTTTTTACATTTTATGCTCCACAATTAAAAATTAATTTAATAAAATAACTTTAATAATTTTTAAAACTATTTTTAAACAAGATTTTTCCATTTTTAAAATCCAAAGAAATTATATTTTTAATAAATTCTTATTTTTTCCTTGAATTCTATTAACGATTTTAAACTTAATAACAAATATTTACCCCAAATAGAAGTCGTCTGGTTAAAAAGAAAAATTTCTTTCCAGACAAGGCTACAGTTTGTGTTGTCATTTCAAATATTAATCTTTCCACCTAAATAACAGACAGCACAGATGAAAACAAAAACTTCATTGAAAATACAAGATGTTAATAAATTATTTAAAATCTTACCTCAACATACCAATTACGAGAGGAAACTTTTCTTAACACAGGCAGACCACCTTTTGATTCATCATTTATTGATGCGGCCGAAAGGAAAACAAATGCCGTGCGACCAATTAAATACAATAAGGAGTACCAAAAATAAATATAATTAATAGGCCATCTTAGTTTGCTAAAAAGAAGCAAAGTAAAAAAATAATAAAAGGATGTTATCAGTGTCTGTTGTTAAAGTAAAGGGTGTTTTTTATAACTTTTTTTTTTAATTTTAAATATCTTGTATATTTTTGAAATACGCTACGTATTGGATTACGTCCGAGTCAGCCATGGCGGTCAAATAGAGAAAATTATTACCATATTTTTTTTTATTAACGCATTAGCTAAAAAACGCCTTTTTAAATAAAAAAAAATTTATTTATGTTTGAGTTCATACATAGTCCAAAACTCATCAGGTCGTAGCAATGACAGAATATAGTTTTAGCCTCTCATTTTTTTCTTTGCATATTTCAGAAGTCTTATTTAAGTTATAACGCCAGAAGAATATCTTTGAAAAAAAGTGTATTTCGTGTTATTTTAAAAAAGTTATATTTGTTGTATACATCTATAAAAAACACCCTTTGTAGACATTTTTTTTTATTTTTATCCTAGATAGTAACAATAGTAAGGGCAAGTTCTTAATGATTTTCAAACTTAACCTCAAAAACTCTAAAAGAAAACAATTGATACTTACTTGAAAATGTTAAGCAGTTGATAACAAACAAAATAAAGATTATTCATGCAGGACAGAAGTATAATTCCTGACAAATTATCGTCAATAAACTCTAAAAGTTCACATAATTTAACATAATGTTCACGTATTTCAATAAAGACTGTCTCAGGTACTTCCTTCAAGCGAAACCACAATGAGTGTTAAAGACACCAAAAAACAAGAAGAAAAAACTGTTTTTATTTTGTCTTTTATTTTGTATGTATGTATACGATTTAAAAGATTTTACCTTGTCAGCTAATTTATTGATACGGTTTTTTATTTGTTCGAAACGATAAGCAATAGCTTTGCTGACCAACATTATAAAAAGATCCATGTAGTTCCATACAAATGTACAAGAGCCATTTACAAGCTATGCATGTAGTAAAATATGTTAGTATTTAACTAAATAGACGTTTAGGTAAAAATAAAAATTTTGAATATTAATAATTTATAGTTTGGAATACCTATTGAAAAAAGGAATAAGTCTTTAAGTCAATATGGCATCCTTGTAAAAAGGATTTCTTTACAATCCTAATCTAGAATCCTAATGTTCGAACTTTTTTTAAACTTTTTCTTTTAAATGAAGATCTTTAGCCTAAAATCCTTATTTATATTAATAACTGAAATTTTATTAAAGGCTTTTTCGGTAATTCCGCATAGAAATTTGTCAAATGAGACCTTAATAGATCTACAAAAACTATTATGAATATAGGCCTAAGTCAGTAGTCCTAAGTCTTCTGTTAAAAAAAATCAAAAAAATACCAAAATAACAAAAAAAAGATTATGAGCGTATTGTCCATACATTCTCAAACCCTTTAATCTAATAGTTTTAAGTTCAAAAAAATGTTTTTAAAATCTTGTAAAAAAAAACACATTTAAAACGCAGGTCCTACTACACGTTCTACAACAATTCAGAGCTACAAGGTTGCCACTGTAGTTGAAAATTAAAAACAAAAAAAAATTAACTCGTTTGCGGTACAAATTTCTATTTTAACATACAATCACAAATTGAATTAAAATCGTGATGTACAATATTTTGCAAGAAAAGAACTTAATAATACTTATTTTTTTAAGGGGTGTTTATTTTAATGCACATACAGGGTTATAAATAGACAGGTAACTTCAGTTTATTATTATTAAAAACGCCAATGCGTAGGCTTTCATGAAGTAAAGCTTTTTACATTTGAAATTAACGTTGCTATATAGTTATTAAAGGAAATTTATAAAGTTTAATTGCTTTCGATTTTTAATTGATTTTCAAACAGTAACAATTTTTGATTATGTTAAAACAAATACATAAATATTTTTTCGGTCCTAACAAATTGCAAAGTCGCTAGATGTTTAAACAAATTTTGTAAATTAAAAACAAAATTGATTTAAGTTCAACTTTTCAAGCATTTTTTGTAAGAAAGTTTGGCTATTCAAACGTAATTTATAATAAAATCCCTAGAGCAATTCTTACAAAATTCAATTCTGATTAATATCTAGTCAAATCGGATAACTAATTCTATGGTTATGAGACAATCTTTGAAGCAACAAATTAAAAAAAAATTTAAGAAAAACTAATCCATAGAACTTTAAATTTCGACTGTGTTTGTATATGGAGGATCATAACACATCAATAAATAAAGTGGTCATCAAATGTAATTTTACTTCTTGCATAGTTTTAATAGCCAAGTTAGTAGACCTTAATTTTATACTTCTAAGCTCAGAATCAAAAAAAACTATGACAAAATTCCAAAAATGTAAAACATTACCTTTTGTACAATTATTTAATTTTCGACCTATATCTGTGTCAGTGTTCCTGGGTTTTAAATTTCTAAGCTAATACCCCCAAAAAATAAAAACATGACAATAAAAGTACGTTTTGTCTACTAAGATTACTTTTGATTTATACCTAGGTTAATATACCTTAATTTTATATTTTAAAAATTATTGGTTTTGTTGTAACAAAAAGTACCCCAAAAGTACCAATATATAGTTGTTATCGTTTTTGACCGGGTAACGTAGGAGAAGATAGACACAAAAAAAACGGCTCTTATTAATTTTAACTTTGCAAAACCCAGGCACTTTCTTTATCTCAACTCTGGACACTGGCATAAGGTAATTATCCCTTAATAAAACTTATCTACTATGAGTAAAAGAAGAAGAAGACTAATTGACCCCCTAATGTTGACGGCCACCGCAAACGTTTTAGGGATCATGAATTGCGAATCTGCACCTGAAAATTGGGACTTGACCTCAAAACTATAATGCCGCTATTTCCGCCTTGAAAGTTTGATCGGAAAGAAATCACAGCTACAGCGAAAGGCGACGCGCTGTATTATAGCTGACATGACACAAGACATGAGTTTGGCTGTCGACTCGTAGTTAGCCGGAGACTCAAACACCAGTTTCCAGATTTACTTTGATGGATAAAATGCTAGCCACAATTTGCATAAAAGCCAAATTCTGCATTATCAGCCTCATTTGTGCCCACGCGCCGAAAGATTTATATATACTTTATGAATGCCTAGAACGTAGCATACAACCGCTTTTTCAACTATGACATTAAAATCGCCTTAGGAGACTTTTATGCGAAAGAAGAAAGGAAACATATCTTTGGTTCAAGAATTGGAAGCATCCGATAACAGAATGAGGCCAGTAGACTTTGCCGCAGCTAAAATATATAAAAATTAGCAGTAACAGGTTTTGACATTTCGAAGATTGCATAAAGTACCGAAAACGTATTCAATTTTTTTCGAGATCTGTCAAATGCCATTTGAAAAATGTTTATATCTTTTAAGGCCTAGAAGTTTCTTAAAGTGTCTTAAAATTATTCAAAATATATAGTTTACTTCTTTTATCTGCAAGGGTCCAAACTGTCGAACCTTTATATATCCTGGCTGGCAAAGAAGTTCAAAAGTACCTAGAACGGACTAACAAATACCCAGAAATATAAGACGTACAAAAGATGAAGTAAAGGCATGAGTGCTACTGATAATAAACTGTCGCCTTATTCTTAAATACGCTTAAGCTAAATCTCTATCGCTAAAAATCTAAAAAAAAAAACTTTTGAGAAATTTCAGTCGATATTTGAAGTAGTACAAAGAATTTCTCCATATGTATGTGTTATCTGTAATTAAAATCTTTTAACATAAATTGATTGACTTTTTGGAGATTTTATGTATTATATTTATATTATTTCTCTCAAATCACAATACATACGTCTGAATATAAAAATACCTTACTAAATGTTAACTAAATACAAACACACATCCATACGTACAAACAACTAAGGCTGCCATCATATAAATATGTCGCCATAATTTCAGCGGTTAATGGTTCAATATATTACAACATCTTAATTATATGTTTTTTTATTAAAATACAGAAGTGTGTAAGTCTGTGTGTAGCAAAAATTAAGCAAAAAATTGTTTGTGAGTAAACAAATTTTCCTTCAGTAAGTTAACCTACTGGTCAGTTACGTTTTTCTTTTGTATAAAAAGCCTTCTTTTTCTTTGACTTTAGACTAGACTAGGGACTTAGTTAAAAGGGACATTATGAAATTTGCTATTATCTTACTTATAAGCTGTGTTCGCACAAAATTTTAGACCTGACGGAAAATAGAACATACCAAAAAAACATAAAAAACGCACAAAAGACTAAAGTGCAAAGTCGAAAATCTCATCCATGGGGTCTGCGCGAAGAGCCAAAAAAATATTAAGAGAATTCAAGTAATCCGTAAATTTTTACTTAACACTGAATAGTTAATAGTTAATTTTGTTTCGATTTTACTGAATTCACCCCAGTACAAATTTATTATTACCTGGTAATTTTCAGTAACCAGTAAAAACTCACAGATAACTGAATTCTATCTAAATGAAGTAAATATATAATTAAATATGTTCATGTATGTCTGGTGCATGTAAAAATATCTTTATAATTATTTTCACAGACCAAAACATCTAGCATTTGTGTAGATAAAGGCAAAAAAAATAATAAGTAAATTTTGACATAAACTTACCATTATATATATTCCAACACAGAAATTATAGGAAAGAATTTCAAAAACATAACTATAAGTTCGGCGTATATAATCCTCAAATGAAACCTCTTCTGTAAAGTTATGAAACGGTGCACATAGCTCAATACTTCGTTTGTAGCTAAGAATAGCTGAACTCAAAAAGAAAGCGTGTTCAACTAAAATAAGGAACACAATCTCTAGTAAAATATTTTAATAAATTTTCTTTAAATCTTACCAGCTGAGCCGATAACAATAAGTAAAGCCGAAATACGCACTCTGCTGGCCAAAGCCTTTTTAGGCATTTCATAGGGTTTTTGGGTAAATATTGTTTCAACTTTAGACCAATAGCGCATAATTTTGGGCCAACGTTGAGCCAGTGAGGCAAACAGAAATAAACTGCATTGTACACAACCAAAGAAAACTAGACCAACTATTAAAAATTAAAATAAATTAATTTGTTAAATTAAAAAAAAAAGTGCTTTAAAAACAAAACTTACCACAATTCTTGGCATTTATGCCCTCTTTCATTAAAAATTTAAGCATGGTAAGTGTTAAAACTGAACTCGAGCAAAACAAAAATATGGTATAAATCACATGTATAGATCTAAAGGAAAATCTTAAATATTTTGGATTTGAATTTAAGACTCCCATGACCGGCATTAATCCAAAACATTGACCCAAAAATATAACTTTAAAAAAAGAGAGGCATGATATCTCTTTTAAATACTTTTTTTTTGAAATAATATTTAAAGAACTTACTTGGTCTTGCTGCTATTTGAAAAGTATCTTCAATGCTATTTTTCACATCACCTTTATCATTTTCGTTGCCACTTTCTTCTACCAAATAATTTTTGTTGGGTTTTATAAAACTAAAGTTTAAATTTTGTGCAAATATATTTTCTACTGGTGTCTTGTTGTTTCTCAAGAATACAACTTTGTCCTTTTTAACACTTTTGACATTCTGAACTGAATATCGTTCATTTAACGGTGTTTCATTATCTTTAACTTCTTCCACATCATAAAATTCCTTTAGTGACGAATTATGTAAACTTTTTTCCTCGCCACTTTTTGTTTTTTGTTTATTTGAAATACTTGAAATTTTACTTTGATTATTCATGACAATTTTAAAAAAACTGTTGGTATTAGAATAGATATTAAAATCGTCTTTATTTTCTTTTAAAAATTTTTGCAACTTTTCCCGTGTAAGCATTTTTATCATAACACTGTCATCGTTGTTGGTGTTAAAGAATTGTTTAGAGAAATAAATGTTTTTATGAATTAAACCATAGTTTTTAAACGCTTGAGGGCTTTTGCCCTTCTCTATTTAGATTTCGCAAAAAACGACAACATTATAAATATTTGATTTATTAAACATCGGTTGTGTATAAAAGACAGCAGCACCGTCAATGTTTATAAGCGATTGTCATGCAAATATTGCAAAAATATATGTGAAGGTGAATATGCAGTGCACTATGGGCTTAATGACCAGTTGCTGATGCAAAGATTTTTCAAACGTCAGATCAGCTGTTTTAAAGTTTTATTATAAGGTAGTTACTTTGTAGCAGGCTTGCAATCGATAGCAGTTATAGTTAAGATTGTTAAGATATATCGTATCAGAAGCATCATGAAATTGGTACATATGTTTGTAAAAGGGGCTCCAACTTTATCAATTTTTTTTTGAAATGCAGACATTATACTTTGGTGACTTGGTAGCCGGTTTGAAGCTAAAAGCCATTAGAGCTTAAGGAATATAACGAATATTTTTGCTTCTATCCAGCTGGTTGTTTTTCGAAACGTAGCATTTTACTAAAATTAATTTGCAGCAGTTTCGCAGTTGATAGCTGTAATAGTTTTCAGGATAAAACGCATTTACACATACGTTTACTACGTACGCATTAGAGCTTTTACTCCCTTTGTTTCTATTCAACCGATCTCTTAAAACATGGGCACCATAGTTTAAATATTTAATAGCAGGCTCAAACTCGTTCGCTGTAATAGTTTCCTAAATATAACGCATTAATACTTTCGTAAATTAGTTCCGTTTGTATTGGGGTTATGTTTGCTCCCACGTCTATTAAAATAGTTTTTTTTAGTAGAAATTATATTTCATTTCATTTCATTTCATTTATTCATTACAATATGTAATACAAAGCCTTTAGAGGCCAAAAAACAATATTACATAACAGAAATATAATACCTGCCATACAACTAATTAGAAAAAATAAATAAAAAAAATAATAATAAATACATTTTCATTAAACTACCTTATATATAGTAACAAAATAATACACCTGAGTTCAGCAGGCGTATCAAAATAAAAATTATAACTATTATAACTAAGGTTATAATAGCCATAGTCTTAAGCTCCCCAGCCAATAAAAAGAAAAATTAAAAAGAAAACAGTAATACAGTAATACAGTCCCAATCAGTAGCAGAACCAAAAAAAAAAAATAAAACAGATGATAAATAAATAATAATCTTAATAATTCAATTAATTAAATAATTAATTAATTAATTAATTAAGATGGCCTAACAAGCTTCAACCGAAAAACGTTACTCGAATGCGAAAAAACACGCAAAGGAAGAGGCAAGTGATTCCACCACCGTGCAACTCTGACCCTAAACGACCTCTCAAATAAGGAAGAAGAAATTTTCGGAATAATTAGTTGAGGATTTCTAGTTGAACGAGAGAAAATAAACAAGTTGTATAATGGTAAAGGTCGGTTCAGCTTAATGACTTTGTAAAATAAAATCAAATTCCGATTCATAACGAATTCTTCAAAACTACACCCAAGGAAATCATTTACAAAGCTCGATATATGGATATTACGTCGAACATTATAAATAAATCGAACAACTACGTTTACCAGGCGACGAACTCTAGCCATATGCACTGAGCACATACCAGAATAAACTTCGAATCCATATAAAATTAAAGACATTAACAAAGCCCATGCTAGACGGATCCTAACACGAAAGGGCAGAAAAAGGTTAGCCGAATAAATTCTACGTAATACATCAAAGAGCTTACGACTTAACAAATTAATATGAATAGAGAACGTGAGTTTATTGTCCAGAATAACCCCCAAGCACCTAATGTGATCTACAAAATCAATACGTACTCCATCTAAAAATACATCAAGGTCAAAAATAAAACGATCAGTAGGCCCAAACATAATAGCCTTGGTTTTAGAAGGGTTCAAGGACAATGAGTTGTAACGAGTCCATTCAAAAACACGTCCCAACGAATAGTTGATGTTATTCTCCAAAACATCCTCAAAATAAAAAGAGCCAGTAAATAAAATAAAAACATCATCAGCAAATAAATATGTCTCACACAAAGTTGAGTTCACAAAGGTAGGCAAGCTATTAATGTACAACATAAACAAAAGAGGGCCCAAGACAGAACCCTGAGGAACTCCAGAAGAAAGAGAAAGTAAACCCGAACTAACCCCATTCAAAACAGAAAATTGAGACCTTTCAGTTAAATAGGAAAACACCAGCTTGCAGGCAGATCTTGAAAAGTTAAACTCATTTTTAAGTTTCTCAATTAAGACTTTATGGTTAATTGAGTTAAATGCTTTAGAGAGATCAAGAGAAACAAGAACACTAAGATTACCCTGGTTGACATTCTGCCTAATTCTCTCGGTTAAAGTGAGAAGTAAGGAAGTCGTGTTGAAACCTTTACGAAATGCATACTGGTTCTGATAAATATCATTCGAAACTAAATTAAGTATTTGGTCTTTGATGATGTGCTCAACAACTTTTGACAATGCAGGAAGTAAAGAAATAGGTCGAAGATCCTCAGGACCATGAGGCACCCTACACTTAGGAATGGGAACAACTCTAGCAGTCTTCCAGTAGGCAGGAAAATCAGATGAAGTCAATATAGTATTCACTAAAAATAAAATATACTCTGAAACAAGTGGATAAACAATTTTAACAAACCTTATTGAAATTTCATCAACGCCAACTGATCTAGATTTAACTCTATTCAACGCATCAAAAAGTTCGTGCTCCGCTACACAACGAAAAGAAAACGAGTTACTAGAGCTTTGAAAACTATTAAAATCTAAAACAGCTTGACTTGGAGAAGAGCCAGACGAAGCAAAAAAATCATTCAATTGATTAATATCCCCATCAAAGCATACCTGATCGTTACCTACCCCCCCAGTGCCTTTCAACACCTTCCAAAGACCAGCAGAATCCAATCCATAAAAAAGGTTTGAATAATGCCTTCCTTTAGCTCTACGAATTATATTTTTTGCCCTATTCCGAAGCTTGCAGAAAACTTTCCAGTTGGTCCCAGAACGATCAGAACGATAAGCACGAAAAGCCAAATCTCTAAGAGAGCGGGCAAAAACAATTTCTCGGGAGTTAATCCAATTGTCATTACTGTAACGAACTTTTCGTTTAACCACCGGAACAAAGTTATACAGTGAAGTCAAAAGATTACTTATAAAACAGCATTGAAAATTAGCATCACCATTATAAAACTGAGTAAAATCACAATCAGACAGGCATGGAATAGGCCATTCCAATCAATTGAGTTGAAATCACGATATTCATAGTATTCAACAACCCGGTCAACTTTTACACGAAAAGACAAAAAAATTAAATCATGATATGAAATCGAAGGACATTGCATTTGATCCGAACATTCAACTGAAGATATGTCACTTACTAACCAAAAATCAATAAGCGAAGTAGACCCGTGAGCAACGTCAAAATGGGTTGGCCTTGAATTATGAAATACAGATAAATTACACCTTAAACAAAGAGATCGCATAGAAATTGATTTGCTGATATCAAACATATTCCAGTTAAAATCACCAACAACTATTAAGTTAGAATATTGAGAAAAGAGCTCATAATGAAGATTTTCAAAAGCTAAAACATCACCATGAGGTAGATACACAACACCAAAAAGATATTTAGAGTTATTAAAACAAAATTCAATAAACAAGGATTCACAAACTCCCAACTCAGAAACCTGAAACACCCTTTTAAACTTAATTTTTCTGGAAATATAAATGCCAACACCACCACCCCTTGAGCCCAACCGATCATTCCTACAAAACTTAAAACCAGAAATCTCAACACTTCGATCTGAGACATGAGGCTTAAGCCAGGTTTCAGTAACAGCAAATACATCTAAAAAGGAATTACTCACCAAAGCCCTTAACTCATCAATCTTTGAATAGTTAGCCGAAGGTTTAATACTCTGACAATTTATATGAGCAGAGTTAAAGTTCTGGGCATGAGGTTGCAATGAGGCTCGGAAAAAATTGCTACTGACAGTAGGACCATAATTAAAGTCATCCGCCATCTAAATAAACAACAAGGATTATGGTGGGGAACCAATTATGACGAAAAGAAAAAAGATAGTTATTAAAAAACATAACAATAATCAATACTAACTATAATATACAATAATATACAGCTAATCATATAGAGTTAACAGTTAACCATATAAAGTTAAAAACATAAGTAAATGAGATCCAATAAAAAAATATTCACAGATATAAAATATATCGCTTTAAAATAAAATTAATTTTAAGCTACAAAATTACACTTCAGAAATACTATTTAAGCCAATTCTTAAGAGTAATTTGTACAAAATCATCATAGATAGCAACAAAACGATTATTAACAACTTCAATCCAGAAAAAAAATCTATGATTTTATATTAGGAAAATTTAGGAAATATTATCTGTTTTAAAATTATACCTTACTATTAAATAATGAAGTACATTCAACAGCATTACAAACCACGGTATTACCATCAGCCATAGTTATTCTCGCTTTAAGGTTATCACTGTTTATAATCTTAAACTTGGTTATCAGCTTTTCCCGCAACAGCTTTCTACAAACTCCATTCAATTTTCCAGCAGCAGGCCCGAAATGATCATTTAAATAGATTCTCAGATCAACATTACCTTCAACAACATCCCGAACCTTTAAGGAACGCTTCTTAAAGTAGGCGCTCATAATACTGTCCCGAAGAAACACGCTATTAAATTTGACGAGCACTGCTCCACCTTTCTTCATATAGCAGATATGCTGAACATCACTTTTTGATATGGAAAGGTTATAGAAGGCCCCAATTTTACAAATGGGATCAAACAGATTGTCCATACCAAGCGGAAGACCGCTAACAACAATGTCAGCGCGATTCAGGCGTCTGTGCAACACATTGTTATCAACCTCTAATGCAGCGATTCTGGAGTTGGTGGCCGTATCAATGTTTTTGATAAGTTTGTTGCAATCAACTATCTCAACCTTCATATTCCTCAAACACGAAGACATATCAGACCTAAAACTTTTGGCAGTGTCAGATAACGCCTGTCTAATAGACGCTTGCTCTTTGTCAATCTTCGTAATGAAGTTATCAATTTTGTCATTCAAGCTGCCCAAATTATTCTTGGCTGAGCTCTGTTCATGCTCCACTTTACTTATAAAAGAGTCGATCATATTTTTGAGCGCAGAGATATCATTCTTAACGTCAGCTCGGGGGTTTATGCTACAGGCCATACATGTATAAGACAATTGCTTATTACCTTTCAAAACAGCTAAATCGTCCCCAGAAACACCACAACATGGAACATGGAGCCATAATGTACAAGCGCAACATTGAATACTAGCTTGAGTTTTGCTAATACTTTCAGAACAGGCCCCACACTTATATGTTTTAGTAATCGGCATTGTAAATTGTGAATGTTCTTAAACAGCAAAATGGCGACAAATACAAAAAAACCAAGCACAGCAACCAGCAGATGACTTCCAATCAACACACTTTATGTAAATGAGCAACTTTTCAATTAAACTTCAACGATACACTTTAAAGATAATTATCCAAAGTGAAAAACTTTATTTTTTTATTTTTTGAACAAATAAAATGATAAAATAAGAAAAACGATTAGCTGTATACCAAAAATGCTTCTATTCAGGCATAGCGTTACCAGATCAGTACTTTGTGGCAGATTTTAAATGGGTATCTGCAACAGTTTTTCAAATAGAGGGCATAAAAATTTTAATAAACTTGGTCTGCTGGTATGGGAGCTACCACTCTTCTTGCTTATTCTCAAACTTTTTTTCAATAAGAAGGCAACATATTGGAATTACTTTGTAGCAGGTCTTAAGTCGAAAGCTGCAATAGCGCATAAATTTAATATATTTGTTCCATTGTATGGTGCTTTCAATTATTTGCCCCATCCAATTAATTTCTTATTCAATTTATTTAAAAAGATTAAAGCCCACAAAATGCTCACTAGGCATGGCCCACCTTTTGACAAGTTTTTTTTACCTAAAGCAAGCGTTGTCGTAAGCGCATTGACTTAAAATATTTCCAGACCTTTTTAGTGCTGAATGAAAAGTACTTAGTTACAAAACACATACAGTACTGGATATTTTTTTAAAAGAATGGGTTGATGGCCGTTTTTATAATATAAATTGTGGAAAGAGTTAAATATGTTTTATTAAATAGCTACCTTCTTTAATTTATTGCCTTAAAATAGTCTCTAATTCTATAGTGCATTGTAGAAAAAATTGCAGAAAATTTTATGTAAAAATATTAGGGTGACCATGCGAATATTAAAAAAAAAATTTCGATCAAAAAATAACAGAGTTAAAAATTGCTCACTCACTTCTCATTCGTGAAAACGAGTGTGAGCGCTGTGTTTACTGCAGCAATTTTTCATTAATGAATGAGTTTTTAAAAAACATTTTGTGCCTTCTCACTCTCGAGCGAGAAAAAAAAAATTTTTTTTTCACCAGTCATAAATGAGAAGTGAAAAGAAAAAATATTTTTTTCTTTTCACGAACATAAATGAAAAGCATCAAATTCGAGTACTTCTCATAAGTGAGAAATCATAAATGAATTTTTTCGCGAAGCATTCATAAATGTGTACACATAAAATTTTTTGGTCATGTTACTGGTGCTGCCATATGTAAAAATTTGTTGCATATTTTTTGAAATGCTTAAAAAAAGTAGGAATAATATTTTTTTTTTAAAAACATGTTTTTAATAAATTAAAAAACCAGGCACTGTTATACGTTGTGGTTTATTTGCATTTATTTAACTTCATTTCATTTAAATTTTTCAATGAATCAGATTTAATGATTTTAGTAATAAAAATATGCGGTTAAGGTTTCACAAAAAGGGAAGCATTACTCCAGTGACAAACAAAAGCATCGTCACCATTACTTTGTATATCTTGTTTGTGAAGTAGTTTGTAATGTCTTTTGATATTTCCCTTCTCTTTCTAACTAAGTTCCTTTTTGCACGATTCTATTACGCAAATACTTTTTTTGAAGATGCATCGTACAACACATATTTTTCAAAATTAAATTGTCTTTTAGGCATTGTTTGTTATTCGTTTTACGCTATTTAAAATCCAAATAAGGAGCTTTTACAAACGTTTAATGTTTATATTGCAAAAAACATAGAGCTGTTACAGACACTCATGCAAATTTTAAAAGGATTGGAAAAAATTGCATTCGGCTTTACCACCATTAGAGATAATTGTTCATCATTTAATTTTGTTTGGGATTTTCCACTAATTTGGAAAGTATTTAGTACCTGCCTGTCTGTCATCCTTTTAGGTATTAGGTATATTGTTACAAAAAATTGTGGTGGTTATTATACAATACACACGCAAATCTTTTTATGTATAACAGTTTAAAACTTTACCTTTCAGGTCAATTAAATAGAGCCTAAGAGTTTGAAGGAGTTCCATTAGCAAAAGTAAGGTAAATTAAAAAAAAAGAGCAGTTACGACCTTGAACACAATACATACGAAATACTTTTTTTTATTAGAAAACGTCAATTAAAAATTTAGGAAAACAGTTCAAAAATATTTTTAAAGATTGCTATGAAAATTTGTGTCAGTGAAGACTATAATATTTCTAAAAAATCACAACATAAAATATAATGTATTATTTAAGTTTCTTAACAAAAACAATTTTTTTATAAATATGACTTTTTCACAATAAAAACTGCTATAAGTAATCCTTTATGTTAATATTTATTTATTATTGTTTATAAACCTACATATCGATTCCTCAGTATAAAAATGAAGTAACGCAATTCTTTTAAAATAGCTTTTTTGCCTTACTCTGGGAAACAAACGTAATTTTTATTATAAATTTGTGATTGTTATTTTATTTAAAAATATATTTCTTTTTTTCAAAAAGCATTAAAAGTCACTTAATTAAAAATAAATCAAAATAAAGATGTGTAGTATTTTTTAAATTTAACAACATATAAGTATATACAAGCAGCAAAATAAAAAAAAAAATATGTAAATGCAAGAATTTTTTTACTCTTATTGGGAGTACAAATTCCACACGCTTAAAAAATTATTTTCCGGCAACTCTGTTACAAAGCGTGAAAAATATTAAAGCAACACTCGCACTCGTAAAAGAATGAATCGAAAGTGAAAAGAAGAAATTTCTCATTCATTTGTGAGTGAGAAATAAAATTTGGTTTTTATTTTTCATTTGTGATTTGTGAGCGTGAAAAAAAAACGACAAACTTCTCATAAGTGAGTGAGGGTTGGCAAAAATTTTTTCACGCTCTTTTATGAACGTGAGAAGAAAAAATTTTTTTTAGAATTTTTCATTCTCGAGATTTTTCATGAATGGTGTTTTTTTATCGCTCACTCTTGAGAAAATTTGTACTCTGAAAAATAAACATAATAAGATTTAAAAGGTAGCATATTGATGACTTGAAGGGCGTAACTAGATTTTTTTTGTCACTTAACACAAGAAGAAAAACTCTTCGGAAAATTTTTTAAGACTTTAAAAACAAAATAAATTTAAATGCAAGTTTTAATAAATAGAGGCAACCTATGCTTATCTTAATTAAAATAAATATAGTCGTTTTTTTGCTTATTTGGGCAATCAAATGTCAAGGGTTTGCCTAAATAAGCAAAAAAACGACTAACGCCATCAAGATGATGTACATTATATGAAATATTGTTGTAGAAACTTTTTAAAAGTATTTCATTAAGAATTTCTACTAAACATCATTGTAATTTTTTGATATTTTAGCTTTACCAAATCGGATAGCAAAAGCAAAAATTGTATGGAAAACGAATTAAAAATTCTTTGTCTTTACAAAATAAACTTAAAAAAAAACATTTGCAGAGTGATGCCTCTAGTATAAATAACAATTATTCCTTTAATTATTTCAAAACTTCTTTAATTTATTTTATAAGTGACATCAATGTTATTAGAACCTTAGAAATTTAACTAAGTTTTAAAGCTTATTTTCAAAATTTAAGCTCAATTCACAAAAATGTGGATAAATGAAATGAAACAAATATTTTTAGAAAAAAATTTAAATCTTTACTATAAACAAAGAACATTTTTTTAATCGTATCATATAAGAAACGAATAAAAACAGTATTGAAAACAACATTTATAAATTTATTCTTATAGTGTATGAGTTATTTGCTTTGCTTTTAAGGAAAATTTTATTTTAATTACAGTGCACTCGCGAAAACGTGAACACTCGAAAGTGTGAACGTCTCAGAAACGTGAACTAATTTATTTTTCCACGGAGTATTCTAAAACGTAAACAAAATCTGAAAGCTGTAAAACGTGAATACTTTTCATTTATTATTTTTGACTCTGTTTTTAAATTGGGAAATCCTCGAATAACATGTTACTTGTTTGTTTACATATGATTAAACGTTTTTTTTTTTCATTTATGTATGCGTTGACCTGTTGACATTGCTATGTAGATGAGGCAAGTGATTAAAAAAATTTAATTCGTGAAATTGAAAAATGTCATTAAAAAAACCTAAAGTTTTAACTTTAAAAGATAAAGTTGATATTCTTGAATTATCGCAAAAGGGGTACAGTGCTAGTGGCTTGGCAAGAAAATATGGAGTTACCAAAGCAACAGTTTCTTCTTCTATTAAAAAGAAAAAACGGGAAATTACTAATCGTGTAAATAATACTCTTTATGGCACTGGAAAGCGTAAAACATTACGCGCTTCTGAACTTCCGAGAATGGAAAAAAGTCTTTATAAATGGTTCCTTCACATGCGGAATAAAAAAAATGCCGGTTATTGGACTGATGTTAAAAGCCAAAGCTTTAGAAAATTCACGTTCAAACTAAAGAAAATGATCGTGGCTTTAACGCCAGTGACGGATGGCTCCAAAAATTTATACAAAGGTTCGGTGTTCGCCTTCTTAAAATTTCCGGAGAAAAACTTTCTGCGCAGTCACAACTTGTTAACCCATTTAAAAACAAGTTAAGGACAAAAATGGAAGAACTATCTCTACGTGAAGATCAGCTTTATAATGCTGACGAATCAGGGTTATATTGGAAGCAGTTGCCAGATAAAACATATATATAAATAGGGTAACTTTTTGTTTTAAATTTAGGTACTCGATAACGTGAACAAACTCGTAAATATGAACTGCCTTGGTAAAAATTAGTTCACGTTATCGCCAGTTCACTGTATTGTAAACGAGAATCAAAATAAAAAACAAGTAAGAGCGCTATATTCGGCTGTGCCGAATCGTTTATACCCTTCACATTGGTCTTTTAATATACCCAGCCGAATTATTTTGCACTGCAAATAATATAATAAAAAACCTTGTGCGAGTTTTAAGCCCATAGAAAACTTTACAAAATGTTAACGTTCGTATGAATAATAGAAATAGATGAAAAAGGTTTGAGGTCAACAGTAATAAAAGTTTTTGACATTATTTATAATAAAAGGTTAATAAAAGTTGTTAATTTTTATGGGATGTTCTAGTCCCCCTGCTCCTCTTCAAATTTTTTTTCCAAAATGTATGAATTATTAGATTATTACTTTTTGTAGAACATTTGATTTCGATATCTGTTATAGTTTCCGAGATATAGCTTATCGAAAATTTCATAAAAATTGTGAATTTGTATGGAAGCTACCCCTTGTTCACCAGCCACCCAAAAAATTTTTACTTCAAAGCGTAGGTTTTGTTGTCCAATTACTTTTTGTAAAATATTTGATTTCGATATCTCTAACAGTTTCCGAGATATAGCGTATCGAAAATTTTAAAAAAATTGTTAATTTGCTACCCCATATTCACCGCCCACCCAAAAAACTTCTACTTCAAAGCGTAGGTTTTGCTGTCCATTTACTTTTTGTAGAATATTTGATTTTGATATCTTTTACCGTTTCCGAGGTAGAGCGTATCGAAAATTTTACAAAAATTGTGAATTTGTATGGGAGCTACCCCATATTCACCCCCCAACCAAAAAAATGGTTCTTCAAAGCGTAGGCTTTGTTGTCCATTTACTTTTTGTAGAATATTTGATTTTGATATCTTTTACCGTTTCCGAGGTAGAGCGTATCGAAAATTTTACAAAAATTGTGAATTTGTATGGGAGCTACCCCATATTCACCCCCCAACCAAAAAAATGTTTCTTCAAAGCGTAGGCTTTGTTGTCCATTTACTTTTTGTAGAATATTTGATTTTGATATCTTTTACCGTTTCCGAGGTAGAGCGTATCGAAAATTTTACAAAAATTGTGAATTTGTATGGGAGCTACCCCATATTCACCCCCCAACCAAAAAAATGTTTCTTCAAAGCGTAGGCTTTGTTGTCCATTTACTTTTTGTAGAATATTTGATTTTGATATCTTTTACCGTTTCCGAGGTAGAGCGTATCGAAAATTTTACAAAAATTGTGAATTTGTATGGGAGCTACCCCATATTCACCCCCCACCAAAAAAATTTTTGTTTCAAAGCGTAGCTTTTGCTGTCCAATTACTTTTTGTAGAACATTTTATTTCGATATCTGTTACAGTTTCCGAGATATAGCGTATCGAAAATTTTACAAAAAATGTGAATTTGTATGGGAGCTACCCCATATTCACCCCCCACCAAAAAAAATGTTTACTTCAAAGCGTAGCTTTTGCTGTCCAATTACTTTTTGTAGAACATTTTATTTCGATATCTGTTACAGTTTCCGAGATATAGCGTATCGAAAATTTTACAAAAAATGTGAATTTGTATGGGAGCTACCCCATATTCACCCCCCCCCAAAAAAATTTTTACTTTAAAGCGTAGCTTTTGCTGTCCAATTACTTTTTGTAGAAGATTTTATTTCGATATCTGTTACAGTTTCCGAGATATAGCGTATCGAAAATTTTACAAAAATTGTGAATTTGTATGGGAGCTACCCCAAATTCACCCAAAAAAAAAAATTTTTACTTCAAAGCGTAGCTTTTGCTGTCCAATTACTTTTTGTAGAACATTCTATTTCGATATCTGTTACAGTTTCCGAGATATAGCGCATAAAATATTTCACCAAATTCGTGCAATTGTAGGAAAACTACCACTTCCCCTGATCCTATCTGAAATTTTCATTATTTAGGCGCCTACTTTAAGAGTATCCGTTCCAAGTTTTGTGGCAATATTGACTAAATTTACTGAGATATATAGGGATATATGCACGGATTTTGTCCTAAAAAAATGGGTTACTTTGGTTTTTCGCTTGTATCTCGGTCAATAGTGAACCGATTTTGCTGATTTTAAATAACGATTGTTAGCGGGATATTTCTAATCGTTTGACACCATTAGCTGGTCTGTATCTTTTTTTTGACTCCGGAAACTTGATTTCAACAGACGGACAGACGGACAGACAGACAGACAGACAGACAGACAGACAGACAGACAGACAGACAGACAGACAGACAGACAGACAGACAGACAGACAGACAGACGGACATGGCTATATCAACTTCCCTATCTATAAGGATCCAGAATATATATACTTTATGGGGTCGCAAATGGATAATAAAGAAATTACAAACGGAATGACAAACTAATATATACCCTTATCACTATGTGAAGGGTATAAAAAGGAAAAAGATATTCCGTTTTCCTTTCTCATAAACATCTAAGTTAGAAAGGTGATGCTTACAGCCAAAAGACACTACTACCGTTCAAAGAGTACTGATGACGAAACTGCGCAGCTGCTTTCGAAAATGAGTTCTACTAGGCTTGTTTTGGGGTAAAAACCATGCTTTATTTTGCTTTTTTCAATATATATTTTTATGCGTATAGTTAATATTTATTCTTTTAAGGTAATAAATACCACTTATACGCTTACGTATACATGTACATATACGTATACTCAGGTGCAATTCGAAAATTCAGATTTTTGTTAACATGATATATTGATTCATTAAAAATGAAGACTTAGATATTCTGGATAATTATTATATGCATAATTAGTATTTTTATTTAATTTATTTAAAAAACTGCGCTTACGAAGAAACAGATTACTTGCTAGATATTGAAATTAGTCCAGCCAGTACAAGACTAAATCTCAATTCTCAGATCAAAGTACACATCAATTTCGATAGTTTAAACTAAAGGCATGACTGCTCTCTTCTTTAAATAAGAGATTCCGCCATTTTATAATATATTTCAAGTGAGTAAATGTGCTTTCAGCCTACTTTTGTTTAAGTGCCTAAAAGTTATCTTTACCTATCAGGTTAAACTGTATAGAGAATTATAGTTTTCAATGCATACCTACGTGCTATTATAAAATTGTATTTACACCATAGATATCTAAACACACCTAGATATCTGCTTGTTGAAATTACGGACATTAAGAAAGCATATTTTGAACTGCTGGTTAAGTTGTTTAGTGGTGCTCATCAAATACAGAGTTGGTCCTAGGATACAACTTTAGGGTAAGCCAGCCTATTTTGACTGAGTTCAACTTAAGACAGGCATTTATTTTATAAAAATTTAATGTGTAGTTCTAATAACTTAAAACATATCCACAAAAGTAATATAGAAGTGAAAGTCCTAATCTTCATTAAACTTTAATTTTCTGTTTCTGGTACTTTAATTTACGCTGATATCAGTAACATAAAGAAGACAATAAATATTTTGCTTTCGCCCTCCTGTTACTTATTTTCTTATCATCAAATCCAACTCTAGAATTTAAAACTAAAAATTCTAACTGTTACCAATAACTATTGTCATGATTATTTTAAAATAGACGAAAACTCGTTAAACCGCTTAAAATATTTTTTAAAACTAAAGGAGCTTCTTTTAACTAAAGTTATAAAAACGATTCAAGCTAAAATTATTTTTCTAATTAGTCATTGTTATATCAAATTAGTTAACACTTAAATGAAAGCAAATATTTGTTAAAAAACTGTTAATTAAACACTATTAAATATTTTATCGCTTAACAAAATCAGCATGCAATTGCAAAAATACGTACTTTTCATACACGCATATATACCCATGCACGCGACCATCCACAGGAAGATTTCTAATATAAATAGACATAACAGTTAGTCTGTTGTTTAAACTATAGGCAAAAGGTCCTGTTATCTAATGCTTTAAAAATAATGACTTTTAGCAGAGATTTAATTTGGACAAATTGGAAAAGTAAGCACGATTTGCGTAGAAAAGTTTTTTCCAAACATTTTGTCTTACATTCGGTAAAGGAGTTTGAAAACCTAGATACATTTCATCGGGCAATAAGGCCATGTAAGTGAAAAGTAATGTATAAAATGTTTGTTATTTTTTAAAATAATTCTGGAAAATTTGTTTTGACACAGTTGGTTATCGTGTTATTTTTTTTATATTTGTAACATACAGGTTTATTTCTGGCTCATATATTTGGCGTAATACCTTTGGTTAATGCTTGGGACTACAATCCATATTATTTGAAATTCAATGTACCCTGCTGGGCCATGACAACAACCATATTATTTTTCATATTTGGCGGCATGAAGACAATGCATTTTTCAGCGCAAATGTTTAAAGCTGGAATAAATGCTAAAAATATAGGTAAGCTGTCTTTGATTTTTAAATTAATATTTAAACATCATTTATAGGGTGTCCAGAACTAGTTTTTTAATTATGATTTATTTTTTGTGTTTGTAAAAAAATATATAAGGCAAATGGTCTTGCAGGCGCTTATGCATCTTTTTCTAAAATCTTTTCCTAATTAATGTTCCAAACACAACTGGGATGAACTTCGCAGTACAAAACAAATTCATCTGTTGAAATTCGTTGCGTAAATTCGTCAACTAAAACGCATTTAGAGCGAATAAAACTGATGTAATAGCATCTGTTATTCAAAAAAAAAATATTAATTTAAAAAAAAACTATTTTAAAATATAAATATAAGATTAAAATTATATTAGGTGTTTAATATTCAATAAACAAAAAGTGAAAACCATTTTTAAAGTGCAAAGTAACATTATTTAATAACAAAATAAAAAAATTAAAAAAAATTTATCATTCTGTGCCAAATTAATCGTCGGCGTAAAAAAATTAAAATAAATTTTTCGCAGAGTTCGTTACGGCTGACGAATTTTAGTCGGCGCGCTGTTTGTGTGCATTTTCATATACACAAATCTGTTTTATTTTCTAAGACAAATATTCGCAACGAAAAATTATTCGTTAGTCCCAGTTGTGTTTAGAGCATAAACCATAACATAACATAACCTCAACAGTATAGATCAAACGCGCAGAGTTCGCGGCAAAGAATTTAAAACAAGCGTTTATCCCGCGGTGTTTGTTTTGAATAAACAGGGATTTTTCAAAGTTCGGACCGTAAAGGGGCAAAAAAAGGAAAAATCAATGACTTAGTTTCTTTTAAGCTAAATACGATAGAAAAAAACGTATTCTACTTAAAAAAAGGACACTTCTAACACTTTTTTGAAATTTCAGGTCCTAAGGGTTAAAATTAGGTAAAAATCAAATTTTGTTGCTTTTTATGTACCATTCACCTTAACAATTAAAGATAGAAATTTATTTCAAATTACAATCGAAAGCCCTCAAAAAATATATGAATACCTAAAAGACAAAAAAGGGAAAACCGATAACTTACTATCTTCTGAATTATACACGAGGAACAGTTTCAAAAGCATTACGTTCTACATTTAAAAAACAAACGGACACGTGTCGATATCTACTATCTTTTAAACTAAAAAAATATTAAATCATTGTATTCTAAGTACCCAAAAAATAATCAAAATTTTGGACCTCCGAAAAAAATATATTTAGTACTCCTTTTGTGACTTCCACAGGGAGGTTGTTCTGTAAACTGAGTCCGATTAAATTTCTCAATTTCAAACCGGGTTTACAATTTCGCTCGATTTTTAAATGCAGCAAGTCCATCGATTTGGAGAAAACCATTCGATTTATAATTTACTCGGTTGACAGAAAAGGGGAGATAATTTAAATTACCTTCGACAAAAAATTTTTGACCTATTTATCGTACTTTCTTATAGGGAAGTATTTATTTTTACTTCAGATTAACATTATTGATGCTAGAGCGGAGATAAAAAAAATTTCCAAAAAGAAAGAAAAATAAATAATTTGGTACCTTTTTTTAAAATTAATTGGGTTTGTAGATCTTAAAGTAGAAATCAAGGGGCTATTGACTCTGATTGACATTTAAAACCGCATATGAAACCATATCCTTGTAACTTTTTTCCATTTTTGGATCCCAGATTAGGCTCAAAAGTCAACTAAGTAAAAAAGTACTTTTTACATACATGTACATAATAATATATTTTTTTTTCATATTTCGAGAAAATTACCTAGAAATGCAATTTTAAGGGCCAGATTGAGGTCAAAAGTCACCAAGCGGGCTCAAAGTACTTTTAACTTTTTTTGTGCTTATTTTAATTGGTAATATTATATGTCTACATATATAAAATTAAGACTTCTTGACCTCTATGTTTTTCTAAAATCAACTAAATACTTTTTTCATGTTTTTATTTTTTTTATTTTTTCATATTTTGAGATAATGACACACAAAATTTAAAGCCATTGGCCGGATTGATAAAAGATGTCAACTTAGTGGCAGCAGTTATTTTTTCCCATATATCTAGAACTGTTTCCAAAGGCTTAAATTTTATGTGAAATTGAGTAATGAAAATTAATTTTTTTTATTTTCTATAACTTTAAGCTAGTACATACAGACAAATAATTTAAACTAGGTTCTGCAGTTCTCAAGAACTACTAATATATTTTTGAAAATTTCCTAATATTTGAGCGAATAAAATTTAGTTTAAGCTAATTCTTGATTTTTTTAGACTCAGGTTCAAATCCAATCAAATTCTTATATTTTGCAAATGAATACATTTATGTTTTTCATCTTTTACTCTACTGGCGTTAGTTTTTGAAAGAAATAGAATAAGAATTTAGTGTGATTTGAACTTGAGCCTTAAACAAATAAGTTCAACTATAAATAAAAAACCGAACAAAATTTATTATATTTTTGTTTGTTCTTTTTAAAATTTTTCTTCTATATAATTATCAAAAATAATTTTTAAATATTATTCAGGATTTGATTCTTATTTTCTCAATTCACTATTAGGGTTTGTTGAATGTTGAGTTTGTTTATATGCATGTCATAAACTAAAAACTTTGGATTACATCTTGAATAATATTTGAAAATTGTTTTTGGTATCCCAAAAAATACATTAGTGATAACAAATGGTTACCCAAATGTATAAGGAAAAAAAAAACAAAACAAAATATAGCAAAAAATGGTTGTTAGGCTTAATTCTCAATTAATTAAATAAAGTTATTGTAAAAAGGCAGCAAATGCTTTTTGAAGAATTTGCTTGAAGTCTACTGATGATTTGGCAAAACAACCAACGGAATCCATATAGCAAGTGTAGCCTACACTAAACCCTATAAATGAAATAATTAGAATGCTTAATATAAGCTTCTACCTCTAGCTAAACATAAGTTCAAGAAAAAAATTATGAAAGTAACAAGAGGAAAAGTTCACATTAAACAGTTTAAAACATAGACTTTTAATAACATCATTGCAATTCGGCGTAAACAAGCATTCTGATTTTAATGTTTTCCTTCTCTAATTCCAGTTGGCATCGTTTTCTTTTATATGAACTTCATCATTTCTATTAACTTTCTAAATTTAGCTAGAAATTGGCCACACTTAATACAATATTGGACACGCATTGATTTGTTGTTTTTAATGCCACCGTACAAAGCACCAAAATGGTCATTACGCCAACAGTTACGTACATTATTAATTAGTTTTTGGATAACAGCTTTAGGTAAGAATTAGATTTTTTTTATGCTGCTTGAATCAAAATGTCTGAGATAAAAAATATATGTACATAGTTTAAAGGCTTTACCTGCCTCATTCTGAATGAGTTTCACAAATGATTAATTATTTTAATTTATTTTTTTCAATTTTAGTATTAGTAGGGAACTTAGCACAACCTTTTATAAAATCCTTAATTATTAATTATTATCAAGCTCTTTATATGTATATATTGAATTTGAAAAATACCTTTTACCAGTAAATTGCAGCTTTCATTTAAAGTTAAAATAAACGTTTTTTGCTTAGAAAAAATACTTGTTCAAACTGTGTGCCCAATTAAAGACAATTTTTATATTTAATCTTTCTTTTCTTGCTCTCATTCTCACACGCATGCAAACATACCCATTCATGTATGTATGATATGAATGTGTTTGTGGCTGTATTTTTTGGATGCTTGGACCTGTAGTGGAGCATTGTTTGTATTATGCTTCGGGCTATTATAATTTTCGTATGCGTCGTTTACATTGTCATCCCAACAATACACATTACGCCTTTAAGGACTTTGTGCGAATGGATCTGTTTACGGATGTGTTTACATATTTTTCCTACAATATTTTTGTGGCTGTTTATGCATTTGTATTTATATGTCTTTTTTTCAATATATTAGTTTTATTATATTAGTTTAATCCACTATTTAATTCACTTTGCATCATATACATACATACTTACGTACAATTGTTTTACTAAAGCTATATTTACACTACCTGAGTTATCATCTGAGTTTCCCAACTAAGTCTCATTTGTATAGTGTAAAGATATAATGTGTTCTATTTTCAAATTTAATAACGTCTGAGTTTTAAATGTAAGTTCTTAAAAGTGTCCGGGTTAAACGCTTGTTGTTGTATTGCCATAATATTTATACCTGCTAAACAACTTTTGTAAGTAGCAGACAAAAGGTAATTCCTTAGACGTAATGTAATACTAGAAATTAAAAAATCAAATTGGTTTATGAGACTCATAAAAATTTAAAATTATTTTTTTGACACTTAACTCAGATGAGAACTAAGGTAGTGTAAATATAGCTTAAGGCTAAGGTAGTGAAAATATTTTCCTTAAAACAGACAAAAAGCTTTCTTACACACTTACACTGTGGTCACACTAGTCAAGCAATAGTTTTAATCTTCTTCATTTTTTTAGGATATCCCTAGCAAATTTAATTATTAATATCAATCGTTTATCTTCGTTTATTTTACAACCAAATATCAATAAATAATTTTTTTGCCTAAAATAGTGGTAACGCTTTTGGAGCGAATATTTGACAGGTCTGGCCGTAGCCTTACACAAGCACCGCCAGAAATCAAAATTAAATACTTAAAGAAGCAAAAAATGTGTTCCAAGAAAAATTTGTTTATTTATTTTTTGATTTGAGATTTAATGTGAACTTCATTTGAATTTTTAGATCAAAAAAATAAATATGTTTATATTTGTACATATCGCTCATTTGCCAAAACAACGTCATAACCCAAAAAAGGATTTTTGGAGTGAACGATGCCGAACTACTTGTTATGGCATGCTTTATACTATGTGTGTGTTTTACTTTTTACATTTGAAGAGAAAATGCCGCTTGTCTTTTCTAGTAAAAGTATGCAAATTAAAAACTTAAAATTTTTTTTTCGAAATGTGTTTCTTTGAATTATGACGTTGTTTTGGCAAATGGACGAAATATATATACTGATGGTAGGATGAATGAAAGGAAATATTATTTATTTGGCAAAAACATTTTTCACTACATTTAAACAAGCACTTGAAATTAGTCCACTGACATCAAATTTAAAAAAAATTAATTCTACACGACAAAATATATTCTATTAAACTTAAATTTAATTTACAATTGAATTCTGGAATTTCATGTGTTAATATAGACATATATCTATTTTTTGTAACCTTCACATAATGATAACAGTATAAGTTAATCTGTCATTCCGTTTGCAATGTCCAAATATTTCGTTTTAGCAATGTTTATTTGTCCATCTGTTGAAATCAAGTTTCCGAAGCCAAGTCAAATCCTACGGACTACGCTTTGGTATCAAACTATGTATAAGATATATCCCTAAACAGATACATAGCTGTTTAAAATAAGCGAAATCGACCAGAACGCCAAAACCTGAGATAACCCATACTTTTAGAACAAAATTTTGCTTTCATACTTACTTATATCGCTTTACGTCTCATTGAATATATGTACATATCTACTCTTGCCACAAAACTAGGCATAGGCGCTTAAAAGCCGGCAAGATGAATTTACGATGTTTTTAATTTTTGAAAAGGGGCAAATAAGATGGTAGCTTCCGTTATTTGCATAAGTTTTATGAAATTTTCTAAAAATGTTTTTCCTATTTTAAAAGCGTAGTCTGATTTGTAGATTTTGGAAAAATAGTTGAATAGGAGCAAGGAAATGTTTGCCTCTATACAAACGGATAATTTAATTAAAAAATTTAATACAGCTATCGAATTTTAATTTTCCACAAAAGAATTTTGTTTTGATACCTACGCTTTTCAAAAAAAACTTAGTTAAAGTTGACTGGGAACACAAAAAGGCCAATTTAAGAGATGAATAAGACTCAGCACAGAATATAACACTCTTAATTAAGAACACTTTTTTAATTTAAAAAAACCGGCTACTTTTTTATGTGCAACATTGAAAATGACAAACATCATAGACTGAAATATAAAAGATTGCTTCCTCTCCTTTTACACCAGTACAATATTTATAAAGCCCACCTTTACACACTAAAAACACATTTAAATCTTATTTAAACTCATTTTATCATATGAATATTTTTTTAAATGTTTTGTGTTTGTTTATTATTTCCTTTTTAATATTTTTGGAATAGTTTTTAAGCGCTACTTTTACGTTCATTTGGAATTTTTTGGATTTTTTTATAATGGCCGTTAGTTTGGGATTGGCAGCGCGTTTTCAACAATTCAATACTCGCATAGAGGTTTTGGCTGGATGTGTAAGTACACCATTTCTGTTTTTTCTACCTTTTACTTAAAAATTAATTCCTTAATACAAAAAGAATCTAACAACAGTTTATTTTAAGCTACGCTAAGAAAAAAAGAAAATAAAATAAAATAAAATAAAATAAAATAAAATAAAATAAAATAAAATAAAATAAAATAAAATAAAATAAAATAAAATAAAATAAAATAAAATAAAATAAAATAAAATAAAATAAAATAAAATAAAATAAAATAAAATAAAATAAAATAAAATAAAATAAAATAAAATAAAATAAAATAAAATAAAATAAAATAAAATAAAATAAAATAAAATAAAATAAAATAAAATAAAATAAAATAAAATAAAATAAAATAAAATAAATTAAAATAAAATAAAATAAAATAAAATAAAATAAAATAAAATAAAATAAAATAAAATAAAATAAAATAAAATAAAATAAAACATTAAAAAAATTGTAAAACAAAAGAGGGGCTTTATTTTACATTATAAATTGTTTGAAAAGTCCTAATTGAAAAAAAAATAGTTAAGGCCTTTCTTAAATTATATAACGACAATAACACGTGAAAACTTAAGGCAAAACATTGAAAATTATTTGTAAAATGCTATTTTATATTAAAAAGTTACAGAAGAATTTTTTTCATAATGTGAGTGTTTGTATGTTTTTTCTCTAGTATGTGCCAGATGCAGTTTGGTATAAAATACGTCGTGAACACATAATATTATGTGATTTCATGGAACAAGTTAATGACCATATATCAACAATTGTGTTTTTGTCATCGCTTAACAACATGTATTTTATATGTAATAACTTATTAAATATATTTACGTAAGTTTATATTTTTCGCAATTATTTAATATAATTAACTTTTCTTAAAATTTATAACATTTATTTATTATCCTGTTTCTATGTAAGCCACGTAACTGCAATAAAATTATTTTCAGGAAATTATAAAAATATTAACACAGTTTTAAAATCACATTTTTCTAATGAAAGCAAAATTTTCATCCAAAAAATAATTTTGTTTAACATTTACGGTCATTGTTTAAAAATAACTATTAATTTTCACAAAATTAAGGTTACGAGTTTTATCTAGAAATGGGACAAGAATACCTTTTCATCCTTGCATTGTAATGTTTTTTTTTTTTTTTTAATTTAATAAAGGAAACTTCGTTATTCCATCAATTATATCTACTTCTGGTTCTCGTTAATATTTCTTTTGAGTCGCACGGCTTGCGTTTTCATGTTTGCTTCAATGATACATGATGCTTCGGTGATGCCCTTAAAAACGCTTTATCTGGTACCCACTGGTTGTTGGACCCAGGAAGTGCAACGTTTCATAAGGCAAATTTTAAACGAATTTATTGGTTTGACCGGCAAGCATTTCTATGGAGTAACACGAAAAAACTTATTTGGGGTAAATTGTCTTTTATTTCGTAATATGGATTAGACCATTTGAAGACCATATTGTAAGAGTATATCACAATGGTTCCTAAAACTAAAAAAAAGTGATAGGAGTAACAGAGGTAACAACAAAAAATAAAATAACATATTTTGATAAAAATGCGGTTTGGTTTTTCGATTTGCTTACATTTACTAGCAAAACGTCGTGAAATTTTTTCTTGAAACATAAACGGTAGAATCATTTAAAAGATGAAATTTATATACAGTATAAAGCTCCCAACAATTCTGCATTATTTACTTTAAAAATTAATTTTTTGAGCTATGATGTTGATTTTCAACAAATAAGCGATATGTTTATAAAAATGGTCAATAATCCTTTTCTTTGAAACCAAAAATTTTTTAAAAGCTACGTTTTATTCTACTAACCATTATTTAAATTTTATTTCAGATGGTGGCCACGATAATAACATATGAATTTATGCTGCTGCAATTCGATCAAAAGGACCAAGAGAAAGGTTTACCCGATATATGTAGTTAAGTAAGGACCCCTAATCATACAATTGAGTTAAATTTCTACAACTTTTAAAATATTCAAAAATAAAACACAAACGTAACTAAATACATTATTATCGTCTGATTAAAAATGGATAAGGCAAACACATAATGATAATAAAATTAAGAAAAATAAAAAGGAATTTAAAAAAGAAATGCTACCACGCAATTAAAAAAACGGTTCGCAAAACTTATTTAACTCAAATAAATAATTAAATAAGTTATAACAAAAAAAAAAATTCCCTGGATTCAATTTTAAATTAACCTTTAACTAAGTAAAAGACATTTACTACCAACACTCTAGTATCGAACAAAGAGTGCTGACGAGAATCTGTAACGGATTTCGAAAATGCATTCTACTCGGGTAGTCTCAGAAAAATAACTTTTTCAGTATTATTCTGCAATGAAAATTTTTATTAAGGTTATGGAAAATTAAAATAGTTTGAAAAATATGTTACAGAATTTATGGAAGAAAATTAAATGAATAAAAATATCTATTTTTATCCGGCCAAAAATCCTCCCCGCCCCAAAACGTTAAAACTTTCGATTTAATAAATAAAAATATTTGTAGCCATGAAACAATCGTTTTATATATTTTATTCAACAATTGTATTGCATATTTAAAGATGCTGTTGCTTTTGAAAAAATGTTTTTGAACACACAAATACAAATATCTGCACTTCAACAAGAAATTGAAAATCGAGAACGTTTGTTGTCTGTTATTAAAACTATAATTTTCCTCGGACATAACATACCTCTCGTAAACGAAAAGTTAATTAAAGAAGAATCTATCGGCTTTATCGACGCATTTGTAGAGGCTTTAATTAATGCTGGCGATAATCAGTAGTTTTAAGAGCTTTGAAAAACGTTGCTCTTGATTTGGAAAATTGTGTAGGGATTAGAACTGACGGGTGTTCTTTGATGTTGCCAGAAAATGAAACAGTAAAAAAAATTAAATAAACCGCCAAATATGCAAAACAAACGCCTTGCTATTCCCACAAACTTAAAAACTCGATATCGAAAGGCAACAAGTTACCAATAATACAAAAGTTGTATCGTGGATCGTCATGATTCAATTTGACAGTTTGCAGTAAAAATAAAGCAAATAGAGGCATTAGAAAAGATACCCGAGTGAAAAGATAGGGATGCGTCTTCAAAAGCCTTAATATTAAGAACTTCTCTGAGCACTTTTAAATTTCTTTGCGGATTACATATTCTAAATATACTTACTGTCACACAGCTGCTTAGTGTAATTCTACACAAGCACGATAAAGAATTACAAAAAGGATCATCTCTTATAAAACCCCGATAATGTGCCTTGAGATAATTGCGTTGGTATAGAAAAAAATAATTTTTAAGATGTTGAAGTATACTACCGCATTGAATCTGTTTTATAGGACTTAAAACCAAGTTTATTAAAGGACGTCCTTTACTTGTTTAACATCCCTCAAGTTTTGCCTCAGAATATTACTACATGTACTGATTGAGAAATTTAAATTCCACAACTTGCAGATTTATGAAAATTTGAAAAGATTGATAAACAACTGCTTAAATTGAAATTAGAGGTTGAAATTTTGCATTGCAAATAAAAATGGAAGAATTATAAAGACCGCCCAAAAAATGTAATCGATATTTTAGCAACCCAAGCGTACGAAAAATATTCATCATTTTTGTTTCAATGCCGTTTAGTAATGCTACGGCTGAAAGGTAATTTTTCACCCCTCGCCGTAATAAAACATGTTTGAGATCAACAATGACAGAGGACAGGCTTAACGGCTTAGCAATGTTGCATATACATAATTAAATTGAAATTGACGCAAATTAAGTGCTTAACAAATTTGCTTCAACAGGAAACAGTGTTGAAAAAGTTTATACGATCGTACTTTTTTTGATAATATTGGATGGTGCCTCTTCCCAACTATCTTTTTCTTTCCATGTGCTTTTTTTTAATACTTAAGTACGTTAATATGCTCCCTTTCACGAGGGACTGTAAACAATATTATTTTATTTTGCAATCAAAGGTGTCGAATTGTAAATGATAAACGGTTTAAAAACGTGACCTATAGATCAACTTTAAAAAACATAGCTTTTTCTCAAACATTTTTTTAAAAAAACTGTAAATACAGTTAACATAGAAGTGCAATCAGAAGACCCATATATCATTATGCATGAGATATCTTGCCATTTTTTACAAATTCGAAAACAAGACTGGATCATTGGATTCTTGCTAAGAAATTAGAAGGGCACAAGATTGTTTTAAAAGGGCTTTTAAATGTTAAATTACGTACAATATTATTAACCATGCAAAAGATTAAGGGGAATGTTCATTAACAATTTGTATACCCTTCACATAGTGATAAGGGTATATATTAGTTTGTCATTCCGTTTGTAATTTCTTTATTATCCATTTGCGACCCCATAAAGTATATATATTTTGGATCCTTATAGATAGGGAAGTTGATATAGCCATAACCGTCTGTCTGTTTGTCTGTCCGTCTGTCCGTCTGTTGAAATCAAGTTTCCGGAGTCAAAAAAAAGATACAGACCAGTTAATGGTGTCAAACGATTAGAAATATCCCGCTTACAATCGCTATTTAAAATCAGCAAAATCGGTTCACTATTGACCGAGATATAAGCGAAAACCCAAAACAACCCATTTCTTTTAGGACAAAAACCGTGCATATATCCCTATATATCTCAGTAAGTATAGTCACCATTGCCAAAAAAATTGGAACGGATACTCTTAAAGTAGGCACCTAAATAATGCAAAAAATTTTTTCAGATAGGATCAGGGGAAGTGCTAGTTTTCCTACAATTGCACAAATTTGGTGAAATATTTTTTACGCTATATCTCGGAAACTATAACAGCTATCGACCTAAAATGTTCCACAAAAAAATGTACAACAAGACCTACATTTAAAAAAAAATTTTTTTTGGGTGGAGTCAGAAAATGGGGTAGCTCCCATACAAATTTACAATTTTTATTAAATTTTCGATACGCTACATCTCGGAAACTGTAATAGATACCGAAATAAAATGTTCTACAAAAAGTAATTGGACAACAAAACCTACGCTTTGAAGTAAAAATTTTTTTGGTGGGGGGTTAATATGGGGTAGCTCCCATACAAATTCACAATTTTTGTATAATTTTCGATACGCTATATTTTGGAAACTGTAATAGATACCGAAATCAAATATTCTACAAAAAGTAATTGGACAGCAAAACCTACGCTTTGAAGTAAAAATTTTTTGGGTGGGCGGTGAATATGGGGTAGCTTCCATACAAACTAACAATTTTTTTGAAATTTTCGATACGCTATATCTCGGAAACTGTAAGAGATATCGAAATCAAATATTCTACAAAAAGTAATTGGACAACAAAACCTACGCTTTGAAGTAAAATTTTTTTAGGTGGCTGGTGAGCACGGGGTAGCTCCCATACAAATTCAAAATTTTTATGAAATTTTCGATAAGCTATATCTCGGAGACTATAACAGATATCGAAATCAAACGTTCTACAAAAAGTAATAATCTAATAATTCATACATTTTGGAAAAAAAAGTTGGAGAGGAGCAGGGGGACTAGAACATCCCATAAAAATTAACAACTTTAATTAACCTTTTATTATATATAAGGTCAAAAACTTTTATTACTGTCGACCTCAAACGTTCCTCATCTATTTCTATTATCCATACGAACATTAACATTTTGTAAAGTTTTCTATGGGCTTAAAACTCACACAAGGTATTTTTATTATATTATTTGCAGTACAAAATAACTTGGCTGGGTATATTAAAAGACCAATGTAAAGGGTATATAAGATTCGGCACAGCCGAATATAGCGCTCTTACTTGTTAAACTTAAAATAGATTTGAAATACTGATTTTGCATGAAAATTTCGTTTAAAAAACTAATTGTTAATTAAAAAAAACCAAAAAGTGCAAGAAGATGGCGTAAACAGAAAATATATATTTTTGTAAATGAAAAAAGCTATAGAGCTTTGAGAATTTTCTTCATGACAAAAGATATTTTTACATTAGTCAATGGCGTTTTAACCATTACTTTGACAAATATTTCATATTAAGGTTACAAAGTAATCAGTGATCGTCATTTGTAACATTTTTTTTAAAGCATAAAATATTAAAACTATAGGTAGTTGCATTCTTAAATATTTTTATATACACTTTTCGTTGGCATAGCGTATAAAACAAGTTGGAACTAAACTTTTTAACTTGATGCTTGGTAACTAAAGGCGGGCAAAAACATATTTTATAGAGATGCAATAAGATAAATTCGGCAATAAAGAAAAAATTATAAATTCAGTTTTTTTTCAAGCAGCTAACGTAAATTTTTTTTTCAAAAAGAGGTCAAATTGTTAAAATAAATGTTTACAATAGCATTGGATGATATTAACGGACTTAAACCAAAATTCAAATTTTTCAAAAAATATATACAATTCAGTTTCGGTTCACTGTTGAACAAACTAAAAATAACTAAAATGCCTATACGATTTTTTGTATTTATTTTTTGTGGATTAAAGGAAAACAGAGAAAAAAAATATATTTTAATACTACTGCCGTTAAAAAAGTACCCTCGAAACATTTTTTGAATACCCAAATAAAATTCTCATTTTTCATTACTGGCAGGAAACCATTAATTATTAATCTAATAAATAGGTTTTTTTCCTTTTTATTTATTATAATTATTTTAAATGAACTTAACTTTTTTGTTGAGTTTTTGTTTTAATAGGCCGCTTAGAGCTAGTTTTTTAATGGCCAAAAAAATCAATATTAAAAATTTTAAAAGCACTTGATTTTCAAAAAGTGCAGTTTAATGCCATCAAACTGATGTCCTTCACTTGACTTTTCGATGCTTCCTTGTGTCTGTTTTTCTTTTTCTTTGGACATTATAAAATATAAATTATTTTTGATTTCCGTTTAAAGCAACGTTTTTCTAACAAAACTTTATAAAAATCCTGACTTTTATTTAGAAATGTATATTATAAATTCTTCGTAATCCAAAAATTACCTCGAATTTAAACTATAATTAAATTGTCTGTAGTATTGAGTTTAAAAATATTTACACATATTTAACACTATTTATGAATGTCAATGTCGTTTTAGTCGCAAAACTTTTGCTTTTCATATACCAAAAAAATAGATTATCTACTTGAATAGTTTCCTTTTGAAATCTCATTCTAAACAAAAACAACAAAAAAAATTCAAGCCAAAACAAAACAAAATTTGTAGAGTTAACCGACCCACCCCTTTAGGTAGCGAATGTAAACAACTTTACACGTGATCCAATTAAACAAAAAATAAACAACCACTAGCGGTTATAAAGCACGCAGCTTAACGTTAGCCAGGTATAAATGAACCCTCCCGGCCAGTTACTTAACACTCTTTTGTTTTGAGTGAAATGGTAGTCAAGGCAACTATGTGGTGCTCAAGGAAATAAGTAAAAAGAAAAATATTTCCTTTCATTATTAATTGCCTTAAGCTTGTATATTTACCATTATGTCATTTTGTTTTAAAGTTTAAAAAAAAACAGAAAAAAATTAAATTGCTGTTGGAAAAAGTTATAAACAATGGATTTTCCTGATGTGGTTTCCTTAAATAAATTTAAAGATTTTACCAAACAGCAGAAAGAAGAACTTTACGAAACTCTATTGGAGCTGGCAGAGGCCATTGAAGAGTTGCCTAAGAAATCATTACGAAAGACTTTGGAGTTGACATTAGCCGTTTTAGCATACAAGGGTGAACAGGTTAAAGAATTGGAAGAGCAATTGGAAGCTAAAGATAAAGGAAGTTTAGGTAAGTGCATATTGTGTACAATTTACCAACAACATGAACTAACATTTTATACATATGTATGTACATCTATATACAAACACGCATGTATGTACATTTTTGTATATCTAAAAATAGAATCTAATGATGATCGTTTATTGGATGAAAATGAAAAACTTAAATCTATGGTCTCCAATTTAGAGGATGAAAAAAACGAGCTGAAAAGTAAAACCAAAGAGGTATTTACAAAAAAAAAATCTTATTATTGAACTTAATATCTTTTTAAAATTTTTTTAGCTGGCAGAGGAAATTTTTTCTTTACAAAAACGATTACGTGATGCTGCAAATGCAGATGCCAGCGATAAAGATTCGTCCGATCCTTTGTCTGAATTGGATAAACAAGAAACACTTTTGCGTAATATAAATACAAAAAATAAACACATCAAACGTTTGCTTAAAGAAATCGAGGTGAGTTTAAATCAAAGATCAATAACAAGGCCATTTTATATCAAGTTAACTTAATAACACATCCTATTGTTTTTTCAAGTCACGGAGAAAGACATTGACTAAGTTTGACAGCGATTGGAAAATTAACGGTTTTTTTGATTGAGCAGTTGGGGCTCCTGGGGACCTAGGAGTCAAAAAGTTATTAGTGGATAACTTTGATGGCTTGTTAGTTCTAGTCTAGAAGAGATAGATTGTGACCGGAAGAATACCACTAGGGATGTTTTTTAGCATCAATTTCGGCTTGTAATGGTCAACAGTATATTAAAAAAGATCGTTGCTGATGCAGACGATGTGGTCTTCTTGTAATGTTAAAGCTTCTTACGACTGTCTGAAAACTACTGCAATTGGCGTTTTGAGCACTTTGTTAGTAGCTCCAGGAAACGGGTTTCACGTGAATCCTGACAAAACGGGACTTATCCACTTTTCCAGGATGTAAAAGGTCAGAGCTTTTATAAAGCCCACTCTCAATGGGGTGGAATTGAAGCTATCGTGTAAGACTCAATATATTGGGGTAGTTTTTGATAGAAAACTATTAATGAAGAGGAATATGCAGAAAAGGGTCAAGATGGGCCTTAACGCGTACTATGCATTCAAAAATTTAATACGAAAAAATAGGGGCTTGGCAACAAAGATGATAAACTGGATTTACACAATGATTGTAGGGCCTATATTTATGTATAGATGTGCTGTGTATAATGGGAGGTGGTAGGTAGGTAAGTAGAACAGGAAACCGTTAAAGGAAAGGATACAGCTTATTAGGGTCCTCTTAGCTTGTGTAACCCGGATAGGAGAAAGAGTGGATGTAGAAGGAAAGAAGAAATTTTGAGAAAGAAAAGTAAGATTAAGAAGACTTACCAGGTGGAAATCGAGCCCAAAAAACCCACACTGGTAGACTTGTGAACTTACCACTGATATCCCAGGGAGGTTGTAAAAAATAACTGTTTTAAGAAGGTCCAAAAATCTGCTTTACTTGTCATTTTCCACACCGAACTTATCAAGTATTGGATGGTGGGAATAGCTGCAAAAAGCTTGGTCAGACTAGACTAGGCCACACTAGAATATTATCGGAAATAAGTCTTAAGGATTTTAATATATGAAAGAGATTTGAGACGGCCTATATGGAGTAATAGGTCAGTTTTAGAAAAACACATATGGTAACAAATCTTTCGGAGGGATTGATGGTTAAGAACGATAGTATGTATGAGGGGTGTGCTGGAATTTGCGTTATCATGGAAGAGGGCATCAGATTGTTCTATTGACTATCTGATGAATGCAGTGTGTTCTAAGCGGAGTTGCTGATCATTTTAAGCGCAGCAGATATTATAGTGAAATATGGCCTAAGGGAGAGTAGGGTCACTGTTTACATTGATTGTAAGGCAGCCTTTAAGGCCACCAAAGGCATATGCGTCAAGTCTAGGCTAGAAAGGGGTTTGGAAAGTTGATTGGCGAAATTACCGACTTTTTTAATGTCATGGTTTTAAAACACATAATTGGAAATGAAATCGCCGACGAACCCGCTAGTTGTAATTTGGCCTTTAAGTTGACAAAAAATAGGGAAACTGTGAGACCATCAATGGGTCACTGTTATGGGAAAAACTGAGCATGGGTGCCTTTTTTATTTTGTTTTTTTATATATATATTGAGCTTGACATTCTGCCAAATTTAAAGAAAAATTTCCGAATGGTAGATTAAATAAAAACATAAAAACTAAAGAAGCTGAAATCCTCACCGGATTATTTTATCTTCTTATATCATCACGGTTTACTATTTCAAAAATTTCCTGAGTTTTATAACCTTTCTATGGCATTATCTATTTATCTTTCTTTCTTTTAGTCTCTGCAAACTCAAAATATCGAGCAATCTAAAATAATTTTAACATTGGAAAAAGATTTAAGACATGGTAAAGATACATTATTACAACTTAACGCTAACACTACTCTCTTGGAGAAGGATACAAAGGCCCTTAAAGAGTTGGTGGAAGATTTTAAGATTGAAATCAAACGTCTTGAAGGAAATATCACGTATTTAGAAGATGAGCGAGAGAAAAGTGAAAATGAATTAAAAGAATTTATAGAAAAATTAGAGAAAAAGGCTTTGTCGTGGAAGAAAATGTTGGAGGAGAAAGACAAACAGTTACAAAAATATAAAAACAAGGCACCTGCAGCTGACAACAATGCAAGCCTGAAAGAAGACTCAGAAAGCAGGGATGAATGTAACCAATCGCAAGGCCAGAAAGAAATAAGTAAACTATTGCATGTAAGTAAAAACATACTGTAGATGAAATCTTTTGTTTTTAATAATTTTGGTAAAAACAGTCTTTAGAATCCCGCGATAAATTTATAGAGCAATTAGAGAGTAAAATAAAAATGATGGCTGAGGAAATGATAGCTTCTACCAAACTTATGAACAAAATAAGTGCCGAAAAAGAAGAAGAGCGTAATCCTCGCAATTTACGTTCATGCTGTAAGATGGTGGAATTAACTTTAAAGTCTAGCACGGAAAAATGTAAGGAACTCTCAGAAATGTTGCAAAAAGCTGAAGAGGAAAGTTTCCTTAAGGCCAAAGAAGCTATGGAAGCCTCCAAGGCTTTATTGGCCTATCAAAAGGGTGAAAATGGCTTAACGACAGCCTTAAGAAAATGCTCGTCTTTAGAAAACAAATTGCAGTCAAGGGATAAACAAGTAAGAGCATTGGTCATGGAGTTGAATTCAATGCATGAAATAGTACAAGAGAATAATATGTTACGAAAACGTCTTAATATACCTGAGGATGTTATAATAACGGCCAAAAACTTAAAAGCTAAAGAGCGTAACAAAGAAAAAATTATAGAGAAGTTAACACTTAAACTGAGAGCCTCTGAAGAAATGAGATTGCGATTAAAAATGGAAAAGTCTGATTTAAGGTACGGGTGGAATCATGGTTTAATATTTCAACAGGTGATAGCAGTGAGCAAAGAGACTTTTGGCCTTTCTTCTTTTTTTATATATAGAGTTTTAAATTTACCCAGACATAAAAGAGAAAACTCCAAGCGTAAGTTTTCCAAGCTCCATATATAAAAACTTAAAAGTAAGAGAGGCTTAAACTATCTTTTCTTACTGAAGTGGCCTAATAAATTTTTTTACCATGGGTGAAAGAATGGAAAATTTGTATTTTCTAATTCAAGTGTTGAAATAACCTTTCTGTATTTTTAGACAACAGCTGCTGGAAATTAAACTAAACTCAAGTACCCCTCCGATATCACAAACTAAAGATAACGAAACTTCCAAAACTCCTCCAAAGACAACCGAAATATCTTCTTCTATAAAAAGTCCTAAAAATACGAATATGGACAGTCTTTCAACAAAGGAATTAGGTGAGGTAGAAGACTCTAATAATTCAGGAGAAACATCATTATTGGTAACTGTATGTAGCCAATGTCAAGGAAATTTAAGAATAGAGCTACAAGACTCTAATGAACGCAATCTACAAGCAAAATTTTTAGAAACAGAGCAAGAAAATGAGATCTTACGACAAGGAATGTTAGAGATATTAGAAAAATTAAGGGAATATGATGGTAAGTATGAAATAAGAGATTATTTTAAGGAAGCATATTTATCCTATATATTTTGCAGATTGTTCAGATAACATTACAATCGATAATAAGATACTTTCCAAAATAATTCAGGCCTTAAAATGTTCAAGCTCTTCTTCTGATACTCCTAAGAGAATAAGAGAACAATTGGCTTTAATACAGCTAAGAGAAAAAGCTTTAGAAGAGCTTTTGCTTAAACAAAATACATATCAAGATGAGAAGGAGAAAGAAGTAGGATTTGACGATTTAAATTCAATAGAAAGCATGCGTGAGGATGGTGAGATAAGAGATATTGAGGAACCTATATTACAACTTCCAGATGCTTTGGACACATTTACTAGGCCCACAACCCCTAACAAAAGCATTAATATACCCAACATATCTGCGGAAGAGGCTTTTAAGTCAGAAGCTGAAACAGAACTTGATATTTCTTTGCTAGAAAAACGTAAATTTGACACAGAATTAGAAGAACTTAGAGTTTTTAAGAAATATTATGAAGAGCTTAAACTGCATATGAATGCAAATGAAATAGAAATAATGCAAACTTGTGCAAAGCTTACCGAACAGATGGTTACCCAAGAGTTAGAACTTCTAAGAGAACGCAGAAGCTATAAATATATGAGAGAAGATTTTGATCAAAATCTTTCTGCCTTAAATCAAATTGAAATTCAAAACATTGAGACTCAGGCTCAATTAAAAAAAGAATTATTGGAGAGTCGTGAAACTATGGAAAAACTAAAACAGGATTTGCAAAGTTATAAAAATACTTATGCATATACATGGGAAGACTATAAAGCTCTACAGCAAGCTCTTAATGAAAGTCAAATGAAATTAGCCCTTATAACAGAAAAGCTTTTAACTGGAGAGCAAGAGAAAAGCGAAAAAATTCCTGAACTTTGTACAGATTATGGGATAATCCAAGAAGATTGGCCGCTGGAATTCATAACAAAAGAGGAGTATGAAAAGCAAAAGCTTAAGATCGATGAGTTCGAAATACAAAAACTTGAAACTCAAAGAAAAAATAATCAATTAGAAGCACTTTTAGAAATAGCTCAGGAACAAATTCTATCACAGCAAAGACTACTTAATGACATTACCGATAACCATATTAATTTAAGACATCTAGTAGCTGATTTACAAAGTTCAACAGAAGAGAAATTGTTAGTGGCCAAAATGCAAAGAGATTTAGATGCAGGTAAAATTTTAATTTTAAATTTTATTACCTTCTTTTCGTTAATGGTTTTGTGGCTTTAAATTTCAGCAAAATTAGAAATTAACCATGTTAGAAATGAAAAGGACTTGCTTCGGCGGCAATTTGAAAATACTAAATTGGAATTAATAACCCAAAGTCGTAAGATTGAGGACCTTAACAAAAGCTTCCAAGTTGAACGCCAAAATAGCAACATAAAAATAAAGTATGTTTTTAAAACTATTAAGTTAAAAAAAAAACTAAATATCCTATTTTTTTACTGCAGATTTTTAAAAAAATCCTTGTGTTGTCTTAAAGAAAAATATGCCAAATTCACACCTTTGGTCTTCCTAAACAATTTTGTTTTTGCTTACAACAGTTTTCTCAAGAAAAAATTCAAATTAACAGAAGATAAGCCAAACGAGTCAGAAATAATTGATGTTTATATAGAGGAAGTAATTAAAGTTGCTTTAAAGGAATATACTTTTGAAATTGAAGAAAATCAAAAAGTTATAAAGGTAAATGATTTTCAAACCAACAGAGAGTTTTTAATGTTCTTAAAAGTTTCTTAATTTACTTAAAAGCTCGTCAAAGCCGAAACGCAATGTAAACTCTATGAAGATCAATTGAAAATGCAGATCAAGAGATGCAATGAATTAGAAAAGGATTTACATGATCTAACACTTAGAATGGCAAAAGAATCTGAGCATTGGCACACCATAGAGGCATTATTTGGTTCCAAGGAGCCAGCAGAAGAGCTAAAAACTGATGCTGAAAAAAATCCCATGGAACACTCAAGCCACGAAGACGAAAATCCACCTATACCAGCTAAGAGAAAACTATCAGGCGGAAAATCACGTAAGCACTCTAAAGAATTGATAGATAAAAATATGTCTCCCATACAATCTCCAAACAAGAAAACATACAAAGAAATTTCAATACAAACCGAAGATGGAAACTCGAAACTGAAAAATATTTCGAAAGATATAAATAATAGTAAAGATATGATCGTAGACCAAGAGCAAAAGGAAATTAAAAAAACTACTGAGGCTGAAATTCAAACTGGTGGAGATTTAATTGCACAAGACTCAAAGGCCATTCAAACTTCGGTGGAAGCAAACAAAATAAAAAGTGGTAGCGGTATGACGGAAAATGGGAGTAAGGGCGAGGATTATTTAGAAAAATTGCAGAAAACAGAAGAAAGGTAAGTTAGATTAAAACAGTAGACTCTATCAGTATATCATATTTCGCAATAAAAATGTGCTTCTTTATTAGTCTCTCTCAAGCAAACACCAAAATACAAAAATTGGAAAAAGAATTGGCATTAAAATCGGCAGACTCAACAACTTTGGAGCAACAAGTTAAACCTTTAAATCTACAAGAACAACAAACTCAATCTTCTAGCTTGCAATCAGATGTAATTGAGGTAAAACTTTTATATATTCCTTATATGGCATTTTAAAAATCTTCTTTTTTATAACACTTTTCAACAGAAAACCATTTTATCCTTCCATACACTTTTAACGGAAAAAGATAAATCCATTACGAAAATGCAAGATATTTTACAAAATGAAAGAGAACAAAATTATATGAATCTTAACAAACTGAATACCGAAGTTGATGGTTTAAAAAGCACCGTTGCTAATTTAAATTTCAATATTAAAACTAAAGATTTGGAAATATTGGAACTAAAAACACAGTTGGAAACATTAAGTGTTAGACGTAATTCTAATGAGAAATTAGAACTGGCCCAACATTTAGCCGCAAGAGAAGAAGAAAATGTGGATAATAGCCTAAACGAGATGACAGATGAAAAGATCGAAGAAATGTTTAGTGAGAAGGATGGTAAAGAAACTGTTTGTAATGAAAGGGAGACTAGTGGTCAAGAGAAGCACGAACTGGAGCACAATAAGGACTTGACTGAGAAGCAAACAAGCAAACAGTTAAAAGAACTTAAGGAAAAATCCATTTATTGGGAAAAAGCTTTTAAAATTAAAGAAGAAGAAGTACAAATATTAAAGGAAAAGTAAGACAATTACTCCTATTCTGCATTTTGATAGGAATCGAAATTTCTATGTCTCTCTTTTGTACAGTATATGTTTCAATATTATATTTTTGGCTCAATGACTTAAAACATTGCTGACCAAACTATTCCTTAGTAAAAAGAAGGAAAAAAAGGGAGAGAGAAATTTTCAATTTGATTCTAAATGCAGAATAGGGGTCAATAATGTTAAAACAATTACAAGGTATATGTATATCTTTGCTATTAAATCCTGATTCTATTACTTAGAATTCAATTTTTGCAAGATCGTGATAAGTCCACGAGCATAGTCAATAATCCAGAAATGGAGCAATTACGTTCTCTGTTGGAAGAAAAAGACAAACACATTAACGAATTAATGGACACTCTCAACAATTTCCATGTAAGACTTTCTATCATAAAAAATTTTTTTTTTATTTATTATTCTCTTTTCACCAGGATGATCAACAACGCTATTATAACGAATCCTCAAATTACTCTGCCGATCAAATTGCTAAATTAGCTAGTGATCTTACAAGAACTGAGGCTACCAATAAAATCTATCTCACCCAAGTTGAAGCATTACGTAAACAGCTGCATAACCTTACACAGCGCGAAAAACAAGCCCGAGAATTAAATCAGTCGTTACGTAATCAATTAATAAAGAGACCAGTAGTTTCAATTAAAACCGAACTAAATGCTCGTGTTAAAAGTGAAAATCTGCAGAGGAGAGTACAACAATTGGAATTGGACTTAGAAGATGCTAAGGCTGAAATTCAGAGACAAAAGGCTATAATTGACAGTAGAAGAGCACGCAGTGCTAATGAAGTGAGTTTGTGGGAGAAGCAAAAGCGATGGCAACAAAGTGCTGAGAAATTTAAAGCCAAACTGGAGGAGACAGACACAATGTTGGAAAAAACTCGTAGTTTATTACAGTCGGCTAGGACCACCATAAATCGTTTGGAAAAAGATAAGCAAATATTAGAAACAAAGTTAGGTAGAATAACACAACAAAATCTGCCGCACTCTATGAAATGTTGTCGTACACCCTCATGTCCGAACTTACATAATCAGACATCAAATGTTGACAGTAGCGCAGGCGCTAAATATACACCCTCTGAAAGCCCTGAAACCTATACCGGTCCTAGCAGTGAATGTAGTTCACCTGGACACATTTCGTCCCACTTTCATAATGCTGCAAGTACGTTACAAAATCCTCATAATGAAATCATAGATGCCTTAAAAGCCCGAATCGAAATGCAACAGCGAAAAATTTTAACTTTAGAATTGGGAAGTAAGGGCAGTAATGCTTTGACAACTGAAATGGAAAAAATTCAGGAAAAATTATCATCGGTCGAGGCACAAAATATTCGTTTGGAAGCAAAAAACTTGCAGCTACAATTGGATAATGATCTGTTGAGACAGGGAGACGGTACAGAGCGTTTGCAAAAACGTATTAAACACTTAGAAGAGTAAGTAAAGGAATTTTTTTTAACAAATATATAAAATGAGCCTATGAATGGATACCTTTTGGGTATATTGTGCGACCGTTTACAAAAAAAAGACAAAAAAAAAAAGGAAATTGTAAGTCCAACAAGAAGGAAAAATATAGTCAAGACCGAAAAGAAATCTTTCCTCTCCATTACAATTTTATCTTCTTTAGCCACCTACTTCCCTTGAAGATTACATACAAAAATGTTTTGAAGCTTATTCTACAATTGCCGTTTCCAATCTATGGAAACACCAGTGATGTTGTTAGTATGATTTTTAAGGATGTGTCCGATTCAACGCCATTTGCGTTTCTTTATTTCCATTAATAGGGTTTGTTGACCTGTGTCCAGACCGTACGGCAAGATAGAATTTTTGGCCAAAATACAAGTACGATCTTGCAAAGAAAGCACTTTTTTTAGCAATCATAAGGAGGGTGCCCTCCATATAGATTATCAGAGCCAAATGTTAAACTTGCACCCGGTAGGTCAGGGTGCCCCGGTAGGTCAGTGGTAAGTGCACTCTACCAGTCTAGGGGTTGTGAGTTCGATTCCCACCAGAGACCCTGGTTAGTCTGCTTCATTATTCTGTTTTTTCTTTCTTTCTTATCTATCCCTCTCAAAATTTCTTTTTCCTTCCATCTCAACCTATTCTATCTGCCTCTCAAGGTAACACAAAGGGACTGAATAAGGCGGACTCAAGTGAACTATATCCTTCCCTTCAGCGGCTGCCTGTTGTTCCTAACCTAACCTAACTCTGCAACCGATTATCAATATTCATACCCGATTGTCTATTCTGGGCAACTGTGCACAGGTACACAAATACCGTCTGCGTAATCAAGATTTCTTAGGCGGCCTTGCAGACCTCACACTACCCCTCTGCTGTTATCACTCTGTATTCGGAGGTTCTAAGAGGGGCAAACATGGTCTTAATCTTAATATAGAAATGCTTTTTGGTAAAAATGAGGATTTGCGGGATCCCAGTTTGAGTGCGGAAATACAGCTATTATTAGAGTCAATCACTTAATATTTCTAAGTATGTCTTAATTAACACAACTTAAGATGAATCTGAACTACCTTCATAATAAAAAAAACTTAAAATATACAAATATATTTCATTATGATAATGTTATTATTTCTGTCTACAGCTACATAATTGCTCTTAAAGAAGAAATGGCATCAGCAGAGGCCCGCAAAGAGTTTTGCAAATGTAGTGGCATAAGACTAAACACACAAATTGGTCAATCGGCAGAAACAACTATATTATCTCTAAGAAATTTGGTAGAAAAACTAAAAGCTGAAAATAAATATTTAAGAGATGGCAGGAAGTTGTGTGAATCAAGAGTAAGAAAATTTAAAAAAAAACACACAAATAATAATATTACCTCTTTTTCCTTAGACTTCAACTGACACTTCTGCCAACGAAACAGCGCATTTACAACAAATGTATACCGAATCACTTGACAAAATCTCCGCTTTAGAATTAGAGCTAAAACATCAAACTAAATGTCCACATTGTGAAAATAAAGACAGATGGCTAGCCATGGATACGCAGACACAAGATGAATTGAAATACGTTAAGGAGCAGCTAATTAAAAAATCACAGTTATTGCAAAAAGCTAAAGTATTATTAACTAGAGCTGCCGCTAAAGAAAAAGTATTAAAGGAACAGTTATACATGTGGAAGAGAAAATGTTCTGAATTACAGAATGTTCCAGTGATTGATGAAATCAGTGAATGAATAGCTTTTAAGAAACATGATAAGAATTGGATTTCAAGTTTTTTCCCCTTTTTTGTTTTTAGTTATTTTAATTTTGCAATTGTTTTGTTTTTTTTTTTTATTTGTTATGGTTTTTTAAACTATAATTTTTTTTATTAAATATTGTCTTTATAAAATTAGTTCATATCAACTTCATTGGCGTTATATTTTAACCGCAGTGTTATGGTATTTGGTGTTGTCTGATCGGAAACCATTATTTGTTGACCATCTTTGAGCCCCAACTCGCCTAAAGATTGTGTCAAATTGCTACGCGTGCGCTCTTCAATGCTTTTCACTGTGGACATGTATAACGTTTTATTTTTTTCATTTATAATTGTTGTAATGCCTGAAATAAAACATATACATTTTTTTGTAATGTATAAATTGAGCATTTAAAGAAAAGTTTAATTAATTTTTAATTATATTTTAGATTTGAATTGCCAATCAATTTTATACGAAAACAGCAAATAGTTTTTTTAAGCACTCTTATTTAAACAACACGTGATGGATGATAGCACAAATTACTAAATAAAAATTAATTTTCAAATCAAAATTGTAATGCTTAAGTTTTAAAACAAGTGATTTTTTTCAGGTATTTTAACACAATTATTTGATATGATACCTATAACAAACAAAAACTACAATATACTTTTACCTAAAATTGAAAAAGTCTCGCAAATCTTAAAAAATTTAACATTTTAAAAACTTGTAGTGTTATGGTATTCTTAATGATAATATGTCAAAGGAATTAAAAAATTTTTATTTTTTTGTTTTATTTTATTTTGTGACTCCAACAAGCTTTTACGGTTTTAAGTAATTTTGCTCAACTTAGTAAAAGTTAAAAAACACAGACTTGATTATATTTTAAAAACATTTACCTGGTTGTTTCATTTGATATTTGGAACTTTCGCAGAGTATTTTTATTAAATCATCCAAAGTCGTGGTATTCGGATCTTCAATATTAACTATATGAGGTACATTGCTACAAGCCAAACAATCCTCTGATTTTTCGGCAGCATAAGTATACGTATAAATTCCATCAATATCATTAAAATTCATATAGTTTGACATGCTGTCGTAGCAGCTAGTGGCTAATTTAAAAGCTTCTGTTGCACAAGTTGCTGCAATAACGGCATTTGTGCTAGCCACCGCCGGTATTATATGTTTTAAAACGCCTTGAACTAAACGATATGTAATGCCAGAAATATTAAATTGGTTTGCTCTCTCGTTGGCTCTCTCATAAACCCAGGCCACATGCTGGGGATCATCACCATCCAAAGCGCAATGGAAGGGATTTTCCTTATCCCATTGTATAATTTTTACATATTCTATGCAATGTTCTGGCAGTCGTGGTGTATTTGCTATGGTGCAAAGCGGATAGGTAATTTGTGGTGGGAATAGATCCAAGGTGCATTCGATACAGGCTGTAAAACCGGGCAATATAACACGGGCATTACCCTTAAAGCCCTCGGTACCGCCATCAATCATGGGTATAAGGGAGGAAGGATCAACAGAACCATCCTCGTTATAGCTTATCATTGCCAACAGCATTCCGTTTATCCACCGACGAGCCACTATAGAATCAAGGCCACATACTATTATATGAAATTGTTGGTAAAATGATTCATCAAAATCCTGAATTTTAGCAAAATGAGGAGTAACACGACATGTAGGCACACGTTTATTTATAAAATTAGCAGCACATTCGGCCTTAGAAAACCCAATATCAGATCGCCGAAATAAAAATTGACGGTTTAAATTCGACAGATCAATTGTGTCCATATCGATGACATGTAAATCGCCAAATCCCATTAGGGCTAGATCTTTCAAAAGTTCACATCCCAAGCCACCAGCACCTACGAATTAAAGCAATACAATAACTTAAATGCAAAACTCTGCATTTATCATCATAAATATGTTACCAATTACTAAAATTTTGCAAGTATTTTGTAAAAAATCTAGATTTTCTGGCGAAGGTGTAAAATCTAACTTGCAAAAAGGCCCTGTCCTTTCCAATATGTGGCGCAAACTACGCCATCTTTTATTGTTTACAGAATTAGAGGAAATCGTTGACATTTTATATTTTGAACACTTTTATAATAGTTAAAAACGCAAAGAATTTAAAAAAATTCATTAATTAATGAAAATTTACCGGGTTTTAAAAAGACTAAAAACAGCTGTTCATGTTGTTATAAGTATCAAGGCGAATTCGCCTTGTTGTAGTTGTTGCCGCGACGAACTTACCTTATTGAATTCGCCTTCTTTATTTTCTTTACCAAACAGGGTGTACAATATAAAAGCAATATGGTAGGGAATTAAAAGAAAGAATTCATTTAAAACGATCGCGAAGTGGCTGTTGTAAAGTATTTGTTAAAATGGTAATCGAGTTAATTTTATTTAATATGTGTTCTTAAGACATGCTACCAAGGTATATTTCCGTCCCTGCAACACATACAAATCAACACCAAAGTGTCAAAAAACAGCTCATAGAAAAAAAAAACAGGGAGAGCATAATTTTGACATTTTGTTACTAATTAGCTGGGCCGACGACCTGGTTATTTGTATCATGGATAGTATCAAGGCAAACTAAATAAGTTGGCCCAAGACGCATTTATTACAGGTGGCCTCGGTTAATCAGCTGAGTAACGGTATTTCGGATTTGTAGTTGTCAAAATTTGTTTATGTTTATGTTTGTTTTTTTCTTTTTACTAACAACAACTGCAGAATATAAGAATTGCTCAAAACGTAGGAGAAAGAGTGCGTAAGTTTTTGTTATCCATCTTTGACATTCGTGCATTCATTTTAGTTATTTTTGTAGAACCGCTCCCACCTGTATGAATGCGCCTTGAGTTGGCCCTTATATTTTGCAATAAAACATTTTTAATAAAACAGGGTACATTAAAACAGGTAGTGTTAAGACTCCAGCTGATTATAAACTCCTCTTGAAATTTTGTGAAAGTAAATCTCCGATTTATTAATTATGTTTGAAATGAAAAGATGATATTTCAACTGATCAACTTAATTTCACTTTTCGTGGCCCTTTGTTACTCATATGAACTTTAATTTTATGCTGAAATATTCATAAAAACACTGCGTTCAAACAAAATTTACCCCACATCGTTTTGTCGTTCAGCTATCGTCATCTGAGCAAATGTTAAATTGTTCTCTTAAAAGGAAGAAAAACAGGAAATTTTCAAGTTATTCTAACAACATTGCGTTCTATGTAAACAATTTTTTAATTTTTCTAAACTTACTGTAACGATCATTTCCACAGTTTCAAAGGTTTTACCTCTTGGGGTATATCTAACCAGTCCTAAGTATGGTAGCTTTTAAAACGATAGACAAAATTTCAACATATGGCAACTACTTACAAAATTTCAAAAGGACAAAAAAAATGTAAACAAAACGATATTTTCTTTGTGTTTTTATTGTGGGGTTGTGTTTTAAAAATGAGAACAAAATAAACCTAATACAATAATTTAATAATAGTACAACTTTGTTTTGTGTGTGCTTCGTTTAAGGGTGAGAACCGATAAAGTTGCTTGTTACGGTTTCCGATAAAATGCAATCATATCTTCCACAATACCAAATTAAAAAAACCTTATATTGTGGCGTATTGCTGTAATAAATATTTGCAAGATTGGTACTTATTAAAATTTGGGTGCCTGTATAAAGATATAAAAATAATACTATAGTATACGACGAAATTCGTTTAAAATAATAGTGATATGCAAACAATGAAAAAAATACCCATTACGATTTTGACAAGGTATTAATAAATAATCAATTAGAATCAAAACACCAACGAAAATACACACGTAAGTGGGTATGCATATAGAAAGTAAATTTAACGATAGCAACCAAATATAGCATATTCATACACATGTACATGCATATCCAAAAGCCAAGGAAATGGTTCGTTATAAATATGACCAACTTAAACTTTTAACTCAAAATTCAAGCTTAAATTCAACTAGTTATTCCTCCTCCTCATCTTCCGATGGCGAAGAAAATACTGATAACAAGGGCTCAATTAAATTTTTGCAGGAGTCCAAACATTATCGCGCAAAACTAGCCGGTGCCATGCGTAAAACCTCAGCTACCTTGACTTCAAATAATCGTCGCAGAAGTCATCTTAAACGTCTGATACGACAATCAGTATGTGGTTTTGGAATTTTTATCTTACTATATGTTACTTTATACAGTTTTATATTTTCTACTGCATCAAGACGTGGTAAGATTTTTAATACATAACTAAACAACTAGTTTTTTACGTATGATTATGCCAAAGTTAATATGTACCTACCCTATTTTTATTTTTTAGCTTCTCTTTTTATATACCTAATCGTTGGTTTTTTAATATACCTATGTATAAACTTATTTATTTATTTATTTATTTTTTTTATTTATTTATTAATTTCAATACAAAGAAATTTTTTGTGTTATTATTTGCAGATCCTTTATCTGATTGGGGTTTCAATGTCTCTCTTAATATAAGTGATTATGCCTTGCCATTAAATGATACAACCTTATTAGAACCTCGTCAAAAATGTCGTGAAAAATTTTTCATTTTAATTATTGTGTGTTCGGGCATAAACAATTTTGTCGCAAGGTAGGTAAATTTTTGTGTAGAAAACAACAAACAATAGCAATAAAATTAGCCTTTAATATTGAGTAAAAATCTTCGTTATAAGGCTTTAAAAACAGAAAATACACATAAGAGGCTTGGTGCAATTAATCTGTAAGTCACAGAAGCAAAACATTGAAAAAATTGGCTTTTAAGTTTAAAATAAATCTACTAAATTGGGGCTTTAAAATTTTTTGCGTGAAACACATTAAAGATGCAGTTTATTAGAATAACTATGATGTGCCCACCGATGAATGCTTAAGTCCCTTTGCAAATGCCGTTTTAAACAAAAAATTGTGGCTTAGATTGTTACTGCCAAAATTTATTTGAATAGTTTTTTGCTTTCAAAAACAATATTTTTAATTTATATTATAATATATTTGATTTTTCTGTTGCTAACAAAATTATTGCAGTAAAAAATATTTAAAAATTTTTTTTTGCAAAAAAGTAAATTATAATAATAAGAATATCTTAATAATTCCTACATCTTGTTAACCTTCTTTATTCGCAGCCTCTAAATTATTGTAGGAATTGTGATTAACTGGTAAAATTTTTTGCAGTAATGATTTTATATTGATCATCTTATTAGCCGCTATTTTAATATATTCAATGTACTTTTTTATATTCCACTTAATGTGTTATTTGGTGGCCTTCCTTTTTTCATTGTTTAAAACATTAATTACTTTCATAAAAACGTTCTGCAACTTTATGTTTTCAGACAAACGATTCGAGAAACCTGGGGAAATACTACAGAATTTAATTACAGCATGTTTGAAAAAGTTCACTCTCATTTAAGAAATAAATACTTGTCACCTAAAAGGCAACGTTTAAATTTTTTTCAACATTTTTTAAATTTAAAGGGCAACGTAAGTAATTATTAGGTAAAACTACTTTAGCAGTATTTTTAATGTGTGTATTTCATTCAACAGCAAACGACATCAATCTCATTGGCCGCACTGCCAGTAAAGATTATATTTTTATTGGGTAACACAAAAGCTGAATCAGTAGGGGGTCTTAGTGGAGGCAGCAGCGTAGAATATAATGAAACGCACATACGTTTGCAACAGGAAGCGGAACAATATGATGACATAGTTCAGGAAAACTTTTTAGACACCTATAACAATTTAACGATTAAATCTGTAATGGCTTTAAAATGGGTCACGCACAACAAATGTTTTGAAAATTCAGCTTTTTTTATGAAATGTGATGACGACACTTTTGTGAATATACCCAATTTGTTGCAATTTCTTTTAGGTGGCACCGTCCCTTTATACAACGACACTGTAGAATATTTTAACATAAATGCATATGAGTCATTGGCCGCATTTAGTCGTTTAAATGCCACATCAAACTATTTGGTGGGTTGCATGTTCTGTAATGCACCTGTTGTAAGCAATGTAAAGAGTAAATGGTATATGCCCTATTACATGTATCGTAAAAATTACTATCCCACTTATTTATCTGGCTCGGGATATCTAATGTCAATGGATGTGGTGCCAAAATTGTATAATGCCGCTCTAAACACAAGTTTAGTCTATTTGGAAGATGTTTATGTTACTGGCATATGTGCGGAAAAGGCTAACATTCGAAGACATCATTATCCTCTTTTTAGTTATGGACGTTACAAAAATGCTTGTACATTAAAGGGAATGATAACGCTTCATAAACTTACTAGTGATGACATGTATGCAGCATATAATTTTGTTACAAATTTCACATATTATTGTCCTTCACCAAGGAACTATAATAAGCATGTACGTAATCGTAAATTAGGTGGCTGTGCTTAAGTGATATTCAGGGCTTAATTCATATTTTATTTTCCATTTTTATTATTGAATCCTCGCTAATGCGAACCTACAATGAGTATTCAAATTTTATAATTAAGTAAGTGATATTAGTCCAGCTAGTACCAGGATTAATTCATATGGCAGGGAAAGAGCTTTGTTTTTTTATTAAAATAAAAAGTTCTTAAACTTTAAAAGCACGCGTTATAATAGGTTGTTAGTTTATATATAAAAAAAACCCTTTGTTATTTTTTGCATATTTTATTTTCTTTAAGATTTTAGGTAAACAATTGAAAATTTGTAATTGAGGAAATAAAATTTCTAAATAAAATAGATATTGATTGAAAGATATGTTTATCGTCGTGTGAGTTCTTTTTTACTGCACGGTACATTTTCCTACAAAATAAGTTAGGAAATAATTATATATGAATAGTGTATCCTTTTTTAAGTCCGTAATTTCTTTTTGGTATCACAGTTATATCAAAAAATATCAAGGTTGTAACTTTATTCTTATCCCTAATTTATACTGAAAATTGTTTTGTTTGCATTAATTTCTTCATCAATTACTGCAAAACTAAGATATAGGACGTACAGCAATAAAAATATTGAAATGTTTAGTTGCACAAAATAAATACAGTTTTACTGTATTTAAAAGAAAGGAAAACATGTAAGTATTAAAATAATTAAATGATGCACAAAAATTTTTTTATTTAATTTTTTTTTTTTTTTTTTTTGTCAAATCTTAATAACTTATAATATATTCTTTAAAAATTTAAAAGAACTTAAGGTTTTATTCAAAAGAGAGGTCTCTATCGATGTTTTTATATAGAAAGAAAACATGCATGTTGATGTCAAAAAGTTAAGGAAAGCATTCTCTGTCATTTTTTTCAAAAGAACTCACGACGATAGACAATGTACTTGGCCTAATTTACAAAAGTTTCTTTACATTAAGTTAGGGCTTATGTAATAAACATTTAAAGAATAATTGTATATAAATGTATAAAAATAAATATATCATTCTATAGAAGTGTGTTAAATAAGTCCTTAATAAATATAAATAAGTTTTGTGGATTAGGTCAACTAATAATTACACAAATTTTTATTGATAATATATTATTAATATCGAAAATAATTTTTTTAGTTGAAATTTGTTACTGATAGCAACAAGGTTCTGAGGGAAGTTATTAATTAATGGTTAAAAAAAAAATAAAAAGTTTAGATATTGTTTTTAAATTATCAGTTATAATGAACTAGTTGTTTACTTTAGATATATTCTACATTACTCTAAAAAAAACCCTGAAAATTATGTTAAAACAGCAATCTTTTTATAATTTAATAAATATTGACAAAAACTTAGTGCATAGTGGGCCGCTATAATATAATAAATGCTAATAAATATAAGTTTAGTTAAAAAATTTAATTTGTGTATGTCCTTACTGGATATTTTTTAAAATGCTTATATGTTTAATAAATTCTTTTTAAAAATAAATGCTTATGTCTTACTTTATGGCTTTAAATTTAATTTTGATAATAAATGGAAGATGAAAACCATTTTCACAAGACAGTCTTTCTAAACGAAGTTAAAAAAAACAATTATTTTCTTTTTTTACTTTAGTACTTCAAATATATTTGTTCAAAAAAAATTCGCTTTGTTTTGGTGGGCGTTGCCGCAGTACTTTTTAGTTTTTTGGTATTATTAATTGCAATTACATCAATGATAAATTAATGGTACCCTCGTCGTTTTTCTTTTGGGACAACAACTTTAAACACAAATAGACTGAATTTTAATGACATTTGGTAAAAGAAATAAAGAAAAATTTGTGTATTATTTAAAACGGAATGCTTGTATTTATTAATAAATATGTAATAGTTATGTTTATTTATTCATTCATCACAATATAAAATAAAAAAAAACTTAAGGCTAAATTAGTTTTTGTTATCATTTTTGTCACAAAATAATTATAATTTTTTGTTTTCCACTTTTTTATAAAAAATAACTTTTATAACAATAATTGTCATATTTATATTATTAATCAAATATATAACAATTCTTTTTTTCAAAAAAAAAAATTAAAAAATATTTTTTTTTTTGTGGAGAAAAAATTTGAAAAGCACTTGATTTTTGAAAAATCTGGTTTAATACCATTAACATGGTGCACTATACTTGATTTTCCTCAATTTCCTTGTATGTATGCATATGCTTCTTTGAATTCGAAAAATTGGAAAAAAATTTTCTTAAACCCTTGAGTTAAATGTACATATCGCTACCTTAATATAGAAAGACTACTTTTTAAGTCAAATTTTCTTTGGCTAATTGTAATATATGAGCACAACATTTATTGAAATTAACAAAAATCTGGGCTAATAAAACAAGTTAGGACCTTTCCATTTTAAGTTAACGATATTTTTATTGTTATAATTTTCTTCTATAATTGAAGCCTGTGTTAATTTAATAAAAATAGCAAAAACTGTTTTTATAAATCAAAGCAAAAAAAATATTTTTTTATTAATATTTAAATATAAAATTTAATAGCGCAGTTAAAGTTAATGGGAGTGTTTGTTTTTATTCAGGATGTCTTCACAGACGTGGGAACTTTAGGCAAACCAAATTCATCAGTTTCAATTGAATTCTGTAAAATAGGTTTTTTAAAAAAATCAAACGGTTTTTAAAATATTAAAAAATATATATAGTTTCCCTTAAAAAGGTTATTGAAAAATATATTTTTAAAAGTCGTATTTATTTATTTTTATAAAAAAAAATTAAAAAAGATTTACAACTTACAAATAAAAATTAAGCGATAAGGGTATGGTGGGGTATAATACCATGGATTCATTTAAGTCATTCTTAACTAAAATATTTTGTTTTATGAAAGGTAAAAAAACTTGCCTTATTGCCTGGTACAATACTATCTGCACCTGGTTCCCTATCTGGAGCTGAAGGTGCTTTAACGACATCATCCAAGTAACTGGTATCATCATCAAGAGCAATTTCATCACCCAAAGCATCTAGTTCTGCTTCTAGTTCATCATCATCTACCTCAGGCATGCCATAAGTGCGACCTAAGGCTTCTTGTACATCATCGGCTTGTTCTAGCATATCGGCCATATCGTCTTGTATATCCTTAAAGAATAAATAAAATTTTTTTGCATAGTTTAGGTTTTCATTTTATACATATTTGTATTAAAAACCTCTATATGATCAATGTTAATTTTTTTGAATTCTTTTTGCATCTGCTTGACGCCATCTTTCATCGCAGCAACAGTTGCCTGGGTATCTTTCAAAGACTGTGCAGCATAATTTGCCTGTTCCATATTAAAGGATTGATTTCTTAAAGCATCAGCTTGTTGTTCATAACTGCGTATATTTAGCGAATAAACCAAATTAGTTTATTGCTAAAGTTATTTTTATTTACACTTACGCTTTCTTTTGTTTTAACACTCTCATTGCCTTTTGTTTTACCGAGTTCTTGGCAGGCCCATCACGCATCTTGGACATTTGTTCCCTGTATTTACGCAGTTCATTTTCCAATTTAGTAATTTTTTCCTCGATATTACCAGCTCGCTCATCGACCTTAAGAGGACCAAATTTTTAACTGAAAATATTATTGGAAATATCCTACTTACTCCTTTAATGCAATCATTTAGATTTGGTGCCGGTTCTTTAGGTTTTCCTCGACCAAACAAACGATTCATGATGCGTATCCGTGTGTTTTTCAAATGTTTAATACTTTTTTGTATATAAAAGAAATTGTTAATAAAACTTGTAAAATTGGTAAATGATGACTAATTTTGTTTTTTTAGTTAAACTTTGCTCTGGCAGCTCTCTTGCACAGCTGTTAACTACAGCAGTGGTGTCAACTTCTGTACTATCACCATGCCTCTAAAAGTATTTTACAATCCCTACAGAATTAGTCCTTGTAAGAAATTTTGATCGAATAATTGTTTGACAAAAAACAGGTTTAAATTTTGTGAAACTTTTAAAATAATCATACAACACAAGATGTTTGTGTTGCTTTCAATTAGGAGTTAACAAGAATAAAAAGTCTACCATGTTGTTTGCATACAGATATATATATCTATTAGTTTTACAATCAACGATTGTTATTATCTTAACGGCCTTTTAGCAGCGCAAACGAAAAATTCGTTCGACTCAAAAACGGATAAGAGCATCCGTCGACTTGCTTCGGCTGAGATCTGCTTAATAACCATGACCATAAGCTACACACAAAAAATTCTTAGGTTATATTTCCTACCAAATGGTATAAATTCAACTAAGAAAAGTGTAGAGTGGCAGTTACTAAATTTTTTTGACAATATACCTTATATGTTGTTAGTTTCTGTGTTCGAAAAAGTAACTTAAAATTAAGTTAAACTAACTTATGTAAACATTTTTATAATCTATCAACGAAAGAAAAGTTGTTCTATGTTTTGATTTTAGAAACCTTATTCTTAAAATTTTAGTTAAAATCATCTTTTTTAAAATTTAAAAGTTTATGCCTACATGAACGGCAGAATAAATTACTATTTATATTATATAAATGAAATTTATTTAAAATGTACATACGTTTGAACATAATGTCAACAGGAATTTTGTATTTTTTTGCCTTATAGATACTTAGCTTATAGTAATTTTTATAGAAGCATGTCACAGAACAAATTCAGTTCTAAATTTCAATTCAATGTTAACACTTTACACCACAAATGTTTATAATTATTTGAAATAGTTTCCTATTGATAAATTTCAAGTGTTTTCAGTTTAATTATTTAAATTTAATTTTTAGGGTATATTCAAGTACCGTGTTTCCAACTTTAATTTACTTTGGAAGGAATATAACCTCTGTGACATACCTGAACACAAAATTAACTGTAGACACAGACAGCGTAGGAGAAAAATTGTAATTTATAAAAATAATGTTTTAAGGGAATCAAATGTTGTTCCAATACCACCCACAGAACCATCTAAAACGACTGCAGCCTTTGCAGGTACCAATCAATTTGGCAACCAAAACATAACAGGTGACGGCTGAAATCTTAAATTCTCTTATTCTTGAGTCTAAAAGGGACTGTGGCTGGGCTCTGATCAGTACTTTAAGAAGCCGTTAAAAAAAAAATAGGTCGTACAGCAGGGGACTGTTGATAAAATTTTTTTTTTAATAAAGCGGATTGAGGATTATCAATAAAGTTCAACGAAGCACTTACTTATATACCTTTAAAATGCTTTATATATTTCGGCTGCATTTTCTAAAAATACATGAACACATGTATTACAAACATATATTGTAGGGGCAAAAACCCCTACAACTTCCACGGAGTCACCCTTAGAGGAATAATATGTATTACACTCCACCTTAGCTTTATCACCGAAACATATTTGTAGAACACACTGATCCCCTATCCACATCACCTAGGGGTGTTGCAATACAAAATTTACACAAATGATGTAAATCGCTCATAAATTCTTCGGAGTTGGCCTTAGAGAAATAAGGTGTACGACTGAGCCCCATATGTTTCACTTTCCAAACATATATCTAGAACATACTTACTAGCTATCTCCAACGCCTAAGGGGCCCTTGTTTGAGCGCATTATTTCATGAATTAAGTTATCATCTAAAACCATGTTTGGAAAGTTTTATATTAATTAACTTTTAATAAAAAATGTTTGGAAAATTTAACTCGAACTCTTTTTTTTGAAATAATAGTAAAGAAATATCGTTAGCCAACACTGTTCACATGTCTGCTCTTTTTTAGTCTGGCAGTGCTGTATACCTGCCGAGAATATTTTGTTATTGATATTATTTGACATTTACTAACAAAATGTTAAGGCGAGTTTATGTGGAATAGGTATTTTGCGGTGTAAAAAATATATAAAAAAGTTAATAAATTATTAGTTAATAAAGAAATTTGAATACGCATTATTGTTAGCTTTTAATAAAACTGTGTAACATTAAAAAGTTGTTAGATAAAATGGTAAAAACCAAAATTAGGCAAAATAATAAGTGAATTTTATTACGGAAGAAAGTGCTTTAAACCTATAGTAATAAAACGAAGTATCTCTTAAAATTGTTCCAAAAACTTGTTGGCAAATTTATATATGCAAACTTAAAGACTTGCGTCCGTCGTTTAATTTTTTTGAAGCTTAAGTGAATTTTGGAACGATAATTTTCAATTTTGTTAACACCTACTTGGTATATATTTGCATATACATATGTATGTATAATCAGTTCAAAAAATGATAAAACCAGCATAATGACGTAGTTTATGGCAAAATTGTATCAATTAAATTTTTACGAAAGGCTCATTATTTCACAAAATAACATTTAAAAAGTTTAACTTTATCTCTATTAAAATACTATAATTAAGAAACGCGCCAAGCGTGTGTCAAACACTTCGTGGAAATATGGATAGTTCTATGATGTTGGCAGCTTTACATGGAGACTCTGCTGTATATGCCCATATAGCTAAAACAGATAGCTTTGAAGATTTTGAAACAACTACGAATATTCCTTTTACAGATGATGTACTAACAACAATTACCACGACTGTAACATCCCTTACCACAACCGCAGCACCTGATCATGATTCCACAGTTTCGATGAACAATTTTTATCCAGCCTTAGTACAGTGCTTTGGTATTATAATTTGTGGGTAAGTAAAAGCTCCTTAATTATTTTTTTCCTTGTCACAAGCATAATATTTAATTAAACTGAGAACATTTATATATTTATTTATTCTGAAAATCCATGCAAAAGACTTGGTAGCCTTACTTGACAGCATAAAAATTAAGAATAAAGACAATATCGGTACATAAGCAAACATTTAAACATAAAATGTTAAATTTTGCCATATATGTATGTACCTATGTCACTTCTTTGCCCTCGTTTTTTTTATTTATCAGAACAACTTAACTGAACGTTTTCTAGGCTTTCTTGTGTTCTTTATCCAAATATACTAACAATCATTTTAAGTGCCTTAAATATTTTGCATTGTATAGGGGCAGTTCTATTGAAACGGCTGGATTTTAATTTGAACGTTCCAAATTTGTATCTTAAAGCATGGTTATAGTTCCCAAAAATTGTTTTTTAAAGTAAAATTATAGGTAGATACAGAAATACCATAATGCTTATAATGACCACTAAAAATTTGTTACGTTTGTGACCTTACAAATTTAAATATAAAAGAATTTTAATTTTATCACTTATTTTGTTAAATATTGTAAAAAACGAACCAGCTTATTTGGATTATTTCGAAATTCTTCAAAAACAATTTGTTCCTAAAAATATTTTTTAGAAAAATGTGACTGGAGTGCTATTATTTTTATCATAACGTAGAAATGAAATGAAACAAATTATAAAGTATGTAATAATTTTACCATGTAATTCGTTTATAGATAGGTATTTTACAAATTGACCGACATTTCAAATAGGAAAATAATTTTTCCCACTAAGAGCCGTTTTAGGCAGAGCTACCCATTAGGAGTGTTTATTTTAGCCAGAAAGGTGTAAAATAAAAAGAGAAATAAAATGCATTACACATCGAAAAAAAAAGTTGTTTAATTTGTAAATATTATCTTAAGTACTCAACCATATGTATACCTATATATGTATGTATGTATCCCGTAATCATGCAGTAAACTTAAGAGACAGTGGAATATTGACAACAATAAAATTGGTGCGATCTTGATACAAAATAAAATACACAATGAGAAAATTATTTAGACCTAGCTTCTGGGAAACGAAAATTTATTTAATTATTTATCTTTATATACGTTTTGTTTTAATATAAAATGCAAAACTTATAATAAACAGTTTTAAAGCTTAAATACATATATTATAAACATTTCCTTTTTGCGTTGATTTTTTCCTTTATTTTATACATACGTACGTACATACATACTTATTTAATTTCTTTTAATTTTACAAAACATTTTGCCATTTAATTTCAAATATCATTAAAGGTGAATGATGTAAATTTAATTTTGTGTTAAAATAATATTGTGCTTACAGCAAATGTTATTCCAGAACAAATTAAAAAAATAAATAAAAATTAAAAAGTAATTAAAAATGCAAAAAACTTACTACATATTTAATAAAATTGTAACCCAACCAGTCACGAAATATTTTAAAACTTTGTTTCTTAAACTAATTCAGGCTTAAGCCATAATAAATCAGTAAATTGAAATGTCTAATAAAAATTAAATAATGTTTGTTTTAAAAAACTTTGATTGTGTGCGTAAAAATATTGATAAATTTTAAAATAAACTTGTGAGTTTAAAAAAATCTGGAACTTAAGATTTAGGTTAGGTTAAATGACTTGTAATTCATTCTTCTATGGAGGTTGTCCATCACAACATCCAGAGGCAGTTATGTTCATTGTTTTTACCCTAAAAATAGAAGAAGAAAAAAAATTAACTAATAAATTGGAATGAGGTTAGAACTAGATTATTGGCAGATATATAAGAAAAAAGATACAATGATAAAGTACTGCTTGTTAGCCATTTCAGGTGTATATTTGCATTTTGAAAAGATCGCAGTTCAAGATTATCAATAAGTCGTCAAAAAATTGCCGATGAATTATTTCGAACTTCTTCGACTCCTGTCACAACCGGCTCTAAGTACTAAAGGGTGTTATTGGTTTTCGTATAAAATTGAAAATTGGAATTAAAACAGACATATAATGTTTACTGTCATGAATATGGCTTTTTTTAAATATTTTCTACCATACATTTTATGGTTATTTATTTGAACTTTATCTCTATGTTATAATTATGTCTATTTATTTAAGTTCATTATTAAAAATGTGATAACTATGAATGGAAATTTTATTAAAAATTAAGTAATTCCGATCCTATCCGAGTGTAATGTTATTTCGAAATCAATTATTTAATATTCGGCAGGTTGTTTAACTGAATAAAATAAACTTAAGTAATTTCTTAAACTGTAAAATAACACAATTGGTTTTTTTTCTCTTCTACTCTTAGTATCAAAGTTATTTATTTGCATTAGTAAAAAAAAAAACTAAAAAAGAACCAAAAAGCTGCGGTTTTCCTTTGAAATTAAAATGTTCAATTGGTTTCTTTTTTTAAACAAAAATTAATATTCTGTGTATAAAACGTTGTGCATTTAGATGAATCAGAGATGGAAACCGCAGTAAAAGTAGCTGTTAAAAATACCAGTTAATGAATTGTTGGGCCGTAATAATATTCTAAATCAATAAAAATAAAAACCTAAATAAAAATTAGGATAAAAAAGGGTAGAAAACATATTTTAGTATTTTACAGTAACTTTTAATAAAGATAAAAACAACTTAAATTGCGGCAGACAGCTATGGAAATCGATTGAGATTTAAAATTGTATATGCAGGCAAAACATACTTTTTAAAGTTTAGGGCTACTTGTTGGATAAAAAGTAAATTTTTCAGATTTTTGGTAATTTTTGCATTTTTCAAATTTTCAGTCTGGAAATATGAAATCCATATCAAGGCCGACAGTCAGCTAAATGGGCAAAAATCACTTACCTTACATTAGTGGTACTTTTGTGCCTTTTTTAAGATCATAAGTTCAGAAATATAACTGTAGCGACTATAAACTAATAAATTCGAAAGTTAACAACTAATAATAAAACTAACATAATATTTTATATATACATATATTCTTAAACCAAATTGAGGTCAAAAGTAATACATTGAATTTTTTTAAAATATTAAATTAGAAATTAAGTATTTTATATAAAGATTGGATTTCTTTATTGTTATCACTCAGTTTTAGAACATAATTAAAATTTTGCCTACAATGTAGCGGTTTGTATTATTAAGTACTTCTTGATTTTGAGAAGATTTTTGGCAATATCTTGTGGTGGAGTAGGTTTTGTTTTGCCAACAAATTTAGATGGAATCAACTAGATTTTGATCGAAATCTGGTAAGCAGTAAATGTACTGTAAATTATTTTCGAAAAAAATGTTGATATTTTGATATTTTACAAAATTTGTTTTTTTATTACTTAAATAAAAAAAAAAATGTTGATTTATAAAAGTACTTATATTTTTAATTGCGAATTCCGAAAACTAACTAGTAAAATTACCAAATATGATTTAAATTGGTAATATAAGTTTAGACCACGAAATCATAAAACCCTATTGAATAGCGTTAAAAAAGGTCCACTTACATACATACATATGTATTATAAAAAGAAAAAGTCAACCCGTAATGTTTCAAAAAAAAAAAAATAGGGTTTTAGCTTTAAGTTTTAAGTTTTTATTAATCTAAGCAATAACTCTAATTCAATGCCGACTTTCAAAAAACCTAAACAATTTTTGCAGTGATGAATCAAACAAAAGCATTTAGAACCTAACTACGTAAACCGCAACGCATACAATTGTATGGAAAAGATTAAAATTTAAAAAAATTTTCCATACATTTTGTTTTTGTTTTAGGGAGCAATTTAGGGAGCAACTAATACTTACCAAACTAATTTATCGTCAAATCTTATATATTTTTTTCATTAAAATCTCTTAATGTGTTTAATTTGTGTTTCATTACATACGAAATAAAGAATAAAAAGAAATGAAAAAAATTATTTTAATGATATAATACTTAGAAAGTAATTAAACAGAATAATTACTTTTTTTTTTAAATTTTAAAGCTTTTTTAATTGTTACCGTTTTTAAAGACTGCAATTTTAAATAATTTATTTTAAAAACTGTTTAATCAGTTTCTTTATTTTTATTAAATTTTACAATTTTAATTAACTTTCAAACAGTTTCCTTCTTTGTTTATACTTTTGACAGTTTAAGAAAGTCTCTTATTTGATTAAGTTAATGCGGAAGTATTTATAATATGTATGTATATTAAAGGTACATACTTACATGCTTTCACACATACATACATACATATGTATGTGTACATGTATAAATAACGCGACATTTTACCAACAGTCAGAAAACGCACTTTTAAACCGGCTGCAGGAATGTTTGTACATTTTTATAATTTTAAAACCGAATATTGTAAAAATGTATCAACAAAAAAAAGCTATTTGCTTCAAATGCATACATTAAAAAACTACTTTGTTTAATAAAATACTGCAGCAAAAATAATTTGTTTGTCAATTCCCTCGTAGTAACTTAGCTACTTGACTGCTTGACTTACTGTTTTTTTTTCTTTCTTTTCTTTTCTTCTCGACTCCTCTGAAGGGATTCACAATGAGCCTAAGGGCCTCCGAGTGGAGGTGGCGGACTCGCCACTGCCCTTCGTAACCTAACCTAACCTAACTTAGCTACTTTAATGCGTATAAAAAGCTGAATATAAACCGTCAGGTGATTACTGGGGCATTCGATTCGAATCGAAATTTTAAAATTCTTATTAAAATTCCTATATTAAAAGCACTGACAACTCGATCGATCAAATAAAATTTCGATTCGAATCGAATGCCGTAATTTGCCCCCAGATTTCTGCACTGTCGGTATATAAATTAAATTAAAGAAAAAAAGTAAGAGCCATTTATTTGGCTATGCCGAATCTTATATAGCCTCCACATTGGTGTTTTTGTAGCCCCATCAATCCAAACCAGCTAAATTATTTTTTACGTGTAAACACCAAAATAATATTACTTTGTGGCAGAACTACAGTCGATAGCTTTAATAGTTCCGATATATAGCGCGTTAAATATATCAAAAAATGTTTGTTTGTATTGAGGCAAAGCTACTATTCCTTTTGCTCCTTTCTAACAATTTTTTTGCATAGCAGTCAATCTAGAATCACTTTGTAGTCAGATTCCCCGGTCGTCCGGCACCGACTGCGCAAACACTGAGGCGTTTGGCCACCAACCTTGAAGAGTATGGCTGCCAAAAGTGGCCGGCCCCGGAGCCCCGTTCTGCCGGGAATATCGCCGCTGTTGGCGAGGATTTCCAGCTGTCGCCAGAAACATCGACCAGACGCCGTGCCTCGCAGTTAGCCATCAGCCGGTCGTCCCTAAGGCGAATTTTGATCAAAGACCTGCGCATGTTTCCGTACAAACTCCAGGCCGTGCATCAGCTGCTGCGTGTCAACTGCAAAACTCACCTTGTAGAACTGCATTGAAGTGGGTAGCGGTAATAGTTCCCAAGATGGTTCGCATGAAAATTTCATAAATTTTTTCTGTATGGGGCTATCATTTCTCTTGCTGCTTTTCAATTATTTTTTTCAAAACGTAGTTAAAATTTTATAACGTTTACAATTCGCGACTTATAGCGCATCATTTAATTTCATACAAATTATGGAATTATAGTAGGGTACCACTCTTCCTGCTCCTATCAAAAAAGTCCCTAAATTAGCTTGCCGTCTTTAAAGCCTTCCTCTCAAGTTATTTAGGCAACAGTGGTGGCCTTATATATATTAATTTCAAGTTGAAACAGAGAGACACATCAAAATTTTTCCATGGGGAAAATTCACACGCTAATTGCCTTCTACAGATATTATCAGGTCTGCTTCTTCTCTTGCTGCCTAAACGATTTAAATCGATTGCCATTCTCAAGATATCATCTTGGGATCTACTTAAAATATGGCCAACCCAGCTTAATTTTTTCGCTATTTCTGCGCGGTTTAGTGTTTCGCCTGCTCTTTACCAAGGGTCTTTGTTAAAAACTACGTTCGGTCAAAATATCTGCAATAATTTTCATAAGATATTGAATGTCACTTGAAGTAAAGTTCTAAATTCACATCTGTATACCAGAATAGAGCAAACACTTGAGTAGAATAGGCGAAGCTTAGTTCTTGAGTGAGTTTGAGGTGAGTCTTTGCAATACCCTAAACGACTGTTTGGTATATCGTATATGATTAAGAATATTATCATGATGGAGGTTATGCTCTACATTGTTGACTGTTAAATTTGAATGATATATTTTATTGATATGCGTCAAATTGATTTTCTCAATACTTATATGAATACCAACACCAGAGGCCATGTGATGCCTCTTGTAGTTTAGATTGATTGCCGCATAACTTAGTCTAGTACAATATTGAAATGTAGGCGAGATAGAATGCACCCCTGTCGCTCTCCAGTGTTAAGCCTAATTGGATTGCTTAATATGCGTCTGTGAAATACTCTGCTTGGTAAGTTGTCGTACGGAGCACTGATAAGGTTGATTATTTCAGATGAAGCCCCCTTGCATCAAAGTGCGTGCCGGATAATGTCGATACTTTGGCGAAATCTGATAAATATCGGATACAACGGAGGCTGTTTACTATTTGCGCAAGAGCGATGTGGCTTGATTTTTTCGAAAATCTGCTACAGTTGAAATTGACAGCCTATATAGAATTATATAAGCCAATACCTTACTTACATTGATTAGTATGGACACACCCCTCAATTTTTTGCATTCAATGAGTTCGTTTTTCTTGGAGATATTTAATAAAAGGTCTAATTTTTCGAGTGGTTATATCAGGATCAGCCTTGATGTTATTTACGCCTGGTGCCTTTCTTTACTGCTTCTAAACCATGGGCGATCACGGTTCCTTCTGGGCACACCGTTTTTAAATAAGATCTTATTGGATGTAAAGAAACTAGAATTGCCAGACAGTTCAAGTTTGCGAAACTGACAATATGCCGTCTTAATAATTAGACAATTTTGCCAATTTCCGCTCCTCGAACGTGACAGTTTCTATTACAGGATTTTTCAGTGGGTGTGTGATTGAGCGGGTGTTTCCCGACATCTACTTTGCATTTTTGTAAAGACCTCTGATTTAGTGTGTTTACGTAGACAACTGCCTGGGTTTCTTTGGTCATATTTCCTATCTAAATTTACTTGTCTTGCAATGCACTTCATTTTACTAGGTAATCCAGACCAGCATACTGGACTGAAGTATAGTTTAAGTTCAGTTGTCTTCTATTCTCAATAAGTTGTCAGGTAACGATGTATTTTAATATACATACATATATGTAACTCGGTTTTATCCGAAAAAAGAGTTATCTCAGGTTTTTGCTTATATCTCGCCTTTAAGTTAAAGGAATCTGCTGATTTTAAGAGCCGATTATTTAAGGGATATTAATGACAGATAAAATCAATCAATGTAAAACTACATGCATATACTATCAACCCATACTTTTAAAACGTTTAAACTTTACTTTTTATAAACAAATTTTAATTTTTTGATAAAAAAAAATGTAACTTTTCGTAATCTTTTAACGCTGATAAGTGGCTTAGAAGCAAATTTTTAAATACGATTATATTTTTATTGACAAAATTTAACATCTTAAGATTTTAAAGGAATTAGTACTTTAACTTTCCATTTTTAAATTATTATGTAGATGCAATGATATCAGTATCACTAAGAATAAACTGACATCCAAATATTTTTAATTTGATAATCTTTCCTTGCAGGCAATTGGTAACAAACAAATTAAATTAAAAATTTAAATTTAAAAATAAACATATTTACGTTCTAATTTTGCCAAACAATTTAAATAAATTTTTGGTTTTTTTTTTGCATACTTTAAAAAAATTTTTATACAGAACATGTATAAATTAATTAAAAATGACATGATTTGAAATTTTGTTTATCATTTCAAATCTATTCATTTATAAAACAAATTTGTTTTTGCATTCAACATGAGTATGAACATACATAAATGTAAATATTTTAAGTGCAAACTCATGGAAGTTAATGCTGCTGATTTTTTTAAATTTAAAGTTTAGTTATAAATAAATTAAATAGGCGTTGGGCATAAAATAATAATAATTTATTTTCCTCATATAACAAATTTTCTATACCATTTAAAAGATTTTAGTATGTATGTAGTGCAAAATATTCTAAAAGCCATAATTCAGCTTATGTATTTATAAAATTTAACCAGGTTTTAGATATGAATTGTGCTAAAAACCGGTTAACTAGTTTTTAAATAACAAATACTCGTATTTATGATAATAGCAAGCAACTTACGTACATATATTGAAAAATACATTTTAACAATATTCTGAACAAATATTAGTGATAAGAGATAAATTTTTTTGAAATTAAAAAAAAAGATTATTTTCCTTATAGCACCTCCCTCTTTGTTTATAAAAATGATCGATTTTTTATTATCAATTTTTCGTAATTTATACATGTAATAATAATTATCATTATTATTTAATTACAGTTTTATAGATGTACACTAAGATAAAAATTACGTTCTAGATTTAAAAACAAAATTCTTGAATGTTGACTGCAGCAATCGTCCGATTTTAAATTTGAATTTTAGTCAGTAAGATTCAAATTCTCGAATTCAGACATAAATTCTTGATTTTTAGAATGAATTCTTAAATTCGTAAACGCAATCTTGATTTTAAGATAGTGTTCTTAAATTTAATAACATGATTTTAAACTCTAAGAACATATCCTTATAATCAAGAACGTAATCTTAATTTTAAGATCGTATTCTTGAACTTAAAAAAAAAGATTTAATTCTTGATTTCTTTTCGAAATTTAATATAAATAAAAACGTGTTGCTTAAGCTATTTTTACACCACTTGAGTTCTCATCTAAATTGAGTATTAAAAAAATTAATTTAAATTTTTAGGAGTGTCAAAAAACAAAGTGACTTTCTTAATTATAGTATTACATTACGTCTAAGGATTTAATTTCAGTCCGCTAATTATAAAAGTTGCTAAACTGGTATAAAGTAACAACAAACATTTAATCCGGTAACTTAAAAACAAATAAAACGCAGACGTTAAATGGTTTGAAAATAGAATACGTTCTATTTTCAACTGAGATTAGACAAAAATATTAACAAATAAAAACAGACGTGTTATTACATACACTGTTGTGGAACTCAGATGATAACGCAGGTAGTGTAAATATAGCTTAAGGCGTAACGTTCTTATATATATACATACACACATACATACATATATACCTTTGTAGGTGAAAAATATCCGACAACCCTCATAAAATGTTTACATAATAATTTCTTTTCAAATAACGTATAATTAAGCTCTTCAATCGTTTCAAACAAAATAAAAACCAAAATTACAGATAAGTCACGTTGAATTAAACAAAGTCTGCCGTATATTAATTTTATTATTTTTTTTGCGGGCAGCTGTTCATTAACCTTTTGCAGTGATTTACTTATTTATTTTTTTGTTTATTGTTTTTTTTTCTAGTTTTTTTATTATTCAATAAAAAATTGTTGAAAGTACAATGCACTAAAAGCATTTATTGGAGATAAAATGCATAGATTATGAAATAAATGTTATAAGTCTAGTATTGCTTTTCACAGTTTACCTTAAATAAAGGGGAATCAATCATTGATGCAAACCGTGCATATGGTGCAAGCCAAGTAAAAAATATAAAATTGGTAAAACCGCAAAAACAAAATACAAATCTACTTCACTTTGCATTGGCTCACACAAAAAACATAGTCAAAAAAATTCTTACAGATTTCTGTCAGATATGTCTGGGAAGTTTAATGTACGACGTTTTTGTAAGGTTTCTTTCTTAAGCTAAATTTATACCACCTGAGTTATCATCTGAGTTTTACAACTAAGAGTCATTTTTATAGTGTAATAACATGTCTGTTTTTGTTTTTAAATATATTTGTCTAATCTCAGCTGGAAATAGAACGTATTCTATTTTTAAACTATTTAACTTATGAGTTTTTACTGGTTTAAATGCTTGTTGTTTTATTTCCATATACTTTATACCAGTTTAATAACTTTAATAATTAGCCGGCTAAAACTAATTTCTTAGACGTAATGTAATACTAAAAATGAGAAAGTCACAGTGTTTTTTGATATTCATAAAAATTTAAACTTATTTTTTTGACACTCAACTCAGACGTGAACTCAGGTGGTGTAAATATAGCTTTACCGATATGTCTAAACGGTGTGTTTATAAGCGCGGTGTTGTACGTGCTAACATGCTGGACAAGAAAACTGAATATCGTTGGCTCAAACCCAGCTTGAGGCATGTTAATAACATGTTTACACGGTAATATGAACCACTAGGTTGACTCCCTGAAATCTAAATTGCTAACCCTGGTGTTCACACGACTGTTCTTTTTCCGCTTTTAGAAATTATTTTTACCATTTGTTTTGTTTACCATTTTTTTAAATAAATATATATTTGTGAAATTGAACTTTTCATTTGCTTGATGTTTTTTTAAGTTTTCCACACATTATTTTTTGTGTTTTTCAATTAAAAAAACTTTTTGGGCGTTAGGTCAGAAAAACTTGCTTTGAGATGAAAAAAAAATTATTTGTTGTTCGCTAAGATAAAAAATTAACTTGAAAGGTTCGCTCGCAAAATGTTGTACGAACTATGTAGTTTGAACCATGGTTGGGTTGCGAACCGTAAATAAGAGAGCGAAAATCGAATTTTGGTCCCCGTGTAAACGTATGCTATGAGCAGGAGTTGTCTTTAAATTAAAAAAAAAATTTTAAAAAATTATTTAACAAAAAAAGAAATATGTATAAAATATAAAAACAATGTTTTTTAAATTAATTTTTATTCGATTTTTCGGCTACGAATTTCCTACGACTGTGTTTTTTAAAAAGTCGTGTCAACCATTTCATGTGTTTTGTGGTCAAAAGACTGAAAAAATCGTTTAATTTGTCAGATATCTTACATAATTCGGTAAATTTAGCGGATGTCTTACCCCTCTACTTTCAAAAGAAAAATTATGCAAAAAAAAAAATGTGTTACCCAACTTTAAATTTTATTTAGAAAAGTGGATTGTCTTAAAATGATAAATTATGAAATGAACATATTTTAAAAATTCCAATAAAAAATTTTTTAATCTCAACTGCTATCGAGTTTTTATTCGATTTTTATTCAATACCTTCTTGTGGTTTTTTAAATTGTAAAACGATACAAAATCTACCATTATCACTAGAAGCTTAGAGACGGACGTTAAAATTGTAGAAAAATACAATTTAAAAACAAAGAAAAGTAGAAAATACCAAATAAAGGTCTTTAGCGCATATCGTACTTACATCCTTTAGTTTAGCACACTTGCAAATTATACTAAACCATCCGGGCATCTATTTTTATATATATTTGTTTGTTTCTTTGCAGTTATATTGCTGGACGTTTTAAAATAATTTCCAATGCTGAAACAAAAGGTTTGGGTACATTTGTGGGCACATTTGCTTTACCCTCCTTAATATTTTTATCGTTGGTGGAATTAAATTGGAATAAAGTTAATTGGACATTTCTTTTGGCCATGTTAATATCAAAGGCAATCGTTTTCTTTGCTGTGCTTATAATATCATTATTTATTGCGAGGCCTTTAAATGTGGCAAGAGCTGGTCTGCTGGGTATCTTTTGTACACAATCTAATGATTTTGCAATTGGTTATCCCATAGGTAAGTTAAACAAATTAGTATTTCATAAAGCAGAAACCTTAAATAATAAGAACAGTATGCACATATGTACATTTCTTACTACTTAGATTGTTATTACAAAACCTCTGTTCCAATAACCGAATGTAGAATCGATTTCCAGGCGCTGTTATCTTTTGCGCTTCTTCCCCAATTTCTGACAACAGTTTTCAAAATGTCTTCAGAACTTGATCCTTCTATCGGAGTTTCAGTCTTCCCTTTACGCGTCACCAGGTTCGCACTCAAACGACTTCCTAGCTGGTGATTTTTGTCTGTCGGAAGAGCGATTGCTTTTAAAATGCTTATTTAATTTAAAGAAGCATCTATTGCCCAATATTCTTCTTTTTTTTCAAAACTTATGTCGTTTGTTTTGTTTATGGCGGTGCCGAGGTAGACAAAACCCTTGACTGTTTCAGAGTTGTAGTTTTCAACTTCCACTGTCTGCTAAAGACTATTGAGCGTCTTGTGCGTTGATTCAATCAACTTTATCGTATTTTCATTTACTGCCAGACCGATTTCGACTGATTCTTTTTCGATTTTTTCAACGTCGCTCCATGATGTCAATATCGTCCGCGTAGGCGAGTAACATGTGATGTTTTGTGAATAATGTTCTTCTCGTATAACCTTTTCTAACAGAATGTGGAAAGGCTGTCTCCTAATCAGAAACCTCGTTTGGTTCGGGAACGCTCGTAGATTTTTCTGCCTCTTTTAATTGAGGATTGCATATCAGTTAAGGTCATTCTGCAGAGTCGTATTAGTTTCGCATGGATACCAAACTCAAGCATGGGTTGAAACACTTTTTATACATATGGGACTGTCGAAAGCGGCCTTATAGTCGACTAATAGATGGTATGTTTCAATTTGTCTTTCGTGTGTCTTTTCCAGGCTTTGGCGTTGTGTGTGTATCTGGTCGATCTCACCAGCTTTAGATTTTAATATTTCAAACAATACTGGATAGTTTCTTGTACACAATGTGAAGGAGACTTATTCCTGTGAAGTTGTTATATCCTTTCTTGTCTCCTTTTTTTTTACATAGGACATAAAGAACTTTGGGAGCGCGTGTCGTAGCTAGATTGTACAAACAAGCTATTGCATACTCCTTAAAAGTGTGTTGCCCCCGGTCCTTGTTATACTTAATCCTGATTACTGCTATTTCAATCTTATTCTGACTAGGAGGTGTTCACTCAATATCGTTTTCTGGGTTTGTTTCTGTGATATCTTCATCGCCGCTGCTATCAGCGTAAAAAGATTATTTTTTCATATTCTTAGCGAACTATCTATATCTATGTCACCATATTATTTACATACCAAAGCCTTTAGTTTGGAAAAGTTTTCGGATTTCATTTTGACCTCTGAACATCTCGATATAGTCACACTCAAACTTTTCCAATTCTTCCTTCTTACTGTGGAATAGACGTTTATCCTTTTTTTCTTTTCGCCCGACATCTTTCCTTCGTAAGACGTGTCACTGACTACAAAGTTGCTTGTGCGCCGCACTCTTCGCTTCAGTAACATTTCGACACTCCTGGTCATACTATGGGTTCCTTGAGGAAGGCTTTCCCACACATGCACACACAAATATTAATTAAAAATATTTTTCCTGCTTTAAAGCTCTGTATTTATTCAACCAATATTATTTCACATATTTTTACAGTCATGGCTTTATATAAGGATATACATCCCGAATATGCCTCATATTTATATTTAATGGCACCCATTTCGTTGGCCATTTTAAATCCTATTGGCTTAATACTAATGGAAATTGCTAAAATTTCCCAAAATAAAAATGAACAGGTAAATCTTCAACAATATTTGAATTAAAAAAAAATCTTAAAATTTCTTATTTGTTTCTTTTTTTAGGCTCAAAATCCTCCCTTGTGTCCAGAAACCTGTCGGGCCGAACAAATGGCTAAACGGAATCGTTGTCTAAACGAACGTTCTTTAATCGTCTTGACCACCATAAAATCATTATTTTTCAATCCTTTACTATTGATGACTCTATTGGGCGTAGCTGGTTCATTCATTTTTCCACAGGGTCTGCCAGAAATAGTGGCCAGTGTTTTACGTGTATTTGGTCAATCGTTCTCTGCCACTGCTTTATTTTTGTTGGGCTTAAAAATTGTTGGCCAAGGCAGTTCTTTAAAAGGTTCAGAGTTTTTATTACCCGGTATATTAATTTTGGTTAAAATGTAAGTACAAATTGTAAAGCATACTTTTAGGTGTTTTAATTGAATGCGTTAAAATATTATAGCTTGGTTTTGCCTTTGGTCTGCCGCCAAACTGTTAACATAATGCAAGCCGGGGCAGATTTTAATGAAACCACAGAGTTGAGCACATATGGTTTTCTTTATGGTACTTTTCCCGCTGCACCTGGAGCATTTGTTATAGCTACACAATATAATATTGAAGTTGAATTGGTAAGTTGTAATTGCATTGGAAATTTTTCTATTAATTTTGTTTATTGTCATTGTTTTTCTTTTTTTTACCATAAAGATTGCCAAAAGTATGGTTTTGTGCACATTTATCTCAGCCCCTTTAATGTTTATTTCGGCCAAAATGATTTCTCTGACAAATCTCAATCCAACTAATTATATTCACGAGCTAGACATATTTTCGTTTGACATCAGTGTAGCTGGAGTGGCAGCTTGTTTATGGATGATATTACTACTTATAACAACAAAACGTTATAGACGTATGCCACATCGCATTACTTTTTGTTTGGTTTTGTCACAGGTAGGAAAAATTAAAAAAATACTAACCGAAAATTTTATGTCCAAAAACATAAAAATAAATAAATAAATAATACTTATATATTGCTTAGAAGTAATTTTTAAAATATTTTATTTTCAGCTAATGTGCTGTGTTGGTGTTATTTTATGGTCAAAATTGGAACACGTCCAAAAATGGCCTTTGTTTATACAATTCTTTTTATTTAATATTGGAACATATAGCAGCCGCTTATGGACTGGTATATTAGCAATTTCCTTGCTATTTTTGCAATGTCGTAGCTTATGTTTTGTCTTGAAACTGTGGCCATATATGGTAAGTTATTTATATAGAAAAATAAATATTTTGCTTAAAATTATTAAACACTAATTTTTAATATTTTAAGATTGCTTTTGCTTGGGGTGTGCCGGCAATTATATCGGGCTTATTGGTTGCATTTGATAGTAAGGTTATGTCAGGTGAAAAACATAATCCCAGTTTTCAATACGGCAATGCTCAGGCAGCCATATCGGTATTTATGCTGGTTATGTGTTTTATAGGTAATTTTGATACAAAAAATTTCTTTTAAAAAGTTGATACATGATGAAAGAAATTTATTTATTGAAAAGTTATTAATCTTAAAATTATATTTATAATATGGTTAAAAATATAATGACTATTATTTTTAAGAGATTTTAAAACAAGTTATGGTTTTAAAATAATTTTAATATAATCTATAGAAGATTTTACACCATAATATAAAACATAATTTTAGATTCGACAGTGATGTTTAAATAAAGTTTTCAATCTGACTACAAACAAATAAATTTACAATAAGTTTTTTCATATAATAGTTTTTTTTTAAAACTACCAAAACTTTTTATATTTATAGTTACTGTGGGCTGTTTAGTTATGCATCAGCGCTATAAGAAACGTTATGAAAAATATTTGACTTATTCACGCGAACTATCTAATCCAGAATCAGGTAATTAATGTTTTTGCTGAAATCTTAATCTGTAATTTTGAATATCGTTTTTTTCTTTTTTTTTAGAAACTTCTGACCTTCAGTCTTCTATATCGACAGCAAATCTTATTACATCTTCGGCAAATAGTAATGTCCATCAAAGACGTCGTTATACTTCTTACTCTTCTTCCGATGATGATGATATGTTACATAATGCTGTTAATCCTGTAATAAATAGTTCTGTTGATAAAGGTTGTGGCAATGGTAATGGTACATGCTGCTCTTCCAGCACGACCACAAGTCCTGCAACAACTACAGTTGTGGTAGACATTGAAGATATCTTAAACAAGCGTAATTTAGAGCGAAATAAAGAAGCCTTAAAAGATGTGGATCAAGAAGCAGCATCAGAACAGGAACTGTAAGTAAACAAAAAACTAAACGAAAAATTATAATCAGCTTAATATAATATTATATACCCTGTTTACTATTTCCATTAAAAAAATCTGCAGAAAAATTTGTGTAATTTTTTTACATCTTAAACCATTTTCGAAATTAAAATGACTGATAAATTTAGTGTCTGACAAAGTGGGATCATAGTCAGCTACGAAAAAAAATGAGATTTTGCTTATTTAGATCCGCTTTTTTTAACTTCCTTGTGTAAAGGTTAAAAATCTTTAAGTTTAATGTTAAGGTAAGGGTAAGTCGTCGTCACATTCTTGTTTCGACTTGCAAATCTAGCTTTACGAAAAATGATGATAGATTTGGTAGTCTGGTGCAAGTCAAACTCTGCAGTTTGCGAGCGTAGGAGGCTAAGATAGTCTTTTCCTGCTTTCCAGCGTTCTATCAGAAGTCTGTGTAAGACAATCTCATTTTCTAGTCATATATGCCAAATCGTCAGGGGTTTGTGTTTGCGCGCCATGCGACGTTGCAGGCAAAGAGTGGGATCATTTAATTTCGTAAATATTAGTAAGGAACCTGCAAAAAAAAAGATTAATGTTCATTTCACATAGATTCATTTCTTTGATCTCCTAATGATACCGGTAAAAAGACAGAGTTTAAAGTAGAGGGAAAGCTTTACCATTGCCTTATTCTGGCTGCGATTCACGAAAAAAATTATGATAGATTTGGTAGACTAGTGTCCAATCCGACAAACTCTTAATTCTGATAATTCTAGATGGGAACAAAGAAGGTTCTAAACATTCTCCTTAGACAACTTATGCAGAATTCGTTTAAAGACAATCCCTTTTTGCACCAGTGTACGTTTCTACGCGAAGTTTGCAACACAGAGCGAGATGAACTTCCACGGCTTCTTCACTAATGAACGTAATGGCGGCATGGCCTCTGGCGAAGATTCTGATATATCTGTTTTATATCTGGATGACAATAAACGTGAATAACATTATCATCATACACTCGCTCTGTTTAAAAAAATTTTTTTAATAACCTAAGGCTGCAAATTTCGCTTAATTTTGAGAGGCGTTTTGAAAACCCCTAAAAGTTGTTTGGCTTTCAGGTTTTTTTTTCAACTTAAGGTTAGGTAAGGTTAAACAGGCGGCTGCAAAAGTAAATAGTAAAACGAGATGTATGTCTCTTGGATATATTCTTCAGTTTCTTTGTAACACCTATGGAAGGGTGAGAAATATAAAAAAATAGGACCAGTAAATCTCGATAGTTGAATTGATTAAGTTTCGATAGACAGCCTAAATTATATGGTCGAAAGTCGTCACAAATTACGGCATTCGATTCAAATCGAAACTTGAAAATTCTTATTAGAATCCCTATATTAAAAGATTGATCGAGTGGAATTTCGATTCGAATCGAATGCCGTAAATTACCCCGGGTTTCTATTTTAAAACCAGCAGCTTTTCCAAATAAATTATAATGAACTAGATAGGTTAACGTTAGCCTCATCTGACAGACTGTCCAGTATTCTGGCCTCAAAGTGCCTTATCCGGACATCGTCTTTGCTGGAAAAAAGCACGAGAGGTGCTGCAAGATCTCAATCTCCTCTATATCTTGGCAGCTCCTACAGATGCTTTTAAAAGGTAGTCCCAATCTAGAAGTATGGGTGCCAAATAGACAATAACATGTAGTACCAGCAACGGCCTTTCAGTCTTTGTGTGTTTAAATCAAAAAGATACCTGGCACGTATCGGATCCGTATCTAGGATTGTTACACGGGTCCCACCGGCTCTTCCCATATATATATATGTTTACGCGAAATTTGCAGGAAAAGAGAGGAATGCCACAAAAGTTGTCAATCGCCTCATCATCTAATTTCACACCACCTTTTTCAGTGTATCATCAATGTAGTTACATTTGTCTAGTAACCCCTCGACTAAAGCAAAAGGTTAAACTGCATCGCCATCCAGTTAGGGGTGCCCGGCATTCGCGGTTAAGTTGTGATAAAGAGTATACATCAGTAATCAGTATGTTGACGATTTGCGGTGGAGTCTTCCTGCAGACTTTAACTCCATAAAAAAGTTTGATTCTATCATCTTCTTGTAAGGTCAACTAAAGTTAAGGAGACTTAGGCTTACCCACATCGTCGTTCGTGCCTTCGACTTTATCACCTCGACGTTCTGTCTTCAAGACAGCTAACTCTCCAGAAAGACTTTTAAATAGTTCGGTGGTACAGAAGAAATCTTGTATCTGTTCGTGAACAGGAACAGCACATTTCTTGGACGTTTCATTTGCGGAGTGATCTCAGCAAAAACTCCGGGGATTTTCAATCACTTTGGTCTTATCCCCATCTTCTCCAACTTTTTCGTCAAATTTTTAGGGTTTCTGGATTTTGTCCTTTCAACGGAATCTCTGTCGTGCCTTTTTGCGTCTTTTCTTAAGACCATATTTAAACGCCTCTTACGTTGGAGCACCTTTATTCATTTGCACATGCCCAAGCCGGTGTAGTCTTTAAATTTTTAGGTGATTTACTACATCGATTTTGGCATATAGTTCATGCAGCTTTTAGTTCGTACGATACCAAAATTTTTTATCTTCCGCATGTTAATCCAAATATCTTCAAAGAAATTTATCTGCGAAAAAACATTCTTGTTTTAAATTTAATAAATGTTACCGCATGCAAATTTTTTTTGCATTACAGATCCCTTGGTGCACGTCCCAACATTTGTGGTCCAGGGTTTAATTGTGACGCAAGTACATCTCAAAATTGCCAGGATATGATTGAACGTTATGAGGAACATACACGACGTGGTTTAGAGCCATTAGAAAAGACAAACGATGAAGATGATCATCAAACTCTTAAACACATTGTACTATTGATCATTTTGCTTTGCTCAATGTTTGTGGTAGGTTTCAAGTCAAAATATTTTTATAAAGTAAAATATTTTAATTAAAAATCTGTTGTCTCCAAGGGTTTGGCCGTTTCCATTTGGACTTTGGTTATGGAGGGCATGTCTGGTATTTATTTGGAATTAAGTTTCTTAGATGCTTTCCTTAATTTCGGTCAAAGTTTAATAGTAATGGCTGTATTTATTGGTGATACTAGCGAACTATTAATGCCTTTGATTAAGATTTGGCGTAAAATATGGTAAGAAAGTGAAAACTGGTTGTTATTTGAAATTATTCTATACATTTGAATGTGTGTTTTGTTAAGGTATGGAGCAAATGTTGTCACTTTGCCGCACTGGTCTCATGTTAGTCAGGAAACCAAACATATATGCGAACAATTTCGTAATCATCATTTGGAAAATTGCAAAAAGGATATTGCTAAGGACAGAAGGTAAGTAAAAAATATTAATCTAATTTCTAAAATGCAAATGGAAAATTCTTAAATAAAGTTAGCAGATTCCGAAATTTAAATAATAATTCCATGATTGAAATTCAAAGCTTTAAAATGCAATTGGAAATGGTGTAGAACAAAAGTTTTTTTTTAAAAAAACTACAGAGAAAAAAATTATATATAATTCTAAAGAATTTAAACAAATTTTTTACTTTCTTTAATTAGGTGGCGCATTCGTATTTATCGCAAGGTATTTTACGGCTGTGAATTTGTGGATTGGTTAATTGAGGTGGGATTATCTAAAGATCGCTTAGAGGCTGTTCATTATGCAAAACATTTAGTTAATGGTCGTGTTTTGCGGCACATAAATAATGTTTATCATTTCGAAGATAAACAGTTGCTTTACAATTTTTGCAGCCGCTTGTAAAAAAACCAATGACGAAAAAACAACAACAACAAAAGACATCTACGTCTTGCCTAAATAATTTTTTTAATTTTTTGATTTTAAAAGCTGTGATTTTGTTAGTTAATTTTAATGTAACTATTGTCACAATTTACTTACATATGTCACAAACTTTTACTACTTTTTTTCCTAATCCTTTTTCAAAAGAAAGATATATTTGTACATTTTTTAACACTTTTTAGTTTATAAATTTAAACATTAGTTTTTAGTTTAAAAAGAGAAACTAGTATCTCAATTTTAATTTATGGTTTACCATATAAATTAGTTATTTTTAATTTATTATTATTTTATTTAAATTAATATATTTTGCCAAATTGTATAAAAAACAATGTTACAAAAGCAACCAATATTGTACCAAAATTAATTTGTACAACTAAATGCTGTGGCTTTCAAGCATGTTAGGGAATTATATACAATAAAGGAAAAAGTTTTTCTTAAAAAAAAGAAAACAAATACTTTCATACATGCTATATAATAGCTTACACAACAATCCTATTAATAATTTTAAAACAAAATATACCAAATTACGCTTTAAATATAGTAAAAAATAATTATAAATAAATATTTTTTAAGTATTAAATAAATGGTCACAAAGATGCTTAACCAAAACTAAATACATAAACGATTTTTCATTGACCTGGTTTTCCATTTCAATACATTCTAAAGTGGGCTAATGAAAATAAATTCAATTAGCGTAAAGATATAAAATTTTTTATTAAACAATTCACAGTGGGTTGCCGTTAACTGTGTGGAATTTCAATGGATTTTTAGTTTTTAATGTAAGTGATTAAAAAAAGTTATATTAAAAGTAATAAAAAAAATTTAGTCCAGTAGAAACGTTTAATTGGTTTAAAAATAATGATGAAACCTAATTTTTGTAAACGGGCTGTTTTTAATGTACTATTTAAGAAAAGAATGAGAAAAGGGGACTATTTATAGGTATTTTCTGCACTCTTTTATGAACTGAAAACTTCAGCTTAAAATATTCGTGTTATAAAATCTACTTTTTACTTTTAATTTGTGTAAAGTTTTCGGACTCTTTTAAAAACATTGGAAAAATATTTTACTTTTTAAACTGAAACGATTTCAAACTCAAAGTGGAATGGAGAACATGTCTACTCGATATCTTTAAAAAGATATGCACCCAAGTAGCAATGCCTTTATTCCTTCCGTTGAAAATATTTTGAAATTCGTAGGCAAGGTTAACATTACCCAAAATGTATGTAAAGAAAAAAAATCACATTCTTACCCAGAAGTCATCGTCATTTTGCGATAAAAATACGGCATTGGCTCAGCATATGTTTACTCTCCTCCACCTCCTCTTTATCTTTACAGAGCCGCCTACATATCGGCTATGTTAGGTTGCTATTACGTAATAAAGGATATTGTTTTGCAGTTACTGCCCAGGAATGCTATAAGCGATTCAAAGTTTTTTATTTCTAAAAAAAAAAGAACTTTTGGATTTTTATTGTCGGACAGGGAGATTTGGCGACCTTGTACTCTTAAGCGCTTTTCTTGTGCAAATTTAAGAGGTCCCTGAAAATCTACTTTATTGTTTCTATAGGACTTGAGAGGCGAAGAATGCAAAGTGTTCACTGTCAGTAACGTCTCCCGTTAAACACTCTGGGGCGGGGTTAACTCTATTTAGTAATAATTTTGTATACTTTTAAAATGGGAATTCAAAAATTTTATTTTTTGGCCGGCCTTTGGCAAGAGCTAGTTGGGTGTGTGCGAAGACCTCTACTCATGGCCTTTGAGTCCCTAGTGTACTACTTGTTCGATGCAATGAGTTGAAGGATGCCCTACACTCCGCTAGCATATTCAAAAAGCGTGTCTTGTCAATTCCAGTTATTTTCCTAAGACCAGTAACACTCGTACTGAATTTAATAATCATTTCTTCATAATTCACCAGGGGAAGTCTTACTTCCACAAATCACCTTATCCTGCATATTTTTTTTACATATCGTTACCTTAACCTAGAAAGGCCCTAGTTCTTTTTTGTCAAGTCAAGATTTTTGTTTATTTCGATAAATAGTTTGTGTCTGGTGGCAAATTTATATTTTTAAATACGATTTTTTCAAAAAGTAATAAAAGGGTGGGAGGGAGGTGGCGCCGTTGAAATAATCGATTGTTTGGACTTGTTAGTCACGGTGTCGCAGTGGTCGAGTAAGCATGGCACCTTCGCTGTGGTGACATTTTTTAGGAGTTATGATGCTTACATAATTGCTCGTCGACAATTGTGCTCAAAGTTCGGTATTCGGCGAAGACGTGATGGACCAAGTGTAAATTAAATTCGCTAGTGGTTGCAGAGATTACACGCAACTGCTTCGGCTGTAATCTATTCAATGCCATGGCCAAGTCGATCTGCTTACGTAAAAATCCGCAGCTTTCAGCACGGAAAAAAAGCGGCGTCACTGGGACGTCCAAAGGCGATTATTTATGATATTTTAAAAAAGGATCTAAAGTTCCATCCTCTTAAATTTCAAGTCATTCAAGAACTGAAAGAAAGTGACTGTGATTTATGCAAAAATTTTTTTGAAACGATGTTGGAGCGTTTTCGCACTATAAATCCTATTTCTCTGAGCAACGAAGCTCATTTGCACTTCAGCGACCACGTCAACAAGCAAAACTGTCGCTACTGGTATCCAAGGACCCGCAAACCTCAAATGAAACATCAGAAACCATTGCATTGCCCCTAGAGTAACTTTTTGGTATGCCTTACCCACGCATGAGATAATTGGACCATTTTATTCAAAAATTCTCACGGCCAGGTGACAAATATCTACAGTGAGCTATCAGCGCACACACAGCCAGAACTTCGATGAATTTGCTTCGGCAAAATTTCCCCCAAAAACTGATCAGTCGTTAAAGGGACTACCGAGGCAACCCGATCTAACTCCCATGGATTTTTTATGGGGTTACCTCATAAAAGAGAGGGTTTATAATGACAATCCCAATCTCTTGTGGCTTTAAAGGATAAAATTCGTTGAGAAATCAGCTCAATTGAACAAAGCTCAAAGCATGTGACGCAAAAAACAAGGCTTCATTTTAAACAGTAAGTTCAACTCGACTCTTTAAAAATAAAAAAATCCGCATTTCCATTCTATCGTTTAATGCTTTTAGTAAAACTTTGTGTCAATTATTACGTTTTTTATTTTGAGTTTAAAAATATAAATCTGCCACCAGAATCCCTGTATTACAATTAGTCAAAAAAACATCTCGTCTTAAAAAATACGAGTTGGGGGTGGCCTTTCTATATTAAAGTAACGATATGCTGCTGCCTTATATAAAATTAATTGTGGGTGGGGTAGGTCTTGACCGGCTTAAATTTTCCTACTTGATTTTTGGGTTTAAAAAAGAAATGTGTTTCCATAATATTTAATGACATATTCAGGTATTTTAAAAATTTTTGTATTTTTTTTTTGTTAAAATGTTCATATATTTTACCCATTGTGCTGCATTGTATAATACACAATGCCATCCTATTCAATCAATCATTTGTAAATATTATTTGTTGAAATTCCTTTTTAATGCCATAAAATATTTTATGGAAGTCTTTTTGTTTTGGCGATCAATAAATAAAATTAATATGATACGGTAAGTCGTAAAGCATTAATGGCTGAATACAATGCTGTGCTTTAGCTTCTTTTTATCTTTTGTTTATATCATTAAGTGCATCTCATATCCATGTCTGTTATTATGTATATTTGACTGCAGTTTATTTTTCTTTAACTGAAACGCAAACTTGCATTTGCATTTTTAGGTTATTTTTATTTTTATAAGATTTTTTTTTACTTTTCTGATTTTATTAATTGTATTTACATACTTTGAATAACTTTAATTTGAACTCGTTTAACGTGATAACTTTTTTTCTTTTAAAGAAATTTAATGCAAATAAATGCGAAAATAGACAAAAGAACCTAATGCAGAGATTTAAAAGAATTGAATTTCTGTTTTTAAAATGCAAATCGTAATTTTAATGCTGGGACAACAAATAAAGTCAAAAATTAATATTAAGACGCAGGGCGAAGCAATCAACAAATAAGGTTTTTGGTTAAAGGTTGAATCAGACGTGACTTAACCGTAACGCCATAGCCGTACCTATTGAAAATCCAACTGAAATCCAATAGAATCCAATTAGAACCCAATCGGAAACCAATTGCATTTTCAATTGTTATGGCTATGGCGTTACGGTTAAGTCACGTCTGATTCAACCTTAAATAGGGTTCTACATCTACTTATAAAAGAAAAGGGGTGACCGCTTAGCAAGGCCTTTGCTTATTGTTGTTTCGTGTGGCTTGTTAAAACATTTCTAGGAGAAGTAGTCAAACTAAGATTACCTGGTGACAATACAGGCGGACCCGTATACTAAGGGTACATATGGACAGCGTAACAAACACTTAAGTAAAATTAAAACCCCTTAAAACTAAATGTTACTAAAAATGGAATGACTTTTTAAGTAAGAAAAAAAAACTCAAATTGAATTCTTGATGTTGGTTTAATTTTTGCAAATACACATTAACTTAAACATTCTTTTTGTCTTAATTATAAAAAATATTAAAAATATTTTTAGAAGTTTAATCACGTTTTGATTTTACCACTTTTGTGTTTTGTTATTAATTATTTTAATTTTTTAAGCGATGACCAAATATAAAACAACAACAATAATAAATCAGAGAAATAATTTAAATTATTTTGTTTAAATACAATTCTTTTTATGAATGCGGCCCTTTTACTAATAAAAATGAATGGAATTTTGGCGGCAATTTATTTTAATGCAAAAAAAATTATTAAGAAAGACAAAATAATCTAAATATCGTTAGCTTAAATGCACAACTACGTAACTAAATTTTTCAAAATTTTACAGGAGAAGCAAAAACATTTTCTATTTTACAAAGACAGGGCTTGTAAATCGTTTTTTTTGTGGCATTCTGTTTCATGTTTTGTGTGTAACATTAAATAAATTTATTTAAATATATTTTTCAATAAAATATACAAATATATTAAAATGTTGATTTAAGATTTTTTTGTTAGTTACTTAGTTTTACATTTAAGCTGACGATATATAAAAGATTAGCATTGGTGACTGACCCATTCAATCATTGTACGATGTATGGATCCTGTTAGACGGGATTTCGGGACATTCTTACACAAAGGGAGGAAATAGGCCAAATAGGATGAAACCGCTACACATGATTGAAACAAAATTTAAAAAACTTCATATTTTGCTCAAAAAATTAATGGGCCTGGGTCCAGCCTCTTTTTTTGAAATTTTGGACCCTAAAGGATAAAACAAAGTTTTGATAATACCTGGGTCCACTTTGTAACTTTTAAATTAATAAAGATAGAAACATAATTTAAATTATATTCGACAGGTTTTAAAATATCTAAATATGTTGTTCCCAATTTTTTGAAATGTTGACCTTGAAGGGTAAAAAAGGGTTTATATAAGAGTGAAAATTCTGTATTGGTACTTTTTTTGCAACTTCTAAAAAAAAAAAAATAGAAAAAAAATTTAATTTCGTTTGACAGGCTTAAACAATATTAGTTTGTGTTTTTTCTAAGATTTTTAGTAATAAAATATAAAAGAAAGAGCTATGATCACCATTAGGGCTGAAATTTAATTAAATGGACGAAAAGTACTTTTTAAAATTTTTGGTACTTTTTTGCGCTTGTGGTCCTTGAAATACAAAAACTAAAGACTATTGCCCCACATTAAGGCTGGAAGCCAGCAAAGCAGGCAAAAGGACTCTAGAAATATAAAATGTTAAGTTCAAAAGTCAGCAAAGTGGACGAAAAATATTTTTTTATAGTTTTTATATTTCTTTGCATTTTTTACTTTATGATTCTAGAACTAAAAGTTTGCCACTTTTGGCAGCAACTCGTGTGGTCCTCTTCTCTTCAAGATTGGTGGTCGAACGGCGCAGTATTTGCGCAGTCGGTACCGGGGAATGGGCGACGGAATTCACGCTGCACCGACACAACATAGGAATTGTTTAGCGAAAAAATAGACACGACTATTCCGCGTTGTTGGAGAGTGTATCACTTGTTCACTTGTATTCTACATCTGTCTGGTTCACAAATGTCAAAACTGATTTGAAATTAGCCGCCGAAATAAGAGCATTACCAATAGGGTGATTGGCTCAACTTGTACTTTAATGTAAACTTTTTCTAGTTACATCTATGCGTTAATTGCAAAGATTGTCAGATTTTATAGAATAGTTTGAAAAAAGAGAATATACAATACAACAGAGCAATTTAGATATGTATTTTGTACAAAAAGTAAAGCCGCTTTTACTGCTGGTGATAAAATGCCTACTAAGTTGTCATAGTGAATTTACATCATTTATCATAATTGTTTATAGTTAGTTAACCCTGTTACCAAAAGTGAAAATTTCTTATGTGTCAAAGCTTCGAGCTGTGTTTGGTAGGAAATATTTTTTGTAATTGTATGGAATTTGACAACCTAAATCGCAAAAATAAATTTTAATATTGTAAGTAACCAAAGTTCATCATCTCAATAACTCTATAAAACAATTAACTGGCAGACCGTTAAAAAAAAAGGTGTTGATTAAGAAGATTAATAAAATAAATTTATTTTAACTTATCAAAACAAAAATCTCCTTTTTATAAAAAGCTTAAAATAAACTAATTTTCTAATGAATTGTGTAAAAATAAAAAAAAATTGTAACTTGACTTAAAAGGGGCACGATTATGTTAAGGTTGTCCAAACTAATTCAAAATTAAAAATAGTTTTAGGCTCAGTGTTTTTAAAAAACCCACTGGTCTTTTAAAAAGTCGAAATTTTTTTATACATTTTAGCGACGGTGTAATCCTTGGTCTTTATCTCTGTTAACAGCGAGCTGCCTAGAACTATGCTAACCAATCTTTTGAGACCTTAAATCTTTAGATTGTTTATAAAACCGGGACAAAGACCACAAATATCTTAAAAAAAAGTCTTAAAGAAAACATTTTAGTAGTGCGTTCTTGCATAATATTGTTTAGTTGATTGACTGTTTAATTTTGTTTTCTAAGCTCACTAAAGGTAATGTTAAAATTTATTTTAATTTTTTTGTAACCAACATTAAAACAAATGAAAAAGTATAAATCGTTTGTACTTATGTTTCTATCGCCCATATAAATATACCTCCAACCTGGGGCCAAATCGTCTCAATCGAGTCGAATCTAAATTTAAAAATTCTTATTAGAATTCCTGTATTAAAAGCATTGACAACTCAATCAATCGAGTGAAATTTCGATTCGAATCGAATGCGACGATTTGCCCCTGCTTTAAACACCCTTATCAGGTTAAAACCACTTCTTATAATCAGTAGAAACATTTATTGTTTAGATATTATTTGAAGGCATAATAAAAAAAATTTACTGCTTTTAAGTTGAACGGTACTGTTTATAAGATGCAATTTTAGATGAATCATACGCATGCAAGGGGTAAATTTTAATTGGAACTTGTGCCACGTGCCGTATGATTTATGAGGTTTGATAAAATTCAATATTACTTATACGCACATATGTAAGTATGTTGTTGAGATACATAAATATGAAATGTAAATAAAACATAGATAAATAACTTTTTGGTCAAAGTTTTAGAGTAAATCGCAGTTTCGTTAAAATGTTAATATCCATATGTTCGTATGAATGCACTTAAAACATTCAATACAATTAAAAATGCTTCAGCCAGTTTTATTAAAAAAAATTTACAGGCTTTAAGTGTTAATCCGAATAGGATTTTCAATTATTATTACCCAAATTTACAATTTTTGCCACTTGATTAGTAGGAATGAAGTTGACTACAATATAAAATGTTTTTTTTTTTATTATTTTCTTTTTCATGTTTGACACAAATTTTTTTCTGCTTTAACCACTTATAAGATGTTATGGACAGTCAATTTTAATGTTGTATCCTATGAAAAGTCAAGTTGTAAATTGTATGTATGTATATACATATGTATGTCTGTGTGTGTATTTGCCTGTTTTATTTAATATTTATTATTTGCACAGAAGTCCTATAAATTTTTTACACAACGTTAGTACACGTTCTTAACAATTTTCTATTTTTTTATTTAGAATACAAATTATGGCGGTTAACGAACCCATCGTATTGTATATTTATTAGCGTTATTAGTAATTGTTATTAATCCTCCAACTAACGATGTTTCAATACAGCATTTTAAGAAATTCTTGTGGAATAAATTTCTCATATATTAATGAAAAGCGTGGTAAAGTATGTATGTTTTTAGAGTAAACTAAGGAAGAAAAGGTTTTAATGATCAGTGTTGTCAGGAGTGCTTTTTGTTTTAGTTTTTAATAATTTGTCAGACGAAGCAGCAAAATTTAAAAAAATAGCATTTAGGGATTTTAAGTTGCAGCACTTTTTAAACCAAAGATTAATAATGTTTTTTTATATAAAATAAGCATGAATCCAAAAACCTTAAAAAATTACCTTCGCCTTAAACAAAAATTTACAATTTCGGAATTTGGGACAAGAATTGTTGTTAAAATAATTCTGTTTCGTTTTTGGCAACCCTGTTTATGAGCCACAAGTGGCGCATGTTCTAAAGCAATAACAATTAATAACAAAAAGATTATAATAATTTAAGTACGAGTTCCAATATCTTTCTATTAATTGAAAATTTGTCTAAAAATATAAAAATTGAAAAGTTTTATTTAGTTCATTGTTATAAAAATTGTTTTAAAAACATTTTTCTTATTAATTAATTTTACTCAATACTTTAAAAAATATGTTGTAAATGAACTTTAATAAAAACATATAATTTGCGTTAAATAGGCACTTGGTGAACATTTACAGCGATTATCAAATCTGATATGAACTAGTTACTTTAAAAAAGCAACTTTAACTTTCTCGATTTATATCGAGTTTTCTTAGAGATCACACTATTCGTGTTGTTATAGATGAGATCTCTTCCAACGAGTTCAAAATCAATTCAGGGGTACCGCAAGGCTCCGTCCCCTCTCCTACCTTATTTCTTATCTTTCTGAATGACCTTCAATGTCAAACTTTGAATCCTATTTATTCCTTTGAAGACGACAGCAGCATATGACATTTATACTCGTTTGACCATAGACCAAGCTCCTTGGAGATTGGAGCTAGGAGACAGAGTATGAATGTTTCAATAAACCGCGATCTGATGGTAATCTCCAAATGGGGCCGTGCGAATAGGGTCGATTTTAATGCCCGTAAAACTCAATGTTGTCTTTTGACACATAAACGCACAATGGACGATGCTGCCTCGTCTGTATTAATGGATGATGTAAGTATTGAAAAGATAGAGACTCTTGATGTTCTGGGCATGAGAATCCAGTGCGATGTCCGCTGGACGGAACACATTTTTCTTGTGTCAAAAGAAGCATCGAAGTGTCTTGGTTTTCTTAAAAGGAGTGGGAATTACTTTACACCATCTGAACTTCTCAATATTTATACCACCTATATCCGACCAAAAATGGAATACAACTCTCATGTATGGACTGGTGCCCCAAAGTCTATTTTGGGGCTACTTGACCGAGTACAGGAACGAGCGAAGATACTAATCGGCGACGTTGGGGTATCTAACCGTCTGGATTCACTCGAACACCGTCGTGATGTGGGGTGTGTTTCGCTGTTCTATCGATACTATAATGGAATGTGCTCTGAGGAAATCAGGGAACTTGTTCCCGAGAACCGAAACTTTTTGCGTGATACACGTTTTTCTAGAAGAGCACACCAATACGTAGTCGACTGGCCAGTGAATCGCACCACTTATTACAGGGAGAATTCTTCCTTCGGTCGCACAGTTCGTATGTGGAATAAACTTCCTAGTGATGTCTTTCCTGCCACAGTAAATATCGAGAAATTTAAACCAAATGTTCACAAACACTAGTCCCTATATTCTCCTTCCCATAACCTTTTTTCCTGATACCAACACAATGCAACGCATGTGTAGGGGCCATCCCCTGAGTGCTGGTTATTATTTAAAAAAAAGCAACTTTAATAACTTTATGCTAAAATACAAAACCTATTTTAAAAAAAATAAACACCAACATTTTTAAAGAACAGCACAACCATTATTATCTGGCCATTCGGTAGTCTGGATTATACAAAAATCCCCAAAGCTTAAATGTTTTGCATTTAGCCAGCAAAATTTTTTTGAATCTGGGTAATGAGTTGTCATTACTTCTTAGATTACAAGGTAATAATTTCATTTCAACAGACAAACTACCTCTTAGCAAGAGCGTCAATAATTACATCTGTAGGTATATGTATATGAGAATATGAGTGCAAAAGTGGCCTTATACACCAGCTTACCTACTGCAAAAAAATTCAGTTTTTTTCTGCAATATTTTATACAAATTATAATCAGTAACAACCATCAATGACTAATGTGCTGTCATCTATCAGCAATAACTAAAATTATTTGTTTAATTATTCTAATGACATTAAAATGCATTTTAGATACTAGAACTATCTTACTTTTAGTTTTTATGGTCTTGTGAGTTAGGCCACTGTTGCACTCATAGCTTAGGCTTTATAGCATGTTTTTGTTTTCAAATTTTTAAATTTTTATTTATTTAGTTCAGTTAATCATTGTTTACTAGTAATTCGATTGATTTTTGTAAGCGCATTTGTATACAGGGGTCGTGAGTTTCGGGACAATTCAAACAAAAATGACTAGTTATTCGACCAAAAGGTAACTATAGTGCTTGTTCATCTCCAATATTACTTGCTAACCTACCAGGTAAGCAAAGGTTTAGCTGGGTAAAACCGGAAAAGCATTTGCATTTTCTTAATACAATTTTTTTGTTTTTTTATTTTACCTTTTGGTTAAAGTTTTTAACTGGTATAGATTTCTAGCCTGAATTCCAGTCTGCTATAAGAAGTGTTTAATGAAAAAAGTTTAAAGTTTTTTGTTTTTAAGACAGCAGAACTGCGTATTAGCTTTTATGTTAATACACCATTGAAAGATTTTTTTGGTGTTTGATATTGCACCCAGAAGAAATGTAATTAAGTATTAAATCAAGTTTTCATATTGTTTCGGCTTCGAATTACTTATACAACAAACTTACAACTCATGAGCCAGAATTTAATTTGAAATATTACAAATAAGACTTATTTGTTTTATTCTGAAAGCAAATGAAACAAATATTTGGAATTTTTTCAGGTCATTTAAACTAAAAAATACAGTTTTTTACTAAGCTTGGCATAGAGAAATAGTGACGGAGTAGATAAACTGCTAAAAGATATGTGTATCCGACCAAAAATAAGTTCTTATTTAAAACAATAAATATTTAAAACTTCTTTAAATATAAATATTTATATGCTTTCTGTAAATTAAGAGCATTTTTTCTTTTTTGTTATTCAAGTCAAAATAAAACAGATGAAAATGTTATATTCGGTCAAGCCCACTCAAAATGTACCCTACACCACATTTGTATAGGGCTACATGAAAAAATAGACGGACATTTGTATGGAGCCTATATGAAAAAAATTGACTCACGATTTTTTCGTTCAGTATACTAGTTAGTGGCATTATGTATGACACATTGGCAAACTTTTGTCAAAATTAAGTAATATTTGAGCCACTTACATCCTAAAATGCACATTTGTATAGGGGCTATGTCGGAAAAATTGACTGATCATCACCACAAACAGAAGGCTTTGGGCCAGTACCAAAAAATTTATCCGCACCAAATTTTATTAAAATATCTTTTAAATTGCGACCTGTACTTTGATCACAAAAATACATAAGCACCCAGCCGCATGGACTTGCTTAAGTCGACTAAGAAAGTGATTCTAAGTCAATCGCTATACTCAGACGTGGGTCTTCCATCACTGTTTCTGGGGGTTACAAATATCTGCACAAATGCATAATACTCCTCCCTAATAACAAGTTACTAAGCTAACAAAAATTTTTAAACTTTTATCCTGACGATTTAGTAATCTGGACAAAAGGATAAAACTTTATCTATTTGGATCAACGAGCTTGTACTGTTTTAAACAGAATTGTTTTTGCTTTTGAGTGTTGGGCTTAACAAAAAAGGCTTATATTCATAATAATTATTAAAAGTTTATTTAATAATTTAATGTGCAAATAATGTTTATTATTATTTTTTACGTGTTAATTAAAAAGCTCCACGTGCTTTTTGTTTTGTTATGCCTTATGTAAGTAAAAGACCAATATTCCAAACTAATTATAAAAAGTGTTATAAACAAACACTGTCAAAATAAAAAGAAGTAAAAATGTCTTTTTCATTAGTAAAGTCTGCACGCGTACCTTAAGTCAACAATAGGTTTTATTGTTACATGTACTTAAACGACTTAATAGCTTTACTATTTCTATGAACACACATACATACATCTTTAAGTGAATTGTTAATATTTGGAGACAGACGCAAAGATAAAAAAAGTACGATCACTTATTGATATAATAATTTTTGGGAATTTTTTTAATCAATAAAAGATTTCACTTTGAAAACTAATCACCCTTATTGTGGTTGGCGTTGTCATTTTTAGCTTTTTGGCACCGTCTAACAAATACGCCAATGTTAAATTAATAGCACCCTTTTTCGTTTCTGTATCGAATTTGACAACATTCGACACGACAACGCCAAACAAAATAAAGCTAAATGTCTTCTTGTTGTAATATTTTCTATTCACTTTGTATTATTCATCTTTTTTATATATATTTTTCAAAAGAAAAGGACGCTTGATTACCGTTAACCATTCACAAAGTTTAAGGTTATTTTTTTTAATGTGTTTTTGTGATGGAATCGAAAAAATGAAGCAGAACAAGACGAAAGATAAATTAATGGTCTTTACTTGTTGAATCAAAAAGCTTATCTTTTTTTATTACATGGGTCTGACGTCAAAATAAAATAAAAATAGAAAAGCGAAGCCTATAAAGTAATACATAAGGAAAAAAAGCAAATACAAAGAAAAACAAAAACAAGAAAACAATAAAATACATACATACAAACATACAAGAACGAAAATATTAAGTATTACGTTGTTATACTCACTACATACGTGGTATTAGGCGTTTGTACAGATGTTTGTAACGCCAAAAAATTATGGTCTTAAACCCACCTTTATACGGATCGACCCGAAATCACTTCCTAAATCGATTTAAGCATATCCGTCCGGTTGGCTGGGTGCCCGTGTGTTCTTGCGATCAAAGCTCAAATTGCAGTTTTGAAGATATTTTGATAAAATTAATAACAGATAAGTTTTTGACACTGGCCCAAAGCCTATTGTTTGTGGTGATGATTGGCTCATGTTTTGACACAGCCTTCATATAAATGTCCTTCCGGCATTAGGATTTTCGACTACAACTGACTCCAATATGACTCTTTTTCGACAAAATTTTGCAGATGTATTCAGATTAAATGTTAGTAACTAGTACACCGAACGAAAATATGATCGTTCAATTTTTTAATATAGCCCGCACACAAATGTCCTTTGGGATATTATTGGTGAGAAATCTTCATTTAAACTTTCTTAAAATTATACATACGTGTTTACCTTTTTGTCACCAACTATTATATAGAAAACAAAAATTACATTGTTTTCATGTAGCTCCCATATAAATGTGGTGCAGGGTATAATATGATCAGGTTTGACCGGCTACAATATTCTTATTTGTGTTCTTATATTAAATATCATCATTATCTACATGTGTCATGAAGAAAAACATTGGTCGTCAATGTTAATGTACCATTAAACCGGCTGTAATAAAGGTGCAGCATATTTTTTATCCTTAAAATTGTACGAGTTGTTGTCTAGTGGATACAAGTCAAATGTTATTAATTTAGTCAAGTCCTTTTTTGTATATAAATACATATATTTATGCAGGTTTTGAAAAGAACTTTTATAAAAATATGAATAACTAAATACATGAAAATAAAAACCTTTAACGTTCAGGGCTACAATTTTCATTTACAGGAATTAAAATTTTATGCTAATCAAATGAGGTACGAGTATTATATAATTAAATTCACGTAGACGTTAAAAGCAATGGCATAGTCAGTGCAATACAAGCAGGAGCATTGGTTGGGCTCTCTTGTTAGAAAAGCTGAACAGGAGATAAATAATAGATCACATCTTTTAATGTATAAAGAAGAAGATTAAAACATTGCTATACCACACTTTAACAGATAAAACTGCCCTAAATTTTAATCTATCACCACAAAAATTTTGCATATGTTCAAGGACTTATGCTATAAATTCTTGTACTGATTTATATTTTAAACAAATCGGTTCCTAATGAAGCAATATATATTGGTTTGAAGACAAGATTACGCAGCGTAAGTTTTTTTAGGAAAAGTTGTTGAACCAGATTTTGGGAAGATCGGTCGGTCTACTAGTGCCCCTTCTTTATATTAAAGGAAACCATGTTTTGCATGTTGAACCAAAAATCTAAGTAAATTTTTAAAAATAGTAAATAAAAAGGGGCTTGTCAGTCCTTTTGTTATTTTCAATAGTTACATACATATGTGCCCCATTTCCTTAAGTTTTCTTAACCCTTAAATGCGCAGCGTATCTTTAAAGATAGAACCAATAAAACTGGTTCTATTTCCACATTTATTAAAAAAACGAGAAAAAGTTTGATGGTTACTACTAACAACACTTTTTTCTATTATTCTGGATAAATTTTATATTCAGGGTGGTATGTTTTTTAAAAATATAGAGCCGTAGATTCAAAATTGTAAGATATGAACTTTTTGAAATTAAGCTAAACAGTACCCACTTTTACTTGCATTATTTTTTTAACGAATTTTCTCAAAGAAAAATATATGTTGATAAGAATAGTGTTATTTAACTATATAAAAATTCAGTACGGTCTGATTTATACTTTTGCCAGAAAACCTTCTATAGTGGTTGTATCTCATAAGGTACATTGCGCATTCCGCACTGATTATGAATGTTGGCTGTTATAGTTTTATGTACGATATTTGTATTGAAAATGTCGTACATGAGCTTGCTGGTGCACAAGCTGCTTGTATAGCTTATGTGTTTTATTCTTGTTTAGTCGTTTGATGTGACAAGTTCTTTTCGTTTGCTACGTAAAATTGTATTTTATTCTAATTAAAATTGCATATGTAAATATGGATATGCTTAGACGTAGATCCAAAATGATGAAATATGTAAAATGCTTTGCAATAGCGAAGACTTTCCTTATGACAGCACTGATGAAAGTAGTGACGATGAAATTGAAAATCCCAAAATAGTGTCCACTAAAAATAAAAATGTTGTTCTTATTGATAATGACACTGACACAGAGGAAGAATCTAAAATTAGCATTGATATAAATGCTTCAATTCATGGCTCGTTTATTGCATTGATGAACGACGATAATGTGCTCTCAAGCCCCATACATTTTTCTGTAGCTGCAAGCTCAAATCTTGCTTAGTCTGGTACCCTTCAGCCTCCTGGCCAAGTTAATAGAAATACTTCTAGCTCCCGAGCACAAAATTTAAAAAGGTACTCCTATCTCCAATCCCCTGTTGCCAAAAATGGTTCAATATCAAATCCTACTGCTTCCAGTACCCCAACTGCTGGTTTGGACGACCGAACCTTGAAACTGAAATACAACAGAAGAGGCATAAGCCAAATTTACAGACACTGCCTCCGAAAGATGTGAGATTAGATGGCACCCAACACTGGACCGTGCTCAGTAAAAAAGTAAGATGTAAGATGCCAGGTAGCACAGGACAAACAAAAATGTTTTGCAGCTAGTGTGAGCTAAATTTATGTTTGACCTTTGAAAGAAACTGTTTTTTTTAACTATCGTAACCAATAAATATAACATTTGAAGGGAATGCACTTTAAATTTTTTTGTATTTCATATTATTAACTTCTATATTTATACGATTTATTTTTAATAAAAAAAAAATAATAAAAAAAATAAATAAAAATTAAAAAATAAAAAAAAATAAACCCCCAATTTTACCAATTTAAATTTAATTAAATGAATTTGAAGTAATATTTTTTGTATTTCATATTATTAATTTTTATATATGAAATTTATTTTGAAATAAAAAAAATTACATTTAATAGATAATTTTAATTTAACTTAATGAATTTGTATTATAGCTTATACAATCACAATAATTTTTATTTTTTTCTTATAAAAATTTACTTCACTCAAGTAAACAATCTTTCATTATTTAAGCGTTTCTCTTTGTGTGTGGAGTGAGCAGTGTATCTCAAAAGATACATCCAGTTTTTTCTTAATAAACTTAAAAAAAAAAATATTTAAAAAATAAAAACGCAGTTCTTAATCTCGTGCTTATTTATATGCAATATATTTTTTTCATAAAGATACAAGACCGTGCGTATTTAAGGGTTAAAAGATTTTTTTAAAAAACTTGTGTAAGTAATTTTTATTTTATTGCCAATATTTTAAACATAGTTTGACCGAATCATATGGGGTTTTTAGCCAAAAAATCCTAATATAAAAAAAACACGTTCATAAACTACACAGAAAGAAAAGACATGCTTAAATCAAGAATTTTATTATTGAATTTATCCAATATGGTATTTAATATTTTTAAGTACGGTCCGTACTTAGAATTTTTTAAATCGGGTCTATTCCGATAACCTTCAAATAATCATTAAAAAACCAAATGTCTCGGTGGCATTGATGGTAGCGCGCTAGTGTAGCAGTTTGGAGGGTTCCAGTTTAAATTATAAATATGTGTAAAATAAATATAAAATTTAAAAGTTTTCTTCTTTATTCAGGCTAAGTAAGTAAAAAAATAATATTTCTCTTTTGGATTAATCCTTTTTACGCCTTAATCAATCTTTTGAAGTTTACATTAAGTACGGTTTCGATTTTAAATCAATTCTTTTTTGGTTTAAATGTGGTTAAAAGTAAGAAATTCTTGCTAGATAAATCGTACTTGGTTTAAGAAAATCCGAACTTCGCTTAAGAAAGCCCTTACTCACAGTACTCTTGATACCACATTGACTTGATTTAAGTAAAGATTTCCTGATTTATTTTTTGTGTGTACCAATTAAAGCAATATTAAAAACATATATATTTTTATAGAACAAAAATACGCAATAAAACTTATCCTAAATTTAAATGATGTAAAATGCTCGTAAATGTTGCATGTTTGAAAAATAATAAAAATTAAGCCAATAAACCTGAAAGGGAAAAAACCCAATTCCCTATTGAATTTCTTAAAAATGATACCAACAAAAAAGGTCAAAGGCAAAGGATTATAAGAATAAAATACATGCTCAAATTCCAATTGCTCTGCGAGTGCTTTCAAATTATTAATAATAAATTGTTGAAAATTTAGGTCAGTTTTTTTTGTCAACTTTTTTCGTTGTCTTTATTCTATTATTATGCACAATATTATTTATTGTTTGTTTTAACAATAATGAATAATGATATTTGTGCATAATAATTTATGAACAGAAAAACCTCTTTGTATTTTGAAAAAAAATAATTAAGTTTGCTTTTGTTAAAAATTTTCTATGTAAACAGGATGCTTTTATTGTAAATGCCTTGGGGCTTTATTGGGAAAATGTCTAAAATTTCATTAAAGTTTTACGAAAATCAATACGAAGTTTTTTTTCATAAAGTTAATCGCAAGAACCATGTTTAAATAATTTTAAATTTTAAAATAATAAAATATTCGTTTGTACATATTTGTTTAATTGTTTACAAAATGTATTATAAAAATATTTTAAAAGAGTTGTTTCTTAAAATTAAATTAAATAAGAATGATGTCAATGCAACTGCATTAAATTAAAATTATAAATCGTATTGGCTGTAATTAGACTTTTAGAATATTTTTTTAAGAAGAAAGATACACGATTTCCGACAATTTCTGTTCATCAATTTGTTTAGAAAAAAATTATAAATAAATGAAAACAAAAATTAAAAAAAGCTCTACTTAAGCCCACTGTGATACTATTTTTTTGGTAAAAAAATTTTAGCCTTATTTTATTATTTTTAAGTATTACTTCCGATTTTAATAAAAAGTCAATACCTGTCCTTTGCTTATTATAATTTGCTGTTTTTTAATTTAATTGCTATTTATCAGTTGTTGCCACTGCGATTCTTGCTTTATCCCCAACGCCTAAAACAGACAGAAAGATAATCTGTCAAATGCATAAAAGAAGAAATACATAACGTTAGGTTAAATACAAAACCACGTAACTACAATTTCCAACTTTTACAGTAGAAAAAAAAAACATTTTCCTAATTAAAAAAGCAGTTCTTGGTAAATTGTTTCTTTTCCCGGCATCCTGTTTAACTTTTGTGTATGACTTCAAATAAATGGATTGCCATGTGCCTTTTAGTGAAATATACTTTATATGTTAAAATATTGATTTGGGGTTTTTGTTAGTAAGGTGGTTTTACATTTTAGCTGACGATAAATTGCTCTTAACAAAATAAAATTAAATAAAAAAATTTATCCGTATATGGTTTTCTGTGCTACTTTGCATATTTTAGCATTAAGAATGCATTGCATTACATAAGATATACAAAATATTAACGACGTAGATTTTAACGTTTGTACGCAAAGACACAAAATTATTTAAATATACTGGCTTGTTTGCGGAACCTATTTTTGTTACCTTATTACTATTTAAATTTTTTAAATTTAAAGGAAGAGGCTTTTAGTTTATTTTTAATATCATTTGGATTAAATTAAAATTTTTATTAAGCAGAAAAGGTAAATTTATATTATCTTTACTCGACTACTAAATGCAGAGACTTGAAATTTGAAAAATCTTTAACAACTATGTCTCTTTGAATATTTTTCAATTATATTTAATTAAAATAAAAAAATTAAAAGAACCCTTAATAAAGGCATTTCAACGTACTAACAGCTTAAAATCTTCATTTTGTTTTTTTTTTTTACTTTTGATATTTTAATTGTTCCAATTGATTTACATATATGATAATTAAAGTAGCATGTGTAAGGATAAAAAATAAATGATGAGTCCTTCTTACTTATAGAATGGATTTTAAGTTATTTATTTAATTATTTCTAATAAAATACCTAATAGCAATTATGGAATTAATTGCGTTTTTTTAGTACGACCTTCAGTTATCGTCAATTTTTTAACAAAAACATTGACATGTGAACATCATAGATACGCAAATACTTATTTGAGATGTTACCAGATGTCCTAATATGTTGCCTTAAAAATGTTTTAAATTAGAAAGTTATAATTAAAACACACAAGTATAAATCAACATCAAAACATTTTTTTAATTAAAAACAAATAGAAAACTTTAGTAGTAAAAGCATCCTGCATTTAAGAAAATCTTGATTTAAAATCAAATCCACTAGCAATTGTTTTACCTTTCAGTCCATCGCCTTTTTTGCTTAAAACGTTTGAAAGACTAAGGGATCTTCATTTGAGCAATTTAATGATTTACACACCATAATGAAGGCTCAATGTGCCTACCTTAAGGATAAATCTGTTAAGAGTACGTTGCATAATGTGCTTGGTAATAAATAGAACAGGGCCTGCATGCTAGGAAATATGCGTTGGCGGTGTTCCAGTATAAAAACAAAAACATAGAGGGGACGGATGATCCCTTTATGCACCAAGGAGTCAAAAAGTTTCTAGTTAGCAGGATTATATATTTCTAACTAGAAGAGGTATATTGTAGGGCACTTAATAAGGTGGGGTTCTTTTACCTTTATTTTTGATTTTAACGGTTAACTGTATATTTAGAAAGATTGAAGTTAAAGAAGGGAGGGCCTTTTCATTTGTAGACTATGGAGTCATTTTATCCAGAGAAGGTTGTTTCTAACAGTCAGGAAGCTACTGCAACCTTCGTTGTGCGCACTTTCTTTATGGGAACGGGTAAGGCGTAAATCCCGAAAAAACGAAACTAGTTTTCTTAACCATAAAGTATATAGTTAAGGAGGAAAGGTTTAAAAATAGTCTTTACGCCTTTATAAAAAGAAAATGGGTCTGGCGACTAAAGGTGACAAACTTATGAAAGCTCTTTGTGGTAGAAGCAGGTACAAACGGGCTATTATAGAAAGCTTCTTGCTAAAGTTCAAAAATGTTCTTTGCCTGGTACTCCTGATGTAATTAGAATCATGCCTCAAACAGCACTAGAAGTCATACTGCACACGGTGTCAGTACGCAGGGTAATGAGAATGGTGAGAATAGGAAATTAAGTTTCAGGAATTTAGGACGTACCTTATGTATACAGAGGTAATTTTTAAGAGAACCCTGCCGATAGAAATCTTTAAGAGGAATTTATGTTTCGCATTCGATATTCAGTATGAGAGCTGTGCAATTTTACTAATGGATCTATGATGAATTTGCAATTTTCAGAACTTTTTTAATACAATACGTTTTTGTTGGAAAATTTTTTTTTTTAATTTTGTTAAACAAAACAATTAAAGAAATAAAAAAATCCAATAGGTTTACAATTAAAAAAAACAATTAAAAATTATTTTTAATTTTCAATAAATTTCGTTTAAAAACACTTCTTGGTAAAAAGGATTAATATAAATATTTTGAAAATTTCTATTGTTTTTAATAATTTTCTAGAGTTTTGTTAATAAATTTAATCGGGTTTTAAATAAAATTAAAAATTTTTAATTTTATTCATTTCTTTAATTTAAAATAAAAATTTTTTTGGACTTTGAAATCAAATCCTCGTTTTCAAGGCTAAAAAATATCTTCATATATAAGTCAGCTGTAATATTAAATTTAATTAGTAATAAGGAAAGGCAAAGCGTAGCTTGATTATTAAGTTTTCAATTACATCACAAGGACATCTTGCCGTCTGTGGCAGGATGTCGTGCGTTTGGTTTAATACAGAAAATTCCATTTATGCACAATCAATATACAAATTATTAATATTAAATTTAATAAAAAACACATTTTTTATTTGATGTCTTATTTAATAGAAAAACGACTCCTTAATTTATAATTATATATTTAGCACACCCAGCGACACGCACATATACAATTACATTTATACACATCAAGTAACGTTCTATATATTTCAACAAAAGCACATAAACATACAAAGAATAACATAAAGGAAATGTATGTTTCAGTGTAACCGTTTGGTTTTTAAAATTTTTAACGATTTTTTAATATTTTTCTTGGTTTTTGATATATAATTTTCTTCAATTTCAGTGCTTTTGTAAAGGCTTATCATTTAAAATAAATTGTTTTTTTTTTTATTCAAAAAAGATGAAGTATAGTTTTTTATAAACCTTTTTTAAGAGAAGCGCAAACTGAATTGAGTTTTATCATTAAAGTTTTAGCAAAACTATTTTGCTTTAATTTTACTTTAATTTTTAATTATTAAAACTCCAAGTTTTTAGTAGAAGCTGCAAGTATCTTTTTTTTCATTTAGGCTTTAATATTTTAACTAACTACACTAGCAACACTGGCATGTATGAAAATGTTTGAAAACGTATTTTTTTAAAATATAAATTCCAACATTAAGTACACACAGCCACACAAACCCTTACTTTAACGCAAAGAAAAACGAACGCACTTCGTTTGGGGGAAACAATTGATACAGGCAGCTGTTGCTGTTACTACTGCTACTGCTGCTGTCGTGGTGCTGTTGCCGGCAAAATCCTAGAGTGCTGTAATTAAAGTCTATCGTTAACAACGCATCAATATCGCACAGTTTCTTAAGAGCCGCGTAAACGAATGGACACGTGTTTCCATCAACAAGTGAGAGTATCGTTATTTATTTAAGTTTGAATTTTATTACAACAAAAAAATTAATAAACTAAAATAAAGTAAATAAATTGCACTTGTTTATGAGAAAAAAACGAGTTTCAGCTGCTAAAAATTAATCGCAAATAAGCTCCAAAACTATTTAAAAAAAACATTTCTTGTTAAAAAACGAAAAAAAAAAATTCAAGAAAAAAAAATCAAATAACTCAACGTAATCTGTCACAAACTATTTGAAAGTTGCTTTAAAACACTTAAGCTGTTTACGGTTTATCTCAAAGAATTTAGACTTAAAAACTTGATCAAAAATGTTTATAAAATTATTTTTAAAGCTTTTTTATGTTTGGTTATCGTTTCTAATTCTTTGCAATGGCTTTAAGGCAGAGTTAATAGAAAAAACTAGTGAAGTGTATGATTTTAACTCTTCAAGTACAGAGTCCTCCCAATCGCCGCTACCCAAACAGTTGTATCAAAATAAACGACGTTTTCTCCTGAGCGCTATTGTAATAGTTCTTGGGGTGATTGGCAACTTTTTGGCTTTAGTAATTTTGGCGCGCAAAAAGGCCACCAAACATAGCAAATATACGTTTATGTTACGGTAAGAAAATAATTGTTTAGTTATAACGTTTTAAAATAAAAAATAAAAACAACATAAAATATGTTTACCGCTTGAAATTGTCTTGTGCACATAAGTTTAAGAAAAATATGTATTAAAAAAACCGTTCCTTAAAAAGTTAGGGTCCAATTTCTAAACATTATATTTATAAGCGGTTACCCTAAAGAAAATTTTCATACAAATATTTTTTATAACTTTAAACAAAACAAAAAAAAAATTTAATAATAAAAACTTGGTGCCAATTACGGCATTCGATTCGAATTGAAACTCTACTCGATCGATCCAGTTGTCAATGCTTTATATATAAGAATACTAATAAGAATTTTTAAATTTCGATTCAAATCGAATGTCGCAGCTTGCCCCTCTGAATTTTTTTTGATTTATCTTGTCGAATTTCAAGTTTTTAAAATTTTTGCCATATTAGTGAGTTTTTTCCAAATATTGGCTGTTTTTAAATTTAAGACTTTGGTGAAGTTATTATTTTTTAATGTTAAAAATGGAGTTTCAACTCAATTAAGCAATTAGCGTTGTCAAAGAGACTTCAATCAAAAAATAATAGTGTATTTGAAAAATTCAAACTTCGTTATACTTAACTTACAAAAAAAAAAAAAGAAATTCCGTTTGCCTTTCCGGATAACATGTTAGTTAAAAGGTGACTTTTACAACTAAAATTACTACCATTGTTCAAAGAGCACTGATGATGATAATCCGGAGCTGGTTTAGATAATGGGTTCTACTCGACTAGTGTCTGTAGAAAACTTGTTTTTTCAAATAAAGCTTATTTAAACATTTATGAAAAATATTAATTATAAATAAGAATAAAGAAGCAAGTTCGCTTGGGTAAAGTAAAAAAACGTCGGTTAATTTTTTTTTATTTAAATATTTTTATTCTTTATAACTTTTTCGATTTATTTATTTAGATAACACGATGCTGTAGTTTGTTTAAAGCCAGTTTTAGGATTTTCATAAAGTACTTTGAAAAAAAAGGCAGCAAAGCAGGTAAAGAATTGGTCGCAAAATACTACCTGGAGGTACACGAGCCTTCATGCTTTCATGTCAAAAGCTTGAGAGACATTAATAAAAAGCGCAAAACAATATTTTTTCTACTTAGAGGCTTTTCTTAAAACCTTGTTATCGAAAACCCAATTGGTGGTTTTTAATGCAGTTAATGCCGTTTATTATTAAAACCAGATTGATAATAAAGACTTTTCCGAAAAATTTTGACATAGTTGGTAACAGTTTTGTAGGGGCTTAAGACCTCACCTTCGAAGGAATCAATATAACCAAGGCAACTTTCAATATTTGTGAAAAGTATTTAGGCCAAATTCTGATGTTGAAAGTTAAAAAAATTATTATCTCTGCAGCGTAAAGAAGCTTTTAACTGATAATCTTATCAAAATCAGGGGCTTTTCTTTAACGTTAAAACTGTAAATAGCGTTAGTGTCATCCAACCATTGAAACCGTACTTTTATAGGTTGTCTAGCAACTACAGAAGCAAATACACTTTTACAGTTAATTACCAAACGATTTAATTTTTTCGCCATTTCTTGCCAGATCAACTTAAATTACGCAGTGGTGGATTTGACCTTTAGCTGAACGCTTCGCTTTAAAGTAGTTTGTTTTTCTTAAAAACCGGCCATAACTTTCAATGTATTCGATTATTTAGATCAGATTCAATCCCAAAAATAGGGAATAAATAACGGGTAGGATAAAGATATAAGTAAGTAATTAAAAGCTACATAAGTCTTTTTTTAAGCAGACATTTTTATACCAAATTTTTAAAAGACTAATCTTTTATTCCCCTACCACCCATTGAAGGGGCTCTCGCGAAAAGCATATTAATACCCATAAATGTATGATACACCTTGTCATTAAAACAAAATTTAGCTCAAATAATATCAATGCAAAAGGAAATATTTGTAAAAAATTTACCGACCCTTAATCGGAAAGTGACCTTAACCTTTGTTAATTTATTTATAGATGTTGGTATTAAAAATAGGATTCTGGTGTATGATGAAATATGGTTGACTTTAACCCACTATAAACTTAAAACTACTTTTAATTTTTAGAAGTAATACATACAAATACACTCAAAAAATTATTACAGTAACTGGCTAAATAACTTAGGAAGTATTCCGTAAAATTGTTTTTAAATGGAAAAACGTTTAAATTTGAATACAATATTTTTTTTTTACCGAATTGAAGGGTTATTCAAAGCTTCAGCTAAACAAAAAAACTGATTTTCAGTTAAAGTTATTTTTGTCAGTTTTTTTAAATAATATTTAACATTGTGTTTTTTTTTCTGATAGTTTGTGTTTTGCTGTTAATGACGAAAAATCTAGTTAATTTTAGACGAATATGTAAGTTAATTCTTTGATGTCTGAATTTAAATGAAATATTTGGTTAATTTTAATTAATATCTTGTTGGACGGTTTTTAAATGAATATCCAGTTATTTTAAATAGATTTCCAGTTGATTTTATCTTAATAATTTTTTGAGTGTATTTATAAATAAAGTAACTCACTTTACCGTTGCAGTTTTTGTAATTATTCCTGCAAAGAAAAAAATAATAATAATTAGAAATTAACAATTATTAAAACCTATTTTAAATTATTTTTCAAAATGTGGTTAATTTGTCTAAATGCATTTTATAGGTTCTTACACCAAATCTTCAGTAGACTTCAACCAAATTCTTGAAAACCCTTATGAATATTATTTGTCTTTATAAAACAACCCCAATAAACTTATTAAGAATTACTGTATACAAACTAAACAAGCCCTTTATATAAAATAATAAAAACATTAAATATGGAAGCAGAAAATAATAATATAATTGCTACCTTAAAGTAAATAAATTTATCAAATAACATCAAAACTACTGCCAAAAAATAATAAAAAAATATTCTTGAAATTCTATTAAAAAGAAAAATAAAAATCAAAAAGTAATAATTATTCTTGATTTTTGTTATTTTTCTGGTAAAACTTTTGCAGTTTCTGCTGCTTACATAGAAAGCATTTACAAATGAAAGTATTTTTTTTAAATATCTGTACCTTTATACGTATTATAAATAAAAAAAAAATTAGAAAAAAAAAACAATTTCATACCTACGCCTAAACATACATACAGAAACTTACCTATGCACATTTAGATGTATGCTAGTTGGTTACATTTGTTACATTTTTTGTATGGATTTTGTTCTTAAAAACTGGGAAAGCTAGGACAATCGCAGCATGTTGCCTATATCTGGGTCCGCTATGAACCGATCTTGCTCATTTAAAATAGCGATGATCTCAGGGATATTTCTGATACCAATACCGTGCGTAAGTACTGAATTCGACTCCGGAAACTTGATTTCAACAGACACACAGACGGACAGACCGACATGGCTAAATCGACTTTCCTATCTACAAGGATCCAGAATATATATACTTTATGGGGTCAAAAATGGATAATAAAGAAATTACAAAGGGAATGACAAACTGATGTATACCCTATCACTATGTGAAGGGTATAAAAACGCATTAGTTTGATTATTTTTACACATTTTTATAAGAAATGTTGTTGTTATTTTCGTATGTATTAATATAAACAAAATTTACTGTTTTTATTTCACTATAATCATGAAAACTTATATAAATCTTTAAAGCAAGCAATCCTGCTTACAAATCTGTAATTTTACAGTCTGAAAACTTCAAAACCTACTTCACTTTCTTAAAAAAAATTGTTAAAAACTCAGTGGAACGTAGAAAAAATTTTAATGTGTTAGTAAAATAGTGTGAGTGTATTGTAACTTTCTCGACTTTACTTAAATGAGTTATTGCTAGATTGTTTACAAATTTAAAAAAAAAATATTGGTCTAGAAGTTAATTTATTTTATTTTTTACCAACACATTTTTCTTGAGTGTACAAAGTAGTATGCAGTAGTAGTATTTACAATTTATTTACTATTAAATAGAGTTCAAGGCATTAGTTTATTGAACCTATTATATGAATAATGTTTGGCTTACGAATTGAACATATCTTTTCAAATGACAACAACAAAAATCTTAATATGTGTTTTGAAAGTCTAAATTTATTTGCAATTTTTAATGTTTTTTTCTTTAAATCAATAAATTGAGTTTTTTTTTGGTGTTTGCATTTAAATGTAAAAATTGAAATCAAAATTTTTTGTTGTTATTAGAGCAAGATTTAATTGAATTAAATTGTTTAACATTATCGAAAACATTTGAACAACGTTGTCATCATTATTAATAATATCATTGCGATGATGATGATAAAAATAAATTTATACCAATAAAATTATTATTAATGTCTTAGACCATTTGCATTATTTATTTATGAATTATGGCTGTTAAGAGCATAATTTAAATTAGTTTGCTTATTATAATAAACAATATAGTAATTTTTTATAGTCTATTTGTTAAAGTTTTTTTAATGTTTCTGTTTTATTTGTTAGTAATGTAGTATTTTTGGTATTTGCAAAAACACTTTTACACTTTACAAATAGAATAAGATTTTTATTGCTAATTTGAAAATTACAAATAAATAAGGTAGCTGTATATTTTATTTATTGGAATATTATTCTTAATTATTAAACATTTTTATCAATGGCATTATTGTAATTGTAATACACATTTACTTCAACATATTTAAAATACCTATATATATTAATAATGTATAAGGTTTCTTAACGACTAAAAGATCAACGCTCATATTTACTAATAATTTGTGAATAATAATTTGAAGTGTTTCTTGACAAAATATAGTTTACCAAACAAAGGCCATCAAATAACAAAATTATGTATTAACAAAAGAAAGATAATTAACAGATATGATTTATTTATAATAATAAGTTTTGAAAATTTTAATTATAACTTAGGAGCGGAATGTACCTCCTTATTTAAGGCAAAATATAATTTCATATTTGAATTAATTTTTAAGTCTTCCTTTTTAGACCAATAAGCCTAAAAAATTCAAAAGATATGAGTACTGTATGAAAGTAAAACTCAAAGTTTTTAACATTGATTATTTTCTAAACTCAATAATTTATTCCATGAATAATAAAAACGTCAAGCACATACACTCCCCCTTACATGAATAGGTGCAGTGTCTTACCAACCAATTTTAAATTAAGATAATTCATTGGTAGGTTTTTGTTGAACCTGGAATTTACGGTCAAACAATTGAGAAATAGACTTTTAGAAACAAAATGTAAAAAGTTCTGTGATCCAAAATCTGTGCTTCTTTTCATTACTGTAAAGAAAAATGTGAATAGCTTTTGTGCCACTTAAATTGGTGTAGTGGTAACTTCTGTTTGTTTTAACTTAATTTAACTACAAATTAGTTCAGAAATTATAAAAGCAAGAAAAAGAATAATTTTCAAACGGTTTTAGTAGATATTAGGGCGGGGTAAATCATTAATGGTGAAAGGCAAGGCAAATTTGATTTTGTGGTTTTTGTTTCGTAGTACAATTCGCTCAAAGTGCTCTATTGCTTTTTTGATCCGATTAACGGAAAGAGACTTAAATTTGAACCCCGTTTTGTTTTATTTTTTGCAGCTTAGTCTCTAGAATTGGAGGCCAATCTGAGAATCTTTTCCCTTTCTAAAGAAGTTGTAGCCATTGTTGTCTTGTTGCAGCAATGGCACTATTGATGCAAAGAGAAGTGTATGTATTTGCAATTAAATAGTGAAAAAATATACCCAATAATACGCATTTCTTAAAAAAAAATACAAAAGTAATTCTCTATTTATTCACCTATAACATGCATAAATACATATTAATGTATGTACATATATATACATATGTGTACATACCTTATTTCATACATATGTCTTGCGCTCATATATAGAAGTACGCATTAGCATAATTTATTTTTATTTTGACAATTATTCAATAAATAATTTTATGCGAAACCTTAAACGTATGATTTCCAAAATTGTACATACATTGGAAGAAGTGAAAAATAATAGGTCGGCCGGTTAAAGAAAAAAAATTTAAATGCAACAATTAGTAACTGGGGTCCCCAGGAAAATATTATTTTAATGCCAATAAAGTAAAAGCTTATGCAAGACCTTCTTTGTAAGCGAGCATAATAAGTAAGAACTTATTTAACTCCCTTTTTGCAAGCAAGCATGGTAAGTACTTGCCTCCAGTGTCATCGCCATGAAAATAATGGGTTGAAATGCTAATGAGCAAGAGCTTTTTGGATTTTAACTAATTACAAAGCAATGTAAGTTTTTGCTGGGATAATTCTCTATAATATGTTTTACATCCCTAATGATAAGATAAACAGCTGTTTATGTAAAAAATATACTTTTGATTTTAATTAAAATGTAGGTGTGTAGACACAAAACTAAATTCGAAATTTTTCTACTTGATTTTTTGACAAACCGGCTAAAAGTAATTTTAGTTTGCTCTTGCAAAAGCCAATGAATATCTTTAGACCTGTAGAATAGTCAGAAGGTATCGATAGCGAACGTCATTTCAACCATGCATAGCTTCTCCTGCATGTTGGTGAAATTATGCGTAAGTAGGCAGAGTCCAGATCTTTCTGACGGCTTAGTAGGTCGCAACAAAAACATCTTTTTGGTGGAGTTGCAGGCAGGAGCAGCGATATCCTACAACCCTTTCTGACCCCATTTTGAACAGCCAAATTCGCGCCTTGTTTTGGTGTAACACACGGCAATAAACATAAGGGTATAGAAGTGTTATTTTTTTGAACGCCCCTACGTGTTATTGCCACTAAAATTGCTTTGTGTGACAGGGTAGCAAATGCCTTTTGAAAGTCCAGAAATGAGAGATAGAGCAATGCAATTTTGGCTATTAGCGTGGTCAACGCACTATCTTCCGTACCGAAAAACTGCGTTTTTCTGCAACTGAGTTTTCTTTGAGGATGTAAGCATGATTTAAGATTCATTATTCGTGACACAGCTATACCAAAACAGCTATTCGAACCAAACTTATAGGCAACACTGTATTGGATTTAGGTGACTTACTATTAGGACATGACAATAACCATAGAAACCAATTGAGTGTTGGTTTTTATGGCAACGGTTATGGTTATGGCGTTATGGTAAGTCACGTATAATGAAACCATAAACAACGATATGCCCCTCCAATTTTTGCATTTAGTGAGGTTCACTTTTTTGTGAATGAAAAAAAAAATTATTGTTTTGTTTTTGCCATCGGGTAGAATTTATCAGCTTTTTTGAAGTTGTTTATGGTTCAGAAGCAGGGAAAAATAATGCCAAATGTGATTCTAATTTTTAAATAAATCTGGAGCTATAGGAGCCTGAGAGGAATTTATTTTAATGCAGGGTGTTTTGGAAAAAACGCATACAAATGACAATAGTAAATCACACATTGTATGCGTTGCAACAACTTATATATTTATATTTAGTTGATAAAATATTAAATCACCTTCGGAGGAAGAAATTAAAAAAAAACAAACGAGTGTGATATACATCTTTAGCTTCATTTACATGGATGTAATCATATATACATATATGAATAATTATGTAAATATGTGTGCATCTGCTATATTTATATGATCTTGTTATTTAAAAGTATAATTTACTTTTGTTACTTTTTTGATTTGCTTTCAAGTTTAAGCTAATCTGGGCAATAAAAGGAAAATGTTTGTCATTATGTTTTTTCTTTCTTTTTATTTCAGTACAATATACTTGATTGGCTACAAAGGGTGTGTCAAAAAAAATAATAGTTGCAATTGTTGCACATAAATATGCATCGTTGAATCAAATACATACAATACTTAAGCTGCTCAGTGAAGAATTGTAAAAGGCTTTTAGAAAATATATAAATATGCGAAAAGGTCATGTTTTTGACAGCTTTAGCCTAAAATAAAATTTTGCCTTTTTTAAAAATTGTAATTATGAGAGCTTTAATTTTCGATACAAATTTTGCCATTGGTAGCGACCAATATAGATAGCACTCTTACTTGTTTTACATAAAAAAAAACAACTAATTAATTCTTTAAAACTACAAAAAACTATTATTATAAAATTTTGAAGTGAAATTATTATTTAGTTTAAATTCTGTTTAAAATTTTTATGCTGAATTTTAATTGTTATAAACGCTTAGTCGCCTTTATTAAAAGTGATAAAAGCTTCCGCTTTTTAAGTTAAATATAATATGCAATAATATTCATAAATAAATTTGTATGCAAAGCAGTCTATAAGAACTTTCCATTTATAACAGACGAGTACTGATCGCGCTCACACCTTGTAGAATATTAAATCACTTTTGCTTAGATTATAAAAAAAACTTTGTGTAATGAAGTATGTAAAAATGTACAAATAAAAATTTAAAAATTTGCAAACAATTTTCTAAAAATGTGCATATATTAAATGATTTTGACTTTTTTAAATATTTAAGAATTTAAAAAATTTACTTAAATGATGCGATATTTAACTGGAACAAATTTCGAATTTCACCGAATATTCGTCTTCTTATAAAGTACATTTTAAATCCCAAAAAAATTCCTTGTTCGTTCATATTGCAATAACTTGTCATAATAACGGGGTGTTGAAAACTCGCAAAATAGGATTTCAAACGTTTACATGTGGATATTATGTATATTCGAATATATGAGCTACAAGCTACAATCCGCAAAAATAAGAAATGTTAGAAATCCAATATCTGTCGAAATCGGGTTTGAAAATGATTACACTCAACCGAAAGAGACATAAATACAAATAAAAAAATCATTCGCTTATTAAATTCAAACATCGATTGGTTGAATCTACCGTACTAGTACATTGAAATTAAGTATTCATACATTGAAACCATACATTAATTCATTGAACTTACAAGTAGGATGTAAATTAATTTTCCTTGTTTGGATTAACCAATAATACATCTTTATTAATCAATTTAGTACTTGGTTTAAAGAACCTAAGCGCTGAGTTAATGGAAGTTGTTTATTAACCCAATGAACTTTTCAATCAAGTTAAAGATAAAATTGATATCAAATTCTAATAATGAATTTTTTCTTTGGTAAAATGAACCCTTACATTGTTCATTTCTGATTATGTATTTTATTTATAAAATTTTTATTTTCATACAAAATAATTTATTTTACAAGGTGGGCCAAAAGAAGTCATCCGCTGTTGTTTCGATCTCATTTTTTTCTAAATAAAAACCTTACATTCTGTTTTTTGATTATGTTTATTTGAACCTATAGAATTTTATTGGTCAAGTTGAGAAGATAATATCGGCCAAACGGGCTCCGTCACAGTTGATTGATATACGTGTTCATTTTATGGCATTATTCATCACTTCGGTAAGAACTTCGGGCGACAGGTTCTCCTACTCGTGTCGAATGTTGTTCTGAGGGCTTCTAGGGTTTTGGGATTGTTCACGTTAACACGGAACTTAAAAAAACCCCACAAAAATAGTCTGGAACGGTTAAATCGGGCGATTTTGCGGGCCAATGTAAATCGCCAAAACGAGAGATAAGGTGACCCGGGAGCGCCGCCTTTAGAATATCGGTTGCGGCTCGCGCAGTGTGTGCAGTTCCTCCGTCCTGTTGAAACCACATGTCCTCTGGTCCTAATTTGTTCAATTACGGCAAAAAAACTCGGCTAACATGGCCTTTGGCGCGCACCGTCTACTGTTGTCGTTTGACCAACGGCGTCCTCGAAAAAAAAATTTTCCCGATGACTTCTGCAGCGTAAGCAGTGCACGGGTGTAATGGCTCCTTATGCATCACTCGTGGATTTTTGATGCCCCAGAAGCAATAGTTTTTAATTTTAAATTTTTTTATTAGGAAATTAAGGTTCAATTTTATGTGACTTACCATAGCGCCATAACCATAACCGTTGACATTAAAAGCAAAACTCAATTGGTTCCTATGGTTATGGTTATGGCGTAAGGGTAAGTCACCTATAATCAAATACAGTGTTACCCATTAGTTTCGTTCGAACAGCTGTTTTCTGTGGCTATGGTAAAAGTACGTATAAATGAACCTTTGATCTCCGTTTGACTTAATTCATAGGGTTTGTTGTTGGCTAAGGTTTGAGCATCATTGGTGCCTACATCAAGCCATCAGCGAACTTTAACCAAATCCAGTAAATTATATGTTTAAGTTAAATAGTTTTTTTTTCGGAAATACTTTCTTAAGTCAATAGACAATTCTTTCTTTTTATTAAATAAATTTAATAAAGAAAACGAATATGTTATTTATTTAACACAACGAAATAATTTTATAGTTTTTTTCGTCAAAAACTTTTTTTTAAACTTTTTTTATTGTTAAAGTTCAAAAAAATTTTGCGCGATTTTTGCCGATATTTGATAATATTTTAATAATGGAACCTGAAAAAAACTTGACAACCCTGGCCTAAGTGTATTAATTAGGGAAAATACATTTATAATATTGCCCTTAACCCTAAAAATACCTAGTTTTTATAAATACGTACATTTTAAATTAAAATTTCACAATTTTGAATTTTAAAATTTATGTATTCTTTTTTCAATGTCTTTTTAAATTTATTTTAAACACATATTTAAATGTTCAAGAGCTGTTAGTCTCAATTATGTACCTGATTTTTGTTTGTTGAGATCTCAATAAACAATGATTTAAAAGCTTTTAACTCATTCACTTAAACAGCAAATCAATCTTATTTTCTTATTCATCTTTTTTTTTCTTTGATTTTTTTATAGCTGTTTATCCACAAATAACTTTATTGGCTTATTGGGCATGTTAACAACACTCCTGTTGAAAATCTATATTCCACGTGAAATCTTTGAACAATACACCCAATGGGATTGTGTGGGCAAAGTCATTTGGAGGTTTTTTGGTTTAAGCTCCGGTTGTATAGCTGCTGTTATGGCCATAGAACGTTGGATGGCATTGGCACGACCTTTTATATATCACAAAGTAAGTTAGAAAAGTTTAACAACATCACGCTTTCTAATTACAATAAAAAAAGTTAAAGTAACAATGAATTGTTATAAGTAATTGCGAAGGTCTTATTTAATGTTTCTTTTCATTCACCACTACCATTATTTCATACAAATTTATTTTCTCTGTCTATTATTTAGCACATAACATATGAATTGGTGCGTAAAACTATTAAATCCTTAATATTAATAGCTGTAATAATTACGTTTCTACCATTCTTTGGCTTTGGAGCTTATATGGATGATAGCGATTCAAATAAAATCAAATGTTTACGTTATCGTGATGCTGAGGGTTTTTGGAATAAAACCTATTCCATATTGTTTATGTTATTTGGTAAGTGTTTAAATTGTTTGTTTTAACTAAAGTACAACAAAATGTGACAAATACGAGTCTTAAGTAATTCAAGAAAAATATTTTAATGTTTTAAGGATTCCAGTGTACATATGTATGTATGTACTTATGTTTTAGGTACATATTAACATGTTAATTAAAAAAGAAATTCAAGATTTGTTTTAAAGTTCTAATTTAATACAAATGCTGAAGGGAAATTCGATATTTAAACAGAACTTAAAAATAACTGTTATACTCAAAAAATTGGTATTAATTTAAAAAAAAAATAGTTTTCTGATGGAATTTACAGTAAATTAAAAGAAATTAATGCAACATTTTAATAAATTCATTCGTACAATGTACGAAATCTTTCGTTATTTCGCACCACGAAATTATTGCGTAAAATTTACGCAGTGTATGAAGTTTTTTTGTATATTTTACGAAATTAATTTAATATTTTACAAAGTTATTTCATATATGTAAATAAGTATGAAAAATTGTAGATATTTTTTTTGTAAAATTAGAAAAATTAAAAAAGTTAAATGAAAGTTTCGTAAAATACAAGGTGGGATAAAAGAAATCATTTTATTGGAAGATGATCTTATTTTCGCAAATGGCGGCCAATGCCAAATCTGTTTTGACACTTGTGAACTAGACAGATGTCGAATACAAGTAAACAAACCATGGAGCGATACACTCCCCAAGAAAGCGGAATAATCGCGTCTATTTTTTTTGCGTAACTATTCGTCTTTGGTGTTGGCGCAGCGCAAATTCCGTCGCCGATTCCCCGGTCATCCGGCACCGACTGCGCAAAACTGCGCCGTTTGGCCACATATCTTGAAGAGAATGGCACTACACTAGATGCTGCCAAGAGTGGCCAGCCCCGGAGTACCCGTTCTGCCGAGAATATTGCCGCTGTTGGCGAAGTTGTCAAGCCGTCGCCAGGAACATTACCAGACGCCGTGCTTCGCCATTAGCCGTCAGCCGCTCGTCCCTAAGGCGAGTTTTGGTCAAGGACCTGCGCATGTTCCAGTAAAAAGTCCAGTCCGTGCATCAGCTGCTGTCTGTCGACTACCAAATGCACGTAACCTACGCCCAAGCCATTCTCACTTTCGAGGCCAAAGTGAACGATCTTTCGACCAAAATCATAATAGGCGATCAGGCTCAATTCCGCCTCAGCGGGTACGTGAACAAGCAGAACTATCGCTTTCGGGGGCACAAAAAATCTACGAGTGATGCACTAGGAGCCATTACACCCGCTCAAAGTAACTGCATGGTGCGCTGTTCACGCCGAAGGAGTCATCGGGCCATTTTATTCGAGGACGCAGTATGTCAAACCACAACAATGGATAGTGCGCGCCATAGGGCCATGTTAGCCGAGTTTTTTTCTGCTGCAATTAAACGAATTAGGACAAATTAGGACGAAAGATTATCGTTACTTTTAAAAAATTACGAATTTCTGATGTTAAAATAGGCTTTGTAAATCAAGAGAAACTTTCGTATAGTTTAAAAAAACTTACGAAAAATTTTCGTTAGGTTAGGTAGAACAGGCAGCGTTAAAGGAAAGGATACAGCTCACTTGGGTCCGCTTAGCTTAATACGGTCCCTTTGTGTTACCTGGAGAGGCAGATAGAATAGGTTGAGATGGAAGGAAAGAAGAAATTTAGAGAAGGATAAGAAAGAAGAGAAAATGAAGCAAACTTACTAGGGTCTCTGGTGGGAATCGAACCCACAACCCCCAGACTGGTAGACTCGTGCACTTAAATTATAAAACTATTTTTTAATATCTACGAAAGTTTCATATTAGTAAAAAAATACAAAAATACTCTAAAAGACCCACTGCTTCTGCAAAAATAAATGCCACGTTTATTCGAAAAAGTTTTTAAATTATTTCAGCTTTAAAACGTTTTAAAACAAATAACAATTTCAATCCATTATCTTACAATATTTATGGGTAAAAAGTTCTCCTAAAGCGTAATTTTATTAAAAACTTAGCAATTTATTTTAGTTAGAAAAGAATCAAATCTTATATGTCGATACTGTCTAAGTTTAAACAGAAAACAAATAAAAATTTAATAGAAATAAATTACATTAAATAACAACTTGACTTTTATACGTTTTAAAGTAAATTTAATGAAACACCCAATTTGCATGTGTTATTTAAAGATAAAACAAATGTTAAATGTCTCAAAAAACAAAAGCATTCTTAGCATTATCCTTTATTTGATTAATGTTCTGTAGATGTCATTTGTTAATATTATACAGTTTTTTCTAATACAAATCTATTGTGTGTATCAAATTATAAAAGGAATATTTTATACAGTAAACGCAAAGGGCGAAACAGCACTTTGGATTCATTTCTCGGATTTCAAAATAAAACAGGATAAACAACCTTCTTTAATATGGTACGCTTATGTATATGGGGGCATGGGAACTACCTCTCCCACTACGCTTATCTATATTATTTTTTCTCGAAAACGTACATTATATCTTTAATAAATATAGCATCGATGTGGTTCTTTTACGAGAAACTAACTGCACTGATGAAGCAGGTTTATGGCATAGCGACCAATGCAAAATCATCTTTACAAAATGTCAGCTATCGCTTATGTCAGGCCCTATCGCTAATAGTAAAGTAAAAGTAAAGCCAGATAGAGCTCACTTAAAGTTCCTACCAGAACTGCAAAGAAACTGCGAATTTATAACGCTATTCTCCTTAAAATTTTTAAAAGAGCAAATAGAAGAGATAATTGAGAGTTGTAAATGTAAAAAGCATCAGGTTCCGACGTATTATACCCCGAGCTCGTCAAAATTAATTTTAATTTGGCGAAATAACAAAGTTGCCGCCTATATTCTTTAACAACACATACCATTCTGTTAAGCCACCTTCTGAGCTTAAACGATCTAAAATCATGGCCATCTCAAAACCAGCCAAGCCAGCAAGTTTAGCAAAAAGCTATCGGTCAACTGATCTTTTAAGTATCTGCTACAAATTCCTCCAGTGCCTAATCCACAACAGGATTGAAATCCCTTTCAAAAACTGTATACCTATTGAACAAGCGGGCTTTTACAAGGATTGTAGCAGCCCTGACCAAATATTTTCAGAGGCAACTCCTATTAAAAGTGGTTACGAAAACAAATTGAAATCGTCGACCTTACAGCAGCTTTCAACACAGCCTGGCAAACTAACTCAATCTATAAGTTACGGCAAGTCATAAGGTTCAATACTTTAGTAAATCTTATCAACATCATACTCAGCAATTGATCGTTTTAAGTTCTTATTAATGACATATTAAACAGATCAAGAAAATTAAACGACGGGCTCCTTCAAGGATTTGTCCTCGCCTCGCTTTTCTTCAACTTGTACATTAGCGTTTTGCCAGATTCGAAATTCTCCAACTTCATCAACGCAGAAGATATTGTCGATTTGTAGTAGCATCAACATACATAGAAATTCTTTTGAAACAACACTCACAAAGGCTTTGGAGCTGTTTTGCGAATTTTAGAAATGAAAAATTAATCCAAACACTGCCAAAACATAATCAAACCGTTTTCACTTGAGCAGCAACCTTATTCGGGTACGATTGGAAATAACTTTCAACAGCTTTATTATTCTATATAGTAAAACCTCCAAGTACCTCAGCATAACCCTGATCCTTGATATTCAAAAAACATTGCCGAAACCCTGCCGTTAAGCCCAAGAGGCAAAATAATAATATTGAAATGCTGACGTCCACATATTAGGGCTCATCGGCTTGGTCTTTTCCATGGCAGATTATAGAAATATTGCCGGGAAAATAGCTTTACTTCAATTCAGACGGAATAAAGAACTCGCAAGAGAATTCCGAAAAATTTTGAAAAAATCCAAGCTTTCTAGTCTATTTTTTTTACTGCCAAATAATAGTTTCCCCATTGCCATTCCCACCAACCACGTTTTTGGCTTCAACATATCCAGACCAAATTGGGCCCGTATTTATAAATTAAAAACCGTATATGGCCGATGTAGTGATATGTCATTTCGGTGGGTGAGAGTTCCATCGAGTTCCTGCCACTGTGGCAACCCGCGACAAACTTTTTCTACATCATTTCTAGTTGACCTAATACCACGTTCCTGTTTTCTGGCTGAGCAATCTCGACATCCCCTCTGTCGAATTGACGTGTAATACAATACCTTTTTAACTCGTTTTTTGAACATATGTCTAATTTACGGAATGATTGAGTGATATATGCCATTGCGCCTAGTCTTGATTAGCCATGAGTCGTTGTTATAACATGATGTTATAACACCGCTGTTTTAACATTTGCACGGTGTTATAACATGAAAAAAACGTTAACATGAGCGGCCTACATTTAACATAACCCTGATATTTTTTGTTAATGCTAGTGTTAAATGAAGACCGTAGGTTATCAATAGGTAAAGGGTATAGTTGAAAGGTCATAGAAGTGTTTGCAGTAAAATCACAATTAATGTTCGGAGTTTAAGGTTATTGTTTGTCCACTTTTTTCTATTTTATTAAAATAACATAATTTAATAAATCCTTTTTTCAATCTTCATTTTACAGGCACTTTATTGTGTGTGGTTATAGTCGCCTGCAACTTATTCGTTACACGCGTTTTATGCTTTATTGGTCGTACACGCACCACGCAACGTCACATGACTTATGACATGGTTAATCGATGTGAAAAGGGTTCAGCAGCACAAATTGATGGTGAAAGCTCTAGCGGAACGACACTGTATCAACATCATCAAAATAATACAACACACATACCACATTATCATCACACTAACAGCGTGACTTTGACAGCAGCCTCGCCTGATGAAATTAAATTTGCTAAATTAATGTTATTCTTGAGTATTTCGTTTGTTATCTGCTGGATGCCACAAATGGTAAGAGTGTTGGTTGTGTTTGTTAATGGTTGTAGTAAATGTTAATAAATATTCAATCGAAATAATGCTCTAAGCACAACTAGGACGAACGACGAATTTTGCACTACGCAACGAATTCGTCTGTTTAAATTCGTTGCGGTAATTTACCAACTGAAACACATTTAGAACGATTAGAATTGCTTACATGTAGCAGCTAATAAAGTGATAATATTTCTTAAAAAAAGATGTTAATTAATTTAAAAAAAATATTAAAAGTACATTAAGTGTATTATATGCAACAAATAAAAAGTAAATATTAATTAAAAAATAAAGTAACATTAATTAATATCAAAATTAAAAGAAAAATGTCACTCTGTGCCAAATTATTCGTCGGCGTAAGAAATAGAAATAAACGCATGACGATTTTTAGTCACGTATGTGTTTTGTTTTCCAAGACGAATGTCCGCAAGGAAAAATTTGTCGCTCGTCCCAGTTGTGTTTAAAGCATAAGGCTGATTCTAATTTGAATTTAAATCATTTTCTTTTTTTCCATTTATTTAGATTGCCATACCCATGGCTATTGTTCCAAATCGTGTGCCCAAAGCTCATCCATTCTTTTTAGTGGCCGATATGTTAATGGCATTACATTTTACATCTGATCCATATGTTTATGTTTTGAGTCGCACAAAACATTCATACATTTTGGGTTGTCTAAAACGCTGGCGTTCCGGTTTGAAGCGTTCGCATAGTGATCAAAGCCGTTTACGTACAACCATCGAACAGCATACTTTAGATTGTGGCATCAATTAGATTGACATCTAGTTTTGTTTATACATATAAGTATATGTATGCGTGAGTGCTTCCTTTCTTGCATGTTGCGGATGAACTTTTATGTTTTTTTGTATGTTTTATGTATTACCTAAGTTTTGTTTTAAATGATGGCATAAGTACGTAATTACATGCTTCCCTTGTGACGTAAAAACATTATCACAATTGGTTATTATCATATTTTTGGCACAGTGGGGCGAACATTATATAATAATGCTAGAAGCAAAAATTTGTTTATTGTAAATTTGATAAGTTTTATCAGAGTATTGATCTCATTATGAATCAGAATATAAGAAATATAAAGCGGTGATGAAAAAAAAATATAATTAATTTTTTTCCTTAATAATACACGACTGACAGCAGTTTATTATAATCCCTTGACATTTATATATTTTTTTTAATTATTTTTTTCTGTCTTGCTTTAGATATTATATATGCTGAAACATTTAATATTTTTAATTTTAAGACAGATTTCAAGAAAAAAAAACAACTCCAATTATATAGGTTATGCCTTTCTTTTCTTTGACTTAAATAAAAATAAGAGGACAAAAGAAAGGTTTTTTTCGGGACTCCCACTGTGCCCTAGACAACATAACATTTATCACATTGTTGGTACTTATATTCAATTGATTATAATAATAGCATTAAGTTGGTTAACTTAATAACTGCATCGTTTCACTATTTAAAATAAGTGTTGCCATTTGTAAAGGTTTAAAAAAGTTTAAAAATGTTAAACAAGTAAATGATGTACATATGAATGTATGTATGTATTAAAAAATGTTTTTATATGTTTACGTTATTCAATATGACTTTTTAAATAAAATGGTAACATTGATTTCAACGTTTAAATAAAAAATTTTAAATAAAAAGGTCATCAAATCGTATTTTACAACAATTTTTTTTCTTTTATAACGATTGTAAATAATAATTCTTTAATTTTGACCATTAAAATTAACCAACAACTTATTGTTTATAAATAAAAATGTATTTTTACCACTAATTATAAAATGTATTTAACTTAAAAACTTACGAATCTTAAGAATAACAGGTTTATATTTAAGTAAATGCAAATGTTGCTTCAAATTTTTTTTTTTTTTAATTTTGTATGGTTGATTTATAATATTTGATTCATTTTGGCAATTCACAACCTCTGTTGTAATTGCAAATACAAATTACTTAATATATTGTATTTTTAATGCAACATGATGGCAAATATATGTACATACATACATACATATATGTATGTATGTATTTATTAATATAAATAATCGTATAATTGAAGTTTTTAGTGTCAAAACCTGGTATTAATAACTTTTTAAAAGTGCAAAATATGCATATAAGAACATAAGACGACGAACGAATCGTTAAACGAAAAGTTGGTTAATTTAAGTTAGAAATAAGTATAAGTGTAATTACGTTTTATTAATAAATATAATTCATTTTATCAATAAATATAAATAAAGCTAAATTGTTTTATTCTTAAAAAACAAGTTAAATAAAATTTTTCGTTAGACTGCTATTTATTTTTTATTTAGCAAATTAGGAAACAATAAAGGTAAATATAAGCTTTTAAAGTTATAAATATAGGAATGTATAATTAAAAAAGCTTAGACCACTGATAAATCGTACATTCTGGCCACCTGTTGTTTACATATCACAGACACAGCATGTGGTTCGTGAATTCACTAATTGGGGAGAGTCCTCTACAGTAGAGCTTTCAATATGAACAATACCCAGTGAACAAGTAAATGATAATTTATAAAAATTGTACTGATTAATGAGAGACCCCGTTTTTAAATGTAAACTTTTTATAAGAGTTAATTTAATGTTTATTTTATTTGATTTTTTAAAGTAGTTTCTTTCGACTGTATTAAATGCTGAATTTGTAGAAAACAGAGTTTATATAATTCTAATAAATAAGATTGCTTTAAAATCTTAGAATAGGCAGACACTATTTGCAAATAAGTCTTTTATTATTATTTACCTACCCTAATATATGACTTGGTAAACTAAATAAAACATAAAAATATTTGTTTACAAAAGAAAAAGTGTTATTAATAATGTTTTCTAATTTTTAGATAAAAAATATCAATGTTTTTAAATGTTATCTGAATAAGCAAATAATTTGTTAGGAAAGTTATTTTTTCTTAAGAAAAATCATTTAAACTTTGAAAGTTGTTTAACAAAGTCAAGTGAAGTTTACAATTATGAAATATAGTAGAATAAACATAATTTTGCGGATTTATTGTTTGCTTAATTGTAACTTGAAAAGTTTGGCGCAAGAAACAGAAACCATAGGTAATTCAATTTAAAAAAAATTTTAATTGTAAAATCCTTAGAAAGTTTATAAAATTTATTTCCTGTTAGAATGCCCAAATGACGAAATAAATTCTTCAATATTGAATGAAGCCATTGTTTTAAATTTTCGGGAAAAAATAAACGTAAATTTAATACTCTTTACTTATTGATATTTAAAGCTGAATATAAACATCTTAAAACCATTTGCAATTGTTGTGTTAAGTTTACCAAATTTTTATACGAAGATAAGAAGGACGATCTTTCTTACTTCCTTTCAACTAGGAAGGATTTAATTTGATAAATACACACAATATCTTTTAAAAGAGCCTCTATTGGGTGCTCCGTAGCTCAAGAAAAGAATTAAGGATTTTAAATTTAATTTAAAAGGAGGTATTTAATTATTGTTTTCATTATTTAGAAAATTTTGAAGCTAAAAAACAATTTTTTAAATCAATCAGTAGAAATTGTATTAAAAAATTTTTTGCCGCTCAATATATGTATTAGATACAAAACATTTATTAGACATGTCTTTGCATGCTGTGTTACACGGCTGAGATGGTTTTAATGAAAACTAATTGATTTTCATTAAACTACCCATGAAAGTAGTCGAGAGATTTATTTTTTAAACACTTTATTAATATAGCGCTTATTATTCTAGAATATACCAAATCAACTACAATCCCTACTGGTTCTTCTAAATATTTCGACACAAGCAATATGTTTATTGCTGACACAAATCAAACCGGTATTGTAGGTGTGTTGAATGTCTCTGCCTTTTCTGAGACTCGAAATGCGACGTTGCTTTATAATTTAGATGTGCAAAACGGTAGGTAAAAACATGGATTCTATTTTGAAAAGGGTTGGCAGCCAAAACGAAATACGGTATAAGTCTTGGTAACGGCATTAAGAAATTGTTAGTTTCGCAACGAAAGTGGTATTTATTTGTTGTTATACTGAAATCGACCCAGATTTTTTTTTGTTAAAAAACTTTCTTAAAAAATGTATTTGAAAAACGGTTTAGGTTGGCAACCTTAATTTTATATTATAATTTTTTTTAATTTTAATAAAATTTTAGACCTATTGGCCCAGCACCTTGCCGTAAACCCTTTAACGGGTGAATTAAGTTTGTATGGAACCATTGAAGAGGGAATATACTTATTTAATGTAACGGTAGAAGATATAGAAACTCGTAAGCGCTCTGTTGTCAGCGCTCTCTTGCAAGTTCAACCACAAATAGAGTGTAAGATATTTGAGGATGCTGCAGTGGAAAAAACTTTGATAATACGTCATATAGATGAAGAAAAGCCTTTTTATGGTCTTTTAGATTTAAAGTTTAATGAAAATTGTACATTTCATATCATCGATATGCAGCCAAATGATAAGGGTAAGTGTGAATTTCTTTTTTTATTCGTTAGGCTTAAATAAAGTTAAAAACGAAATTTGTGGGTACCTCTTCTGATGTACATACATATATATCCTTTTTACTTTCTTACTTACTAAAGAGAGTATTGAAGAATTTTTGTTCTATTGGCCAAACGTATAATCGATTTCCAGGCGCTTGAATATTCTGCGCTTCTTCTCCAATTTCTGACACCAAACTTCGAGATGTAGTCCTCCACTTGATTTTTATATTATAGCTTTGGGCTTCACCTTTCACGTGATCGGTCTCCAGGTTCACATTAAAATAACTTCCTAGCTTGAGCATCTTCATTCATTCTCACAACAAGACCAGCCAATGTAAGCTTTAAATTTTAATAAGTTTGACTATTCCAATCAAACAAGCAACGGCTAACAACTCCTGGGTTATACGACAGCGGCATTCTACGGCAAGGCAGAGTGGTCTGTTTATTTATGAAAAATTTTTCTATCATTTTCTATCAAATACTGCAAGATCTGCCTTTCATGCTATTGCAAGAACCCATGGTTCAGAGCCAAATTTAATCACGAGTAATATAGGTGTCTAGCTGTCAGAAGTTGGCTTTGCTTTTAAACTGCTTACTTTGTTCAAAGTAGAATCTCTTGGCCAATGTTTATTGTTTTTCTTTTTACTTCAATTCTGATGTTGTTTTGTTTATGGCAATTCCAAATAAAAAAAATCGTTAGCTATTTCAAAGCTATAGTTTTTAACTTCCACTGTCTGCCTAGATCTAAGTATCAACGTCTTGTGCGTTGATACCATCAACTTGGTTTTATCTTAGTTTGCTGCCAGACCCGCTTTGGCTGCTTGTTTCTCAACTTTTTAAAAAATGGCTGATACTGCTCGCAGTATTCACCAAATGATGTCGATATCGTTGGAGTAAGCTTTATTCACAATTGCGTCTTGTATAACCTTTCCCAAAAGAATGTTAAAAAGATTACACGAAAGGATGTTTTCTTATCTCCTTGGTACTAAAAGGCTTAAAAATTTTATTTCCTATCTTAATTGAGGTCCCACTAGCTCTGTAGGGATACCAAAAAGGCCTTGTAGTCGACAAAAAGATGGTATGTAACGATCTGCTTTCATGGGTTTCTTCCAGTATTTGGTGTTGTGTGTATAGGGGCCAAATTGTCGCATTCGATTCGAGTAAAATTAGAAATTTTTTTTCACCACTGCCATATTAAAGGCATTGAATACTAGGTCGATCGAGTTAAATTTTGATTTGAATCGAACGCGACGACTTGGCGTTTGGTCGATAGTGGATTTTTTAGTTCTAAGACTGCAGTGATATGACCCAGATATCTCGCCGAGTTAAGAATTGAATCTTCCACACAAAACGTTGGATGGCATCTTGTAAGGAATGGGAAGAAGACTAATTCCTCTGTTGTTTTCTGTCTTGTCTCCTTTTTTGTGAACAGAACAAAAAAAAATTAAGCACTGATATACTTATTCTTTGGTATGGCATCTTCTACCCAGATTGAACAAACATGCTGATTCATACGCCTTGTCAGTATGTAGCCTCTTAAGTCGGCTTACTCTTATTTCGACCTCATTATGGCTAGACAGTATACACTGCCACTGTCTGCCTAGATCTAAGTATCAACGTCTTGTGCGTTGATACCATCAACTTGGTTTTATCTTAGTTTGCTGCCAGACCCGCTTTGGCTGCTTGTTTCTCAACTTTTTAAAAAATGGCTGATACTGCTCGCAGTATTCACCAAATGATGTCGATATCGTTGGAGTAAGCTTTATTCACAATTGCGTCTTGTATAACCTTTCCCAAAAGAATGTTAAAAAGATTACACGAAAGGATGTTTTCTTATCTCCTTGGTACTAAAAGGCTTAAAAATTTTATTTCCTATCTTAATTGAGGTCCCACTAGCTCTGTAGGGATACCAAAAAGGCCTTGTAGTCGACAAAAAGATGGTATGTAACGATCTGCTTTCATGGGTTTCTTCCAGTATTTGGTGTTGTGTGTATAGGGGCCAAATTGTCGCATTCGATTCGAGTAAAATTAGAAATTTTTTTTCACCACTGCCATATTAAAGGCATTGAATACTAGGTCGATCGAGTTAAATTTTGATTCGAATCAAACGCAACGACTTGGCGTTTGGTCGATGGTGGATTTTTTAGTTCTAAGACTGCATTGATATGACCCAGATATCTCGCCGAGTTAAGAATTGAATCTTTCACACAAAACGCTGGATGGCATCTTGTAACGAATGGGAAGAAGAATAATTCCTCTGTTGTTTTCTGTCTTTTAATTTTTTTTGTGAACAGAACAAAAATAAATTAAGCACTGATATACTTATTCTTTGGTATGGCATCTTCTACCCAGATTGAAAAAACATGCTGATGCATGCCTTGTCAGCAAGTAGCCTCTTAAGTCGGGTTACTCTTATTTCGACCTAATTATGGCTAGGCAGTATACACAAAATACCGTCTTCTGGAATTATTTCCGCGCTCCCATTCTGAGAAATAATTTTTCCGCATCCTTAGCGCACTATCTTTTTTAGTCACCAGATAACCTTTGAATTAGATGCATGTATCTACCTAGACGAAATTTCGGTAAATTCGTACTCTGAGAGTGTAAAAATTGGCCAAAATAGGGGGAAAACAAGTAAGTTAATATTTTGTACTCGCCTCGAAAAACAAACGTACCAGTGTCTAGTATTTCTTCAATATTTTAGACCCTAGGAGGTAAAAAAGGATGAAAGCTATATTTAAAAACTGCTGAGGGCCATTTTTAATCTTGAAACTAATGGAAACAAGAACATAGTTCAAATTTCGTTTGACAGCTCTAAAAAAAAAGCATACGCTTTAAGCGTAATAGTTAGAAATTGGTACTTTTTAGGTACTTTTTGTATTTCTGACATCAATAAAGACAAAAACATAATTCAAATTGCGTTCGAAAGGTCTCTAAAATTGTAAATATATATTTGGCAATTTCTTGAAATTTTGTTCCATTTAGATTCCAAAAAATAGTACGTCTTTAACATTTTCTTTTGCATTTTTAAATTTATTACTGCAAAATTCAATGCAATTAAAAGTTTTTAACCCAGATTGAGGCCAAAAGTCAACAAGGTTAGATAAGGTAAAACAGACAGCCGTCTAAGGAAAGCAAATAGCTCACTTGGGTCTTTAACTCGGTCCCTTTGTTCTACCTGAAAAGGCAGGTAGAAAGGATGAAGATACAAGAAAAAAATAAAAGTAGCATGAAGCAGACTTACCAGGGCCTCTGGTGGGATTCGAACCCACAACCCACAAACTATTAGACTGCGCATTTACATACTGGTCTACCGGGGTACTCTGTCAATAAAGTGGACAAAAAGTAGTTATTTTACGTTTTGGTATTTTTTTTTCTTATTTTTTTAATACATATAATGAGTCAAGGAAAATCAAATTAAGAACTTTTAATCCAGGCTGAGGCCAAAAGTCAACCATAAGTACTCTTTTATATCTTCAGTATTTTTTTACATTTTTAGTGATTTTGGTTTCAGAAGTATAACATTAATATTTTGAATACAGGGGCCAAATCGTCGCATTCGATTCGAATTGAAATTTCATTCGATTGAACGAGTTGTCAATGCTTTGAGTATAGGAATTCTAATAAGAATTTTTAAATTTCGATTCGAATCGAATGCGACGATTTGGCCCCAGATTTACAAATTTTAAAAGTAGAAAATTAAAGATTATGGACTATGTTAATTTTATTCTTTAATGCTCATATTAGTAATCTTTCGCATTTTTTTTTACTTGGTTTAAGTTAATATTTGAAATTTATGCTTACAGAGAAGTTAAAAATTATATCAATTATTTCATATTCTTTTGAAATCTGTGCTAGAATATGTCAATGTAAACTACATTTTTAACATGTTGGATGTCATTGCAATCGATCGTGAAGATGTGATTTTCCAGAATATGTCAGAACCACAAGTTGTGGTAAGACTTCAACTAAAATGCAACCCGGAGGATAGACAAAGAAATCTAACAATCGATATACCACAACGCAATGAAAGACGTGTCTCACATATACAGTTCATTGAAGACATTCCCTATGCAACGGATATAATGTGGCTTTTTATAAAAGTCGATGACATAAACGATAATGCACCAGAATTTTTATTTAATGAAGGCCCTCTTTACTTGGGTTATCCCAGTGCTAGTGTTGCCTTTGAAATTTATCCAGAATATTTAACACAAATAAAGGCTTTCGATAGAGATTTGGGTTTCAATGCAAAAATTAAGTTTACTATTAAAGACAATTCATATTTTGATATAGAACCGGAAACGGGTATAATATATCCCAAGGGAAACCCCCTACAGAATGGCGAACAAACTGAATTAATTATTTTTGCTATTGATCAGTATGGCGAAGGGCTAGAATCGGGAACCGTGGCAATAGTTAAGGCTTTAACAGGTGATCTATTTAGTTTAGTGACAATTAGAGAGAATGCTACCAAAAGCAAGCAGGCGATAGAAAAGGAATTAAGCATAAAAACAGGTTATAATATAAACGTTATGAAAATGTCATATGTGCCGGAAATCAGAGAAGCAAGGTCTGCAAAAAACCAAAGGTTTAAGTGCAGAGCCTGGATATATGCGTATCAAAGTGATCAATTAGTATCCAGCAAAACACTGCAAGAGTAAGTCAAATAATTTTTTCTAACTCTAATTTTATTTAAGTAATTTAAACATTTTTTAAATTTTCAGAGAAATTCGCGTTAAAATTCCTCAAGTTAATATAGAAACTATTAAGACTTATCATGAGTTGGGTGTTTACGCACCCCTGCAAAATAACATAGATCTTGGGTTTTTAATTGCCACAATAATACTGTCACTTATAAGTTTTTCTTCTTTAAGTAAGTTTTTATTCATATCATATCTGAAGATTTAAATAAAAATATTTTTTCTTTCTAGGCTTTATTATCTGGCGCTTTTGTTACAATCAAACATTGAATATAAAAGTTGATAAAAAGACTTCAGCTTCATCGTCTGCCTACACTAATGAAAATAATCAACAAGAAATCTGTGCAGAATGTTCTCATGGCTTTAGTACTTAATGTTGAAGATTGTACTTATTGTAAAAAAGAATAACAATTATTATCATGTCAAGTTCAGTGATCTTGTTAAAGATGTCAGTGTTGAAGAATCTCAAATAAATTAAGCAGAAGAAAAAAGAAGAGGAGAAAGCGTTATTAAATAAACATCTTTAAGTATTTTAAAATTAAAAGTCTAAAAACATTACAAGAGCCCGAAAAATTTAGTATTTTTATGTAGGAAAAAATGAAATTTACATTCAACCTATTGTAATATCGAATAAAAAGCCGAATAAATTGAAATTAATATTTATTAATATTTTTTTACTTATGAAATGATTTAAGATGAAAGCAACTTTATTTCAGAAGAGACGTTTTCTACCGATACTAGCCTAATAGAATTCAGCTACAGATTTTGATTATCAGGGCCAAATCATCGCATTCGATTTGAATCAAAATTTTAAAATTCTTATTAGAATTCCTATACTAAAAGAAATTTCGACTCGAATCGAATGCGACGAATTTAGCTCTTTAAACCCTTAAACGGTTGTAGCGTTTTTAGCTGCAAGCATCATCCACTTTTTTTCTTTTTTTATATATGGCGTTTGACACTAAAATAAAAATTCTTTTTAAATAGATGTGTCAAACTTCAAATAAAAAAAAAGAAAAATTAAAATCAAACAATTTTACTTGCATGTTATCCAGAAAGGCAAACGGAATTTCTTTTTTGTAAGTTACTACGAAGTTTTAATTTTTCCACTACACTATGCTCTTTGTATTTCTGGCGCTTAATTTATGTTTTAAATTTTAAACAAGTAAACCAACTGTTGTAATATAAGACTTTTGAGCTCTGAAAACCTTTATAATTTTAACAGCCACACCTAAACGAAAATAGAAAGCGTTATTTGTTTGTGGAAAATTCTCATGCCAATACAATTTAAAAAAGCAGGCGAAAATAACACGTCGAAACACTGTAGCGATTGGATAGTAAAATTATGATAAAGAAATTAAAAGTAAATTTTGCTGCAATAGAAAGAAATTTATTAAGGCAAAATTTAAAGTCTTCTGTGAATTTTTTGCATAAAATAGAAACTTGGGTTTTCTTAATTTTTGCAAGGATGCTTAGTACAAAACTTTTTTTTATGCTCAGGTATATGGGCAAGTCCTAGAAGCAGCTCACTGACCAATATTAAAAAAAAAGTTAGTCGAACTTAATTTTTGTATACATCAAATAATAATAAGAGTATATATCAGTATGTTATTCTGTTTAAAATTTCTACAATATTAATCAGCGGCCCAGTTAAGTGTATCGCTAAAAATTAAAAAGAAACCAAGGACAGGAAACAAAATTCTCAACTAAAGAGCAATTACGATATATATTCATGATCATTAGAGCTCGATTAGGCCATGTCTGTCTGTTAGTTCATCCACCTGTTAAAACCAAGTGTTTGAAACTTAGTCCGAAACTTTTCGATACTGAGTGCAAATTACGGCATTCAATTCGAATCGAAATTCCACTCGATCGATTGAGTTGTCAATACCTTTAAAAGAGAAATTTAAATAAGAGCTTTTAAATTTTAATTCGAAACAAATGCCGCAATGTGCCCCCAAGGCACATTTAACAAGGTAAACCCAAGGCGAATTCAAAAAATTCATCCTCTGCATTTTCTTTTTGTGCTTGAACGTCAGAAAAACTTAAAATTTCATATAAAATTAAATTTTTATAACGTAATAATGTCAAATTCATTTTAATCAGCTGGGCTCTTAATATTATCTGGTTGAATGTACCTTGTGTGCCCCCTGATTTTACAATTCGACTGCCACATGGTAACTTTAGTGCAGGGTAAACTAATACAGGTAGTATCAAGGCGAATTCAAAATATTCGCTCTCTGCATTTCCTTTTGTGTTTGAGAAAGTGAATGTCGAAAAAATTTTCAATTTCAAACAAAACTAAAAAATCTGGCAATCACTTTTACAAAATTTCAAGGCAAATTTATTACCAGCTGGGTTCTAAACACTACCTGTATAAGTGTACCCTGTTTAAGTGCGAAGTTTTCTTTTTTGAAAAAAAGTTGTACCGAAACAAGGCGAAAAGTAGCCAATGCTGCTGATGAAAGCTGCTTCTAACAAAAATAACTTTTTGATATGATGTCCTCTACCCTCGGTTACACATGTGCGACATCTTATCAAATAATTATTTTTTTTGGTAAAAGCTTTTACCATACTTAACTGATCTGACGGTACCCTTACTTTTAACTTTAATAAAGGTTACTTTTTCTTCGATTTTAATTTTAAAGTTTAAGCTTAGTTCAAAAACGAATCAAGCCTGGAACTAATTTGTGCAAAACAAAAACTTAAACAAAACACATGAAATATATAAAAAACTAGTAATTAAAAATATTAAATGTGGGTTACTGACGATAAACATACATATTTTTAACTCATGTGGTACCATGCAATACATTATAGACCGCAGACCACAGTTAAGTAAATATTATGGGTTTTTTAGTTTAGTAAAATTAAAAAATTTGTGAGCATAAGCTTTTAACGTGATAAATATATGTTGTACAACAAGAAAACATCAGAAAACCCCTTTCATTTATCAATATTTGTTTTTTATAACAAAAGTTGAAAGGTAAAAATTTTTTAAAAAATTTGTTTGTTTAATCCACATAGTCAGACAAGAAAAGATAGAACGAGTAGTTTTATCACTTTATGTTGTTTCCCTCCATTAATCATAATTTAGATGCCAAAAAATTTTGTGAAAATGTAAAAGAAAGTCTAAAATAATTTAAAAGGAAATTCAAAATGACTTGTGTAGCCACGTTATATATTTTTACTTACTACTACAACAACATAGTATCAATCTTTGTTATCTTATCAATTTTCAACATAAAAAATTATTTGTTTTTTAAAATAATTTTTTTAAGATAAGAACTATAAGGTAACTATAATTAGCTTCAAATGCAGGGGTTCTTAAATTTTTTTTTTCAAAAATAGGGAATATATGAAAAATGTTTTCTTTTCAAAATTTTAATTAAAATGTTTTGCTTAAATTGAAAAGTTCTAATATGCAATGAAAAAAATTTCCGTTTCTTGAAAGTTAAAAAAAAAATTTAGTTTTTTTTATAAATTTTAAAAAAATATTATTAATTAAAAATTTATTTTGAGGATTTGTAAAATTGTTTTCTAATCAAAAATTTAAAAAAATTTATATATACAAAACTTATCAACATTGTGGAACAAAGATTCAGACGCACTGGCGCAATGGGTGGCAGGGTGAAACAAACCCATATGCATACTTCAGATAGTGTTTGGTTGTGTGTGTGTATTCTATACTATTATAAAGAAGTTATCATTATCGGCTTAAAAAACTATTATTAATTTTGAATTAAAAAAACTTTTTGCTTAAAAGCATTTTAAAAAAGTTAAAAGGTGAAGCGTTGAAAAGTTAGCACATTCCATGCAGTAAAATTAAAGCAAAGTTTTGTAAAAGTGTTTAAGTTGAAATAATTTTTTTGTTATTAATTTAAAAAGGCTGTTAAGTGTTAAATAATGTTTAATACTATGAGTGCAGTTAACAATATAAACAATAATGCAATAATTTCATAATAATTGTATCTATGTATGTATACATAAATATGAATATTGAAATGCAAAGTGCATAAAATTAAAAAAATAAAAAAACAAAACAAAAAAGCGCTGCAAATAAAATAACAAAAATAGAAAACGATTAAAAAAGTAAAAAAAATTGCGGCTTAAGCAAACACAGTCGGTAATTTAGAGATTGTTTTTTAAATTTTTTATTATTATTTTTTAAAGTTCTTTTTTCGTTTCAGACAATTTACTTGTTGTTGTTATTGTTCATAGAAAAAAAAATTAATATAAACAAATTTGTTACGTGAAGGTCGACCAAGAAATACCTTTCATCATACGTATGTATATAATTCTCTTTGTGATTTGCCTACGATTTTGTAATCAATTTTGTTTACAATGAAACAGAAATAAAAAAATGAAACGAATTCGTAAGTAATGTTATATGTACCTTAATGTTTACAAATTTTTAAACTTAAAAAAATGATCAATAAATTATGTTAATTTTAATATTTAAGAAATTTTTTGTTGTATATTTTTGAAAGAATTTATTTTTGATTAATATTATACTTTTTAGATTTCTTTTTAAAAAATATTTTTCTAGAAAAGCCCGTATTTAAAAATTTGAAATTTTACCTGATATTTTTTCTTGATATTTCTTAAAATATTTCTTTAAAGAGTTCGTTGTAAGTTAAGTTTTTTAATATGCATTTCATTGGTTCTTCCACCAAATCATCAGTAGACTTTAACCGAATTCCTGAAAAACCTTATGAATACTTTCTGTCTTTATATAATGCATTAAACACATTCAAGCTACAAGAACACAGGAACACACGAACACAAAAGTTCCTTGCTAAATTTGTGTCCGACTGGCTGCTACTGAAATATTTACTAGACTACCACTACAAAATAAACATATAAGCAATATGACTTTCAGTGGTGCCACCTAAAGTCTTTTTGTATTGTTTAAGCAAAATTTTGTGCATTTTACCGTATTGGCAGCACTAATCTGTTAACCGTCGCGTATAAAAATAGAAATTAGTTTAATTTCGACCACGCCACAAAATTAGCATTGACAGCAACCCGTAGTTGTGTTGCATTGTAGCAATTAAAAAATTATTCTCATAAGCACACGTGTATTCTATTTTTGACTGGTTGTGTTCGGTAGCCTGTAGCGAGGAATGTATTTAATGCTTAAGACTTTAATAAACGTATTGAGAATTACTATAAACAAACACACAACATTCAAAAGTTCTTTCAAAAACCCAACAAACCATTTTTCGCATATAAATATACTTACCCCACAACAAACCTTATAAATAAACTTCATTGGGCTGAAATCCTAAATAATATTTAAACATTGTTGTAATAGGAAAGTGTTTTGTTTTCGAGATCCCTTCTCATACATTTAATGATAACTAATGGTTTTTCAAATTTATAAACGTTGTCACATAAGTTAAAATTGAATTATATTAAATTGATAACTTTACAGAAGTTTTTCGGTTTTGGAATTTTTAAAGGGAACTTACTTACTTGGCCATGACTGCTGTGGAATCATAGCTTTTTTTCGTTATTACCAGGCTAATTATATTTTAGGGGGTTTTTTTAAAGCTTTATTTTAGAAAAGTAATAAGAAGTTATAAGAGGCTCCAATAGAGGGCTCTGGTAGGTTGTAGAACCGTCCTAAACATTTTTATAAATAATACACAGAAAAGAATGGTTATTTTTTTTTATCATCTTACGCATTAATCAAAGAAATTAAGCGTTTTTAAACAAAAATTTAATAGCCCCAGTTAAATATAGTCTTATTCGTTCATGAGATCCCTGGTTTGATTCGTTTATGAGATTTTAAATAAATACTAAAATCAACTATAAATGCATACAAAAATTAACATCAAAATATATATACATTTAAAAAAATTATCAATTACAAATTTGTTTACTGGAAGAAATTTTTAATTAGTTTTACAAATTTTTTAATTGAAAATTAATTTTTATTATTTTCTGGGCATAAAGGAGTAAGTCTCTGCCAAACCAGTGTTTAGATTCAAGGATTTTTCATCGGATTTAACATTTAACAAATCAACAAAAAAAAAAACCCTGTGAAGCGGTACGCTTGCTAAAAAAATATTTCCTAAATTCGTTCAAGTTGATATCATCGGAAGGGAAAACGTTACCTCGATGCAATCGAAACTCTAAATTTAAAAAAAAAAATTTTTTTAATTAATCGGGCTGCCCAAGCTCGCAATCGGATTAAATGATTGAATCAATCAAAATGTGTTAACATTATAAGATCTGTTTTACTTTTTTGACAGAGCAGATTTGTATAATCTAGACCCCACTTAAGAGTTAGTTTGTTGAAAACAGTTGGGTATAAGGGCTACATCATCGACAAAAGCGAAAGCTATTAAAGTGTTATAGTGGATCGTATTCGTGTGAAAGGTTAGAAATGGTTTATTATTTAAGTAAAATAGAAAATATAAGAAATATGAGGACTTATCCCTCTAGCTCCTTCCCAAAAGAAAATTACATAGTTCAATAACAGCTTAATTTATGATTAACATTAAAAAAAAGTACTTAAAAAAGAACTGTTACTTCATATTTCTTTTTCTATATTAAACACCAATCAATCTTAAACCACACGCCACACTGAGACCCTTAGACCACGAGACCTAAGACACACGCTTGATGTTTGATGTTCATCCATCATTAACGTATAACGGAGCATAGCGTAATAATTGCTGTAATAATGCATTATGTTTAAAGAATATTTCTTTCTGGTGTTGTAATACACAAATGTAGCAGGTATGTGGTTAGTTGTGTGTTATTGTAAAGGTTGAAGTAATCTCACGTAAAGTTACGTTGCGCTTAAGCTAATACGGCTCATTTGGGAAAATAACCTTTTGTTTAGGTAAAAGTAGTTATTAAATTTATTTTTACCAAAAAAATGAGAAAAAAAAATTTACTAGGAGTATTTTAACTTTGAGCAATTTTTTATTAATATGTTTAGGAGGGGAAACTAATGGGGGTCTGTGATATATTTTATTCCTTTAAGGGCGACTAAGGGAAAATGTTGGGGTTTCTTCCCTAATTTTTTAAATTTAGTATGGCAACCCTGTTAGGGGCTGGAGATAGGGAGTAAGTATTTTACACAGAAATGTTTTGAAGGGAAAATAATTGAGAGTCGGTTAAAAAAATTTCACCCATGTAGGGGCAAAACCGCAGCAGCTGTTAAGGTTTTTATTTAAAAATTTTAAAAAAATTAACAGAGAGGGTCCTGTCGGTCAGTTATCGGGCAATTTTGCTAGATTTTAAAGCAAATTTGCAAAGTTTGAAATTTTCGTAAAACACAAGAATATATTTTAACAAGTAAAAATGTTATAGTCGGTTAAGCCTTTACATATTATACCCTACACAACATTTGCATTGGGGATTTAAAAAAATTTACCAAACATATTTGTATTCATTACCCAAGTTGTTGGCATAAAGTTCGACACATATGCGAAATTTTGTCAAAATAGAGTAATATTCGAGTCAGTCAGTTATAGCCCAAACAGCTTATTTCGGGAAGACATTTGTATTGGGGTATCTCAATTAATGGCCAGTATATCACTGCAAGCAAAAAGCTTGTGCCAGTGCCAAAAAAAGATTTTTCTGGGCTAAATTTCATCAAAATATCCTCAAAATTTCGAGCTGTACTTGGATCAAAAAATACATGGACCCCAAAACAGACGGACGGACCAAAATCCTTTAATTAACTCAAAAAGTAATTCTGAGTTGAGTAGACATTACGAAAATTTGCACAAACGCATAATACCCCTGCCACATGTGTGCTGTGGTATAAATATTACGTTACGTTTACATAACATTTTCGTTTAAGTATTTAAGCCCTGATGCACTTGCTCTGTGAGTTAGTTCAAGTGTAAAATACAGCACAATCAAGTTTCCTCTCTTCTTGTTAGTGATCATTTTTATTTTGAAATTCAATCATTATTTATGAGTTTGTGTGACTGTAACCTTTGGAGTAAGTTAGTCAATCATCTTGTCGGGTGAAATAATAACTGAGCATGCATATGTATCTTCTTTATTGAATTGCTGTTCTTTTTTTTTGTTGTTCATTAATTTTTTAGTTTGTTTTTATATTTTTTTTAAATACGGCACTCACGACTAACAATTCTTACAGTCAGTAGTCTACGTTTAACAAAATAATATTTAACGTAGAACCAAATAAATAAGATCGCGAGTGCAAGTCAATAAATAATGTTCATGTACGTAAGTACATCTATACATACATATTCCGTGTATTGTATGTATGATGAAATGTTCGTCACAGTGGGCATACAAAAGGGAATTTTTAATAAAGAAAAAATTTTTAATTTTTATATTTTCTCTTTAAAAGCTACCAAGAACCCATTATGAAGTGCTGTTTTAACCACATGACTCGCTTGTTTTTTTTTAACTTCTGTTTTTGTTTTTAACATATGCTTTGTGAAACCTGAGTATTATGTTTTTTTAAAAAGCTCTATATTTTCATCTAAGATTAAAGATTTTATTATCAGATAAATAATAATAATTTTTTAAAAATCTCGTTTGACATCTCTGATCTTTGCAGGTATATTAAGCCCAAAATTCTTTAAAGTTTAAATTTATAAGAGCACACCCGTTAAAGTATTCTGGTGGCAATTCTAAGCAAAAATTATGTAATTACAGTGTCTGCATCCAACTAAACGTTTAAAACATCATTATCCGTAGAAGTCTAGGCTTTTTCTAAACTACAAATTTAAATTTTAACAAAAAATATCAGTTAATATATCCACAATAGAATTGCCCATATTTGCATGTTTTAGCCCACTGTACTAGTAAACTTTATAGTATTACTCTCAGACAAAACGAAAGAGCTTCAGTTTTCATTTGACTTAAGTTTCTGTGGTTGTTACTTAAGATTCTTAGTTACGGTTTAGCGCTTTACTGATCATCATCACACTTAAAACACGTTACGCAAAACTTATGTTAAAGCGACTTCCATAGAATACTACTGACAAAAAGCGTGTGTCATTCTTACGGTCAAAAAGTTATAAACGTATATTTTAATATGCACGCATTGTAAACGGTGTGTAAGCAAAAAATTCTTAAAAAGAAAGACTTCCGCAGAACAACCAAAAAGTAATTAATACAAAAAATTAATTTTAAGTCACTGGCTCAGTTATAAATTTAAATATTCCTGCGGTTTGACTATAGTTCACCCGTAATCGTTGTGCTCCTAAATTCGCGTTTAACATGGTGTTAGTTTTTCACCAACAATCTACCTATTAAGTGATCATATAAAAAAGTGTTTGATAATCTAATAATAAAACGACTTTATTTATAACAGTAATAAAAAAACAGCAAATAATTAATAAGCCACCATGATACAGCAGAACGAATTGTACATTAGATAAAGTTGGTTCTCTTCTTCTGGATTTACCTAAATAAATCGTATATATCTTCTAGCATTGATCAAATAAAACGCATAAAATGCATCAGTGGCAAATAAATGAGTTTAGTATGAGTTGAATTAAACAATCTATTAATTGCACAAACATCTCTTCTACTTGACATTTACGCTGCAATTAGGGTTGCCGTTAGAGGATTTTTATAAATTGTTTTCGAAAAAACAGCTTTGTAAAACAATTTTTATAATATAACAAGTAATAATTAAATAAATATTTTCAATAGAAAAATCAAACATCAACATTTATACCAGACTTGTAAGTATGTATATCTATATATCTTTAACTTTTTTTTATTGATAAACAATTTTCATAATTTTGTTTTGGATCAAATAATTTTAAGGAAATTTTTATGAGTTTTTAAACTGGAGAATCAAATTAATTATTTATCTTTAAGCAAAAAATTGCATAATTTTTTAAGAATTGATTAAAATAAAAAACAAGTAGGAAGTCTGTATTCGGCTGTGCCGAATCTTATACACCCTCCACATTGGCCTTTCGAAGCCCCGAGCTTTTTATTCCCTTCACATAATTGATAAGAGTATATGTATATAAATAAGTCATCCCGTTTGTGATTTCTTTAATATTCATCTGAGACCCCATAAAGTATATATTTTCTTGGTTTCTTTAGAAAGGGAAGTCAATTTAGCAATGTCCATCTGTCCGTCTGGTCGTGTTATGGTTGAAATCAACTTTTTAAAGCCTACCGGTGTTGCATAAGCTCGTAAGCTTTCATAAATATCTGAAGGAAATCGCCAATAAAATCCAGAAAATTCGCCCGATAACTGACCGAGATATAAGCCAAGGCCCATGATTACCTTTGCACGTTTCTCTAAAGTTTTTACATAAAAAGCTCTACAACTGCCCCGGAGTTGCCCCTATACGGCTGCAATGTAAAATTGACTCCCATTATTTTTCTTCACGAATATTTTTATGAAACATACTTACCCTCTATCTCCAGCCTTTCAGAGAGTTTCCATACAAAATTTGCAAAGATTAGGGTAAAAACCCCTCAAACTTCCTCGGAGTCGCCCTTAAAGGAATAAAATGTATCGCAGACCCCTATTAGTTTCCTCTCCCAAACCTAACCTAACTTAAGGCGGTTGCCATACAAAATCTACAAAAATGATGTAAAAACACCCATAACTTTCTCAGAATCGACCGTAGAGATATAAAGTTTAGGACCAACCCCCAATAGCTTCCCCTTCCAAACATATTCATAGAACATACCTACCCCATATATCCACCGCCTCAGGGGGCTTTCGTACAAAGTTTTTGAATTTGTTATAAGTCCCCTCCTACAGTTTTCAGAGTGTCGGCGGATGGGTCAAATGAAGGAGTGACCCAAACTCATTTTTCCTTGAAAACATATTCCTAGAACATACTTCCTCCCTATCTTCATCCCTAAGGGGGTTGCCATACAAAATTTGACAAAATTAAGGCCAAAACTCCTACAACTTCCCCATAGTCACCCTAAGAAGGTCATAATATAACACTAACTGCTTCCTGTTCTCTTGCCATGAACCGTTGTCGAACAATGACCTGTTATCATTTTCATTAGGAGTTTAAAATCTTTCCTTCAAAGAGATAGAAGAACACTTCCTGGGTCATAAGATCTCTGCATAATAAGGGAAACTGCACAAAATGTTATTTCTTCAGAACTCTGTGACTTCGACCATCACAGCAATGGCTTTACGCCTTTTATATAATTTTAGTAGAGCAAGCACGTCAATTGCTTCTGACATAGGCCAATGGACCCCATGCTTCGTTAGCTTGTCCGCCATCTTACTCCTCTATCCTCTAGCCGAGTAAATATGCACTTCACATCACGGCACATAGTTAATCAAGAAATTATTTTCAAGCTTAAACAATTGAGAAGCAGGTAAGGTTTGCTAAAAATTACGTTGATAATCGCCTGACTACCAAAACGTGGGCTCTACTGAAAATTTTGATTTTGAGAGAACCGAGAAAAATCAGCGGCTGATTTTACCTCTAGATTGTCTAGCAAAAACTGCAACCATCAGAAAGTTTGTTACAATTTTTGATATTCAACTCTCGATAGAAAACCTCAGCTCCTACCCCCACATTCCATTCTAGACCCATCCGTACAAATGCTTAAGGTCTTCCGGTCAAGGCGAAGGCCTGCCAACCATTTGTATTTCTCTAAGGTCACAACCGAATTTAAAATGAAGCTCAGTTTGAGACCATGTAGTTATTGCTACATTTTCGCCCCAAAAACTGACTCAGTGTCTGTTTGACCCCAATCGCATGCCTCTTTGAAACATTATTTACGAACAGATAAACTGGTTCCAAACTAACACTATATCCAGCACCAGATATACACAGTGCGGTCCACTCAACGGGTGTGCCATTATGTAAAATATGAATAGCCACTGCAGTGTTAGATTTGGCGTATGACCACATGTTCTGCCAAGCATTTTCCTGAATGCATAGAGTGAACTAGTCGCCTTTTTTATTATTTCCTCTAAGCTAAAGCAACACGATAGCTTTATGTCAGTATCACTCTTTAATACCTTGTGTATTCCTTCAGCATCAGATTACTTCCAGTATCACTTTTAAATACTTTGTGTATCATTTCAGTTTGTATTATCCATTCTCAATATGATGCATGAACCAATCTTAGTCTTCCTGGTGTAAAAGCCCAAGTACGTTTCCTTGGAGTTTACACAAGGCCCCATTTTCTTCGCCCACTTGTTTAACCCAGGCAGTGTAGCCTCCATCACAGAGCTGACTTAAATACTTCCCAGTGAAAATAGCCGCTACATCAACCGCGTGTCAAAAGTGGTGCAGAAAGTGATTATAAAACTCGCTCTTGAGAAGTTCCTATAATGGTCACCCAGCTTGATTTTCCTATTCTACACATTTACACGGACTTAGACTACTTGTTTTCTTCTTATATTCTCTTTAACTTAATGTTTAAAAAATTTTTCGTTTTTTGTTTATGTTTTAAATAAAAATATTCGTTTACTCACTCGTTTTATTTTTACTGGGGCAAGCAGTGAATTTTTATATATAGAAATTACGAATGAAATGACAAACTTAATTTAAAATTTTTCTTCAGCAAAATCTTTAATCAAAAATCTTATTTTTTAGTTCTCCTCTATGATTTCACTTTGGCAACACTCTTTAAGGCAATCTGTATATCGCTAAAAGAATAAAGTGCAATTGAAGATTCCTTAATTTTTGTGTCTAGATTAAATGATTTAATTTTTTTAATGCCATATTTCTTTTTTTAAGTTCTTTCGGACACTTGGCTGACTTAGCCTCAGCAAAATTAAACAGATGTGCACAATTTTAAATTGATTTTTTCTAGAAAAGTTTTAAACATATTTAATCTCTTTAACTTATAAAGAAATCTTTTAATTTATTACTTTAATATATTTTAAATAATATAAAAAAACTTATTTTATAATTTCTTAAGTATTTGAATCATCAACGAGTGAATAATCGAATGCAAAAAATTGGAATTTCAATTAAAAAACAAAAACATTTAAATTTTTTATTTTAAAAGTAAGAGACAACAAATAAAACAAATGAAAAAAAGCAAATCAAGAAATGTATTAATAAAAAGACGTATTAATTAAGTATATTTTTATAAACAACGCAAGTACATATGTATGATTAATTAAAAATACAATGATTTTATGATAATATTTAAAAAAAAAATTTATTTATTTAGACAACCATGTATTGTTATTAGTAGATGTCTGCATTAAAAAAATTTTCAATGCTATTTTATAAAATACATATAATGAAACTGCAAAAACTCCGTGCCTGTACGTAAAATAAGCAACCATAATTTTGTTTCTTAAGCCGTCTTAGTCCAGCCAACTTTGCTTGACCCAACCCTACTGCACATAAAAGTTAAGTGACGTACACAGAAAAAATAAAAATATTGTTTCAATCACTAAAATAATTGAATTAAAATAAAATATTTTAATTTGCACCTCTCTCCAAAATGATAAAATATCAATTTCTTAAATTCCAAAAACTGTTTTTTTATCCAATTAAACATTTTGAAAATTTTTATTAGTGAAATGAATGAATTCAAAGCTTACTTCAAACACTTCAATTGATTGAAAGCATTGACAAGTTTAAAAACAATTAAATTTATATTGTCTTTATGCTCCGCTGAGATTCGAACTTGGGCTGCTTGTGTGGTAAGCGAGCGGTCTAACCACTACCCCACGCCACCCATTAGTTTTTATACATATTAATTGTACAAGTTGGGCCAAAAGAAATCACACTATTGGAAGCTGCTCTTAATTTTGCAAATGGCGGCCAATGTCAAATCTGGTTTTACATTTGTGAACTAGATAGATGTAGAATACACACAGAATAATCGTGTCTATTTTTTTGCATAACAATTCGCCTGTGGTGTTGGCGCAGCACAAATTTCGTCGCCGATTTTCTGGTAGTGCGGCACCGACTGCGCATTCACTGCGCCGTTTATCCACCAAGCTTGAAGAGTGTGGGATAACACGAGGCGCTACTAAGAGTCGCTGGCCCCAAAGCGCCCGTTCTGCGGAGAATTTTGCCGGTGTTGGCGAGGATGTCAAGCTGTCGCCAGAAACATCCACCAGGCGCCCTGCATTATAATTAGCCATCAACCGGTCGTCCCTACAGCGAATTTTGGTCCAAGACTTGTGCATTTTCCCGTACAAAGTCCACTCCATGCATCAGCTGCTGCCTGTCGACCGCCAAACGCGTGTAACCTACGCCCTAGCAATTCTCAATCTCGAGGCCGAAGTGGACGATTTTTCGATCAAAATTACAATTAGCGATGAGGCTCAGTTCCACCTCAGCAGGGACGTGAACAAGCAAAACTATCGCTTCTGGGGCCCCAAAAATTTACGAGTGATGCACGAGAAGAAATTACACCCACTCGAAGTGACTACATGGTGCGCTGCTTACGCTGGAGAAGTCATGGGGTCATTTTGTTTCGAGGACGCCGCTGGTCAAACAGCAACGGTGCGCGCCAGAGTCCTTGTTAGCCGAGTTTTTTCTGCCGCTGTTTAACGAATAAGGACTGGAGGACATGTGGTTCCAACAGGACGGAGCAACAGCACACACTGAGCGAGCCACAACCGATATCCTGAAGGCGGCGTTCCCGGGTCGCCTCATCTCTTGTTTTGGTGATTTACATTGCCCTGCAAGATAGCCCGATTCAACCGTTTCAGATTTTTTTTTGTGAAGTTTTTTTAAAGCTCTGTGTTTACGTGAACAAGCCCGAAACCCTGGAAGCCCCTAAGGACAACATTTGACACGAATGCGAGAATCTGTCGCCCGAAGTTCTCCTCGAAGTGATAAAAAAATGCCATAAAACGAGCCCGTATAGCAATTAATTGTGATGGAGCTCATTTGGCCGATATCATCTTCTTGACTTGACCAATAAAATTGTAAAGGTTCAAATAAACATAATCAAAAATCAAAAAACGTAATCGAAGTTTTTCATTTAAAAAAAAAATTAAAATCAAACAACGTGGAATGACTTCTTTTGGCCCACCTTGTATAAGCATTATTCTCAATATAAAAAATATTGTTAAGACTTAAAAATAAGTTTTTTTTTTCAATAATGCACATTTTAGGTTTTGATTACTAAAATGATCAAAAAATGATAATTTTAAACAATTCTATTACCTGAATGAATGAATCAGAAATTAAAAAAATTTATATTAAAACAAGTAAGAGCGCTATATTCGGCTGTGCCGAATCTTATATACCCTTCACATTGGTCTTTTAATATACCCAGCCGAGTTATTTTGCACTGCAAATAATATAATAAAAATACCTTGTGTGAGTTTTAAGCCCATAGAAAACTTTACAAAATGTTAACGTTCGTATGGATAATAGAAGTAGGTGAGGAACGTTTAAGGTCGACAGTAATAAAAGTTTTTGACATTGTTTATAATAAAAAGTTAATAAAAGTTGTTAATTTTTATGGGATGTTGTAGTCCCCCTGCTCCTCTCTAACTTTTTTCCAAAATGTATGAGTTATTAGATTATTACTTTTTGTAGAACATTTGATTTGGATATCTGTTATAGTTTCCGGGATATAGCGTATCGAAAATTTCAAAAAAATTGTGAATTTGTATGGGAGCTACCCCACATTCACCCTCAACCAAAAAAAATTTTGCTTCAAAGCGTAGGTTGTGCTGTCCAATTACTTTTTGTAGAATATTTGATTTCGATATCTATTACAGTTTCCGAGGTATAGCGTATCGAAAATTTTACAAAAATTGTGAATTTGTATGGGAGCTACCCCACATTCACCCTCAACCAAAAAAATTTTTACTTCAAAGCGTAGGTTGTGCTGTCCAATTACTTTTTGTAGAATATTTGATTTTGATATCTGTTACAGTTTCCGAGATATAGCGTATCGAAAATTTTACAAAAATTGTGAATTTGTATGGGAGCTACCCCATATTCACCCCCAACCAAAAAAATTTTTGCTTCAAAGCATATTTGATTTTGATATTTGTTACAGTTTCCGAGATATAGCGTATCGAAAATTTTACAAAAATTGTGAATTTTTATTGGAGCTACCCCATATTCACCCCCCACCAAAAAATTTTTTGCTTTAAAAAGTAGGTTGTGCTGTCCAATTACTTTTTGTAGAATATTTGATTTCAATATCTGTTACAGTTTCCGAGATGTAGCGTATCGAAAATTTTACAAAAATTGTGAATTTGTATGGGAGCTACCCCATATTCACCCCCCACCAAAAAAATTTTTACTTCAAAGCGTAAGTTGTGCTGTCCAATTACTTTTTGTGGAACATTTCGATATCTGTTACAGTTTCCGAGGTATAGCGCATAAAATATTTCACCAAATTTGTGCAATTGAAGGAATACTACCACTTCCCCTGATCCTATCTGAAAAAAATTTTTCCATTATTTAGGTGCCTACTTTAAGAGTATCCGTTCCAAGTTTTGTGGCAATAGTGACTATACTTACTGAGATATATAGAGATATATGCACGGATTTTGTCCTAAAAAAAATGGGTTGTTTTGGGTTTTCACTTATATCTCGGTCAATAGTGAACCGATTTTGCTGCTTTTAAATAGCGATTGTTAGCGGGATATTTCTAATCATTTGACACCATTAACTGGTCTGTATTTTTTATTTGACTCCGGAAACTTGATTTCAACAGACGGACAGACAGACAGACAGACAGACAGACAGACAGACAGACAGACAGACAGACAGACGGACAGACGGACATGGCTATATCAACTTCCCTATCTATAAGGATCCAGAATATATATACTTTATGGGGTCGCAAATGGATAATTAAGAAATTACAAACGGAATGACAAACTAATATATACCCTAATCACTATGTGAAGGGTATAAAAATTTAACTTAACAAGCATACATAGGTCTAGGTACAACGAAAAATAAAAAAAGCTTAAAACACAAAAATCATTATCAATTTTAATAAAAAAAAGTAGAGAATTTATTTACCGTTTACAACAGTTTTTTTGGGGAATCTCCCACATACAATTCGGTCCACCAAATTACATCACTTTGGCTTGTTTTACATACAGGTTACTTAATATTCCCAATTATTTTTACAACGATTGGGATTTTGTTGCAATTTAAAAAATATTATAAATATTTTTGTGCTTTTTTATTACATTTTTAATATCACTTTAAATTACACTAAATAAATATTATAAATTATAATGTTTTACTTGCTGTCTGTCTCAGTTTTCAATTGTATTGTCTTACTTAAACTTACTTTTTTATGGCGGGGTCATCCACATCGTGATAAAGAATTTGAAATTATAATTTACACTTTAAGTTGCTATTCAACACACTAATTCATTTACTCAAATTGTTTAAAGGAATTTAGTCAGTTTAATGAATGTTTGATCAGGTGCAAACGAATGTTAATGTAATATTTTCTTTTTTTTTCAATGAAAGAGATATTTATGTAAAAAGAAGACCAAAATTTTATTTCAATTTATATTTAATTGTTTTATTGCTTTTAATTGAAAATAATGTACACAACTTAATAAAATATGCAATAATTTTGCATCATTTTTATTATTAGGTTTTATAAAACGAACGATTGGATAATAATTTTAATTGGTTTTAAAATTGACGCGGATTCATCTAAAATTTTTTTTAATTGAGGTAGTTTGGTTGCAAATTTTTTTTATTAATTTTAAAAACATTTTGTGTTTTTTAATTTTTATTTTTTTATATTAAATTTAATTTTAAAAAAGCAAATTATTTAATTTAATTTTCATGTTTACTTTCATATATTTTTGTTGTATGGTCTTGTAAAATTTCAATGTTTTTTTTAACAATTTATCTACAACTTAATGCTAATTAAGGTCAAAAAATTTTCCCAAGTGTTTAAAGTAATAACTTTGTCATTAACTGACATTAAAAATATATCTTTAAGAAAGCTAAAATGAAAATGCTTTAAATGTCATTAAAAAATAATATTATTTTAATGGTTATTAAAAACTTGGTTGAAAGGAAAACGAAACTTGTTTTTTTCGGGGTTTCTGTGTTAGAACTTTTTATGTCTAAAACCTTAATTACAGTGTTGTAGTTAAACCACTGTGTTAACCTTATTACCAAATATTTACTTTAAGCTTTAACAAATTAAGTGTAACTTAAAAATTATTTAGTCTTTAACTTTTATCTTTTTTAATTAAAAAAAAATCTGACAGTTATACATATAAATCTGATTCGTGCTGGCAGGCTTTTTTATATTCTAACTTTTGTTAAGAAGTTATTAAAAAAGTTATGTAGGTTTTTTGTTTTTTTTTTCAATCTCAAGTGCTTTTCCCTTTTTTGTATTTTCTTTAATATTTAATTGCTTTTGAGAACAAAAAGAAAAAAATATTTTTTTATAATTTTAACTTTAATGCAACAACCTAAATATTATTTTTTTTATTACTTTAAATGTATGTAGTTTGTTTTGCAAGTATTTGCCCTATAAAGAAAGATAAAAAGGCGCTTGTATATCAACATATCGCACACTGAATCATGAATAGTCATAACTCAATGAAAATAAAATAACATTATATGTCCGCATAAACATGCAAAACAAATTGATCCGTACAATTAGAAGTTCATTTTATATAATAAAATTATTTGTGAAAAAAAATATATAAAAATATAGAAAGAATTTTAAATGCCCTAAGCTATTTAAGAAGTACTTTTTTAATGTTTTTATTTAAAATGTTCCTTAAAAAGAATTATATTACATACTTTGAAAATAACCTCTTGTTTTTGTATCTAATTTCAAATAAAAGTATGTACAGGGTGTCTGACTGGTGGCAGATTTGCATTTTTAAACTTAAGTAAAAAACGTAATAATTGACACAGTTTTATTAGGAGCATTGAACGATAGAATGAAAATGCAGATGTCTTCCGTCAGTGGCCATGGTGTGTCCTTAAAGCGGCTGATCAGTTTTTGGGGAAAATTTTTCCGAAGCAAAATCATCGAAGCTCTGGACGTGCGTGCAGTCGCCCTATCCTGTTGAAACTACATATGTGAAGAGTACGACGGATGAGCTAGCAGGTTTGGCAAAAAGAATTCCGTAAATTTGTGTCGAAAATTTTCACCATTGACATTCGTCGCCTGGCTTGGAGAATTTTCGAAAAAATGGTCCAATTATCTCATGCATGAATAAGGCACATCAAGCAGTTACCCTGGGGCAATCCAATGGTTTTTGATTTTTCAATAGGGGTTCGCTGGTTCTTTAAGACAAGTAACGGCAGTTTTGCTGGTTGACGTGGCTGTTTAAGTGAAAATTATCCTCGTCGCTCAAAAACATGGGATTTACCGTGCCAAAACGCTCCAACATTGTTTTACAAAAAATTTTGCATAAATCAAAGTTACTTTCTTTCAGTTCTTGAACGATTTACATTTTATAAGGATGGAACTTTTTATCCCATTTTAAAATTTAATAGATAATCGCTCTAAGAAGTCCCAGTGAGGCTGCTCATTTACGTATTGAGAGTCGCGAATTTTCACCTAAACTGCTTTTAACCAGTTCAAAGCTTTTGGGAGTCTTTGAGGATAGACTGGGCACTGGCCGTGGCACATTCATAGCCGAAGCAGTTGTGCAGAATCTCTGCACCCACGAACGAATAAAGCTTACACTCGGTCAATCACGTATTCGCCGAATACTAAACTTTAAACAAAATTGTCAGCGAGCAATTACGTAAGAATCATTACTCTCAAAAAATTTCTTCACAGCGAACGCGCGATGCTTGCTCGACTTCTGCGACATCGAAACTGACAAATCCGCAAAATCGATAATTCCAACAGCCCCACCCCTTCCTCCGCACCGTTTATTACTTTTTGAAATAATTCTATTTAATTATATAAATTTGCTACCAGACAACCTGTACAGCTGTTTTTATTACTCTTCTTTAGAAAGGCATTAATAAACATGTGGGTGATTCCACGTAAAACAGCCTGAAGTAAGGAAAAAAATTCTTTTATTTTTAAAAGTATAAAAAAGAATGCAAGTGATTGAAATATGAATATGTATGTGTAATGTTAATGATTTTATTTTTTCTTCATTTTTATATATTTAGCAAGAGAGTTAAATTAACACCTGTCAATTACACCTGTCAATTTCTTTAAAGGGGTTTTCTTCTTTTGTATATAATGTTCAAAATACGCCCAAAAACACTTTAAACGATCAAGAAAATTAAAATAATCACGCCCTTTTTGAAGAATATTCAAGGCAATACGATATTAAAGTAAAACCTTATAATTCAAATTCGTAAGGTCACACTCAGGGTACACGTATATATATACGTATATATATACGTGTACCCTGGTCACACTCATCAAAGTTTTCAAGTGGCCATTTAGAGAGCAGCAATAATGTTCTTTCAGTGACCACCTAAGATTAAGAATTTAAGAACATACCAGCTTTTTTTAGGTAACAAATTTGATTACTTAAGTTGTAATTTTGTGAATAAAATGGTCACCTCCGTCACATTGGGACTGGATTAAAGCGAATTGAATAAATTTTTTTATAACTATTGTTTTTACTTAGACACATTTAAATAACTATAATGTGTAGGGATTTTTGTAGGAGAAATTATTTTAATGTGTAGGGAAAAAATGAAAAAAATTAACAGATTTTTTTTAAATTTCATATTTTAATTTATGACGACATAATACGTTTTGTGATGTTTGTCATACTTAATTAACATATTAACTCAATCTGTTTTAAATTTAACTTTTCTTACAACGAAAAAAAAATATTTAAATAATTTTCAAAAATGTAAATTATAAACTTAAATATTAAATTCTCAATAAATCAGTGCTATTTAAGTATCGACAGCATTATATGAGAAGGGCGTAAATATATTTCTTTTTAGCTTAAAAAACAGAAAAACCCTTTATAAAATTTTGCCTTTAAAAAAGCTTTAACACAAATTTTTAGTCAAAGGAGGCAACAAATTTTATTTTTAATTATAAAAAAATAAGATAAGCTTGCCATTACAATGTCAGAATAAGCAAAAACAGATTATTAAACAAATTAAGTTACGCCCTTTTCATATTAAGCAATCGATCTATAACTGCTTCCATACCAACATAAAATGTCACCCCGCCAAGATGTGAGTGAGTGGCTTTTGAGGAACTATTGTAATTTGCTGTTCACTAGAACCTCTCTTCTTGTTAACTATGTTTTAAACAAATGAAGTGATTTGGTTTTAATCTCAAAAAATTTCAATTTTTAAGTCAAACATGAGGAGTGAGCATATTATTGTTGTTTTGATAACAATTACAAACATTTATTTATTTTAAAATTATTAAATAAATCAAATGTTAATTGGGAGAAAAAAAACAAGTTGTTATTAGCAACTAAACAACTTTATATACCCACTGTCAAGAAAATACTCCTACCTTTTTTATTATTATTACATTACGCATTCTTTTTGAATAATACTTAAATATCCAGTGTTTAAAAATATTAACTTTAAATAGCATAAGCCGCAAAAACAAATACATATGACATTTAAAGCATTATTTTAGTTGCTTTGAATAATTAACTCTGATTTTTTATGGGCCTACTTATAGATATTTCCCCTGAAATAAGCGAAAGAATAATTAAATTTTCAATAAAACACTAAGAAATGATTGGAAATAAAATTTTCAGTTAAATCAGTCAGTTAAATAAATTTTTTTTTACTATTTTTGCCTTTAAAACGTTTATTATTTTAGCTTTCTGATAGGTAGATGAATCTAAACCATTAGTTAGTGTTGCCAAAAAGACTTAAATAGAAAAATGCATTTTGTATTTAAAAACCCCGTCCTAATTTACAAAATATTTCCGTTTGCCTTTTTGGATAAATAGTGATGAAATTCGTAGCTGCTCTCGAAAATTCATTCTATTTGCTATAATAATAAAAGCAAAACAACTCGCCCCTTAACCACGATTTTTAAAATTTGTTTAATTACAGCGAAACTATATGTATTATATTTTTCATATGGACATCTTGTATCATATAACACATATGCACATGCACTTGCATACTTATACCCTGTCAAATATTCAGTAGTCGACTATAAAAATAGCTCACTTACAGGTAAATTTTTTATAACTAACTAAAAAGCTGACTGCAAAGTAATTCAGAAGAACCCCAAAGTTGAAGCACACAAATGTACATATTCTGTTAAGTGGTGTGGTTTTTACTCATTTATGGGGATTCGCAAGGTGTTCTATTTGTCCTATTGTCATATTGTTATAAAGTTAAACAATGGTTTAAAAACCTTTAGCAACTATTGGAAACTCGGCGCAGGTGTATGTGGAGCTGTTGTGACAGTTTAATAAGCATATTAAACAACGTAGTATTTTTTAAAGCTATTTTTGTATAAAAGACAACAAAATCATTGTAAAATTTTATGACAATTTGACAATAGGACATAATAGAAAACCTTGTGAATCGCCTAATTGTATTTTATTCTTTTGTATGCTTATTTTAGACACTTTTTATATGCAATGTTTTGGGCGAGTGGTAAGAGTGCAAGTCTGCCAGTCTTAAGAGCATGAGTTGAACTTGCCTAAGTGAATATTAAAAAATAAAATTTTTTTAATAAAAAAAATCCAATGTGGGTTTCGAGCCCGTCGCAGCTAGAAAGATAGTTAAAAGTAGTAAAGGAGAAAACCGGCTACCTCTTAGGAGGCACTAGTTGCCAAATAGCTTGCCTAAAGTTAGTTTAAAGTTAACTAAATGTCCAGCAGGGTAATATGTATGTATGTGTGTGCTAGTGTTGTCTGGTATCATTATAATTTCTATTGATGTAATTGAAGCATTATTTTTGTATGTGTGTCAATCATAAATTACAATTCAGTAACAGCAACATCAACTACAATTGCTTTCAAACAATAAACCACATGAAATTCATCGTCACTAAGCATCAGTAATACTTTTAAAAAGAATTCATAAAGTTTTTTTTACCCACAACAGTAGTTTAGTTGCATCTTTCTATGATGTTTAAAAAAATAATTGGCCAAAGTATAAGAAAAAGGAAATTATTGAAATATACTTTTATATGATGCTTGAAATAAATTATAAACTTTTGCAATTTGAAGCATAAGTAGAATAAGTAAACACAAAGAGGATTTTTGGCGATATGTTAGGACATAAATACTACTTGTTTTTGTGGTCCTAATTAAGATTAATATTTATAATCTTTAAATAAATAGCATTAGCAACATAAGTTTATAAATAAAATAATTTTCAACCTCAACAGTTAAATTATAGGCAGAGAAAATGGTTCAATTCAAAACCTTGATTAAAATTTATAATAAAATACTTATATAAGTTCTTCTATCTGTCTGTCGCTTGTAGCTGCTATTCTGTTGTTTGTAATCCACTATAGATAATTGTTCCTTCGTGACATGATCAATGATCCACAGTTTGAAAAATAGGAAAAACAGTAAAAAAGAAAACCAAGAAGATGTTACAAATGATCACAACAAATCAACAGTAAAACTAAATTATTCACATCTTTAACCATCTCTACATGCAGCGTCATCATCTTACAACACACCGCAAAACAGTGGTTCACAAATTTAGAAAAGGCACTAAAGAAAAACACCTTATAGTTTATACGATTTTGAAGAAACTCAAACACTTTATGACTTTTACAAATTTGTAATACTTTACAAAAATAATTTAAAGACAAAATATTTTAAAATTACTTTGAAACTTCTTAGTAAATAAAAGGTTAAAAAATTTAGGGGCTTATATTTGATAGTCCCCAAAAAAATGTCAAAAAACTTTTTTGTGCTTAGGCATACAAAAATATATAACATCAAAAATCAAACTGCTATCTTAAAATTTTCAAATCGGCTTGAAGTCATATTTCTTGTGTCCATCCAACTGCCTGTACATGTTGTTAAAATCCATATGAATTGTATTAGTTGATATATATATTTTAAATAACTAATACATAAGTTGTAAGTCTCTCTAATTTTCTGATTGCATGATCATAGCTATCTCATATTTTGAATTAAATCAAAATTTATTAAATTTGAAAGTAAAATCGACTAAAAAAACTATTTAAAAATAAATATTTAGGAGACTCACAAGGTATTCTATTATGTCCTATTGTCATATTTTTATAAAATTTTATACTTGTTTTGTTGTCTTGCATACGAAAATAGTTCTTTAAAAATACTACGTCGTTTAATATGCTTATTTAATTGTCACAACGACTCAACAACTACCGGGGCCGAGTGTCCAGTAGTTGGTAAAGCTTTTTAAACCATTTTGAAATTTTATGACAATAGGACAAATATAACACCTCGTGAATCCCCTAATTTTGTTTTAAGAAAGTACTAATAAAAAGTTTTTATTGATTGAAAATTAAAGCAAGATTCGTTAAATAATTTTAATTATAAAAGCTTTAAGGTTGCAAAATATTAAAACATAAAAACCGGCTTCAAATTTATTTGGCGATCTCTGCCTTAAGACAAACAGATACAACAGATCGTGTGATGGACAGACAAAGTTTTAAATGTATAAATAAGACAACTCATACAAAAAATGCATTAAACACTTAAAGTGTGCAAAAAAACACAACAGCATCCATTTCTAAAACAACTAAATTCTTTTTAATGTGTTTTATTTTAATGAAAATATTAAGGTCAAATGGTTAAGTATTTTAGAAGAAATCTGAACTAAAATGAAAACTTTTGTTAATTAAATAATACCAAACTCAAGTGGAGCAAGAAGAGCAAAGTAATGGTAGTCGATGAAGGTGTTAATTTAACAAAAAGCAGTTTGAAAATTAAATAAATTAAAATTTTTTTATGTAATATTTTTTAGTAAAGGTATTCACGTCAAAAATTTTGATTTTTCAAAACTGTGATTAATTTAAACTTTGCACGAAGGCTTGCCATTTTAGCACTTTTAGAGCTAGATCTAGCTTTGTTTTTTAGCTTAGCACTAAATGCCTCCATAAGCTAGTTGCTAGTTAGCACTATTTTCTTCTGCTTTAAATGTTTTAAAAATTTTGTTTTGTATGACTTACAATTAAATTTTTTTTTTGCTGTTGAACATTGAGCTCATTCAGCATCATATATAATACGAATATTTTTATTATTTGGAAGGCATATGCACTAAAAGCCTGAAAAAAATAATGCCATAAATGTTGCTTAAACTGTTGTTGAAGTCATAAAAGATTCAAAAATCTAACACTATCCTTTCTCAAATTTTTATTGGGCTTCTAAGGACGTGAGTTTAAATAAAAAGATTATTTATTTACCCTTTTTAAAATTTTTTATATTTTTTATCTTTTTGGTTTGTAAAATATTTTAGCACTTTTTTAGCCCTTCTATAAATTAATTTTATGGCAACACTGTTTGCACTTAAGCTTAGGTTTAGCTAATCGCACAATTTATTTTTCCAAACGCTGGTTTCCATGCAGTTCGAAATTTTAACATATTTATGTATGTATATATTCATGAACAATTCCTTTGTGACGGGTGTGACCAATTTATTCACATTTTTCCTAAAAACTCAAACATTTTAAAGTTTAAATTAAAATAATGATAAGATTTTCAAGAATAGTATGTTCTAAAATGCTTAAGCGTAGGTTGGCACTGAAAAAGAATTTGATTTCTGTTCAAAACGACCGCTGAAAGACTGTGACGGGTGTGGCCTTATAAAATAAAATTTTTGACTTTAAGTTAGTGCTGTTTAAAATATGCTTGAAAAAGGTTCTTAATTCTTTATTGTTGTGGTATTTTAAAGTGTTTTTAGTCGTATTTGATACTGTCTTTATGTCAAAAAAAATATTTAAAAGAATACCCCTTTTAGGTGACTGGTGTGACATTTTCATCAAAATGTAAAACAAGAAGAGTCAATTTCTTTAAGCTCTTGCCAAATAAATAAAAATAAAACATGCGTTTTTATATTTTTTTAATACATAATTTTACAATTTTTTTTAAAAAAAGAAAATAATTTTTCCCGTTCTGGACTGCTTTATGTGGAATTGCCTTGACAACGGTTTTTATTTCCAATGCAATAATATAAAATAATAGTTTTATTTACATTAAGATAACTTATGACCTTGAAAGCCCGTTACTAACAAATCGTAAAAGAAGAACATTAAGAAAAGGTCGTATAACTATTGACACCCATTTGGAAGCATAAAACATCATTAAAATTTTAACTTTCCGCACTGAAAAGCAAACTTTATCTGGGAAGGCAGTCTATTATATAAATTTTCCGATATATTCTTGCCTTCAAGATATCTTCACAATTTTTTTTTAACTTATTCTTAAGTCTAATAGTCAATATTAAAAAAGTGGTGCGAGCCAAAACTGATGTAAACAAATCTTTAAGTTCTTATAGCGCTATTAAAATTTTTTATTTTTGCTCAAAAAATATTAACTATTTTTTTTTGTCAAGAAATATATAATAACTATTTTTGGACTTTAATTATAGCTATTTTTTTTGGAAAAAAAATAATATAAAAATAAAAAAAGTAATGATTATTGTTTTCGTAATTGATTTTTTTTAAATTTAAATAAAATAATTTTTTTGCTAAAATAATTTTTTTGGCCTTATTATTATTACCTTATTCAAAAAATGTAGTGTAAAATTTACATTATAAAAATTTCTAAATTACTTTAAACAACATTTTTGATAAAACATATAAATAAAAAACATAAAAAAATCAATGATTAGAAAAAAAACAGGAACATACAGACCTATTAAAACCACAAACATACAAAATGTTAATCTTATAAACAAAATAGTTTTTATACACAATACCGAAAACAAATGAACTTTTCAAATTAAAGCTTCTTAACCCCAAAAAAAGAAAATCTTTTTATGCATCTAAATAATAAAATATTGGATATTTTGTTAGCGCTAATTAAATTAGAACAAATTTTAATTAAATTGACATTGTTGATGCTATAAAAAACTGTCATAAAAAACAACAAAAACTAAAGTAGAAAAAAACCAAGTGTGAAAATGCTAATTGATAGTAATACTTTTTTTCTTTTCAGTAACATTAATGTAGCTGATAAGAAAAAAACATTCTCTATCGCATCTTGTATGTCTTGGAACTGATCTGCATCTGTAAGAATTATGTCATTTTCCATTAACAAACTAAAATCCATTTTACCCGGTTCCCAAAATGGTGTTAATGGCTCAAAGCGACAATCGGAGAGCCTGGAACCTGAAATTGGTTTTCAAATTTCCATAGAGGCCAATAAAAGTGAACAGAATGGCGCTAAAACCGTTATACCTGAACTTAATGTACATTTAATTGCAGCCCGCCATCTGCCGGGTTTATTTGGCTTTAAAATTGTCCAGGGTTATGTGATCAAGGTTGGTGGCTAAACTTTTTTAAAGCTTAGCAAAGCTTTTTAGTTAAGACACTTTATAAAGCAAAAATTATAATTTTACTAATATGCTTTTTTCAATGCGATTTCAGGTAAAACTTTTTCCTGGCCATAAACGTTTGGACAGCAGCATACAAACTAATTCATGGCCAAAGTTCAATGAAAACTTTAAATTTCCTTTAGCACCCGATATCAAGTAAGTAGGATAAATGATTTTTATTTTTTGGTAGACTTTATATTTATAAAAATACAAAAAACAAATTTTTTAGCAATAATCCTGTTTGTAAATGAATACACAACAAAATCAAATTATAAAAATTTTAATAATGCAACATTTTAAAAAATTTTTAATTAAAAAAATTAAACTGTTTCGTTAAAACTTTGCAATTAAATAACCTTTTAGCGGCCCTAAATGTCATGGTGCAGTGCAGTGATACATTTACGAACAATACAATTTACAAATGTTAGCAAAGTTTAAAAACAAAAAACCGTTTTAAAAAGTCTCTTGACTGACGGATTTATCTCGTACAATTCAAGCACGTAAAAGCAGATACCCGATGTTAGGATCCACTAAAAAAGAATTACGGGAAATTCTGACCCTAAGAGGGAGTTATTTTTAGTTCATTTTAAACTGCGTTCGCAACTTTTAAATAATATGAATAAATTTTTGTTACTTTTTAAAATTTTTGACCTTATGGGGCATAGAAAAGAGACAAAATTATTAATTGGTAATTTTTAAGTCTGTTTTGTAAATCCTGAGCCAATATACATACATATATAGAAATATTATCCAGGTCTCAAAAAAATATGTAGTTTTTTAATTTCCACCCAAAGGGTTAAAAAAGGATACAAATTAAATTTAAGTATATTTTAGGTACTTTTTGTTACTTCGAAACCAATAAAATAAGAAGCATTATGCAAGTAGCGAAAAAATAAATATATTTTTGATACTTTTCTGGTATTTCAACCCTAAATGGTAAAAAAGGCAATTTTTATGGTTTCAAGCTTAAATATAATACAAATAGAAATAAATCCCAATTGATTTCGACAGCATCAAAGTATAATTAAACTTTAAGGCCATGCATGCGAGCAAAACGTTATTCGTAGTTTTTAATTACTTTTAACACAAAAAGTTATTTTTTTTTAATTTTTTTGTGTTTTTTTTAAATAGAAAGTCTAAAAGTATGAAGCAAAGGGCTATTTACCCTGACTTAGGTCGAAAATAAATAAAGTGGCCAAAAACTACTTTTTTACAACTTTGGTACTTTTTCGAAATTGTTTAGTTTTTTAGTCTATATAGAGGTCGAAGGTTAACTAAGTGGGTCAAAAGTACTTTTTCCCCATTTCTTGGACTTTTTTTAAATTTTTGAGCTTAATATCTTAATAGTCCTGAACGATATTAAGGTCGAAAGTAGATTAAGTGAACCAAGAGTACTTTTTCTAATTTTTTGTTTTTTTTTGCAATATTTGAGGTTAAAAGTCTAGATATATGAAAGTTAGAACTAATGGTCCAGAATAGTGAAAGTAAGGGCTATTGACCCATAGAAAAGTTGAAGGCCAATTGAGTGGGCCAAAAGTACTTTGTTAAAATTTTTGGTGCTTTTTTGCAATTTTTGAGTTTAAAACTCTAGAAATATGAATGTAGGGACTATTGGTTGACCCATATAGAGGTTAGAGGCCAACTAAATGAACTGATATGGATTTAAGTGGACCAACAGTAGTTTTTTTTTATTCTAATACTTTTTTTTAATTTTTAAAAATAAAAAATTTAAGTTTCCGAACTGTTAGAAAAATCATAGAGATTTACTTTTTAATGCTCATAGTACTTCTTTTCAAATATAAAAAATGAAATCGCGCTAACGAAGTTGCAGGTAAGTCGCTAGTATTTTTAAAATTTATGCAAGTATAAATAAAAAATTTTTACAAGGAAAAATTAAAATTTAATTAAGATTTAATTTTGCTGAAGTATTTGTATAAAAAGCTTTTGCAAAAAAAAAAAAAAATTATAACTGATTAAAATTTTTTTAATAAGAATGTGGGTTTTGTAAAAAAAAAAATAATACAACGAATCAACGTTTTTCTTGACTTCTGTACTTAAAAGCTACAACAGCATATTCACTAAATCGTTTTACATTCAAATCTGATACGATAAAATTAGTTTTTTTTATATTTTCCCTATGTAGATCCTCAATGAAACATTCATCACGTCGTGGCAGCAAATCAAAAGCAGCAGTTAATGAATTTACGCCTGAAGAGCTTTTTGCTGGACAATTTGTGGTTTTCACAGTTTATGCTTTATTGGAATTACCACCAACGGTAGGTTAAACATATATGAAAAATTAACATATTTTTGGTTTTTGCAAATTGTACGGTTTCTAAAACAATCACTTTTAATTTTTACAGTCATTTAATCGTTTTAGCAAAACATATCGTTCCTTAAAAGATAAAAGTTCAAATATAGTGCAAAATATTTTCGAAACTAGCCCCGAAAAGGCCAATGACAATAAAGAGAATACAACCAAAGAACAGGAAAAGAAAAGCAAACGAAAAAGCCAAGATACCAATCCCAGAGATATGATGCCTCCATTGACAATAAGCGAAGCAAGAAGGAATTTAGGTTTGCTACCATATTTCGCCTTAAATGTTGATCTTAAATTAAAAAATAAATTAAATACTTGTTTAAGGTTCCGTTACTTGTTATTTGCAGCCTAAGCTCTTTAAACGCAATTCGCGAGGCATTTTCGCAACGGAAGAACTTTGGATGCCCATAAAGGATATAACGACGACGGTTAAAAAGCCGAGTAATGACAACAATAATAATGTAAGTGGGTTTTTATTAAAAAAAAGTTAAGTTAAAAGTAATTTTGACTGACTTAGGGTCGTAAATCCTGGCATTGAAATCACACTCCGTATAGAGTTCATGGATAGGGAGGATTACAATTTATCCAAGAATATAGGCACCGGGTCTAGTGTTAATACATTGGATACCAGTAGCGCGATTCAGTAACTTATTTTTACGATATTCGTATCGTTAAAATAAGTTAACAATTAATATAACGATTTTGAGATTCAGTAAAGTTTTTAACGATATTCACTTTAGTTAAAGTCAGCTGTTATTGTTAAGTAAACAGCAAAACTTTTTAGCAATTTTTACAATCGTTATACTTGATAATTTAACGGTAATAATTTTTGTGTTGTTAGTTGTATCGACAAAAGGTTATTTTGTATATTATATATTTTTTTACTATATTTATGATTTTCGCTTTCTTAAAATTTATTTTACAACTAATAAAATACAAACAAAAATCAACTTGTCCACTATCGTTAAAAACGTCTTAGTGAATCACTTAACCGTAGCAGCAAACAATAATTTCTGTCGATAAATATGACGATTGTCGAATCGTTAAAAGTTACTGAATCGCACTACAGTGCTAGTGTGTTAACAGACTTCCAGATGTATATAGTGCGTAGTGTAGGTCGCTCTTAAAGGTCTAGAGTCAAGACTTGTGGACGACTGCAAACATGCCCTCAGGGAGATCATGACGACACGCCATATTAGGCTTTGTTATATTGAGTCATTGTAACGTTACCGTTATTGAAATCGTCAATGGGCTCGCGAGCCTAAGGTATTGTGTTTCGCTTAAAGAAGGTTTTTATTACGATGAAGTTGAGAGAAGGGTCGCCTAAAGAGATAGGGCTGATTGCGAGATCTTAAGACTTTTGTGTCCTGGAAGAGTAATAATTGGATTTTCAACAAGAGCAGGATAAAATTGGAGCTCTCATAGGACCCTGCGGTATGAGTAATATTACTTAAGGTTTCGGTAGGTGAATTAGAGACGACGGAATGCCTTGTTTATCGCTGCCAAAGGCTACAAAGGTGGCTGGCAAAACCGCTTCTACGATGAACTTGGTTGGGTCTTTGGCCATAGACTAGGGGACATAATAGGATTTATCAATGGGTAGCAGCTTCTCACAGGATTTCTTACTTAAATAAAAAGACAGAAAAAAAAGATAAACTCGGTAATGTGGACGAATACTTTCAAGATCTTTCATTTTACATCTTTTGAAAGAGTGGCATCCGGTATGAAATAAGACATAAAACATCATCGGGCCCCGCCCTGTGTAAAAGTTGGGCAGTGGCAAAGGAAATGCTTCATTGATTTGACGTCCTCCCTGCAAACCCTGAAGTGTTCTCCACAGTTCCCATATGATGGCGGGTGTAGGTTTAAATGACCAATCAGTTTGCTCATACCCAGTTTTCTGTGGGCAGTTTTTGTTTAATCAGTTTGCTTATACCCTGCTTAGCTAATTTTTCCTTAATTTTAAGATTTTCCTAGTCTAATCTTGAGTTGGGTCATCCCATAGTATTTTTGTTCTCATTCTGCCAATTGGCTCATCGTTTCACAGTATCCTGTGGGCAGTTTTTGTCCACTTCTTCAATTCCACCGTTGCTGCTTTAAAAGGCCTCTTGGGTCAACTACCTGCTGTTTTCTGGTTTTAATCGCTGATTACTCTCCCGTTACTTTCGATCATCTTCAAATGTCCAGGCACCCTGATAATATGTACTTGGTCATGTACTGAATTATCTTTCGGATTGCAATACTGTACTCGATTCGATGCTCCCGAACACAATTTTTGTTATTAAACCTTGGCAATGCGAACAGATGTTCAAGTCCATTAAACCTGTGTGTGCCCTGAGCCAGGACTGAATATTCTGTGGTCGCTTAAACCTTTACTTGTGGGACATAAGAATCTAGGTTTTAGGGTTTTAGCAAGGATGTCCAGTTCCATCCGTATAACAACACGCTCCATCTGACTTGTATCTCAGATTCCCATCTTATTATGGCTGTGGGTCTGGTATTATTGCAGTGCAGGTAGCCTGCATCTTTACTTGAGGTATACAATCAAACAATGCCACTGAGTAACACTCCAGTGTGTCCGAAATGGGTCAGTGGTAAAGGATAAGGGCCACCAATATCCGTAAGCCTTCACTGCTTTATTCTCCAAGTGGTGCTTTGAATTACATTTCTGAGCCAGAACTACTTACAGTTAATAAACCCTGTCGAATGTTATAACTGTCGTATCCAAAAAACAAGTCTCGTTTCTCTGGTGCAAAGACAATCTTCTTACAATCGGTCCTCCAGGCTGAGCCCAACCATGTAAAATTTTAAGGACAACCATCGCCCTTTTACAAAGATGATTTAAAAATTTCCCTCTTATAACAACATCGCCTGCCTAGCAAACTGGTTAAAAGAATTCCAAAAATCTTAATTTTTTAAGTGAATTTTTATTTAACGATATAATAAAAGCTTTTGTAATTTTGCAATTTTTTTTCTCAACTTAAATAAAATCATCCACCTGCAAAATTAGCAAAGTCATAACCTCAATATGGTTAAGTGAAAGTTTCTTTTTATATGAATTATAAATGTAACAAAAAATCCCATTATGTACTTAAGGTCATATGAAATTTACTGTGAGTAATGAGTCTATTTAACTTTTAAAAATTTAAATAAAATAAAGTTAAGCTGTTAAACCAAGCGTTTAACTACTATTTTTATTAATAAAAAAAAATACTTTTCTCCAATAGACAATTTTTTTTTGGAACAATGGAAAATATAATAAACTCTTTTTTATTTCTTAACAGTTGGCCAATTCCGCAAAAGGTGTTGTTGAACTCATTTTACAAGTACAGGACTGCAGTGAACCCATTGAACCTACAGATTGTGATAGCGTCAGTGAGAGTAGAAATATTGACTCTTCCACTCTCAGCCTTTCGAATGATAAAGAAGGCAAATCAGCCCAATCCTGGAATCGTATGACTTCCGAAGTAAAACGTAAAATGGGCATTCGCAATGTCAATACAAAGACTCGTCATGGCTTGGCCCTTAAAATCAGCACTGCACGCATGAGATGCTCGAATAAGGTTAAGGATGAACTAGAAGCCACTGCTGGAAGTGTTTATGTTAAAACGACGGTTTTCGAACATGGAATTTATATAGATTCTTGGAAGTCTGGTAACTTTTATCCCTCACTCTCCACCAAATGGGAGGTTGAAGGCGAAGAGCCCACCATAACAATACCCCTGCAGAGTTTAAATAGTTTAGATAATATTTTGATAAGAACAACACTTGCCACTAAAACAAAAATGGCTAAGAAATTAGTATTGGGCACTGTGGTAGTGGGTGGCGTAAGTGCTGGTGCGGCTGTGTGTGAAAGTGGTGCCGAACATATGGCTACTCTAAGAGAGACAGCCTTAAATGAACGAGTTGCCATGTGGCATTGTTATCAATAGTAAAATAAGGAATGACCTTTAGTTGATTTTTTTATGTTTTTTTATTTTTATATTTTATTGTTGTTTTTATTTTTGTAACTTATTCCTCGACAAGAACTAATTCATTCAGTTTTATCATTTGCTTTAAAAAAATTTGATTTAAATAAACCACAAAGAATTGACCAAATATTCAATTTGAAAATATCTAACAAAAGTGAGTTTTTTCTTTAACGAAAGAAAATTAAGTATATAAAAACTTAACACAATCTTAAATTTGTTCCCCTGCACCTTTAAAAGTTCATTAATTTTAAAAAATTATTTATGATTTTTAATCATTTCATAAATTTAATTTGTAAAATTTTCATAAAATAATTTTCCAAAATGTAGCATAGAAATAAATAAAATAAAAAAAATAGTTTTTAGAATTTTTTGTTCAAAACGTTTAAAAAATTTTGTTTTCCAAATAATTGCTTAAAGCGGATATATATTTATACAAAAGAAAACAGAAATGTTTGTGATTTAGAAAGTTGATAATGCTGAATGTGTTTGTTTTTGGTAAAATTTTAGTCATGAAAATGCAGGGTGCAGAGATATTTTATACAAAAACAGATGTTCGCACAAAAAAGTGAAGCAAATAAAGCCATCAATTTGTACTCTTTGCGTGATATAACCCACGCCCGTTTGTTAATCTGCATGATTTTATTTGAATGTATAACACAGATACTATCTCCCTAATAAAAATTACTTTTTTAGTTGTTAACATAAAGGTCATAATACATTCAAGTTCCTATTTGTAAATACTTTTGGGCTCTCTATTTGTAAGCGAACGCAAGCGAGCACTGTGACAAATTAATGAATTTAAATCAGTAAGGGTGACTACGGGGAAGTTTTAGGGGGTTTTATCCTGATTTGTTCTCAAATTTTGTATGACAACCTTCTTAGTGGGTGGAGATAGTGGGCAAATATGTTCTAGAAAAATGTTTGCAAAGAAAATTGAGTTCGGGTCAGTCCTACATTTGACCCATCTACCGGCACCCTGAAAGCTGTAGGGGGGAGATTTAATACAATTTTCTAAACTTTGTATGGGAGCCCCTTAGCCCATGGTAATAGGGGGTGAGTAGTATGTTCTAGTAATATGTTTTGGAGGAAAAACTAATTGGGGTTTTTGATATTTTTATTTCTTTAGGAGCGACTCCGGAGAAGTTGTAGGGGTTTTAACCCTATTTTTTGAAAATTTCGCAAGGCAACCATGTTAGTGGCTGAAGATAGGGGGTAGGTATGTTTCACAAAAATGTTTGGGAGGAAAAATTAATGGGGGTCGGTATTACATTTGACCTTTGTAGGAGCACCCTTGAAGCCGTGAAAGCGATTTAAAAAAAAAATAAACTTTGAGTGGCAGCCCTGTTAGTAGGCGAAGATAGGGTGTATGTTTCACAAAAATGTTCATGGAAAAATATAATGGGAGTCAGTCTTACATTGCACATTGTACGAGGTAATTCCGGGGCAGTTGTAGACGTTTTTACGTAAAAATTTTAGAGGTAGTCTTGGTTTTCTGCTTATATCTCGGTCAGTTATTGAGAGATTTTTCTGGATTTTAATAGCGATTTTCTTGCAGATATTTCTGATAGTTATATATCACTTACGGCTCTATTCGACATCGAAGGGGGCTTCAAAAATTTTATTTCAACCATAACATGGACAGACAGGCAGACGCACATCGCTAATCGACTTCTTTATCTACAAGGACCAAGAAAATATATGCTTCATGGGGTTGCAGTTGGATATTAAAGAAATTAAAAACGAGATGACAAACTTGTATATACCCCTACCACTTATTTTTTATTAGCTAAAGATAAACCAATTATTTCTGCAATTAAAAATGAAAATAAAAAAATAATTACTATTTCTTAACAAACAAAAAACAAAAAATTTAAAGAGCATTTCGTTTAAAAAAATTTAATTTAATACAATCAAAATGGTGTACTTCATTTGATTATCCGATGTTCTCTAGTACATTAATTGAAAATTCAAAGAAGATTACAGATTAACAGTCCCTGCACAGAAAAAATTATTCCCATATTCTTTTTACTAATTAATCATTTTTTACCGTTCTTAACAAAAAACTTAATTGCCACAATTAAACATGTAATTGTTTTTGAAAAGTAAATGAAAACAAGGAGTAGTGTGTAAAAGGAATGAACTAAAATACCAATCACAAAATAGCAAATAAATACTTAATTAGCATTTTAACCCATTACAAGGTAATCTTAATTTTTGATGGAAATGTTACTATTACCATCGAACTAATAAAATAAATTTGTTGTCATTACAAGTTCTCATAATTTTTCATATGTAATTTAAGATGTCGTTTTTGTTATTAACTTACCTTGACTTATCAATGTACCTAATTTTCAGGTTTATATATATTTTTTTATTTCTGAGCTTGAGAGTTTTTCAACATAAATTCCTTAATTGATTTTTAGTATAGTAATTGGCCCATGTCACACCAAGTCCTAAAATAATATAATTATTTTGATGGAGATATTTAAGTTTTGTAATCAAAAAAAGGTAAATAAAGTCAACATGTGCAATGTGTTGCAAATGAATGTCAATAGTTAGTAAATTTTAGTTAAATAATATGTTATGTCGTATATGTAAATGTATGATTGTATTTTGTTGCCGACAAAAAAATTAATAATGTTCAATTGTGCAGCGGAGATGGAATATATTAATTATAAATTCTAAAATTTCCTTTTAGCCTGTTTATTATCCGTGTGAACTACTTGAGAAAAATAAAGATTTTCAAAAAGTTTAATACGATCTAAAATGGGCAAATTAAACTCCACAAAAATTAAAGATATTTATAAATAATATTTTTATTTCAATTTTTTATTCCCATGCCTGCTGCATGCATGTAAGTGCAACATTTTTATAACTACATTGTATACATTTAAATATAATCAATGAAATCGATTAAAATTGATTTGCAACAAAACTTATAATTAAATGTTATTTTTATTCAATTGGCAGACAATATCAATTATATTAAACTTAAAGACCTAAAATGATTCAAATGATAATGATATTGAAATTATAATAAAGTGTCAAATTGAAAACAATTATGCATAAACAATTAGTTATTTTATAGCTCTAAAGACAATCATAGAAAAATAACTAAAGTTAATGTAGACCTTGAATTTTCTATACAAAAAAATAAGCGCATCTTGAAAATATTAGTTTTTTTTAATTGAAATATTTTGTTACTATATTTTTATACATAAGTGATAAGGGTATATATAAGTTTGCCATTCCGTTTCTAATTTCTTTAATATCCATATGCGACCCCATAAAGTATATACCTTCTTGGTCCTTGTGGATAGGGAAGTCGATTTAGCGATGTCCATCTGTCCGTGTAATGGTTGAAACTTTTTAAAGTCCCCCGATGTCACATAGACCCGTATCTAGTATTAAACTATCCGAAATATTTGCGAGCAAATCGCTTTTGAAGTCCAGAAAAATCGCCCAATAACTAACCGAGATATAAGACAAAAACCAAAATTTGGAAAAATAGCATAAAAGCCCCTATAACTTCTCCGGAGTTGCCCCTACAGGAGTAAAATAATGTATCACAGACCGCCATTAGTTTTTCCTTTTAAACTTATTTTTAGATCATACTTCCTATCCCCATCTTAAAAATTATGTTCAAACGCCCATAACTTCCCCAGAGTCGGCCTTATGAAAAATAAAATAAACGACAGAGCCTCATTTGATTCCTCCCTCAAACATATCTCTCGAATATACTTACCTCCTATCGCCATCACCTAAGGGGACTACAAAGTCCGGGAAATACTTTGATCGGCTTAGAAGGTCAGTTTTAATCGATCAGTATAATTAGTGGGTCCAGGCTATTTATGCAGACATACATAACTTATCGGTAGTATTCGGTATAATGCATAACTTGGGGTGTAGGCCGAATATTGGGTTTAAGGGTCGATTGAGACCAAATAAACCGGGTTTTGCCGGATCCTACTAAACACAATAAAAAACCAAACAGTTTTAATTTATATTGTTGCCCTTTTTAAGATGAAATTCTTAATAGCAATTTTTAATTTGTCATATGTATGTCTCCATCTTTCCTATGTAAAGCTTGTCAAATATTTGCTTATTGTGAACTAAATTTTAAACTTTAAGGCAATCAAATATGTTTGATTTTTAATAAAAAAATATTTCTGAAAATATTGGATTCAAGATAAATACTTCATATGGGTCATATGGGTTTTTGTGATATCCGAAGCTTTAAAAGGTTTGTTTTAGTTAAAATAAATTATAAGAACTTCAAAGTATAAAAGCAAATACTGTTGAAGTACTGTAGAAGTACTGTAATATCTTATTTGCATTTTCTTTGAAACATTGACAACACTGAGGTAGTTGCTGATCGTGAATGGAATGAAAATTAAATGCATGAGCAACAAGCAACGCTCACTGCGCATCAGTTGTTGAAGTAGAGTGAACGTAAGCGGTTGTCTTCTAATCGGTCGGCGTTCAGTTGCGAAAAAAAACACGCGTATGAATAAGTAAATATTCTTCCTAATTCGAATAAAATTTATTTATAAAAATTAAAAGAAAAATATTGTTATAAATATACAAATAATTTTTGAAACAAATATTTTTAAGGTAAATAAATGAGCGCAGTGACGTGTGTGGAGAATGTAAAGCAAAATTTATGAAGAAAAAAATATTTAATAAAAGCTGTTAGTTGTAGAACGAAAATTTCAAAAGTAAATTCTTGTTAATTTATAGGGTTTGTTGTTGGTTAAGTTTGTCTATATGCATTTCGTTGGTTCTTACACCAACTCATCAGTAGACTTCAACCCCAATTCTTAAAAAACTCATGAATATTTTCTGTCTTTATATAATAATCTCATCAAACAAAATGAGAATTACTTTAAAAAAAACCAAAACGTTCAAGTTTTTTTAAGAATCCAACAAACCATTATTCGCTATTCGCCTGTTTTGATTTTCTTTTTCCCCTTACATTTGAATAACCATTGGTTATTACTAAATGTATTGAGGGGCAACCGAAAACAAAACCTTGTTGTTAAACAACACAATTTTTAAATTATTTAGGATTTAATCCCAATTTTCTTGTTAATTTATAGGGTTTGTTGTTGGTTAAGTTTGTCTATATGCATTTCGTTGGTTCTTACACCAACTCATCAGTAGACTTCAACCCCAATTCTTAAAAAACTCATGAATATCTTCTGTCTTTATATAATAATCTCATCAAACAAAATGAGAATTACTTTAAAAAAACCAAAACGTTCAAGTTTTTTTAAGAATCCAACAAACCATTATTCGCTATTCGCCTGTTTTGATTTTCTTTTTCCCCTTACATTTGAATAACCATTGGTTATTACTAAATGTATTGAGGGGCAACCGAAAACAAAACCTTGTTGTTAAACAACACAATTTTTAAATTATTTAGGATTTAATCCCAATTTTCTTGTTAATTTAGTAATAACCAATGGTTATTCAAATGTAAGGGGAAAAAGAAAATCAAAACAGGCGAATAGCGAATAATGGTTTGTTGGATTCTTAAAAAAACTTGAACGTTTTGGTTTTTTTAAAGTAATTCTCATTTTGTTTGATGAGATTATTATATAAAGACAGAAAATATTCATGAGTTTTTTAAGAATTGGGGTTGAAGTCTACTGATGAGTTGGTGTAAGAACCAACGAAATGCATATAGACAAACTTAACCAACAACAAACCCTATAAATTAACAAGAAAATTGGGATTAAATCCTAAATAATTTAAAAATTGTGTAAATTCTTGTATTAGAAATGTTAAAAAAATATTGTGCTTACAATTAGTAAAAAATTTAATTATTTTTCTTACTTTTTTTCCAAAAAAAATTATTTAAAATAGTTTTAAAACAAAATATATTACAAAAAAGTTTAAAATTTCAAAAATGTTTTTGAACCAAAAATAAAAACAAAAATAATACAAATTTAACAATTTAAAAAAAGGCGATAAAATTTTAAATTCTAAAATTAAAAATAGTTTTAATGCAAATTGCTTTAAAATTTGCAGAGTTTCGATTTTTTAAGTCATTGCCTCTTTTTTAAGTTTCGTACAAAATAATAAAATAAAGAAAACAATCATTTATATATTGATTGATAATTGACACGTTTATTATTGTCTTTTATATATTCTTTTTAAATTTAAAACAGAGAAAAATTAAGAAGAACTGTGCACGCCACACGTTTAAAATGTATCACGTACTTAAAGCTAAATCGAAATATTATTTATGCTGAATAAATTAATACGAGGTGTAACGATTATGCAGTTGAAATTAAAAATTAAAAGTGGGTGCGTATATCAGCTTAGTGCAATTAACTTTACATATTTTAAGTACTTTTTAGATACCCTACAAAACGTTTAAATGCAATTAATATAAAGGATTTTAAGGATTTTTAAAGATTTTTTAAAAACTTATTAAATAAAGGTGTATATAAATAAATAGATATACTTTTCAGGTAATTTTTATAAATAGCCGAACCACAAACGTGACTCACAATTACTTCCTGATTCCATTCAGGCATGCCCATCCGTTCTTTTGGCTTGTGATATTTTGATGAAATTTGGCTTAGATACGTTTTTTGGTATTGGACCCAAGCCTATTGAAAGTGGTGATAATCAGCCAAATTTTCCCACATTTTATTTTATAGCACTTTTTCTAAACTGCATAAGCCCTTATAAAGGGGTTTTCTTTAGGCCACTTTAAAAGACAATTTTGGCACTGTAATGACTTTTTACTCTCAAGGTAAGAACGAGGAGTCCAACAAATAGTCAATTACTTTGGTTATGAATAAAATCTCTCGTTTTCTTCAATTTTGAAATTTTTTACAAAAAATAAAAACAATTTTCATAAAAAAAAATAATTTAATTTCAAACGTCATCTGATTAAAAAAATAAATTTCTTTTTCTTTTCAACAAGGCAAAATGTAACAATTTAATTATTTTAAGGGGAAATATGTATGTTGAATTTTTCACTTGCTCACTGCAACATTATCAGAAAACAACTTATGACCTGATAGCAATATTTGCCCCTTTTTTTAGAAAGGAACAAAAAGAAGTTCATAGGGCAGCATTAAGGCAAGATTTAGAAAGGAAAAGAAGGGACGTTAGTATACTTCAAAAACATAAAAAAATAAGATAATTTTTTAGATGCTTTTTTGCGCACAGCGTTGTATTTTTCGTGAATTTTTAATAAAATACTATTTGCACACAATAAAAAAGGAAATTTAATGTGGCCGGAATAAATCAATCAAAGCAAGGAACATTACCATTATATATTAATAACAGTGATCTAAATTTGGGTAGTATTTATCTTTACATATGTATATCCTGGCAGACCATACGAGCCTCAAAATGGCACTAATTTAAGTAAAGAAGCTCATCCTCAATATCTTTTATTATGAATTTTTAACTACCCCTTTTTTAAATTACATTATCCGCAAAAAATATCCCTTATTTTATGTGACAAATATGGTGCTTTAATGGCACATATTTCAGGAGAAATAGGCGTGTCCCCAAAATTAAATTTATTTTTTTTATTTTTTATATGCTTTAACGTGCATGTGTACAAAAAACAAAACCTCTGCAATTATTTTAAGAATTTGTACCAACAAAATTTGATTTGGGACTAGTGTGCGGTGGTTCTTAATACAAAGTTAATTGTGGTGTAGGGTTAAATATGGTCAGGTTTGACCGGCTATAACTTTCACATTTATTTTAATATGCCTTTACTGTTCGTTAAAATGTTTAAAAAGTAGCTACTAAAATGTTTATTTACTTGTAGTTTTTATTTTCTGTATTTTCCTTATATATAGGCTGACCATTCTTTTCTGTTTCGAAATCAGTACGCTTTTTATATTTTTTTTGCAATTAATAAAAGCGTTATTTTTAGTTTGTGTAAGGTTAGACCCACGTTTAATTATTACGATGCACTTAAAACTGGTTAAAGCGTGGTCTAAGTACTATTGTGTTTTTCAACCCGTTTAAAATTGTGAAACATTAATTAATTTTTAGAAAATGTTTAACGCGTTGGTTTTGTCATGATTTTTTTTTTTTAATATCCAATTTCCTTGCAAAATCAGTACAATCAGTACTTCTTTTTTAAAATCAGTATATTTCAGTACATACTTTTTTAATCAGTACACCAGATAAAAATTCAGTACATGTACTGATAAAATCAGTATGAATGGTCATCCTACTTATATACTATTGTTGTTGTTGTTTTTGTTAAACAATCTAATGGAACATATTATACAGATTTGCTTTTTTTAACGCAAAACACAACTTTGTATTTATTTACGGGTGCTATTAGCATAAATAATTTTCATGTTTGTACTGAATTTTAAAATAAACCTTTATGCTTGAAAAAAAAAACTCACTTAAACATCATTTATCCACCAACGACAATAAAAAATGCAGCAATATTTATTTTGCAAAATTTAAAAAAGTATTAAAAAACTTTTATTAAAAATATTAACAAAAGCTTTAATTAATGAATTTTTAATTAACACGATAATATTCTTAATGCCATTTACGAATTTGTTATTTTAGTAGATATTTCTAAAAAGTAATTCAAATGAAGTTGTTTAGAAATAAAAAAGGGAAATTAAATATATCTTTATTAAATAAAGAGGTAAATAGAAAAGTTAGATAAACATGTGGGTGGCTTCACAAACATAATTTTAATTTTCCAAAAAAGTTATTGGACGAATAACATAAAAATGCAGCATTTTTATACCCTTCATAAAGTGATCATCGTGTATTTATATCAGACAGTCAACATCCGAATCCTAGTTATTCTTGTGAAAAAATTGTGTAACGACTATTGACATCTGAACTTACAAACAAAGCGTGTATAAGTAAATGTCATTTGGGCTCAAAAATGCGCCTGCGGGTTTTCGACGTTTGATGGCGCTTGTTCATGGAAAACGCAATATGATAGCATCATACACTACAATGTTGACATCGTAGTCGGCAGTAACGATATTAGCAAAATGTTTTAAAAACTTCGGCGAGTTTTCAAAGTCTTATGCGAAATGAACGGTCAACAAAAGTAAATAAGGTGTTTGAAATCAAACGATTGAGTTCCTTGGACATCAAATTTATGTTGATCCCAGGTATTACAAAAAACAATGAAGTTTGAAATTCCCAACGCCATCGAGCTGGCAAAAAGTACGGAAGGTTTAAGGTCTAAGCGGGTATTTCCGAAAATTTTTACCAGACCACACAATAGTTTAAGAGCTCTTACGAGCGTTACTGAAAAAACATTTAATTCTAGCAGAAAGATGAACAGAATGAGGCTTTTCGAAAGCTAAAACTAAGCGCTGAACACGCTCGCTGTTATTTAAACACTTAAATGTTTCTTTTACTACGTATACGCAACCGTTATCATCAATTGTAATTCGATATAGAATAACGCGATGGTGGTACATCAAAGCCTGTGTGGAAAGTGCATTTGATAAAGTTCCAGGTAGAAAACACGAATGCGATTGTTATAACGAAAAAATCAACGCAGTCTTGCTTAATATCGTGCATATGGATAATCTAGAACCTTTTACAAAAACGATTTAACGCTCGAATATATAGTGATTGTGAATGCATTTTCTAAATTTACGTTGAGAAAAAATTGTAAGAAGCACAGCGACCAATTATGTCATTAGTGTCCTTAACGAGATTTGTGATTACTTCGGTATATTGACGCGAATTATCATCGATCGTGGGCCAGTATTTACGTCCGATATAAAAACGATTCTGAGAACGCTTCCAACGTCAACGTTAGATTATAAACGCTGGGGTAACCAGCTGGGATAGGTCTAGTAGTCACTCAACACATTAGTTAATATGACGACCGGTAAGATACCGCAGGAACTTTTATTCAGGTTTCGACCCAGAGATATCCTCCAGAGTAAACTTGTTTTTGCCCTACACAACAGCGACATAATTGACAATCAGAGTTTTCAAGAATCACGGAACTTGACAACTAAAAAGATTGGCAAAGAAACGTTAAGTAGCCAAGCGGCGTTATGAACAACAATCATCTCGACTCAAGGAAGGCCATCTAGTACCAGCGGAAAATGAACTTAGAGCAACAGAAACGCCCCTGCATAAAGGCCCGTTTATTATAGCGGAGGCCCTTGATAAGGACAAATATGTTAACGGAAACCTGTCAGGTTCTAGCCGAACACAGCAATACTATACGCCCCTAAAAAAATCAAGCCATCCTATCTTCAAGTGGTGAAGGCGAGAAGAATGACAATGCTAACAACAAGTTCATAAGCAATTGAGGTCGATTGTAATGACAGGATGGCCGACTATAAGCACCAAACCGACAACTCTGCGTGTAAACGAATAATGAATATGAACAAAGAAACGAAAAGAGAAGTCGATTGCAGGAACTGAAGCTAAAATGACGTGCGCGGATAGTGCAAATTTTACCGTTCAATTTTTTTTATTTATTGTTTTAAAATGAATAGATTTCAATAAATTTTTTTGTCTTTATTTCTATATGATCCGGCTTAAACTTTCTTACTCGTTTGATTCAATTTTATACATTTGATGGTAACATCTATTTCATCAAATATTTGTCTTATGTAAAATAAGATTTTCTAACAACATGACATTGTTACGTCGTCGTTAGTTATTTTTCAGAAGCTAATCACCCTTTAGTTAATGATGACATCAGATTTGCTAAAACATCTTTTAAGCAATTTTACATACAAATAATAAAAAAAAAAATCCAACCCACTTTTGCTTTATTATTTGTGTTAAAATTTTAATTACAAACTTTTTGTTTTCACCTTATTTAACATAATTTTGTTTTTAAAGTATATTTTACTTAAAACAAATTTCAAACACTTAACTAAAATCTTTTTAGTCTTAAAACAATTAGTTGGGGGTAACAAATAAAAATAATTTATTTAAAAAATTTTAAAAACACATTGACTTCAAAAAATTAAATTATCGCCACCAAAGCAAAATATTTTAAAAGTCACGCATAAAAAGCGCTGAATAAGTCAAAAAAGTGTTTCATTGATTTTTTTTTACACATGAATGGAGACTTCAAATAAACTAAAATTCATTCATAAAAAATATTAAATATTTGTTGGTGTGTGTTTGTAGCAAGTTTGTTACAGAGTTTTACTATAAAATCAGCGAAAAACAAATAAGAGCGCTATATTCGGCTGTGCCGAATATTTTTACCCTAATTTTTTTAAATTTTATATGGCAACCATATTAGGGGATGGTGATAGGGGGTAAGTATGTTGTAGAAGAAGTTTGCAAGGAAAAATCTGTTAGGGTCAGTGCTACATTTGACTCATCCACGGGCACCCTGAAAGCTGTAGGGGGGATTTATAAAAATTTCCCAAACTTGGTATGTTAGCCCCCTTGGCGATGAAGATAGGGGGTAGGTATGCTCTAGGAATATGTTTGGAAGGGAATACTAATCGGGGTCTGTAATACATTTTATTCCTCTATGAGCGTCTCCGGGGAATTTTTGGGGGATTTTACCCTAATTTTTTTAAGTTTGTATAACAATCCTGTCAGGGGCTAGAGATATGGGGCAAGTATGTTTCACAAAAATATTTGGGAGAAAAAAATTAATTGGGGCTGGTCTTACATTTGACATTTGTAAAAGCACCCTGGAAGCTGTGGGAGCGATCAAAAAAAAATTAAACTTTATATGGCAACCCTGTTAGAGGGCACAGAAAAGATGTAAGTATGTTCCACAAAAAAGTTCGTGAGGAAAATTTAATGGGAAACTGCAGCCATGTAGGGAAAACTCCGGGGCAGTTGTAGAGGTTTTTATGTAAAAATTTTTGAGAAATAAACAGAGGAAGTCGTGGTTTCTGGCTTATATCTCGGTCAGTTATATGGCCGTTTTGCCGGATTTCAATGGTGATTTTCTCGCATATATTTCTGATAGTTTGATACCACCTATAAAATATCAGGGGTGCTCCAAAAATTTTACTTCAACCATAGCACGGGCAAACGGATAGCGCTAAATCGACTGCCCTATTTTAAAGGGCCAAAAAATTACATACTTTATGGGGTCGGAGATTGATACTAAAGAATTTACTAACGGAATGACAAACTTATATGTACCCTTGTCACTTAAGTGAAGGGTATAAAAAAAGTTCGTACATAAACACGTTTTTTACTAGATACTTTAAAGATCGGAAATTTTAAAGTTGTTTGTCATTTAAACCAACGCTTGGAGTCATAAAACTTCCGTTCTTAAGTATAAATTCAATATTAAAGAAAAATAAACATCACAAAAATTAATTGTTTATATGTAAAATGTTGGGGGTTTTAGTCATAATCATTTACGCTTGTTAGCAATTTTTTTTTAAGGATACACTTTTAAAAAATGGTTAGTAAAATTTGATTTTGCTAAATAAAAATTGTTTTAATGAATCCCACAGTAGTTAATTTGATTGATTTTTTTGACAAAAATAATTGCGACAAAACGGTTCCGACGACTTTGTTGATTTTTTTGGACTTATGCTTTGAATGCCTTTCTCTTCCTCTTCCGAAATAAGTCAACCATGCTCACGATAGATCACGCGTGACAAGCTTGTCACTTTCGTGATTATTTAATTTTTTAATTTATGCAAAAAGAGTGTTTTTTCAAAGTTTATACAAAATGTTGTTTTTAAATTCTTAAACTTGCATCACCGTGAGTGATTTGGAAAACTTTTTGGAGAGTCAAAATCTTTTGCCAAGGGGGTTAGCAGTTTTTAATATCGCTTCTTTAAGCACATTAAATTAAAACACCCAAAAATTTTGTTTTAAAGGCTGCTGTGGTATCCCATTTGTATGTCTCAACGCCTTTTGAACTTAAAAAATACGGGATTAAAGATTTCTCTGGAGTGAATCAAGCCCTTATCTACTAATCGCAGCCATAAGAAGCCAAGAATATTTTTCCATTATGATGCTACCAATACTTATTACAACTGATTGCTTTCAAGCCAAAAAAATCCGCATAAACTAGTAAACAGTTTTAGTTTTAATTTTATAAAAGAATAAAATTTTAAGCAACTCTGTTTTTGGTCAGTTTTGTTTTTATCTCCAGAGAAGACATTCGCCAGTTCTCTTTATTTTAGGCGAGCACTCTGCACAAAACAAGCATATATCTCAAAAATCGGTGCATGCAAATTAAAAGGCAGGCTGGTCCCAAAGACCCCACATAGACCCTTTGGGTCTTTAGGGTGACCTTAAGAATGTTTCAAAAATTTATTAAAACACTTTCAAACTTAACACAAGGTTACAGCGGGTGTGGACCCTAGTGAAAGTCTTCAAATTGTTTACAATTAAGAAAATGTGACATTTTTTTGCTAAACCCCCTTTGACTACCATTTATTTTCGAGTTTAAATTATAAAAATGCAAGAAAAAACAAATACAGACGTTGGAAAATATAGTTATTGGTCACCAGACTGTCTGGCAAACTTTCGTTGTCTGTCTTTTTTTTTGGTTATGTTGGTTTGAAAAATTTTCAGGTGGGTATTTTTTAAATTTAACTAGTTTCTCGTTTTGTGCCGTATTGACTGTTTTTTTTTTTTCAACGTTAGAGTTAAATGTTTGTAACCAAATCAGAAAAAAAATAGGAGAAAATGCAAAACAAAGATGCACCTTAACATTCGCGTGGTTGAGACCTAAAATAGTGTAGGTGTCGCACAGCCATTCAGTATTTTATTTAAGTTTTATCTTTTTCTAAACGTTCACACTCTATTCACTTTAAAGTTTTAATGTTAAGTTTGCTGTTTCAAACTACAATAAGAAACTGTGTTGGATTAAATAAAACAATAAAATTTTTGGTTTAACATAATAAAATTTAATAAAAGATTAAAAGAAATTACTACATTAAAACTGTTTTAAAATGTTTTAAAATAAAATTTTGTAATTGTTACTGGGTTGGTATAGTTTAGTTGTTGAAGTCATAGTGGGTTAGTTTATTAATCTTGTTTGACTAAATACATATACATACATATGTGTACCTATAATTAAAAATTTAAGGTGGTTATTGTTAACATTGTTTATTTATTTTAATTTTTCTAATTAAAGTGGGCTTAAACTGTTAACACAGGAAACTGTGTCTTTTTTAATGCGAAATTTAAGGTATATGCACTTTATTTATCTTAAAAAAAGAAAACAATACCTGAGCTTAAGCAACGGTTCACAAATGGTGGCCCTTTGACCCCTGGGGGCTAACCTCTTTGGCATATTATATTTGTCAGTAAATTTAATGGTTTATGTAGAATAATGATGTAAAAATATTTTTCTATTGGGTTGGGTTTGCCTATTTTCCATTTCAATTACATACTACCGAGGTATGCTAAAAATAGCATCTCTCTAGGGCCTCGAGAAAGTTTTATAAAAATTGAGGCCTAGCCGGATATCTGCATATTTGGCACAATAATACTTTGAATGGAAGAGATTGACTGACAATTTCGATTGAGAGAACACTTTTTATTCAGCACGCATAAATGTATAGTACCAAACTAAGCTTAGCAAAATTTGTTGTTAAAACAATTAAACATTTTGTTGATATTACAAAATTTATTATTTTTTATACGCTTCAGATATTGATAATATTTCTTAGTGACCCCATATAGCATATATTTTCTGAATACATATAAATAACGAAATCGATAAACCATGATTATCTAAGTTAACCACTTTTGCGGAGTTAGTCGGTCAGTGCGGAGTAGAGTTAAATGGTGTCAAACATACAAAAAAATTTCTGAAACAATCCCTAGTTAAATCAGCAAGATCGGTTAGCAATTAAGAGAGGATACAAGCAAAAATCTTAAATTTTTCTGGTTTCTAAGGCCAATTGTATGCACCACGCGTTTTTCGGCCGCTTCAAACTCGTCATGGAGATTTTGGATGAGATTCTTTGTCTAAGCTCTTAACTTCTTTGCATGCATCCTGTCGGACAGTTTGTTTCTCAGAAGCTGGACGGTGCTATGCCTGCGTTTCGAGATTGCTTGAGGTGAAGTTAGAACTTATTTGTATAGGTTGAATTTTCGTCTGGGAAAATGAAAATATGTCACCCCCGTCACATTTTCTTAAAATAACTTTTTGTAAAAAAAAAGTTTTTTAATGCGATAAAAATAGTTTAAACTTTTCTTTAAAAAATGTGCTATCATAAGATCTTAAAGTCATAACTTCTTAAGACCAAAATTTGTAACGTCACACCCGTCGCAGTCTTTATGTGACCATTATAAACAAAAATCATATTCGTTCAGCGTGGACTTACTATTAAACGCTTAAAACATAATATTTTTGGAAATTACAGCGCTTTTTAAAATCCAAATTTTAAATTATTTGAGTTAAAAGCAAAAAAAAAATTAGTTAAATAATTGCACCAGTCAGAATGGAACTGCCCATATGTATATACATTAAAATATTGTAAGAAAATGTATGCAAAAGAAAGTTTTCTTTGTTCCTGCGTTTAATCCATTTGGTTGTTTTTATAAATTTTTTTATTTTAAATCCTTTTGGAAAAGAGTGTGAATAAAAAAAATACTTTTAGGTAACAACAAAAAAAACCTTTATTGTAGGTTTAGAAGAAGGTTGTGTCCAATGCCATTATGAAGCCTTTGTTTACCTAGTAAGCTAGCAAGTACATAATATTGGGGATGAGAAAAACACTAGTAACTTACAAATGTGCTTGCAAAACTCAATCAAATAACTAGGGACCCAGCATTAAATGAAAATCTAAACTAAAAATTAAGGTTATTAAAACAAACAGGGTTTTAAAGCATATTTCATAATTCTATTTTTGCATAGTTTCCTAAAAATGTATGTACTAAGGCCTTTACCAAAAAGTCAATATCTGTTGTATCCACCCTGCATTACTTTGTAGCCTATGAAATAAAGAGGTCCCATTACATAAATTCAAAAAAATATTGCTGAGTTGTTTCCTGGTTAAAAAGTTTTCGATTAAAATAACATAAAATGTATATAAAACCCTGTATGGTTTCATGTGACCAAAAGGAAATGTCATCCATTGCCTGACTGATGGTATTGTTGACGAAAGAACAAGAATTAAAAAAAAAACAAACATCACTGTTTAACCTCAAATACCAAATAAATGCAGTTATTACCATAAAAGTCTACAGATAAAAGAAAATAAACATTAAGAATAACAAAAAAATTGCATTTAGAGTTAAATGAAAGCACCACAAAAACATGTTGTAGCACAGATAATGAAAACTGAATGAAATGTGTCAATCTATATATAAGGTGGGTCAAAAGAAGTCACCCGAAGCTATTTTTTTTTTGTAAATAAAGAACTTCCATTCTGTTTTTTTGATTGTGTTTATTTAAAACTTTAAGAATTTTATTGGTCAAGTCGAGAAGATCATATCGGCCAAATGGGTGCCGACCCAATTGATTGCTATATGGGCTCGTTTTACGGCATTTTTCATCACTTCTGCGAGAACTTCGGGCGACAGATTCTTGCACTTGTGTCGAATGTTGCCTCTGAGGGCTTTCAGGGGCTCGGGCTTGTTCACGTAAACATTGGACTTCAAAAAGCCCCACAAAAATAGTCTGGAACGCTAAAATCGGGCGGTTTTTTGGACCAATTTAAATCGCCAAATCGAGTGAGTAGGCCACCCGCGAACGTCACCTTCAGAATATCGGTTGTGGTTCGCGCAGTGTGTGCCGTTTCTCGGTCTTGTTGGTACCACATGTCCTCCAGTCCTAATTCGTTCAATTGCGGTAAAAAAAAACTCGGCTTGCATTACATGACCCTATAGCGCGCACTGTTGTCGTTTGACCAGCGGCGTCTCCGAAAAAAATGGCCCGATGACTCCTCCAGCGTGAATAGTGCAACATTCAGTCTTTTTAAGCGAGTGTAATGGCTTCTTGTGCATTACTCGTGGATTTTCAGTGCCCCGGAAGCTATATTTTTGCTTGTTCACGCACTTGTGGAAATGAGCCTCATCGCTTATTATGATTTTGGTCGAAAAATCGTCCACATTGGCCTCGAGATTGAGGATGGCCTGGGCGTAGGTTACACGCATTTGGCGGTCGGCAGGCAGCAGCTGATGCACGGACTGGACTTTGTACGGGAACATGCGCAGGTCTCTTACCAAAATTCACCTTAAGGACGACCAGCTGATAGCTAATTGCGAGGCGCGCCGCGGTGCTTGGTCGATGTTTCCGGCGACAGCTCGACATCTTCGCCAACAGCGGCGATGTTCTCGGCTGAACGGGCTCTCCAGTACCAGCCACTCTTGGCAGTTTTTCATGTGGTCCCATACTCTTTAAGGTTGGTGGCCAAACGGCGCAGTGTTTGCGCACTCGGTGCCGGACGACTTGGGAATCGGCGATGGAATTCTCGCTGCGCCAACACCGCAGACGAATTGTTACACAAAAAAAAAACACGATTATTCCGCGTCCTTGGGATGTGTATCGCTTTTATTCTACAACTGTCTAAATCACAAATGTCAAAACAGACTTGACATTGATAGCCATTTGCAAAAATAGGAGCATCTTCTAATGAGTGATTTCCTTTGGCCCACCTTGTATGAGGAAAAAAGTCTGTGCAAGAATAGGACCTAAAATTTTTATTTGTTATGAGATATAAAGAAAATCAATAGAAATAGATATTTCTAAATAAAGTTAAAATGAACTTTATTGTATTTTTAATATTAAAGAAAACTAAAATAAAATTTTTTTTTAATTTTTACTTGTTTTTACATAAAAACTTAGTCATGCAATGGTTGAGCGCAAAAATATTTATGCCACATTAAATTCATAAAAAAATCTAATGAATTTTTATAAATTTAATTCATTTGGAATTCATGATTTAAGGAAATTTTTAAGCAAATACAAACCATAAACATAAACAAATCTACTTTCAGACAGTTTTAAATGAATAAAAGTTCGACTGGACTTGTATCCGTGTTTGAGCCCTTCTGTCTTTGTCTTCATAAAATTTTGCCACTAAAACATTTATTATATGTAAAAGATACATAAAAAGAAAGAAATGTTAAAGCCTCATTAAAACTTTTTTTGTTTATTAGTGTATATGTGTGTGTTTCTTTTCTTGTACTGCATTATAAATGCATCTTGGAGGTTTTTCTTGTCCATTTAGCTGATAAAACAAAAAAAGGAAGAAGTTTTAAAACAAAGACAATTTTTTGCATCATTAAATTAAGTTAATTTTTAAGTGCATGTGTAGAACACAAGCTTTTCTGAAACCTGCCAAGTAGTCAATGAATGAACCAGTCCAGCATTCAATTCAAAGCAACTTTATTTAAGGTAACAATAACATAACAAGAAGTTTTACTTTAAAACCACAATGAGAGCTTCAGACTATTAAAAAAAATTAATTTGTGTTGTTCTTTTTTCTTTGTTTAACTCTGAAAATTAATTTTAAATTTTACTCATTTTGTGTTTAAATAAAATATTTAAAAATTTTTAAAAAAATTTTGGAACAATTTTTTTTGAAACTCTTAAAATAATGGTTGCCTCTGTTGTCTGTAGCTTCAATTCTGTCCTCCTCCATTTATTTTGAAATTGATTACGTCCATTAAGTCGTTTTTAGGACAAAACGCAGAAAAACTAACAATTTATGAAACTTTTATTCTTGTTCTTGTTCTTTTTACGGCAAGGATGAATACAGAACATGCAACAAACATTTAACTGCTAACTGTAGCACCATAAATGGGGTTTCAGTCCAAACCGTCTGCGGCTATAGTCTAGACTTCTTTTTTTTATATAAGATTGGCTGTGCTTTATTGTTGTTGTGTTTAAAATTCTGATTGTTTGTTTTTGCTTTCAGAAACTACAAATTATCATACAAAAAAAATCTACATTTTCAACATTTAATTTTATAGTTTACTGTTATTGTTTTTATGTTTTTTTTTTAAGGTAAGTTATGATTTTAATCGGGTTTTAATGGGATGTTGTTTAAGTGGTCAACACCAAAGTTATTCCAGTAGCAAAATAAAGGTGCGATACAGACACAGTGCTACAGTCTCTGCTTTGGAACAAGAAAGGGTAATAATAAAATTAAACGTTTATATTTTTAAATATTAATTTTTATGAGTCACACACAACAAGTATGAGGGATATATTTGGCTGTGCCGAATATTTTATACCCTTCACATTGGTCTTTGATATACGGGTGATGGTGGGTGGGGTATAAAAGTCATATTTAAATATATATATAAATATTTTAAAAGAAACCACTTTGTGCGGATTTAAAATCAATAGTTCCCAGCAAAAACTTGGAAGTGATTAGGCATTACAAATATCCTACTTTTCAACTACTATTACATACCGTTTGTATTACCTAGCAATTGTTAGATAATGAGTTTTTTCTTATCTAAAATTTAGGCAGATAGTTTCAGTTTGACAATTTCTTAGCTTATTTTAACTTAATATTTTAAGCCAGTTTTAACCAAAACATCAAAGAAAAAACTTTTAAGTGCTACAATGAGTGACTGGGGTCCCCAGGAAAAGCTTATTTTAATACCAAAAAAAAAAATAATTGTTTAAATGAGTCCCTCTTTGTAAGCGAGCATGGTAAGTACTTATTTAACTCCCTCCTTGTAAGCGAATATGGTAAGTACTTCCCCCCAATATCATCGCCATTTTAACATGGATAAAAATGCTAATGAGTAGGAGTTTTTTTTATTTTAACTTATTACAAAGCAATGAAAGTTTTCGCTGGGTTGTTATAGTTTCCGAAATAAAGCGTATAAAGCTCTTATCCAACTTATCTTTCTGTATATATGTAGGTATTGCTTAAGAAAAACTTTGTAGTAAATCTAAAGTCGATTGCTTTAATAGTTTCCGAAATATAGCGTATCACAACCTTCATAAAAATTTTTCGTATATTTAAAGGCGGTAGCTGCAATAGTTTCCGAGACATATCATGTCTTCTCTTTTTAAAAAAATTGGTTAGTTTGTATGAGAGCTACTGCTTCCCCCACTCCTATCAAAAAAATCTCAACTCAGGTTATCATCTCCAAAGTATTCGGGCCAACTTTTGTGGCAAAAGTTCCGCAAACTTGACCGACTTCTTTATCTATAAGAATCCAGAATATAAATATATGTATACTCTATGGGATCGAAAATGAAAAGTTATCGAGGATCAAACGTCAAACTTTAAGGAGTTTATATGCTTATGAAAAATTCCATTGCCACAAGTGTGGCCATAATACTTACAGTTTAGTACAGACATTTTAAATTTACACAATAATAACAAAAAGTTTGATACTTCTGGGAAGGGATGGTAGTACGAATTATCAGCTTCTAGCAACTAAGTAGAGTAAAGATTTTATTTAAGAGTGGCCTTAACATCACCATACCCTTCAGTACTAAATCACGTTTCCGACAAGGATACAGACTTTGATTTAGTTTTTTGACATTCTCTTTGAAAAGGTTTTACGAGACAGAAATATTAAAAGAACTGTTGCACTGTACAATACTATGCTATATGTGACTTACTTACGACGACGGTATCGACTTCATGAGTCGAACATTGCAGAACCTGCCAGCCTTGAATATTATTCTAGCCGCACAACTCTTTGCATGTGTGCTTATCTTTATGCCACCCACTATTGCACTAAATAAAAACGTTATTGGCCCATTTTTTTAACATAGGCCCCAAACAAATGTCCTCCCAGATTAAAAGTTTTGGTCTATAACTGGCTCAAATATTATTTTCTTTCTTTACAAAATTTCGCAACTGTGTTTATCGTTATCTTACCCACAAATGTGCTGAATAAAAATATTATTGGGGTATTTTTGACATAGGCCCCATATAGATGTCCTCCCGGATAAATCGTTTTGAACTATAACTACCCTAAATATTTCTATATCTTCACAAAATTTTGCACATTTGTCTATTTTTATCCCGCAGATTATTGAACCGAATATGAACATTATCGGCCCAGTTTTTGAGCTTCATAAAAAATCGGCAAAGTAGAAGAACCAGTGTAAAAATTTTAGTTTTTGTGAGCGTGGCCCTCCCAAATTTTTTCCTTCAGAAACTCGGAATTAAATACGTGCAAAGTTTAAAAAAGTGGATGCAGTAAAAGTACCAGTACAAGCAGTTTAGGTTTTGTGGGCATGGCACCACCCACTTTTTGCCTTCTAAATTTGTACTTTGGAAGTCGGTTATATGCGAACTAATTTCTCAGAAATCGGTCTGGTAGAAGTACCTGTAATTAGATTTTTGTTTTAGTAAGTGTGGCCCCGCCTACTTTTTTGCTTTAAAAATTTTTTCCGTAAGAGGCCTTATGGATGTGTACAAAGCCTTGAAAAATCGGTGCAGTAAAAATACCACCGTTAAAAGTTCAAACTACGGTGAGATACCTTAACGCCACCGATGGATACCTTTGCCTGTTCCTGTACGGGGTAAAATAGCTTTAGTCCATGCTTTAATTTTTCTTTGTTTTAAAAATTTTTTATTCTTTTTTTTTTAAAGCCATTTGGTTAAATTTAATTTTTCCAGGAGACATGACAAAATTCCTCAAATGATATCAAACATCAATTTAATTGTTAAAACCATAAACAATTTAAACGAAAAAATTTAGTTTAGTTTGTAATTATATCGGAATTAAGAAATCTCTTATTACACTAGAGGCCTCGTGCTGAATGTGATGGCTGTGATGATCCATGATGATGACGGTTGGTGAAAGAAATTTAATATCTTTGCGATTTTGCTTATGTTTATTTTGTTATTTTTTGTTTTGACAAAAAGCTGCTTTATATAAGACAGCTTAAACAAAATAAAAAATTTGTTTAAGTCAAACATAAAAAAAATATAAATAAAACAGAAATTAAAACCGCAACGTATTCAAAAAAAATGTATACTAATCTGTTGTGTAAATTGAAAACGTAAACAAAAAAATCAACCATAAAACAGCCAAAAAAAGTTAAGTTAATTTTTTAAAAACCATAAACCTTATATATAACAAAACTGCATTAAAAGCAACATCAATAACACTAAGTACGTTGACAGTAATCCATTTTTTTTTGGTTTTGTTTAACATATCACTAACTAAAAATTCATTTGACCTTGAAATCTGAAATTTTATTACTTAATCGATTACAGCTGTCATATTCGAATAGTTAATATACATACGTCGCGTCGTCTGTATGTACATGTGTATATGCAAAGTACAACAACAAAATAAATAATCAAATTAAGCTGATGCTGTAATCAAAATTATCGTAGTCATAAATAATTGAAAAAATAAAAAGATTTGTCATGTTAATGGAAAAAATTAATAAAATCCTGAACAAATCGCTTGAATATTCAAAATATAAAAAAGTAGGCCTTTTAGCCTAGCGTTGCCAGATAAATTGGTATAGGCGTATGTATGTTTGTTTATCACGTAAACAATGTTGTTTAATTTCTTCAGTTAAAATAACTTTTAAATAAAAATAATATTCTGATTAAGTAAAAAGTTTTGTTTATTTTCTAGATAAAATAAATTTTTATTTTTTTTTTACTAAGGAAATATTCAACTTTTCATGCTGTCCACTTTGTTGTTTCTACTTTTTTCAATACTCTTTTATCTAATTAGAAATTAATTAGAAACTTTTTGTTTATTTATTTCATTCTCTTTATAAATTAAAAAATAGTTGATTTGGCAACATTGTTTTTAAATTTAAATACACAATCGATCATTCAATCGTTGATTTGGTTTTTTCATATTTTAATAACCTCTGCCTCTCTGATACATATTTTTTTATTTCATTACTTTGTAATTTATAGAAATAAACCCATAAATTTTAACGACATATGTGTCATAGATTAAAATCAGACATTTGTCTATGCTCCAGCTACTGTTTAGGTTAAATGTTGTTGTTACATTTTCAGATTTCAATGATGCATCAGATCGAATTAATTTTATGGTGTTTGTAAACTACAACAGAAGCATAAAATATGACAGTCAGAATGCGGAGACAAAGTAATTGCATTTGGAGTTTAAAAATATATTTTTTTTAGCTTTAAATACAATTAATATTTTTGTTTGTTTTTATTTTAGGCTTTTAAATACTACAACAAACAATTTTATTTATGCTGTCACACAAGCAATTAGCAAAAATTAATTTTGAAATGAGTTTGAAATTTAACATTATATTTTGGAACACTTTGGCAGCAGGTGTGATTAGTTTTTAAGAATGTTCGAATAATGCTTTTCAAAGGCTTTTTTTTTAATCGTGAAACATAAACCACAAAATATTAAAATATTAAATTCGGAAAAAAGTTTCTAAATTTATTTTTGATATTTTTTTTAATGTTTGCCTTAAGTGTAAGCAAATAAGGTTTTGGCAACATTGTTGTATTATTTTTAAAACAAATACCAAACATTCTTTTGAACTGACAAACAAATAAGTGCTTTTAACCAACACCCACCCACTTGAATTTAAGCAAAATTTAAAAAACCCAAAAACTAAAACGACAAAATACCAAAACACTTATTTGTTCTTATTAAGGAACACTAAATTACAAATAGTTTTATTTATCCACTCATAATGCCACTTTAAATAAAGTGCAATGTCATTAACATGCATTTTAAATGCACAACTCATTGTATAGCCCTGTTCCTTAATTTTCAGACAAGAAATCATTTTGTAGCAAAAAATAATTTGCAGCAAGAGTTTTGTTAAAGAAAACTATGTTGGCTTGTTAAACAGGGAGCATATGACACACCTTAGAGTTTTATTTTTTAAAAATTTAGTAAAAATAAACTAAACTGATCAATTGAGAGATCGTTTAAATTGATCATGACTACTGCTTATGTCACTTAGCCAGTCAGTGAGGCAAACATGCAGTAATCATTGATCATGTCATGGCTGGGATACTCATTCAAGTGTATTTCTCTCGTTGATCACTGATAGCCAAATTTCAAAATACAAGTTGGAACAACAACAAAATTGAACATGAAAATAAATGAATAAAGTTGTTTGGAATTTTTTTATGGTTAAATCTCTGATAAAAAGTAATTAAGTTTATATATTTGGTGTTTTTTTTAAATTTTTATTAACTAGGTACGACAATTTGACTGTGAATTTTTCACTTATACAATATTTGGAACGTACATATATATAATAAACATTTAGAATTATTGTTGTAAAAAAATCTATTAAAATGTGATTTGTCAATTTAAATGGAACGGAAAAAAATTAACACTACATTTAAGTAAACAGATAAAATTTTTGTAAAAAAAAAAAATTAAAAACAAGTTGGAGCGCTCCATTTAGCTGTGCCGACTCTTAGATACCCTTCACATTCGTTTTTCGAAGCCCCAAACCTTTTTTATCCATTTTGTTTTATTTATAAAATATTTGTAATTTTTAAATAGGGATCGCTGTTATATTTTAAACCTCTTAGGGTGACTAGGGAAATAGAAGCAGGTTTTACCCTATTTTTTCAAATTTGGTATGGCAACCCCCTTAGGGGGTAAGTATGTTCTTGTAAAGTGTTTGCAAGGAAAAATGAAGGAAGTCAATCCTACATTTGACCTATCCACGGACACCCTGGAAGCTGTAGGGGTGGATTTATTACAATTTCACCAAACTTTGTATAGGAGCCCCCTCAGGCGATGGGTAATTATGTTTTAGGAATATGTTTGGGAAGGGAAACAAATCGGTGGTACACTTTATTTCTCTAAGGCCGACTCTGGGGAAGTAATAGGCGTTTTAATATAATTTTTGTTAATTTTGTTTCGCAGCCCCCTTAGGTGATTGAGATAGAGGGTAAATTTGTTTAAGGAAAATGTTTGGGAGGGAAAACTAATGGGGGTCTGTCTTATTTTTTATTCCTCTAGGGGCAATTGCGGGGAAGTTTTAGGGATTTTCATCCTATTTTTTTCAAATTTTGTATGGCAATCCCTTTAGGTCATGGTTAAAAGTGATAAGTATATTTAAGGGATATATTTGGGAGGGGAAAGTAATGAGGGTCAGTCGCACTGTTTATCTCTCTAAGGCTGAATCTGGGAAAGTCGTAGGCGTTTTGACATTATTTTCTTAAGTTTTGTATGGCATTCCCCTCAGGTGATGGAGATAGGAGGTAAGTATGTTTTAGGAATATATTTGGGAGAGAACACTAATGGGGGTCAATGATACATTTTTTTCCTCTAGAGGCGACTGTGGGGAGGTTGTAGGGGTTTTCATTCCATTTTTTTTAAGTTTTATATGGCAACCCCGTGAGAAGGTGGAGATAGAGATAAGTATGTTCCAGGAAAATGTTTGCAAGGAAAAATGAGTTGAGTTCGGTTTTACATTTAGCCTTTGTAGGAGCACCCTGGAAGCTGTTATGCCTTAAACCATAACATGGACAGGCGCACAGACTGGCAGACGGGCATCGCTAAATCGAATCCCCTATCTACAAGGACCAGGAAAATATATACTTTATGGGTTCGCAGATGGATATTAAAGGAATTACAAACGGGATGACAAACTTATATACATATACCCTTATTACATATGTGAAGGGTATAAAAAGGAAAAGTTTCCACCAAATATTTGTAAAAATTAATACAGATTTAAATTAGGTTGCCTTCTCTTTTACCTACGCTACGAGATAAGGCTCCCCTCTTTTATCTAAAGCCTATCCCCAAAATTCTTTTTTCAAAGCAAGGAGGTGGGTGTTTGTCCTAGAGGGTTTGAGGTCTGATTATTTCTTCTTTTTCCAACCTGCTGACCAGTACCAGATGTCAAAACGGGGCCATTTAGACTCTACTTGACAGTTTTCGTGCAGCGAACTACCACGAAAACCAACCAGACGTTACTCTCTTAAGGGGTGTAAATGGGAAAAATGGAGGAGATTTCTCCGAACCACTAAATTTAGGTAAGTTCTTTGCCCCAATTTGTTCCCCCATTTCTTTATCCAAAGCAAAGAGCTTAGATGTAAATCCTGCAGGACTAAGCACCTTTTTTGGTCTCCTCTACCTTCCTTTACCAGATGTTAATATCTTAAGCGGTGGGAAATGGCAAAAAAATACGGGACTTGTCCGCACTACCTACTACTGTTTATTCTCTTTCTCATTTTATTTTCCAGGCAAGGAATACACTACTAACTCAACACCAGCTCAGGTGAATGTCCGAGCGTTTTTAGGTCTTCTTTTTTCGACTTTTCTACCTATACCAGATGTCATTCGACTGCATCACCAAATTACTTTAATTAATGTGATAATGTGATATTTAAGGTATCTTAAGTATAACCTGGGAGATCATTAGGGCTAGGTAAAACAACGGATGGACGATCCTTGCTTTTAATAGGTCTTTTTTTTATTTAGCAATATTTTGTTACCATATGCACCCAGTCAGATAGACGGGAATCGGTAATTCGACTAAAGAATTAATCATTATTCGGTCGTACAAATTTAAGAAAAGGATCAGTTTTTTAAGGCATTAAATACTTCAATCAAAACGCAGAAATTGATTACATTCCTGCCAACCTTATGATTGTATTTAAAAGAATTAAAAAAAAATTATTTCTATGTGTAACATATGAAAAATTAGATTATTATAGCAAATAAATAAACTATGAGATCAAGCATTTTTTTCTTAATATAAAACAATTTATAAACAATTCATAAATTGAGTTTTTTATTAATTTTTATATATTTCATCTGTCAAATACGCCTGGCAAGTCAATACACACTATTTAGCATAAAAACTTTTATGATAAACTTTAAGCTAAAACACACACACATCCCTGAACGTCCATATGGAACATAAATCTTTTTTAGTTTATAATAAAATAAAATTGCGATTAATTAAAAGTAGAAGAAAACCATATATCTACCCATAGTAGATAGATATTTCTTTAAAAATTAAAATTTGTATAATGAACTCACTAATTTATGAAGAAAACAAGAAAAAAAATAAGACACCCACCTCCAAAAATATTTTGGGCTTATTTTGGTGTTAAATAAAAAATATATTTTTAGTCTTTATTAAGTTTAATACAAAGGAAAAATTAAAAATTTGATAAATTAGTATTTAAACACATCTTTGGGGACTTTTACAGCCATTAAAGTAGATGTAAAACTTATTATAGAAAATATATGATAACATTGTAATAAACTTTAGGATAACGAGATTAAATCAGTAAAATCTTCGTAATAACTTTTAAACTTTTAACTTTTATTATTACACTTTGAAATATTTGATAATCATTATAATGGAGATCTTATAACACTTGCCATATGGTAGCGCAGCAAAAATTTTTGTTAACATTTATGTTAATTCTTTAAACAAAAACAAAAGTGAAGGTGGGTGTTTTAAATATTTATATTGAAAATTCTTATTTTCATTACCAATGGATTTTAAAATGATTTTGAAACTTTGGTTCAATAATTTTTGTTTAAAATTTTGTTGTAGTTTAGATAAAATAATAGGGCTTATAAATTTTGTTAATAAATTTGTAATTATGTCAAAATGATGCCAATGAAATTAAAACACTTTTTTGTTTTCTTTTGTGGAATCTTAATGTCCATAGAAATTAATTGGGTTTTATATTTATTTGTCACATAATTGGGCTTATAACTGTAAAGAGAGAGTGAGAAAGAGAGCGTTAAATTCGGTTGTGCCGGATATAATGTAGCCTTTAAAATATTTTTTGTGGCACGCTTAAAGTCAATACATGTTATAGTTTTAAATATTAGTATAACATTTCAGGTCATAGATTTAAGCCAGTGATTGACTTGTTGTGCGCTTTTTACACTGAAGGAACAAAAAGAAAAAAATTGGCGGCCAAATTCACAAAATTCCGGCGATCTAGATATATCCTCTTAACGTTTCTCACAAAGTAAGTCATATTTAGTATAACATTAAACAAATAATATTAGACTCTGGCCTCTGCAAAAGCTAGGCAACGAAACAGAAAATGCTGTATCAATTTAAGTCAATGCATACCCTGCAACGCTTTATAACACTTATTAGCTTTCTCAATTCATATTTATACAGTTTTAGGGTATCCTTAGGTCTATTACTATTTGGATAACCATAAAGTATATTTGACATTTTGCCAACTGTTTTATTGTTTCGTAGTGCTTTGTGATCAACTCTAGACCTGAATATTTTATCTTGATCTTCGTCGCAACAGAAGCCTTTAAGTCTTTCTAGTCAACTGCCTACATTTTTCTAGATTAAATCGCTGGATTATTTGTGTATTACTTTCAAATAATTAATTCCTAAAATATTAACTTGGCACTTGTCCAAATTTTGAGTAATCGTTAGTCACTCTAAATTTGGTACTCTCGGACATTATTGCTCTTATCGACTTTTTGCTTTCCGTACAAATGTTTACGTCTGTTAAACCCGTTCTTTTCGTAGGGACGAACATTTTGTGAGTGCCAGGAGCTATGCTTGAAGGCGGAAGTATATTTAATTTCTGTGTTATCAGCGAGTAGGCAAAGTTCTGTTCTCCCTCCGCCCTGGCACCATTCGTGTAACAAAACTTTCTTTGGGGCATAAGTCTCAGATCCATCGGGTATTAACGCAGTACAGTTTCCTTGACGCTCACTTGGGATATACGGTGTGAATGTCCCCGTGTAGCCTTTCATTTTCTCCGGTTAAATTTGCAACCCTCATCAATACATTCTTCAGTTGCCTGTATGTGTTTTACGGCAAGTGAAGTCTTGAAGTGTTCGCTGGCTTCAATAGGACAAATGTTGAAAATTGTCTTCAACGCCTTCATCGGAGTGGTACATATTGGCCCGCATGTTCCGAGAGCGAAGTCTCGAAGCGTTTGCTGGCTTCAATAGGACGAATGTTCAAAATTGTCTACAATGGTCTCATTGTAGCTATCCTTTTTAGAGCCCATTTATTGCTCTTCTATTATTTTTGGTATAAGTAGGTTGTCTAATATAGGAACTGTTTAAAATGGTAATGATCAGGCCATTTTTTCAACGGGGTACAATGCCAATTTCTCCTGCAAATATCTTTATTGACTATAACTGCCTCAAATATAACGTCATCTCTCCTTCCTCCAATTGTGAAACTGAATTTGTAATCTGTTCATTATACCTATAAGTTTTTCTCCCGGAAATCACATTAAACTTGAAAAATGTTGTACTGAATTTCAAAGTTTTTTTTAGCCAAAATTGTTGTCAGAGATTTTGAGAGGCCTTTAGATTACTAGTTTCGACACAATAAATATATTGGCTTGAAGTAATAATAAAAAAATGTTAAAACCTTTTCTAAGTAAACATGTTTCAGATCACAAAAGCATTTATGTTTTTTAATAACTTTTTAATCAATTTAAATACGAACTTTAAAATATCTTCGTTTCAAAATAAATTAACTTACTTCTATTGCGGCTTTAGTCATTTTAGCATTTTGTTTTCTTAACACATAATTAGCATTTTATTATTAAACCAATTACATGTTTTGTTTTGTGTATTATTAACATTAAGCCGGTTTGTTCAAAAGAAAGTATGAAGACGTATTAACATTTTACAGGTGGGTGAACACTGTTCGATAACTGCGCCTTTGCACATTATCTCACATTATAATACTGTCATTAAGTAAAGATAATAAGCAGCAATATTTGAAATTTATTCAAATTAAATTGAACAACACGCTCACACGAAAACGTTTGATTAAAATCATTTATGGTTAAAACTTATTTAAATTATGTGGTATGGCGACGTTATTCAAACATATTTCATTAAAATCCCATGTTTAACAAAATTCATTCGTTAATTCATACTCAGATAACATGTAAAATTTAATTAACATAATTACCTGATCGAACAGTAAGATGCTTAAATTTAATTTATAACCAAATAACTTTAAAAGTGTCAAGCAAATGTTTAAGCTAATAGGCGAGAGATTGAAAAACAAACAATTAACTGTAGAGTAGTGGGCGGTTGTAGTTGTGGTGTGGAAAACTGAGAGGGTATAGGTTAAACAAAAAAATTATGGATAATTAAGCCTTAAAGTTTTTTATTTCATCTGATTTTATATTAGGATGTAAGTAGTAAAACTGTTGGTCAATAAGTAAGTATAGATTGTAGCATCTAATTAACAAATTTTTGTAGCTTTGGCTCTAATACACTTTTGGTTTTTACTTATTTACTTAGTTGACTATTACAGAGTGTTTGCTTTATTAACCAAACAAAGAATCGATTTTTGGGTGCCTTAATCTTCTGCGCTTTTCCTTTTTAAATTTTTGACACTAAGTTTCGCAATGTTTTACTCCACTTGATCCTTTCATCGGCGTTTTGGTTTTCCCCTTCTACGTGATCCGTCACCAGGTTCGCATTCAAATAACTTCCTAGCTGGAACATATTTGTTCATTCTCACAACATAACCTAGCCAACGTAAACGTTGAATTTTAATACACCTCACTAAGTAAATGTCCGTAAACAGCTCACCCACTCGTGGTTCATACGGTACAGGTATTCTCCGTCAACGCAGATTGGTCCATAGATTTTTCGAAGAATTTTCTTCTCGAACACACCAAGCGCTGCCTCATATGCTTTCACAAGTATGCATGCTTGAAAGAGTGATCTTTAGCTGTCGGAAGGCGACAGGCTCTTAAACTGCTTACTTAGTCCAAAATAGTATTTATTGGGGAATATTTTTCTTTTTTTATCTCAAAACTGGTGTCGGCACCACCGAGGTAGATAAAATCGTTGACTATTTCAAAGTTATAGTTTTTAAATTCCACTGTCTGCCCAAGTCTACTCTGGACGTCTTTAGCGTTGATACCATAAACTTGGTTTTATCTGCATTTACTGCCAAACCAACTTTGGATGATTCTTTCTTAACTTTTTTAAAGGTGAAAGTAACTGCTTGCAATGTTCGTCACATGCTGTCAATATTTTCAGGGTTAACGAGCAACATGTGCCATTTTCTGTCTCCTTATCGGAAGCCTCGTTTGCACTGAAACGCTCATAGATTTTCCTGCCTACTTCTACTGAGGATTGCACATCAGTTAAGGTCATTCTGCAGAGTCGTATTAGTTTCGCAGGGACACCAAACTCAGACATAGCTTGGAACACTTTTAAATGTATAGGGTTGTCGAAAGCGATATTACAGTCGACAAATAAGGGTTTGAATTGTCTTTTGCGGGGTTTTTCCAGGATTTTGCGTAGTGCGTATATCTGATCGATGGTGGATTTGCCAGGTCTAAAGCCGCGTTGATATGGCGAAAATATCTCCCCATTTACGATGTAAATCCTTCACACAATATGCTAGATAGTATCTTGTTACCAATGGGAACGAGACTTATTCCTCTGTAGTTGTCACATACTGTAGTATTTCTTTTTTAGTGTACAGAACATAACACACTTATGTTTCAATTCTCGATTATGCGTTCTTCAAGCCCGATTGTACATACAAGCTGATGCATACGCTTCATCGGCGTGTCGCCTCCTTTTGCTTTTCAGCCGCCCTCTTATGCAATAAAGAACAATTACAAGGTGGGCTAAAAGAAGTCATCCGACAATGTTTTGCTCTCGTTTTTTTTTAAATGAAAATCCTCGATTATGTTTACTTGAACTATAAGCGTTTTATTGGTCAAGTCGAGCAGATAATATCGGTCAAATGGGCGACGTCACAACTGATTGCTATACGGACTCGTTTTATGGCATTTTTTTATCACTTCGGCGGGAACTTCGGGCGACAGATTCTCGCACTCGTGTCGAATGTTGCGCTTGAGGGCTTTCAGGGTCTCTGGCTTGTTCACGCAAACATTGGACATCAAAAAACCCCACAAAAATAGTCTGAAACGCTTAAATCGGGCGATCTTGTGGGCCAATGTAAATCGCCAAAACGAGAGATGAGGCGACCCTAGAACGCCGCCCTCAGAATATCGGTTGTGGTTCGTGCAGTGTGTGCCGTTGATCGGTCTTGTTGGAACCACATGTCCTCCAGTGATAATTCGTTCCATTGCGGCAGAAAAAACTTGGCTTACATATCTATAGCGAGCACCGTCCACTGTTGTTGTTTGACCAGTGGCGTCCTCGAAAAAAATGACCCAATGCCTCTTCCAGCATGAACCGCGCACCATGCAATATTTTTTTTAGCGGGTGTAATGGCTCTTCGTGCATCACTTAAGATTTTCTGTGCCTCAGAAGCGATAGTTTTGCTTGTTCACGTACCCATAGAAATGAGCCTCATCGCTCATTATGAAAATCTTCAACTTCGGCTTCGAAATTGAGGATGGCTTGGGCGTAGGTTACACGCAATTGGCGGTCGACAGACAGCAGCTGATGCACGGGCTGGAATTTTCACGGGAACATGAACAGTTCTTTCACCAAAATTCGCCCTAGGGACGACCTGCTGATGGCTAACTGCGAGCTACGGCGTCTGGTCGATGTTTCTGGCGCTCCGGGGCTGGCCACTATTGGCAGAGTCTCTTGTGGTCCCGTACTCTACAAGGTTGCTGGCTAAGCGGCGCAGTATTTGCGCAATCGGTGCCGGACAACCGGGAAACTGGCGACGGAATTTGCGGGTGTAATGGCTCTTCGTGCATCACTTAAGATTTTCTGTGCCTCAGAAGCGATAGTTTTGCTTGTTCACGTACCCATAGAAATGAGCCTCATCGCTCATTATGAAAATCTTCAACTTCGGCTTCGAAATTGAGGATGGCTTGGGCGTAGGTTACACGCAATTGGCGGTCGACAGACAGCAGCTGATGCACGGGCTGGAATTTTCACGGGAACATGAACAGTTCTTTCACCAAAATTCGCCCTAGGGACGACCGGCTGATGGCTAACTGCGAGCTACGGCGTCTGGTCGATGTTTCTGGCGCTCCGGGGCCGGCCACTATTGGCAGCGTCTCTTGTGGTCCCGTACTCTACAAGGTTGCTGGCTAAGCGGCGCAGTATTTGCGCAATCGGTGCCGGACAACCGGGGAATTGGCGACGGAATTTGCGTTGCGTCAATGCCACAGACGAATTGCTACGCAAAAAAATAAACACGATTATTCTGCGTTCTTTGTGACGTATCGCTTTTAAGACATTTTTTTGAGATTATTAAAAACTTTTTGTTTTAAAAATTTATGCTCATATACATAAAATTTAAAGTAGGATTTTTAAGGGCTTATTTGACAATTATTCCATGGACATCTGTCAAATAAGCTTTAATACGCCTACTTTAATTTTTATGAATATTAAGGTAAATGTTTGTAATTCTTAAAACGATTAAATCTTTAAAGCAAGCTAAAAGTGCATTAAATATTTATATGAAAATCAAATAAAAATTCCTTAAAATAATTGAAAAAATATAAAAGGGGTAAAACTTGAGTACATAGAGCGATTAAATTGATCAAAACGAGAAAATTATACATCAGTTATTACAGCTGCTTGAGTAATTTTCTTCTTATTATTGCAACAGTTTGAAGAAAAATTGATGCAGTTACAATAAATATTAAAAAAATAGGGAACATTTTTGAGCTGAAAACTTCAACATTAATAAATTTTGTGTTGGTTAAAATTAGAATTCAAGTAAAAGAAAAAAAAAACAGAAAGTAAAAAACAAAAATAAGCAATTGCACCCACCTAGACATATGGAGTACACAAAGTCATCCGTACATCATAAACCGATTTAATGCACTTTATTTTTAGTTCATATGTATCAACAGAAAAACATATGCAATAATTAAGTACATATGAACACATATTTATATATTTGTATTTTTAAAAAAATTTTGCTTTTTAGAAAATATATTTTTTACAGTTTGTTTCTGAAACCAGCACAGGCTTTCTTAATATTACACCCAAAAAATTATTACAGTAACTGACTGTTAGTTATTTAAAAAGTAATTCGTAAAGTTTTTTTTAATAAAGAAAAAAAATTGTAGTATAATAAATTTTTTAAATGGTTAATTTTTTAAGAGTATTTTTTAAGAAAAATCAAACGACTTTCATGGGTAGACAACAACAAACTAACATTTAACTTTGTTAATATTTTTTCGGAAACTTTTTGTTTTACTGTAAAGTTGTGAAAATAACAACAAAATTAGTAATATGCCTTGAATTTTTCATCGTTTTGTCCTAAGACAATAAGTTCAATAAATTTCTTTCTAACTGTTTGCTTTTTAATTTGGCTCAAGTTCATATAATTTCTTTCTAACTTTTAAAAAAGAAATTCCGTTTGCCTTTCTAGATAGTATGTAAGTAATATAGGTGATGTTTACAGCCAAAAAAAAATCTGTTATCGTTAATAAATTACTGATGACGAAAGTCTTTATATATGTATTTGTTTTCGAAAATGACTGGTGTTGGTTAGAAAAATTAGATTTTCAAATAATATTAATTAAAAATACAAATTTATTCTCAGCCAAAAAAAAGTTTTATTAAAAACTAACTAAAGCCCAAATAATTAAATGCAAAATTTGTCAAAATTGGTTATTTCAAAATTTTTTTAAGTTATTTACAACTCCTGCTCGTTATTGATCTAAATGTTTTTCAAAATTAATAAAAACTTAGTTAATTTAGCGATTGTCTGCAATTAAATTTTTAAGGGTTTCAAATTTAATAAACTTTTTAGTTGATTTAAATGAATACCTTGCTGAAGGGATTTTGAGTGAATAACCAGTTGTGTCAAGTTACATTTCAAGTTGATTCTACTGAAATAATTTTTTGAGTGTTCTTTCTATATCAGATCAAGACTATATGTATTTGTAATCATAAATATTAAAGAACTTCGTGCCTTTTTTAAATCGACGATATGAAATGTTTAAGAGATAAATAAAGAAAATTTTCTTGAGTACTTTTTTCTACTAAACATTTTTTAATACCATCATCGTCTACCTCCAATTTAAATGGTTGCTTGCAAAACGCTTTAAAGTTAAAGACATCTTGAAATTTTATTTTTTTACGGAGAATAAGATTGTTTACACAATTTTCATCTTTAAAAAAATTGTTCATGTTTTTGCATTTTCCAATTGATTTTGTTTAATGCGCTTTTTGTAATTTTATTTTAAGGTAACTTATGGCAAAACGTCCAAACTAAACGTTTTTTTTAAACGTTACTTAATCTGCTATAGAGGTGTAAAAAGGGTTTTTTGAAAATCCTAAAGTTTGAAAAGACAAAAAACATGAGTAAAAATCTTGCAATGTAAAAAAGTGGTGTTTACACTGCATTTAATATGAGTCTATTGGCCCAGTTTTGCGACGAGGGCAAAAAAGTAAATTTTTCACCTTTTCGGTACTTTTTTGAACTGTTTGGGATTATGAATCTACTAATGTGGTATAAAGAACTATTGACCCAGGTTAATGTCGAAAGTCAAGTAAGTGAGCAAAAAGTACTTCCTTGATTCACATTTTCGGTACTTTTAAATTTTTTAAGTTTATAAGTCTACAAATAAGAAGTTAAGTGTAATTGGACCAAATTGAGGTCAAAAGCTAACTAAGGGGGGGAGAAGAAGTACTTTTTGAAAATTTTTGGTACTTTTTGCATTTTTTGAGATTAAAAGTCTGAGCTGTTGCTCCACGTAAATGAAAATGAATTTTTTTACTTTTTGTTACTTCTTTGAGATTATGAGTCTACAAATAAGAAATTTAAAAAAGATTTACCCATATTGAGGTCGACAGCCAAGTATTCAGACAAAATGATTCCTTTCACATTTTCGGTACATTTTGCGTTTTTTGGCATTAAAAATAAAATATTAGATGCAAATTTAACTTTCAAATGTTTATAGAACTTCTTCGCATTTAAGCTTATCTAATGGTTACGGCATTTACATTTTTTTTAAATTTAAAATTTTTAGTTTAAATTTTAAAATTAAAGACCTAAAAATCGCAATCTAAATTGTAGAAGCCTATAAAAGAAAATGTTTTTCTATTTATTTTCAATTTTAAACAAATTTATTTTTAATCCCTTCTTAGTAATATTTTCACATTAATTTGATAATCGTTGTGGTTGCATTTATTATTAAATGCAGATGAGAAATTTTATCTTCATTTAACAATTACTCAAAACGATATGATCATTTCTGTTGCAAAAAAAAAATATTTAAATGTAGGACCTAAATTGCTAAATAAACTTTTAGTGGTTAAATACTGTGTGCAGTTTTTACTAATTATCAACATCAAAAGAAACAAAAATTGGCAATTAGTACTTTTTTAGTACACAAAATTAATTAAAAGGCTTTTTGAAAAAAGTGCGTATTATTCATATTAAAAATAATTTAAAATGCAATTTGGTTTAATGATTAAAGTCTAATAGCTAAGAAATAAGATCTAATTGAAAGACTATCTTCTTTTTAAATTTTTTAAATTAAATTTTTTTAATTAAATTTTAATTAATTTTTTTTCTAAAAACACATTACTGATTTTTAATTTCAATTCTCTTGCAGGTCTACCTATAATGTCCTTTGCTTCAGTAGTCATGGCTTTTGACTGGTGTATTTTTAAAGAAAAAAGTTGTTTAAAGAATTAATTATTTAACAGTAATTGACTGATGTCAATCACTTAGTAAATATAACATGAACTGGAAGCTTTTACTAAAGTTATTAGCTTTAATGCAAATATTCAAGTTATCTGAGGTAAGTCTAAATTTTACTTCAATACAACATGAGTGTTAAACTTAAGTTTGTATGTTTTAACAAGCAATAAGCCTCAGTTAAGTTTATGTATTTTTTTAGAAAAGTGTATTAAATAAAGGGCGAGAGAAAGTGATTTTTTTTAAAAATACAATTAATTTAGGGGCTATATTAAACGAAGAAAATAATCCTAAAAATTTAAGAAGCATTTGGCTGTGCCGAATCATATATACACTTTACAAAGGCCATTCGAAACCCCGAACGTTTTTTTTACTTTTATTCGATTTGTTTTTATTTAGAAAATTTTTCTAGTTTTTATATAGAGGTCGGTGTCATATTTTAGCCCTCTTAGGGTGACTTCCCTAATTTGTATGGCGATCCCCTTAGAGGGTAGAAATAGGGGTCAAGTATGTTCTAGGAATATGTTTTCGAGGGAAGATATTGTTTCAAGTTTTGTTTGGCAACCCTGTAAGGGGCTGGTGATAGGGTGGGAGCAACTCCGGGGCAGCTGTAGGGGTTCTTATTTACAAAATTTAAAGAAGAAAACAGAGGTAGTTTTGGTTTTTGGCTATCGATGTTTTGCTGATATTTTTGATAGTTAGATACCACTTTCGTGGTATCTATGAGACATCAGGTGGCTTCAAAATTGGTTTCAACCATAACACGAACCGACGAACATTACTAAATCAAATTCCCTATCTATAAGGACAAAGAAAATATACTTTATGGGGCCGCAGATTGATATTTAAGAAATTATGAATGGAATGAAAAACGTATATATACCCTTATCAATTATGTAATAGCTTAAACAAAATTACTTTACAAGTCTTATTTTACCAGTCTATGTACTTAAGCATATTTTTGTACCAGGTGCGGCTTCAGCTAAGGGAAGCGTTATATAAAATTTACATTAAAGTTTTGAAAGTAAAGAAACAAATATTTTTAATTAATATTTTTGGGCAGAGATAAATACTTACTTTCCCCTCCCTTTGACCCGCACCTCGTACTTATCTCTTTCTTGCATCAGACAGAAAAAAACATTGACCAAATTAAAATATCCAGAAATAATCATTTCTACTGTAAAAAACTTACAACAAGAAAACTAATTTATATGATGCATTAAATCGTTTTAAACTTTTAATGTCTGGTTCTTGTTCTTGCGCTAATGAACTTTTCTTCTTTTGTCTCGTTTTTGTCATCAACATCATCTGCAGCAGCTAGACATTTATTTTACTGAAATCTCCTAAAACTAAAAAAGACCTTAAATTTATAAAAAAAAAAACATTGCTTTTGCTAATCTTTAAAAAAAAATTACCGAATACAGATTTCGAATGTCTGTGCAATATTTTTCCTTAAACAAATCCTTTTAAATAAAAATGCAAAAACAAAGCAGAAAAAGAGCTGAATAAGAAGGCATTTGTAATCGAGTGTGTTGAATTTTTCTTGGCCAACTTTTTTAAAGATTTTTTTGTCAATATCGCATTATTTATATACAAAAAATTTTAACATTAAATATTTTGACCCTAAGAGTAAAAAGAGGCATAAAAAAGGGTTAAAAATATATATATAGATCCTTTATAGTTCCATTTTGTATTTTCCAAGGCACTAAAGACAGCAGCTAATTCAAATTGCGTTCGACAAATAAACACGCTTTTAATACTTTTTGTAAATTTTGGATCCTTAGTGGTAGAAAAGAGGATACAAATTTTTTTTGGGTTTTTTGTACATGAATGTCCTACGGCCAGGGCTCAGTCGATCCTTAAAGACTCCCGAAAACATTAAACTGGTTAAAAACAGTTTAGGTGAAAATCCGCGACTTTCAGTACGGAAAAGAGCAGTCGACCTGGGACTTCCAAAAGCGATTATTTATAAAATTTTAAAAAAGGATCTGAATTTACATCCTTTTAAAATGAAAATCGTTCAAGAACTAAAATTGAACGAATGATTTACGCAAAAATTTTTGTGAAACAATTTTGGAGCATTTTTGCATTGTAAAACCTCATTTTAGGAGCAACGAGGCTAATTTTCACTTAAACGGCCACGTCAGCAAGCAAAACTGCCTTTACTGGTCTCCAAGAACCCGCAAGTTTAGGTTGAAACATTAAAAACCATTGCATTGCCCCAGGATAATTGTTTGGTGTGCCTTGTCCACGCATTAGTGGTTAGACGATTTTTTGTGAAAATTCTCTAGGCCAGGTGACAAATGTCAACGGTGAAAACTATCGGCGCATGATTACGAAATTCTTTTTGCCAAACCTGCCAGCTCATCCATCGTACTCTTTACACACGTGATTTTAACAGGATGGAGCGACTGCTTCGATAAATTTGCTTTGGGGAAATTTTCCCCAAAAACAGATCAGTCACTTTGGGGGCCACCGTGGTCGCCCGACCTAAGCTCCATGGAATTTTTTTATGGGGATTCTTCAAAGAGAGGTTTTATAATTACAATCCCCAATCTCTTGTGGCTTCAAAGAAAAATATTTGTCGAGAAATTATCTTAATTGAACTAAGTTCACTGCAGAACACAAGGCTCCGTTTTGAACAGTGTGTTTACCTCAACGAAAGACATATGGATGACATACTCTTTAAAAAGTTTTGGCCGCATTTCCGTTTATCGTTCAATGCTCTTAGTAAAACTTTGTTTCAGTTATTACGTTTTTTATTTAAGTTTAAAAATATAAATATGTCACCAGACACCCTGTTATAACAAAACAACATTAAAAACATTTGTTTAAAAATATGTAAAATGAAGCTAATATTATTATGGGATGATTCGCCTTAAAGTAGAAAATGCGGGATTTAGATTTGTTGAACCTTATGATACTTTAAAAAGGAGTCATCTTATGTTAATTTTAACATTGAAAATGGATACATTATTAAAAAACTTTTTTCTTTGGGTCTTAGTGCGTTGTAATTGAAAAAAGTTAACATCACTTTTTTATGCAGTAAAATTTAACTATTTAGAAAGTAAGTGTAACTCTTAGGAGATCAAATATTTGTTACGTTAAAAGACATTAATACAAAACTTAAATTAAAAAAAATTTAAATACAAATTTTAAATTTAAAATAGATTTGAAATACTCATTTTTTTTAAAATTTCGTTTAAAGAATTTACTTTTAATGCATATGCTTAAAGTATGTAACTATCTGGTGACAGGGCCCACTATTACGGGAATATTAAGGCGACTTAGAAAAATTTGCCCTTTTCATTTCATTTTTGTCTTTAAACGTGAGAATGTCAAAAAAAATAAAAATTTCATACAGAATTAAATATTTGTAAAAGTGAATGTCAAATTTATTATAATCAGCTGGGCTCTTAATATTACCATTATGAGTGTACCCTGAGCTTAACGTAAAATTGTAAGTCGCCACCTGTTTCTAATTTTTTACATTTGTAATTTCTAAAGCTATATTTACACTACCTGAGTTGTCATCTGAGTTTCATAACTGAGACTTATTTTTATAGTGTAATAACATGTCTATTTTCATTTGTTTATATTTTTGTCTAACCTCAGTTGAAAATAGAACGTTTTTTATTTTAAAATTATTTAACGTCTGAATTTAAGTTTTTAAAAGTAACCGGATTAAATGCTTGTTTTTGTATTGCCATACACTTTGTACCAGTTTAACAACTTTTAGAATTAGCGGACTTATTATAATTTCTTAGATGTAATGTTATACTTAAAATAAAAAAAATTGTTTTTTGACACTCATAAAAATTTAAATTTATTTTTTTGACACTCAACTCAGATAAGAACTTAGGTAGTGTAAATATAACTTAAGGCCTAGGAAAAAACTTCCATTAATAATTTTAAAAAAATTTTTAACTTTAAATATAGACTTTTTCCTTAAATAGTAAAGTGCAATTGAATTTATTTTAAGGCATTTGTATTCGTTTGTAGTCCAGCATGCGCTTAAAACTTAAAGATAATGGTAAATTTTTCACATGGAAAAACTCTCACGTCGCATATATTTAAAATTTTAGACACATGTCATTGCCACAGAAATTGTAGTTTTATATATAAAACATATTTGGTTTTATTTAAAAAAAAGTGTCACGCTGTCTGTCATCATAAGTGCCAAAATTTTTTGTGTTTTTTCAGTCAATAAAACAGCGTTTACAATATGTAAATAAAACAGTAAATAAAAGAGACAAATTTTTTGATTAAGTTTTTTGTTTAAATTTTATTTAAACTTTGGTTTTTTAAACAAACTATTGTTATTTTCCCTAAGGTTTTTTTTTGTTATAACTGAACTTGAAATTTTTGAAATTCTCATGAAATCATGCGGAAATAATTGCCTTCAATTTGAAGGTTGCTAAATGCTGCCGATTAAAGATATGCGTATGGATGTAAGTAAATGATGAGACTCATTTTGTTTAAATCTAATTATATCGATTGTGAAAATAAATGAAGTCAGATAACTTTAGAATTAGTTTGTCGAAAGGCTAAATGTAGCAGAATTTACAAAATAATTGTGTATTGAAATCAAATTTTTTGATTAAAGCAAAAACTATATAAATTAGTTAATATATGATGGTTTAAAATTAAAAAAATAACTTTTAGCTAAACATAAAAATTGAGAAATGTATTTTAAATAATCGTTTTTAAAGGTTAAACTACCAAAAAAGCTTAACTAATTTTTAACTTATCTAAACTAAAAATACTTCTAAAAACCAAACTCTTGTATGTAGGAGACAATTTTTTTTTTTATTAATTATGGTGCTTTAGCGTAAATGTGCAATTATATGTGATATAACAATATCCACAGAAAACAGCTGTTTAAACGAAACTTATGGGCAACACTGTGTCTGATTACCAAATTAAATTTTGGTTTTTATGGCAACCGTTATGGTTATGGCGTTATGGCAAGTCACGTAGTAAAATTTAACCTTAAAAAGCTCTAATAAAAAAAAAATAGGATTTTACTATGGGTTATGGCATCCAGATTCGTAGTTCAAAATAAAAAGGGAACATGCAAAACAATTTCTTGTGACAGGGTATATCATTTCTTAAGTTTGTTGCGTTCCTGTTTCGCAATAATGCAAATTTTTATATAAATTCTTATGAGCACAGTCACAAACATAGAAAAACTATAAAGACAAAGTGTATGTTATGGTGAAAATGGAAAACGCATCTAAGACAAACATATTTTTGCATATGCAAAACAGAAATAGATTTTAAAAATAGGCAGTTTTATTACGATTTAGAACTTAAATTATAAACAGATGGAAACTATAGTAAAATGCACACATATGTATATGAGAGATAATGGAGAAAAAAAGTTTAGGTGCAATATTTGGTTTTGCCAAGTGTTAAGTATCCTTTAGCTAAATGTGCTTTAAAAAAGAAAGTTTTTCTATGTGTACAAAATAATTTCAAATATTGGGGGTTGTCATGGAAACCGATAGTTGTCGGAATCGGAATTTAAAAGGGCGTCCTTTGAGAAACGTGTTTTAAGTATTGTAAAAACAGATTCAATTAAGACTATGTAGTCCTCGATGCGGCAGTATATTTCGACATCTTCAAAATGATTTTTTCTTTCAAATCTAGACTATTTAATTAAAATTTCCATACCAACGCAAATATATTTTGCCTCTTCAAAAATAGTTTAAATTCTGTTTGAGCTTTTTTCCTTTTAGTCTTAAGACACTTTATCAGGGTTTTTATAAGAGATGATCCTTTTTGTAAATCTATATCCTGCTTTTGGGGAATAACACTAAGCGATTGTGTCATAGTAAGTATATCATTTAGAATATGTAATTCGCAAATTAATTTAAAAGAAATTCTTTGATCATCTCTTAATAACAAGGCTTTTGAAGACGTATCCATATTTTTTCACTCGAGTACCTTCTACAATTCCTCTATTATGTGCTTTATTTTTACTGCAAACTGTAAAATTGAATCGATCTGACCATCGTGTTTCGCATAATGGAGGCAACCTTGTGCCTAGATATTTCAGAAAAACTGCATTACGCATAGGACAATGTTGTTTAAAACATAAATTTGCTGGTTTCTTTAACAAACGACACAACTTCCTGTATTATTGGTACCTTGTTGCCTTTCGATATTGGGTGGTTAAGTCTATGGGAATAGAAAGGCATTTGTTTTGCATTTTTTGCGGTTTCTTGTACTTTTTTACCTGCTCCATTTTCTGCCATCATTAAAGGACACCCGTCAGTTACAATCCCTACACAATTTTCACAATCAAGACCAACGTTTTTCAAAACTCTTAATCCCCCTTAATCCGCGCCTGTTCTAATTAATGTATTGTATATGGCAATAGTTTAAGAAATTAAGGCACAAAACATCTCCTTCACTTAATAAATTTCTAAAACTGCGTTTACGAAGTATAGCGAGCTACGTGCTAGTGTATAATAAATTTACTAAGAGGACCAATAGTTTAATAAAAATTTATTGTTTATTGTCTTGACAAATTTTAAAGATCATTTACCAATTGATTCAATGCAAGGAAAAACTTAACAACGTTGTTGATAAAACGGGAAAATGAGAGGGGAAACAAAAACTGGTGAAATTCGTGGAGTTTAACTTTAAAGGGGAAAAGTTTGTTAGCACTTTAAGATCAAGCTGTTGTAGAACAAGAGCCAACAATTCATATAAAGAATAATGTTTTATAAGAGTGAAGCAAACTTAAACAAGACAATGAATCTATTTACAATATCTACATAAGTATAATTTGAGCAAGGCACAGTACAACGATACAAATTTTAAGCAATTTTGGATTTTAAAATAGTTTTTTAGATTACATTTTTTGCAAAACTTCGTTATAAAAATATTCGTATAAAGATTTTGAAATCAATTGCATAGGTAACTAGTAGTAAATTTATATTTTTTAATACGATTATTTCAAAAATCAATAAATGGAGCGGAGGGAGGGTGACGCCGTTGAAATTATCGATTGTGCGGATTTGTTTGTTACGATGTCGCAGTGGTCGAGTAATGATCGCGCGTTCGCTGTGGAGACATTTTTTAAGAGCAATGATTCTTATTTAATTGCTCATCGACAGTATTGTTCAAAGTTCGGTATTTGGCGAATACATGATGGAACGAGTCTTAATTTAATTAGTTCGTGGATGCAAAGATTTCGCGCGGCTGCTTCGGCTATGAATGCCCCACGGCCAAGGCCCAGTCGATCTTCAAGGACTCCTGAAAACATTGAACTGGTTGAAAAGAGCAGCCTCACTGGGACTTCAAAGAGCAATTATTCAAAAAGTTTTAAAAAAGGATTCCAAGTTCCGTCCTTTTAAAAACTAATATCGTTCAAGAACTGAAAGAAAGTGACTCTGATTTATGAAAAAAAATTTTGTAAAGCGAGGTTGGAGTATTTTCGTACTTTAAATGCTTATTAGGACCAACGACGCAAACCGCAAACCTCGATTGAAACATCAAACGCCATTCCATTCTCCCAAGGTAACTGTTGGGTGTGCCTTATCCACGCATTAGATAATTAGACCGATTTTTTCCGAAAATTCTCTAGGCCAGGCGATGAATGACAACAGAGTAAATTATCGACGCATTATTACGGAATCCTTTTTTTCCAAAACTGAAAGCTCCTTCATCGTACTCTTCGCAAACATAGATTCAACAGAATGGGGTGACTCCACACACAGCCAGAGCTCTGACAAATTTGCTTTGGGAAAATTTCCCCCAAAAACTGATCAGTCGCTTTGGGGACATCCAATGGCCACCGAGGTCGCCCGATCCAACTCCCATGGTTTTTTATGGGGATTTTTCAAAGAGAGGGCTTATATTGGCAAACCCCAATATCTTCTGGCTTAAAAAGAAAATATTCATCGAGAAAACAGCTCAATTGAACCAAGTTTTCTGCAGCGTGTGGCGCAGAAGACAAGACTCCGTTTCGAATAGTGTAATCAACTCGAAGAAAGACACCTGGATAACATTCTCTTAAAAAAATATAGTCTGCGTTTTCATTCTATTGTTTAATGCTCTTAATAAAACTTTTTCCCAATAATCACGTTTTTTAATTCAAAATATAAATTTGCCGCCAGACACCCTCTATATTCGTAACAGTTTTTATTAAAAGTATTTTTTAAGATTCTTTAATCTTTTAATAAATGCCCGAGAATGAAATGTGCATATGCTCTTAAAAAATTTTTAAATTATATTTAAGAAAAAGCTACTCGTTTTATAATCAAATACTTTTGCTGGCATCCCAAACCGCAACACTGTGCTGAATAGCAGGGAACCCATCCATTAAATTCATAGACTAAAGGTATCATATCACTTTGGTTCAAGTTGACTTGATATAAACAAATCCAACAAGAAATAAAAGAAAAACATACTTGAAAAACAAAAAGATACTTTTAACATGTTAAAGAAAACATTGACATCTTTACGACACCGCCAAAAAACCACAAGACAATGAAATGGCAAAAAATATTTAAAAAGGTAAAATAAAAACACAGGGATACATTTATAGAATGGGATGGGTGATGATTGGATAGTGAACCAAATAAACATTATAAAGTTCACAATAAATCCACTTATAGGAAACACATTAATGTACAAATTATTGTTGTTGCAACCAACTCATTGTAACATACATATCAAATGTACATTTGATAGGCAAAGAGTATGAGAAACGTGATGCATAAATCATGTTACTTTACATTAAAAAAAAAGATAGGGAAATGGTTTCTACAAATGAAAAAAAACTTCTCTCTTTTTCTTTCTTATTTTTATTTTAATTTTTTTTTTTTACAGAATAGTCATGTACAATTGGCTAAACAGCGCATGAAAACGGAAGTTAATGCTTCAGTAGGTCATTTACCGTCGCCAACAACATTAGCGGTGGCCGCACCAGCGACACACATCTCTTATTCTAGTGCACACCCTTTTTATCAACATAATTATAATGTTAACAAAAGACCTAAACAACATCATGTTACATCACCTTTACCACCACCTCTACCACAAAAGCGTTCATCATACCACCGTTGGTTTAGAAATGACCAAAGACCCCAACGCCGTTACTATCGCCTACATCATCGTCGTCCACGTTATAAATGGGTGCCGCGCCGGCACCATCATCAACAGTTTACCCCTTGGACAGCTTGGTCACCCTGTTCACCACAGTGTATACAGCGCCGAGAGCGTTATTGTAAAACCAAACGGAAATGTGGTCATACCAGGCATATAGAGGAACGGAAATGTTGGCGGTAAGTGAATTTATAGTTCTGTATTTGTGGTTATTGAATCCGAACGGAAAAAAATAGGTCGACATTTGTAGCACCCTAAAAAACTTATATTTTGAATCCAAGACTAATATTCAATTCAATCGATTAAATCATGTCCGTTCGTCCGCCTAGTTGGATGTTCATGTACTGTAGGTACACTATATCACCAACCCCTTAACCAAATATCCTCCCGGACTATCGATTGAAATTGTCTTAAAAATTTTAAGTAAATTTTCCAATATCATACCAAAGCTCCCACATAAGTCCTGCTTTTGGAAATCATATTTGACCCTTCAGCTGCGAAAGGATATTATTATTGGGATATAATTACGGGCACATGCGATTTTTCATTTTGAAAAAAATAAAGCGTTCCAAAATCGAAGTAAAATTCTTTTTCAAACAGAAGTGACCCAACGAAATTGTTTGAAGATTGGCCCATTATTAGCATTTATATCCTGTCCGCGTCGTTAGGGTCTTAGGTTCTCGCAAACAGGCTTGTCTCTACAAGCGGGTCCTGTCTTTTCAAACCATAAGAATTCCCTGACCTTACCCAACTTCAATATTCTTAGCCGATCCCCTCCTTTTATGAAAGAAATTGTCACCACCCTTCCCACCCCACTCCTTCTCCTTTTATGTAGAAATAAAAAGTGTATGACCCCAAATTTACTAGAAATAGTTTTAAATAATATTTAATTTCAAATTTATTAAAAATATCTTTAAAGTTCTAATTGTGGTGAAACAATAATATCACAAAAAAGGTCTAATCCTTGACATAGAAAATTGCACTTTTAACCTTTAAAAAGAGAAGCAGTTGTTCCGTTTGGACAAAGAAAATTCTAAAAATAGTTTTATTCAGTCATCTTTTAGAAGTTTATTGTTTAAGGAATTTAGTCAGAGCAAGACATTATTTATTTTTGATTTGGTTTTGTGCAAGCAGCCATTTATCTTCTTAAAAAATAATTCTGTAATAAACTATAATTTATGGCTGATTGGACATACCAATGCGGCATAACTAAAAAAAGGCCCACTTTGCACGGCATAAGCTACATTGTTGTGTTTAGAGTACTTTTAGTTAATGATCACTCTTGTAAAATCATAATTTGAAAAAGCAGCAGCAGCAAAAAAAAAAAACACCAAAAAGAAATAAAAATAATTTTAATGCAAATGTGACCCAAATTAAAGTTAAGGAACAGCATTGTAAGCCACCTACAATTTTAGTTGTTTTTAAAATTAATGTATGTATTTCCATACGAACTAAAATAATTCATTTGCAACAACAATATATCAAGATATATTTAAGTTACACAAATACAAAAATTTGTCTAAACTTTTAATCCTTTAACATTTGTAGATGTCATTCCGCTTGGGCAGCAACGTCAAGCAGTCTACCGCCACATGCTGTCAAAGAGCAACAACTACAACAACATATTAGCAGTGCGCCACCAACAATTGTTATCAATGCAGCTGCGGCAGCCGCCTCTGCACCAGTTTCATCAACAAGTGCAATCGCACAACCAGAATCTCAACATCAGCAAGAGCATCATCATGATGAAGAACCCACGCCAGTAATAAAATTACCCACTGAGTTGAACAACATACATCATCCTGTAACACTTCATCCACATGATGACAATGACGATCTAGACAACGAACATTATGAAACATCACATTTCAAAGATAACACCAGCGATCATTATGATAATGATGAAGAACACAGTGCCGAGACAGACTTTTATGTTATAAAATTTAAGAAAAAACCAAACTCTCATCATAAACGGAAGCCTCAATTGAATGAATTTGAGGATTATTTAGATTATGATGAAGTCAGTGGAAGTAGTGGTAGAGGTTTAAATTCCAAAGAACAAATGCAAGATGATCTTAAAAATTTAGACTTTTTAGAGCCCTCGAGTAGTGAAGTAAAGGCTATTCGTAATTATAAATTTCCAGAAGCTTCATCAAATCATATACGCTCCGCAAGACGCAGAGAAGAGCGCAAGAGATATAGAAATCATCAGGAGAAAAGAAAAAATCCAAAACGAAATCTTAGAGGTTCTGTTGGTGTATACGATGATGGTGCCATTGAGGGTGATGTGTTTCAGTATGAAGATTTTGACGTTGATATAAATCGTAGTGAGCATCAATACGGTGATATCTCCTATGAGGATCCCGCTGAAAATGAGGAGGCAGGTTATTCGCATATATCCCCTTCAAAAGAGAAGGCAACACCAGAACACTTAATACCTAAACATCGGCGTATATATTCAAAATGGAGTAGGTGGACAAAATGTTCGCCAAAATGTACAACAAGAAGATATAAGTGAGTAGAGATTTATAGTTTTCCAGCATATGTTTCTTTAAATTAAAATAATTCTTTAATGTTTTCAACGAAAATTGTTATTTTTTTTTTGTTTCCACAGAAAATGCCGCGTTCGCGAGCAATGCGGGCGCGAAGTCTTGCGTGAAATTGCCTATTGCTATACTGAGGGCAGCTTTTGTCAACAATGGCTGCAGGCCCAAGTACAAAAGTCACCCTCATATGATTTGATGCCGGTGGCAACGCGTCGCCGCGACACAAGTGATGATGGTGGAACGCTGTCCAATGCAATTGGTGGTACCCTTAGTGACTTTATCATGAATGGCAAGGGTTATCGTGGCCCTGAATATACACCGCTGAAATTAAAATGTGGAATTGCATCCATTCGAAGTAATAAACGTAACATGTATAATATGTTGAAAATTATTGGTGGCAAAGCGGCACGCAAGGGTGAATGGCCGTGGCAAGTGGCGATATTCAATCGTTATAAGGTAAGATTAAGAAACAATTAAGAAAGCTATGCTTAATCAGTCACACCTGAATTAATTATATTCTATCAGACCATTCATTTTATATAACGTCAGCAACTCTTCTTCTAAAAGAAGGTCTTTTATGGGCCCACGGATAACTATAGAGCGAACTTTGAAAATTGTGTAGCGTCATTTCTTAAAAAAAAGATTTGTGCATGTGTTAAATAGACCTAAAACTACTTTATATGTATATTTGCAGCATATGTTTAATGTGATTTCCGGAAAAAGAACTTAAATGGGTACCCTGGTAAATTATGGTTCAACAGTTTTCCAGGCTAACGCTCTACGGGAGATAGGGTCAATGATGGACCAATGTTAACTAAATTTGGTAGGATCGTTTCTGTTAAAAAAAGGAATAGCGTTAATTACTGATTGCTTGGCTAACTGATTTATCACCGTACAACTTTATTTAAGTAGTAAAGCTAGAAAAATTTGAAGTGCGGGTATCTCTTCCAAAGTATAGATCCACTACGGATGGATTCTACTAGGGATAAATAGGATCCTTTATTCGTTAAAATGGATAAAAATGGAAAAATTATAGAACATTAAAACAAAATAAAATGTTTTTGCAACTTTTTCGAAATTTTAGGTCCAAAGGGATAAAATTTATTTCTTTGCCCCTTTTTAGGTAAGTTTTTTACACGACTACACAAGCAATGATTAAAAATTATTAAAATTACGTTTGACAGATTAAAAAAAATTTATTACGTTTTTGCCTAAGGGGTAATATAATGTAAAGATTATATATTGGTGCTTTAAGGGTATTTTTTGTACGTTCTAGGCCAATAAAGAAGCATTCAAAAAATAAATATACAAATACGCTTTGGACAAAGAGCCCTTTTTTAGGATTTTTAGTATAGAACTATGAAGTTAAAGACAATTAATCCATATTGAGGTCGAAAGTCAACAACTAAGTGGACAAAAGTACTTTTTAAAATTTTTCGTTCTGTAAGCAATTTTGAAAATGTTGAGTCTAGAAATATGAAATTAAGGACTTTTGAATCAGACAAAAGTCAAAATTCACTAAGTAGATAAAAAGTAATTTTTACATTTTTGGCACTTTTAGCTTTTTTTTGGGATTATGAGTGCAGAATGATGAAATTATAATTATTAACCCGAATTTAGGTTAAAGTCAACTAAGCGGAAAAAAAGGTACTTCTTTTATATTTTTTTTAACTTTTTTGCAATTTTTGGGATTTTGATTTTAAAATAATAATATCGGGGATTATTGGTCAATTAGATGCCAAAGGTCAACTAAGCAGACAAAAAATACTTCTTTTACATTTGGGTACTTTTTTGCAACTTTTGAGATTCCAGAAAACAACATTTAACAGTTTTGACTCAGATTAAGGTTGTTAGTCAATTAAGTGTCACAAAATACTTTGGGTCTTATTCATAAACGTACAATAGTGTTTATTAAAGGCTTATTTGACAATTACTCCATATATACTTGTCAAATAAGCCTTTAATAAACACTATTGTACGTTTATGAATAAGACCCTTTATTTTTAATAGGATTAAAGTCGAAAGTCTAGCCGACTAGTGGGTAGAGCGTGCTGTTTTTACTCTTGGGTGTTTTTGCTAGTTTTGATATTATGAGTCTAGAAATTGGAAATTAAGAACTATTAACTCTTTTTACGCTTTTTTGCTTTTTGAGATTACGAGTAACTATATAAATGTGTTATTGAAATAGAAAACTAGACATTCTGTATTAATATTTAGGGGATTCACAAGGTGTCCTATTATGTCCTATTGTCATATTGCTATAAAATTTCACAATGGTTTTGTTGTCTTTCATAGTTCTTTAAAAGTACCACGTCGTTTAATATACTTATTAAATTATCACAACAACTCCACTTACACCTGCGCCGAGTGTCCAATAGTTGGTAAAGGTTGTTAAACCATTGTCAAAATGTTATGACAATATGACAATAGGACAAATAGAGCACCTTGTGAATCCCCTAATTGTATAAAAAGTCATGCAAATCCATTTTTTTAGATTAAAAAACTATTTCTCATTTTGTTTTTGTTTAAAACTACTCCTAGAAAGTAAAGGGTTAATTGCGATTAAAAATTTCAATATGTTTTACATATACTGTTCTCTAAGAAAAAAAATGATTTATTTAAGGGTTCTAAACCTTTTGTTCTTTACTTTCAGGAAGCCTTTTGCGGTGGTACTTTAATAGCGCCTCAATGGGTGTTAACGGCAGCTCACTGTGTGCGCAAGGTTTTGTATGTGCGCATTGGAGAGCACAATTTAGACTATAAAGATGGTACCGAGTTACAGGTGAAGGTATTGAAAAGTTTTAAGCATCCCAACTTTGACAAGAAAACTGTGGACAGTGATGTGGCTTTATTAAAGTAAGCAAAGACTATAAAAGCTTTAAACCAAAAATTTTTATATATAAATTCTTGACGCTTTCCTTTTAGACTTCCCAAACCTATTAACGGCACTAACTGGATAGGCTTCTCCTGCCTACCCAGACCCTATCAACCCTTGCCCAAGAATATGGATTGCACAGTTATCGGTTGGGGTAAACGACGTAATCGTGATGTAGCAGGTACCAGTGTGCTGCATCAAGCCGAAGTACCCATTATACCCATGGACAATTGTCGTTCGGTATATCACGATTACACCATAACTAAAAATATGTTTTGTGCTGGTCACAAACGAGGAAGAATCGATACTTGTGCCGGAGACTCGGGAGGTCCTCTACTGTGTCGTGATACCACCAAACCCAATCACCCTTGGACCATATTTGGTATAACATCATTTGGTGATGGTTGTGCGAAACGTAATAAATTCGGTATTTATGCCAAAGTACCCAATTATGTTGACTGGGTATGGTCGGTAGTGAATTGTAATGGAAATTGTAAAATGCATCAACGTTCGACATAAATAAAGGAAAATATGTGAAAAAAATAAATCATTAACTAACAATACCCATGTAGTTAAACGTATGGTAGGACTTTTGTGTGTAAGTGTAGTAAGTAGTTTTAAGATGATTTATTATTTGTATTGTATGTTTTTGTGTGAGGTTTTTAATCCTTCTGTCAAACAACAAGAAAAATATATGGCGGAAAAAAAGTTAATTCTTAAGTAGTAAAATACAAAAATGACATGAAGTTAAGTTGCAATGGGGGCGATAAGCGGCAGACTACAGAAGAAAATTAGGTTGCTTGGATTGTTTTTTTTTTATTAATAGGAATTAAAATAAGAATTTTTAAGTTTCAATTCAAATCAAATGCGACGATTTAGCCCCAGTAGTTATTTTCAAATTTTGAATGAAAAAAATCATGTAGAAGGAAACATCGGAAAGTCAGGGAAGTATACCATCTTGATGGTATTAAACTAGATTTTTTGAAAATTGAGAACTTTTTCAATTTGTGATTTTTAATGTTTTTTTTTAAATACAATAATTAGTTGTGTTCAATAACTTTCCAGTAATTACTAGCAACGAGAGAGTAAAAAGAAATATTTTCAAAATTGCTCTCAAAAATATTTAAAAGTAAATGAACACTTTTACAGTCAAAACTTGCAAGCAAATGTATTTTGTTATTGTAAACTTATAAAAATTTAAAACTTAAATTTTTTTTCAAAGCATGACAAAACACTGTTTGAATAATTTCTGATAGTAAAATTTTTACTAGTAGAAATTATCACAAACATTTTTGTTTTTAAACATCTTACGCTCTTTTTTGGTTCTCTAGCTGGTAATGTTTTGTGTACGTAAACACTTACTAGTAATAATTATCGAAAATTAGTGATAATTTTCTGTAAATGAACACACCTATTGTTATATGTTTCATTAATATAAAATGAAAATAAAATACGATTATAATAATCGATTTTTTATTTTTATAAAAATTAGAAAATAGTAATTATTTCTGCAAAAAAGTCAAAAAGTTATTATTATTTTTGACAAAAAAAATATTATAAAAATTAAAAAATAAAAATTAGTTCTTTTGGCATAATTATTATAACCCCTGTTATAAACACATGTAAATGTTTTAACTATGCGAGTAATTAAGTTGGGTAAACTTTTCGTTTTTTTATTTAAAAATTAAGTTTTTTTCGCCATTGAAATCGCCGGTCTTTTCAATTTGATAAACAACTTCGTCTGCAACCGATCACAAAAAATTAAATTTGGTTTTGCATATTTTAAGATTTTTTGTTGTAACTTATTTGCTTTTTGTTGCATGTCGTAATAATAATAATATTATTTATCACTATATTATTTTAAAAAACTAATCAAAATATTTATAAGATTTTACGAAAAAAAATATGTTTAATTTTTGTAAGGCATGTAATTTATTATTAAATAATAATCTTAATTTTAAAATTATGCTGAAGAGGCTGTGAATAATTTTTTGTCAAATAAAAAATATTTTTCAAAAGAATTTAGCATTTTATTAAACAAATTCAAAAAAAAGAAGAACTATAGGCATTATCAGTTTAAAAGCTTGCGGTTAAGTCAAGTAAACTTTAGAGCCTAACTCTGGCTTAGCTGATGATGATTATGACTTATTTGTGATTTTCTTTTGAAAGTTTTTTTAATATATAAACTAAGTAATCAAATAAAAAAAATATAGAAAAACAATAAAAAGAAGAATTAGATAAAATTAATTTAAAGATCTCAAAACTGGAAGTATCGGCTTGTTAGTATATTTGAAATTATTTTCGTTTTCATTAAAAAAACTAAAATTAAAAAAGAAAATTTGTAAATAAAAATAGAAAACTTACCCTTAACGGCTAAAAAATTATTTTCATCTAAAGAAATAAAAAGATATTAATATATTAATATATTTTTACTAATACAGAGTTTGTACAATAAATGATTGTAGGAAGAAACTTATTTTAAGCATTATTTTATTAAGAAGAAAAAGTAATTACTTTACTTAAAGCATTTAAAAAAAAAGTTTAATTAGGCGTTTTTAAATTTATTTCAAAAGATTTCTAATTTGAACCGTGTTAAAGCAGCTGTATTATTTATATCAAAAATTTTTAAAACAAAAAGGTTCTCTACCAATTATTTGCACGGTACTGTTTAATATAAATTTTAGTTCTGTCATTCTAATACTAAACAGCTGAATCTCTCTTCATTAAAAACTGGCAATCAATTGTAAATTCAACCAGTGTAGAACATTTTTAAAAACGGGCATTTTCCATAATCCTTAGCTTTAAGCTGGACGAGAACAGGTCTAATTCCGAAAGGCCCAGTTTTTGTGCATGGCACAAAAATGACTGCCTTTGGTTTTTCTTTGCAATTTATAAAAATAAATACGTTTTTATAATTTAAACTTATTTATTGTAATGTAGGTATTGAACTATAAAATTTCCACCTAGTTTAATTTTTTATATGTATGTATATGAATAAATTTTTGTAGCATTTTATTTATTAAAAAAAAATTGTGTGTAAATAAACATTAATTATAAGAAAAAAGAATCAAATTAAATTCAAAGATTTATTTTAACAATTAAAAAAAAAACAATATGTAAACGAGCACTAAACAACAATTAAATAGTATAAAAATAAAACATAAGTTAACAAAGTTCAAAAACTTAATTAATTTCTTTAAAAACCTAAAAAAGAAAAACTTTACAAGGTAAAAGACTATGTGAGTTATAGTTTGTAAACATTAATAAACTAAAGAACAAGGACTTTCCCCCACTTTTTTATATAAAAGTAGGTGCATTTAAAAACAGGCCAAAAGTAAGAACGTCATTTCAGCTTAAATGAATTTTAAGCACCCATCTATCTATCCATCACCAACAAACAGTATTGGGACCAAAATACAGTGAACTCGCGGAAACGTGAACTAATTTTTACCAAGGGTGTTCATGTTTTCGAATTTGTTCACGTTTCTGATTGGATATTTTTTAATTATTTTCTAACGAATTTAATTTTTTTATCAATTTATTGTTACTAGTTCAAAAACATCAAAATCTAGTCAAAACTTAACAACGCTTTAACCCAAAAAGTCCAATTTAAAATTTTTAAAACCTAAGTTTTTTGGGTAATACATAATTGTCTTATTAATCTGACCACAAAAATCAACCTTTTGCAAATAAAACTATGTATATCACTTATAGATCCTTTTATTGCATAATTCGGGGACTCCCAAAACTAATAAAATTAATGTAAACAAAAAAAAAAACACTCAGAAAAAACTGTTCACGTTTTAAAGCTTTCAATGTTTGTTCACGTTTTAGAGTAGTTAATGTTAAATAAAAAGTGTTCACGTTTCTGGATGTTCACGATTCTGGATATTCACGTTTCCGCGAGTTCACTGTACATGTGTGCATATGTTTAACTGTACATACATACAAATATACGTATAAAAAACATTTTTATTTTAATATTTACAGTACGAAATAACTCGGCTAGATCAGATGTCTGAGCATATAAAAAAAAAGAATGTGAAGGGAAATATATTTAAAAAATTACATAAAAAAAGGTAAAAAACAAATTTTGTGAAAAAAAAGTTTAAAGTATATGTTGTTACGAAAATAAATGTAAACTTATAATAAAAAAAGTTGATAAAGTAAAAAATATAAAAATTAATAATTATTTTTTGATTTTTATTTTTTTAGCAGATATACATAAATATTATTTTTAAATTTTTATCAATATCAATTATGATACCAATAGTCGTTATTTTCTTAATTTTTATATTAATTTAAAATATAATAATTATATCTGGCAGAAAAATTTAAATCAAGAAATAATTATTATTATTTTAAAATCACTTGATTAAAAAAAATCTAGCCATACCATCAATATGGTGAACTTTACTTTACTTTCCTTGTACATGATTTTTTTCATTAAAAAATTCGAAATTAATTATAATTCAAGTTTCTAAAAAATGTATTTGATCTAAAGAAAAAAAATGTTTTTAGCTAATTTTTAATAAAAAAATGTGAAAAAGTTTTAAGATGATGATATATGTATATGTAAATAATATCTAAATTTTTTTTCTTTTCAATTTATATATTTTCAAGATCAGAAAGAAACAAAAAAAAAACTTTTTAGCTTTGTTTTTTTTACTTTAAAAATTATTAAGAGTAACGACTGTGTTATAAATTATATTATACATATGGAAAGCACACCTGCTCTTTAAACACTTCGATCTAAATGTGGAGTATAAATGGATAAATTGGGGAATTTCCCCCTTAAACAGAAGTTATTAATTTTTTTTTTCTTGCATTATTTTCCATATTTAAGTATTTTTGCTTTTCCATTTTTAAAAAAAAGAAGTGGTGTGTCGTGCATGTTTTATAATTTATAGACTAACTTTTTTATGTTTTTGTTCTGTCGTTGAGCCATTTGACGCCAAGATCCTAAGAATAGCTAAAAGTAACGCAAAATACCCCTAACAACATAAGATATAAATAATTAAATTAAGTAAAGAGAATACACATACTTAAAATAATGCTGCTGAAGGGGTCACAGTTTATGTTAAAAGCAATCAACTCCTTCTTTTTAAACTCCAACTGGTACCAAAAATGGGGAGGAATAAGTATTAAGAAGGAAAAAACCAAAAGCAATTAAATTATTGTGGGCTGTAGTTTACAAAACAAGATTTTTTTGGTGCTGCACATACTTGGCCCATTAGTTGAATGTTGTTATAACAACAAATAGAATAAATTTAAAATATCATACTTTAGGTCCAGTGGGTATAATATCAGGTACGCGTTCAAGCAGCACGATATTTGTAGAACAGGCGGCCGCAGAAGTGATAAAAGCATGACGTGCAAACTACTTAGGTCCGTTTCTTCGGTCCCTTAGTGATACCTAGGAAGGAGAAATTAAAAGAAAATAACAATTGCTCAGATTAGGAAGGAGAAAGATAAAAGAAAGTAACGATTGCTCAGACGAGATTAAGAAATATCGCGGTTAGCAATAGTCTCCCCGTAATGGATATTATTTTCGAACCATCCGCTGTCCCTGATATACGATGATAGACTAGATAGGCCAATGTTAGCCACATCCGACAAGGTATCCAGTCTGCCAGTGTCAAAGTGTCTGATCCAATTATCGTTCAGTGCGAGACAGAAGCACAAGAGGTGCTGGATACTTTCAGGCAGTACCAATTTACTGGCATGGCTGCCAAATCGATATTGGCCAGTAATTGCAACTGCGGTGTGTCTCAGTCTCCGTTTGATTTGGATAAAACCAGAAGAAATCGCTCTATTAGAAGATGCTTTTATTTTTGCAAATGACGGCCAATGTCAAATATGTTTTGACAGACAGGTGTAGAATACAAGTGAACAAGCCATGAAGCGATACACTCCCCGAGAACGCGGAATAATTGTGTCTATTTTTTGCGTAACAATTTGTTTGTGGTGTTGGCGCAGCGTGAATTCCGTCCCGATTCCCCGGTTGTACATCCCCGACTGCGCAAACACTGCGCTGTTTGGCCACCAACCTTGAAATGTATGGGACCATATGAGACGCTGCCAAGAGTGTCCGTTCTCGGAGCGCCCGTTCTGCCGAGAATATCGCCGTTGTTGACGAGGATGTTGAGCTGCCGCTAGAAACATCGACCAAAGGTCATGCCTCGCAAATTTTGGTCAGAGACCTGCGCATCTTCCCATACAAAATCCAGTCCTTGCATCAGTTGCTGCTTGTCGACCGCCAAATGCATGTTACCTACGCCCAAGCCATCCTCAATTTCGGGGCCAAAGTGAACGATTTTTCTACCGAAATCTTAATGAGCGGTGAGACTCATTTCCATCTCTGCAGGTGAGTGAACAAACAAAACTATCGCTTCTGGGGCTCCAAAAATCCGCGAGTGATGCACAAGGAGCCACTACGCCCGCTCAAGGGGACTGCATGGTGCGCTGTTCACGCTGGAGGAGTCATCGGGTTTTTTTTGAGGACGCAACTGGTCAAACGACAACAGTGGACGGTGTCCGCTATAGGGCGTTGTTAGCCAAGTTTTTTCTGTCGCAATTGAACGAATTAGGACTATAGGGCATGTGGTTTCAACAGGTCGAAGCAACGGCACACACTACGCGAGCCACAACCGATATTTTGAAGGCGGCGTTCCCGGATCGCCTCATCTCTCGTTTTGGCGATTCACATTGGCCCACAAGATCGCCCGATTTAACCGTTTTTGTGGAATTCTTTTGAAGCCCTTAAGGACAACGTTCCACACGAGGGCGAGAATGTGTCGGCCGAAGTTTTCGCCAAAGTGATGAAAAATTCCACTAAACAATCCCGTATAGCAATTAATTGTGACAGCGCGCCGCGGCGCCCATTTGGCCGATATCATCTTTATGACTTGACCTATAAAATTCTAAAGGTTCAAATAAACATAATCAAAAAACAGAATCTAGTTTTTCAGTTAAAAAAAAAATGAGAGCCAAACAACATCGAATGACTTTTTTTGGTCCACCTTGAGTAAAAGTGATTTATAAAAATTCCCAAATTGAAAGTTTCTTTCAACATTAACGGAAAATAATAATTTCTTCTAATAAAAAAAAAAAAAAAAAAAAAAAAAAAAAAAAAAATTATATGAACTAAAGCCAAACTAAATATCAAAAATTTGTATTAAAAACAATTAGTTCAACAATAAATAAAAATTAACAAATTCCCGCTTTAGTTACAAACAAAGAACAATTGTGTGAACACTAAGGTTGGTAATTTTTATTCAGAGAGCCAACGTAGTGGTTTATATTATCTGTAAAAGCATATGTTTATAATTTGGAAAGGAACAAATATTTACATATGTAAAAATTAATTTACATTTTTACCTACAACTTAAATTTCTTAGAAAAAAATTATATTAAAAAGTTATTTCTTTTGTAAAATGTCCAACTAGTTCTTGAATTAAAAAAGTGATTAAAGAACTGATTTTAAAGTTCCTGTCTGAACTTGCCCAAAAAAAATGTTGGGTGAATTGGTAAAGGAAATGAAAAGTAATTACTCGCTCACACGCTGTCTTTTTGGCAAAAAAAAATTGTTACCTGGAACCCTTTTGGGTAAGTTTGGGTAACTTTGTGTAAGTTCGGACTATTTTAAGTAACAACCACTGTAGGAGAAATACCACTTTCCCTGCTTCCATCCAAGTTAAGGTAACCGCCTTTAAAGTACCTGTGCTAAGTTCTGTGGCACAGCTGTTATATTTAAGGAGGTATATGCATGGGTTTTGTCCTACAAAATGGGTTATTTAACGTTTTTTGCTTTCATCTCGGTCCGTAGTGAACTGATCTTGTTGCTTGTTGATGGAAATTGCTAAATAGATTTCCCTTTCTTTAAGGATCCAACACATATATTTACTTTATAGGATCGAAAAAGAATATTCAAGAAAGTACAAACACAATTGCAAACTAAGAACAAAAGATTTAAAAAATTTTTTTTAATATTAATTAAACGTTGTTTTTTTAAAATAACATTTTAATTATAATAATAAAAAAATTAAATAAATGTATGTTATAATACACAAAAAAATTAAAAACTTTATTATTAATTTTTTGACCTTTTTTTATATTAATTAATAAGTAAATTTTTTCAAGCTTAAGCACAAGCTTGAGAAAATATACTTATGGCCAGTTTTTGAGTTACACCATTATTTTTAGTTTTATTTAAATACAAATTCTGTTTGGGAAATTAAGCTACTATGAATTAAAAATTAAAAAACATTAAAATACAAAAAGAAGAAGTACATATGTATGTATATTAAGTCTAAAATTATACATTAGCGAAACACAATAAGACATATACTCGGTTTTATTACCATTAACTATAGCCACAAATGCCCTAACAAAATCATAACAAAAAGTGATGTTGTATTGCTGCAAGGTCATCTAACACTCATTTGAAGTAGTAGTGCACGACTATGGAAATAATGAGTACTAGTAAAGCCACCGATATACCCAGCATGTACATGGTGCGTGTAAGATCTCTTCTACTGGCAGTTTGTCCAGCTTTGTTCAGTAATTGTTGTTTGGTCGTTTGCAATTCGAAAGAAGTGTCACTAAAGGAATCGTCTTCGGGTAAATTTTCGACATCGCTTACTATACCAGAGGTGGCGATGTCTAAATCAAGGGTCTGTTTAGCCTGGGCGGCAGCCACTGTAGGAGTCTCACCACGGAATATGTACTCAGAAAATTGTACTTGCGCTCCCGCAGGCGCTGGGCTGGAGGTATTTATATTGAAGTAAACTCTACGAGGGGGTTCAGATATAAAAATGACATCATTGCTAATGTTGGGTTCCGTGAGACCATCACAATAGATCTGTATGCGGGCCATTAGAGAACGTAAAATATCTTCATGTATAAAACGTTTAACATCTCCTAATGTAGTCTTTGGATTACACCATACCCGCGAAGAAATGGCTCCATGTAGACGTATAGTGCCATTGAACTCTTTTACTTGTACCGGATTGCCCATTTGATTGGCTTGGCACTTGACAGGTAAATAGATGGTGGCCTTAAAACAATTATCTTTCGTTAGAAACTTGCTGCCCTCTTTGCGTTTTTGCTTAACATAGTTTTCCAGCACTTGATTATTATCAACAATCTCATTTTGTATGAAAATTTCACTGGCCGCTAAATGTGTTTGCACCGTTTCTATAGTCTTTTGGAATTGTTTTTCAATATTTATCCTTTCAGAGTTAGCATCCAAAATAGGAAACACATCATCCAGTTCATAGCTGCATTCAAAAGTGTGCCACTCAAAAGGTTTTTCCACAAAACGACAGTCCATAGGAGAAAAAGAGCCGCCACTAGGAAAGGTTTTGCATATATTTTGTGATTTTAATTTTTAAGGTTTTTTATTAAAATGTTTAATTTGTTTTGTTAGTTGAAGCATAAAAAGTGAAAGCATGAGATGGTGATGTGTAATGTTAAAAAGCTTTTAAAATGCTTAATATAACAAAACTGTTTAACTTTTTTCCAATTTCTTTTGCAAACTCAAAACCCTTTTTTTTAACTTAAACTAAATAAAACCTTGTTTAATTTTAACGTTTATTAAATTAAATTATGTTAACTATAAACAATATTAAATTTAGATAATTCTAAATAAAAGTATTATTAAATTCAATTTTATGTTACCGAATTAAATCAAATCTTAAATCAAAATTATTTTTAAACATAAACCAAATTAATGAAGAAAATCTAATAGTTTAGAAAAATAAGCAATTTTATTTATTTACCATAAAACACATTTAATATGTGCTGTAAAATACGTTTTCTTGCATTCCCTGCGGGTTTAATATTTTGATTAGTAGTTTGATAAATAGAAAATATTGAAATGTTTATAAGTATTAGTAATTATCTTTAAGTATATAATTAATTAATTTATTTAAAAAAACTAGAAAATCTATTAGAAGTTTTAGATAAACATGCTTTTAAACCTAAAAATTTTTAAAGCCTTTGGACCCATATTTATTATGATTATTAAAGATTTATCATGGGCTTATTTAACAAATTTCCAAGAAATTTTTGCTAAATAAGCTCTTAATTAACTTAAAAACCCCCTATGAATATGGGTCTTTATTTTTGGTACATCCCAAAAATAGCTTTCTAAATCTCAAACAAAAAAAAAACCAACAAAAAGTATTGGAATTTATAGCAAAAGCAAAACAAGGATTTAAACAAATTCAAAGTGCCAGGTGTAAGAGGTAGTTAAATAAGGTACCAGGTGTTTAGTTAATCAAATGAAAATGTAACATAAAATAAGATTTCTTGTATAAAAATTGTAATATGTTAGGAGTTATGAACATTTGTGAAACTTGTACTTACTTTGTTACATAGTTGTATATTTTACATATGGCTTTTTTCAAGGCACTGGAATAGGCCAAATATATATATTCGGTGTTTTCATGATCAGTTCTTTTAAACTGATGGGAGTGATTAAGTAAGCTGTAAAAACACAATAAAAATTGAATTTAACAAAAAAATATGAAAAAAATAATTTTATTGTTAAAGTCCTAAAAATTATTATTTAAGTACGCAAAAAATTAAATAGTTTGCCGTAGTTTTAATTAATGGTGCGAAAATTTTCCAAATTTATTACTGTTTTATAATACTTGGACATAAGAGTGGACAGACAGACTAAAACTGTGGGTGATGGGTCAAAAGGTAGAGTATGTCGTACACGACTATCTGTACTGGACCTTTTTTTGTTTCTCTTTCTTATTTTTCGTGTTCTCATCTTGTTGCTTCATATTATTTTTTTAAGCTCATCGTCATTTTATATTGTTAGCTGTGTATTTCCAAGCACAAGATAAATTAATAAAAGAAAATAAAAAAATTTCTGTCGATCAAATAATTTGAATTGAAAAAATTGCTATCCTCCGTCTGTCCAACTGTAAAAGCAGACTTATTATGTTCTAAGCTGATGAAATAATATATTCGGGTGATCCATACAGCACGTTATGATTTCATATTGCCATATTCTTACGCTTTGTATCCATTAGCCATCGATTAGAACAAAACATGACGTGGGCAGTGCAGCGCTACTGTAAGTAGCCTACTCATATCGTTTATATGTTGCAGGTAAAAAATACGTACTGATGTGTATGGCGTTTTTTTTAATGTAAATTTTAGTGGTTTTTAAATTTCACACAGAAAATAACATGTAACCGCAAGTCATGGCGAACATGGTTTAATAGCCATATGTATATACGGCCTTCGATGGCAGCACATGGCCGGAACATAATTATTGGCAGTCTACTTTCGCCGATTTTACGTGCATGTTTATGTTCAATCCGATATAAAATGCTTTAAAAAAAGTTTTAAGCAGAAGATATTACATTTGTATCTGTTGTATTTCGTAAATATAAAAAAAACTATGACAATATGACCTCATAAAGTGTATTGCGAATCGCCAACTTTAAAATACTTTGTGAAACACTGTAGATATTTTAATTGAAACAGAAATACAGTTTGTTTGGATTAATTTACGAACCAGCTGATATGTACTACTGCAAGTGGCAATTGACTAGGAAGCTACTTAACCTTTAAATGTTACTACTTATTATGCTAAAAAAAAACAACTTACTTGTGCATATCATAAAACAGTCTTTTTGCAGATTTAAATTCGTCCGATTGCTCCTCAACATGATCTTTGCGTATGCCCGTTACAAATAAACCTAAATGCAGAAAAGGCAAACTGTAAAGTATCTTCAAAACTCGTAACACAGCACTTAGCTACTTGCCTAATATATTAAATGAACCTGGAATCATTTTGTTGGCACTTAACCATTGATTTGATAGAGCCTGCAAATCAATGTCATCGACTTTGCTGGGGCCGTGTGATGTTGTCCCATCCGGCTGGGTAGTAATGGGGAAATCAATTTCCTCTTCACCGTTTTTGGCCAAATGTACAATTACATATTTGCCTGGCTCAGCTTTCTGCAAAAAATAAATATAGAAACAATTAATGATGACGTCAATGCAGCTGCTGATCTTAACAGATGTTAATAGCACAATTTTGTATGGCTTTTTTGTAGTACCTACATATATACACATACATTTTTTTCTTTCTTTAGTCTAGAGCCGCAGCATGCACTAACTTACCTGTCCAATGATGATGCCATAGGCAAAGTTCAATTGTGTGGCACATTTTTGCAAATATTCTTCATCAGATTTACTCAATAGTATCAGGGGCATTGCCAAACCGTATAAACATTTACTAATACTATTTATTTATACAATATCATTAATAAGACAACAATACAAAATTATTTAAACAGAATTTTTTAAAATTTTCACAAAACTTTTGCTCAACGTATGAAAAATAAGATTAATTATAATTGTTGTTGGTTGAAGAAGATGATATGTGTGTGCGTGTTTGTAAAAAATGTCAAAATTTGTTTACGTGTGGACGCAGGATTGCATTTACTTATATGTTATTAGTTTATAGTGGATGCCCAAAATTGCCAACTTTATTTAAGAGCGCTACCCAATTTCTAAACCAATTTTCTTATGTGAAATTGTATCCAACGTTCATATATTTTTGTTTTTAAACAATGAAAATTAAGTTGTATGTTACTTAAACAAAAATATAATAACAATTAAACAAATCAATCCAAGAAACATTGAGCTGATCAGTTGATTTTTGTATCCGCCATATGTTTTTCACATAGCTTTTTACATTTTTTATGTTATATTATTTGTGTGATAGCAACATTTTTGACAACTTTGCTAAAATTTGGCAACAAAATACATGCTGAGTTTTGCTGGTAGTTCTTGTGTTATTATTCTGATTTATGATCTTTTTAAAAGGAAATCAGATGATGATAGAGATATTTTATTTTTTTTCATTTAAGAGAAATACATTTTAAAATAAACCAGCAATTGTTTGCATAAAAAACTATTTTAGTTAGAATATTTTTTAAATAACAAGGGTTAAAAATAGGTAAAAAAAAGTACCTAAAATGTTATATCTCTAAAATAAATTATTCGAGAATGGTTGTTAATATTCCAAATAAATTTGTTTTATTATAAAAACGATTATATGTCTCAATAACTAATTTAAAAAATATGTGAAATATATAGGTACAGTGAACTCGCGAAAACGTGAATATCCAGAATCGTGAATATCCAGAAACGTGAACACTTTTTATTTAACATTAACTACTCTAAAACGTGAACAAACATTGAAAGCTTTAAAACGTGAACAGTTTTTTCTGAGTTTTTTTTTCGTTTAAATCAATTTAATTAGTTTTGGGAGTCCCCTAATTATGCAATAAAAGGATAGATCCGATATACGTAGTTTTATTTGCAAAAGGTTGATTTTTGTGGTCAGATTAATAAAACAATTTTGTATTACCCAATATACTAAGGTTTTAAAATTTTTAAAATGGACTTTTCGGGTTAAAGCGTTGTTAAGTTTTGACTAGATTTGGATGTTTTTGAACTAGTAACAGTAAATTGATAAAAAAAATTAAATTCGTTAGAAAATAATTAAAAAATATCCAATCAGAAACGTGAACAAAATCAAAAACATGAACACCCTTGGTAAAAATTAGTTCCCGTTTCCGCGAGTTCACTGTATTTAGATTTTCTGTTTTTTATTTGCAGTTTATTTTGCGTTTTCCTAAAATTTGTTGATATTAAACCATACTTACTTAAGGTACTTTTACATGGTAATACATATATTACGACTTGTCAAAATATGTTGTAGAATAATACAAAATCTCATCATGTAAAAGCACAATGTAATGCGTGGGAGCAAAAACGGATACAAAATTTGACAAGTTTTCGGTAAATGTTTATTTTCTAAACCATTTTAGAAACTTGTGTATTCTCATCACATCAGAGGCGTGAAAGATTGGCAGCACTTACATCATCTAATGAAGGTGGCTACACTAAATGAGACAATACACACAAGGCCCATTCAACCAGGTAATATTAAGAATCCAGCTGATTAATATAAATTTGACATTTATACGTTATAAAAACTTAATTTTATATGAAATTTTTAATTTTTCTGACATTCTACCGTTCAAACACAAAAAGGAAATGCAGAGGGCGAATTTTTTCAATTCGCCTTGAGTTTACCTTCTTGAATGTGCCTTGAATACACAAACAATCAAAATCAAAGCAGAATTTTTCAATGTTGTTTTTTATAATATTGTAGAACCCTACCCATAGGGCGCTACCCAAAAAAAAATGGGAAGAAACAACTGCTTTTGATTTTACCTACCTCATCCGTGTAAACATGAAAAATAATTAAAGTGTTTTCAGACAATATGTGTTTTACACATGACTAGTCACTTTTGCAATCCACATGTGTTTGCATATGTCTGTCACTGGAAGGTATATTGTGTATTTTAACAATAGTAAGCGAAATAACTTGTTTTTCGCTTTCCTGAAAAATTAGCTTTTTTGAGTTGGCATTTATTTAATATACGCCCTTGATATACTTATTAGACAGAAAACATCAGATATATGATAAAAATTATTATTCTGGCAATGCTACATATAAACAGGTATTTAAAAAATAAATATTAGAGACTGAAATCATTGAGCTGGCAGTGCTGAAATTAGTATATAGTTCGGGTTTTCTCTATTCTAGCAGTGAAGACCAGAACCACCGGATAATTTTCAGGCCTGTAACTTTATAACCAAAAAAATGTTTAAAAAATTTAATTACTAAAATTTGTGAGGTTTTATAATATGTATGTGAGTTAAGTTAAACTTTTTTACTATATTTTTATTATTGAATCTACATTTTGGTCCAGCCAGTGCGAGACTAAGATTTAATTTTTTTTTACTCAAATTATCGCATACATCAATTTTAATGGTTTCTTTCCAGGGCAACAGCGTCCTCCTTTTCAAGCGAGTGTGTCCTCTCCGCTGTGAAATATTTCGAGCAAACGGATTTGGATGTGTTTCCAGCTTGCTTAAGTACCATTCCACATGGTTTAAGATATCCCATTTAACTAGTGGAACTTAAAGATCATGTGGATCTTGCTGTTTTTAATATACCAAGGAGTATAGGATAGGGTTTTACTATCCTTTGGTAGTTAAGCCGATCAGATACTGTCTATTTTTGTTTAAAAAAATCCTAATTTGTTTCACTGTGTAACTGGGACAGTGCTGGCCTAACATAGTGCGGCGGATCTATCTAGTGAACAATTTCTTTGAATATAAACTATATATGGAATTTATCATTATTATTTTGATTTCACAAATTAATTTAAGCCAGAAACAATTGGTGCTATCTATCGGTATTTTAACAACGTTATTTAAGAAATTATAAAAGATTAACGTATTTTGGTTAACATAACAATAAAGATTTTTTTAAGCATTAACTAGTAAATATGCGTATGTTTAATTTTGGCAAAAAAAAGTTGAAAAGAAAACTATGAATTCAAAAAAAGTGGGTTTCGGCTATTGTTAAAAAGTTGTTTTAATATTGGCTTAAGATATAAAGACATAATGCAGATCTTTTTGGATTCTTCTCTTGTCTTAATAAAGAACTATGATGTATTCTAAAGGCAAGAAATAATATGAAAACCTTATGAAAAAATTCACATTTTCAAGCAATACTAGTTAATACAAACAATTTGAAAATTAGCTTTTAGAGGTTTATTAAAAAAAAAACAAACAAAAAGTTTAATTTATTGAAAATTAACATAATTACATAAAAGAAAAAAATATAATATATATAAAATATAAAATAAATAATAGATGAATTATACAAAGAAGGATGGTGTGTATGTATGTATGTATGTATGTATGTATGTATGTATGTATGTATGTATGTATGTATGTATGTATGTATGTATGTAAGTATGTATGTATGTATGTATGTATGTATGTATGTATGTATGTATGTATGTATGTATGTATGTATGTATGTATGTATGTATGTATGTATGTATGTATGTATGTATGTATGTATGTATGTATGTATGTATGTATGTATGTATGTATGTATGTATGTATGTATGTATGTATGTATGTATGTATGTATGTATGTATGTATGTATGTATGTATGTATGTATGTATGTATGTATGTATGTATGTATGTATGTATGTATGTATGTATGTTTGTATTTTATAGCTGGCCACACCAGTGGATCGAATTTTTTAAAATTTGTACATTTGTAATAATTTGTAATAATTATAATAATAATAATAATAATAATAATAATAATAATAATAATAATAATAATAATAATAATAATAATAATAATAATAATAATAACAATAATAATAATAATAATAATAATAATAATAATAATAATAATAATAATAATAATAATAATAATAATAATAATAATAATAATAATAATAATAATAATAATAATAATACTAATAATAATAATAATAATAATAGGAATAATGAATTTATTAAGCAATACCCTACTATTATAGAAATATCTAGAACATTTATATAAAATGTTAAGTATAGCGGTAATGCTGAATTAGCACTAGTTTTAAGAATTTAAAGTAAATAAAGGCACTTGTATAGTATTAGTGAAATTGTACGGTGGTTATTTTTGCTGAGTTCAAAGTTATTTTCCGTAGTCCATTTTCGTTTCGAAAATAAAAATTATAATTTATTTAATTTTTAAAACACCTTCCTTAAAAACTATTAAGGAATAACATTTTGGCGCCCGAGCAGGGACTAAGTGAAAATAACAAAAAAACAATTGTGAAAAACTATTAAGGAATAACAGCTACTTTTTTTGAAATTATTGCTGCCACGCCCACATTACGCCCATTTGTGTGGGAAGGTCAGGTTATGAATTGCTTAACAAAATAACCCATGGCCATACTGAACAACGCGTAGAGCTAAATACATGCAACTTATAACACGTGTTAAGCTTTCCATGTTCGTTTAAATACATATGAATTTTTAAAAATTCGGCCCGTAAAGGGATAAATAGGGGACAAACAGGGAAAAATCTGTAACCTACTATCTTTTGAAGTATATAAGATAAAAACATAATTTCAAAATAAAAGGCTTTTGAATTAAACATACTTTTCTTTTTATTATATAGGTAAGCATGGATTTTTTGCAAGCATGGATAATTGTGTTACATAATTATAATCAAATATATTTACGTCACCGATATCTTACTATTGAATTTTATATTTAAAAATTTTAAGAAGATGTATTTAATTATTAAAAATTTTTTTTTAACAAAAAGGCTTCATCAGTACGTGTTCGTTAATTAAGCGGCATTTGCTTCAAAAATACAAGCTGTAAAAGAAATCAATAAAAAATATTTTGAAATACATATATTTAAAATTAAACTTACGCTCTCCTTTTGCATATTGATCTAGTTTGCTTGGGATATTTTTCCTTAAGAGCCTCAAACTCCTGTTGGAAACATTTTCTCATAGATTTCTTAGCAACGACTGAAACAAATGGGAAATATATCTCGTTGGATTTTTTTTCTATTTAGACAAACCAAAAAGCTTACAATATCCTGATAAACAGGATGCCTGTTTGAGTTCACAGTCATTAAAGAAAGTCATATAAGAGCCACCCATCTTACCGCACACATAGTTCATTTTGGAACTGCAACTAACCCGGCATAAGGGCTCACAAAACTCTTGAGTTGTGAGATTAAAAACTAAAAAATAATAAATTTAGGGTTCAATTAAACATTAAAAAAAAACCATCAAAATATTACCTGTTTGATTGTTGAGGCGACGCCTTTCATTAAATCGCATCAAGTCATCATGATTTTGAAAGAAGGCGCAATTATTGCCAGAAGTAGCATAAACGGTGCTAAAGTTTGTTTTTTGCGAAAACAAAAGTGAAATTAAATCTTGTGATTGTACGGTCATTGAGCAAAGCAAGACGACCATAAAAGAAAAGAATTTTGCGAACAACATTTCAACAAGTTTAATTGCAAGTAGTGGTACTTTGTTTTCAGATAAAATTTAAAAAGCCACGAGTCCAGCCTTTTATAGCAATTTAGCTTAAACTTTTTTATTATAATTTTTTTTTTTCGAAAACAACTAACGTCTAGAGTAAATATGTAGTTATTGAAGACTTGCTTTTGTTTATGCTGCATAAATAGAGCTACACATAATAGCTGATCTCTAGATCTAATATTAATTCAACAAAGAACTAAACATATGTTTGACGATTTTCTAAAGATATTTGAAAAAAATTAAGAAATGGTTTGGAAAAACAAAAGTTCATAGATAATAAAAACATTAATGTATTTGTTATATAAAGGTATTGTATTTGGTTCAAGTTTATTTTTTTAATTTTCGCCTATGAAAAAATTAATTGTTTATTGACTACAAAACACATGTTTAGTTGCCAAGTAGCACCAAAATTTTTGATAGCACTGGACAACAGCATGTCTGTTGCATGAGATTTTTTACATGAATCTGAATAGTTTTTCCACGCTGATTTTAAAAATATACGCCGTTTTCATGTAGCAGCTCTAGTTTTGAAAATGCACATTATTTTAGTTTAAAAAATTAATTACCAATTTTGGAAACACTTTTACAATGTATTTGAAACATTCACCATCTTTGTTAAGAGCTTTTACGAACTGTTTTATTAACCCCAGTTATATATGCAAAGGAGGCAATATAATTCGGTGTCTGGATACTAGTGGAAAATTAATTACATTTTGCTTGCCGGGACTTAAAGCCTCCCTAGAAGGCCAGTCTCTTTTTGTCCAGTGCTCAGCTTTAGCTCGGCCACTTTATTGGTCCAGGAGAAAATTTACCATTTTCAAATCAACACATACAACCCAGTTATGTTCCATGTATTTGATTTTATCGAGAACTACAGATATTGTAGGATATTCTTTTTTAACCTTTGTAGAATGAGCAATAGGTAAGGAACCAAGTTTTTTACCATTATGTAAAAGTACACATTTCAAACTTCGCTTTGACGAATCAATAAGCAACCGCCACTGATTTTGATTAAACTCTTTTAATCCCATTGCATTAAGTAGGCCCGGAATATCAGTATACTGTTTTGTATAAAAAACACGATATTATCTCTTTCAGTAAAGAAAGGATGTAAATTCTTTTCCCTGTTACGGTAGTGTGATATCCTCGTTCCTCTAGTTAACAAATTTCTTTGTTTCAATCGGGAAGCTAAAATTTTTGATGCTGTTTTAGAAAGTCCAAAGTCCTTGTTTCAGTAATTCAGATAATCTTTATTTAGTGGTAGAGGACTACCGTAGCAATCAAAATAACTGTCGCTATCACTGTCGTCGTTTTGGATTTGTCCGCTGCACTGGTCTGAATTTTGCGAAGATGTACATGGGTGCTGTGGTGTGGATGTGTCACTAATACTCAAGACTGGTCTTATGGCAGCTTTTAAGTTTGGTTATTACCACTTAGAGCAATTTTTATGGTTTATTCCATTGATTTTTGTTACACAAATATAACAGTCGTTATGATGGTTGGATGGTTCATGCCAAATCATAGGAGGTTTTTAGTTTAAAGGGGGTCTTTTTTTGGTTGCCCACAGTCGCAAAGATTCAATACATATTATATATACCAAAGCTGGTATCCAAAGTTTAGCGTTTGACGGCAACGAAAGCCCAAAGTAGTTCAAGTATTAATTTTTCACACGAAATTTTTGGAATATATATTCCCCACAAATAACACAAAAACAGTCAGGATTATTTAAACAAGTCCTTCTTGAGGAAGACATACTGAAATTTATAAAAAAAACTAGTTAAGTTGCACCGCTATTTATAGAAACTATCGAATACTTATGTAAATTTAAGACTCACTAACTAGAGCTGCTACAAAATATCTGAGGGTAGATTTAAAACCAGCGCACCCAAATTAGTAAACAACAGTAGAAAAGATTTATGCAACAAAAAAAAGTGTTATTTTGTTACTCTGTGTAATGTTAAAACAAATAAAAATCCTTTAAGCTCGTTTGATATTTTGTTCTGGCCCAATTAGCTTTAAAACAATAAGTTCAAACTACAAGTGGCAATTACTTATTGTACCCAGTAGAAAAAGTAAGGAAAAAGAAGTAGAAAAATCTAGAATAAGTTTTTGGGACCCACACGGAATTTTACATAGGGTTGTTATTGGAGAGATGGTGTTCATCTTTGCAGAATTCAAACCGCATATAATTAACATTTTAAATGCTTAAAAATATACAAAATAGTAATTCGATTTTTTGCTTTTTCATTTAAGATGAGAGGAAAATTTACTTTTGTTAAAGAAAAGATTTTTTGGTCTAAGAAGTAGTAAATCTACAACATGGTTTTTGAACTTGTTTTAATATCCATTTAAAAATAACTACTAAAAATCTAAAAAGACTGCAGTAGCATTATTGGGTGTGATTTAAAAGTGGGTTTTAAATAATCATATCTATCATTTTTTTCTGGATATTGTTACGAAACAAGATCTTTTTATACTTGAATTATAAATTAAAATGCCATAATTGACACTTCGTTTTAATGGTGGCAAAAGTTTGTATAACTGCTTTGCCACTTTATGCTGGTATAAAAATGGCAAGTCTCTGTTAAAAGCATGGTGAAATAATTAGGTGACCTCGTCTCTTCAACAACAACTTTCTTTAAAAGTTTAACATGTATTTTGTTGTTGTTAAATTCTAGTTAGGTTGTCAAAAATATTTCTATCACACATACACACGATATACACAACCAAAATATAACATAAAAAAATAGCCAAGCTAAGTTAGAAAACATATGGCAGAAATAAGAGTCAGCTGATCAGTTGTTTCTACCTTGTTGAATGTACCTGGATTAAAAGCTTATGGCGGTGGCACATAGAATCCGTCGTACGTCATACTTCGCCTTTTTTAACTGACAGCTAAGTTGAAAAACATGTTTTATTATGAACAATGTCACATTCAGTACGTCTCCTTCAACGCAATGTACTAAAGTTAGGCAACTTTTAACTTTTAACGTACGTCAAGTACTTTGACAGCTACCAGCTGGTTCATAACCTTAATTTTAATTAGTTGTTTTTGTACGCGGTCGTATAAAATATAAAAAATCAGCTGATTTAACATCCGTTTATAAAGGATTCTATGTGCTAACCTCTTGCGTTGTTACGTTAATGTCAGTTAAAAAAGGCAACGCTTGAAGTACGATGGATTCTATGTGCCACCGCGTTACGCGTTTTGGGTTATTTTTGAGGTTAGCTTAAGGGTACATAAATACTAAAAAGCGACTATATTTGTTTGGCTATATTTTTTTAACCTTCACATAGTAACAAGTGTATATATTTGTGATTCCACTTATAATTACTACAAGATTCATTTGTTGCCACAAAAATATACAATCTAGAAACTATTACAGTCACTACTTAGCAGCAGGTTATTTAAAAAGTAGTCCGCAAAATTATTTTTAAATAAACAGGCCTTTAACGAACTCCAGCATCTATTAAAGGTCCCAGTCCGGGAAAGTTGATAAGTGGTGCATTAAGTATTCGCCAAAGTGTCGGCATCGTCTACTGACAAGCGCAGGACATAAGCAAATAAGGTATTTCATCATCTCGAGCTCATTTGCGTTCTCACACAAGCGGCAATAATCAAGATTATCTGGTTGCCGTTGCAGTGACTGGTAAGATACCTGTAAGTAGTCTCAGGTGTTTCTTACCTATGGATAAAATAACCTTTCTCCTGTGGCTGATGGTGTCTGCCAAAAGGATATTGACACCCTTTATCCCGCAGTCTCAGTCAAACACCTGCTCGCCTTGTTCCTGTTATGTCCATATAATTATAATATAATAGTGAGAGAAAAATCGCGACAGTTACCACACCGATATTTTCTCCAGATCCGCCTTTTTCCAATTCATCTCATCTCATTTCCCAGAGTATCCCGAAACCAAGCGAAGTTTGATACCCTCGAGTCCCTGAAGCGCTTAGCTGCAGTCTCTGGCTACCTTCCACCTCACCAGACTGGAAATTAGTGCTCTCAGAGTAGCTTGGCTGTCAACATTGCTGGTAATTCATTCTCCCCTTAGAGCTTTATTCCGCCGAGATAAGTTCATTTAGTGTGTATGGATTATTTATATATATATGTATATAATCGTACAATAATACCTACATTTTAAAAAATAAATAAGTGAGATAGAAACGTACACTTTAAGAAAAATAAAAGTTGGATGGGAGCAGGGGGAGTTGAAGCACCCATACAAATTAACCATTTTTAAGTAGTTTATAATACACTATATCTCGAAAACGGTAAAAGCTATTAATTTGAAATTTACTGAAAAGTAGTTGCACTTTAAAGTTTAAAGTTGCACTTAAAAGAAACAATAGCACGATAGAAGCAGGGGATACAGAAGCCCCCGTACAAGCGGACTAATTTTATAAAATTTTGTATATGCTTTATCACTGAAAATGCATCAGCTATTGATTTTAAATTTATTACAAAAGAATCAGGTTCTAGTACCTTCATTTTGAAAGAAAAATAGATAGTTAGGAGCAAGGGAAGCGATAGTTCCCATGCATAACGCTAATTTTTATAAAACTTTTGGTATGCTTTATTTTAAACACTGTTAAAGCTATTGATTTTAAAACCTACGTAAAAGTAGTTTTTTTTTATTTTTAAACAGGCAAATTTTGTGAGATTTTCATTTTAAAAACTAGAATAGCTTTCGACTTTAAATTCCCCACAAATTATTTTTTATTTTATTACATTTAAACTTTAAAAACAATTTGGACTGGCGATTTTGAAGGGTATATAAGGTTTTTTTCAGCCGAATAAAGCGCTTTTATTTGTTTTCAATATATTTATTTGAAAGCAGTTTATTTTTGCATGTAGTAAAACAGAAAATTCTTATTTAAATACAGCTATTTAAATTAAATAAATTTAATTATTTTAAATGGTAAAAAAATAACTTGTTAGCAGTTTTAATAAGGAGTGTAATTTGGTAAATTATTTCTGTCAAACTAAATGAACAATCCAATGATTTCCTTAGCACACGATTCCACTCATTTCAGCAGGATATCTTTGTTTAAGAATCAAATAATCCAGTATGAAGCATTTGTTAATAGATTGTTTAATATAGTCTAAAAACCCAAAAAAAAAATCTTCTTTATAAATTATTTTTCTCTTCCAAACTGCTTGGAAAACTTACAGTTTCCTGATAAACAGATTGTCTTTATGCGTTCACATTCATTGGGAAAAATCATGAAGGAGTTACCCCATTTAGCGCAAACGTAGCTTTTTTCGGGACCACAGTCAATATGACAAAACCGTACGCACAAATCCTTGGTAGTAATACTCAAAGCTATAAAGTGATGCATTCATATTATTTTTAAATAATTAAAATAAGTTAAAACTTTACCTCTTTGGTCAGCGAGGATAAGTGTTTGATTAAATTCCATAATTTCTTCTGTACTTTTAAAATAAAAGCAGATGTTGCCATTTGTGGCATAAATTGTTTTAAGCCTTGGACTTGGAAGAAATGGGAGTACATATTGTGGTTGCACGGCCATTGAATGAAGAAGAACAATGTAAACGAAAACTAATTTTGCGCCAAGCATTTTTGAATATATTTCTTGTTTAAATAATCGTAGTATTCAGTTCTTTAACTAAATTTTAAAAGCCGTGAGTAGGGCTTTTATATTAAACTTTTTTCGGGTAAGTTAATTTTGAAAACTACTCAAACAACAAACTTAAGTAAACAAAACAAGTAAGAGCGCTATATTTGGCTGTGCCGAATTTTATATACCCTTCACATTAGTATTTTTCTTTATTCAGCCACCTGATCTAGGCAAGTTGTTTTCGAACCGTAAATGTTATAATTAATTGTGGTGGGATTAAAGTATGTATATAGCTATTATAGTTTTTAAAACAGAAAACTCAAAACATTTAAACAACAGTGTCGACTTTCCTATCAACAAGGATCCAGAATATATATACTTTATGGGGTCGCAAATGGATATTAGAAAAATATTACAAACGAAATAACAAACTAATATTTATCCTTGCCACTATGTAAAGGGTATACCAACGATCACAGAAGCACACACACACTATGACTCTTAAAAAAACAGAAAACAAGTTAAGCAAAAATAATATACAGGTACGATACGATGTGCATTTTATGTCTTTAAAAGAGTGCTAACAGCGATAGTAAGTCTTTACTTTTTTTGCGTTTATTGTCAAACGTGTGTCAAAACCAACAACGCATGATCATACCTACTACGTCCAAACATATATACATAAGTTTAATGCGTATTTATTCACAACCTTTAAACGCTTAACAGCGTTGCCAGTTGGTTACATTTGTTACATTTTTTGTTTAGATTTTGTGCTAAATAAACTGGGAAAACTGGGGCATCATAGTATTTTGCCTATATCTAGGTCCGTGGTAGACTGATCTTGCTCTTTTTAAATAACTATCACTTTAAGGATATTTCTATTAGTTTGACACTCACACCTGTTCCGTGGTACTTAAATTAGCTTTGGAAACTTTATTTCAACAGACACCCAGACGGACAGGCGAACATGGCTAAATCGACTTCCCTTTCTATAAGGTTCTCGAATATACATACGTTCTTTATATGGTCGCAAAATGATAATAAAGGAATTACAAACGGAATGACAAATTGATATGTTTCTGCAAAAAACAAACCTGTTCACTAAAAATAAAAAGTTTTGAAAACTCATATGTACATATGTATGCATATATATTATTTAGGCAAGTTTGCTTTGCATCACAAAATTTCAAGTTTTTCCTGAAAGAAAAGATGAGGTTTTTGATAATATCTTCCACTTCCAAATGAGTGTTTACAGCTTTATTAATGTCCTGGAATCAAAAACCGTTGTCGAAATTGTAAGAAGTGTATAAGGGAATAAGTTGAAAGTTTGTAATGCAAAGCAATCTGCGTTTTGGAATACAGCCATACTTAGTAGTTGTTCTTTTTTTTAGCTGGCGATAAACTTGTTACCTATTTCTCATATACTCTGATAATATTTTTCAGGGCCGTCTTGTCAGTATTAACGGGCCTGTCTTTGCTTCGCATTTGATTATTACCTCTGTTGCAGCCAGGCGCGAATCCCCCCTTCAAAATGATTAAAATTTTATACCATTAGGTATCATTGCCAAGTTTTCCCCCTTAGATGATTTATTTATGTATATCGAAAATATATCAAACTGGAATAAATAAAAGTTTTCATAATCTTATTTTAGAAATTATACCCATATATATATTAATGACACTAAATATTATTCGATTATTTTTGACGATGACCTCAAAGTATCAATTAATGCGATCACACTATTATCAGTAGTTTTAAGCGCCTTGAGAAACGTTGGTTTTAATTTTGAAAATCGTGTAGGGATTGGATCGGACGAGTATCTTTTGATGTTGGCAGAGTATTGAGCATTAAAAAAACATAACAAAATGCAAAACAAACGTTCTGATACTCCCATAGACTTAACAACTTAATATCGAAAGACAACAAGGTACCAATAATATAAAAATTTTATCCTTTGATAAAGAAACCAGCAAGTTACAACAATTTCTAAAGGTTAATCAGGATTTCATCTAATTTAGGAAACCAGCGAATTTTTAAAAAAATATCATCCTAAGCGTAATGCAGTTTTTGAAATATCTGGGTATAAAGTTGTCTCCATTTCAAGAAATTATACAATCTGCGGTAAAACTAAAGCACATAATAGAGTCACTGGAAAATATACCCAAGTAGAAAGATAGGAATACGCCTTCCAAAGCCTTATTATTAGAAACTTCTCTAAGCACTCTTGAATTTATATGCGGATAACATATTTTAAATGATATTCTTACTGTCATATAGCCGCATAGGGTAATTCTAAAAAGCAGATTTACGAGAAGGACCATCTTTTATAAAAACCTTGAGACTAAAAGGAATGAAGCCCAAACAAAATTTTAAACCATTTTTGAAGAGGCAAAAAATAGTTGCGTTGGTGTTGACATTTTAGTTGAAAAGCCTAGATTAGAAAAAAAATAATTTTGAAGATGACGAAATATACTACCGCATCGAGGGCTACATACCCTTAATTGAATTTGTTTTACAAGTCTTAAAAACACTTTTCTCAAAGGACGTCCTTTATTTGTTTAACATCCTTCAACTTTTCCCTCAGAATATTACTACATTTACTGGTTTGGAAATTTTTATTTAATAACTCGGAGGTTTATAAAAATTTGAAAAAGCTGGTTAAAAACTGCTTATATCAAAGTAGAGGCTGACATTTGCCGCCCAAAAAATATGATGGATGTTTTAGCAAGATGTGACCCAGATATTTACCCAAGTTTGCGAAAAATATTCATAATTTTTCTTTTAATCCCGGTCAGTAATGCTGCAGCTAAATTGTCATTTTTCACCCCTCGCCGAATTAAAACATGACTGAGATCAATCATGACAGAGGACAGGCTTAAGGGCTTAGCAGTGTTGCAAATACATAATAAAATTTAAATTGACGCAAATGTCGAGTTTAACAAATTTGCTTTAACAGGAAACCATAAACTATTAATTTAATTAAAATGTTTTTTTTGCCGTTTATGTAATTAAAATTATTTTAAATGAGCTTTTGTTTCAAAAAATTGCTAAATGCTAGTTTTTAAATTTCGTGCTTCATTTAGAATCACTCCCCCCAAAGCTTGAATTCGCGCTTGCCCCACATATATAGAATATAAAAAATTTCATAAAAATGGTTATTTTGTATTAGGACTACCGCTAGTCAGTTGTATCTTTATTTTTGCAGTTTGTAGACTCTTTTTCAGCAGTTTCCTAATTTTGTTTCTCACTATATCGGGGCTTTTGATGGACTAAGCTGCTCTAGTGATTCGTTATAGAAAAAACTATTTGCTTAGCCTTCAAGACTCCGTAGGATTTGAATCATGAAACTTGATTTCAACAGACGGACAGGTGGACACTGCTTAAAAGACCTCGCTATCGACTAGGACCCAAATATTTGTATATATTTTAGGGGATCGCAATTGAATATGCGAGGAAATACAAATCAAATGATAAACAAATATACGTCTTTAAGACTTTATATAGAGTATTAAAATATATCTACTAAACGTGTATACTAAATATGTGCATGTGTAGTTTCATTAGCATTTTGAAAACAATAAGCCTAAAATAAACTGCTGCCTGAAATATTTACTTTGCTCAAGGTTAAAAACTACGTGCGTATCAATAATAGTCTAATTTTATTTAAGAAAAAAACAATTATATTTCAAAGTTATTTTTTTAAGAAATTTAGACTATTTTTTTTAAATGAAAAAATCTAGAATCTTTGAATCATTTTTCTTGTAATTTTTGGAGAAGGAAAAAATGGCAGTAAGTTATGACATTCTATAGGAATTTAGTATGATTTCTTTATAGCATTAAACTTTTAAATGTTAAATACTAGCAAATAACCCCCTACTTTGTAAGTGCAATTTTAAATAAATACGAACACAAAGTACTAAATGCAAAGCAGTGACAAATTTTTATAATTTGCTATTCAATATTATCGTAGAATCTTTAATTATCAATTTACAATTGATACATCAATGGCTTAATATAGAAAGGTGTAACTCGAATTTTTAGCTGCTAAACAGGGGAATAAAAACATTTCATAAAATTAAAAAAAAAATTTATATGTAAAATAGTTTTATGGCATTTAAAAAAATAGGCATATAATTTTTAAATAAAAAAATATATGAATAAACTTGACATTATTTAGGCAGAATAAGCAAAAATCCTTGCTTAAACAAAAAGTTAAGATACGCTGTTTTCTTTTAAATTTTTGTTATTGAATCTCCTCCTCTGCGAATGTATTCAACTTTTAAAGCTATATTAATAATATAAGTCCAGCCAGTGCCAGACTGCAATTAAATTTTTTGTATTCAACAATTTCAATGGTTTCATTTGAGGGCAACAGTATTCATTCCATTCAAACGAGTGTGTCCACCATGTTGTAACATGTTTCGAGCGAGTGGATTTCGATGTGTTCACAGCTTATCCCTTAAATGCGCATGGTCTTGTATCATTATAAAAAAAAATATATTGTATATATGTAAATAAGCACGGGATTAGAACTGCGTTTTTATTTTTAAATTAATACTTATCCGCATAGATTGGAATCACTGATACAAAACAAGGTTTTCATTTGGGTTATGAAAAATGCATGTTTAGGCCACTTACCCACAATAATTACTGTTTGCAGTCTTCACCAAAATATCAACAAGTGGTTTTTTCTTATCTAAAAGAGTAAATTATTTGAAATATAAAAAATATATTACTGCTCGGAAAACCTACCGCTAAAAACTCCCTAAGACATTGATGATTGTCTAAATAGCCTTCATGAAAACATTGAAAAACAGGTTCAGCATGCCTTTTCTTCCTTCTGTCAGGTCAAATACAATTAAATTTTTTCTGCCAATGTAAAAGAGCATTTATCTAAGAAAAAGTATAGCCCGGAGATAATTGCAAAAGCATAGATCACCCCAACTTTAAACTAAGCTGAAAGAATTTAAAACCAATTAAAAATTTTCCTGAAGGTACACAGAATGGCAAAACCCTGGGATAACGTAGGAGGTCTAGACCTACCCGACTTCTCAGATGAATTATTTGGCGATCAGCCAGACATCTTAAAAGACCCGTCATCGCAAATCCGCCACTGCGTAATCTGAAAGGAGCCTGGGCAAGAAATGGATGAGAAAAATTAGATCTACTCGCAGAAACGTCTTTAATACATGTCAATACACGTCAATACATGTACTGAGGTGAGTGATCTACCGCCCATTATTGCTAAACGTTCTATGAAAATACGTTTCCTAATGTAATTGCTTACACCACTGCTTATATTTCAGTAACCTATGAAATAGTGAAGATTTATTTTATAAATTCAAAAAATTGGGTAGGATGTGCTAAAAAATTGTTTGACGAATTTCTAAAACATCCTGTAATTATGGAGGAAATATTGAAAGTTAATGGCTTTTCACATCTGCAAAAAAAAAACACATTCTATCGTATATGCCATGTCTCAGGACGTTTTCTTAATTTATAACGGTACGAATTAATACCCTCAACATTTTCTGAGCTTGTGAAATAGGTGGCCCTTATTTCATTAGTCACACAGTTATAAGGGGTCGTTACGAATATTTTTATTAAATATAACGGTAGTAGTATTGGTAGTAGAGATGAGCGATCACGTGATTGTTAAAGAATACTGTTAACAGTAAACGTGATTTGTAAATCACTTTCATTTAAAACGGTAACGGTCATTTGTTACATTAAATAACACATCGCAGGTAATAGTTACTTGACAGGAAGACCCTAAAATGTTACTTTGCATAACATATCGAATTTCTTTTATTGTTAATGGCAACTGTTGAAACCATAATGACTTTAGCATCTCCTCAGATATCTTACCAGATGACAATTGTCTCATTTCTCGTAACGTTGCAGATTGATGCATGTCACCTAACTGTATATTTTCTAATAATTTCTGCAGTCTTTTCTCTTCAGAGTCTTGAAACTCCACCCGTAAGGCAGATTTCAATGTTTCATACATATCCTGTGCTAGAGGGTTCTCAATTATGTGACTCACAGCATTGAGGATATCACTTTCTACCGTTCCAACCAATGCGTGATATTTCTGGCACTTTGAAAAATACCCGAAAAAAAATTGACCTTCAATTCGGCTAAACCAAAGTTTTGGGTTAGTCTTCCAAAAGGGTGGAATCTTTACCGCAACGCGTGCAATTTCAATAGGCGGAGACATTGATGGCGATACAAACCCTTCTTCTGTTAGGGCACTGCTACACGTTCAATATTTATCACGCTTTCCGCGATCCGGATTTTGGATTTTATAATATAGGCCATTCTGCGATATTGATCGCGATCCATCAATAGTGCATGCTATACGTTCAATAAATATCGTGATATATCTAGTATCACGATATTTATTGAACGTGTAGCAGTGCCCTTAGAGATATATTAGAGCAGCAAGAAAAACAATCGTCAGGTTCACCAATAAAGAAATACAGTTACACGTTTCTCATTTTTTCGTTTTTTTACAAATTCTTTATTTTTCAAACTAATTAAAATGACCTGTATAAATTAAATAACAAAAAATTTTAAAAAAATTAAAAGCAACAAAGTAAAAGCAAATACATATGATTAAAAATTATCAAGTTGGTAAAGTAGAAACAAGCAAGCAGTCCCTGCAAACTGATCACTATGTGAAGGGTAAAATAAGGTTTAAAAAATAATTTGTCAATTTTTGTTTTTAAAAAGCTAAAGAATTGATTTAAATATTTTGTTCCAACTCATTATTTAGTTAATCTTTTTAGCTTTTTAGGTAATTTGAAAGATACAGGATTGGCCATAGAATGCTACTTTGAGAAATGCCAGCCCCGATTGGTTGACTTGAAAGTGGTCCACCGCTTTAGTCATGAACTGACGGTCGGTAATGTTATTTTCCAAAAGGTTATAGAGATTAACCGGCAAGCTGAGCTTTAGCTTAGTTAACAGGTCTTAAGACCATACTTTATCGAAAGATAATATTTCTTCCCTCATACAATTTTCTTCAGCCTCTGGGTCTGTTTAATGGTACTTTGCTATTTACGAGGTTGAGTCTATGGACTTTATCCTACAGTTTGAATCCAAATTGGTTATCGGAAATACAGACGTAATGGTATTTTTAAGCAATTTCTTAAACAATTTTACCATGGTTTTTAACAGACTTATAAGCCTTTGAGGACTCACCTAAGTAGGCTCATTCTCTGAGAAGTTTTCAAGCCGTAATATGGCGTTAAAAATAAAAATAAATATTCCTTTTGCTGTGTAAGGAAGCCCCAAAAGCATTTTACAACAGATTTAATCAAGGAGCATTTTTAACATTTAAATTATTAATAGGTTCATTACATAGAAATTGAAATGGTCCTCTTATAGGTGGTCTAGAAACAACAACCGGTAATACATTCATACCAGTACATTTATTTAAAGTTAACGTAAAGAGCGTTAAAGGATTTGAAAAAATATCACATTTTTCTTCGTCGTTTTGAAATCCTGGCCAAGTACTTTTTAATTACGCATTGGGTGTTTTGCAAAAACATGGACCTATGGCTGATCGCCATAAGGAATCATTCGCCTTAGGCATAGTATTCAGACTTTATTATTGTACCCTGAGGGTATGTTTTTAGCAAATTTCTGAGATAGCTTGTGCGTTCCTCTTATATAGCCTTAAGTGAGGGCGATCCATGCTCTTGCCATTTTCTACGGGCTCTTCTTTTCTAAACCAATAGTTGCTCCACATAGGCAGAAAAACTGTTGTACCTAAACTGGCAGTAGGTAGATGAAGCAAATTCAGCGACTTTTTCAATGTGCTCATTAAGGTTGCTAAGACAGTTGTCTATACCTACAGGAGTCTTAAAAGGTCCGCTTTTCGAGCAGTGGGTGTTGATATATTTTTTTATTTAAGTCATGTTTCTCCTTCAGATAAGATAAAACCAGTAGTTACAATTTTTTGAGGACTGATTATGGTGATTATTGGGGGCGGGTCGTCTGAAGACAGATCCAAAAAAGCTTAAACCTTTAAAAGTTCTAGGGATATAACTTTCGTTGCCCCGAAATTAATGACGTTTTTGTCAATAAGTTGGTTGCTCAGTTTAAATTACATTCCGTCCCAGTTCGGATACCGAATCATACGAGGCGGGCCCTCTAGGGCTTATCTAGCGGAGCCCCAATATGTATGATTATCGTTTTAGTCCCCAGCAGCTTAAAACGATCGCCTTAAGATTTTAAGGAATTGAAGTACTGATCTTTTGTTATTGAAATTCGAGGCGGACTATAAAATGACGAAATTTTAATTTTCTCAAAAATTTCTTTCATACGAATATTCGTTGCTTGAATGTAAAGCGCAGTTAAGGCACTCAACAAGTAGTGTTTAATTTTCAATTTGATCAAAATGTCCGAACTATTTCTGGAATTTTTGGTATCGTAAAACTATAGCCACTTACTATAGATGTCAAATAATTTTCTGGAAGTAAAATGTGTTTCAAAAATTATCATCGCGTCAATCTTTTTATTTATTAGAAAACATTCGAATTAACTTTTGTGTTGGCGGATGCTGTTGGCGTTTCAAAAACAGAATTGGAAGCAGTTCATGGCCTAGTTAAAGTAAAATTCCAAACAATAATTTTTTGGATTAGGTTTTTCGTAACACGCTTGGACACAAGTTCACTAACTAACGTCTGACTTATTTTTTATATAATTACGATAACCGATAATCAAGCGTGTCACAAAAAAGTCCCGACATGGGCACACATCAAATAAAGACATAACTATAACAGCTGTACTTATATAAATATGTTTAAATTTAATAGCTAATATTTTTAATAGAGAATCCGTGTTGTTTAATAAGATTTGGTCAAAGACAATTTTTATTTACAACAAAAATATATTTTTGACATTGTAGTTAATAATTTTTTTTTTTTTGGAGCAAATGCGAAATTCACCTTTTTTTATTGGCACAAGATTTCTTTCATTTGCTCAGGATATTTTTGATTAAGATCCAGAAGCTCTATTGAAGAACATATTATAAGTGGTTGCTTGACTATATCTAAATAAATGAAAAACAAGTCGTTTTATTTGATTTTGTTTTGTTAAACTACTTGAAGTGCTTACAATGTCCCAATAAACAGGATTGCTTATTAAGTTCACATTCATTGGAAAAAGTCTTGTAGAAGCCGTGTCCTATTTCACCGCAAACATAGTTAATTTCGTTTCCACAATCAACATCACATAAGGGTTCACAAAACTCGTATGTAGTAATACTCAATTCTTTAAAATGAAAGAGTTTAAGTAAAATTAATAAATAATTCATAAAATCAATGGAAATATTACCCGTTTTATTATTAGCGCGACGGATTGTATTGTATTGTGTCATATCATCAATGCTTTTAAAAAGAACGCAATCATTGCCAGAAGTAGCATAAACGGTGTCATAAAAATCTCTTGATTTCTGTAAGACATTCAATAGGTTCTGCGCTTGCACAGCCGTAGAGAGCAACAGGACAATTCCAATAATTACCGATTTTACGCACAACATTTTAAAAGAAATATAAGTTTGAGCTTTCGGTTCATCAACTAAATTTCAAAAACTGCAAGACCTGCTTTTTATAGCCAATCAGCTAAGACACAAAATAAAATAGTAAATAATATAATAAGTCTTAAACTAATACTACTGTTTGTTTTTGCATTAAAAATAGAACGAACTACAATAGCTGAATGAGAATGTTATTTAAACAAAAAAAAAAAAAAAACTAAACATACATATTGTTTTGAAGATATTGAAAAACCATAAAACGGTTTAGAAAAGCAAAATAGTAAATATGCAATGGGAAATGAATTTAGAATTTTTTTCTGAGTATTCCATACAACATACAAGGAAGGTACATCATACATTATGTTTGAAACTCCCAAATATAATATTTTGAGAATGAGCTCCATTGCATTTAGTCAAACTTAAGTAAAGGTATTTAGAAGTAAAAAAGAATGCTTAATGTTTATATGAAATATTATATTTGGATTCTATAAAAGCATGATTTATTAATTATATTTAAAATAAGTAAGTGAATCTGTTTTAAATGTTATTTGATTGAAAAAAGTTGCAGACAAGCGTATGATTTTGCGGGGTTACCATTAACATTGTGAAATAATTTTTTTTTTCTTAAGGTAATAATTAAATTTTAAGCATATTTTGTTCTATGCAGCATCAATAATGTTCATGAAATTGACTGGTTCAAGATATTTGTTCAAACGCGTTCTTTTAACAGCACACACATAACTGCCCAATTCACAACCTATTGTATTTCGTAGTTTTTGTTTAAGCTTTTTAAATACATACATATAAGAAAAATAAAAATTATAAATTTCAATTTTGGAAAAAAATGTTGTAGCAACAAAAGGTCAGTGATAGAAATACATACTAGCATTTAAATAGCAAAAGCACGGAAAAATACTGTGCTTTGTTTTCAATTCTAAACATTTTGTTGCCAATCATAACACTGTTTGTGGTTGTGTTATTTTAAATTTTTCCAGTATATTAATCAGCAAAAGTTTTCTTTCAAAAAACAGATATTTTAGGGTTTTAATTTACTTTGCTCTGCTGTTGCTCTGAAAAATATAATAGCCATATAAGAAATTCTATCACAGACACATTGATAATATTAAAAAAAAGGTAGATCGAAAGTATGTAATATCAAAATTAATTTTTATGTGCTGTTAGTTTGTTTTAAAAAACGATTAGAGCATTGAACTGCAGAACAGACTCTTTCGAACACCTTAAAAATATCTAGAGCCATCACTTTACTTTCACCAAAATGTTGAATGGCGGTAAAACCAGCCAGTAGGCCCCAAGTAGAATTTCCTTTGTGAAAGCCGTACTGGCGATCGCTTTATAAACCGTTGGACTCCAAATAGTTAACGAGATTATAATTAACCATGCTCTCTATCATATTGGCGAGTCTGAGAAAAAAGCTATTGGGTGGTGATTTTCTGAGTTTATCGCCTTTAATTTTTTGGGGATTGGTGTATTATATAAGCTGCTTTTCAGCTGACGTCATTCGCTTTGTTTATGACGGTATCGAGGCATACGAATTCCTCTACCACCTCAAAGTTCACAGATTGCCCCAATCTAGTGGATTCTATAGACGTTGATGCCATCAAGTTATCAATATTTCACATTGTTTGTCTCATGACGATGTCATTATACACTCAAAAATTTTTTACAGTAACTGACTGTAAGTTATTTAGGAAGTTATTCGTAAAGTTGTTTTTAAATGAAAAAACAGTTAAATTTTAATGCAATAATTTTTTAACTGGTTTGAAGGGTTATTCAAAGCTTCAAATAAACAAAAATACTGATTTTTAGTTGAAGTTATTTTTGTCAGTTATTTTTTTAGTAATATTCAACTTTGTTATTTTTTTTCTGATACTTTGTGTTTTGCTGTAAATGACGGAAAATCTAGTTAATTTTAGACGAAAATGTTAGTTAATTTTTTGAAGTTTAAATTTAAATGCACAATTTTGTTAATTTTAATGAATATCTTGTTGGAGGGTTTTTAAATGAATATCCAGTTATTTGAAATAGATTTCCAGTTAATTTCACATTAATAATTTTTTCAGTGTACACTTATACAATACTTGACTGTAAATTATTCATTATTATACAACTGCTTCAGAGTCAGCCTTAGAGCAATAACGTTTACGACTGACCCCCATATTAACCCCCTCTTTCTACGCCCTAAGGGGGTTGCCATACAAAATTAACAAAAAATGATATGAAAATGCCTACAACTGCTTCAGATTCGGCCTTAGAGCAATAAAGTGTACCACCGAACCTGATAAGTTTCCCCTCTCAAACATATTCCTTAAATATACTTACCCCTTTGTCCCACCCCCTAAGGGGATTGCCATAAAAAATTTGAAAAAATTGGGATAAAAACCCCAACAGCTTCCCCGTAGTCAACCGTAGAGCGTTCAAATATGACACCGACCCCTATTTAAAAATTAGAAATATTTTGTAAATAAAAAAATTGATAAAATTAAAAAAAGGTTTGAGGTTTCGAAAGGTATATAAGATTCGACACAGCTGAATATAGCGCTCTTACTTGTTTTTTAAATTTGGCAATGAGCAACAGATCATAAGTTGTTTTAATAACTTTTTTTTACACACATTTACATGAGTATGTGTGTACCTTCCTTTTTTTTTGGAATAGAATATAGGAGGTAAATAGTCTTGGTTTTAGGCTTATATCTCGGTCAGTTATCGGGAAGCTTCAGAAAGTTGTTTTCAACCTTAACACGGACAGACAAACAAACAAACAAACAGAGAGACGGGAATGGCTTAATCGGCTTTCCTATCTATAAGAATCCAGAATATATATACTTTTTTGGGCCGCAAATTGATAATAAATAAATTAAAAAAGGAATGACAAACTTGCTCTGCGTTGGCAAAAATAGTATTTACTTGAAAGCGTTAAACAACTTAATAAGAAGAATAATAAAATTATTGAGAAAAAAATCAGAAGCTTAAAGTTTTACTTTTAAGTTCTTCATGAATTTTAAGTGATTTTGACTCCTTCAATACACCAGACAGAAATTATATATGCACGTGTATATGATTACTAATTTGTAAGAGTATTATTTTTCCTTATGCTATTGAAGCGAATCTCTCGCTAGGAGTAATAAGCCTTTAATGAGGAATACATAAAACAATTGTTATTATTATTATTATTAATAATGTAAAACTGAATAATAATATTAATTATTTTCGGATTTTGACGAAAAAGAAAATATACAAGAAAACATCGAAAAATCGGGTAAAGTATTGAACTCGATATTTTGAAAATTAAGTCCTTTTTACATTTAAGAATTTTTTTTCTTAACAAAAAAATAATTTTTTTTAGATTTAACTTTTTTGTCGAGAAACAATAATTATTTTTCATTTATTTTGCTGAAACAGTAAATATTTATATTTATATGTAATACAAAAATAAAACAAAACAATTAGTGTTATCTTAATTGATTTTTGTAAAAATTTAAAAACAATTGTTTCTGCCAAAAAAAAAAAAAAATTAAAAAATAATTATTATTTTTTGACACAAAATAAAAATCCAAAAATGAAGATTATTATTTGATAAAAGCATAAGAATCAAAATATAAATTTTTTTTAAATAATATTTTTTTGGTATAATTATTGCGGCTCTTGTTTTCAATGTACAATGTTTAAAAAAACATCTGAGGCCAAATCACCGCATTCTTTTTGAATCGAAATTAAAAAATTCTAACTGCACCATTTCCGTTTATATTTCAGAACTTTCTTATTGTGTTTCAGAAATTTCGAATTCAATTTCAGAATTTTCAAATTCAATTCAGAAATTTCTAATTCAATTTCAGAATTTTCAAATTCAATTCAGGAATTTCTAATTCAATTTCAGAAATTTCCAATTCAATTTTAGAAATTTCTAATTGTATTTCAGAAATTTCTAATTTAATTTCAGAAATTTCTAATTCAGTTTCAGAAATTTCTATTTCAATTTCAGAAATTTCCAATTCAATTTTAGAAATTTCTATTTGTATTTCAAAATTTTCCATTTGAAATACAAGAAGCAAATTTCTTGTATTTCAATTTCCCGAGATTTTGCTAAAGAATTCCCGGAAGAGGGGGAAATGAATCAAATTAAAACTCCCGGGTCCCTTAAGGTGACCAGCAAAATATAATTGATTTGATAATTTAAATTGTTTTTTGTTTGGGTAATTGAATTGCATGAAAATACTCGGAGCTTATTTTATTTGAAATTTAGACGGAGCTTTGCTTTGATATTAATTGTTTTATACGATTCCTTATTTATCTCATTTGTTTGATTTTTGCTAATTTGTTTCTTTTTAATTATAAAATTGTAATATTTTCCCAAGTGATTTTTTTTTATTTGCTTAGTTGCTTGTTTGAGATAGGAAATTCAGTAGATGTTATTTGGTTTACGCAGTTTTGAAATGTTTAAGAGCATAATGCGTATACTTAATATGAAAAATTCGTATAAGGCTGTTATCCACATATGTTTCAGATTTTCTTCTTGGCACGCATATTTCCTATATAAGTTTATAATGTATTGTGGTGGAATTTAGGTTTTTTCAAGTTTCGTGCCCTACCCCGTTTTAACGAGCTGTAAGGCTGGTGCAAAAGCGTGCTGATATTAAGGTTTATCCCGTTTAAATAGTTGCCATATTTTCCACTAAAAGAAGACATTATACATCGAAGTCACATAAAGTTGCAAAGTTGGCCCAAATTAAACTGAAAGTAGCCCAAATTTTCTGATGTTTTGGTAGAAACTCTGTGCTTAGTATCAAGCCTAAAATTCTATTACGACATGGCAGATACAGTCGTTTGAAAGGAAGCGAAACTGTTGCGCTCAGATGAAACTATATAAACATTTAAATATATGTCTATGTATGATCCTTAATTTGATAACTTAGTTTTGGTTTGGAACATGCGTAATATATATAACTATCACTGTCTTTACTACCATTGAAAAGAAACAATGTCACACAAAATGTGGTTATTTCAAGCATTTACTTCAATTTAGGACACTATTTTGCTGATCTTACTAAATATACAAATCGATTGTTTAGAAATATTTTTAATAGTTTGACAAGATGGCTGCTTCCGTAGGATTTGATTAGTAACTTGATTTTAATAAACAGACACACACGATTTGATCGTCTTCCTTTAGTATAAGGCTAAATAATATATGTAGTGGTGAATCTAAGATTACTGGACATATTGATGTCCTTCTTTATTGGAATAGAGAAAATTAAAATATTTATAGAACACTTTATTATTTACTTTTAAACAAAGTTTTAAAACAACTCCGTAGTCACTAAAATATTTTTTCTAAAAATTGTTTTGTTCTTAAAAAAGCTGCCTACACAAATCTTTCAATATCATTCCCGTGGCTGTCCCCAGCCCTACATTCATTTGAGTTTGTCTAAATTTTTAGCAAATAAAGTATAATAATTTTAAGCAAATACAAAAATGTTATCAAATGACGTCCTCCTTCTATTAATGTGTATAGTTCTTATCAATTAATTTATTTATACATATATGTATATGTTTTTTCCCTAAAAATACACCTCAATCTACTGTAAAACCTTTTTTGCATTAAAACTCAATTTTTTTTAATTTCAATAACATTGTTTTATATAGGAACCCTATATGCGTCCACATGTTCTAGGAATCTCACCAACTATATTAACAAAATGAGGACAGCCGGGGTTTTCCTTCCTAATGAGCATTTACATATCTTGCATCATTGCCCTGTGTTGCTTTAAAAAACAAAGTTTAATATATTTTAAAAGTCCGGTGTTGTTTTTAAAGTAATCATTTAAAACCAACTGTTGATTCATGTTTAATTCTTTAAGATAAGAACTTAAATTTTCCTTTAAGCAAGTTTTCTATGTATTCCATTTTTGTTGACAGGGGAATGACGATTACCATAGATATTAAAGTTTAATAATAAGTTGATGAAGTACATTTTTTAAGGTTTCGTAATGGAAACAAATTTAAACAAATTATTATAAAGAAAAAAAGTATGGGTTTACTGGACAACTGGGACAATATTTTGAAAAATTTGCATAATTCAATTTAAAATAAAAAAATTATTTGTACCTATGATAACGAGCAGCTTTTATTTAAAAAAAATGCAGTTAACCATTTAAAATAAATTTTTTGGCAAAAAACTTTAAAGCCAAAAATTACATCCAAATTAGCCCGTTAACTCAGAATCAACTATAGATAAGCCCAGGAAAAATTTCTTTAATTTTTTGTGAATTAGATTCTTATTATTTCCCAGGTAATAAGACGTCGTAAGTTCTAATATAGTTATGCAAAAACCTGATAACAAGACTACTTCTTAGAACATCTTTGTTTTAAAAACCTAAAACTTCTATTACATTATTTAGTTGTTACTTGGTAACTAGTTATAAAGTTAATTTTTGTAAACATATTTGTAAGCGGTTGTCGTGCATTTCGTGGACAATTAAATTAAATTAGCTAAAAATTCGGTAGTGTTTTTTTTACCTCTAAAAAAAACCTGCTTACTTACTGTGTATAGCTGGTTATTTTATGACGCTGCAAATTAATGTTGTACAATTTGCAAACGGAACGACATGCTTAAATACATATTTTTCGCAATGTGAAGGGTATAAGACTATGTACTTAAAATACTACACATGTACATACCTATATCTTAAAGTTTAATTTCGGTAGCAATTGTTTTGAAAAGAATAATTTAAAAGCAAGCAACTGCCTAAATATTGACTTTAGCCAAGGTTAAAAAATACGTAAGTATTAATAGAAGCCTAACTTTACCTTAAAAGAAAACAACAAGTTTTGTTTTCAAAATTATTTTAACGTGTTTTAAATTTAGGTTTTTTAAAAACAAAATAAATTTAATAGAAATCGATATTTTACACCATTTATTTTTTTCTTTGTTTTTAAAATTGTAAAAATATAAAGTTAAAATATAGTTATAGCTTCCGAAATAAGGCGCGACATTGGCCCAAATTAAATTTAAAGCAGCCCAAATTCATTGGTTTTTTGGTAAAAACTCTGTGCTCATTCTCAAGTTTAAAATTTTATCAAACAATTCGATTTGAAAACCATATTGTACAATTTGCAAACGGAACGAAATGCTTAAATACATCTTTTTCACAATGCACGTTGGGTTGAAATGGTTCGAAAATGACGCTTAATTGCATTTTTAAAATTAAGTTTTTGTATAAATATTTGGTATCGGATAACACTAAATAAAATTCTACATCACTATGTAAATTTTCAAGCATCTGTCTTGTCAGCTGACTCCGTAGTACAAAATTTTTTGCTAATTTTTAAAAACAGCGAAAAAAGTAAAATTTTGCATTAAACGAGTCCGTAATTTCTAAATTTAACGTTAACAAACTGTTATTTTAAGAATGAAACCTTCAACTTCAGGTATTAAAATATACAAAAATGATTTAGTGTTTTTGAAAATATGTCTGAAAATATTTTTGACGATTTTTTTAAAAAAGGTCCAAAATTGGCCTATTTTTGATGTTTCGTGAACCATAACTTCTAAGTTAGTTAAGGCTGGGTTTTGAATCTTATATTTTCTAAAAGTACAAAGTCTCAGCTTGACACTGCAAAAAATAAAATTTGCGTTTTTGTTGCTCCATTTTTTGCTATTAACATTTTTCTGTTTGAAGTCGTGTTTTTTCAAAGTCATGTATTTAAAAAAACTAACGTTCGTTCAATGCCTTCTATTGTTTTTATTGTTGTCGGAGATAGGTGCGTGAACAAGTATCAGTCATCTTTATTCACGAGAGTGTTAAAATGGTTTTGTATGACTCCTACAATACATAAACTTTTAATTCATGGTTCCGAAATCATAAAATATGTCCTTTTACCGATTGGAGAACTTTCAGAAGAAGCTCAGGAAGCCAGAAATAAGGATTTTAAAAATTATAGTGAACCCTTTGCTCGAAAATGCAGCCGAGAAAAGTCGAATGAAGAATTTTTCTCAGTTCAGATTTATTCATATCTAGTATTAATAAACAAAATGAGCGGAAAGAAAAGCAACAATTATCAAATTCCGAAATACAGCCTTTGCTATCGCCTATTATTTTTCAAGATATACATGAAAGTGAGAGTAATGATAGCGAAGATTATGATGATGAAGGTGAGGATGAACATAATATGGTTTCGTTTTAAAAATTTATTTCGTTACTTTTTTAAAAAAGTTGTAAAATTCTCAAAATCCTTCAAAACCCAAATTCAGACTTTAAATTAAACTTATATTCATATTTATGCAAAATATATATCAATTTTTTTATTTTTTAGAAAGAAGACAATATAAGCTTTTGTTTGCTTCTCATTTTTTTATAAAAATCACTTTCCGTTTTAAAATTACGGCAAAAATTCACTTTCGGTGTCATCGAACCCATTATGCAATGTGAAGGGTATAAGGCTAGGCTATGTATTTAAAATACTACACATGTACATACATATGTATATCTTAAAGTTTAATTTCGGTAGCAATTATTTCGAAAAAAATAAGCTAAAAGCAACCAACTGCCTTAAATATTGACTTTACCCAAGGTTAAAAAATACATAAGTATTAATAGAAGCCTAACTTTACCTTAAAAGAAAACAAGTTTTGTTTTCAAAATTATTTTAACGTGTTTTAAATTTAGTTTTTTTTTAACAAAACATATTTTGTTTGTTTTTAAAAATTTAAAAATATAAAGGTAAAATGTAGTTATAGCTTCCGAGATAAGGCACAACAATAAAATTCAAATTGGTTTGCCATATTCATGGTAAGGGTGACCATTCGTACTGATTTCATCAGTACATGTACTAATTTTTTATTTGATGTACTGATTAAGAATATGTGTACTGAAATGTACTGATTTTTAAAAAAGATTTTTCAGGATAATTTGATATTCTATTTTTTTCTAGTTTTTTGACCTCTTTTATACTTATTAATTAGTCAATTTTTTCAAGCTATTATTGTATTAATTTTTCACAAATTTTTCAATATTTCGCCGCTCCGTTGTATGGTATCATCAGGAAATTTTTTTAAGGATTATTGTTCGTTGTGAGAACAAGTGTTCGATGACTTGTGATAAAACGGTAAACTAGTAAGGCTTTAAGTTAATGAAGTAATATTAAACCATCTCAATTGAATAACTAAAAACTTCAAAATAATAAAAATATCGTCTGTTGATTTTTAGATAAAAAAATCTAACTCCTTCACAGTTAATTGTAACAATTGGGTTTGTTTTTTTATTTTTTTAAATAATCAAGTATCTTAAATCTGTACTTTTAATACAAAAATACAAAGCACCTACACTTAATATATTATTACAGTAACTTACTGTAAGTTATTAAGAAAGTATTTCGAGAAGTTGTTTTTAAATGAAAAAAAAAACAGAAAAATTTTTGTATAATATGGATTTAACTCATGTGAAGAGTTATTCAAAGCTTCTACTGAAAGAAAATACTGATTTGCAGTTTTTTAGTGTAGAAAGATGGACGACCGGACATGATTTAATTGGCTTGGAAAGTAATTTTAGGCCGGCCCCTAAAACTAAAGGGTTTTCAGACTATAAAAACCAAATTTGATGTTACATGTATTAAGCCATAACAAATGGATCCAATGTTGAAAAAGGAGTACAACAGACATATATACATCATTTCAAAATATTTTTACAGAATTTTTGCAGCAAACTTAAAATTAACGATAAATGTTTTTTATTTAATTTTCTGCTATTTATTTTTTAAACTTTTAACAAGTTAGTTAGCGGTTTAAAACTGAATTTCCTATAAATTTTAAACAAGTGTAGCTGTATATATTACTATGAAGCGGGGTCCCGGGAATTTTTTTATATATTTCCCGCTTTCCTGGAAAATCAAAAAGTATGGGATTTTAAAACTCTAGTTCAGAGACTTTGAGAAAATAAAACTTATAGTTTAAGGAGTTTAACCAAAAAATAGAAAAGAAGAATTCAAATTTATTTTTAATAATTTTAAAGACATTGTGCAAAAAAAAGAACTGCCCTTTTAGAAAAAGGACGGATGGCCATATACATATGTTCAACACCAGCACATTCCACTAAGCCTTATAAGTTACGAACAAAAACATATATAAAGCGATAATGAATTATGCACAAATTTAATTTAATTCTAAATGGTCCTAAAAAATTTTGTGCAAATTAGTCCATTATCAAGCCTGCCACACATATAAGCCTTTATCCGGATATCGTCTTAACTCGATAATAATAAGAAATATCTGAACAGAATTTCCTGGAATTCGGTCCACAATTTACCAATGGCTCCATAAAAGCCCCCTTCCACGAACTACCTTTACCCTCATTTTTAACGTATGTTGGCACTTACTATTGTGATGTACAGACGGACTTTACCGGTTATAGCTTGTTTAGTTATCTCGATATAAATATATAAGTTAATATTAGAGCGGTAACATCTTCATAAAGTTTAAAAATTTTTTGTAACTCTTGTTCTGTTGATTAAAATATAAAATTTTGCAAAAAAAAGACCAATTGAATATAAAACATGTAAGAGGGCTTTATTCGGTTATTCTAAATCTTATATACCCTTTGCACGTTGGGAAGGGATTTTACCTTAATTTTTTAAAGTTTTGTATGGCAACCCCCTTAGGGAGAATAGAAAGGAGGTAAGTATGTTCCAAGAAAGTGTTTGCAAGGAACAAACAGTTGGATTCAGTTATACATTTGACCTATCCACGGGAGTATGGGAGGCTCCTTAGGCGATGTAGATAGGGGATAAGTATGCTCTAGGAACATGTTTATTTCTTTAAGGCCGACGTTTTTACATAATTTTTGTTAATTTTGTATGACAACTTCTCAGGTGATGGAGATAGGAGCAAGTGCATTTTAGGAAAATGATTGGGAGGGAAAACTAATGGGGGTCTGTAATATATTATATTCCTCTAAAGGTGATTTCGAGGAAGTTGTAGGGGTTTTCACCCTAATTTTTTAAATTTTGTACAGCAGCAATGTTAGGGGCTGAAGATTGGGGGCTGGTATGTTTCACAAAAATGTTCGTAAGGAATAAATAAGCGCCTGTGTAGGGCCAATTTTGGCGAAGAAGGTTTTAATATAAAAATTTTAGAGAAATAAGCAGAGGTAGTCGTGGTTCCGGGCTTATATCTCTGTCAGTTATCAGGCGATTTTGTTGAATTTCAATAGCCAAATTTTTGCAAGTATATTTTATGTTCTGATATCAAAAACAGGTCCAAGAAGAATCAAAGGGCCTTAGAAACTTGATTTCAGCAGATTAAGAACAACAGTGACGTGAAATTTTAAATGAAGCACACAATTTAAAAACAAGCTTTTAGCGTTTTTTTCAAACAAAAACTTAACAAAAAAGTTTAATTCATTTAAAATAATTATAATTACATAAAAGGCAAAAAAATATATATTAAATTAATTGTTAATAGTTTTCTGTTAAGCACGACATTTTCGTCAAATTAAATTTTATTATGTATATGCAACGCTGCTACACACAAAAAACTACAAAAAAAATTTTTCAAACAAATTCTTGTTCAAAATAATTTATTTTTTTAGTCAATTTATTTAATAGTCTCTAATAATATTTTTATTTGATTTTTAAATCAAACAAAATTTTCGCCTAGACAAATAAAATATTTAACCAGCTCAGCAAAATTTTTTAACAGAAGCTAAAATTCTTGCAAAATTGTTTGTCTAAATTTACAACTTTCGTTGTAGGTCCTCAGCCAGACAAAATATTTACTGATTCTCTGAAATTTGTTACTGATTCTACAACTCAGTTTTTTCTGTGTAAGCAGTTAATCATGTCCTCTGTCATGGTTGATCTCAGCCATGTTTTAATACGGCAAAGGGTGGAAAATAACATTTCAGCCGAAGCATTATTGACCGGCATTGAAACAAATATGATTAATATTTTTCGCTTTCTTGGGTAAATATCTGGGTCACATCTTGCTAAAACATCTTTATATTTTCTGGGTGGTCGTTATTAATTTTCCATTTTCATTTTCAATGCAAAATTTCAGACTTTAATTTATATTAAGTAGTTGTTTTTATATTTTTTTTCAAATTCTAATATATCTGCAAGTTGTTAAACAAATAAAGGACGTTCTTTTTGAAACGTGTTTTTAAGTCTTGAAAAACAGATTCAATTAAGAGTATGTAACCCTCGATGCGGTAGTATATTTTGACGTCTTCCAAATGATTTTTTCATTCAAATTCTGGTTTTTCAACGAAAATTTTTATACCAACGCAAATATTTTTTGCCTCTTCACAAATATTTTAAAATTCTGTTCAGGATTTTTATAAGAGATGATCCCTTTTTTGTAAATCTATATCCTGTTTTTGTAGAGTTACACTAAGCGGCTGTGAGACAGTAAGTATATTATTTAGAATATGTGATCCACAAAGAAGATCCGCTCAAAGAAGTTCCTAATAATGTCGGATATCTTTTTCAAGGCCTTTATTATGTAATTTATTTGTACTGCAAATTGTAAAGTTGACCCATTGTGTTTTGCATAATGGAGACAACTTTAAACCTAGATATTTCAGAAAAACTGCATTAATCTTATGATGATGTTAGTATGACGATACTATTTAATGTATTACTGGTACCTTGTTGCCTTTCGATACCGAGTTGTTTAGTTTATTTTTTTGAAGTTTCTTGTATTTTTTTTACTGCAAAATTTTTGCCAACATCAAAGGACACCTGTCAGTTCCAATCTCACCACAATTTTCCAAATCAAGACTAACGTTTCTCAAAGCTCTTAAAACTACTTATGATAGCGTGTTCGCATTAATTGACACTTTGACGTCATCGCCAATATCATGTTAAGGCTTTTTAAATATGTCGATAAAGCCCATTAATTCTTCTTTTAATAATTTTTCGTTTACTTTAAAATACCTTAAAGCTAAAGAAATGTGACTTTTTCCTAGTAAATCAGTAGTTTCATTAAAAAAAAGTAAGAGCGCTATATTCGGCTGTGCCAAATCTTATATACCCTTCACATTGGTCTTTTAATATACAAAGCCGAGTTATTTTGCACTGCAAATAATATAATAAAAACACCTTGTGCGATTTTTTAAGTCCGTAGAAAACTTTACAAAATTTTGCAGTTCGTATGAATAATAGAAACGTTTGAGCTCGACAGTAATAAAAGCTTTCGACATTATTAATATTAAAAGGTAATAAAAGATGTTAATTTTTATGAGACGATCTAGTCCCCCTGCTCCTCTCCAACTTGTTTTTCCAAAATGTATGAATTATTTGATTATTACTTTTTGTAGAATATTTGAAGTCGATAGCTGTTTTATTTTCCGAGATATAGCGCATCGAAAATTTCAAAAAAATTATTGATTTGTATGGGAGCTACCCCTTCTCCTGGCCCCCCACAAAAAACTTGTTCTTCAAAGTGTAGATATTACTCTCCAATTACTTTTTGCAAAACATTTGAAGTCGATTTCGGTTATAGTTTCCGAGATATAGCGCATAAAATAGTTCATCAAATTTGTGCAATTGTAGGAAAAATACCACTTCCCCTAATCCCATCTGATTCCATTATTTAAGTCCCTACTTAAGGAGTATCGCCAAGCTTTGTGGCAAGAGTGACTATATTTATTGAGATATATAGGAATATATGCACGGATTTTGTCCTAAAAAATGGGTTATTTTGGGTTTTCGATTATATCTCGGTCAATAGAGAACCGCTTTGCTGATTTTAAATAGCAATTGTCTTCTGGATGTTTCTAATAGTTTGACACCAATAACTGGTCCGTATCTTCTTATTGGACTCCGGAATCTTGATTTCAACAGACGGACATGACTATATCAACTTCCCTTTAAATTAGCTTTACCACTCATAAAAATAAAAGTATTTGAAAATATTATTTCCGACTGACATAAACAAGAACTTTAAAATATACTTTCATCCATTAAACCTTGGTCGCCCTTACCACACAGTGCGACATATCAAAATAAAGGATCTGTTTTGTTTTAAAATTTTGCCAGAGACAATGTTTATTTAAATATATTGGAGTTAAATAATATTTACTTTAAGGTGTTTCAGTAATGCAAACCGTAAAAAGTATATTAAAAACTTGAAGTCCTTTAGGTTTCTTTTTTTAAACTCTTATGGAAATCTTTTCTTTTCTTTAACATGTGATTTTACTGACTTGTTCTGGATATTTTTGAACAAAAGCCAGATATTCGATAATAAAACATTTTTTAATAGATTCCTTGGTTATGTCTAAAAAAATTTAAAAGAAATCATTATTATTTGATTTTGTTTTGCTCAAATATTAGAAAGCTTACAAACTCCCGCTAAGCAGGATGCTTTATTAAGTTCGCATTCATTGAAAAAAGTCCTGTACGAACCGCCACCAATTTTACCACAAACATAGTTGATTTCGTTACCACAATCAACGGAACATATGGGTTCACAAAATTCCCTGGTAGTGATACTTAAATCTATAAAATTTTTATATTGAGGTAAGATAATTAATGAAATAATAAAATTTCTGCATATATTACCTGATTGATAATTAGCGCGACGTATGTTTTGGTAGTGCCTCAACTGCTCGATGCTTTTAAACAAAATGCAATCTTCGCCAGAAGTAGCATAAACGGTGTTGTAAGCCGAGTTTGAGGAAAATAATATAAATCGTGTGTCCTGTGATTGCACGACCATCAAATGAAACAGGACAATTATATAAAAAATTAAATTTACGCACAACATTTTAAGAGACATTTTTTTTGATAACCCCGTTACTCAGTTTTCAAATAAAATTAAAAACCCGCAAGCAACTTCCTTTATAGCAAATTAGCAAAATTCTTTTCAAAATTAGTCGTTTTGAAAACAACAAAAACAAAGTTAAAGTTTAAATAACATATTGAGTCTATAACTAACACTACTAAAGTTCGATTGTGCTTTATAAAAGATAAGTTAAAAAGTTAAAATAGAATGTTTAATTAACAAAGAGCTAAATAAACAATATTATTTTTATGTGATATGCATAAGTAGAGGGAGGAACTGTTGAAGAAAATTACACAAGATATGCATGTATGTATGGGTGTTATACAATAATTTTGGAAGGTATGTGCTGTAGAAAGAAAATTCCATCCTTACTTTTTAACGTCTTAAAAAGTGGCTCCAGGCCCACTTTCAAATATACCGATCGACTCGGAACCACTTCCTGAGTCGATTTAAATATTTCCGTATGTATGTACATATATTTGTAATCCAAATACAGGTAAAAATTCTGAAGAAATTAGGCACAGATAAGTGTTTTTACACTGGCAAGAAGCTTATGGTTTGTGGTTACATTCGGTCCATTTTTTGACATAGTCCCCTACAATTTTCCTTCCGGTAAGCCCATTTTGGGCTTAAACTAAGTCGAATAATATACTATTTTGCATATGTGTCACACTTCTATTTTTTTATTCATGTCTATGGGTCGTAATCTTTGCAGTTGGTTAATAGCTTTAAGTTTTTTTTAAATTTTTTCTAACCCTATAAGACATTTTATAAAAAGTTGTACAGCATAAAACAAGTAAAAAACAAGTAAAAGCGGTATATACGGCTGTGCCGAATCTTATATACCCTTCACATTGGTCTTTTAATACACCCAGCTATCTTTTCTAGCCGAGTTATTTTGTACTGCAAATAGTTTAGTAAAAATTCCTTATGCCGGGTTTAAAGTCCATAGAAATCCTAGTTTTCGAAATAGAAAACTTTACAAAATTTTAACGTTCGTATTTATAATAGAAACACCATGTAGTAGGTTTGAGGTCGGGGGTTTTAAAAGCTTTCGACATTATTCGAATTAAAAGTTTAATAAAAGTTGTTGATTTACATGGGGGGAGGGGGCCTAATCCTCCAGCTCCACTCCAATTATTTTTTTTTCCAAAATGTATGAACTATTTAATCATTACTTTTTGTAGAACATTCCAAGTTGACAGCAGTTAAAGTTTCCCAGATATAGCGTATCAAATATTTTATAAAAATGTTTAATTTATATGGGGGGGCTCTCCTGGGGGGCTCCCTTCCCTCTGCTTCTATCGAAATAATTTCTTTTCCAAAGTGTAACCCTTCTTGTCCAATTACTTTTTGCAGAAAATTTTAAGTCGATAACTCTTATAGTTTCCGACATAAAGCGTATCGAATATTTCCTAAAAATTGTTAATTTGTATTGGAGCTACCCATTCCCCTGCCCCTACCAAATTGTTAATTTGTTTGTGATCTACCCCTTCCCCTGCCCTTACCAAATTTTGCAAAATGTAGGTCTTGTTGTCCAATTAGTTTTTGTAGAACATTTGAAGTCGATAGCTTGAAATAATTCCCAAAGTTTGTGCAACTGTAGGGGAAATACCACTCCCCCTTATCCCATCTAAAAAAAATTTTTGCCTTCTATGTTCAGAGTATACGTGCCAAGTTTTGTGGCAAGAGTGACTAAATTTACTGAGATTTGTAGGGATATACATATGCACGGATTTTGTCTTTAGAAAAAAAAAAATATTTTGCGGTTTCGCTTATATCTTGGTCGGTACTAACGCGATTTTGCTGATTTTAAATAGCGATTTTCCCCAGAATATTTCTAATAGTTTGATAACAATAAATGGTCCGTATTGTTTTATTTTACTCCAGAAACTTGATTTCAACAGACGGACAGACTGAAAGACGGACATGGCTGTATCGACTTCCCTATATATAAGGATCCAGAATATATGTACTTTATGGGGTCACAAATGGATAAAAAAGAAATTACAAACGGAATGACAAACTGATATAGGTATCCCCTTATTACTATGTGAAGGGTATAATTAATTTACATTTTACCTTGTTAAAAAACTGAATTAAATTACTCTTATTGGCATTAACATTTAAAGTCTAATCAATAACACTATATAATTTATTAAAATTACAGCATATTCTACGAAAAGAATCGCTATTAGCATATTTTTGCGAAAATACTGTATTAACAAGGGTTAAAAATAACGTCAGGGACTTTGGGGTACATTAGAAGTTAGTAGGCCCACCACAGAACAGATGTATTTATTTATTAAATTGATGGCGAGAGTAACGCTTACCATGGTTCGGCGACTTTTGACAAAAGTTTTATTATCTGTTGCAGCCTGGATTAATAGGATGGTAAGTTTGATATAGAATTGGGATATGAGCCGGGTAAAATAAAAAAGCAGAACTGTTTCTGGATCGATTCGGTTAAAGTGGACTTTATATTAACTAGGAATCCCATATTATTAAACAATATTCCAAAATCGTTTTAACCAATGAAGTATAGAGCTGCTTTGTTATACTTTGATCGTTAAATTCTTTGGTCTAGCGTTTAATGAAAGCAAACAATGCATGTGCTTTTTAGTAGACACAATTGTATGTTTTTTTAATAAAAATTTTAAATTAAATAGCACGTTTAGGTTAAAACATTCATCGACTCACTTCAACATATGGTCACCCAGAATGTAGCATCCGCCGGAAATATTTTTATCTTAGAAAAGTGCATGTGCTTACTTTTTTTAAGATTAAGATCACGTAAATTGTCTGTCACACCATAAGAAGAAGATTTCCAAATTTTGCTGTAACTGAGTTTGTCCGGCTAAGTTCGTTTTTGCAGCAACTTGTCATCGTCAGCATAAATAATGTAATTATAAAACTTTGTTTAAGATATTAGATCATTAATGTATAATTAGTAAGTAAAATAGGTCTCAGATTTTAGTATTAGGCAAGTAACTATCCACCGCAATTATAAGTCCACCATCAGCTATGCTAGTCTCCCTATCACGTCCATAGGTATGCTAATTGTTGCAAAAAATGTCAATATTTAAAGTGTTTATATTTAGCCATGTTTTTGAAAAAACAAATTTTTTTCAGATATAGCCCCATGCAATTATTCTCTTGCAACAAGATTTTTGAGCTGTAAATCTCTCTACTATTACTTTATCTCCCCAAGATTCCGCAAATATATCTCTTAGCCCTTAACTAAAATATTGAATAAAATGTGTTCGTTCCATATTCTGATTTATCCCTCATAAAAATGTCTTTCAGCTTTAAACATTTTGGCAATAATATTACTATATCTTTATTAAATTTCTCATATATTTGCCTTATGTTACAAACTAGTGTAATAAATACAATTATGTTCGGTCCACATTCATTTTCCTGCCCTCTCGAAATAAGCTTTTTGGCCTTTAAGGGACTCGAATCTTGACAAACTTTTGTTTATGTGCCATACTGGATTCAGTTAACTATTATGCCAAATAAAACTTAAGTGGGTAAATTTTTTCACATTCCACCCATACAAATGTGGCGTAGGGTATAATATGGTCGAGTTTGACTATAACTTTCTTATTTGTTTATACATATGTAAGTATATGAATTTTGACAATATGCCTAGTCGAAAATTTTTTATTATTTTATCATATGTTTATATATACAAGTAAGAATATTGTAGTCGGTCAAGCCCAACCATGTTATACCCTACACTACATTTATATGTGGGCTGCATAAAAAACAGGCCGATCATTTTTGTATTCAGTATACTAGTTGGGAGGCATAAAGTTAGACATAGATGGGTAAATTCAAGGGAAAAAGTAACATAACGCCAGATCTCATATATCTTTCTTGAGGGAAAAGCTTGTGCTTTTTTTTTTGCAATTACAGTTTAAATAAAAGAAGTGACTTTTATTTAAGAACAAGAATTTTCCGTTCTGGCGTTACGTTACTTTGACACTGCCCAAATGCAAGATTTCGTCACAATATAGTAGGGTTTGGGTCAGTAATATCCAAAAATTTTTGTCACTTGCCCATCTCTAATAAGAAGTGTTAAAATATGCCCTCCCTAAAGTATGCTATAATATTAATTGAACTGGCAATCATAGCTGCCAGATAATTTTAGTCCAATATCGACAAAACTTTAAAAAAAAAATCGTCCAAACAAGTTTTGGAGATCGTCAGAAAGTCGTCAACATTATATTTTGATTACTTTTTTACTTAATAATAATAAAAACTGTGAAACAAAGTGCTTACAGGCAGTTTCGTTAAAAGTAGTAGCAAATAAGACAACATTTTATTCAAAGGAAAACAAACTGAAAATGGAAAAACACAAAATTTTGTTTTACAGATTTCCAAGTTTAGTCCTTAAAAATAATTTTTATGTAAAAAACGATTTTAGTTAACACAAATAATTTTTTTTTTTCAGAATCCATTTTTCAAGGATCCTATTTCCAATCCTTGTATTCTTGTATTCAAACTAAAAACATTTATAATATTTTCAAATAATAGCTAATATTGAATGGCTAAAAATGGTTTTTTAAAGCGTAAGGTTTTCCGCTGTTTTCTGCAGTTTGTAAATGTTCCTGTTAAATTAAAATAATCGCAGATTGTGAAAAGGATCGTTAGATAGTAAGATGCTTAAGTTTTTTGAGCCGTTTTTAGGATCTTAATGAGTACTGAGAAAAGCAGTATTATCAGCAAATGTCGACGTGTTAGTCTTTCTATCGGTTGACATGTCTGCTGTGTAACATCATATTAGAGTTGATCGTAAATTGAGGTACATCACTCCAAATTCGTTGAGGACAATTTAATTAGTCCTGTTCTGGGATCATAAACTGTCGGTTCGTTATATACTTTTCCAAAAGGTTATATAATTTATCTAAAGCTTGAAAAAGCACCTAATAATAGAGCAGAGCAATGTTTCTGCTCATCATGCGCTTTACTTTTAACCTGTACAAATCTGTGAGTCTGTTCATTGGTATTGTGTTTTCGTCTAAAACCAAATTAGTAACTGGTAGTGCAGTTGTTATCATTTAAGTTTGAATTTAACTTGTCTTTTGCAATTTATTAACAATTTGTATTTTAGGCCTATGAGAATTCTCCTTCAAAGGCCATTTTACAGGATTAGAAATCGTCTTTATTACGGCAACTTTTAACATTGGCAGGAAGTGCTCAAACCGTAAAATGGCATAAAATATTAAAAAAAAATATTCTTTTTGCTGTGCAAGGTAGTTCTTAAAGCATTTTTTATTACTGACTTAGTTAAACCCAGGAGCTTTCTTAATATTCTAATTATTAAGCGCCCTTACAACCTCTACGAAATATTACTCCATTTGTTAGGGCTGTCTAGCAATAGCAGGCGTAAATGTACTCATACCAAAACATCTATAAGGTGTGAAAACGTTCCAATTTTACTTCGTCGTTTCTTGTCTAAGTTCCTCTCAGATTACCAAGTGGTGGTTTGCGATAACGGATCTTTTATGACCTCTGGCCGAGCGCCGTTGTGAATAATATGTCTAAAAAGTTGTATCTAGACTTTCTAAGGGATTGTGTTATATATTACTCCAACAAATTCCTGGGATAGTTAGTCCATTCCTTCAATTTAGTTCTGATTTGGGGCAATTGTTGGTTTTGCCATTCTCTACGGGCTTTTCAGAAATATTTTCCGGAGTTTTAAACGTTAGGTTAGGCCAGTAGTGTGTGCCGATATATTTTTTTATATTTGAGCCAATTAACTCTGTTTAATTTTTGCCTTATGGTAAATTAAAACTTTTATTAAAAAGCCAAGTTTCTTATTTAGGGTTAGGGGAATAAGTAGAACCAACGACTAATTGGGGAACACATGGGGGACTTAGGCATTTAAGGAAATTCGGGACAGGAGGGGGAACTTGTTTCTTTTTTAATAATTGAAACTCTACGTATTTCGTCTTCTTGTATTTATATTAACAACAATGTTTGTTAAATATTTAATGCCTCTAAAAAAATAACATTTAGTTGGAAAACGAATCCTTGAGCGAAAGTGGCTTCAGGTATGCCAGGGACTTCTTTTTAGGGGGAGTGTTAGTTCGTAAGTATGTAATTAAAAATCGTTATTTATAAAGCACAATATTTCACAATAATTCAATAATTTTTAAAGAAGGGCTAAAATATAGTTTAGGGATGGGATCACTTAAAGTGTTTAGAATTGATAGAAAAAAAACAACGTAAATAGTTTACTTTAAATATAAATATATATATGTATGTAAATTCTAAAAGGATATACTGATTTCAACTGCTTTAAACACTGTTGCCCTACAGATTGCCGAAGCAATCGTATATGTGATTATAGCATTTGTAACGTGAAGACGATTTCATAATCAGCTGTTTTGCTAATACTCCCTATACTAATGTATCTTGGCTAAAATTCAATTCCGAAATTTATTAGAAAGTTAAAAGCCAATTAAAATCTAACATCCAAACAAACTTCTAGTTTTCCAAAATTTATATTTTTTACGTAACATTTGAAGGAGTATAAGGAACAGGTACTTATGTATTTATAATACTGTCAGCATAACTAAATAATTTACATACAAACTGCCATCTAGTGTAATAATTTCATATAGAATTTCCTGACAAATAAATACATAAATTACTTTGCAAACAAACAATTTGTTGTTAAATAATGGTTAATAACTCAAGTTTTACACAGCAATAAATACGACTTAGAAGGACCATCTTGCACTTTACTATCGCACTCTAAGTAATACTGAAATACAAATATGAATTCTGTGTGTGTGTGTTAGAGGTAACATTTTATTGCAAAATTTAATGTGAAACTAATAATAATAATCAAATAATCCACAAAACAATCAAAGGAGTACATTTATCACAATGTACTTAGGCATGAATGTACTTTGCATAAAGTATCAAGTAAGAAGAAGTAAGGAGTCTGCATTGGCCATAAGGAAAATAAAGATGCAATTTGAGCGATAAATCTTAGGCAGAGAAAAAGAAGTTCTTTTAGAAAATTTGTAAAACAGCAACAAGTTCTTAAAGCAGTAGAAATACAAACATAAAATCAATAACCAAATAAGACAAAAAGCTAAAAAAACTAAGATTAAATATGAAATTTGATAAAGAAAAAACAATTTTTATAAAAATGCATATGTCTTCACAAAATTATTAACATTTAAATTGCTTATAGTTTAATAAAGAAATCACAAAATTTATTAACAAAAAGCAAGAATAAAGATTTGTAAATTTTATTTAAATAGATGGATTTCATTATTGGCTTTGAATGTAATCCTTTAAACATTCAAACTACAATCTTATGTACTTAACATGTAATAGTGTGTCTTATGTTTTCATGTTCAAGAGGTTAATCGAAAAAGTCATGATTCGAACTCATTAAATGTTTGTTTGTTATTTTTTACTTTTCGTCTATTCAATTTTATGTGCGCGTTAAAGTTTAGAAGTGCTATTTCAATAATCCTAGCCAATACGCGACTAGACCATATATACATGCATGTATGGACTAGTCCATAACGACAATGAACTACTCAATTAGTATTAGAATTCTATGGCCTTTTTAGCATTATGATGTCCTAGTACTGAGTCACTTAACCTATCTTTGCATTACATTGGAGTAGTTTCAAAACTGCTTTATGGTGCACAATAGATGACGAGTTATAAAACTGTGACAACTCAATATGCGATCGGTAAGACACGACCACCTGCCGCTTAACTACAAGTTCTTGTTTGACAATAACATGGTCCATCCCTGCATTACATAAGACCATCCCAGCAAAAACTTTACTAAGAAAATAAGTAGAAAAGTAAGTAGAATTCTCGTTAAGCACTACTTACAATTCAACTGTAAAAAGTACTTATTTTTTTCGCGATGCCCCAAAACGAATCCGATATTATTTAGGTAGTCATATCCCAAAAAAGAAGTACTTTTATTTTTAATGATTTTATTCGAAAAATAAGTAGTCGCAAAAAGTTTAAAATAAATAAGAAGAAGACTTTTTTATAAATTTTATTTTTATTTTATAGATACTTAATATTATTAATTTTAAAAATTTAATTTTTGGTACTTACCGTAGATGAGATTCGAACCAGGGACTCTCCGCACTCAAACATCTGCGTGCTACCTCTAGGCCAACGAGACACTTTGTTTTTAAATGTAAAATAACATATAAAAACAACAAGTTTTGTTCTGCTTGATTTATTGAAGTAATCCAAATAGACTTGATTTATAATAATAACGTGCGTTTAATAAATCATTATAAAGTAAATGACAAATAAAAACAAGTAAGAGCGCTATATTCGGCTGTGCCGAATCTTATATACCCTTCACATTGGTCTTTAAATATACCCAGCCGAGTAATTTTGTACTGCAAATAATATAATAAAAAACCTTGTGCGAGTTTTAAAGTCCATAGAAAACTTAACAAAATTTTAACGTTCGTATGAATAATAGAAATAGATGAAGAAGGTTTGAGGTCAAAAGTTTTAAAAGTTTTCGACATTATTCATATTTAAAGGTTAATAAAACTTGTTAAATGTTACGGGATGTTCTAGTCCTCATGCTCTTCTCCAACTTTTTCTCCAAAATGTATGAATTATTTGATTATTACTTTTTGTAGAATATTCGAAGTCGATAGCTGTAATAGTTTTCCAGAAGTAGCGTTTCGAAAATTTTACAAAAATTGTGAACTTGTTTGGGAGCTACCCCATATTCACCCCCCACCAAAAAAATTTTTCCTTTATAGCGTAGCCCTTATTGCCCAATTACTTTTTGTAGAACATTTGATTTCGATATCTGTTATACTTTCCGAGATATAGCGTATCGAATATTGCATAAAAATCGTTAATTTGTATGGGAGCTACCCCTTTTTTTGCCCCCACTCAAAAAATTTTTATTTTAAAGTGTAGGCCTTAGCGTACAATTACTTTTTGTAGAACATGTTAAGTCGATAGCTGTTATAGTTTCCGAGATATAGCGCATAAAATATTTCACCAAATTTGTGCAATTGTAGGAAAACTACCACTTCCCCTAATTCTATCTGAAAAAAATTTTTCCATTATTTAGGTGCCTACTTTAAGAGTATCCGTTCCAAGTTCTGTGACAACAGTGACTATACTTACTGAGATATATAGGGATATATGCACGGATTTTGTCCTAAAAAAATGGGTTGTTTTGGGTTTTCGCTTATATCTCGGTCAATAGTGAACCGATTTCGCTGATTTTAAAAAGCGATTGTAAGCGGGATGTTTGTAATCGTTTGACACCATTAACTGGTCTGTATCTTTTTATTTGACTCCGGAAACTTGATTTCAACAGACGGACAGACAGACACACAGACAGACAGACAGACGGACAGACGGACATGGCTATATCAACTTCCCTATCTATAAGGATCCATAATATATATACTTTATGGGGTCGCAAATGGATAATAAAGAAATTACAAACGGAATGACAAACTGATATATACCCTTATCACTATGTGAAGGGTATAAAAAAGTAGCAATTAAGGCTACTAAATAATGAATTAAGGAAGTCATTACAAAAAAGTTTGTAAGTGAAGTTTTTGCTGGGATGATGTAGACTTGTTGCAACATTTAAAAGGGACCAAATATTTAAGAGGATTTTGTTATTAAACGACTTTAAATACAACCTGCCAACTTGAGTTGGAGGGCTGCAACAGTTGAAATGGAATAGTAAACATATTGACAAAAATGATCAAAAATTATTGATTTGCAAAAATTTTTACGATTTTTGCGACTAACATAACCAATTCTTTAGTAATTGTTTAGATATGAAATACAACATAACACATGAATCTACACCAATGTAAGCCAAGAATGTCTCCGGGGTACGAACATTAATTGGGTTTTTAATGTACCCAACACAAGTACCTACAAAAAATAATAAAAAAAGGAAAAAAAGTAACAAAAACAATAACACAGGAGGATATCGCATTGTTTTTTTAAATAATAAACACATTGAAAAAATACCTTTATATTTTCATAAATTATTCTCTCTCGTTGGGCAACGCTGATCTGCACTTATATGATTATGCCCACTTATCCTTTCTCGAAGCGATACATATTAACACTTGATTTCCATTATTTTTCATTTTTTTGTGAGTTTTCGTTTATGGCAGTCAAAATACCTTTATATTTTCATAAATTATTCTCTCTCGTTGGGCAACGCTGATCTGCACTTATATGATTATGCCCACTTATCCTTTCTCGAAGCGATACATATTAACACTTGATTTCCATTATTTTTCATTTTTTTGTGAGTTTTCGTTTATGGCAGTCAAAATATGAAAAACTTTTACAAATGCAATCAAATATCTAGTCTATGTATATTTTCTCTTGCATCTTGATAACCTTTTTATAGTGATAAGCGTAAACATCAGTTTGTCATTCCGTTTGTAACATCTACAACATACATTCGAGATCTCATCAAGTATATATATTTTGGATCTTAAATATATGGAATTCGATTAAGTCAAGTTCGTATTTCCGTCTGTCTGTTTGACCGTATGTGTGTCCGTCTGTCCGTCTGTTGAAGTCAAGTTTGTGGAGCCTGGTCAAATCCGACAGACCAAGTTTTTTTTTTTGCCAAACTATAATATGAAAAATATATTCCTAGACAGACCCCTATTTATTTGCTAAAACCTAAAATGACCCATCCATTTAAAACCAAATCCATGCATATGTCCTCAAAATGCGCAAAAATCATTTGGTTCTGCTTTCTTTTATAATTTTTGTAGCGTACTTGAGAACAATTTTAATTTTTTTTTATTTTTAAATTTTCTCTAACAGGATTTTTAGTCAATTTTTTAACAAGATAATTTTATTGACGCTAGCCGAGTGGGAATGTATTTTCTAATCCCGCACAGTTTCTCGTCAGCAATTTGTGTTTGGTACCTTGAGTTTGGTAGCAAATATTTGCTTGTTTTTACATAAATAAATTGTTTAATATTTTTGTTATAAGGTAAGAGTTAAAAAAAATTTGTCACTTTAGTATTAAAATTTTAATTTTATCGCTATTAAAAAATTTCTTTTATTTCAGTATCGGTATCAATAGCGGTAACCAAATTTAAATGGTACTTAAACGGTATCGGTTGCCAGCTCTGGTTTAAAATGATCACATACTAAAAAACCGGCTTTTATTTTTTACGTTTTGATAAAAATGTCACACCCGTCATATTTTAAAAAGGTTTTTCTTAAAAAAAAATAGTTTCTTGAAGAAATCATACCCCCTTAAGCCACCATGCAAATCTTCAAGTGTCAAAATTCTCTTAAATAAAAATTTGAACGGTCACAACCATCACAATCTTCTAGTAGTCATTATAAGCAGAAATCTTGTAACTTTAGTCTACGTTGGTGGAAATGCTAAAAAAAGTTTGGGCAGAGTAGGAGATTTAGCAGTTGAAAAATTTTTGTATACTGATCGCACTAGAATATTATCGGAGATGAGGTATGAGGTCCTAAGCTTAGTCCGGGAATCTATGAGAAAAAAGAGAAACAAGAGACGATAGGGCACATCGTCTATCACTGTCGCAAGCTCAAGGGACTTGTTAAAAGACTCCACGAAGGAATAGCTGATACTTTGCAGTGTAAACGGGAAAACGTCATTGGGCCATCATCGAAATCATGTGGCTAGGAATTGAATTGTTTGCTTTATACCCAAGAATGTAATTATAGCAGTCACGCCAGCCACAATAGAATCACCAATATACCTTCAATAATATACACAACAAAACTTTGCAAGTATACTTTGAAGATGGCAAACTAGGTTTAGGAAAACTTGTTTAGGATTAGAGCAAGTAAAGTGGTAGCCCCACTTAAACTGCACAGATTTGGTGAAATATTTTATGCGCCAGATCTGGAAAACAATTACAGCTATTGACATCAAATGTGCCATAAAGTAACTTTATTCTAGTATTAACGTTTTTTAAACAACTAAGGTGAATTAGACAAGAAGCGAATATAAAATTCGGCACAACCGAATTTAGCGCTTTTACTTCTTTTATTTTGTTTGTTCAAATTGGTAAAAACAATCTCCGTTTTACACTTGTAGATGTTAACACATGCTGCTGTTTACAACATTTGATTGTAGAAGTAACTAAAGCTATAAAAACAGACAAATGGACGGACTTAGAAGACAGTCACACTAAATGCAGCAAAAATATTTATATCGTTAATCGTTTAAGATTTCCATTCAAGGTTGTTTTATTTTATATCTTATCTTTGATTAGGTGTTGATACAGACATACAAATATTATTTGAGGTATGCTTAGTGTACACAATAGAGACCTGCATCAAGTCCTATTCAAGCTAATTCAAGAACCGCATAATTTTCTAATTCTTGTGTTATTGTGCTTTTAAACGGTTTAAGTGCTGAAATGTAGAGTAGCTGACACAGTTTTTGTGCTGCAGTGTAGCTAAGAATAAAGAGTGGTGTTAGGCACTGTGGTCGATAAAAAAAATTACTGTGCTTATAGTGTGGCAACAACAACAAAGACTTAAGAGTAATGTTGTTGTTATGTTAACAAATAATAATACATACAAAGTTGAGTGGGTACATACACAAACAAACATATACACAAGCAGGCAAACCAATATAAAACTCATGCGTAATTACATTACATACATATGTACATTCAAAATCAACCCCCGTTTTTTATAACTATCACACCAGGAACATCCCGCCAACATTAAAGCTTCGAGATGAATTGAAATGGAAGTGTGCGATCATGATGAATTGATGTGCCGTGGTTGTTTGCTTAAATGTGCTTAACTGTGAAAATATTTTTCATTTAAGTTAAGTTAAGTAAACAAAAGAGATGGCGAACAATACAACGCAGTACTTAATTTTGTGAGTGCACACGTTAGGTATATGAAATGAATTGAAAATTGGAGATGATGCCTTATTTAGTGTCACTAGCCTCAGGTAATTTTAGAAAACCAAGAATGCAAAGTATTTATTTTGTTGGAAGGCTATGCCGGATGCAATCACACATGTAAATACTTGTAAAAACCAAAATTTGCAAGTTATATGCAATAACGTATGGATTGTTGAATTAATTGTTTTAAGACAAATTTGTGCTTTTTATTTCAGCTTTAGCTCATTTTGTAACTTCTTTTTATTAGAACAAAATTAATAGTTTTCGTTAATATTGAAATGTTAATACAAGTAGCATAGTGTATTTGGAAAATTTTAGCTTCGTCCTAGCTTACAAAATAAAATTATATCCGAATGCCTTTCTGGATAACATGTAAATAAAAAAGGTGTGATGTTTACAGCCGAAAATACTACTACCGTCTAAAGATTACTACTGATGAAATTACGTAACCGGTTACGAAAATGCATTCTACTCGGCTTGTTTGCTTTTTCAAATAAAGTTTTTTTCAACATTATTAATAATAGAAATAATATCAGTATCTTCTTAGAAGATTCTTTTAAAAGAAAGAATTTAATTAATGAACTTAAGCCAGAATAAAAAGCAAAAATTTGTCGTAAGTATTTAGATTAAGCCCGCCCCAGACCGGTATATATACGCCGTTTGCTGCACTACAACTTATTTTATATTAGTTTTTACTGCATAAAGAATGTGAACACTGGTTAAGGGTACTTTAATTAGTGGGGTTAGCTAAATTTTGAAAAGAGAATAAATGCATTGTGCTCCCTGTCATCCAAATGTAAAAAATGTTTATTAAAGAATTTAATTTAACATTTGGTGGCATAAAGCAAAATATACGAAAAATATGTGGAGATAAAGTAATATTGAAAGCAGCTTTAGCCCAAAATGCTTATTTAGAACAACGATTAATGGCATGAAATTATAACTTAAGGCAGAACTTAGTGAAAATAGAGAAATACTCCAACCAGTTAAAGTCCAAAATTCTTATTCCGAGGGGACAGTTCTATAAAGTAAGTTGAGCTATAATGCTTAGATCATATAAGAAATTTTGTGAATATAGAGTAATATTTGGGCCAGTTATAGTTTTAAATTCTGATTCCGGGAGGACATTTGTATGGGGGCTAGGTCAAAAAAGACCGATCATTACCACAATCAACAGGCTTGGTCTCAATGCCAAAAAATTTATGTGCGCAAACTTCATAAAAAAATCTTCAAAAATTGCTTACAAAAATACATTAACACTCAGCAAGACACTCAGAAAATGATTAGAAACCGATCGGTATAATTGAAGATTGATCTCCATCTATTATTATTTTCGGGAGCTTCAAACATCTGAACAAACGCAGAATATCCCTACCACAAAGGTGGTGTGTGTATAAAAATAAATTTATATAAAAACAAAATTGTTCTCAAAGATTACAATTTACTTTTTTTGTTATTGTGAACTTTGATTAAGTGACTACAACAAATACTTACACAGTTTTGGTGGGTGTTAGTTTTTCTCACGGTTAACCCCATATTGAGTTACTTTATAATGGGGATCTAATTTCGCAAACCATTTAGTAAGGCGATTGATGTTTGTATGTACGAGTACGTATGTATGTGAACAAATTTATATATAAAATGTTTTTCTCATAAGCTTTTCTCTTCTTCTTCTTTTGTGTCTAGTGGGTGCTTTGACGCGTTTCTAATTGCAACACCAAGTTTTGTTGCTTAAATGTTAGCAGAAATCAAAAAATGCTAAACACCTGAGTAAATACTTATGAACATATATAAATTGTATCTACTTATGAAATCTTATAACACATATCCATACGTACATTATATACATATAAATAGTGACAAAAGGAGATTTTTTTTTATTCCCTGCCTTAATAGAGCTTAAAAAATTCATGAATATAATAACTTCAGTTAAGCTTTTGCAAGTACATTTTATTTATAATTCGTGTGAACATTTTTATCATTTGTAAAAAAAAATTTATTTAAAGTTTGTTTGTGCATTGAATTTAAGTATGTATATATACACACTGAAAGAAAAAAACACATTCTAAAATCAAGAATTTTATTCTTGGATTTATTTAAAATTGTTAAGTACGATCCGTATTTCAAAATCATATAATTTAAAATCAGTCATTTTATTCTGGAGCTTATATAAAATTGTGCTTAAGATTTTTAAGTACAATCCGTATTAAGGTTTCCTTAAATCAAATCTGTTCGGACTCATTCAAAAAAATGAGAAAAAATAACTTGTTTTTATATATATAAATTGGCCTATATGTTAGCACGCTGCACAGTGGGTTTGATGACACCGAAAGTGGCGATTAATTCATGGGAGCCGTAATTGAAATTGTTTTAAAAATTTTTTTTTTCAAATCGTTAAATATGCATAAAAAGGCATATTCTAAAAAACAAGTTACACGGAAAAACATTTTTTTTACGATTTTAGAGACATTGTTATTTTTCTGAAAATTATTGTTTGTTTAAGAATTTTTGCCGTAATTTTAAAATGGAAAGTGATTTATTAAAAAACTAGAAGCCAACAAAAGCTTATATTGTCTTTATTCTAAAAAATGGAAAAATAAATATATATTGTGCATAAATATGAATATAAGTTTAATTTAAAGTTTGAATTCGGGTTTTGAAGGATTTCGAGAATTTTACAACTTTTTTAAAAAAGTAACAAATAAATTTTTATAATTTTTTTTGTTTATCAATAATTGTCATACACCTAAAAAGAAACCATATTATGTTCATCATCACCTTCATCATCATAATCTTTGCTATCATTACTCTCACTTTCCTGTAATTCTTGAAAAATAATAGGCGATAGCAAAAGCTGTAGTTCGGAATTTGATAATTGTTGCTTTTCTTTCCGCTCATTTTGTTTATTAATACCAGATATGAATGAACCCGAACTGAGAAAAAATCTTTTTAAAATATCTTCATTCGACTTTTCTCGACTGTATTTGCGAGCAAAGTGTTCCCTATAATTTTTAAAATCCTTATTTCTGGCTTCCTGAGCTTCCTCTGAAAGTTCTCCAATCGGTAAAAGGGCATGTTTTATGATTTCGGGACCATGAATTAATAGTGTATGTATTGTAGGAGTCATACAAAACTATTTTAACACTCTCGTGAATATAGATGACTGAAACTTGTTCACGCACCTATGTATCTCCGACAATAATAACAACAATAGTAAGCATTGAACGAACGACTTCAAACAAAAAAATGTTAATAGCAAAAAATTAAGCAACAAAACCGCAAATTTTCTTTTTTGTAGTAACAAGCTAAGATTTCATACTTCATACCGATTTCCCCTGACAAAAAAAACCTTTATTCCATATACAGCGATACGTTAATTTTGGCTGGAATCGCCCATATGCTAATGATATCGATTACATGAGATGAACATTGCGAGATATCACTGCAGCCATTGCTTATATCAAACGAATTAACAAAAATCAAAGTGAATACGGAAAAAACATATTTTTGATGGTTTCATTTGATAATTTAAGCTTCGAGGTATTAGATGAATACCTTAGTACCAACGTTTATAATACAAGTGTTATAACTTTGGAAACTAAGCGAAAAATTATGATTGCTAATAGAAGCAAACTTTATTGGTATTAAGGCTTGATTTCAATGTAGTGAAATGGGTAAAAATTCAAGACTGCATTGGCTTGGATATACTGTGCAAGTTAATAAAAATGATCCAGTATAAAAGGAGCTTAAATGTGATCTGGAGGGAAGGCGTTAAAGTGCACGACTAAAACTGTAAAAACCAAGTTCAAGAAAAGCTATCAGAACTCAAAGTGAGAAATTGAAGAAGAAGAAGCACAGAATACCTAAGTGCCTGGGAATCTATTCTTAGTTTAACCAGTGGTCCACATGGGGATCTTAAGAGACACAGGACTTCATATTGACGGACGGTATTTCAAAATTAACTAAAAAAACAAGACGGTTGCCTAGATTATTCCTGAGGCCCACACACTTTAGGTCAGTATTGAGGACAACAAGCGCTGAGACTCGTAAGTAAATAACTAATAAAAAATAATCAAAAGAGCGATGATCTACAGCAAAAATTCTATTTAAAACTTTCCTCTAAAGTATGTATTAGAGGTCTGCGTGACTACACATAAATGCCGTTTAAATACATTCGTTTGTTTTTCAACAACATAGTGTTTTTCATTCAATGTTAAACAAATTAAATGAATGAACCCACAAGCGAAAGCAAATTAAAAACCACTTCAACCGAAAACAAAATATTACCCATACATTCATATAAATAAATACTGAATAGAATGTGTGAATATTGCTGTATGATTGGTGTAAAAAATTATTATTCAGCGCATTCATTTGTGTTTGCAAATTTGCCGTTTTTGTTGTTGTTAAACATTCATTAACTCGAAAAAACACCTGAATGTTTTTATAAAAACTCTAACTGTAATGAGACTTTGCTATGTTTTTGTATTTTCAAGTGAGTTTTATACACATTCAAAACAAAAACTGTAAAATGAATGTGTTCTTCTTGTATCAGTGAGTGTAACACACAATATATTCTTTCTTGTGTTGTTACTGGTTTAACTTTATTTATCTCCCATAGAATGAAAAATATTTGAATGAATATTGTTTTTGTTGTGTATAGGCAATCAAATGAATATAGTCATGCAGACGTCTAGTATGTATATTATGAGCAGACAACTATTAGGTTCAGAGTTTAGCAAAGCGGTCCGGATTCATCTAGAAAATAAATAAATTATTATTAGAAAAGCAAGTCAAAAAAAAGTAAATATATAAATATTGAGGAACACATATTTAACTTGACGGCAACGCGGTTAAGCCATATAACAAACAAAAAAATCTGAATAAAAAAACTAACAGAAAAATTTATTGAAGCCATTGAAAAATTACAATAAAGAAACACGTTGTTCCTGTTTTATTATTGTCAAAATAAGAGCTCTTAAACAGACAATTGTATCCTGCAGGGCAAAAACTCCTACTGAAAGTAAAATTCAATGTTATACTTTGTTACAAAAAGTTCATGTTGTATGTCTGTCTGTCCATTTATCTATCAGCCTTTTCTTAAGTGTTATTACAAATTGCTAAAACAAATACGCGGGCGTTATAACGTAATAATGTTAAGAAGCAACAGGCAAAGAATTTAACTTATAGTTTCCTTTATTATTCGTTATTGGTTATATGTTAAACAGATGATATTTTTGATTGAGAATAAGTTTTTAAGGTGACCAAGTTTACAAATTCAATAACAATTGTTTATATATAAGGCAAACTCTTACTTAAAAAGAAAAATTAAGTAATAAGTTGAAGATTTTTATTCTTGAACTATTAACGCTTTCAAAAGCCGGCCAAGGTCGGCGGTTCTAATCCACTAGATTTTAAAGTCATTGCGCTATGCAAAAATATTTTTAAGCAGAGCCGCTGCCACATACAGACTCTCATCTTACACCGCTCCTTACAATGGCAAAATGACAAAGCATTGCCAAACCCATTAAGGAAGCCACAAAATCTGTACTTGGGTACCAAAAGCATTCCCCAAAAAACCCATGGTGTAAACAAAAGTGTCGTAATGATACTGAAGTAAAAAATTCGGCATTTAGGGCAACACCGCAGTCAGTAGCAGCACTTGCGAAGGCACCAGGAAATAAGGAGAGAAGAAAAACGTCTATGCGGCAAAGTAAAGAGGCGTGAGTTTGATCGTTTTGAGATGTTCTGGCGGAAGGCTTTGGTATAGGCATATACTTCTGCATATATGAAATATGTAATCTGGTGGCTGATAAAGATAGAATGCTGAGAATATGGAAAAATAATTTTCCACGTCTGTTGGCATCTGATAATAGCAAAGATGAAGATACCACAGAACCAATCTCAGAATACGGTAGAGTGCATTCCAAATAGCCAGAATAAGGTGGAAATAACATTTACCCGGCTTAAGAATAACAAGGCAGCAGGAGCTGATTGATTGCCAGCTGGAATATTTAAGACCGGACGTGACACGCTACTTAGGCGTATGCATCAGCTTGTTTGTAAAATCTGGCTAGAAAAATGCTTACCCGGGGATTGAAACATTTTTTTTATGTCGTGTGCAAAAGAAAAAGAGTCAAGACAGTATTGGACAACTTTAGAGGAATAAGGCTCCTTCTCATTCGTTACAAGATACTATTCAGAGTATAATGTAAAAAATTGAAACCACAATTCGACGAGATAATTGTGCCATATCAATCCGGATTTAGACCTGGAAAATCTATCTTCGACCAGATATACCCACTACGCCAAATCCTAGACAAGACAGATTGACATATATCATCTTTTTGTCGACTATAGGGCCGCTTTTGACAGCATCATACACTGAGAGGTGTTTCCAGCTATGTCTGAGCTTGGTACTCCTGATACGCAATCCTACGTAAGGATAGACAGGAAAATATCTGAGCCTTTGAACACCAAACGAGGTTTCAGACAAGAAGACAGCCCAGCGTGTGACCTTTTTAACATTCTTTTAGAAAAGGTGAATAGAACTGTCACAATATACACTCACTTACCCCGATCCAGATTCGAAAAAGCCAAAAAAAATAATCAGCCAAAGTGGGTCTGGTAGTAAATGCGGATAAAACTAAGTTGGTGGTATTATTAGACTTGTGCAGACAATGGAAGTTGAAAACTTCAACTTTAAAATAGTCAACGATTTTATCTACTTCGGCACCGCTATTACCAAAACAAACAACATCAATTTAAAAAAAAAAGAAGAAGAATATTGGCCAATAGATGCTACTTTGGGATAAGTAAGCAGAGCCACCTCCCAAAAAACAAATTTCACCCTCTACAAGACATTGATACTACCCGTGTTTGCATATGGTTCTAAAGCATGGCAAGCAGATAAGACAGTACTTGGAGTTTTCGAGAGTAAGGTTCTTCGGACCAATTTGCGTTGACGGAGAATACCGGTGCCGTATGAACCGTGAGTTGAATGAGTGGTTTGCTGACATTGACATGGTCACACGTATCAAAATTCTACGTTTACGTTGACTTGGTCATTTTCCATCGAGAAAGCCATCTGAATGCGAACTGGGTGACGGATCACGCAGAAGGGGAACCCGAAACCACCTGCTTGGACTGCAAGTATTGCCAGAGGGGCATAAAACAATTGTAAAAGGGAAAAAATATATCGGTAGGCACGTGAAAAAATTTTTTTTAAATATTTCAAATTAAATTTGAAACAGAACGCCGAAAAAAGACACGATTTACAAGCACTTCCTTTGAATTTTTTTTTGTCATATTTTTATCATTGAATCTTCGCTTAAGCGAACTATTCCAATCCAGTCAGTACCAGGCTAAAATTTAATTTCTCAAAATAAAATTATTTAATTTAAAAGGTTTCATCTGAGCGCAGTAGTATCCCTTCTTTTTAGACGAGTGTGTCCACTTTGTTGCAAGATGCTTCAAGCGAGAGGATGTGGATGTGTTTCCAGTTTATTTAAATACTTGTCCTCATAGTTTGAAATTAAGAAAACTTTTTTGCTTCTCTTGTAAACTTTTGAAAAAAGTAGTTTCATGGTTTTGCATTTAAGCTGACGATATACATATACAAGAATAGGTGGAGTACTACCACCGAGTATTTTCATTAAGTGTTATGCGTGCGTGTGCAGATAGTGGCAGGTTAAGCAGAATATGCAACAAGTACGCAGAAAAAAAACACTGTGCAATTGCTGCACATAAATCTTGGTATGAATATGTTAAGGTGCAAACAAATTACTCTCTATTCTTCAGTTTAAACTTTAAAACCTAGTTTGAAATATACTCATAGTGCTGTTGATGTATAGTAAAATAGTCAGCTCAAAGAAGACCCAAATTTTGTTGTTCGTTTGGTTTGTCAGTAAGTCGATTCAACAGCAATAACAGTTTAAAACTGACATTAGTGTGACTACTTACAGGAAAAAACTTACATGATCCGACTACCTTAAAAATTTTAATATTATAAATAGATTTCAATGTAGTGAGTGGGGGCTTGATATAATAAATCGTTTTTGACATTTTCTTAAATGTGATTTAATACTTAAATACAAAAAAAAATACAAGCCCGAAATAGGGTGATATATTAAGAAATATTTATAGAAACTAGTATTTATGTATATTAGGGTGGAGCCAATTTTTTTTTTTTGATTTCAAAATTTGCCAGCTAGAATATTGTAACATTAGGTCTATAAGTTCATTCTAAAAATTTTAACCAAAACACAGAACATTCTCCGGGTCGAAGTTCAAATATGAGCAAATTTCAGTATTTATACATATCTCTACAACAAAATTTTAAAAATCATTAGTTTTATACATTATTTAAACACACTATTAAGATTAATTTATTCTAACGAGGAGAACAATAAAACGAATTATTTTGAAATTAGTCCTTGTAAATCGTTTGGGTCTAAATGACCCTCCAACTATATTATTGCTATATTCTTAAATATTCTTCATTATTCATTGGAAATTAAGAGTTTTATTAAATCTATGATATAAAAAATTTTTGTATTTATCTTGCGATCTTTTCGGCTCTAAGACATTATTTATACACCAAAGTGTATTCTTTCAGATTAACCCCCCATTTCGCTAGCAAAGTTTTAAATATCCGCAAAATCCTAGAACTAAATGCAAATTTCTATTTAAGCATCTCAAAAAACTAAAAAAAATACCAGAGATATGGAAGAACTCTTTTTTTACCACCTAAGAAAAGCTTTTCTGACTCAAAAGTTACATAAAGGATCCAAATAGTATCAAAATATAGTTTCTACACTGTTCATCCCCTTAGAGTCCTATATTTCAAAAAAGTACCATATTTTTCGAGACTTGTCGATTTTTGATTTTGTTTCTAACTTTATTAGTTTAGAAGTTACAAAATAGATTTGAGAGTCATTAAAATATAGTTTACATACCGATTTGCTGACACATTAAACGGATTATAAAAAAAGCATAAAAAGAATTGGAGTGATTTTTTTATCGTTTGTGGCTTTTTGAATAAAAAATCTAACTGTTTCAATTAATTAATCTTTTTTTTTTTAATTTATATTTCTTTTGTAGTTTTTTCTTAAAATGTCAACCTGAACTTTGGCTACAATAACATAAAACAGAAGGACGGACATGCTTAAATCAACTAAGCAAATCATTTTAAGTCGATCGCCATAATTGAAAGTGGTTCTTAGACTATAAAAACTAAAAAAAAAATTATATAAAAAAAAACGAAAAGTGTACTTATTTCGTACTAGAAATAACTGGTCACCCTATGTATAATGAAATTAGCTTATATCTGAAACTTAAAGCTCTATGCGAGCCCATAAAACGTTGTCCGATTGGTTCAAATTTTAAGGGCAGAACTTTCAGACCTAGTGTCATAATACTCCGGCCGGTCACATTATAATTGATTGTTACCCTAATGTACATTTTTTGGTTTTATTTTATTTTTGCACTTTTCTCTGTCTTTGGTAGACCCTCTTGCCTAACACATTTTGTTTCATATAATTTATAGTGCAATCAGTTATCAACATAATGTACGAAGTTTGCATAAATATAAAATACATTTTGAATTTTGTTATCCTTTAAAAAAGTACTTGATATATTTGATTTATTGCAAGACAAATAGAAGTATGGAAAAGCGTTTATATTAAGCAAGAGTATCTGTTTGTGTTTCTTTCAAAATATAGTCGACAATTAAGTAGTGCTTGTGAAAATGCGACAATTATTATGTGGGCGGTTAAATATTGAACTAATTCTTATTATCATACAATTTGAAAATTTATTGGACCAGTTTACCATACAAGTTTAAAAATCCTTCTCCTTTTCTACCTCATCTACTCCATCTTTTTCGTTTACTTAGATTCATTTCCGTATTCAATAATATTCTATTGTTTGCGGTGTTGAATTTGAAGGCAATACAATTTGTAATGTTTGTTTGTTTTCCATAATATTGTGCAAAATAGACTCACGCATTTCTTAAACTCATTCGATATTATTTGAGCTTTTGTTTGTTTGTAGTCCATTTAAGGTAAATGCCAATATCTGTATATTTAATTGAGACTGTAATACAAAGTTATATTTTCATGTGCATAAGCAAACACACAAATATACTTATATTTGCTTTTTGTTTCTTTTCTACCTGTCTGCTGTATTTGCATGATACACACACAGAGGGACAAACAAGAAATTATACAAAAACATTAGGACCAATTATTTCCAAATAAAGAAATTACGGTAAAAAAACATCCTTTGAACAATTTTTTAATTGTCTATGGTGAACAGACAGCTGGTTTGGTCCTGTTTCAGCTCCATTATTACATAAAAAGTAAAATAACTCGTTTATGAAATTGTGTTTAAAAATTTAAAAAAAAAATTGAAAATGAGAGTGTAGGCAGGAATTAGACATGAATGCATTAACAAGTCACCCGAAGCTAAGTTACTAAGCTTAGCATTAGGTGAACTGATTTTCCTTCCTGCGACTTTTCAAGCAGGATTCCAAGTTACTATAATTAACAGGTGTACACCGAAGTGATCTCATTAATAATCAGTATCAGCTGGATATTGATTCCCAAGGTACCAGGCACAGGCCCTCAGCAGCGTCAGCACCGAGATGTAGCAGTTTAACCAAAGTTACTATTGTACCCCGAAAGCGAAGGTTTTGTAGACAATTGTGTTCCAGCCACTGATTCGAGCTGCCGAGTTAAAAACAAAATTTATTTTGTATTTATAACTTAACTTTTTACTCATAACAGAGAATGCGTGGTAAATTAAATTATACTTAACATCGAATTTAACAAATAGATTAAGTCCGCCCAGCCCTTTTGCTTTACTTCATTTTTGTTAGGTCGGCCAGTTGAATTATCCTTAGAGCATTGGGCTAGCTTCTAACGAGTGTGTTGACTGCTAGCATCATACTTGGCCAAATACCAGTTAGGTGATAAGGCTGGCCACTCGAAACCAGAGGACTTAGGATTTTAGGGTTTCTTCTTGCTAAAGACGGGGGAACGACTGATCGATATTTATCTTAGAAACACGATTGACACTCACGTTATAAGTAACGCTTAACATGCTTATCTAAAGAATAAATTTGTTGAGAGTACGCTTCGTGATGCGGTGTGAGTCATAGAGTAGGATTTGTGAAAAAAAGAGTACAATATAGACTTTTGGACACACACTGAGAAAAAGTAGGAGTTCTAGGCTTCGGAACTGAATAGATATATTCTATACTGGGCAGCAGGATAATAAACTCTGGCTTGGGAAATGAACATCTGAAAAGAAGCGCGTGCGGTCAGAGAAACACCACAGAGAGGGGTCTTGTCGCCACTACTGTGGATTTTGGTAGTCAACAATATACTATCTTCGATAGTGGCTTATGCAGACGACATCGTAGTTTTGGTGATTGGGAAATTTTTGTCTACCACGAGTGAGGGGAGCTCTCTACCCAGGCCAAGGACAAGAGTTTGGAAGTAAGCCCAAAGAAGACAAAGGCAGTTCCCTTCACTAGAAAGTACTGGGTGGTAGACTGTGAGCTGCCGGTGCTTGACGGGATCGAGCGGAAACTGACGAATAGGGCCAGGTTCTTCAGTATTGTCATGGATACCAAATTATCATCGAAGGAAAATGCGAAGGAGACGCTTAAGAAGGCTTTCAGTTGTGAACTGGACTTTCACATTCGTTGTTAGGCCAATTCTTACGTACGGTAGCCTCGTATGGTAGAAAGATTTTGAGAGGGATGACATAAGGAAGCTATTGTCAAAGGACCCTTACAAGGGCCAGGAATAGCACACCACAGGAAGCGCTGGATATCATTCTGCACCTTCTTCCCATTGAAGATTTCATTACCGGAATGGCAGCAAGGAGCTTGTTTAGTCTTAGTGAGTCAAGTTTGCTTAGGGCAGGGTTAGTTGGATATGTCGGCATTTTGGGAAGCATATGGGATTGTCAACTTCTGCGGCAGTTGTGGTTGCCTGACAATATGGTAGTTAAACTTAACTTTGGGATCTTATCTTAGGTAATGTTTCTAGATAGCAAGGCATGAAATGGATCCGAGAGGCTGTATAAGGGCTGAGCAGTTTTCACTGATAGATCTTAAATGGTGGTGGGCACCGGGGATGGGATGCACCACAGACTTGCGGACGAGTGCAGTGTTTTCCAGTCTGAGATTTTGGCGGTGACGAGAACCGTGAACTGGCCTGCGGTTCAAGGAGAGCAGGGGGTCCCGAGGTGCATTTTAGGACTCTCACTGTGCATTGCGATGTTAAGTATATGACGAGTAAATGGAATAGGAGTTCTCCGGCAGAGGTGCCTAGGAGGAAGCTTCTCAGATGGAAAGGACTCTGGCTGTGGGCTGTGAAATATCAGAGGATTCATTTTTAAAGGGATTGGGTGGCTTTAAAAGTATGTTGTTTCTTGCTCTCTTTTCTTATTTCTTTAACGTTCTACTTTTAAAATTACAAACAGTTTTTTATAATACTCGTTACACTGTATATACAAACGAAAAAAAAATCCTTTGTGATTAGGAAAATTTAAAGTGTCTTCTAAGCCGTTGGCAAATTTGAAATGTCCTAAAAAACATGCAACAAAAGATAACAAAATAAAAGGAAAATATTGGAAGTTTTCAAGGTGTCTAAGGAATTGAATTTTTACAAATTTTTATTGACCACTCATACACACGATTGTTGGACATAAATGGCAACATAAAAGACGAACAAACATACACATGTATGTATGTACATATATACATACATATATATATACATTTGGACAAAGAAATAAAAGCATATTTCAGTCTTAGAACAAACATACACATTTATGTACATATTTGCTATTAAATTTTCTTTAGGTATTAACTTATTTGCATTTAAATTTACCCGAAGTTTTAATCGTTACATTTAACAATATCCTTAAAGATAAGTAAACAGATACTCATTGAAAAACTAAATCAGTTGTGTAAATTGTTCTATGCAGGGCAATCCAAAACATGCTCTAAAAAGAGGGGTTTTATGCGCATAAAATATGCGGTAAAAAGTTAAAAAAAAAACAGCAGCTTGCGCAAGGCTTTCTGAAACCGCAGCGTTTAAAATTAGGTTGCGTTTAAAAAATAACATATTAACATTTTCAAAAAATTCCGGCACAAAATAAAAAAAGGGGAAACCAAAATGTTGTTAAATAATTTTTGATTAAATGGGCTTAAAAATAGTCGGGTATTAATTGGTTTTTGTCAAATCTAAACAAAAAAAAAACAAAAACTAACAAAAGGTGACAAAAACATTAGAAACATTTCTTTAAATTTTTTTTAAATTTACTTTAAAAAATTCCAAAAATGCTTAAAAAACGGGTTAATAAAATATATTCTTTAAAAGAAAAAATATGCCAAAGTAAGCTGCTATATTCAATATATGTAATAATATGCTACGAATTGATGCCGACATTTGGCGAAACGGACGACAATAATAGTGTGTTTAGCTTTAAAATAAATAATTAAATAAAGAACAAAAAGCTAACCAAAGCTGGGAATGAACACTCCAAAGATTTTCTTAAATTAAATTTTAAAAATTGAAAAAATGCTTTAAAATCAACTTTTACAAAAAAATTGGCTCTTGAAATAAAAATATGAAAAAATATGCTGTGAAATATAAAACATGCAAAAACATGCCCCAACAAACCGATGTAAAAATTTTTCAAAAGTGCTAAAACGGATGAATAACAACATTATAGGTTAATGCCAGGCACAGAAACAAAATTGATTTTGCATATTTTTGGTTGCCCTGGATATACGTATGTTTTCCAAAACTCTATTAGTTTTTATGCGTTTGTACAGATTTCTGAAAAAAATCGTATTAATAAGACAAGAGCGCTATATCCGGCTCTACCGAATCATATATACCAAACACATTAGTATTGTTATATACGCAATTATCTGATCCAGGTATGTCAAAACTTTCATATAACTGGATCGTTTGTTTGCATTGGCGTTACCAACTAACTTGTTTTTTTTTCAATGTAGTCTTTAGCTGTTATAATTTTAAAAAAATGGTATACTGCACATTGGATGAAAATGGCCCGTTTTTATGGAGGCTACCACAACCGTTATACTATCCTACTAAGGATTTTTTAAATAGCTGTGATAGTTTTAAAGACAAAGTAAATTAAGTACATTGTTTAAAAAAGTAGATATCATACTAGAATTGCTTGGTATCTGGCTTAGAGTTAAAGTCCGATATATAATGCTCCCTTGCTACAATCTTAATTATATTTTCTTTACTCTAGCCATCAAACTAAAACTACATACAAATGATGTGAGTACCTGTAATAATTTCCAAAATTAAGAATGTTGTTAAATAGAAAGATGATAAATGAAAAATTTTTGAACATTTTTCTAATCAAATAAACGGATTAAATCGTCTTCAGCTTACAGCGCTGGCGTTAAACATTTCTTTGCGGCTTCAAAGTTTTATGTTTTTTTATTTTTTGTCTGATGTTAAAGCATCATTACCATTTCTCTACACAATGTTGCTGCTACCACTACTGCTAATGCAGCAGCTAGACCAGCAGTTAACTGATGCTGCTGCGCTTTATTAGCTGCTGCTGTTAATTCAATTAAATATTCTTATCACACGTTTGTTAAAGTAAATGTCAACAGTGGTCCTTACATGTGTTTAGTTTCATAGAAACAACCTCCCAGCCATGTAGTAAGTCAACTATCAGAGCCAACATTCGAATAATCTTTAATAAGCGCCAAGCATATACATTTATCAATCCAAGAAATATTGTTCGAATGTTTGTTTAATGCCACTCATCCTTACAATATTTTATTATTAATGTTTTTTTTGTCTCCGTCTTTATTTTCTTTTTGTCACTATTGACACAGATTTGGAATGCATACAGTATAAGCTTCTCTGCCAATTTTTAATTTTCTTCCGATTTTATACTAAAGTGCGGCAACACACATCGTTTGACGTGTAATGGTTTTTTTTATTTATGTTGGTAAAGGTAAAGCCCAAAGATGGGTACAAAGATACTGCTTCGTCAATTGATTTTATTAAATAATCATTATCATTTCCCTAACTGTTTGTTAAGTCAATATGTAACGTTGGTGATTTCATATAAAACTGTCCGATTGTCTGTGTGCCCATCCACTCATCTGTCTCTATGTCTATGTTTGTATTTATGTTCATAAAGTTATGATTATTTCCCTCTGCAATCGCCCATAACAGTTGTTGTTTTTGATTAATATTAATGAAACATGATGTCGGTATTTAAGTTTTGTACACCTTTTTTGGTAACAAAATTGGCGCCTTTGGCATCCACTTGGCTTAACAAAAGCAAACAGTTTTTAGCCTTAGAAGGCATCTAAGGCGACACAAATTACAAATCCATTACGAGTGTCATTTGGTTGAATAATTATTTTTAAAAAATGTTACAGTTCAATAAGAAAGAGTCTAAAGTGGACAAATATATTTCTAAGTATTCTGCAAGTGCTTACGGTTTTATGTTAAAGAAATTCAATTGAATCTTCTTTTCCACTAATTATATAAAACAAATTATATTTATAAGTCAAACCAATATTTAAGTTCTTAAACATCAATTTCGACGGCTTCATCTTAGAAAACAGAGTCTTCTCTTTAAATGGGTATAGTTGTCATGTTGTAAGATGCCTCGAGCTAGCGAATTTGGATCTGTTTCCAACTTATTTGCATTTTCTTAGAGTTTGCATTTAACTATTGTAACTAGAATATCTTTGTGATGTTTTGGTGTTTTTATTGTACTCAGGAGCGAAAAATTTGTTTCAAAATTTAATTGTAGAGCGATCGAGATTTTAAACCCAATAAGACAATGAAATTCAGCTACTTTCAGTTAAATTTGCTCTATACCGGCCATGTAAGGCAACAGTCCAGTGCCTGTTTTTTATTTTCTATGCGAGAAGTTATTTATTTAGTCAAAAATGTAAAGTTGCTCTGCCAAAACCAGAACAAATCAAAGAAAAAGATAACTTCTCCTGTAATTTTCAGTTAAATTAATTTTAAATTAAATGAACCACCATGTGAATGACTGGAACAAAATGATATCCTTTAAATATTTTTCGATGCAAAAACTTCTCACAAGTAATAGAAACGAGGTGCAGGTAAGTGTCAAGATATTTTCTCGCAAAGTCTGTTTCTTAACTTCAATAATATTATGCTGCACATATTTTTCACCTCTTGGCAATCTTTCTGAGTAAAGAAAAATTGCACAAAATGTTTTAAAAAAGGTTTGCAAAATTGCACTAAAAAACGTTCAAAATGGCACAAAAAATTTATAAAATAAGAAAAAAAAAATTGTACAGTTTTATTTTATTACATTTTGATTGCATAGCACAGTCATATGTTTTTGAACATTTTTGGAAAAAATTTTTCTTTTATCACATAAAACAGTAAAATACATAAAAAATCCCTCCTGTCCGCCAGTTATTGGGTGTAAGTTCATTCCTTAAATGATATGCTAAAACACTACATGTTTTTTCGTAGCTTTTTGCTCAGGATCCTCTCAGATTATGCAGTAGTGGTTTTTCGATGGCTGAACGCAATAGAAAATAATTCGACGGAGGAGTCGTATCTATGTATACCTTCTAAGTGTGCCATAAGTTATGCTATTCTATGTACCTCCTTTCCTTCAACTTAAGGTGCCTTTACACTGAAATACATGTATTACATTATGTCAAAAAATTTGGTACAATGAGACGAAATCTTATCATGTAAAAGCATAATTTATTGAGTGGAAAAATACGGATAAAAAATTTGACAAGTGCTCGGTAAATGCTGAGGTTCTTAACTTTTTTAAGGGCTTATGTATTTTCAGCACATCAGAGGTGAAAAGCATTGGTAGTATTAACAAAACAAAAACAACTAAAACCCACCCAGACGTTTTTCATATTGTTTTTATTAATATGTATTGTAGAACTTAAACTACTCATGTATTTGCCGTTACCACTCAAGAAAACAAGCAATAAATAAACCAGCCCGATTTTATCAACATCATCCGTGTAAACACGAAAAATACCTAAAACAGAATTTGTTATCTTTTTTTTTTTAAGCACGGAGAGAATTTCATAATATTTCAATTCTACAAAATGTAGATACTTTGTCTTACCATGTAAAGACACCTTTAGAACCTTTAGAACTTAATGTGATCTGTACTTTTGCCTCTTTCTTCAGCGCTTTCTTTTAAAAAATCTCTTGTTTCTAGTCTTTACAGGCTGACGATATAACGCCACCTTGTATACATACTAGACGTCTGCATGACTACACTCAAAAGCCGTTTAATTACATTCGTTTGTTTTTCAACAACATAGTGTTTTTCATTCAATGTTAAACAAACTAAATGAATGAACCCACAAGAGAAAGCAGATAAAAAACAACTGGAACCGAAAACAAAATATTACTCATACATTCATATAAATAAATACTGAATAGAATGTGTAAACATTGTTGTATGATTGGTGTAAAAAATTATTATTGAGCGCATTCATTTGTGTTTGCAAATTTGTCGTTATTGTTGTTGTTAAAACATTTATTAACTCGAAATAACACCTTAATGTCTTTATAAAAAGTCTAACTGTAATGAGACTTTGCTATGTTTTTGTATTTTCAAGTGAGATTTATACACACTCAAAACGAAAACTGTAAAATGAATGTGTTCTTCTTGTATCATTGAGTGTAACACACAATACATTCTCTCTTGTGTTGTTACTGGTTTAACTTTGTTTATATCCCATAGAATTAAAAATGTTTGAATGAATATTGTTTTTGTTGTGTATAGGCAATCAAATGAATGTATTCATGCAGATGTTTAATACATACACCTTGGTCTAGTAGTAGGCGAAAGAAGTACATTAAGGGGTTTTGTCAATATGTTCGTTAAAACTACTAAGACAGTCATCAAATCTTACGAAGCTTAAATAGTATGTTTTATATAAGAAAAAAAATACTATTAAAAGAACTAGTTACGATTTGTAAATGGTAATTAATTGGTATGTGGTCTGTAGATAGATGTGGCTGGAACCTTAAAAAGTTTAGGCGATATACTTTTAATTACGCCGAAAGATGGCCAACAAGATGGTTGCCCATTTAAAATTTACATTTAGTCTTCCTTCAGATACGAAATCATACAAAACGCGATCCCTGGGGCTAATTTGCAGAGAGCCTTAGTACGTTAGTTGAGCATTATAGTCGCCAGAAGCTATAAAGTAATAACCAAAAGGTTTATACAAATTGTTGTACTGATCTGTTGCTGAAAAAATTACAAGGTTATGGAGAAATTTTTCAAAACGAATATTACTTTGTTGCTTGAATATAGGGAGGGCACCCTTTTAATGGTATTTAATTCTTGATTTGATCTCGGCTATACGCTACACGTGAACATATTTCAAAATACAATCAAAAGTATTTCTAGTTACTTTTGTATTAATCTTATAAGTACAAAGCTGCTTCTGTAAAGCCAATTTCCTAATCTTAATTGTCAACCGCGTTTAAGATAATTCATAATTGAGCAGCATAAAAGCGCAGCATAATTGTTAAAAAATAAATTTAAAATTAATTTTAATCACACACAGACGTATAAGCCGTCCATTTGTATGGTTGTGTTATAAATTCGTTACCCGAAGTTGTAAAATAATGTCTTTTGAATTAATTCAATTAAAATGTTGCGATTTTTTATCTTATATTGAATGATGCATACAAGTACAAAAGAAGAAGAAGCAAAATCACTGACACTTATTTATTGGCAATTTGTCAATTTGTATTCTTCATGTTGCAGTTTTTACAATTTTGTTAAAAGACCTACTTAAGTTGAAAACAATGAACAGCCTAGAGTGTTTAGAAACCCAGCCACCTGTGATTTTATTATTAGCATTATAAAAAGCAATACTTTCTAATGCTTTTATGAATTCACCGTTTGTAGCTTTTTAACATTCTCTATTGTTTGCAGTTTACCACAAAATCGTTGACTTGAGTTTGCAATTTAGTGAATAAGTTAGTGAGTGAGTGTATCATGATCATCATTATATGTTGAACTATTGTCGGCAATTTAAAACTCATGCTGCGTAAATTTAAGCGTGATTAATTAATTGTTTAATTAGAATTCCAGCAACAGTTATTTGAATTAGTCAACAGTTTTAACAGTTTTATGTATAAATTGATTTTGATAATTGTAAAACTTTTTACATTGTTATTGTAACAGATTTAAGTACAGGAAATAGATAATTTATGGTTTTATTTTAAATTCCTATTTTAGTTTTTAATAAACTTAAGGCATTTGAGTAATAAAAATGTCGAAAATATGTTATTTTAAAAATTTTGTGTTTTGGTAATACATTCTTTCGTTAAGAAAGGATAAAAAGGAGCATTGTGTCAGACATGGGCGGTAATAGTTAGACAAAGAAAAATAAATTTAAAAAATAATAATTATACCTTGATTTTTATTTTTTTGCCAGAAATAATTATTATTTAAAATTTTTTATAAAAATAAATTGCTGTAAATTAAAAAAAAAACTTGATTTTTAACAAATTATGATGGTTCTTTGTGCATGTTTTTTTTCATTAAAAAAATTGAAAATAGTTATTATTTAAAGTTTTTGGCTTAAAGTTTTAAACATACATATATTAGAAAAACAGAAGAGATTCATTGTAAATTTTTTTTATATTTGTGGGTATTTCAGGTCGAAACCCAGCCCAATACTGTGGCCACAACTAACAAAACGGCAGCCATAAACACAAAAGAAAAAAAGTCTTTAAGTATACGCAGAAAGAAACAACACATTTCAAAAGAGTTTTATTTTTAATTTTTATTCTTAATAGAATTTGTTTAACTTTCGCAACAAAAAAGGGACAAAAGTGGCGAAAATTTAAAAAAGTAGCAAATTGGTGTCAGCATAAAGAAGTCGCACAAATAGTCACAGGCCCTTGAAAAAGGGTTGCAAAATGCAACTTTAGTCGACGAACGGTCACTCTGTTTAAGTCCCATCTACGGCAAGTTGAAAACATTTTTAGCAAATATTAAATATCTTATATATACATATGTACTTATATTAAATAAAAAAAATAAAAATAAAACTATTCTTCTTTAATGAAGCTCCATAAGTCAAAAATATTACATTTCATTTTTTGAATAATCATTTTTGCGTTCTAAACAGTCCTTTAAGCATAAATTAAGTACGATTTCATCAATCAATCCTTTCTTATGGCTTAAATGTGGCTTAAAATTAGTAACTCGTTTTTAATAAATCGTACGTGGCTTACGAAAATCCTTAGTTGGTTTTAGAAAATCCGTACTCACCGTACTTTCGACACTGCTACGGCTTAATTAAAGTAAAGATAACTTGGATTATTTTTTGTGTGTACTTGCAGCTACTGTGTGACATTTTATTTTTTTTTTCTTGAAAACTACCACTAATATCTTTTAAATCGGCTTTCAAAGCAAATTATACTTATAGTTTATTGGACTCAGGACTTCAGCCTGCGCAAAGTCTCTTTTCTCGGCTTAGGAAGTACAACAGCCATAGTTTCTCTCGTAATCGTAATGTATCCTTTTGTAAGAAAATATACTAAAGTTTCTCCGATTTCAGCTAGCAGGATATCGATTTCCCACTATCGGAATGTCAAAAAAGTGTCATTTATTTCAGAACCATTGAGAAGTAGTAAGCTTTAAGCTTCTGTAGATCCATAGCTTTCGGGAAAATGTACCTTCAATAGGGTTTTAAAAATTTTTCCCTTCGTTATGGGACCATCGCCTGAGATATTATTGTAGTAGTTTGTAGTCATCTATATTTAAGCGTGTACTCTACGCAAAAAAGCTTTCCATATCTTTATATATCTTTTGATTTTAAGCCCAGCGCAAATTAATTTTATTATAATATATTTGTGGTTCGGAAACCACTTAAATAGATGAGATGACTTGGTATACAAAAACCCTTGTTTGAAGGGGATATAAGATTCGGCACAGCCGAATATGGTGCTCTTACTTGTTTAATATACAAATATGTTTCCCGATGTTTACTTTCTTATCGAAATATTTAATTTTCCTTTTTAAATTTTTTTTCTCAAGACAAATTTATCAGACCCTTTAGTCAACCAATTATGGTAAAATTCTTAAACAAAACTAAATGATTCATATCAAATATTTAATTTTTTTTTTAATTGGCAAACAAGAGACATAATAAAACACACAAAACTCTTCAATAATTTCAAAACTTATCTCACACCCAAGAGACGACAACATCAAAACATTTATTGTGTTGTTGTATTAAACGCTACTACATAGTATTACGGTATGCCTTTCAAATATGTATACAGCAGGTATAAGTGTGATTGTATTAAACATATTTATTCGTAATCCGATTTATAGTAAATCAAAAGGAGGATGCTTTGTACATGGTCTAGTTGATGTCTGATGGTAGGAGGGCAATTTGAAAGAACTTTTTAAAATACTATCCCTGTTGCCCTAAAAGTTTCTTTATACTTGTTTGTAATCGGGCCCTAAATTTTAAATTTTTTTAAAAGTTATGATAAAAACAAACTATAAGAGAACAATTCAAAACATTCCAAAATACAAGCCACAAACACTAAGTCAGTCAAAAAGTCACATTAAATTTGATATGTCACAAACCAAACAGTATCAACACAACTTTAAAAAATCACTAAAACAAAGGCCAATGAACAGAAAACAAAAAGGAAATAAGAAACAAATACCTGTTAAAAAGCCCTAGTTAAGGTTACAACTTAAACAAATACATCAGAGCATTTCATATGTTTGTGTATGTATGTGTATAACTTTGAACACACAAATACCTGTAAAAGGAAGGTCGTTGTTATGTTTAAGGCGGTTTTGTTGTTTTGTGGCTGCATTCAAAATTATATAAATTTAGAATGCAATTATAAAAACCGCCGACAAATGCCGATAAAACTAAGATGACAAACAAACAAAAATATACAAGAACAACAGCAACAGAAATGCAATGACAAAAATTGCTGAAATGATGCGAGGGAACGTGCGCCCGCTGCCGTTTTATGTATGCCGCCCTTTCGATATGAAATTGAAATAAAAAAGGAAAAGAAGACAAATGGGAAAAAGTCAAGAATTGAAATAAAATTATTCCAAAAGACCGACGAACTACAAAAGTAACAATAGTTTGATTAAAATACAACAACAATCAGTAATCGAGAATTTAAAAGTAGAATCAGGAGCATTAAAAATCAACAAGTACACCGAAATAGCAATAAATTCATGCAATTATAGAGATTGGTGTGGGGTAAAAGTACTTTCCTTTTTTTTATAATATTGGATTACCTTTTAAAGTTTTTGTTTAATAAAAATAATCGGGAGAGCTTTTTTTGTTTTCTAAAGTTTTGTTTGATGATAATGATTTGTAAATGAAAATATATGTTGTGTAATCTTAGGTCAATTATATTCGATAAAGTGTTGCCAACTATTATTGACGTAAATTTCAGCGAAAGTGTTTTAGAGGTAATAAGGTTAAGCATTTGGTAATACCAGCTATAGTTTCTAGAACAAATATTTTAAACTCTCTAAAAATCCTTTTTTAGTTCTTGATATTGATATATACAGTATTGTTTAGGCGCTCTTGCTTGGTTTAGTTTTAAAATTTTAGAAAGAGGTTGGAACTCAATGTCTATTTAATCGGGAACTGTGTCGCTGCCAGTGATAATCTTAGCAATCTTACAAGACAATTTAACACCAAGACAAACAGGAATATGTCAAAGGGATTACAATATTGCACCTGCAACGACGAGCGAAGTTGTTGCAATGGCTGTGGCTAACTTAGACGTTGCTACGGGAATATCGCAGCCAAACTTAAATTGATGCAACTTAAGAACATCAATATTAAAGAGATGTGTTGAAGATCAGGTAATAGTAAGCCAGCATAATTTTCTTTACTCAGGATTTTGTGATAGCAAATGTCCATGACACTTAACCTCAATCTTTTGAAAAGACTATACGCTAAAAAAATGGTGCAATGAAACTGGAACTTTTGCACAAAATTATTAAAAATGAAAGCGATCGTGTACACTATTATCTCATAACAACTGCATTATTGTTCTTTGAAAAGGACCGTGAATGTCAATAACAAAAAGTGCTTTTGACGTATTCCCAGAATAAGGATTTTAGTTGCAATACTAATCCTTAGCCTCCTAAAAAAGCTTTGGTGGTGCAGCTTTCCTTTTAAGGCACATCCATTGATCATGGAATTGGTGCGAAACTCAAACAGCAATTGGTTAGCGAATATTTGGGCTTTTTATTAGGATGGGCTGTATAGTAAGCATATCTGACAGTAGGGACAATATAGTTCTTACAGCTTAAAAAAGGTTTCGTCAGTTTTGGCACGATGAAATTTAGATGTCTCTGTTAATTCAATGTAAAAGTTCACTCTCCTGTTTCTCCTGAATGATGTGTTTTTGAAACAAAAGCTTAAATTTTTTTAGAATGAAGTAGTTTTAAAGTTAACCAACTATCTTCAGCAAGACCTTAATTTCGAAGTGTTAACGAAAAAAGTTTTTCCCTCTTTCAATAAATCATTCAACTTATTACAACATTTGGGTAAATCTAAAATATTTAAGCGCTTGTTTGTTTTTGGGCAGCACTTTATGCCGAAACTGTTATACATTTTAAATTAACTTGGATTGTAAGCCCTGACTATAATGATGATGATGATGATGATGCTACTGATGATAATACTGACAACAATGATGAAAAGAAAAACGCCAATGAAGCAACAATTGATGTTGCAACTAGTTGTTACTGCTCTGAGAATGCGCAAAAGCATTAACATTTCATCTTCGGTGATAGTTTCTAAAGCCAATTCGAATGTGCGATTTCTTAAATTCGAACGTTTAATAAACATGAAATAGACTTTGTATTTGCTGCAAATAGCCGTTTATAATTTGGTAACATGTTGTCTACTGAATGCCTTTATTGCTATGATGGCTGGCTATAAAGTCCAAAACAATTTCTGGGACGCCGCCGCCAAACCTCTGTCACTTTGATTCAATTGATATTAACCAGACTATCACCAACAACAATTCTTTGGCATGATGTTGTTTGCTCCAGCTACTGGTTTAAAATTCACAAATAAAATGTTGACAATGTTTTGACAACTAAAAATCTATTCTAGGCGGCAGATTGTTTGGTTTAATGGTCTAAAGCGGCACCAGATGAAACAATTCAAAATGTTAAACTTTCAAAATACAAGAAAATCGTTGGTGGTGACAGTGTCAATAATGTTAATGCCATTTAAAATTAATAACAGAATGAACAAGAGAAAAAAGGAAGAAAAGAATATGCCATATTGTCAAATCATTAGATGCAAAAGTAGTCATGATTAACGTGATGATTGTTGGCCGTGATAAAAACGTCAAAGTTTTGTGTGTTTAAAGCAACTGCAGACAAAAAATTGAGTTGAAATAATATATTTGAATAACATAAGTATATGAAATGTGATTTATTCTACATAGTATCTGGATACCTTTTATATAATATTTTGTCTGGTCTGATCAGATTTCAGTAGCTTATTAAGGATAATACTTTTTTAGTCCTACCCAAGTCCAGATCATTACTTCAGCTGGTTATCCAGGCTTCATATACGATCTCAAAAACTTTGGATTATCGTGATTGATTCTTTTTTACAAGTTATGATTACGTTAAAAAATAATTTTTTTTGCTGACACTCAAGCAGCGTTTTTAAAAATAATATTATATTAAAATTTAACTGTTTTTTCATTTAAAAATAACTTACAGTCGGTTAATGTAATATTTTTTTATGTGTAGTAGACTCTGTTGACGCCTAGGCTAATGGACGAACGGACATTATTCGGTCGGTAGATCGGTTCAATGAAAGTGGATCTCAAAAAGAAAAGAACAACATTATAAAATTTAAGACCTTTAGTTAAAATAACTTCGGATACATAACTCGATTCAATACTCAGAAAAAATATTGACGGTAATTTTTCAATTAAAGCTAGTTCATATTAAAATTTATGTAAAATTTTATAAATTCTTTATTAATTGCATTATTTTTCATTTTGAAATAGTGTCTTAAATATTTTCTTCCAATTGACTTTTAAAGTGATAATAATTTTCTTTTTAATTAACATGTTCATTTATTTATAATTTTTTCTAAGACAGTGCTAATATAATAAATATATATAATTTCGACGTGCTGGCGTAGTTCAGTGCCATGAATACTTGTACACACTTTTTCGTATCCGAATTCCAGCCAAACACAAAAGTATTGTTATTATTTTCTATTTAAATTTTTAATCCGGATAGGCAATTGAATTGTTAAAAGTAAGACTTTATTCTGTCATTTCGTTAATCAAAATATAAAAAGTGTTTAGTTGGGCAAAAAAAAATCGTTATTTTTAGTTTTTATAGTTTAGGTAACTGATTTAATCACATTCGTAGCAGAGGCAAAATTTAAACATTTTCTTACTTGATTCAATCACTTTGGTAATTGAAAACATTTTCTACAACCATTTTTTATAAAAAACCCAGTTTCGTTGTTTTCCAAGGTCGGGTTCCCAAAGTTAACAAACACATATGTATGTATTTTATTTGATAATAACCCTGAACTGTAAATTTTCTGTTAAAAAAAAACAAGTAAGAGCGCTATATTAGGCTGTGCCGAATGTTATATACCCTTCACATTGGTCTTAAAATATATCCAGCGGAGTTATTTTGTACTGCAAGTAATGTAATAAAAATACCTTGTGCGAGTTTTAAAGTCCATTAAAAACTTTAAAAAATTTTAACGTTCGTATGGATAATGCGAAATAAATGAGGAACCTTTGAGGTCGAGAGTTAAAAAAGTTTTCGACAGTATTCACATTAAAAGGTTCATAAAAGTTGTTAATTTTTAGGAGATGTTCTAGTCCCCCTGCTCCTCTCCAACTTTTTTTCCAAAATGTATGAATTATTTGATTGTAACTTTTTGTAGAATATTCGAAGTCGATAGCTGTTATAGTTTCCCAGATGTGGCGTATTGCACATTTTATAAAAATTGTTAGTTTGTATTAGGGCTACACCTTGCCCTGCCCCTGCCCAAAAAACATTTTTTCGAATGTAACTCTTATTATCCTGTTACTTTTTGCAGAACATTTAAACTCAATTTCTGTTATAGTTTCCGATGTTAAGCATATTCATAAAAATCTTCACTTTGTAGGGCAGCTACCCCTTCTCCTGCCCCCACTAAAAAAATTTTCTTTAAAGCGTGGGTCTTGTTGTCTAATTATTTTTTGTTGAGCATTTGATGTCGATAGCTGTTATAGCTTCCGAGATATACATAGCTTATCATAAAAATTGTTTGTTTGTAGGGGAGCTACTCCTTGTTCAACCCCCCTCCCCCAAACATTTTTTTCTTCAAAGCATAGGTTTTGCTGTCGAATTACCTTTTGTACAATATTTTATTTCGATATCGATTATAGTTTCCGAGATATAGCGTATCGAAAATTTCGTACAAATTGTTAATTTGTACGAAATTTGTTCACCCCGACCCAAAAATTTTTTTTCTTCATAACGTAGATTTTTTTGTCGAATTACTTTTTATGGAACATTTGAAGTCGATAGCAGTTGTAGAAAAAATACCATTTCGCCTGATCATATTTGAAAAACATTTTTACATTATATAGGTCGCTACTTTAGGAGTATTCGTTCCAAGTTTTGTGGCAAGAGTGACTATATTAACTGAGATATATAGGGATATGTGCACGGATTTTTTCCTAAAAAAAATGGGTTAATTTGGGTTTTCGCTTATATCTCGGTCAATCGTGAACCGATTTTGTTCATTTTAAATAGCGATTGTCTCCAGGATATTTCTAATAGTTTGACACCAATTACTGGTCCTTATCTTTTTCTTTTGACTACGGAAACTTAATTTCAACAGATGGACAGACGGACATGGCTATACCTAGAAGGTTCTAGAATATATATACTTAATGGGGTCGCAAATGGATAATAAAGAAATTACAAAAGGAATGACAAACTGATATATACTCTTATCACTATGTAAAGGTAATAAAAAGAAGTTTGTACATATTTATGTGTGTGCATGTAATGTAATATTTCAAATCAACTCTGCTAATAAAACGTTCATTTCACCTATGAACATATGCATGTGTGAATGCATTAAACATATAAAATTGCATTGAAATTACATTCACATGCTAAATATCCATAGAGAATGCTTTGCTTTCAAAAGAGAATATTTTTTATCACAAATTCACTTGTGAATAAGCACACACAGCAGGATGTCAAATTATTTTGCTGCAAAACAACAGTAACAATATGAAAATGACCAGCTACAGCTCCTTTAGCAAACTGAACAATCTCTTGAAAAAGACAGAAAAACAATTGATGCAAGTAAAAAACAATTCGTAGACACATTGGTTAAACAAATCAAGAAGACACAAATTACTCCTCACACATGACCACGATCTCCATTATCGTTGTAATGATGATGTTGAAGACTCTGTGCAAGAAAAATGATGGTAATGGGAATATAGCTTCGATTTTTTTTATTTCCCTTTTTAAAAACAAAAAGCAAAAACATTCGTTAAAACATATCCTTCTTTTCTTGGACTTGACTAATGTACGCAAGAAAACTTTTTAATATTCATAAAGTTAACCGTAACCCCTTGCAACTTATCGTTAATATGATTTGTTTAATGGGGAAATGCTTAGATAGGTTAGGTGATTTAACAAGCGTTTAACCTTTTCAACCTCATGTGTTGAATTTAAAAATTTGTTTTGTCTTTGATTGTTTGTGGTTTCCAAGTGGTAAAAGCAAAATGTGGGTAGAAAGGTGGCGTGTAACAGAAACGCACTTTGGGATTTTTTTTACATTATTTTGCAAAACTTGAACCAAGATAGGCTCAGTTTAAAATAAAAATTTTGCGAGAAGCTAAATTTACTCAAACTCAATCTGTTAAATTTTTCGTTGAATTGCTACATATACTTTGATTTTAACAAATAAGTGGATCTTTAGCTAGATAGATGAAGAAACAGCGTTCACTCGACCCAGGATTTATTTTAAAATAGTTCGATAAATTTAAAGATGGGTGTGAATTATTTTTTTTTGGTGCGAAAGTCTGTCAATATGAGGGTTTCTGGCTTCTTTTTACCCAAGGACTATGAATAGTCTGCTATTTTTTCCCATTCTTTAAATTCCTTTTTTTCCAATCATTCTATATTTTCAACGGACTAGAGATAGCTGCATCCGCTCATTTAAAATCAGCTTGCTTCACCTAACCTAATCTATAAGGAACAAAAAAAAAATTTTTGTAATATTTTACTCTAAATTTTTCTATAATTTTTTAAATGTTTATTCCCTTCACATAGTGATTTGGGTTTATATCAGTTTGTCATTCCGTATATAATTTCCCTATTATCCATTTGCGACCCCATAAAGTACATATATTCTTGATCCTTATAGATAGGGAAATTGATATGGCCATGTCCGCCTAAGTGTCTGTTGAAATCAAGTTTCTGAAGCCAGATAAACTCGCACAGAAAACGTTATGGTATAGAACAATCAAAACTATTCCTAAGACAATCTCTGTTTTAAATCAGCTAAATCGGTTCAAAGTTGGACCGAGATATAAGCAAAAACCCAAAACAACTTCTGCATATATCTCTATATATCTTAGGACGGATACTTCGGACAATTTTTTTCGGAGAAGTGGGATCCCCCTACAATATGAATGGTAAATGAAAAGACCAATGTAAAGGGCACAGCCGAATATTACGCTCTTACTTGTTTTTTAATTATTGCAGTTTATATTAGTTTTGCTTTAGTTCTATTCCATGGCTTCATGGGTAGCTCAAAAGTTTTCAACTAAAGTCCTTTGACTGCATAGAAAACTTTAGTTTTTTATTTTTGGACTGTGTTTATTTGATTTTTTCATTAAGTACAGAAATAACTAAGTCATAGAGTATGACAATTCGGGCCAAAGTTATGGCACCTTTTAACACCCTTATCAGAGCTTCCGGCAATATTCCTTGGCATTCCTGACACATATGATTTACAAAAATTTGAGGCTTGTTGGCATAGACATGGAATTCAGCAAATTATCAAAAAAGAAGTCCTAAATGAATAACAATATTTCGGCTACGCGCATTTTTGCTACCACAGAGATAGAAATAACGTCCCTCATTATTATATTTAATTTTTAATATGACTTCTATATTGCTTGGACTCAGGATGCCCTTAGTGTAGGTTTGCCATTTTGTCAGCAGGTCATACCCTGTCTTCATTTCGCAAGAAAAGATTTTAAGTCATTCTTCGCAATTCAGAGCAACTGCTAATGGGACCTTTTACTTCTGATAGCATATTGTGTTCTCCTATACTCTCTAAGGCAAGCAGTTTGATGCAGAAATATTTTTTGGCTGCTATCAGATCATAAAAAGGAGTTTAAAGTTTTTGAATTATTTTCATAATCCAGTAGTCCTGCATGTCCCAGATATGCAGTTCTCAGAATTTTCATTGTAGTTATTTAGTTTCATTCGTTGCTCCACCCTTTAGGGCTTCATAGTTTTCAGCCACTTTTCGTTCAGTAAAAAGTATCATTAAAAAGTGCTTTGACACTTACAGTGGAAAAAAGTAGTTTGACCCGAGACATTTTGAAAAAATAATTGCCAAATGAACATTGAGGTAATAATTGTTTATGTTTCCTAATCTACATGCCCAGAACATTAAGAGTTTATGTCTTCCCAATATTCAAACAATCCACTAATACGATGCAGCATGGTCTACTGTACATTCATTTGCCAGGGACAACGTTGAGTCTAACGGGAAATAAAATTGACCCTACATGCACAGCCCTCAATCGGAAATTGAAATGAGTTTGCGGTTAGGTGTATCATTCCTATTCTGTCTCATACCTTCAATTTCAAAAGAACTAGGCCTATGGTCAAATGAGTATTAATGACTTATGCTGCTGTCGCCTGCTAGAGGACTACAGGTCTGGCATTGAAGGTCATTGAGGAAGATAAGAAATAAAGTAAAAGTGAGAAGGGAAACTTGCGATACTTCTTAGTTGATTTAAAACTCATTTGGAGAGATTCCATCTTCATCTTATATATAAAAGAACAATTTTTTTTTTGTTAGTGACACCGCTTATAACTCGAGAACGGCTGGACCGATTTTAATGAAACTTGAAAAAAAGACATACCCGATATCTGGGAATGCGTTTTAGGCTTATTATTTTTTGGAAATTCCGACTGGGCGTGGCACCTCCCATACAAATTGAACAGTTTTTTTCAAATAACTCAATACCTATTATAGCTGAAGTCTCAAAATTTGGTACAACTAAATTATTTATTGATGTGCATAATAGGCGTGGCACCTCCTTTACAACGAAAATAGTTTTTTGTATATATCTTAATAACTGTAATAGCTGAAGTCTTTAAATTTCGTACTGATGTTTATAGCGCTAACATGCATAATTAAGCTTTGTATGAGCAGGAAAAAATATATAGGCGTGGCACCTTCCATACAACGAAAATAGTTTTTTGTATATATCTCAAAAACTGTAACAGATGAAATCTCCAATCTTCGTACGGAAGTTTATAGTGCTAATATGCATAGCTGAGCTTTGTATGGGCGGGAAGAAATAAATGGGCGTGGCACCTCCTATAGTTTTTTGTACATAAATATCTCAACAACTGTAAAAGCTGAAGCCTCCAAACTTCGTACGGATGTTTAGAGTGCTAACATGCATAATTAAGCTTTGTATGGGCGGGAAAAAATGAATAGGCGTGGCACCTTCCATGTAAAAAAATAAAAAAAAAATTATTTACAAGTGGCGGATAGGGCTACAAAATAATGAAGCCATTATAAACTGTTTGTGAAGTTTTTCTTGGTAATAGCTTCCCATCATGAAAGATGCGATAGGCTACAGCTTTTCTATTCACGATTTATCAGTAATTTTCAGTAATTATCAAAGAAACAAAAAAAACATGTTTATATACGTTATTGACATGCTATTAAAGATAATGTTTCGTGAATTGTGTGTGTTTAGGTAAAAATTCGTTTGCTGATTATAGATATTATTAGCCAATACGTGTTCGGAGATACTCGATGCTGGATGTATTCAATAAAATGGCAAAAACGAGGCTTGCCGCATCCACACATTCTTATATGGTTAGTCGAAAAAGTTCGACCAGACCAAATAGATTATATTATAAGTGCCGAGATTCCTGATCCTGATACAGATCTAGAACTACATGATGTTGTAATTACAAATATTATTCATGGACCGTGTGGCACCATCAACCCCCAATCTCCGTGCATGGTCGATGGCAAGTGTTCCACACATTATCCACGAAAATTGACAGCGGAAACTATCACTGGCCATGACGGTTATCCACTGTATCGGCGTTGATGGCCCAATGACAACGATCAAACTGTTACAAAAAAGGTAAAAGGAAACGATTTTGTGATTGACAACAGTTGGACTGTGCCATATTCGCCATTTCTTTCCAAATCTTTTAAGACACATTGCAATGTTGAATATTCTAATTCAGTGAAGTCGATCAAGTACATCTGCAAATATGTCACGAAAGGCAGCGATGTGGCTGTTTTTAGCATCCAATGGCAACGACAAAATTACGGGTTATCAAGTTGGGCGATATGTGAACTTAAACGAGGCGGTTTGGCGTATTTCTCATTTCCTATTCATCCCACTGTTGTACATTTAGCGGTGCATCTGGAGAATGGCCAGCGAGTATATTTCACTGCGGCAAATATTGTTTAACGTGCTGAAATACCTCCAGCGGCAACATTGACAAGTTTTTTGCTGATTTTCAAAGCGATGAAACTCGGAGATGCCACGGTATTACACTTGGAACGCTTCTTCAAAAAAATTTTAACGTCAAAAGAAAGGCACTATGGTTCCTGGGCATCCAGATGTGCGTTCAAGTGATGCTCTTGGTTGCATTTATACAGTTCATCCGAAGAATGATAAATTTTTTTATTGCGGTTGTTGCTGGTTAATGTTCGTGGTCCAACCTCATTTGCAGCATTTCGTACTGTTTATGGTATAGTCATTTTGTTCTGCGTGTCAAGAACTCAATTTGTTTGAAAACGATACTCATTGGGATACGACAAGCGCTGAGGCAATTATATCTGCATATCCAAGCCAGATACGAACAATACTTGATATTATCGTTTTGACATGCTTCCCCTCAAATCCAAGTGACCTGTGGAACAAATACAAGGACAATATGTCAAAAGACATTTTACATCAATATCGTGTCTGCTCGAGAAATCCAAATCTTGAAGTCAATGCGAAGATGCATAACCGGGCCTTGCTCTTAATTGAAGACATGTGTTACATTATTTGCGGCAGTTTGTTAGTCAGGTTAGGACTGCCAGCATCAGAACATGAATTGAATGAGCTACTAAATCAACAATTGAAGCGTGAACGTGAATACGATCGACATGAGTTGAACCAATTAGTTTAAAATTATGTTTCCCTCTTTAACCTCCAATAGAAGGAAGTCTATGATATAATATGTAAGGCAATTGATGATGAAAACGGTGTTTTCTTTTCTTGGATGCCCCCGCCGGAACTGGGAAGACATTCGTCATGTCATTGATTTTAGCCACTGTTCGTGCGAGATCCAGCATTGCTGCAGCGGTAGCTTTATCTGGAATAGCGGCCACATTGTAAGAAGGACGCCACACAGCTCAATCAGCGTTTAAATTGCCATTAAACCTTCAAAATATAAAGCAACCAATATGTAACATTGCGAAAAACTTCGTCATGTCCAAAGTTTTAATAGCGTGTAAAATCATTATCTGCGCAGTGACCCAAGATGTTTTGGAGGTGCAATAATTTTACTGTCTGCCAGTCATTCCAAGATCGACGGCGGCTGATCAAAAGAAAATGCTTGCGTTAAATCCTCAAGTCTGTGGCGTTTTGCAAAGATACTGCAGTTGACAGAAAACATGATAGTTACATTGCTCAACGATTTATCAGCTCAAGATTTTTCCAACTAATTGTTGACTATCGGTAATGGCCGTATTTCCGTGGACAAATCAAACGGATTGACTTCGTTTCCTTAAAATTTTTGTAATTTTGTTTTTTAAATAGAAGAGCTTATCCAGAAAGTATTCCCCAATATACTTGCTAATGGGAAAAATTATGACTGGTTGAGTGAAAGGGCAATTTTAGCAACTAAAAATATAGATGTGGATGATTTAAACTATATATGTAGTTCAAAATCAAATCGTTGGTACTTTGCATTCTTTTAAATCTATTGATTGTGTAACAAACGAAGATGAAGCCACCAGCTATTTAACTGAAGTTTTAAACTCCTTGGATGTACCTGGGTTACCACCGCACAGCTTACAACTGAAGGTAGGCTCGGTAGTTATCGTGCTTCAAAATTTAAACCAACCAAAACTTTGCAATGGAACGCGTTTGGTAATAACAAAACTGATAGTCAATGTTATTCACGCAATTACACTTAGAGGAAAATTCAAAGGTGAAGAAGTTCTCATTCCGAGAATTCCGATGATACCAACCGATATACCTTTTGAGTTTAAGCGAACTCAATTTCCTATTCGTCTTGCATTCACAATGACGATTGACAAATCACAAGGACAATCCTTGAGTATTTGTGGTCTTAATTTATAGAATTCATGTTTTTCTCATGGCCAACTATACGTTTCAATATTCACGTGTGGGCAAACCATCTACTTTATTTGTACTTGCGCCTAATAACAAAACAAAAATTTCGTATATCACAAGGTACTGCACTGAAGGGAATCAACCTAAACATAACCCATACACGAAAATACATAGCTTCCTTAACAGCTTTTACCTGAAACGCCTTATTTTTGTAATCTTTTTGAATTTTTGTTTTCCTTATAAATATATGTATTCCAATAAACTATTTGACTAAATAAGCTTTGTAATCTTTTTAAGAAATCCATATATTCAATAATTGTTCGGTGGTACGAAGTTCACCGGGTCAGCTAGTATAAGATAAAAATCCAAAAAATTTTTACCGACACCGAAAATGTCAGAGCAGAGCTTTACCCTCAATCCCAAAATTTATGACGATGCGGTGACGATTTTTGCGTCAGTTTTTATTTTCGTCAACAACTTTCAATTGATATTTTAAATAGTCCATTGTGCTTGACAATCACATGATCTATTGCAAAGCCAAAAAAAAAAAAACTATGAGTGCTAATACCACAGATGATCATGTTTAGCACGTGTTGTCTAGTTGGCAAGTTGATTATGGCAAAATTATGTTGCATTCATTTAATAATTTTCCAAATTTAAAGTGAACATTTTTATCATACCACATGACAACTTCGCTATGAGTCGTGCCATGCCATTCTATTGTTGCTATAAAAATAAGCTGCTAATAGTTCACAAGAAACTCCAATAGAAAAAGAAAAAAATGCTGCCTCGTCGATTGCCGTTTTAGTTTTGATAATAAATTACTTATGTTTTGAATGTTTTTATAGAGAGTTTGAAGTAGTTTTTGCTTTAAATCCTACAAGTGTTTTTTTCACTTGTCACTTTGAGCAATATATCATATTTATATAGTTGATATAACCAAATTTACTAAGTGAGTATTTAAAATGGTTATTGCTGTTGCCCATATCACATAACAATTATTTTATAATGTCTTTAGTAGTTATTATTACTGAAGCTTCTTTTATTTGATGCAAACAGTTGGTGCGATTCTTTTAGTTTGATTCGATTCTTGTTTGTTATTTTTGTATTTCCCTTAGCGATTTTGCATGTAGATCGCGTAGCTAATTAAACGATTATTTACCATTTCTAGATTTGTTTCATCTAACAAGACGTTTGTCTGTAAAACTATTTCGTTTGGCATCGTTAACACGAGATTTACAAAAGTCACGATCTTTAGATATTTTTTTGTTTGTTTCGTAGATCACTTCTATCAGGAGTTGGAGTAAAAGAAGCTTTTTGAACAATGTATGTATGTTTATATGTTTGGCTCTTTATTCCCCATGGCACATGCCAAAAGTGGTGGTGCCTGTAATGATCTCTTTCGTTTTTGCTGCTGTTATTTTTGCCCAGTTTTTTTGCGACAACATTGTTGGTTGACCATAATATTGTAGCTTCTCCCGGTTACGTGTATGAAACCGATTGCAAAAATTAAGTAAAATTAATAAAAATGTGTTTTAATCGTTAACATTTTTACATCTTAATAAAGAGATAAAGCATTTAAAGTTAATTGTTAATAAGCAGGTTCTTTGTTCCTTAAAATTAACTGGCAAAAATATGAAACTAACTTAGAAGTTTTCACAAAATATATCTTCAATTGTACGATATTATTAGGGTTTTCTTTTTCTGGGAATATTTCCTTTTGGGAGTCCCGGGAGTCCCACTCTGCAATCAACAAAAATGTACAGGTCGGGCTAATACTGAAAAAATTTATATAAGTAGTATGTATATATTATACCTACTTATATGAAACTTGTTTATTCAGAAGCCAAGAAAATTAAACAAAATTAAAAGAGATCAAATAAAAACTTATCAGCTTACAATAAAAAAAAACTTGGATAGTATTGGTAAACCTTGCCTTTTTAATAAAAATTTTGTTTCAAAAAAAGAAAAATAATTTTTTTTTTTGAAAAAATTAGAATTTAGTAAAAATTGAGCTTAAGCCTAAAGTAGTAAAAACCGAATTGAATAACTTATTAATAACTTTAATAAAACATTTACCAAAACAAAAAAAAAAAAATTAAGGTTGACAAAATCAAATTTTAGGTTTTAATATTTTTTCCTCCATTTCAAAATAAATGTTTTGCAACATAGTTTAGTTAAACTATTAGTTAGGAATAAGTAAACTAAATAAAATAAAAAATTAAACCAAATTAATATTTAATTCAACAAAATTCAGTCACAAGATTTTCAACATACGTCTTTGATACTTTTGACGTAAACGGTTCCTTAGGGCAAGGACTGGTTCTAGTTCTTGCACTTTATATGAAGAGAACCTGTCACTTTTACATTGCATTGTCATTACTACTTTAGAATGGGTAACATGCCCATCCAATTAAAGCAAATTTTGTATTAATTGTTTAAGATCCAGTTCAATCTACTTTTTTTGTATTCACGCGTGTGTGTGTGTATATATAAACAGATGTATGTTTTTGTGTAGGGACCAGTTCTTCTATTTTCCCCTAATCTCTTTAACACCTTTTAACCAGTTACTTGATGTGTGCCTTTTTAACCGATCACGACCAACAACTTTTGTCCAGTTCATGTTTTTTACCTGTAACAGGACGAGTACGCCGCAGCGACCAATTGGTCCACATTTCCCGCAGGGAATTTAAGTGTTACATAGAACTTCGATTTTTTAAACAAAAAATTTAAAACGAACAATAATATTATTAAATAATAAAAATTTTAAAAAATAAAAATATTTTAAATAAAACCTTAACAACAACAAACTCCGGCAGGAAAAGTGTTTCCATGATGATTAAATTTCCAAATTGGAAATTTAGCCTACGTCAGTTTATTCTGCATTGATAGTTTCTGTAGAATGACATAAGCGAAAAGGAAATTCTTTATAAGGCCAAAAGACAATTTTGTTAAATATTTAGTATGTGATGTCTTAACTTACATAATAACTAATTATTTTCTTTGTGATTAAATTTCAGTTTCACTAGTAGCACGCAGTTTTGTTAGTACCGGAATTCCTGCATAAATTTCCCGGGAAATCGAAAAATAATTACTTACGAGTTTCCCGAAATCATCGGAAACCGCAAGATATGTTTAACTTGAAAGAAGGGTTTGCCACTATTATATGTATTTTTAAAGGTCGGCTATGAGCTATATAGTTGACACAAAAAACAAAATGCCAACAGGTATCAAGTATTTACAAAAAGTTATTTGACTATTAACTAAAATTATTTAAATATATTTCGTTGAGCCAGTTGTACTTGATTGCATTTCTGAATTTCTCCATAGCTTCTTACAATTTCCAAAAATTAATTTACGACGACTCTTAACAAAAATATTTATTTAATTTACAATTTTAGATGTTAGTGCCAGTCCGACAATAAAATTATTGTATTTACAATTTAGTTATTAATATGACAATTAGTTTTCTGTGTAATGCGATGCCGGTATTCTTCTCGAACACAAATCGGCCCATATATTTTACGAAGGATCTCTCTATCGAACACGCTAAAAACAGTTTTATTTGCTTGCGCAAGGACCCACGCCTTATCCCCATATAATTACACAGGTCATTGTACAATTACCTTACAAGATTAGTGTCGATTCAACAACTGACTATTTTTTGCTCGAGTTTTTCCACTCGTTAAATCTGTCAAATAGTACGTTTTTGACATAAACGAGGATGCTTTTACAACAACTTCATAAATTTGGTATCGAGTTTGTTGTAGTTGTTGCCGTAGCGATAATACCTTGTAAGGTAATTGTACCATGACCTGTGTCATGTGTCTTATGTACGAAAAGAGAACATCAATATTTGTATGGGCCATATTTATGAACAAATATTTCGATTATATTTGTATTCAGTGTAATAATTGGTGGCATAAAGATAAACATGTGTTTTTAACATTTTTAGGAGGTAAAAATATGCTTGAGCCATAAATAGCCCAAAATGCTTATTTCAAGAAGATATTTTTATGGGGCTTTGGGACAATACCAGAAAGTGTATCTTTGCCAAAGTTCATATATATATTTTTAAAATTGCAGCCAGTACTTTTATTACAAGAATACATGGACACTTAGCAGGATGGATGGATTGATGGATGGACGTGCTTACAAAATGCCCCACTAAAAGAAATTTTTTCTCTCGTAACGACCGCAATATTAGTAACCTCTTTGAAATAATGAGATTCCATTACACAAATGCAAAATAAAAAAAATTTCACTGGACATTTAGAAATGATTTTGATTTGATTGTTATAAAAAATTGGTTTGGGGTAAGTATGGAACTACAAACATAAAAACAAACTAAAACAAGCTTGGACGATTAGGCGGTTGACCACGTCTGTTGTACGCTTAAATACTTTGCGTTGGTGTTTGCGCTATTAGACTCGCTGAAACCAAATGATCTAATGAACCTGGGTAAAGAATAACGAAGATAGCGGAGGCCGAGATAACATTAGACATTCCATGTGCCTTTTCATTCCTGATGATAAAGGCTAAGATACACAACAGATTACGTGGTATACATAAGCCCAGCGGCTTGATCGGACAACAAAGTGCTGCACCTAACTTCTTTTATATTTGGGACAAACATACATATTTGATCAACTTAGCTCAGGGAAGCTGAATAAGGATTTAATATGCGAATAGGCCGTCTATAGCGCTTTCACATATACATTCACACATATAACTGTTTCATGGATCATAATCTATTTGACTAAAACTATTTTACAACCCAAACTGATTAATTGGTTATCAAAATTTGTTTTTTTTCATTTTTAAAATCTAATGTCCTTTTTACAATTTGTCATTAGAATACCTATGAATATGTATATATAAAATCAATTAAATCAGTGCAGCTATGTATGTATATAAACAAACACACTTAACACCTCGATATATAACATACAAACTTACAAATATTATTTTCAAACGTTCACAAGGATACACCAAAAGCCTAATTAAAGCTTGACTCTGATTATAGTCTTGATTTATTTTACAACTTTATGATGCAACCAAACAAAGGAATAAACAAACAAACTGATCAACCCAAAAACCAGTCAAATTCAATCCACGCACACATGGTCACATACATATGTATATGACAAAACAAATAAAGTTCAAATCCGTTTCCAAGAAGAAGGTGGCATTATAACGACAATAATGACAGTCAATTGGGGAAAAGTATATCATGATAACGGTTATGTTAATGACGATATTCGATGAAGTGTAATGAAGCATGCAGACCATCACCTACCCAAAAGCACACACACACACACATTAAAGCAGTAGAATGTAAGTACCTATAAAAAAAATGCAAAGATGTCAATAATGCATTCCGACACTACTTCATCAAGTTAACGTAAACAATAAATTATGTTTAACCAAATCGAACATTTAATCACCTCTAGGATATAATACAAAGATTTTCGACTTGGCAAACAACAACACAAAAATAATGTGGTTTTTGTTGCTACTCTCTATGGTTGCGTACCTTGTATGTAAGTTGTGGTCATCAGTGCTTCATACATAATGAGAAGCTCTTGCATAAAATCTTTACTTGCGACACAAATGACTGTCGGCCAAGCAAGTCAAGCAAAAACCTTAAGCCAAATGACCAAGAATGACACATGCAAACGACAGAAATTGTACAAAAAAAAAAGTATAAAACTGTAGCAGCATAAACGTTAACAAAAGACAAACTCCTTATACTTAACACAAGAAAGAAAGTTATAGTTGGTCAAGCCCGATCTACTATACCCTACACCACATTTGTATAGGGACTTTATATAAAAATGTATCAATAATATCTATATTCAGTATTGTTTGTGACATTAAGATAAACATGTGTGAAAAGTTTTGAGAGGGAGTAGTATTACTCGAGTTCGTTATTGCCAAAAATGCTTATTCCGTGAGATTTGGGTGGGGGTTGATATATCAAAATGGACAAATCATTTTTTTCTCAGTACAGTACTTAGTGCTGTAAAGTGAAAATCGTGTATTATTAAGGTCAGTTGTAGCCAAAAATGCCTATTTCGGGAGAATATTTGTATTAGGGGTTTGTCAAAAAATTAACCGATCATTAAAAAAACTGAAGGCTTTTCGCAAGTGAAAAAAAAAAACTTACCTGTGTTCAATTCATCAAAATTGTGACCTGTAGCGTGTTCACAATAATACATAGATATCCAGCCAGAGGAACGTACGGACAAACAGACATGCTTAAATCTCAGGAAGTGATTCTGAGTCTTACTTTTGGGCGTTACAATCATCTTCACAAAGGGATAATACTTCTAACATGCATGTGTTGTGGGTATAATATTATAAAAAAAATAACAACAACAATGTGACATTACAAGGATGGGTATAAAAAATAATGATAATGACAATGATGATGCACTTTGGGAGTAGGCACGTTCATTGGCATTTCCATTTATTGGCATAAATTCCAGATCAATATTGTGCGTATTAAGTGGATTGAGCTAAAGCAAAACTAAAAAGAGTTTCATCTTCATAATGATAGAAAAAGTATCATCATTATCCTTTGTACCTATGCATGTACATATGTACCAATGTAGATGTGCTTGTAAACATTACATTGCCATCACTGATGGTGACAATGATGTCGTTAAATGCTACTTAAAGTGTTAAAACCATTCACTTGCAACCGCTCCTTCTTTTTCGTTTTATACAATTTGCACATCATCTTAACTTACAGATGCTTAAGCACGCTACGCATGGCGTTATACTGTATAAAGCAGTGATGCTTCTGGTTTTACATTTATTTTATATTTTAATTTATAATGTAAAATATTATAACATTTATTACAAATTTTTCGCATGCTGCATTTTGGAAGTTTTGGTATTTAAGAAATTTACAAAACTGAAAAACTTTTGAGGGAATTTTTTTTTGTCTCAAATGCTGCCTGTTCTACCTACATTTTTCGATTAGATTTGCACAAAAATGCTCATAAGTTGGTCCTATTTGAACATTTTTAAAATAAAAATTTTCCAAAAGTTTTAACTCAGTATAAAGAAAATGTTAAAAAAAAGGGAATTTTCGTAAAAAAAAGCAGGACTTCCCCAGACGCCCTTAAAAATAACAGGGTGATCTAAAGAGCTTGGAGAGATGGCAACCCTCTACATACATAAGTATAGTTTATGAAAATAAACAGCTTAATGTGTAAAAAATGTAATAACAAAACAAACATACTAATAATAAAAATAATTTTATACAGGGTGTCCGCCATCAAGGTATACTAATTTGTTTTGCCGCCATTTTGGCAAACATTAGTCTTGACAATCGTGAAATAGAAACGTGGAAGATTTATTAAGAAAAAATAGTCGGTGAACCAACGTGTTTTAATCGTCAAAACATGACATCCCATGACAATCCCGATTTTCGTGAAAAAATCACAATGAGTGACGAGGCACATTTTAATTTGAATGGATATGTGAATAAACATAATTGTCGGTTCTGGTCAATGGAAAGCCCTCAAATTATTCTTCAGTTACCTTTGCATCCATTAAAAGTGACAGTCTGGAGTGCAATTTGGTCAGGAGGAGTCATTGGGCCTTACTTTTTTGAAACTGAAAACGGTGTAATGTTAACTCATTGGGGAGCGATAACGTGATATGACTGAAAAGTTTTAAATGCCATACTGCAGATAGCCAGGAGTACAATGGAATAACTGAGATGCCTCTTTCCACAACTAGTTATTTCAAGAAATTGTGATGCTGATTGGCCTCCACGGTCGCCTGATTTGACTGTCCCGGGCATTTTTTGTAGGGATATCTAAAAAGCAAAGTTTATGCCAACAAACTTAAAACGCTGAGGTTACTCAAATAGTAGTGATGAAATTAAGATAATACCGTGTTAAATATTTGTGAATGTAATGTAAAGTGTGCTTAAAAGGGCTCGCATTTGTGAGGCTAACCGAGGCGGGAATTTATCTGATATTGTATCTCATACGAAATGGCTGACATTTAGTAAAACATTTGTCAATATAAGATCCATTGTCTTTTACATAATCAAAAATTATAAGCAAACAAAGTAGTATACCTTGCCGGCGGACACCCTGTACTTTATTGATGGTTCACATGCATTTCATGTATCGTTTAAATGTAGCTTCAATATCTAATGAGGCAAAATTACCTCGGCTAATGGACACATTGGTTTTCACACCTTTTTCATTAAGTTCGTCTTTACACAATAAAATTATACTGAAAATGCTATTGATGCCAAAACTACCACCCAAGCAGTTTGGAAATGTAAACATATTTCTAGGATGAATTTTTTGCTGCATTTACCAAACTTGTTCATATATGCTGGGTGAAATGAACAAATTCCATATGCGCACATGTAAAAAATAATTGCACAACTACAGAGATATACATATATGATTAGACTTAATTATGGTGAAAAACAATTAAGAATTTTAAATAAAAAAGGTGAGGTTAGAGGGCATATAATATTATCTGTAGACCCACTGCGTTTGCTTTAAAAATAGATTCAGAAGGATAAACTGTATAAGAAGCTAGAATATGAAAGAACATTAACCCAGGTAATAAAAAAATTTAAACAGGTAATAGGGTGTGAAATTTAGGATTTTGAAGAAAACTACTTCCAAACCTGATTACGACCTTATTATATTTACCAGCCATGAGATTCAAATAATTAATTCTTTATGATTAACTTATTTATACATTTAGTTTAGACAAAAAATAAAATAGTTCGTTTTAGAAATAATTTTTTAATTTTAAAGTATTGATATAGTTTTATCAAACAATTACTTGCCATCCATTTATGTACTTTTGTTTTAAAGATTTATTTTTATCTTCTTATCCTCTCATTATCAGAAATATTTAGTGCATTCTGAAGCTAATTTACCGATAATTTAATATTGCAGTGACTGATGCGAATGCCTCTGTCGAGGTGTGGGTACAAATTAGGCTGAAGTAAAATATTGTGCCTTCAGGTGGATTGTAGCGATTCGTTAACTCACTGGAGTTAGTTGAAAGACCTTACTTACAAAAAATACGCACTTTAATTCATCCCAGGTTGGATGCCAACTGTATTAAATGCAACCTTTCTTTGTTTCGATAACACCATCCCCATTCCACTGCAACTCTTTGATGACTGCTATTATCTGACTTGTACTTATCAAGTACTTCCGCCAGTTAGGCCACTCTACTTGCTCCACAGAGCGTCCGATCATCTTTTAGTGCAGTTTTTATGGCTGGCCAGAAGTTTTCACATCGAGAAATGTTTGATGTTTTTAAAAGTGTTTTAGTTATTAAGAGTGCGATTCATACAATTTTTAAATAAACAAAAATATAATTTTTTCTTTAGTCATTGACAGAACAATTATAAATTTTTCGTCTAAAGAACTTCTCACATACAATACAAAAACCAGACACTGATCCAAAAGTAATGGTCATTAAATCGTTTGTAGTATTCGTCGATTTGTTTTTAACCCTTTTTTTCAGTGTTTCCGAAAAAAAATTACCAGCCCTGGTCCAATTTGTGAAGATCAATTTGGAGCACGTGCTGTTCACCTCTCCAACGCGGCTTGAAGACAGATACGCAGGTCGTACCTCCTGCAGGAATATTTCCAGTGAAGGTTAAAGATTACCAAGTTTGGTACTGTGCTTTGCCATTTTGAAGCCGATCAAATCCGTTGCTTTGTAATAAACATTACCCTTAACAATGAATAAGTCGGTGTTGGGCAAAAAATCCTTTGGGTCAAACCGGATAAAATGGGGCTAAGGAAATCAAGAAATTAAAAAACTTTAACAAATACAAGTACAAAAGGGTAATTTAAATCTTTAAACACGCCTCCATTGAATGCAGAGCATGCAGGACGAAAATCGAATCAATAAAGAATTGCTTATATCCCTGCCTAGCTTTTTACAGGACAATACCAAATGCTTTATGGCTTATGTTATGCCAGATGTGTCACAAATAAAAGGTGTCAAATGAGAAACGTTGAGGGAACTCTTTGGCATCACCGAATTTCCGTAAGCTCCCCCGTTAAATTTTTGTTTTAACTGCAAGAAGTGCACAAAAGACCAAAACTACCTAAAGGACATGCCCTGAGGTAGTTAAGTGAGCCCTTATAAAATTTTATTTTTTCGACAGGCAGTTACGGAATTTTTTTTGAATTTTTGTTTCCCCATAAAACAAAGGAAATTTAGGCAACAAATTTATTTAGTTTTATTCCAAGCTACTCTGATGAAAGCCTTAAATTTAAAAAAAACAACCTGCGTGCAGGTCATAACTTTAAACTCAAACCCTAAAGCTGTTAAGTATTTAATTCAAATCTTAAGGTTTTAAGAATGTTACCGTGTTCTCATCCCAAAAATTTATTTTATTAAGTTTTTACTTTTTCCCTACAAACGCTTGTTATGCACATTTAAAGTGTGAACGTTTTAACCTTTAACCTCATATTTTATTTACGGCATTTTGGTTGCAAATCCTAATTAGACGACAAATAATGTTAAGAGCTTGTGTTTCATAAATTGTGGTAGTAAACAAATAAACGACCACAGTATTCATCAGCTAATAAATCTTTGGACTATCATTTTGAAGCAGTTCTGTTACTTTTTTAAAATTTTCTTCTTGCTCTACCAATCGTACTTTTTCAGCCTTATATATTTTGGTGGTGGTGAAAACATAGGTGCTATCATTAATGCAAGTTTTTTGGAATGTTGAAGTATTAAGGCGTAGTAGGAGCGTTAGAACATGAAAACAATATATGGTTGTTTGGCCAATACCAAATTAAGGCACCTTTACACGGTAATACATATATTACGATATGTCAAAAAATGTTGAGGGATAATACAAAATCTCATCATGTAAAAGCATAATGTACTGGGTAGGAGAGAATACGGATGCAAAATTTGACAAGTGTTCGGTAAATGTTTATTTTCTAAACCATTTTAGAAACTTGTGTATTCTCATCACTTCAGAGGTGTGAAAGATTGGCAGCACTTACAGCATCTAATGAAGGTGGCTACACTTAATGAAACAACACATAAACAATCAAAATAAAAGCAGATTTTTTTCATGTTGTTTTTGTTAATATTGTTGAACCTTAACCATATGGCGTTACCCCAAAAGGAAAGTGGCAAGAAACGACTGTTTTTGATTTTACCAACCTCATCCGTGTAAACATGAAAAATAGTTAGAACAGATTTTTATTCTCTTTTTTTAAACACGGAGAGAATTTCATAATATTTTGATTCTACAAAATCTAATTACTTTGTATTACCGTGTAAAGGTACCTTTATTAGCAGCAAAAGTACTAAAGAAGGCAGCCATAAACCACCTTCTTAAAGGCGGTGGCACATACAATCCGTCATACGTCATACTTCGCCTTTTTTAACTGACGTTAACGTAACAACGCAAGAGGTTGTCACATAGAATCCTTTATAAACGAATGTTAAATTAGCAGGTGGTGGTGGTTCTACAGCAAAATTTGGTGAATATAATTATTGTTTTTGTTGTAGTTTTCGTTGGCTCAGTTGTCAAAAAAAGATATGTAAAAGTAAATAATTTTGACTACGCAGCCTCGATTTATGCATGAAAAAAGTCGATCAGTTGTGTTCGTAACACCACCTGGTACACATAATTTCACCATGCAACTTGTCAAAGTACTTGACGTACGTTTAAAGTTAAAAGTTGCCCAACTTTAGTACGTTGCGTTGAAGGAGACGTACTGAATGTGACATTGTTCATAAGAAACCATGTTATTTAACTTAGCTGTCAGTTAAAAAAGGCGACGTATGACGGATGACGGATTCATTGTGCCACCGCCTTAACGTTGCGGCTGCACCAGAAGCTTAGAAAGGTGTTACTTTTGAGGCGTTGGTGACTGTGGTAATTTTTGTTGTTTACTATGCTGTGAATAAATGTCTTATTTTTTGTAAAAAAATTATGTTTTTTTAGTTAAAGTTGCATGTTTGTAGCAACATTTGTATTTTCTTCAAAAACTTTATTATTATGTATTTCGTTATCATCATGTTGTGTGTTTGTTGTTCGTTTTGTTGATTTGTTCTTATAACTTTTACATAGCGGTAAGGGTATATATTAGCTCGTCAATCCGTTTGTAATTTATTTAATACCCAAACTATTAAAAATATCTGCGAGAAAATTGTTGTTGAAATCCAGAAAAATGGCCCAAAAACTGACTGAGATATAAGCCAAAAAAACCAAGCCTAATTCTGTTTATTTCTATTAAATTTGTACATTAAAATCTCTACAACTTCCACGGAATTTCCCCTATACAGGAATTGCCTTACATACCGAATTCCATTAGTTTTTCCTGATAAACATTTTTGTGGAACATATTTACATCCTATCTTTGCCCTCTAACCGGGATGCCACACAAAGTTTAATTGTTTTTAATTTTTTTAAAATTGCTTCCACAGCTTTCAGGGTACTTCTGCAAAGATGAAAAAATGTAAAATGTAAGACCGACCCCAGCTCATTTTTCCTTGCAAACATTTCCCTAGAACATACTTATATACTTAACCCCTATCACCACCCACTAAGTAGGTTGCTTTACAAAATTTGGGAAAAAATAAGGTAAAAATCGCTACAACTTCCCCGGAGTCGCCCCTAGAGGATTAAATGTATCGCATCTCCCTTTAGTTTTTCCTCCCAAGCATATTCCTTAAACATACTTAGCCCCTATCACAATCGCCTAAGAGGGCTCCCATACAAAGTTTGGTAAAACTGTAATAAATCCTCCCCCTAAAGCTTCCAGGGTTCTCGTAAATAGGTCAAATGTAAGACTGACTCCAACTCATTTTTTTGCAAACATTTTCCTAGAACATACTTACCCCCTATCTCCAACCCCTTAGGCGGTGGCCATACAAAATTGGAAAAAATTAGGGTAAACCCCTATTTCCCCGTAGTGACCCCAAGAGGTTTTAAAATATGACACCGATCCCTATTTCAAAACTAGAAATATTTAATAAATTTAAAAAAGGATAAAAATAAAAAAAGTTAGTGGTCTTAGAGGCCAATGTGAAGGATGTCTAAGATTCGGCACAGATGAATATAGCGCTTTTATTTGTTTTCCTTCGTTCTGTGCAAGTTCTCGGTGTAAATTCTTACTAAAGATAGAGATCATATATAGTGGAGTTGAGTTGTGTAAGGCACTGTTTAATGTTAACTAGTTGTTGCGATTTTTGTTCTTTTTTTGTCTGATTTCTATTTGATTGATGTTTGGTGGTATTCTACAATAAGAGTGTTGAATTTGCTGTGATCTTTGCTCACTTGATATAATATTTACTTGTATCAGCTTATAAAAGCTAAGGCAAGTCTTAAAATCGACTACGTTATAGTATTGCATAGAGAGTTTTCCTAAATATATCTTTTGAAAACTAAAAAGTCGATGCAGAAAGGAAAGCATAACTTTTTCAATGATTTATAAATTTAAAATTGATTTTATCTAGCTCCGTAAACAGGAGAATACAATATTAAAGTTATTTAATCACAAAAATCTCCTTCAAGTGCCATCAATTTCGAGTTATGTAATTTTTTAACGTTTTGTTAATTATTTTTATTTTGTAATCGAATCTTAATTTTTATGAACTTTTACAACAAATTTTTATATCTTAAATATTACAACTATTTATTTAATTTAACTCAACCAATGACAGACTATAAATTAAAGTTCTCAAATTATAGAAAACAAAAATTGCAACAGTATGTCCGCCACGTGTAAAATGTTTTGAGCGACGAACGTGGATTGCTTTTAGCTTATTAAAATTAGTTTATAGCCTTTAATTCTAGATCACTATCAGGAAAATTTCCTTTTTTTGGATACAGAAACAGGATTACTTTTCGTTGCCACTTCTGCAGATAGCCATTTGTATTCCAAATAGCAAAAAAACACCCCTAATAAACCAGAGTTAAGTTTCTACAATTTTTTTTTGGGAAATAAAAACAAAAAAGTTTAAATGTCATTCATATAGACAAAACAAAAAACAAAAATATTGACATTTGCAACCAAAAACATAATGTTGTTCAGAAGGCATAGACGTGATCAAAGGAAAATCTACGATCCTCACTTACATCGTCATATCCGAAATCCTATAACGTAAGTGCTCTAATAATCACGTTTACCAAACAAAAATTTCTTTTCTTACAGAAATTTTGAAGCATTTGTGAGCATAATCAAATGTTCAATTGGCACAGGATGCTTAGAAATGCCTAGAGCATTTTGTAATGCTGGCTGGCTTAACGGTATAATTGGGACATTTGTGATTGGTGGCATTATGGTATATGCAATTCATTTGCTTGTAAGTTTGAAATTGATATAAAAAGCCTGTTAAACACAAAACTATTTGGATATTTTTAGATTCATGCAATGTATGAAATCTGTAAAAGACATCAAGTGGCTTTCTTAACTTATCCTGAATGTATGCTTTATGCCTTAAAGGAAGGACCTCCTTGCCTGCGTAAATTTTCTTCAACAGCCGTGTTAGTATGTGGGCAGATGGTTAAATTCATACTTGCATTTAAAATTTCGCTTTTTAGTTTCATTGTAGATCTTTTCATGTCTCTGTATCACTTTGGCGTATGTTGTGTCTATGTTCTCTTCATAGCGGACAATATAAAACAATTGATGGACTTGTACTATGAAAGATATGATTTTCATATCCATGTTTTAGCTCTGACACTTCCTTTAATATCAATTTTTTTAATACGTGATTTGAAGACATTAGTACCATTCATTACTGCTGCAAACGTTTTGCTAATTGTTGGATTCATACTTATCGTAATAGATGTATTAAGAGACTTGCCAGCACTTAGTGAAAGGAAAATGTTCAACAGATTTGAACGCTATCCGTTGTATTTTGGAACGGTTCTATTTGCGATGGAATCAGTGGGTGTAGTAAGTATAGAAATAAAGGTTCAATTATACATGCCATAACATAATGCTTTAGCCATAATCATTGCCATAGAAACCAAAGTTTACTTGGCCAAAGTTTGGTTCTAAAGGCGGTGGCACATACAATTCGTCGTACGTCATACTTCGCCTTTTTTAACTGACATTAACGTAACAACACAAGAGCTTAGCACATAGAATCCTTTATAAACTGATGTTAAATCAGCTGATTTTTAAAAATTTTATGGCCGCATGCAAAAACAACTAATCATGGCGCAATAAAGTATAAGGTGGTGGTGAATCTACAACAACAAAATTTGGTGAATATAATTATTGTTTTTGTTGTAGTTTTCGTTGACTCAGTTGTCAAAAAAAGGTATGTAAAAATAAACAACTTTGACTACCCAGCCTCGATTTATGCATAAAAAAATTTATCAGTTGTGTTCGTAACACCAACTGGTACACATAATTTTACAATGCAACTAATCAAAAGTAAGGTTATGAACCAGCTGGTAGTTGTCAAAGTACTTGACGTACGTTAAAAGTTGCCCAACTTTAGTACGTTGCGTTGAAGGAGACGTACTGAATGTGACATTGTTCATAATAAAACATGTTTTTCAACTTAGCTGTCAGTTAAAAAAGGCGAAGTATGACGTACGACGGATTCTATGTGCCACAGCCTTAACAGCTGCTTAATCTTAAGTGGCGGTTAAACCATAGGAATATTAATTGTCATTTAAAATTTTGGGCCACCATTTTGACTTAAAAAAGATATTTTTTGCAGATAATTGCCATCGAAAACGAAATGGCAAACCCAAAAGATTACTTAGGGCTGACTGGTATTCTCAGCATAGGATCATTTGTATCATTATGCATTTATGCTGCTTTTGGCTTTTTCGGCTATTGGCGTTTTGACTGTCAGGTTTATGGTAGTATTACATTGAATTTGCCTCAAGATATGATGTAAGTGATTATGTTAAATAAAAATACTACAAACACATCTCAGAAAAACGACAAATTTTTCATATATGATAACTATACGTCACACAAAACAAAAAACATATTTATGTATATCCAAAGTAACACATATATTGCGAGTTCCGAAAATCGTCGGGCGTAACGAATTTTGATAAAGGACTCCGATAAACGAGAACAGTTTCTTCTTGCGGTTTTTTAAATGTTTTACCCCGTATTTTGTTTTCGATAATGAATATTGGAAAGGAAAAATTCGTTGTTTGCCCCAGTTGTGTTTCTGGCATAAACTTGTTTTATAAAAAAATTAACCTTTCGTATATTTTAGACTTTCTCAACTTATCAAATTAATGCTTGCAGTTGCCATCTATTTATCGTATGCCCTTCAGGGTTATATAACAGTTGATGTTGTATGGCATCATTATATTTCGCATTGGTTTGATTTGGAAGATCAAATAGTTATGGAATATAATGTTCGCTGTTTCTTAGCATTGTTGACAGGTAAGAATGTACCATTAGTTATATATGTATATAAATAAGAATTTAGTTTGATTTAAAAATTTTTAGTTTTCATTGCTGCCATATCCCCCGACATTTCAATATTTCTGCCACTGGTTGGTTCATTTTGTTTAACTTGCTTAGGCTTTGTTCTGCCGGCATTAATGGATCTGTGTGTTCGATACAATTCAGGTTATGGCCGCTATAAATATATTCTGATTCGTAATATTTTGCTTTTAAATTTTGGAATATTTGGCAGCTTTCTTGGTACTTGGGTGGCATCGCAGAATATCAAATTAAAATACGGTGGACAGCAAAAACCCTTCGAAAGCCTTTTGTATTATACCAATCTTTTATAATTTATCTAGATAAGATACTAATACAAACACACACGTACTTAAATATATTTATTTCTTTTTTGCCGTTCCAAATTGGAGCATTGGGTCATTGCAAATGTATTCTCTTGGGATCTGTCACAAGCTTTTAGTTTAATTTTGTTTCAAGATAATCCAACAGTCAACCCTATGGGTTCCAATTAATAACTGCTCGTGTTGGTTCGTCTGCTGGTTTACGGGTGGACTGGTCATAGTTGGATATCTATTTTATTCAAAATAACTTAAGGCTACCCCACAGGCATGTGTTGCCAAAAGTTTTAGGTGAAAATATGTGGCAGGCATCTGCATTCCATTGGAGTTAGGTAAGCTGAACTCCATTTTGCTGGATATACATGAAAGCCTTTTATTTAAAACGCAGAAGACCAAATGATCAACAAACACAGCTGATACAAAGGTGAATGTGCATAAGGTGGCCGAGTAAGATATATAGCTGCAACAATAAAAAAAACATGTTTTTTGTTAATGTAAAATGTTTTAACTCCCTGCAGAAAACGCGACTAATACGTACATGGGTGTATGGACTAGTCCATAAGGGAGTAGAACTACTTTTAAATTAGCTCAATTGTATGTAAAAAGCTTGTTCCTTTTGACATTATGAGCACGTAAGACCAGAATATCTTACCCTTCTTTGCATTACATCGGAGTAGTTTCAAAAATACTCTACCACTAAGGACTAGTTTTACAATTACGACAACCCAGTATGCGATCGCTTAGACACGAACACCTGTCGCTTAACTACAAGTTCTTGTTTGACAATGACATGGTCCATTAATGTTAAAATATACCATGTGGAACAATATTTTTTTCAGGGTTTTCATAACATCAGATGCAAAAATTATTAGTGTGTAAATAATAAGAAGAACATAAAGTCGAAAACATTTTAATCCAATGCAATTGTAAACAATTGTATTGACGAAATGTCAAAATCAGTATAGAAAAAACCCAGTATAAAAATACCGGATTTTTTAATTTGGATTTAGGAATTTGTTTAGGCATGAATTTATCTCGTCAAGACGTACAATTAGGAACATAAAATAGAATTTCAAACAGTTTACTTTTGTTTAGTTAAAAAAATTTGCAAAAATGTGTAAAATGTGTAAAAAATGTATTAAAAAACAAGAAAGAGTATTAGAGTAGGCCAACACCGACCAATGGGTCTGAGGGCCTCCCTTCGTAACCTAACCCCGAAAATTTACATTTTTAATTTTAAGGACGTAGGTGTGTCCTTGGATTGATTTGTTCACAAAATTATATTTTTCTTAACTAAGACATTTTATGCTAGCGTACCAAATTTCAAAAATATCTGGCAATTCCTTCCATTTTTTTCCACTCGTTATATGGGAACGAAGCACGGTGCGCTGTGTGTAAAAAGAAAAAACGCATTGGTTGTGAATTTAAAAAAATACAATTAAATTGATAAGAAACCTTTACAAAATAATTAAATTTACAACATTCTTAAATTTTTCTTCTGTTTCCAAATTCGCTCTTATTTAGTAATTCTTAAATACACGCAATCAGTTATCGAAAGTGTTGGCTTAAGTTAGTTTGTAAATTGATTAAATCGTACGTTATCTTGATCAATACTATAGTTGTTTAACTTTCCATAGACAGACATATGTATATACTTGTATTTACCGACATTGTCTTACCCAAATAAAATGCGAACATTCATTCGAATATATAAACATATCTACTGAAGTAAGCCTGTATTTACTCCTTTCCTTTACCCAAAAAAGGTAAATATTTAAAGGTGTTCGTTTGCATTTCGAAAATGTTTGTTGGCAGGTACTTGCTGGGTTGTTGGCTTTATTGTAAACGTTTTGTTTTTTTTTTTTGTATTTTTACGAGGAGTAATCAAGTGCGCTTGTAATGTTCTTATTTGTGGGAATGCTGTTTCTTCTTTTTTGAAGATAATTTTGAATGATATGTTATGTGTTTGATTATGCTACAACATAAAACCGATAAAAATACATTTAATTATCTAAAAACTTAAATAGCCCAAAATTATTGTGGGTTGTGTACCCTCTTTATTAAATATCATCGATTAACCCGCTACTTAGTAAGCGAAGTTTTATATTATTTAGTTACCAGCACTCAGGGAATGACCCCATACATGTATTGCATTGTGTTGGTATCAAGGAAAATAAATCAAGGGAAGGAGGATAGGATAGAGAAAGTAGCTCTTGCGGACATTTGATTTGAGTATCTTGGTATTAACAATGACAGGAAAGAGTCTTTAGAAAGTTAGGCTGCGTTCCAAAACGCAGTTTAATTTGCATCACAAAATTTAAAGTTTTTCCTGAAAGCAAAGATGAGGGGTTTGATAATATCTTCTACTTCTAAATGAGTGTTTACAGCTATATTAATGTTCTGGAAGCAAAAAACGTTGTCAAAATTGTAAGGAGTGTATAAGGGAAGAAGTTGAAATTTTGTACTGCAAAGCAAACTTCGTTTTGGAACACGGCCTTAAATTCACATACGAATTGTGCTACTAAATTATAAATTTTAATTGCTGAGATTCACTGGTTAGCCGACCACAAGACTGTGTGCTCTATTTGGGTTATCAGAAAAAAATACCTTTTTCACTTTAAAGCAAATTCTATTGAAGTATTAATAAAACCCGGGACTTTAAAGAATTATTATTTTCGATTTTTTTTTTTAAACCATGTGCAAGGAAGTATTGGAAGTAAATTAAGGGTCGTATCCAAACAAAAATGTGTAATGCAAAGTAGACTTCAAATAATGATTTTGTATGAAGATATCATTCAAAAAACCTACATCTGTTAAATTTAAAATTTTTTTTGGATACCAACTTAATAGTTTCAAATTTTTGATATTAATTTGTTCTCTAAAATTCACAAAATTGTTAGTTATAAAAAAAATTTTTATAGTTTGATAACTTGATTTTATTTGATATCTCACAGATAAGTACTTTCGCCTGTCCCTGAACGAAGTCAAATACTTCCAAATAGATTTTTCAACACTAGTCTATAAGTGAGAGTTGTATTTAATTTTTGGACAGATAAATATGGTAAAAAATTTGATCAGATGGTATACAGTAATTCCTTCATCGATTTCGGAAATCAGGACACTTGGATGCTTCTTTCGGCATTTGAAAAAGGTGTTTATTCCAGCAGACATCACTGTGGGGTTTTAGGCCAGAACATCAAAAGTTTGTGTTTCCCCAACATTTATACCATCTCACAAAAAAAGCGTGGCAGCATGTTAGTAGACCGTGCGTTTATGTGTCAAAAGACAATATTACGGGAATTTAAATCGACCCCATTTCCAAGGCACTAATCCGAGAATAACATTAGGTCATTATATTCTATATCATTGATATTCTGCCTCATAGCTTAAGTTCTGAGAGCCTGAATTGATTTGGAACTCATAGGAAAGGACCCATCTATAATAATACAAATAGTGCGCTTTCTTAAAAAGCTTAACATAACCCGATAACATTTTTCACCGACACCAAAAGTAAGCTTAGATGGAAGCTCACAATATCAAAGATTAATAAACGCCAGAACTTTACTTTCGCCAAAGTGATAAATGGAGGTGCATCACTTCACTGTGAGGAAAAACAGCATATCCCCCATGAAATATTTTCTGTAATTTTTAGAGGTTTCTGCTTTTTGCTTTTTTGCGATCGGAGTTACATTAGCTACTTCCCAGCCCGATATGGTATACACCGCTGAAAAGGTTAGCTAATATACAGAGTACATTCCATCCTGTTTTTACACGATCTTTTTTTACACAATTTTGAAATAACACGGTTAACAAAAATAACACTTTCATGTTTTTACATGTTTTTTTTTACGCGAATATATATAAATTAAAAATATTTTTTGAAATATTGTTTCTACAGATTTATACAGTTTCTTAAAATGTAATTAATTCTTTATTAAAAAAAAAATATTTTAGAAAATCGTGTGAATCGTTTTTTTTCTCTTAAAATAAAAAATTATGTTTCTGTGTTCCGTAAAAATATTAATTTCTTAGACCACCTTTAAGGTTGAATTAACTAAATATAAACTTTTGAAAATGTACTGTTTTTTTGCACGATCTTTTTTACACGTTGTACCCCTGAACGTATGTACCGTGTAAAAACAGGATTGGGTGTACCAAACTGGAACGAGTACCCTGAGCATCAAAAAGTTAAATTTTAACGATTTCAATCAAAAATTTCTAGTTTTCTGTTTTTAAGCTATTTTTCACTTTCCGACTTTAACCTCAAACTGATTTAAAAGAAATTACTTGAAAAAAAAATATTTTTTTTTTCAATTTCAGTTTATAAGCCCGTAAGCTTTAAAAAAAATCGCATAATGCGAAAGGTGGATATTGTCCTGTTTTAGAACTACCTAATCGAATTTAGCTTTTAAAGTCTCAAATTAAAAAAAAAATAAATAAGATTACTAACGAATAGAAAATAATGCATTTTGTCTACTTAATTAAATTTTTGACACAAATTTTAACACTCTAGACTTATAATCTCAGAAGTGACAACAGAAACACCAAAAGTTCAAAAAAGGACTGTTTGTAGCCACCGACTTCAAATTAGATCAGTAGTCCATTGTTTTACATTTCTAGATTTAATTGACTATTTAATTGAAAAAAAAAAATTCAAAAAATTTAATGGAGAAATTTATCCACTACTTATACCTCTGACCTCCATGGCCCTTAACTTCATATTTTAATTTGAATATTCTCAAGATATGCAGAAAAGTACCAAATTGTACTTTCTGTCCACTTAATTAACCTCCGACCTCAATATGAGTCAATATGCTTTAGTTTTGTAATTCTAGACCAATACTCTCCAAAAAGGCAAACATTAAAAAGGAACTTCTTGTCAAAATACAGGGTGTCCGCCGGAAAGGTATACTTCTTTGTTTTGCTGCCATTTTGGTAAGCATTAGTCGGGAAAGTTCATATTTGACAGGCGTGAAGCAGAGACATGGCAAACTTATTATGGGAATTTATATTCGGTGAACCAACGTGTTTTGTTCGTTAAAACATTTTATCAAAACAAATCATCGATTTTCATTAAAAATTCATAATGAGTGACAAGGCACATTTTCATTTGAATGGATATGTAAATAAATAGAATATTCAGTTCTGGGCAATGGAAACCCTCAAATTACTCTTCAGTCACCTTTACAGCCATTGAAAGTGACAGTCTGGTAATTTGATCCGGAAGAAACATTTGACCTTACTTTTTTGAAACTGAAAGCGGCATAACGGTAACTGTCACTGGGGAGCGATATCAATATGATTCGAGACTTTTTAATGTCACAACTGCATGGTTTGGGACTTGATTAACATATGGTATCACCAAGACGGTGCAACATCGCATACAGCCAGGAATACAATGGAACTACTGCAAGATCTCTTTCCAGATCAAGTTATTTGAAGAAATAGTGATGTTGATTGTCCAGCGTGGTTGCTTGATTTGAGTGCTTTGGGCTTCTGTGTGTGGGGATATTTGAAAAGCAAGTTTTATGTAAAAAAGTCAGAAACCCTGGAGCAACTCAAACAAAATATTGGAGATTAAAATAATGATATACCGCTTGAAATGTCTGAGAATGTAATGAAATATGTGCTAAAAGCAGCTCGCATTTGTGAGGCTAACAGAGGTAGACATTTATCTGATATTGTATTTCATACATAATTGCCAACATTAAATAAAAAATTTATCAGTATAAGATTCATTTTCTTTTATTTTATCAAAAATTATACAGGCAGACACCCTGTAGGAACATATACGGTTTTTAACCTCAATTGGGTTCTGTAGTTGTCGAATGTAAGTTGAACTATATTTCTACCTTTATTGGTTTAACAGCTACAAAAATTGCTTGCCTTTTAGAGTCCAAATTTTGTTAAAAGTATTATTTCAAAAAAGAGTGCTACATTAACCTGCCTTGTTATTGTTTAGAATCGTGGTACTAAATTCACTTTTTGTGTCTTAAGCCTTCACTGTTTAGGCTTTCCTTGGTATTCGTGTTGTTTACATATAAAACCCAAGTATTTTTCGGATTCCAGGGGAAAAATTTTTGGTGTTACAAAATTTTGTTACATACACGTATATACACATACACATGTACATATTTACTCATATTTTTTATAATAAGCTTAAAATAAAAAAAAAAACAAAACTAAATTCGTTATCGTATTTTAGCTTTAAAATTTTTCTAGTCGAAGTCATACACTAAGCCCTTAAAGGTACCTTTACACGGTAATACATATATTACGATATGTCAGAAAATGTTGTGGGATAATACAAAATCTCATCATGTAAAAGCATAATGTATTGGGTAGGAGAGAATACGGATGCAAAATTTGACAAGTGTTCGGTAAATGTTTATTTTCTAAACCATTTTAGAAACTTGTGTATTCTCATCACATCAGAGGTGTGAAAGATTGGCAGCACTTACAGCATCTAATGAAGGTGGCTACACTTAATGAAACAATACATAAACAATCAAAATAAAAGCAGATTTTTTTCATGTTGTTTTTGTTAATATTTTTGAACCTTAACCATATGGCGTTACCCCAAAAGGAAAGTGGCAAGAAACAACCGATTTTGATTTTACCAACCTCATCCGTGTAAACATGAAAAATAGTTAGAACAGATTTTTATTCTCTTTTTTTAAACACGGAGAGAGTTTCATAATATTTTGATTCTACAAAATCTAATTACTTTGTATTACCGTGTAAAGGTACCTTAAGCTAGATCCGAACAACTAATTATTTATTTCCTGCTCTAAGTCAAAATATTTTTTCTACGTTTTTTTTTCTAATCGCTCTCAGTCGGTGCTTAACATTTTCAATTAATTTGTTTTAAATCTGTTTTTTTTTTATTTCAAATTTAATGATTGTGTTAAAAATGGTTTTAGAATTTTGTTCAGACAAATGCTAAAGGCAAAATTATTTTATAACCAAATTTTTATGCATATTTGGATTTTGTAGAGCAGTTTGTGTTAATTCTAGTGTTTTTTTTAACATTTTGCTGGTAGATCATCCTCTCTTTAGGTTTCCAACCATTTATAATTTTTATATTTTAAACCCAAATTCCTCGTGGCAAAATACATTCTTTTTTTACTTAAACGCCCACACAATCTTTAGTTAATTATTGAAATACATATTGTGTTTTTTGGTTTTTAAATATTTTCTTTGTAAAAAATACCGCTTTTAAGCAAAACTGTTTGACTCTGTTAAAAAAATTTCTAAGAAAGCTGATGGCAATATTTAAGGTTGATGTCTAAAACAAAAAAAAAATATTAAATAAACTGCCATAAGATTTGCATAAATTATACAATTCTTATAATAACTGTGATTACAGATTAAATTAAAATATATGTTTAAATGAAAAAAAAAATAAAAAAAGTATTTCTGTCAATTCTAATGAATTAAAAAGTTTACGTTTTTAATCATTTAAATTGAAAAAATGTATTATTCTGAATCAGAACATTGTTTTAAGACGATTTCTAATTACATTAATATTGAAAAACTTAATTTAACCGAGTGAAACTATTAAAACTTTTTACTTATGATGGCAAGTTCTTAGATTTTCTGATTGCAGAAAAAAAATTATTTAAAAAATAAATAAAAATTATGTCAACTTATTTTAAATTCTAAATAATTAAGAGTACTCTAGCTGGTCAATAATTTACCCTACACCACAATTAATTTTATGAAATAAAATTGTAATAATAACAAAAATTGTAATAATAACAAAACTTGGTGTCTGGCGATATATTTATATTTTTAAACTTAAGAGCATTGAATTATAGAATGGAAATGCAGATTTAACTTTTTTAAGAGCATGTCATATAGATGTCTGCCGTCGAGTTGAACACTTTGTGTCCTGCGCGACACGCTGCATTAAACTCGGTTCAATTAAACTGATTTCTCGACGAATATTTTCCTTTGAGGTAGCCCCATAAAAAAATCAATTGGAATTAGATCGGGCCACTCCGGTGGCCATGAGATGACCCTAAAGCGACTGATCAGTTTTTGGGAAAAATTTTTCCCGAAGCAAATTCATCAAAGCTCTGGCCGTTTGTGCAGTCGCCCCATCCTGTTAAAACCACGTGTTTAAAGAGTACTATGGATGAGCTCGAAGGATTGGCAAAAAGAGTTCCGTAATCATGCTTTGATAATTTTTGGAAAAAAAATGGTCCAATTATCTCATGCTTGGATAAGGCACACCAAACAATTACCAGTAATGGCAGTTTTGCTTGTTAACGTGGCCGTTTAAGTGAAAACGAGCCTCGTCGCTCAAAAGAATAAGATAAATTGGGTAAAAGGCCAAATTAAAGTCACTTTCTTTCAGTTGTTGAACGCTTTAGGAAAAAAATAGTCGCATAAAAAAAAGTTTTTGGAAAACAAGTTGCACTCTTTTTTGAAACCTTTATTTTACATTTTATTAATGTTTTTTACAACTAATAAAAACAAAAACAGATCAATAATTTAACAACACAAAAAAACTTGATAACAACAAATTAAAAATAAGAAATGTATCAAAATGTATTCATTAAAAAAGAATATTTGATATCGGAAAATGCATTACTGCATTACACGTTGATACGTCATTCAACGTGCTATGCCAGGCTAGCTCTCGTCCTACCGACTAAAAACCTGCCTCATAGCCATCGGGAGTGGTATCCACCTCGGCACCGCTTTCGCTATACTTCCAGGTGGCTTCACCTGTAGGGATTTCCCCGTCATCGATATATTGCTTGCGTCCAAGCCCCCATCTGTTCTCCTTTCTCCGGATCTTTTAGCCCATATTATTGTGCTTGGGACTTCTCCAGGTCCTTCTTCTTTATTCTTAATATACGTTCACAATAACTTGATACCGCATTCCAGTTTTCTTCGTCCTTAACCATCGTGCCTATGAGATTTTCCGTTGTTATATTTCCATCAACCTTTCTTTGCATCAACCTTTCTCGATCTTCAGCCCAGCGACTGCGCATAAAAAGGGTGTGTTTTGCATCATCCTGGACATTGTATTCTTCATACAGACACATTGGTGTGCCACATTTTTCTATTTTAGAGGTACCTTCTAAAGTATCCAGGCCCTGATATACTCTACGTAATGTAGAAGTTTACTTCATCTGTCATTCTGGTTACCCATATTTTTAGCCATGGGATTAGCTTTGCCGTCCATCTTCCTTGTTACTAGTCTTTCCAGCGTGCCTGCCATTTTTTGCCATGCCTACAATAATTAATCTTATTATGCTGGTACTATTATTGCACCGATTTTTTTTTAACTTGGCACACAAAAATTAGGGGTTGCAGTGCCCACAAAAATTTAAGTCTTCATACTGGTTCTTCTATTTTTGCGATTTTTATGAAGCTCAAAAATAGACCGATAATGTTTATTTTTGGTACAATAATGAATGGTATAATGATGTACAAACGTGCAAAATTATGTAAAGATAGGGCAATATTTAAGACAGTTATAGCCCAAAACGCTTAGCACGGCAGGACGTTTGTATTGGAGCTATGTAAAAAAATTAACTGATCATCATGCCAAAAACTTATCTGTTCCATATTAAATATCTGCAAAAATGCGGTCTCACAGCCATGATTTAATCGACTCAGGAAGTGATTCTTATCAATCGGTATAGCTGGAGGTGGGTGTCAGATCTCTACTTTTGTGAGGTACAAATATTTACACGAACTCCTTTTGAAAAATTAAAAATGTTATTATACTATAAAATAAGAACGATTGATATATACAGGGTGTCCGCCGGCAAGGTATACTTATCTGTTTTACCGCCATTTTGGTAAGCATTACTCTTGACAGTTTGCATTTTGCAATCGGGAAGTAGAGACCTCCAACGTGTTTAAATCGTTAAAACATGACAACCCTTGACAGCCCCGAGGCACATTTTCATTTGAGTGGATATATGAATAAACCGCATAGTCGGTGACAACCTGGTGTGCAATTTGGTCAGGAGGAATCATTGGACCTTACTTTTTTGAAACTAAAAACAGTGTAACGTTAACTCAATAGGGAGTGATATCGTGATATGCTTGAAAATTTTTTAATGACACAACTGCATGCTTTGGGCTTAGATAACATGTGGTATTAACAAGACGGTGCCACATCTTATACAGCCAGGATTTTAATGAAATTACTGCGAGATCTCTTATCACAACAACTTATTTCAAGAAATGGTGATGATGATTGGCCTGATTTGACTGCTCCGGACTCATTTTTGTGGGGATATCTGAAAAGCCAGGCTTATGCATATAAACCAGAAATGCTGGAGCAACTCAAACAAAATATTCGTAATGTAATTTATGAAATATCGCGTAAAATGTGTTAGATGTGATTATGGGCCTAAATCTGTGCATATAACAAGTAAAGCCTTTTTTTAATTTTATTACAGAACTAGGTTGGGCATCACTGCTTTTCAAATCAAATAAAGCTATTGACGTGTGCCGCGTATAACTGAAAATAGTTTACATTTACAGTTGTGTGCAAACGTTTTAAATATATATATGAATGTGTGCTGACAAGTGTTTTTATTGTAAATGTTTTTTCAAAATATTTTACAATATTTCTTTGTTGCTAATAAAGTGTTTCTTAATTTATTATTTCTGCTGTTTTTTTTTGTTGCAAAAGCCTACAAGTGCGTAAAGTTGCATGTTTTGTAAAATGCTAGTGTTGTTTTCTTACCTTTCTCTGTAATTTTATTTACCTGCCTTTTTCAGCGCCAGAAGGAAAAGTTGAATAGAAATATTGACATTTGATTTGATTTTTTTATTTTGTAGTTGGTTGATCTAAAACTATGCGCATATGTTTGCATTTCGTTAATACTTTTTCCAGCACATATTTATACAAATTTAACATACAAAAACACAAGGTCTTAAAAATTATATGCATTTTAAAAAGTGCGCAACAAAATAATATTAAAGCTTTTGACCCACTTGTCAATTGCTGTACAATTCACTGCAACATTACATTCAATTTGAACAGAAAACCCAAACGCTTTACGTAATATTTTTTTGTTTAATTTAAGAAAGAACGACTATGGCGCTATTAATTTTTTTTAAAGAAGAAAATATTAAAAAAAGTTTTTGATGCGGTGATTTTTTTCTTTATAATAAAATAAAATTCATTCCCTGAGGAAATGCAAATGGAAATGCTTTTAGAAGCTGAAACAAAATACCAATTAACGCGTAAGAATTATTTTTAAAATGCTACCTGTGATTAAATTGAAGATCTTCTAGGTATATTTGCTCATCGCTGGTTATATATACCCTTCACTTAAGTGATAAGGGTATATATAAGTTTGTCATTCCGTTTGTAATTTCTTTATTATCCATTTGGGACCCCATACAGTACATATATTCTGGATCCTTATAGATAGGGAAGCCGATTTAGTGATGTCCGTCTGTCCGTGTTATCGTTGAAATCAACTTTCTGAAGCCTCCCGATGTCGCGTAGAACCGTAAGTGGTATCAAGCTATCAGAGATAGTCGCGAAAAATTCGGTGTTGAAATTGAGCAAAATCACCCGATAAATAACCGAGCTATAAGCAAAAAACCAAGAATACCTTCGTTTTTTAGTCTACAACAACAACCAAGAACATATATGTGTATGTATGTAATAATAGAAAAAACAAAAAAACAGAATCAGTCATGTCGATATTATCGAACCACACCCAAAACGAAAATTTTATTAGTATTAGTATTCATACATATAACAGGGTTGCCATACAAAGCTTAATTTAAACATTTTTAAAATCGCTCCTACGGCTTCCAGGGTTCTCCTACAAAGGTAAAATGTAAGACCGACCAGAACTATTTTATCCATCCAAACATTTTTGTGAAACATACTTACTCTCTATCTCCAGCCCCCGACATGGTTGCCATACAAAATTTTAAAAAATAAGGTAAAAACCGCTACAACTTCCCCGGAGTCGCCTCTAGAGGAAAAAAATGTATTGCAGACCACCATTAGTTTTTCCTCATAAACGTATCCCTAGAGTATATTTACCCCCTATCTCCACGCCCTAAGGGGGTTGCCATACAAAAATGATGTGAAAATGCCCACAAGTTCCTTAGAGTGGCCCTTAGAGCAATAAAGTGTTGGACCGACCCCCATTAGTTTCTTCACCCAAACATTTACCTAGAGCATATCAACCCCCTATCTCCACCCTCTTAAGAGGTTGCCATACAAAATTTGAAAATATAAGGATAAAAACCCCTACAACTTTCCCGTTGTCATCCGTGAAGCGTTAAAAAAATTACACCGACCCCTATTTAAAAATATGAAATATTTCATGAGTAAAAAAATTGATAAAAATAGAAAAAGTTTGGGATTTCGAAGGCCAATATGAAGGGTATATAAGATTCGGCACAGCCTAATATAGCACTCTTACTTGTTTTTTTTGGCACGTGCCTCTCAAAGAGTGCTGTTGTGTTTGATAGATCTCAGAAGTTGGGTCTAAACTGCATTCAGTAGCATTTAGCTGGTCATTTTATAGCTTTGCCAGAAATGTTCAATTCTTTACTTAAATTTGATTGTAAGCCAAAATTTAAAGATCCTTCTTAAAGGTGATTTTAATCTTAGAGTAAAAAAGAACAATCGTGCGTACAATAAGGTTAGGTGAGGTTATGTAGAATAGACAGCTGCGGAAATAAAGCAGATTGAGGTGCATCTCACTTGATTCCGCTATATTGGATCCTTTGTGATATCAGACATATTGTTAGGATATAAGCCCAGAAGTGTTGCTTATTAGAAGCATCCTGGCAACCCTAAAACATATGTAGCATAATTCATAATGCAAAGAACACAACAAGGACCTACGACAAACTTTTCGGGGCGAATATGGATCGACTTAAATTAAACATATATGTGTATATGAAGATGCGCACAACAGCAACATACGCCAAGCTTTGCCATACTCTAGCAAAATCAACGATAGATTTTAATTCTATTTCATTCGCTGCTGAACGACAAATCAATCAATGTAATGTTGCCATATCAGATTTTAATTTTCAAGAATTTTAGCAATATGTTGTTGATTTGCTTTTGTTTTCTAATATTTTTTAATATTTTAAATATATCTAAAATATAGTAGTTTATTATAAAAATTATTTTTAGTGGTGTTTTTGTTATTGTGTCGTTTTGTAAGTATATATTTTTTTATATGGTAACACTATCAGCTGATTATGCAAAGATCAGTTATATTTTCGCCATTATTATGCATTTTACGACGAATATCCTCAGCAAACTTTTGCCTACAAACTAATGGACGAAATTCGTCGTAGGTCCGAGTTGTGTTCCTAGCATGAAGCGAAATAACAGTATTGGTGTTTTCCAGCATATTTTTTGGGGGTTCGAAAATTTTATTATGCGAACATGTTTTATTTAGCAATGTTTACCCGGCATGAATAAGGGGACCAATTGTTATACTAGATATTATGTGGGGTGTGATATACCCAAAGCTTATTTCAAAATTTTTTCTCACCCTGTATTATGAATGAGTTTGGTATCCCTACGAAACTGATACGACTCTGCGAGATAACTTTAACTAATAAGCAGTCCTCAGTAAAAACAGACAGGAGCCTTTCTGAGCCTTCAGTACCAAACAAGGTTTCAGCCAAGAAGATAGCATTTCGTATGATCTTTCTAACATCCTCTTAAAAGTTATACGAGACACAAATGTGAATAGAGCTAGCACACTATTGTCAAAACAGCACATCTTACTCGCTCACTTTGACGATATTGACAACATGGGGAGAATATTGTTAGCAGTAACTTCCACCTATGAAAAAGTAGAGAAATAATCAGCCAAAGTGGATCTAGCAGTAAATGCATATAAAACCAAGTTGATGGTATTAACGCACAAGACGTCTAGTAGACTTGGGCAGACAGCGGAACTACAAAACTATGACTTTGAAATAGTCAACGATTTTATCTACCTCGGCACCGTCAGCAAAACAAACAACATCAGCTTTGAGATAAAAAAGAACAATATTGGCCAATAGATGCTACTCTGGACAAATAAAAATCATTCTCTGCAAGGCCCTGATACTGCCCGTGATAGACCTGTAAATGTGTTTATATTTTTAAATAGTATTATTAGGTTAAATTTTATTTTCGTGATATTGGATTGTTCACGATGTGAGTACGCAATAATATTTTTCTGATGAAAGATGTTTATTTCGAGACGACATTGCGTAAGCGCCTTAGCAAAAAAATAAACTGATAATATCTACCCAGCAAAAACTCACATTGCTTTGTAATGAGTTAAAATATAAAAAAATCTTACTCATTAGCATTTTAACCCATTACTTTAATATGGCGATGACATTGGAGGAAAGTACTTACCATGCTCGCTTACAAGAAGGGATTTACATGACCTATGACGTTATTGGCACTAAAATAACCTTTTCCTTGGGCCCTTAGTAACTCATTGTTGCATCTAAAATGTTTTTCTTTGATGTTTTGGTTAAAACTGGTTTAAAATAATCAACTCAAATTAAATATAATATTCTTAAACTAACACCATCTGCCTAAATTTTAGATAAGAAATAACTCATTATCTAACAGCTGCTAAGTAATATAGACGGTATGTAATAGTAGTTGAAAAGTAAGAAATTTGTAATGCCTAAAAACTTCTGAGTTTTTGCTGGGTATTTTCAGTTTACTAGTAATTTTGTGTCAGTGCCAGTGTCAGAATCCTTGTCTGTGCCGAATTTCATTAAAATTGTGACCTGTACCTTGTTTACAAGAATACTTGTATTTCAAGCTGGATAAACGGACGGACATGGTTAAACCGACTCAGGGAGTGATTCTGAGTTCACTTGAAGTATATTTGAAGGCGAACCTTCAACTATTATTAGAAGGCACTACAGACATCTACAAATAACATCCAACCAAGTATTTATGTGGTGTAGGTATAGAAATGGTCTTCTTCCGTCAAACCAGATTTAGGTAAAAGATAATACAAGGAAACAGAGAGAGATATACTTATATTCACTAAGATATAGAATAACTAATAATTAATAATTAGAAGTTTTTTAAACAACAAACTCGTATGTTTAATATATTATACACTACAGACATATTGTTTCTCATTAAAAAAAAGAACTAAGCTTAAAGGTTATTCAAAAAACCCCGCAGACTTAAGGCGGTGGCACATAGAATCCGTCGTACTTCAAGCGTTGGCTTTTTTAACTGACATTAACGTATCAACGCAAAAGGTTATCACATAGAATCCTTTATAAACGGATGTTAAGTCAGCTGATTTTTTATATTATTGAATTTTACAGAGTTAAAGTAAAAACAATTGCAAGAACAACTAATCAAAATTAAGGTTATAAATCAGCTGGTAGTTGTCAGAGTACTTGACGTACGTTAAAAGTTGCCCAACTTTAGTATATTGCGTTGAAGGAGACGTACTGAATGTGACATTGTTCATAATAAAACGTGTTTTCAACTAAGCTGTCAGTTAAAAAAGGCAAAGTATGACGTACGACGGATTCTATGTGCCACCGCCTTTAAAAACAAATGTGTGCCCTTATCCGTTAAAGCATTTCTCCTCTTTAGAGCACGAAATTTTCTTACAGGATTTTATCACTTTCAGTTGGTTAGTTTTCTTCAACATACAAATAAATATAACTTTATTTTTCTCTAAATAAAAACTACAGGTATTGGATTGTCGTTTTTGTACTTTTTTTAGTCAATAGCAACTCCAACATGAATACTTTCTTTTAAACAGAAAAACAGAAAACTTTTACCGGAAGCCTTTTAAAGCAAATGCAAATGTGTTGTCATGAGTGTTTCTAAACTGCCATTTCTATGTTAATTTGTTAGTACTTTGTTGCTTTTTAGGTAAATTTTACTTTAACTTTATTTAATAATAGACTGAAAGTATGCATATGATTATTGTATGTGTGTGTGTTTGTGCATTATTTTTTACGCACTTGCAATTGATTTTTGCCTTTTTGCAGTTCTTTAAATATTTACTTGAATTTCTTGCCATGAAAGTAGTACCATCAGCGTTGCCACTAAACAATGTCCTATTGGACCAAAATAGTCTGAAAAACCCACCAAAATCTTATAAATTCGACAAATTTTTTTTTCATATATTAGAATCAAATAAATTTCATTAATTTTTGTATATGTATGTGTGTACGTTTTTAAGGGTGTAATTCGTTTACACCCGCAATTATACCTATCGGCCTATAATGACTACCGGCGTTGATTAAATAAAGTAAGCTTGTTGTCCGAGTATTTTTTGTAATCATAGTACCTGTACTTATTTTGCCAATTAAAATTAAAATTTGTCAAAGATAGGGGAGACTAAAAATGGTGATGATGGATCGATTCATTATTTAACATAACTACTATACGAAAGTCCCCTCAGAACAAGCTTTATCGATTATATATTGGAACCCAACAATTGTTGTGAAATCGACCCAAAGCGCTCATATTTTTCGTTGAACTAATTGTTTTAAATACAAATTTTTGCTTTTTTTATTTTGGCTTAAGTTCATTATATAATTTTTTTTTTTTAGAAGAAATTAATTAATGTTTTTCCGTTTATGTTAAAAGAAACTTTTATTTGGAAAAAGCAGTTTTTTCTGCCGACACTAACCGAGTAGAATGCGATTTTGACATCAGTACTCTTTGAACTGTAGTAGTGTCTTTTGGCTGTAAGCATCACCTGTTTAACTTAAATGTAACAGAGAAAGGAAAACGGAATATCTTCGATATATATTAAATTTTAATACGACATGACAAGGAGAAACCGCAATAAAAGCTCTTTTGTTTTTATTGCAAGATGGGGTTTTTTATAGCTTCTTAGACAATAATAGCTTTTGTTCATTGAAAAGTAAATAAACTGAAAAATTTTATAGCAAACAGAGGTTTGACTTTTTTCAAATACCTACAATACATTATCCTAAACCGGCCAAAATGAGTTTTAGTCAACCATCTGACTAAACGAAAATATATCCGTCCAATTTGGTCAGAAAATATCAACAATGGCAACGCTGTCAACTATTTATGTGCATATGTGTTAGTTGTTAAAATCGTATTGTTCATTGTTTTGTTGTCACGATAAAGGTATTTGATTTTATTTTGAAAAATAGAAAGAAAATTTGCATATTGACCTCCCGCATAGTAATGACACCTCACTCAACATACACCACATATGTATATGTACTTTGGCGTTTTTAGGGAGCTTCTGCCCATTGGCTACATGCGGAATGTTATAAAATACACACATATGAACATAATACATATTAATAAAAAATTCCAAAAGGTGAAGTGAGTGAATAAAATTAAAACGTTTTTGTAAAAAATGTAAATAACTTTTAAACACACACTTTGTTAATGTAAATGTTAATCCCTAATGTTGTTGCTTAAGCTATATTTACACCACCTGAGTTCTTATCTGAGTTGAGTGTCAAACATATAAGTTTAAATTTTTATTAGCGTCAAAAAACAATATGACTCTTAATTTTAAACGTCTACGGAATTAGTTTTAGTCGGCTAATTACAAAAGTTGTTCAAATGGGTTAAGTATATGGCAATACAACAACAACTATTTAGTCCGGTAAGTTTTAAAACCTTACAGTTAAAACTCAGGCGGCTAATAATTTAAAAGTAGAGTCTGTTATATTTTAAATTGAGATCAGGAAAAAATATTAATAAATTTTTTTTTATATTTTAATTATTGAATCTTTTCTCTTTGGCGAACTAACAATAAGTATTCAAATCTTAAAACTAGGTAGTTAATATTAGTCCAGCCAGTGCCAGACTAAAATTTAAGTTCTCGCATAAGCTACATATTAGCGCAATAGTATCCCTCCTTTTCAGACGGGCCTGTCCACTATGTTGCAGGATGTTTTGGGCGAGCGGGTTTGGATGTGTTTCCAGCTTATTTAAATATTTGTCCACATATATCAGGATTTCGCATTTAACTAGTGGAACTTGTAGATCCTTGTGGATTTTGATGTTTTTAACATACCAAGGAGCACCAGTTATCATTCTTAGGATTTTGTTTTGACGGTGTTGAATTTTTTCCATGTTGGATGCGGAAGCAGTGCCCCATAATTGTATACCGTAACACCAAATTGGTTTCAAAATCGATTTGTAGAGTAACAGTTTACAATCAAGACGAAGCACAGAGTTTCTGCCGAATAGCCAATGAATTTGTGTAGCTTTAAGTTTCATTTGCGTCACCTTCGCATCTATATGAGGATTCCATGTGAGGCGGCGGTCAAGGTGAATACCAAGATATTTTGTCTCAGTTCGTTGAGGCACCATATGGTTGTTAATAAGAATTGGAGAGCATGTTTCTTTGCGTGAAGTAAACGTTACGTGGGTACATTTTTGCTTATTAATTTTTATTCCCCATAATTTTGCCCATTTCTCTACTTGGGTTACGTGTTGTTGCAATTGGCTCGAAGCCCCTTTAGGGTCTTTATGAATACTGAGAAAAGCGGTATCATTAGCCAATGTAGAGGTGTGCGTAAAACAATTGGTTGGCATATCTGCCGTGTAAAGCAAGTACAGAATTGGACCAAGTATACTCTTTTTGGTACACCAGTCGCTTTTGGTTGAGAACAACTTATTTGGCTTCCCTCTTTTATCATAAATTGTCGACCGGTTATGTACTTTTCTAAAAGGTTGAAAATATTAACTGGAAGGTTAAGCTTTAGTTTGTTTAACAGGCCTTCGTGCCATACTTTATCGAAAGCTTAAGAGACATCTATAAAAAGCGCGGAGCAGTACTTCTTTTTCTCAAAGGTTTTTTTTATAACCTGCACCAGTTTGTGAGTTGGTTCGATTATAATATGTTGACTTCTAAAGCCAAATTGGTGATTTGGAATGCAGTTGTTTCCATTCATGATCGGTGTCAGCTTGCTTTTAAAGAGCTTTTCGAACAATTTTGACAAAGTTGGTAACAAATTTATAGGCCCTTAAGACTCCACCTTCGAAGGATCTTTACTAGGCTGGGGAAACATCTTTTTTTTTTCAGTGAAAAGAATAAAACTTTGCTGGTAAACAAAAATGTTAAATAAGAAGTAAGAAATATGCGAAAATCGTAATATTTTTGTTGCATATTAGAAAATCATATTTACAATTATATCTACACAAAAAATAATGAATTAAAATAAGACTTTTAACTATATACGATTATACGATATATAAAAATATATCAAGCTATTCATTCTTGACCAAATAACCAATATATGTTCATACATACATTAAAAAAGCCTCCCACTTCCCTTAAATCTCGCAATTTAATCGAGAAAATTAAAATAAATCATTTTTCAATTATAATTCCAGTGGGCAAAACAACTAAAAATTGGAACTAATTGAAGGTATGTAAGGTATGAAGCACACATGTTGGAGTTGGAGAATAAATTATAAAATATGGTGCATTGCAGCAGATTAACAATCAGAAGCCATTATCAGTAAAATTGCTTGAATAATAAACCATAGTTTTTGCGATAAACCCAATTTGAAGGAGGCAGAAAAAAATTCAAAAACCCGAAAAACTCTTTAAAACATGCACTAAACTTTAATAAATTTTTTTCAAAGAAACCAGCCGGAAGAGGAGGTGGAAGCACTCATATTTTTTGCTGCTGCTTGAAAAAAAAAGAAAATAATACAGATTTTAAAAAAACTGGCCAACAAAAACTAAATAAAAATGCATTTTTATTTAAAACTAAAAAAACATCTCCCGCACACCAACAAAAAAAAAACAAACAACCTGCAACAACAAGAAACCAAATTGCAAGGTTAAACTAAAAAAGCAAAAACCAAACGAAATAAATTGTAACATGAAAATAATATGGAGAGAAGAAAAAGGATTTTTCAAGGAATAAATAATCGGTCGGTTCAGTTAAATGGTCCAAGTAATTTAAAACTCTTATTTTGTATGTACAAAACAAAAAGACGACAATAAAATATTCAAGTATTCTGGCGAACAAATAGGTTTTGCTGTACACATACACACACACACACAGAAACACAAAAAGTGGGAGGATGCAGTGAACTTTTTATTTTTCCTTTCTAAAGTGGACTTTTTGTATTATTGCTGGTGTTACTTGCTTGTTTTTTTTTTGATTGTAGATGCTGCAAATGCTGATGTTGTTATTGTTTTTGTGTAGTTATTTTATGTGGCAGACTTGTTTGGCCATAAGGCAGTTTTAAGAATGAAATCAAGAAGACAGTAGAATTAGTCGGCAGCTTCAACATCAGCAGCAAATCAAGTTAAAAATCATTTTTGCCTTAGGGAGCAAATAAAATAACAACAATACAAATATTAATATACATATACATACGTTTTTCTTTAAATTTTTTTTTTTTGATCCTTAAAGATGATTGCACACAGTGGAATAAGGAAGAAATGCTACGCAGAAGTATTAATGAAAAACTCACTTTAAATAATTTGGTAAGCCTGTTAGCAGCCCTTCGGCTCAAAACTCAAGGACCTAAAAAACATATTTATAAAAGATTTTATTCCTGATACATTTTCTTCAATCTTAAAACAGACTCAATCTAGTGCTCAAGTCTAAGTAAACATTGATGCCGGTGGTTTCATCTGAGGACAATAAAATTGCTTCTTTTTAATCTAACGTGTCCGAATTTGCTTTAAGAAAATTATTATTTAAAAAACTGGTCCAATGCTTCATATTTTAGGATTTAACTGGTGAAACTTAAAAACATTTGTAATTGTTGCTATTTTAAATACACCAAGGAATAGCAGTTACCATTCGTAGGATATTGTTTTGGCAATGTTAAATTTTTGCAATGGTGGGAGCAGGGACAGAGCCCCATTAATATATCTCAAAGCAATAAATTGGTTTAAAAAATCAAATTTTATTTGTGTCCACTTCGTACTTATGTGTAATAAATAGTGTGCAGCGACAATCAAAGTAACAGGTGAGTCTTCCGATATTTCTTGGTTCTAATTTTTTTCTAAGTGAAAAACTTCAATTCTGTTTTTTGACGACATTTATCTGAAGCTTGAGAATATTATTGGTCAAGTCAAGAAGATGATATAGGCCAAATAGACGCCGTCACTATTTATTCCTCTACGGGCTAGTTTTATGGCATTTTTCATCACTTCATTGAGAACTTCAGGCGACAGATTCTCGCACTCGTGTCGAATGTTGTCCTTGAAGCCTACCAGGTTGTTGATCTTGTTCACGTATAAAAAAGGCTTCAAAAACCCCGAAAAAAAGTCTGTAGCGGTCAAATCGGGTGATATTGCGGGCCAATGTAAATCGCCAAAACGAGAGATTAGGCGACCCGGGAACGCCGCCTTCAGAGTATCAGTTTTGGCTCGTGCACTTGCGCCACTGCTCCATCTTCTTGCAACCACAATTGCGTTCAATTGCGGTAGAAAAAGCTCGGCTAACGTGGCCATATAACCCGTACCATCCACTGTTGTCATTTGACCAGCGGCATCCTCGAAAAAAAACTGGTTCGATGACTCCTCCAGCGTAAACAGCGTAACATTCAGTAGCTTTGAGCAGGTGTAATGGCTCCTCGTGCATCACTCGTGGATTTTCGGTGCCCTAGAAGTAAAAGTTTTGCTTGTTCACGTCCCCGCTGAGATGGGAATTAGCCTCATCGCTCATTACGATTTTGGCCAAAAAACAGAAACAGAAACAGAATTATCGGCGTAAAGTGCGTTTTGGTTCATTTATTTTTATTCCTCATAAATTTTCCCATTCCATGCCATTGGATATAATGATGCTGTAGTTGCTTGGGGCAGCCTAACTAGTTTGTAAACGTAAGGAGTCGGTTGTGTTATTTTCCGAAAGGTTCACTGACAGATTATGATTAAGTTTGTCTAACATGTCTTCATGTCATATACCTATTATCGAAAGGTTGAGAGGCATTTACAAGATTGCCCAAAAAAGATCACGGAGCAACGGCACACACTGCGCGACACACACCGAAATTCTCGCCGATGTGATTAAAAATGGCATTAAACGAGTCCGTGTAGCAGCCAATAGTGGCGGCGACCATTTGGCCGATATCATCTTCTCGATTTGATCAATAAAATTCTAAAGGTTTTAATAAACATAATCAAAAAACAGAATTAAGATTCTTTATTTAGAAACCAAATTGAGAGCGAAACAACATCGGATGCCTTCTTTTGGCCCACCTTGTACAACCAGCGCAGATCAATATTTCTTTACCTCGTATAAGGGTTTTAAAATTTCTTGCACTTTTTATTTTCACAGAAAAGCAGAAATTTTGTTAAAAAGTCACTCTGTTGTTGCATGAAAAATTTGGAACCAAAGTAGGGTGGGTCTTATATTTCTTAAGTTCAATATTGTTAAGCCCAACCCCCTCCAAATTCGGAGCAATGATAGTAGATTTTTATCTCTATTTCCTATATTTAAGACAGTTAATTTTTTTAAGCCTTTTCTGCTTAAACTGAGTTTGATCTTTTCTGGATTAAAGTTTTAACTAGAGATGCAAAAGATACATCGATGTCAACATCAATGTTTTGGTAGACGATACATAAGCGATATATCGACTGTCTTAAGTAAAAACATCGACATCGTTCATACATATATTTGTGCTCAGCTGATTCAAAAAAAAAATGGTTCAGTACTCTTGCTACTTTGAAAAATATTTTGGGTTTGCTTTAAAATTGTCTGCATTTTGCTTTTAAAGCTTCAGAGCCGTGACTAATTATATCAAAATGGAAACAATTGATTTAAGAGCTTTAACTAGTCAAAAATTTGTCATTATTCAGAAATTCGATTTGGGGGAATTAATTATCAAATTTGTTTTTCTTCTTTCAAGATTTTATACACTAAATATATAGAGTGAATTTATGTGTGAAAATAGTTCTAACATCATATTTTTTTAATCAATTATGAGCAAATTAAATATCGATGTTTCGTTTCCATAACGATGTTTTTTAACATCGATGTTTTTAAGAACGATATTGCATCCCTTATTACAACTTAAATGCTCCTTTGAGTAAATCATTCTCATTACTTTCGTATTTTTTCTCGTTACATTTAATCGTGTAAAAATAGAATAAACTTATCCAAGATATGAAACTTTAAACCTTATTACCTGCTTTCAGATTTTTCCTTCAAATAAATTGGAAATGGCCTGCCTAATGTTAGATTTTGCTTCAGCAGCAACTGTAGAAATTGTTAAAGGTACGATTTTATAAAATTTTAAATAAATATAGATACAACTCCAGAAGGTACCTCGGTTTATATATATAACTTTTTAATAGAGATCAGGCTATTTTTGTCTCTTGTTCAAGGTCCTTATTTCAATTTGGTCCTCTTGCATTGCTTGTGATAACTTTTGGAGTTTCACTTAAATCATTTTTTCTGATCTTTAATATTTTCAATGCCAAAGCTTGTTGAGCTTATTACGGTGTAAGCACATTGGCTTTCAGGCCTACAATAACTGCTGTTGTTGTAACTTAATCAGAAGCGCGATTTTTTTATTCATCTCTCACTTCTAACACATAAGAATACTTTACTGTACTTAAAATATTTTGAAAATCCAAGATACTGGTTTCACTTCTTATGTTTTTGTACGTTTAATTTACCATCAGCCTGTTTCAAAATGCACGTAACTACACTAATGCTGCAGTAAAAGAACACAAGAACAAAACAAAATATCAAGACAAATTCTTCAATGAATTTTTAATGTTAAAGAATCATAAAAAAAGACATGCGTAAATAGAAGATGAAGAAACCATCAGTTATTTATCATTAATACTCCTTCATATTTAACCCTCAAGAAACCCACGAAAATAACGTAAAAAATATATTAAATAATTGCAATAAATATTGCATATTTATTTGTGAATATACTATGAACTTGATGATAAAACATTTGATTTTGTATTTTAAAGTTTTAAAAATTACTCTTAGAAGTTCTAACCGGTAGTCGTTGGCAATTTGTATGGCTGCAATACCAATTGTTTCAGCAACACAATTAAAGGTTAATCAATTTTCATTGAATATTCTTGGCAGCAATACCTGCAACAATAAAAACATACACAAGCTTAGAATGCGCCAATATTTACGGATTCAGTTTTTATTTTATTTTTAAACTTAAACAGCTTCTGCAGATACAGCAGCTAATTGCATTTTTACTCAGGCTAAAAGTCTGCCTTTCAGACACAGTTTTAGATGTTTGCGAAAATTCAAAGCTGGCCATATAGCCACTTAGTCATCCAGCCAATGACTCCAGCAGCCAAACCTACAATGCAAAGGAAGCCTTTAGGCCCTTAAACGCATGGATGGCTGTGTTGCAGTAGTCATCTGTAAGATCTCTGAAGGACTTTGTGGCAAGCGTTGTAGATGCTTTTATATAGATTTTACGATAATAGCTCTCTCGCCAAACGTAATAATCAGTTTGAAGCACATTTAATAAAGAACAAATTCCAACAGAAATCAAAGGAGATCAAAAAGTAAAATAAAAAAGATTAAATAAAACGTATGCACCCCTGCAATTCATGTAATTTCGTTTGATGTTATTATGACGGTTAAAATTCTTAGGCTTGATATGTATGTTTGTATGTGCATATGTATCTGGTCGCTAAAAATATGTTTTTTTTTCAGTTTCAAGTAAAAACTAAATAATTTTCCATTTCCGTTGCTGGCAATAAAAGCAAAAAGGAATGAAGAAATATAATATTCATTATAGTTTTTCTCTGGAAAAATAAAATAAACTTTTATATGTAAATTTTTCATAGACTGTAAGTTTTAATTACAAAATATAATATTTTGTTATTTAATTAAATTAGTTATTGTATTCATAGTGTTGTGCAATATATTGGGTAAGGCAAAATTAAACTGGCCGGATTAAATGGCTCTTACATATACTTATACTACATAGAACTTTTGAGTTGTTAGTGTCAGTAGCCAAGAGCACACAATAACCTGGTTGGTAAGTTTTGTTAGTCTCATAAGCTGAGGTTAACAGTTTTCTATAGTCTGTTAGCATACAGTCTCATCTTACCAAGCACAGAGATTTTTTACATTCCCTTTGGCTTCCAGATACCAATGATTATCAATTCCGATCATTTGACAGAAACAACCGTCCAAGATAGCAGAAAATTCGGGGTCCTTGGAAGGGAAGGCTTCCAGAAGATTACTAACATTCTTGACGATGTGATATTATTGAAAACCCTCATGGTCCTAGTGCTCACAGCAGAATCTTTATTTTTATTGTAAAAGTAAAGTTAAGCACCAAATTTAATTCACAAGGGAGCTCCTGCTTTTTCGAAAATTGAGCAGCTGCCCATTTCCGCCAATTAATCGTCAGAAAATTTGCAGAATATTCTGATGCCCTTCCTGACAATAGAGCTCGGTTCCAACCCATTCTATATCTTGGACTTATTTGTAGGCAAAGTAGAGTGTGGCTGGCCCGTACAGTACCCTTTAATACTGGTGAAGCAACTTTCTCATTTGCATACTCTCTAGAAAGTTTGAAAAGTTTAAGTTGCCACCAGGACAGAGTCTTGTAAATTTTATATATTCTATCAGATTGTAAAATATAAAGACAATTCTAAGTTGGATTTTTCCACTGGCTCTGTTTCCTATTTTTAATATATATACGTAATATGGTCATATGCAATCCAAAAAGGCGTAACCTATATACAAAAAAAAATAATACCTTATAAAATCTTCATGAAAAAGCTGAGAAAAAGATGTTTATTAAGTTTCTTCACTATAAGAGATTTGGTTCACGGCACTTCTTTTGACGCTTTTAAAGTTGTATTTAACGCGCTTAAATTGCTCTTTAATTAAGATCTTGTTTTCCTGATCTAAGTCTCTATAAAAGTAAGATACGCCCTTTGGGAATTTAGGTGTCGATATATCACTACTGAACTATTTAGGAATAAATTTTCTAGTCTTCTTAGCATAGAATAAAAGCACAACCCTTATATAATAATGGCTTATTACAACCAACTTACTTTAATATTTAATAATAGATAATGGACAAAGCATAAAGACAGTAGTACTTAAGTTAGTGGTACAATCAAGTTATTCAATGAGAGGAAATAATGAGTGAAGAAAATAAGTAAGACTTTACAAAAACAAAGTAATACAGGGTATCGGGTGGCAGATATATATATATAATTGACACAAAATTTTATTAAGAGCATAGAATGATAGAATGGAAATGCGATTTTATTTTTTAGAGATTATGTCATCCAAATATCTTGTCTTTTGCACCACATGCTGCACTAAGTTGGCTCAATTGAGCTAACTTCTTGACAAATATTGTCCTTAAAAGCAACAAGAGATTGGGGATTATCATTATAAACTATCTGTTTCAGGTATCCCCATAAAAAATTCTTGGGAGTTAGATCGGGCGTCCTCAGTGACCATGTGACGCTTCCAAAGCGAATGATCCGTGTTTGATGGAAATTTCCCGAAAGGAAATTCACCGAAGCTCTGGCTGTGTGTGCAGTCGCTCCATCCTACTGAAATCACGCGTGAAACAAGTAGTATGAATGAGCTAGCAGGTTTGGCAAAAAGCATTCCGTAGTCATACGTTGGTAATTTTGGCCGTTGGCATTCATCGCCTGGCCTCGAGAATTTTCGAAAAAATGGTTCTTAGCTTAGCACATAACTGAACACCTCGTTTAAAATTTCTAAACGAGTGTTAACTCTCAGTTAGTTCTGGAAAAAGTTTAACTTCATTCTCACCCGCAAAGAAAAAACAATTTCGTTTACCTTTTTAAAAGGTACTTTGGGAAAATCTGTATCTGGTTTCGGAAATGCATTTTACTTGGCTTGAGCTTAATAATAACTAAGTAATTGTAAGTTTAATAGGTTTTTTTCACTTTAAATTATTAAGACTATTGATAAATAATTTATTCTTAGTAAATGAAATGATATGTATAATCGCTTACAATAACAGGCAACCAATGAAGAACGAAAACTGATAATCTACTTCATTGAGCAAAGTATTAGATGACTACTTTAATGATTTCATATATATAACTTGTTTTTAAAATTTTTCTTATTTATGTATTCAACTTCTTTCGTCTACTAGGAAAATTTAAATTTTTCTAAGTGTAGCTAAAACATCGTGTAACAATTTGTCAAAATCATGTTAAAAAGAAGTTAGCAAATAGCAGGAGCGAACAAAAAATTCAAAACCCACAAAGTATGTCTGTGCACCATAACTACTACTGTCATTGAGTTACCAACATTTAAATAGCAAAATTGCTTTATTTGAATATTAAAGTAAGTAAAACTACTTAAAAAAATTGTCGCAGCAAAAGCAACATGTTACGGACTTGTGTTAAATGTCACCAAAACATATTTACAGCACCAAAGAAATAAATGCAAAAATAAATTTAAAAAAAATACACAAATAATCTAAGTTGAGTTGGTAAACTGCAATCCTTGAATAGACTTGTATTTTCATTGTGGCTGCAGAAAAATGCGTTGGTGGTGGTTGTCTCATATATCGTTTTCTATGTAAATATTTATGTAAAAATTTTTTTGTTTTAGTGCAAAGTCCTTGAAACCTCTTGTATTTCATTCCCCCTGCTGTTGAATGTAATCTTCTCTCTTATGAAATACAATTTTTCAATTCTTGTGCTGCTTGTTCTTTCCTCTTGGTGGTACTTATTATGGTTATCGATAAAGTAAAATTAGCTTTAAGCATAAAACTGCCAAATTAAATTCGACACATGTTGTTTAAAGCTCAACTACTTTCATTGTTTTTTGTTTTCTTTCGAGTATCATGGATCAAATGTGCAAAAAATAAAATAAAAACAACAACAAGAAAAATGTTCTTGTTTCCTCTGACATACAACATGATTTTGTAGGCGCTCAACATGATTACTAAACAGTAAGCGCGTGCTTTTTTTCCTTTCGTTGCCATTAATTTCCTTTTGCAATGAACAATAACATTGAAGCGTTTTTTTTAAAGGTGTTTTCAGGCAAAGTTGATATTAATATTTTTTGCTTAAAATAAAAGCTGGACTTTATAAAGAGTAAAAATGAACAACGAATAAATTTTAATATTCTGTTTATTCGTAGGGTTTGATGTAGGCTGGGTTTGTCTGTATTCATTTCATTGTTTTTTACACGAAACCATCAGAAAACTTTAATCGAATATTGCCTCAATAAACTTATTTTGAATTATTATTAAAAAACCAAAATTTTCAAGATTTTTTTAAAAATGTTTTAAAGGATTTTTCGTTATGCTATTGTTTTAATTTTTCCCCATTATACGTATGGATACCTATTGGTTGCAAGCCCAATAAATTTGTATCAAACCGTGGGTAAGTTTTGAAATTGTTTTAATAAAGAAAAGTATCGTTTTCGGTATACCTCTTATAAACATATATAGTAGAAGTAGGTAGGCAGTGCGGTCTTAACGATCTACTTTAAGCTTTACGGGTGCGAGGAAGATATGAAATCTTTTATCTATCTCTGAAGGACAGACGGAAAGGGTTTTATGTAACAACTTCCCCAAGGGTATTTGTATGGAAAAAACAAATATTTAAAAAATTGTCAAGATATTTTGTTTTTGTTTTAAGGCATTGCGTTTTAGAAAATAAGATAGTAAGTTTTTTTTGTTCATTATTGCATTTACTACAAACTTTAAGCTTCAAAAATTTTGAAACAAAAATACAAGATTTAAAAAAAAATAGTGAAAAAAAGTAAACCTATTTGTAAACTGAATTCCAGTCGTCAAACATAGAAGAACGTAAAATAAAGATTCGCTTTTTTATTGAAAACTGTAGCTGAGGTATATGTTAGGTAAGGCTACGAAGGGTAGTAGCGAGTGCAACTCGTCACCTCTACCCAGAGGCCCCTAGGCCCATTGTAAATCGCTTCAGAAAATTCCAAAAACAGAAATAAAAAAGAAAAGAATTTTTTAGGCAGAAATGAAAAAAGAAAGAAGAACGCTGTCTGCAAAAAGTCAAAAGAAGTCACTTATCGTAGGCGCTAAGTCAACTATCTAGCCAGCTACCCAACTCCTCCCACAGTCAGAGACCTCACCAATTCCATCTAAAAAACCTCCTTGCAATCACGTCTGTCGGTGGGTCTTCAGCCTAGGGTAGTGGCATATAAGGTGCGTGTCCCAATAATTGCTCTTACAGTACGTCTACAATCGTCCACAAGTCCCTCTAGAGCCTTGAGCACGCCCTGATTATCACCGTAGATTGTCGCGTCCCCTTTTTCATCTGCATCCTCCCCTATTAGTTCCGCGACCTTTGTCACCATCAGCATTTTAGCCTGAAAAACGCTGCAGTGGCTTTGGTATAATTGGCATCGATATTCCTAAAAACAGTTTTAGTTTTTTCCTTTATATATTTTGCAGGGTTGATTTTCTTTTTATTTAAAAACTATGTCAATGCTACTTAGTAATTGATCGAATAAACCTTTATTTAGGAGTACATTTTACCTTTGTGGTTCAATTTAAGTTATGCTCTTTTTAGTTCTAAGTCGCGGGTTTTTTAGTTCTTAATGGAAACCATTTTTTTTATTGGCTTTTCAGTGTTTTAAGACTTTTTGTGTTTCATCTATTATTGAAAATGTGGATGTCTATCTCAAGGCACTTAAATGTGGTGCATGATACCATTTTCATCGATTATCTGTTTTACAATACTTCGAGACTAAATTACAGTATCTTCTACACCAGAAAAGGGTCAACGACTACATAACATAAAAACATGTTTACAAACAGACTGGCGGCTTTTCTAGTCCACCTAGATTCTAAACAAGGCTTCATAGCTGCTAGCAACTATAAAATTAAGCACTCCATACTATAGTTTTTAATTTAGAAACTCAAAAAAGTCACTGAATACGCTGCTTTGATTTACGCCAGGCTAAACACAACAAAGGTTTTTCCATAGATGTGGAACAACTTTTGTCAAGGAAAAAAAAATCCCACAGGGAATGGAAAATGGATATTATTATTAAAAGGTCTACACCTAGCTTCTGAAACACGTTTTTTCCTATGGCTATAAGCTAAAGGTCTTGGAAGGCCACTAGTTACAAAACTACCACTGGACAATTTTTGGGAATTTTGTAAAAGTCAGTTAAAGAACGTATTCACATCCAATTTAATTGATAGATCTCATAGAGCGTCTTGATATTGTAAATGTTAAAAACGCTCCTGATTTTGACAAAACCAGCAGCACAACGCTGTTATAGTTGACTGAAAATACGATTTAACTGCTTAAAAAGTTCCCGCTAATACAAAAAACTATCCTGGAGAGGACAATGGTAAAGTAGTTAAGGAAATTTGTTCATAAAAATGGTCAAAATTAATTTGACTTCAAATTTGAGTGACAAAAACTACATTCCCAAACAACAATCTGGCAAAAATATAGTACCATCGAATAAAACCACAAGAATCTACAGGTTGTAAGAAAAGACTTTGAAGAAAATAGTTTAAATTTTGACCTTTGCATCGCTTTTTCTTAAGCCTTTTATTAGATATTGCATTAAGAACCGTTAACTAAACTGGAAGTGAATATGAAATAGTATAATACATAATAGGAATACCTCAAATAAATAGCTTTTAGCTTTTATTTAAGAACTTTAATCTTAGTTTGATCTTGAATGGACTAATGTTTAATGTAGATGTATATAGTTTTAAGATTTGAATATTTATTATTAATTCACCAAAGTCAAAATTCAACAAGAAAATATATAAAAAAAAGTCGACTTTAGGCTTATCCTTCTATTAACGATTATAATAAGTGTATAGTATTTCGTTATCTGGTTTTTTTATACATTACGAACTGGTCTTAAACATTTTTAAAATAATGGTTAAAAAACATTTAAAAATGCCCGTAATTGAGCATATCCACAAATCACGTTTGCTTCCTAAGTCTTTTGTTTTAACCCAGATACAAGTTGTATCATACAACGCACCATCCAACTGAGAGGATTTGTTTTAGTAAACAGTAAAAAGTGACAAAAAACGACAATATTGCACAATTAATAAACTGATAAAACAAAATTCTTTGTACAAATACGGTTTATTGTCAAAGTGATAATTTAACATGAATCTTAGCAACTGCTCACTGTCAAACGATGCCAAACTTAAAGCTTAAAAACATGCCATTTGGCATCAGATATTGTAAATTATTATCATCAACAATTTATTATAAATTAAATATATAAAGCAACAACAACATTTTAAATGGACAAAAACTATTGTAAAACTCGCACGTCATGTAATACTTATAAGGCTTCAATGGGTAAATCAGGGTGGTTTTTATAAAAATACAAATAATGTTTCTGTTAAAAAAACGCGAAAACTTTTTTCTTATGTAACTCAAAAGAACTTACTCAAATGTGGCAACATAATAAACAAACAATTGCTTAATTAAAATACTTCTAATGATAACAAAAATATTTAAAGCACTTCTGCAAAAAAAGTCTTAACATTTATTTGCTTCCTTGTTTTTGCTTGTTGCAGATCAAAATGCCAGAAAAGCACGCTGTAAGTTTTAAGTGCTTTACTACATCTAATTAACAGGTGCATATTAGACCATATAAAGAAATTAAGTTTATTAAAGGAGTGTTTCGTTTTCTTAGTCAAAGACAAGCAAAAGTGTATAAAAAACATTTTTTTAACATTTTTTTCAAGACAGATTTTGACTTGAAGCACGTGCGAATTACTAAGTAGAAGATAAAAAAATTGATGCAGCATAAAAATATTTCATTTCTCTTTTCTAATAATGATTATCAGCTGGTTAATGATCATTTGGGTCAGCTGATTTACTAATGTAAAAGAATAACTTAACATAATTCAAGAATGTTGCAAAAACTCACACTATTCCGATAAAAATTATGCAAAATTTAACAAGCAAAGACATTTTATAAACACACTTAGTTTGAGGAGTGAAAACGTTGGAGGTCTTTTGTTTATTTCATATATTTACAAACTTTCAAAATAAAACTTTACCGGCAATAGGGGGAAGAAAAACAGCAACGGGTGTCCTTAAAAAAAGAAAACAACGTTTTTATCCAGTGCGGAAGCTTTGAGCTGGTTCGGACTTACACTGAAAGAAATAGTTTTTATTTTAAAAAAGATTTTCTGATTTTATTTTTGTTTGATGGTGGGCACAAAACGAAAGGAGGGTCAAAGTAGTGGTCTTCTGTCTAAAGCTTGGTGTGTACTAAAAACTTTCTGAGGATTGCAGTGTGCTTAAAAAAGGATTCTTGCAAAAAAATGGCCCCTGATCTTACTGTGTACTCTTAAACTTAGAATTTTCATTCCAGGCAATCTGCGCAAATCTAACAGACTCCTTGATTATCCAGATGTTCAGGGAGTATACTGGTGAATAATGTGCCTGAAAAGAGGCTGCAAATATACTGAGCCAAGAGCACAGGGATATCGAGGAAAATAAAATAGCTGACGAGTTTGCAAAACAATATATGCATTGACCCATCAAAGGAGCAATTAAAATTTGGGCATAGTTTAGTTTTCAAAAACACCAAAACACTGCTATTAGGATCAGGGCCACAAAGGTCTGGCCTAGTACCTTTTTCTGTCGAGGGTCTGAGATAATGTTTATAAGTTTGTCATGATTTAACGTAGTAGCGATTGTAGAATTCTTGCTGGAGTGTTAACCGGTCATTGTTGAACAACGGCTTATGCTAAGAGTACAGGACGACTGACTAGTGCTTGTGTAGGGAACATGTTATGTAAGCAAGATGATTGGTGTTTTGTTAGTTCACCCTAAAAAGCAATACCTTGGACGCAGTGAATTTGCTCAAATATTTGGTATGCATGCTTCAGTTAGTCTGCGCCATCTGGGGGCATGAATGTATGTATGTCCAATGATTAAAATTTCATCGAACTTTGCTTGATCATAAAAAGGAAGAAAAAACCATTTGGGCCTACTATTGCGGAATAAGTCCCCTGTTAAATATACGACGCCTAACTATATTTTTTTTTCATAATTTAATTATTGAATCTTCGCCTTTGGCGAACTAACAATAAATAATCAAATCTCAAACCAAAGTAAGCTTAACTATACTTGTTTGATATTTTTTCCTTGAAGAGTCCCAAAATAAACTGTATGTCAGGGTGTGTTTCATTTTATCACCCTTCGTAACCTAAGCTTATAGCTCATGCTCAAGCTCAACGAACTGATTCAGCTCCAACCAATTGTCAGTCAAATATGGTCACTCCGCTAAATCTTAGAAAAGTTCGTACTATCTCTTTAGTAACTTAACGCCGATAAACACCATTAAAACTAGTACACGATTATAAGTTGTCTCTTAATGTAGCTCTGCAAAGAATAATTCATATACGCTATTATAAGAAGAATGCTCTCAGCATCAAAGTAAGGTAAATGACTAAGTACTAAATAAACTCCAAGTACTAAAATAAACTGTACAACACGCTTATTCTACCCATACTTCTTGTTGGCATTTAAACATGGTTACTTGTTTAAGCTAATTAAGCATTGCTGGCTGATTTTGAGAGAAACATCCCGAGGCGCTACCTGTATGGGTTACAACCCGAACGTTTGCACTCATCGATAGACTACTTAAGTTATTTCTAAACATCAGTTATGTATTTGATGTAAAAAAACAAGCCAGAAAACACGTTAATATGGTGAGTTTAACTTATATTTCATTATAAACATCCTTAAGTGGGCAAGATGTTTACATTGTACCTATACCGATCAAAGTCATTGGCTAAGCACGTACAAAGCATGTTGCTAAATTCAAAACTGCAATGTTTCATCATAAAAATGCTCGCTGATGCAAGACAAGGACACAAAATTTTACTCCATCGAGTTTTTGGTACTACAAGGGGCCAAAAGAAATCACCTTATTAAAAGATGACCTTTTTGCAGCTGGCGGCCAATGTCAAATCCGTTTTGTCATTTGTGTTGGCGCAGCACTATTTCCGTTGCTGATTCCCCTATCGTCCGGCACCAACTGTGCAAACACTGCGACTTTTGACCACCAACTTTGAAGAATATTGGATCACACGAGACCCTGCCAAGAGTAGCGGGCCCCAGAGCGCCCGTTCTGCGGATAATATCAACGCTGTTGGTGAAGATGCCGAGCTATCACCAGAAACATCGACCAGACGCCGTGCCTTACAATTACCAATTAGCCGAATTCTGGTTAAAGACCTGCGCATGTTCCCGTACAATGTCCAGTCTGTTCATCAGCTGCTGCTTTTCGACTGTCACACACATCGCAAACAACATTGGATGACTTGTTTTGGCCAACCTTGTTTGTATTAATGTAGGAACCGGAATGAGAATTTTTCAATTTCTATTTGAATTGAATACCTTAACTTTCGCCCAGAAGGCGCGACATGCTAAACAGTAAACAGTACTGTTACAAATTTGGAACTTGTTTGAACAACTTACGGATAAAAAAAATGTAATTTTTCGTTTTTGAAGAAATTGAAATTTACACATTAAAAGTACATCAATATTTCTTTCAGTGCATTCAAGTACATGTGAACAAGCAAAGACTGGTAATGTCAACATGACAATAACAGCAACAACAGCAGAATTACATATCCAAAAACAATAACAAAGACATTGTTAACCGACACAAATACAAACAAACAGACATACAGAAAAACTCCAACTTAGTTATAAAGAGAACATAAAATTCATCGTGTGTGGTCTCATTACTTATCGCCTGGGAATTAATAGACTTTAAGCCGCTTAAAATAAAAACTTTGCGCTTAAAACAAAAATTTTGCAATAACAACAAAAACAACAAATGCAATATTATGAAGATACGTACTGCTGTAATTGCTGTGGTTTTTGTTGTTGTTTAATGAAGGAGTTAATACAAAAACAATAGAACATATTCCAAGTCCACTTCACTAAGCGGTAAGAAATTTGCAAAAACTTGTAAACTGTTAAAAGGAGATTCATCCACTTAGTTCGAACTTACTTTACAACAGTCTCTTAAAAGAGATGGTTTAGCGAAATTGTTTAAGAAAAAAAATCCTATATCTTGAAGTGCAAATGGGTGAAAATATTTTTTTGAGTTTCTCTTTAGGCTTCCTAGGGTGGTGAAAAGTGGCAAACCCTTTCGTACATCAAACTTTGAAGACCCCTTAAATCCGCTGGGCATCTTTTAAAGAAAAAAATTAAGAAAAACAAAAATAAGACAATAAGTTAACAAAAAAAATGTTGTAAGACTAACAAGAAGGAAAAAGACAAAAAAAAAATTAAAATTCAAGTTTCATTGTAAAACTCTCACTTAATTGCCTGTCTTCTAGCAATCTGATTCCTATAAGGAGTACAAAGATGTTTTCTATTTAACACTAGCTCTGTCAGATATTTTTAACTTCCAGTCACTTGACCTTATAAATCCACAATCCCCAGAAGTGTGGTCGTCTCTATTTCCTCTTTACCCTCACATATCCTTCAGTAGTCTGAAGTATCGCTCTCAAATTTTCTAATCAGGAACCTATTCTCCCCAAGTTTATGAGCAACCTTGTGCCTGCTGAGATCAGCCCTGGTACCCTGCAGCTGCTCTTATTTTCCAACAAAAGATTTGTCATGTTATGCATTCTATCTTAATCTTCCAATAAAAGTGATCCATTAATGGTCTAACAGCTTCCTGCTTATATTTATTTGAATTCCAGGGGCGAGCCACTAAGAAAGAATCCGCCGGCAATTGTCTTCTATATCACAGTGTCTCAAAATCTAACACAGTCTAACATTGAAGATTTTCATAATCTGGGGCCTTCTTAAAGTCTTTCACCAGCCTTCACCTAAAACAATGTGCTTTAATGTTCTCCAGGGTCACCTGACTCTATCCACTATAAGTTTCTTGCCCTTAAAATGGACAGAATTGCCGCCTTAAGTCCACTACCCTCATCAGACAATCTGATGTTCTCTTCCATAATATAGAACATAGCTTCGGTGCCTTTATCCATTCTTTACCATTTTCAATTGTATTTCAGAAATTTCTAAATGAATTTGAGAATTTTCAAATTCAATTTTAGAAATTTCTAATTCAATTTCAGAAATTTCTAGTTCCATTTGAGAATTTTCAAATTCAATTTCAGAAATTTCTAATTCAATTTCAGAAATTTCTAATTCATTTTCAGAAATGTTCAATTCAATTTTAGAAATTTCTATTTTAATTTCATAAAATTCTATTTGTATTTCAGAATTTTCTATTTGTATTTCAGAAATTTCTATTTTCAATTTAAAATACAAATGAAAAATCCTGGAATACAAATAGAAATTTCTGAAATACAAATAAAAAATTCTGAAAAACAAATAGAACATTCTGAAATTAAAATATAATTTTCTAAAATTGAAATAGAAATTTCTGAAACTGAATTAGAATTTTCCGAAATACAATTAAAAATTTCTAAAATTGAATTAAAAGTTTCTGAAATCGAAATACAAATTTCTGAAATTGATTTAGTAATTTATGAAATTGAATTAGAAATTTCTGAAATTGAATTAGAAATTTCTGAAATGCAATGGGAAAAGGTGTAGATCCGTCTGTAAAATCTGCATATCCCTCATACAGACTTTCTTACCCCAACCAACACTGCTCTTAAGAAATTATTGTCGCTGGCCTTTTTTCAAAACTTACTTCTGTGACGATATAGTCCATTTTAGATTCGAAATCATTTTCCCATAATATCCTGGTGTGACCAGGTTTAAAAAATCTCCCTAATTCTAACTTGCTTAGTCTGACAAACGTTCTTGCGACTATTACTTTTACTCAGCACTCAAAAAATAAAGAATAACGTTTAGTGCAGCTTCAGATGAGCTTCGTAGCACCAGTCATGCCATAGGAAGTAAGTCTTTTGACTGTAGTAAGATAATTCCTACAGCAAACCTTTTCTACCGCCTCCTTCCATACAGTACAACCATACGCCCAAATAGGTATTACAACCATTGTGCAATTCAAATTTACTACCTTCGGTTGTAGCCGCAGCTAGTTTCTATAAAAGTTTTGCATCTGTAGTATGTATTAAGGCCTTTTTCTGGCTCTTTCGTAAGTAGTTTTTTGTCGTGACAATTTACTAATAAATATGACCTTTAAGATGCTTAGCCCCACATGCTACTCTTCGCTCTACCCCTTGAAGTGTTGGTCTTCTCAAAGCCCTGCCTTATCAGGATTAATGCTCAACCTATTATCTAAAGCCAATGAAGGAAGTGCACATAACGCTGAGTAGAGTAGCTCGCCGACTGTCTGAGAAAATTTACCGTTAACCAGAAGGATCACATCGTCTGCTTATGCAACCATATTTCATCTTTTGACATCAAACTTCCTTAGTATGCCATTTATGGGAAAAAGACATATAAGGGATGAATCATCTTCGCCTTGTGGTGTTGACCTGGTCCCTATTCCTGCAATCTACCTTACTCTGCCTAGAATCTTTAACCTTGCTTTTAAACATCAATGTTAGACAACTGACTAAGTACTGTTTGATTCCTTGATGGAAAAAAGTCTCATCTTTTGCCTCTATTTCAACATTGTGCTTCTCTATACTCAAGATAAAATGTGTTTATTTATCCTTCCATTAATTGGTTTTTTTTTCTTTACATTGTAAGCCTGCTGTCATTATATTTCTTTATAATTTTTTGTTTGTCTCGTTTGTTGTCTGCTGTTGTGTTTACAGCATTTTAACCATAAATCGTGTGAAATATCACATTTCGCTCAAAGATCTCTCTGACTTTTTTAATGTGTTTTTTTCTAAAAGCTGTTCACACTTTACTTCCACATACGCACGTAGTAAGACTGTAACAAAATGATAGGGTTTATATAAAATTGTGTTTAAGTTATTTTATAGTTGTGTTTAACTTAGATTTGCCAAAAATTTTTTATTAAAGAATTTTGAATATTAGAATAAGTTTAAAAGAGTATAGATATACATATGAAACTTTTCACATTTGGAAAGAATCAGTTGACAATCGACCTCTCAAGTAACGTGGCTTATGTAACTGCACGATTTTTATATTTATGTAATAATGTGCATTTTTTACACCCAAAAGATTGTTTTGCTTCTTTAAATTAAATTTTTTTTACAAGTTTATGGGTTTTTTGTACTTTTTCCCATTTTCAAATATATTAGGACTACGACAACCCTAATAGTTAATCCAGCAGGAAAAGACATTCTCACTTAATTTTTCCATATGTGTTTCTGTGTGCGCACCTTTTTCCTTCAGATGCAAAAATTTTATGCTTCAAAAAAAATGTTTGTTGTTAACATTCAGTTGCCGATGCTTCTGCTGCTCTTGGCATGAATAATAAGTGCTGAGTGTAAGTATTAGCTTTAAAGCTCATGTTATAGCGAAGGCGATTTGCATATAACTGACAACTGATGTCTGTCCGTTTGGTTCCTAATATATTATTTTACTTTATTATTTATAAAAAAAAATTGCAGTGTCTATGTTTAGTTACTTGTGTATGAATGTTCGCACTCTTGTACTCTTTATTAAATGTGGAACCGGTGGCCTAAGAAACACAATCCTTTGATGTTAGTCTAATGCTATTAGTAAACTAGTAAAAATCTCAATTCCTGAACCGCCTTAACCATGTGCATTCGTCTTACTTATATTCTTTATATCAAAGCACAGGTGGCATTTTTAAATATATTTTGATAAAATTTGGCACAGATAAGGTTTCTTATTTGAAAACAAGGCCCATTATTTTAAATCATTGTTGGGCTGTTACTGCTCCAAATAATACTATACCATCACAAAACAAAAAATCAAGTAACTAACAGCTCAAAATTTATTGGTGGTCTAACTCCACGATCTTACGTTTACCAAAACTACAAGTAAGACAGATGTCGCAATATATAGACATATGTGGAACTAAACAACCCTTTCAAATTTTGGAAGGATTTGTTCGTAATTGACTATATCCCTCATAAAAAGCGTTTTCCTAAAAATTGCGAAGGTATTTAATATAAATAAAATTGCGGTGAAGGATAACGTATAGTCAAGGTCGACCAACTACACCTCCTCTTCCTGTTCTATACTGCGACCAGCAACTTACATAAACAAACGAAGGTAAAAAAAAAATAAAACAAATGTACTAAATACGAGGAAATACTATGAGAATGAGGTTTATAAAAAATTTTAAAAAGTACTTTTTGCTCAAAATACTCTTATCTAAATTACAATTTGCACATTTTCTTCCTTAAGACCCAAAGCTTCGAAAAAGTTTTCAAAATATATTCATATGTTTACAATCATCTGAACGTTATTTAATCTTTATCTCTATTTGTGCTTATATGGAAAAAGCTAAGTAAGTACCAGATTTCATTTTTTGCTCTGATTTCAATCTTTGCAATTAAAACAAAATCATAAAATTCCCAGAAAATATTTAAACTCTTAAAGACCCATCGAACGCAATTCTACAAAAATATGTATTTTGCTTGTTAATTGAATCAGAAGATGGGGCAACCTGGGAACGCCGTCTTAAGAATATAGGTTGCGGCTCACGCAATGTGTGCCGTTGTTCCGTCCTGTTAGAACCACTTCTCCTCCAGTCTTATTTGATTCAATTGTGTCAATAAGGCGTAGATTAGGCGCGTTTGCCGATTAACAGGCAACAGCTGATGCATGGACTAGACTTTGTACGGGAGCATGCGCCGGATATTTGACCCCAAAATTCGCCTTAGGGACGCCCGGCTGATGACTAATTGCGAATATTGGCATTTGGTCGTTGATTTTGAAAACAGCTCGGCATTTTCGCTAACATCGGCAATAATTTCCACAGAACGGGCACTTCGTGGCCGGCCACTCTTGACAACGTCTCGTGTGCCTTCATACTATTCAAGGTTTGTTGCCAAACGGAGCGGTGTTTGCGCAGTAGGTGCCGGACGACGGGGCATTGGCGACGGAATTTGCGCTGCCCCAACACCACAGACGAATTGTTACTCAAAAAAATAGACATGACTATTTCGCGTTCTTGAGGAGTTTATCGCTCCATGGCTTGTTTTCTTTTATTGTACATCTGCCTTGTTCATAAATGTCAAAACAAATTAGACATTGGCCTCCATTTGCAAAACTAAGGGTATCTTCTAAAAGGATGGTTTGTTTTGGCCCCCCTTTAGATTCGAAACATAAAAAAGTGCCAAAATAATATTTATGTTTATTTCAAGACCTTTAAAATGCTGTTCGATATATGTTTTTAAATTTATTGCTCTAGATGTAACAAAAGTACCTTAATGGCCAATATATGCTTTCTACCTTTTTTTAACCGCTTAAAGCCTAAAATTAAAAATAAGGATCGACACGGGCCCATTTTGGAGTTGAATAATTTCCATTTAAAAATTTTTTTTCTTTATTATGTATACTTGGGGAGATTAAAGCATCGATCATTTCCTACTTGGCCCATTTATTTTATCTCGTTATGGTCCGATACTCCTATTTTCCGCCTCAGTGGCTTTAGTCTTTAGGAGGAGCCCCAAAACTTGAAGTTTCTAGCTAAATGGTTTAGTGCTGTACGATGATGGTTTATTTAGTCGGTGAGTAAATTAGTAGTCCTTAACGCTGTTTGTTTATAAATATATATATTTACAGATACCCATCAAAAACTTAAATTGCTTTGTAATCAGATAAAATCGAAAAAACTCTTACTTATTAGCATTTTAACTCATTATTGTAATGTGGCAATTACATGGCAGGCAATTACTTACCATGCTTCCTTACAAAGAGGGACAAACATAAGCTGTTACTTTACGGGCTTTAAAATAGCTTTTTCCTGGGGACCCCAGTTATTCATTGTTACATTTGTAGTGCCTCGATGTTTTGGTTAAAACTGGCATAAAATATTAAGTTAGAATAAGCTAAGAAATTCTCAAACTGAAACTATCTGCCTTAATTTTAGATAAGAAATAACTCATTATCTAACAACTGCTACGTAATACAGACGGTATTTTTTGTAGTTGAAAAGTAACAAATTTATTATAATTAATCGCGTGCAGGGGCCAAATCGTCACATTCGATTCGAATCGAAATTAAAAAATTCTTATTAGAATTCCTATACTCAAAGCATTGACAACTCGACCGATCGAATGAAATTTCGATTCGAATCAAATGTGACGATTTTGCCCCAGGTTTTTGCTGTTTTTAAAACACCCTCTTTTGAAGCATTTCATTTCTTGCAACTTTATTTCAAATAGTAAGAATATTTGATAACTCTGTTTACTTGATTGTTAAAACTACATTTTTACACATAAAATGTTTGTATCTTAAGTCTTTAGATTTCACATAACATAACTCTACAGTCATTTCAATTGGTTTCTAACTTGAAAATTTTATTCCAATAGTTAATCACCATATCCAATACAAATTGTAATTTGCTGTCACTTCCGGACATTCTAAGCAGAAACCAATTGACATTTCAATGCGTTGCCATATCAACAAGCAAAAGAATAGACAAACAAATTTCAATGAATAAAAAAATATTTAACAGCTTAGACAACCAAGACAAGATGTCCAATTGGATGCAACACTACAATTTCTCTTTTACACCATACAGGACAATTATTTCAGCAACATAGTAGGCTTTCTATGTTTAGCTAACTAAAAGAAGGATTCAAACATAAAATACTCAAAGTGTCTTTGGGCAGACAAGACAATTTTCTAACAATTGATAGACATTTGAATAGTGTTAGAAGCACGTGCTATAATCAAGTGGAAAATAAGCTAGAAAACATGCAGTATCAGCAGTGGCAGTTCAAATAACTCAAGTATGGTTTTTCGTATGTAAATCTTATAATTTGTTACAAATTTCACAAAGCCATCTCTCAAAGTTTCTAAGCAATGTAAATCAAAGTCAAAGAACATTTTCATTTGCCACTCTTTCTAAATAAGATATTTAGACGTAACAAAGCAATTACATAAATTCTACACATGGTGTCAATAGTGTTAAAAAAGCTTATGCTACAGGATCTTGGATAACGTCAATGAATCCTTAAAAATATTTTTACATTTTATTTATGTTTAAATCAAATGGAAAAAACAAAAGACAACATACATAACTCAGGCAAACAAGACCGATTCATTGCATGTTACTAAAATCTTTTTGTGCTTTTGCTAGAAAGTCCTTGATCGCAACAAAGCAACTTATCCCCTTAACAACAAAAATTAGAAAAAAAATTTCCCATAAACTGTGCAAAATTCTTTAACTGCGCATAACTTAATTTCTATTCTTGTCCCAAAACGTTCTTTTGTTAACTTAAGTACAAGAGTGATCTTTTCTAGTTGTCTTATGCGCAGCTGTGGCATTTCGAAATTGTAGCAAATAGTAATAAATTTTAAAAAAGCTTTTATCCTTTTGTGTAGTTCCTCATGAAACATTTTTTTTTAATTTGTTCATTGGACCATAGAGTTGTGATAATAAGTGGCATTTTGTTAAATGGGTGGTGGGGTTTAGTGATCTTCTTTTCAAATTGGCCATTCTATTATAAAAACACCCTGTTTTATAAATATTTAATATATTTTGAAAAGTTATTGTCCTGAAATTGCGCAGTTTCTTAAGACGTAATTTAACAAAATAGGGGTGTTACTGATATGTTCGTATTCTACTTGGGGTGGTGTTTATTATTCCAAGAAATGCCTGTTCTAACTGCGCATTTGAGTTGGGTGAAAATCAAAGAAAACTGGTTTTCTTTACTATGTATTTACTTAGCGACAAAGAAATTTTTTTGAAAATAAAGCATAAAGACATCAACAAACATTTTATAACAAAACCTAAAATTTATTAAAAGAAAAATTTCAAACTTTGAAGCTTAAGGAATTTTTTAAAAGAAGTCATAAGAAAACAATTTAATTACGTATAATTAAATTAATATAAAAAATTTAATTGATCAAACTTAACTTTACGCAAAATTTAGTTGATATTTCGCAATTCAAATCGAAATTTAAAAATTCTTATTAGAATTCCTATATTAAAAGCATTGACAACTCGATCGATCGAGTATTATTTCGATTTGAATCGAATGCCGTAATTTGCCCCCAGATAACTTTATTATTAGGATCTCACAAAAAATTGCCAGAAAGACACGAAATTAACTCTTTATAGGGGTTGACATACCCCATCCCAATAAAGTAGCACAAGATTAATTCTGTATTTGCTATACATAGCAGGGGCCAAATGGTCACACTTGATTTGAATTGAAATTTACTCGATCGATCGAGTTGTCAATGCTTTTAATTTAAGAGTTCTAATAAGAATTTCAATTCGAATCGAATGCGGCCTTAGTTCTACCTACAGACATAACTTAACTTTTAGATGCGTTAATATTCCTGCTTCTTTATTACTTATGCAGATCCTAAAGAACATTCGAACCAACTACAAAAATGTTGTTATGCAAGTAGAGAAATGGGTATATGTAGTTATGGGGAATAGGGATATATGAACAAAAGTAAACCCAAGTTATTTTAAAATAACGCAAATTATCATTAATGGCCAGATGTTGCCCCAATACTTAAAGATGAAATATTTCGTTATATCTTTATGTCGTCACTAGTGAATAGAATTTCGGGGCACTGCTTCGATTTTTAACATAATAAAAACTAAACTGCTTCTTAACAATACCCTTTAAATGATAACTGCCTGGTACATATTTTAAAAAGCAACAGTCTTAGAGATCTTGACGTTCCACTAGTTAAATGCTTAAAATATCTTTTAAGTCTTTCAATGGCTGGGCTAATAATATACATATGTATATTATTAATATATTATATAGGGTGTCTGGAGGCAAATTTTGATTTTTAAATACGATTTTTTTAAGAAGTGATGGAGCGATTGTAAATTAAATTCGTTCGTGTGTACAGAGATTTCGCGCAACTGCTCCGGCCATGAATGTACCATGGCGAGGTAAGTTACACAAAAATTTTTACGAAACGACGTTTGAGCGTTTTCGCACTGTAAATCTCACTTTTTGCTGCAACGAGACTCATTTTCACTAAGCAGCCACGTCAACAAGCCGTTACTGATTTTCAAGAACCCACAACTCTCGGTTAAAACATCAAAAACCATTGCACATTAGTAGCTGTTTGATATACCTAATCGACGCATGGGATAATTGGACAATTTTTTCGAAAATTTTCTAGGCCAGGCGTCGAATGTCAAGGGTGCAAATTAATGGCACACGATTACGGAACTATTTTTGCCAAACCTGTGAGCCCATCCATCGTATTCCTTACACACTTGGTTTCGTTGAATTTGCTTTGGGAAAATTTCCCCCAAAAACTGATTAGGTGCTTTGGGGACATCCAATTGTCATCCAAGTCGCCCGATCTAGCTCCCATGAATTTTTTTATGGAGATACTTGAAAGAGAGGGCTTATAATGGCAGAACACAAGGCTTCGATTTAAACAGCATTTACGGCATTCGATTCGAATCGAAATTCTACTCCATCGATCGAGTAATGCACTTAACATGGGAATTCTAAAAAGAATTCAAAAATTTCGTTTCGAATCGAATGCCGTAATTTGCCCTCTGGATGACATTTCCATTCCATCGTTCAATGCTCTTAATAAATTTTTGTGTCAATTATTACGTCACAGACACCCTGTATTTTAAAAATCGTTTTTTAGTTTACTAAAGTATAGATTAAAAAATAGAATTATATACAAACAAAATAAGGCCTCTTAGTATAATATTTAATGCCTTTAATAACTTGGTTTTGTGTCCTACATCCTCATTTCAATAACTTTTCCACAAAATTTGTCTTGGGAAATTTTAATATTAATATTTAACAATAAGTACCAGCTACTTTGTGTGGAAAAATTTGTCAGATATTTTTGCCAGATATTTCAACTTATATAAAAACATTCAATTGTGAAGTGAAATCTCAAACTTATTACTCTTCTAATGAAAGCGATGGACATACATAACATTATATTAATTCAATTTATAGTTCTGGTTCCTTTTAATTCCTCCTGTCCTTAAAACATAATTCTTATATGTTCCAAAAAAATTATGTATGAAGTTTTTTAATTGCAGTTGCTAAAAAAAACAACTGGTGGCTAAAATTATTCAAATTTACTTGGTTGTCAATACAAAGAAAAAATTGCAACATTATAAAAGGAAAAAATGTTTTTTATCTTTAAAATTAATTATGCATCTGCATATCTTTTATATATTTTTGCATTTGCCTTAAATAAACATTAAAATAATTTTGGCCAAGTATATACATACTTTAAAATACGGGATAGAAGCCGGCGCGCAAAATCGTCATTAGATTTTCTTCTTTTGTTTTGTTTTCAAAACAAAGAAAAACAAACTCAAAACAGCTGACAAGAAGAAAGGAACAAGCTAAATGATTTCAGAATAAATACGAACATCCCCACATATGCGCAACATAATGTAAAATCATTACAAACCAGTATATAAATAAAAGATACAGAATCCTTCGACACATAAGATTTACTTTTTTAACGTTCAGGTGATCAAAGGTAAAGAACAAATTAAGAAAAAGGGAGAACAGGATATCTTGTAAGGACATTAACCGTCATGGCTATATTTTGTGTTACTTATTGATGCAGCCCAATAGATGAGGGTGTTTTGTCATTACTATTTTACAGTAATTTTTTGTTTCGATTTCTTATTTCTTTTTAGCTCGTGCCTTTGTGAAAAACGAAAGATTATGATAATGCTGGCAGTTGCTAAAGGAATGAAAAGTTACAAAATTCAAAAAACTGTTTACTTTCTTAAAAAAAATTTAAATCGACTTTTTTTCATTTTTTTTGCATATTATTTATTATTTGAGTATATATGTAAGTGCCAGACTTAAATTTATATTAAAAAAAAAATTCAAATCAACCTTTTTATTGGTTTATTGTAGTTTTTATTTTATTATGCTTCTTATCCTTCATATGAACTTGCTTAGTGCTGCTTAGTATTCCTACGGGGAAAAGGATTGTTTAAAAACTATTGTTGTGACTTGCTTCTTAGCGTAGGGGCTGGTTCTAGTCCTTACAATTTATATGAAGAAATCATTGAGTTTTCGTTAGAGGTGTAATTGGTTTAAAACAAATACCTCATAAGTGTTTTCAGGCAAATCATATATGAGTTTCATTTGGATTATTGGTTCAGATCTTAAGCGGCCTTGTATGTACGTAATTGTGTGACTGGCTGATCGCCACACATATCCCGCAGGGCTGATAGAGGTCTCAGTGCTGTTTTAAATAATAAATTTCAAAAATCTCAAGCTTAGGGACATATAATATGTGTCGATAAGATAATAACAAAACTGTACTTCTGCACACCATTTATACGCATACATTTTACATCCAACAATAATTTTTTGCAACTCGTTTAATTAGAGCCATAAGCCCAAAAATTCCGAAATACTTTTTAAAATTCAATTTAAATTCAAAAACTCGAAATTCATAAACAAAATGTGGCATTAATATAACGAAATACCGTTACTCAGATGTTTATCTGAGGCTACCTGATATACATACGTGTACCCTCAAATATTCCTTTCTTTCTATCTCTCTCTCTTTCACAAGTATCACAAAGAGACCAAAGAAGTGGATCCAAGTACACATTATTCTAAAATTTATTCTCAAAATCTACATATGCCACACATTAGGAGGTTTGCCATTTAATATGTTGATCTACAACTATTCGAAGTGTATTGGATTGGTCTAAGCAGCTTCTGCCAAGACGAAGGCCGGCTTCTTCTCTTTCAAAGCTATCTATTATCTTATCCTGAAATTTCTTTTGTTTAACTAAAACAATTATTTTGTATATAATGTCATGTAGGGCTATGCTACTCCGATTCCCGCATTAATGCAGATGCAAATGTTTCATCTAGGTAGCCCTGCGGCCTTTTTAAAATCGGCAGAGAGCCGAAGGACAGTCAACTTCTTCAGTTAATTTGTTTGCTTCCTTAAAGCACCTTCTATTTTACCGGCCATTTGGGGATCACATTACCATTCCAGACTGTTGTTTAACTAAAATATAGAAAATTTCGATACATTAAATGGATCTGAGGGAGTATTATTTGTCTTGTCATCTTAATTTATTCAGATGTTCAGGTGTTTGTTGAAAACAGGGCACCATTTTCATCTCTCATTGGCTGCTGACGCGATAAAAAATGTTTGGTTCATTCTCCTGTTGTTATCAGTTATCGCATGTTATGGGTTGCAGCTTCTTTTTCTGCATACTCGGCTTGTTGGTTGAATAATTCCGGTTGTCTTTGCGAGCTGCATACTTAATAGATATTGTTACCTTCCTGCATTCCTCTTTTGAAAAGCGGTAGTTACTCTTGTTGATTTTATTTGTGTTTCTATGGCTCTTCTGCTACCGCCTGTAACAGTTGTTTTCCCAGAAATGGTCTGCTGATGTCACGGATGCGGCAGGAGTGTTGAAGGGTTCCTAAAAATGGTTTGCATTTAATCAGATTTTATTATCTTCTTCTTAGCTTTTGACCATATATATTTGTTAAAAAATTAAGCCTAACAAATAGACCCTGCTGTTTCTTTCAAAAAAATAAATTTTTGCGCCGTATGGCAAACCAGTAATCACGGCTAGAAATTTGTTTAATTCTTCTATCTTTTGTGATAAAAATTATCATTTTTAGCAAATGATTGAATATATTTAAACTTCTCTTTTTTGCTACAGAAAACAATATATTGCACGACTGTTGCTCCAGGGGCAAAGTGCATTCAATAGCGGCTGTTTACACATTTACTTCAGTTCACCTTAATTTGTAACATGAAGTCTTCGTCTTCTGTGTTTTGTGTCACGAGTTATTATTGAAAGAAATTTTGGCGCTCAATTTTTTGCTTTCTTTTTTAGTTTTTTTTTTCTTTATACCAATAAACAGATTGTGGTGGGTGTATGTACTTTGTGCATTTTTTATTTCTTTGATTATTATTGAAATATCAATGTGTTTGTACATGAAGTATCCGATTTCTTATCCTTTTTCTTATCCTTGTATAGTGTTAACAAGCTCGTGATATAATTTCTTTTTTTTGTTTCGATGACATTTAACACTTTGAATGAAATAGTTTTTTCCTTGTTATTGACATTAATGTAAGTAGTCGTCAATGTAAGAATTTTTTTCCTTTGTGTAGGCTGCTTCTTTTTACATCCGTTACGGAAGTTTTTATTAAATTCCAAATTAAAGGGTTTCTTTTATATAATTTTTTTTTATCATTAAAAGATTTTTTTTGTTCATTTAACTGTGTTCTTTTTATAAGCGTATCCAAATAATTATAATTAAAATGATATATGATCGCATTGATAAAAAAATAATTTTTTTTCAAAGTTTGCATTATAATTTTGGAATGTGATTAAAACTGAATACTTGTCATTATTTGCTTTATTAAACATATCGTATGACAGAGTCATACAAATTTGCATCGTGGCTTATAATTATAATTTCCTGCACTTTTTTTGGTTTAGGTACTTATTAGCAATTTATTTACTTTGTTGCAATATCTTCAAATAAAAAAAAACTATATTAAAAATCTTTTTTTAAAACATTTTTTTGGGAACATACAAATATTTTATGTTCAACGATATATATATTTCTTAATTATGTATTGTATGAACCGATTAAGATTAACCGAAATTACTTATCTTGGCAAGATTTTATCAAATTATCTTAAGAACTTGAACTTTACATTGACACTCATCCGGAGGGTTAGATGGATGCCTTTTAATCAACTCCGACTGCAGCATATTTGAAGCAGAGATTCTAGGCCTATCTAGCCAGCCGATCTTGTCGTTTTAATATGTAAATTTTCAGGTAAATATATTTATATTTAGTCAGGCGGCATATGGTCCATTTAACTATGACAAGAGCAACAAAAGTTCGTGCTCCACTTTAGTTCTATAATAGAATATGGACTCTGCGATAACGGCCACAGCCAGGGAGGTCAGAGTAAATGTTTAGTCTCCAGAATAGGGATCAGACGCAGCAGGGACAGTGAGGTTTTCTCCGTCCTTTCGAAGAAACGACTTCTATTAGGGATGATAAGAGCACATTATTGAACAAAACAAAATCTGAAAGAAATATCTGAGGTTAGTAAGAAAAACTGCTGGTTTTAACCAGGAGGGTGTGGGACATTCTGCATTTCATTGCATCGAATAAGTTTAACTAGTTGTCGTTTGGGCTTGTCTGGTAACACTTAAACCCAAAAGGCCTATGTGAGGTCCTCAGCACCAGCCAGCTTACCTACCCTTACCCTTTCCTATATGGTAAGAAATGAGTTATCACCCGCAGCCTTTCATCCCTTTATGTATTGAATGCTTCTATTAAAAAGCCATATGTACAACTGCTTCCCCTTTCTTCGTTAAGTGTAAGGGTTTTGTGTTTATTACAAATCTAAAGATTATTACAAATTTTTTAACTTCATTAAATTAATCCTACGCCATATATCAGGGACTATCGATTATAAGAGTGACACAAAGTGTTTTTATTTTAGTGTTTTCATTTTGGAAAAAAATACTTATTTTTGTTTATAAACACGAATACAATACCTTAAGCCATCTTAAAAAACTGCCCACAATGCTTCCATGGGCAAATGCAATATTATATTTTTCCTTCAAATGAAATATTTCTTTCCAACACTATAGTTATGTCATTAAGTTTAAGCATTTTCGTTTAAACCACTGATGATTCTTTTAACTTTTTTTTTTAACATTTAAATACTTTCGTTAATACATTTGTACGTAATTGCTTTGATAAAAGGCAGGTTAAAAAAAACTTATCATTTAACATTTTTGCAGTTAATCGTAGAATTTACGTAAGAAAAATGCAGTAAAACGTGAAAAAGAAAGAGAAATAAAAACCGTGGAAGTCTAAATGTGGTTGAGGGTCTTATTGATCACAAGAACAGAGCTTAATTTGTGTGTGTCATGTTGAAGGAGATACAATTTTTAAGACTGGCTTTTGCCAAAACTATTTTACTTTACAATATTTTACAATTGGCGGAAAAAATCTCGATTTAAAAAATATTAATTAGGACTTTCCATATTAAGGTAACGCAAACGTGTTAAGTGGAAATTTAAACTGTGTGTACCTCTTTATATGTATAGATCCACTGAGACCAGGATATCCCTAGTTTTTTACAAAGGATAAAAATTTGATAATCGTACTTTTAAGGATTTTTTTTTTCTTTTTAACCACTTAAAATGAAAACATGATTAAAGTTGCGTTTGACTTTGGCCTCGATATTTTATGAATAGGTTTTGGTACTTTTTTTAAATTACTGAACCCCTACTGGTAAAAAAGGGTAACAATTTTATTTTGGTCCTTTTTGTAGCTTTTAAACCAAATTATATCAAAACCACTGAAAACGCTTTATCCGGCTGTGCCAAATTTTATATACCCTTTTGAAATCCCGATTTGTTTTATTTTTATCCATTTTTTTTATTTATAAAATATTTCTAATTTTTAAATAAGGTGTCATATTTTAACCCTTTTAGGGTGACTACGGGGAAGTTGTAGATTTTTACCCAAATTTTTTTAAAGTTTTGATTGGCAACCCACTTCGCGGGTGGATATAAGGGGTAAGTATGACCTAGGGAAAGGTTTGGGAGAGGAAACTAAATAGGGTCGGTTGTACACTTTTTTTTTTTTTTTAAAAAAGTGGACAAAAAGTACTCTCAACATGTCCAGTTCTTTTTGCATTGTTTTGAGACTTTTTCTGGACATACAAATTTTACGTAAATAAAAAGAGTATTTGTTTTGTTGATTGTACTCGTAGCACATATTAAGAACAATATATTAAAGATTATCAAAAAAAATTGTTAAAAAAATTATCCAAATTTTACTCACAGTGTCCATAACACGCTTTTGCATTTAGCGCTTTGTTTTAGTTAACACTCAATACTGCGCTTGCGAGGTAAGGGGTTAAATGACAGTTTTTTTAATAAAAGAAATAGTATTTTAAAAGGTTTCTAGAAATTAAAAGTTTTTAAATAAAAGAAAATTATTTTATTGCAATTAATGTACCAGTTTTTTTGTACTAAATACGAACATAACAGCAGTCCATCACAAACTCATAATTGTAGTTGTTGTATTTTGATACCCACATCACATACATACGTGGTAGGTGTATTATGCGTTTGTGCTGATGTTTGTTATTTCCAAAAATAACGATCTGAAATCCCTATTAAACTATATCGATCAAGTTGAAATCACTTTCTGATTCGAATTAAGCATTTCTTTTCATCCGGCTGGGTGTCCATGTATTCTTGCGATCAAAGTGCAGGTCACAGTTTGCAAGGTATTATGATCGAACTTGGCACAGATAGGTTTTTTGGCACTGGCATGAAGTCTATTGTTTGTGGTGATGATCGGTCCGTTTCTTGGCAAAGCCCTTATACAAGTGTCCTACCGAAATAAGCATTTTTGGCTATAAATGGATCGAATATTACATTACCTTCCCTTAATTTTTTACATATTCTCATCTTTTTGCCACCTACTATTATACTGAATAAAAAACTATAATTTTTTTTTCATAAAGCCCCCAAACAAATCTAGTGTAGGGTATAATATAATCGTGCTTGACAAACCTTAACATTCTTTCTTGTTATACCCTTCACATAGTGATAGGGTATATATCACTTTGTCATTCCGTTTGTAATTTCTTTATTATTCATTTGCGACCCCATAAAGTACATATATTCTGGATCCTTATAGATAGGGAAGCCGATTTAGCGATGTCCGTCTGTCCGTCTGTCCGTCTGTTGAAATCAAGTTTCCGGAGTCAAATAAAAAGATACAGACCAGTTAATCGTGTCAAACTATTAGAAATATCCTGGAGACAATCGCTATTTAAAATCAACAAAATCGGTTCACTACTGACCGAGATATAAGCGAAAACCCAGAGTAACCCATTTTTTTTAGGACAAAATCCGTGCATATATCCCTATATATCTCAGTAAGTATAGTCACTCTTGCCACAAAACTTGGCACGGATACTCCTAAAGAAGGGACCTAAATAATAGGACCAGGGGAAGGGGCATTTTTCCTACAATTGCACAAATTTGGTGAAATATTTTATACGCTATATCTCGTAAACTTTAACAGCTATCGACTTAAAATGTTCTACAAAAAGTAATTGCACGCTAAGGGCTACGCCTTAAAGAAAAAATTTTTTGGGTGGGGGCAAAAAAAGGGGTAGCTCCCATACAAATCGACAATTATTATCAAATATTCGATACGCTATATCTCGGAAACTATAACAGATATCGAAATGAAATGTTCCACAAAAAGTAACTACACGCTAAGGGCTACGCCCTAAAGAAAAAAATTTTTGGGTGGGGGCAAAAAAGGGGTAGCTCCCATACAAATCGACAATTATTATCAAATATTCGATACGCTATATCTCGGAAACTATAACAGATATCGAAATGAAATGGAATATTCCACAAAAAGTAATTGCACGCTAAGGGCTACGCTTTAAAGAAAAAATTTTTTGGGTGGGGGCAAAAAGAGGGGTAGCTCCCATACAAATCGACAATTATTATTAAATATTCGATACGCTATATCTCGGAAACTATAACAGATATCGAAATGAAATGTTCTACAAAAAGTAATTGGGCCATAAGGGCTACGCTTAAGAGAAAAATTTTTTTGAGTGGGGGCAAAAACAGGGGTAGCTCCCATACAAATCGACAATTATTATAAAATATTCAATACGCTATATCTCGGAAACTATAAAAGATATCGAAATAAAATGTTCTACAAAAAGTAATTGGGCAAGAATGCCTACGCCTTAAAGAAAAAATTTTTTGAGTGGGGGCAAAAAAAGGGGTAGCTCCCATACAAATCGACAATTATTATCAAATATTCGTTACGCTATATCTCGGAAACTATAAAAGATATCGAAATAAAATGTTCTACAAAAAGTAATTGGGCAAGAATGCCTACGCCTTAAAGAAAAAATTTTTTGGGTGGGGGCAAAAAAAGGGGTAGCTCCCATACAAATCGACAACTATTATAAAATATTCGATACGCTATATCTCGGAAACTATAACAGCTATCGACTTCGAATATTCTACAAAAAGTAATAATCAAATAATTCATACATTTTGGAGAAAAAGTTGGAGAAGAGCAGGTGGACTAGACATTTAACAAGTTTTATTAACCTTCAAATATGAATAATGTCGAAAACTTTTAAAACTCTCGTCCTCAAATCTTCTTCATCTATTTCTATTATTCATACGAACATTAAAATTTTGTTATTTTTTCTTTCAAACTCGCACAAGGTTTTTTATTATATTATTTGCAGTACAAAATTACTCGGCTGGGTATATTTAAAGACCAATGTGAAGGGTATATAAGATTCGGCACAGCCGAATATAGCGCTCTTACTTGTTTTTCTTTTACTTTTCCCTGATAAATGTTTCATACGCACAGCAATAACAGAAATACGCCAGAAGACTTTTTCCAATTTTAATGTTTTGTTGTTGTTCTGGACTTTGTAGCTTAAATATATATTTACGCATTTAATAAACAAAAAAAAATATTTGATTCTCTTGTTTTTGCAACAAATGCAAATTTAATTGCTCAACAGCTTACAGTTTAAACTGGCAGATACTGAATGAACATTGCAAAGTATATTGTTGTATGTTGGTGAAGAGTTAAAGAAAAAAATATCAACAGCATAAAATTATGATGCTACTTCTCTGCTCTTACTGTTGATAATAATGGGGGACGTTAATAATAAATGCTTTTTGTATCTTAAAGAAATAGCCAGTGAAGAATATAAGAAAAAATATTTAAGAAAAATTAAGAATTTAAAAAGCGGCACGCAATTTAAGTGGGCGTGCCCGGGGGCATATGTCTATAGTTATTATAATATAAAACTAAAGCCTCTAAACATTTATAGATTTAAAAAAACAAGCACAATTCGTTTTTGTTATATTAATTTTTGTAGGCAAAAACATTTATGGCAACTTTGGGGTATAGAGCAAAAAAGGAATTAAATATTTTAATAATTTAAAAATTGAAATGATATTTTCGATTGAGTTTTTTTAAAAATTTTTTCAATAAAGTTTATTTAAAGATCATTTAAGTCCTATTAAAACTGTAAATTTTTTTAAGAAAGTGCTACTGGATTTTATTTAATAAAAAAAAATAACTGTTTTAAGAGTTTCTTTATCAATTTAAGAAGAAATAACGGATGGTTTTTTATTAACAACAAAATGTAGGTTTCGAATTTAATATGATTTTTAATTTGTGGATATAAAATGTTGTTTTGGGTTTTAAATGGAGTTTCAAGAGTTTTCTGTCCATGAAATTGATAAGTTGCGATGTCCACGAAACAAGTTCTTGGGAATTGTGGGGAAAAAGCTCTTTAAATTCAGTATTCTCATTTACAGAATTATTTTAATAAATATTTTTAATATATTTTGTGCACTATGTGTCGTCAGACTCTACATGGAATATCCGATCATTTAATGAAGACGGTAAAGTGCAAGCACTGCCTCACAGGAAGTGGGAAAGGCGTCACAATTATAGCTGCCAAAAAAGAAGACTTGAGCTTAGCTGTTGATTAGTCCGATCACGACATTAGAAATTTTTGCGGCGAAGAAAGTGATCGGAAGTGTTCAAAAGTAGGATAATGTTCCCTTCACGTAGAAACATCCGGTAATGAAATGAGATTGGAAAAACCCCGCCGTGGTAAAAAAATATAATAGTTAGCAACACCGGTGGCCAAATTGTCGCATTCGCTTCGAATCGAAATTTGCTCAATCGATCGAGTTGTCAATGTTTTTAATATAGAAATTCCAACAAGAATTTCTTAATTTTGATTCAAATCGAATGCGGCGATTTTGCCACAGATTTCGGAATTTTGATATACATATGGCTACATGACTGTCATCAGATCAAGCAGCGAGAAATATATTTGGTCATGTTGTAATAGATGAAAGGTACGAATTCAGTGTGTTAGACGTACGATCGATCCAAATTTTTGAATCAGGACGTCGTAGCAGCAAAGGCTTACATTTGTGTGACTGACCTAACTGCTTGAAAAAATCACTCCAGGTCACGATCAGGACTGTTGTAAGGCTACTGAGTTGCAGAGTGCTGTATATATGTATGTAGGATAACTCTGCAGTCAGTAGAAAGATGTCTTGTTAACAAAAGTCGCCAAAAGAAAGGGAAAAAGTCTATTTCGAGGACAGAAAGAGAAATAGAAAGGTGCAACCCTAAACATATCGGGGTAGTCAGTAGTCAACATGAAGTTCAAAGATTCTACCAAAAAGTGAAAAAAACTATATCATAATTTTAACGCCTGTTACTATCCAATAAAAGCGGTTACAAAGTTATTGCAGAACCAATCCCAGAAGATGGTATTTAGAGCTAAGTCAAAATTCGGTCAGACTAGCAGAAGCCCAGCTTAAGAATAACATGGCAACATGCCGTTTTCATCCCCATATATTTAAGGTATTTGAAGCAGTGTCTGAGTTTGAATCCCTGTATAACTAATACGACTTTGCATGATGGCTTTAACTGATACACGATCCTCATTAGAAAAGGAAGAAATATCTCTAAACTTTTCAGTACCAAACGAGATTTAAGATAAGAAGACAGTTTTTTAAGTAATTTTTTAACATTCTCTCGGAAAATATTATACGAGACGCAACCGTTAATACAACAGGCACACCATATACAAAACGACACATGTTATTCGCTTAAGGCAACATAATAAGCATAATGCAGTGAATATTCCAAGCAGTAACTGCCATTTGGAAAAATCCAAAAAAGAATCAGCCGAAGTGGGTCTGGCAGTAAGTGCAGATAAAACCAAGTTGATGGTATCAACGCACAAGATGTTCGAAAGGCTTGTGCAGACAATGGAAGTTAAAGAGTAGAACTTTAATGTAGTCAACGACTAAATCGTTCTCAGTGCCACAGTAAAGGGAACAAACAACACCAGTTTAAAGACAAAAAGAAAGACAATATTAGACAGTACCTTATTCCTTGGACTCAGTAGTTTAAAAGCAAAGCCACCTCCCGACAGACAAAAATCCCTTCTTAGATAACACTGATAGTACCAGCGGTTTTATATGGCTCGGAAGCCCGGGTTCTTGCAAAAGAAGACTAGGCAGTACTAAGAGTGCTCGAGAATGAAATTCCTTGGAAAATCTCTGAATCAATTTTCCTTGACGAAAAATACTGGCGTCGCATTAGCCACAAGCTCTATAAACCGACGTTGGAGTAGTTAAGCATATCAAAATTAAGTTTGCGCTATCTAGGACCACGCACAAGGGGAAGACCAAAAATTCAAAATAAAATAAAGTAGGGAAGGTCATCTCAAAGCTTGATATCAAAAATTACTGCTATGTTCGAATAAAAGAATAAATTTTCTGTAATAACTACTTAATTCAAAATTCAAATCTTTTTCAAAGAGAATCCAAAAAGCTTGCCCTCTGTATTTCCTCCTAATGTTTGAAGAATTGAATGTTCAAAAAATTTTTAATATAAAATAAAATTATTAAATCTGAGAATCAGTACCCTGGCTTGATACTATGTATATTTAACAAACTAGGCCTGTCACATTCTAAAAAAATAAACGTACAAGTATATGTAAAGCACAAAGTATTTCGTGTATCTTGACCATTTAATACTCGTAAAAACAATGCTTAACATCCAACACTTACAAAACATTCAGCCTCCCTCACCTAAACGCAATTGTAGCTACACAAAATGTATTATATTAGCTCAAAAATAACTACAATAATAAAAACAAATTTGAAATATAAATTGTCGAATTAAAATAAATAATATCAGATCGAAACAAAAAAAAAACAAATCTAAAAAAATCTTTGTTTATTAAAACAGCAGCTGACAAAATACAAACATTGATCACAACTACATAAATACAAATTAATGTATTTGTGTGTGTGTTTACTTGTGGCAACAATTAAAGAAAAGGTCATAACCTTTTTTTCTTCTTCTTCTTCTTCGTTTTTCTTTATTGCTTATCCAATAAATACACACCATTGAAGACCCTAACAAAAACTGCAGGATGCCAAGAAAACAATAACCAAAACATTATTGACGAATAAGAAAAGGAAGCAATTTTTTGATTTCACATTGTGCTGCACTAGTTAACAACATGAAACAAGAAATCTTACATAAAACTATGTGTATAGTTTGTAAATATAATGTTTTAAAACAACTGTTATTGTTGATTTCTGCTCAGTATTCATTATAACCATAACGTTTATTACTATTATTGTCTTTTGACTGTAGAGAAACAGTAATAATTTTGCGGTTTCTTCTCCTTTTTTTTTGTTTTCGTGAGCAAGTGTTAAAAAGTTTATCGATCAAAATTATGGTGCAACATGCTGCATAAATTTTTCACTGATCTAAAGTGTTTTTAATTAGAATATAATTGTTTTAAATTTTAGGTAATTAAAGGATTATAATATTCGATTTCTTTTATTGTTGTTTGATCTGAAACAACAAGTGCAGGCCCCATCTTTAAGACATCAGGTAAATAAAACAGGAAATATTTTAAACACATGATACTTTTTAGAGGAATTCTTCGCCTATAATTAAATAAAATATTGAGAGATTAATAAAATGCCTTTTGTGTTTTAGAAAATTATATTCTCTTTCTCTCCTTTTCTCTTGATACATTTTCTTTGCAAGACGTCTTCTTTGGGTACCATGCGCTACTTGGAAAAGGCTTCGGATGCTCAAATACGGATAGTGTGCCCTTTTCCATGGAGTAGTCAAAATTTTGCAATGTCCTGAAATATTATATAAAAAAAAGAAATATAAATTTTAGGTACACTTAAAGAAATGTGAGCAATACAAATAGTTACTTTCTGCTACTATTTTTAAGGAAAGAATTTTAGCCCTGTTGTATTGTTTTATTTTAGATGTTCCTACATAAAAACAATTTTAATTACTTGCTTCTTGTATCTAACTAAATACTTTTATCTATGAAAATTATAATTTAAATTTTTTATTAAAGTTTAAATTTTTCCACATCTGCTTTCTGGCGGCAGGCAAGTTTGTGTCTTAAGTCTTTCGATATTGACGAACTCAACCTGCACTTATTCGGGAATAATTTCTATTTGTGGTAAAAAGAAAAAGTAAACAGTATATATTTATAATAAAATTAAAACCAATTTTTGTATTTAACAAAATCGAAATAAGAAAAAAATTGATATTAAAATCGAAAAATTTTTATATCTACTTTGAAAATAAACAAAAACTATCTTTTTGGCGTTTGAGTGAACCAGCAATCCTCTTCTTACTGCCACTTTTTAAATCAAATTTTTCCCTAAGAATTCATGCAGTAATAAAAATACCTGTTGCAATAAAAAGAGAACAAAATTATAAAATCTTGTTTACAAAAGAGCAACATAGTTTAGCTTCCGGTTGTTTTAATTTCGTTTTACTTCTTTAAGTTGTTTTCGGTATAAAAGTGCATGTTTGTTTTATCTCTTAAATTTTTTTAGTATGTTCAACGAGGAAATGTTGCTTCAATACAAATTTTATGAATGAACAAGGGTTGTTAATTACTGCTAATCTTGACTTCTACATTAATTTTTGCTATTCCAAAGGCACATAATGAAACCAAGTAATCAATTTAATAAAAACACATATAAAAAATTAACGAAATTAGAAATTAATATCATTAGAAAACAGGTTTTAGCAAATGAAAAGTTTTTTGAGTAATACTTTTGTGTTAAAAAAAATACATTCGGTAATTTGGGCTTATTTTAAACTTTAATTTATTTTAACTTAGAAGAAAAGAATATCTTATATAAATACTGAAAGGAACTTTATTTGGAAACGCAAGTGTTTCTAGTTAGCCAAGTTAAATGCTTTTTTTTGCTATCAACGTCACCCTTTTAACTTTCTTATAATCCAGAAAGGCAAACGGAATTTTTTTTTGTATGTTAGGACAAAGTTTAAATCTTCCCAATACACTATGTTTTTTTTTTGTATTGAAGTCTCTTTAATAATTAATTCCAAGAAAAATATAAATCATTTAAGGAAATGCCAAAAAAACTTGAACTATTTTAATGTGATAATGAACAAATTTATGCGGTAATTAATAATCCTTTATAATGCCTAAACAGAAGCCGATAAATTAACCTGCTGCTGTTTAATGTCCATAGAGTATTAAAATCTTACTTTGCTTAATGTTTCTTAATAATCTAATACTTAATTTCTACTGAATAGAATTCCATTTCTGAAAACAAATTTAACTAAACTACCTCTTAAACTTATAAAATTACCAGATTTTATTTAATTATCAGAAATTAAAGAGTTCGGTTTTATGTTTGTGGATTAAACATTGTTTGGATTAAATTTAAGAGAAACAAATTTACACACATGATGGAAATAAACAAAACTATAACTGCTCGATTATAGAAAGTAACAAGTAAGAGCGCTATATTCGGCTGTGCCGAATCTTATATACTCTTCACAATGGTCTTTAAATATACCCAGCCATCTTTTAAGCCGAGTTATTTCATACTGCAGGGCTTAAAGTCGATAGCAATCCTAGTTTTTGAAATTGAAAACTTTAAAAAATTTTAACTTTCGTATGGATAATAGAAATAGATGAGGAATCTTTGAGGTTGACAGTTATAAAAGTTTTCGACATTATTCATATTAAAAGGTTTATAAAAGTGTTTAGTTTTATGGGATTTTCTAGTCCTCCTGCTTCTCTCCAACTTTTTTTCCAAAATGTATGAGTTATTTAATTATTACTTTTTGTAGAATATTCGAATTCGATAGATGTTATAGTTTCCGAGATACAGCGTATTGAAAATTTCATAAAAATTTTTTAATTTGTATTAGAGCTACCCCCTGCCCACGCACAAAAATTTTTTTCTTTAATGCATAAGTTTTGATGACAAATTATTTTTTGTAGAGCATTTGGTTTCGATATCTGTTATAGTTTCCGAGATATAGTGTATCAAAAATTTCATAAAAATTGTTAATTTGTATGGAAGCTACCCCATCTTTTGCCCCAACCAAAAAAATTTTTCTTTAAAATGTAGGTCTTGCTGTACAATTACTTTAAGTAATTGTTTCCGAGATATGGCGCATAAAATATTTCACCAAATTTGTGCAATTTTAGAAAAAATACCATTTCCCCTGATCTTATCTGACAAAAACTCTTCCATTGTTAAGGTCCCTACTTTAAGAGTATTCTTGCTAAGTTTTGTGGTAAGAGTGACTTTATACACTGAGATATATAGGGATATATGTACGCATTTTGTCCTAAAAAAATAGGCTATTGTGGGTTTTCGCTTATATCTCGGTCAATAGTGAACGATTTTACTGATTTTAAAAAGTAATTATTTCCAGGATATTTCTAATAGCTTGACATCAATAGCTGGTCTGTATCTTTTTATTTGACTCCGGAAACTTGAATTCAACAGATGGAGAGACGGACAGACGGACAGACGGATAGACGAACAAACGGACAGACGAACATGGCTATATCAACTTCCCTATCTATAAGGATTCAGAATATATATATTTTAAGGGGTCGCAGATGGATAATAAAGAAATTTCAAATGGAAAGACAAACTGATTTATAACCTTGTCACCATGTGAAGGGTATAAAAATCATTTTAACTGCCTCAGGAAGTTTTTCTATGGATTCTAACACCAACAATTTTTTAAGGTTAAGTTCAGCAGTAGGACAATATTTTCGTATCTTTCGGCTCATGTGTTGCCTGATATAAAAAACTACGCACCTCACTTCCGCAAAGCCCAATTAACACAGGTTTTTTAAATTAAGCAAGGAGTGCCTTGAAGTCAGGCTTGCTATTTATATCACTCCAATATCAAAGCTTTGTTCTAAGACCTTTCGAAACCTTTCCGCAAGTGTACGTTCAAAAAGAATTTTTTTTAAACTACAACAGGCCAAAGTAAAATCCATTAAGCTCGAGAGAAGATGCCGAGCATCAAGATGCTGTACTGGAGAAAAAATGGGGACAGTCTAAAGAAGCCGCTTAGAACAAATTTTTGGTATATTTTAAAACGCTTTCGAAACCCCGATCCTTTTTTTATTTTGGTAAGTTTTTTTTATTTATGAAATATTTCTTCATATATTAATTCTATTAGGGTGATTGGGGCAGCTGTAGAAGGCTTTACCTTAATTTTTTTCAAATTTTGTAGTGACTTTTACTTTAATTTTTTTGAAATTTCGTTGGCAGCCTTCTTAGATATGCCTACGTATGTTCTAGCAATATGTTTAAAAGGGAAAATTAATTGTTGTCTGTGATATATTTTATTCCTCTAGGGGCAACTGCGAAGAAGTTGTATGGTTTTTACCTTATTTTTTTAATTTTGTATGGCAACCCCCTTAGGGCGTAGGGATAGGGGATAAGTATGTTCTAGGAATATGCCTGGGAGGGAAAAATAATGAGGGTCGGCTGTACACTTTATTTCTCTAATGCCGACTGTGAGGAAGCTGTGGGATTTTTAATCATTTTTGTAAATTTTACATGGCAAATCCACTAGGTGATAGAGATAGGGGGTAAGTATGTTCTAGAAAAATGTTTGGGAGTGAAAACTAATGGTTGTCTAGGCGCGACTCCAGGGAAGTTGCAGGGGTTTTTACCCTATTTTTTTTAAATTTAATATGTCAACCATGTTAGGGGCTTGGATAGAGGGTAAGTATCCCAGCAAAAAATAATCGAGATTTTGTAAGCAGTAAATACTTTTTCTAGTATACTAATGCGCTTCGCAGCAAGCACTTATTTATTCCTTTAATAAATGCAATAGTGTATGGCAGTAAATGTAAAACTTTTACTGTTTTACACACTCGCTTACTCAAGTGCATACTAAGAAGCACTATTTTAAGGCAGCGAGGAAAAAAACAATAGTTTTTCGTCTAGTACTGAACATAAAAACACGGCAAAACATTTATTTCGATGACGCAATAAATTTAAACAACTAAAGAAGCGCCAAAACTACATGAATTAACTGGATATTCATAGCGCCGAAATAAGCACTTAACATGAAATGCAACTAAGTGGGACATCGCGAACAAATATCATGCCATACGTAAGCAGGTTTGTAAGCTTTGCTGTCTTGATATTCCCTTACAAACCTACCTACGGCGAAGCAGCAGTTTTTGCTGGGATGTTCCACCAAACTGTTTAATTAATTAATTGGAATCGGGTTTACACTTTACCTTTTTTATAGAAGAACCCAGAGCAATTTAAACATTTAAACTTTGTATAGCAACCCTGCTAGGGAGTGGAAAAAGGGTGCAAATATATTCCAAGAAAATGTTTGTGGAGGAAAATTAATGGAAATCGGTCCTACATTGTACGGGGCAGTTGTAGAGGTTTTGATGCACAACTTTTAGAGAAACAAAGAGAGGAAGTCTTGGTTTTGGCTGATATCTCGGTCAATTACCAGGTGATTTTTCTGAATTTAAATAGCAATTTTTTGCAGATATTTGCAGAAAGATTTCAACCATAACGAGGGAAGACGGATATGGCTAATTCGACTTCCCTATCTAAAAGGATTCAGAGTATATATTCTTTGTGGGTTCGCAAATGGATAAGAAGGAAATTACAAGTGGAATGACCCACCACTAGTTAAATGCGAAATTTTAAACTTCATATGTTGACAGATGTCTATATAAGTTAAAAATTTACAAAATGGCGGACCACTCGTTTGAAGAAGAAGATAACTGAGAGGAAACCATTGGAATTGATGTTAACTTTAATTTTAGGACCTCACCTTGGGCCTGGCGCTGGTTTAACTTATAAAAAAATATTTTTGTATAATATGGAAGCATATGTGTAATTATTATTAAACCTAAAAAGTGTCAAATTTTAAATTATTTTACTCCGTTTAGTGTAAATTAACTCTTAAGTAGAAAAAAAATATATTATTTTTAAAATCAAATTTTTTAGTAAATTCTTTGTTCTTTTTTATTTATTTTACCCAACGAATATTGACTTTGTTTCTGTGTTTGAATTTTTTAAAAATAAATTATTTATTCCCTCTCTAATATCTACGTAAACAAAAGCCACATTGTAGGAAAGTGTTCCAAATCATGTTTTTTGTTGTTACCTTTTTTTCAATATATTAATTGTTAAGAAAGTCTGCATGCGTAAAAGTTTTTTTTTTCTATTTTAACTGATTTTTTTATTAGACTATATTGGCCATAATATCTTTTATTTATGGTTGTTGTAACTAATTTGAATTTTTAGGCTTTTTTTTTTAAGACAGAACTAAACGGTTCAACATTTCGTTCCCACACTCTTACTAAAAATCAATTCTGGCGGACGCACAATTTATTGATTATCTTCAATCAAGCAAGACAGAGACAATGAAAGTTGTTTGTTTCTTTTCTTTCACAGTTAATTTTAGGCCTTTTTTATCTCAACAGGTGAATGGATTTTATAGTTTGTTTACTGAGAAATCTTTTCAAAATCAGTTTTGTTATGTCTATCAAGAGATTAGATTAGATTATTGTTGAAAAAAGAAATAGATTATCGATGGCTATTGTTGTTAATGGTGATAAAGTTGTGAAGATGTCTGCTGCTGTCATTTCGTTTCATTTTTCATTCATAGATTTCAAACTGTTTTGGATTCAACATGTCATTAGTATTATTGGGGCCGTTCGTTTTAATCTTTATTTCTGTTTGCTTTAATGTGGGGGACACATTGACAGAAACCCATTAAATACTGTTAAGATTAACAAAGCAACATTGTTTTTTACAGTTATTGGGATTTTTTGCTATTACTGGATTATAATTTTGTTAATAAAATAACTTTGAAAAAAACATGCAGACAAATTAAAAGCTTTATTTTTGCCCATAGATTAAGAGTTAAGTTTTTAAGCTTGACTAATCTAAATAGAAATTGCTTGTTTTTTTATTTTAATTTTTATAGAAATGCCAGAAACATAATCTTATTATTGAAAACAAGAAAGAGCGCTATATTCGGCTGTGCCGAATCTTATATACCCTTCACATTGTTTTTTTATTTATCCGGCCATCTATTTTAGAAGATTTATTTCATACTGCAAATATTATAATGAAAATACTTTGTGCCGGGTTTGAAATTGATAGTTGTCCCAGTTTTTGAAATTTTTAACGTTTATAAGTACAATAGAAATTCTATGTAAAAGGTCGAGTGTTTAAATTGTTTTCGAGATTATTCGTATTAAAATTTTAATATAATTTATTTTCTTGTATGGGATATTCCCCTCCCCCTGCTCCAATCGAACTATTTTGTACAAAAATATAGAAGCTTTTGTACCATTACTTTTTGTAGAACATTTGAAGTCAAGAGCTGTTATAGTTTCTCAGATTTAGCGCATGAGATATTTTACAAAGGCTGTGCAGCTGTAGGGTAAATACCACTCTCATTGATCCTTACTTTCTATTTTAGTCCGGAAACTTGATTTCAACAGACACACCGACGGGCATGGCTATATAGACTTTCCTCTCTATAAGGGTCCAGAATTTATATACTTTATAGGGTCTAATGTTAATATTGTAAAAACTACAAACGGAATGACAAACTGATATATACCCTTATCAGCATGTGAAGGGTATGAAAATATACATAATATGTATGTACGTGATTATAAATGTTTGTAGAAGTTATATTATTAAAAGTGGAATAAAAAATACTTTCCAAATATTATTACATTATTGTTTAGTTAAATTATTTTTATTTAGTCGTAATTTAAATGTAAATATGTTTAAAAAAGTTAATACAAATGCTTTAAAAACAATTATCGAAATGTTTTCCTTAATGGAAAATTCAAATTAAAAAATATTTTAACTAAAAACAACGAAGAAAGTTTAAGCCGGTCAAGCATGACCATGTTGCAGCGCTTATATGAAACCAATGGTGAATTGTTGCCCAAAGTTTGCCTACTTTGCGAGGTAATGTGTGATTCATTTCGAGTTTCCCTACTTTTTTAAAGAAAAAAACACAGAAAATTCAAATTTAATGTCAAATATTTATTATCGTTTGAAAGAACATTCTTTGGCATTTATTATTTGAATATTAAATTTATCAAATGCTGGCCGTTAATACGTCGCAGATGTTCCATCCCTTGAGTCCAATTTTCGATGACCCGTTCTAGCATTTCCACCGGTCCGCAAACCACCCCAATTATTTTTTTTTTTTTCTGGATAAGGTGGCAGTTCTTGAATATTTTCAGGTTGTTCTTCGTCCCAAATGTGACAATTTGGTTTATTTACATACTAATTCAGCCAGAAATGGGCCTCATCGCCTGAAAAAAAATTTGCCTCGAAAACGTCGGATCTTCTTGGAACTTTTCAATGGTCTATAGAGCGAAGAGATGCTACTGGGTAAGGTCGAGCGGCTTCAGTTGTTGCACAAGCTATATTTTGTACGCTTTTAATTTCAGATCTCTCGACGTAAAATGCGACAAGTTTTTCCATTCGTCAGTCCTAGTTGCTGCGAACGGCGCTAAATCGCTCTCCACGGTCTTCGTGTACACTCTCAGCTACGGCCGCTATATTTTCTTCACAGCGGGCTGGACTTTGTCTATTCGGTCGAATATTATCTAATAATGAATGCTGGGTCTAAAAAATGGTGATGGTGTTGCAAAAAGCACGCTCAGTAGGGTGATTATTTCATTTTATTTATTTAATTTAATTATCATTGCTTCATCATAAGAACATTAAGAATTGCTTCTTTTGTAGTTCAATAACATTTTTTAAATGAGTTTGTACCAAACAAAACATACAAGAATATAAGTAAAAAAATGGAGAATATAAATTAAAATTTAAGCATAACCTTCTTTTTAAGAGTTTCTTGAAAAATAGTCAAAGATAGCACAAGCAAAACTGGCTTTTCTCTGCATACGTTTTAGGTTTAATGGTAAAGCATTTCATAATTTAATGGCGTTAATGAAAAAAAATCTGGATATATTAAGATAAGAAAAACTTGGTATCAAAAGTGTAACACAGCAGGTGGATAATCCAAAAGTAAGTTTCTCATACAAGTATGACCGAGTTTTTCCATATATTAAATGGTGTCAGAAAATCAAATTTCTCATACGTCCGATAGGTCACAACCTAGGATCAGTAGACTCCAAGAATATACGCTATCGTACCGTCCTATGTCATAAACATAGCTTGTCGCACTATTAAAAGCTACCTGAAGTTTATGTAGCGATTGCTAATCAACATTGCCATAAACTTCAGCAGAGTACATAATTAATGGAAGTATGTATAAGTTAAAGAAAAAGTCGCTTCCTTACTGCCTGCGGCACATACTCAGAAGATGATGAAAATTATTTCAGCGAAGTTCATAAAACATATTCTTTACAAAACGTGAATTTTCTTAATAAAGTTGAACGATTTGTAAACGTTGTTCAGGCGTAAGACTTTCTATTATGAAATACCAAATAATACTTAACAAAAATAATATGACAGCATGACACAACTGACACGTTATCTGTCAAAAAATAAGCTATTGGAAAAAGTATCTACGTGAATGACCCATTACAATCGACAATGGGCCCTACTTTTGTTTCAGCCGAAGTAAGGTGTTTATATCATGTCTAAATATATATCATAAATTGAGAAAATTTTAAGTTATTTAAGCAGTTAATTTTTCTGTTCACACATAATTAATTATGCTTACTCAATTAGCATATGACAGCTAAAAAAAATATTCTTTTCATTTTTATGAAACATTGAACAAGGTAGAAGCATCTGATCAGCAGACTTTTATCTACCCCATATGTTTTCTAGTTTATATTCCACCATGGCATACATATGCAAAGCTTTCAAGCTTTTATACTAACTTAACACAGTTCTTAATCAATCAGCAGGATTGCAGTTCAAGTTTAACTCATTTAGTGAAGCATTTTACAACTTATTTCTCAATTTATTAATTTAAATCTTGTATGACCTTAATTGCATAAATTTGCTAAATACGCAACTAAGGTCTATGTGTGAACATGTTATTATGCTGATACATTTTATCATAACTTAATATAGTTAAGTAATTGATAAATTAGTGGAAAAAATTTTTTTTCATGAAAAATTAATACTACTGTTTGTTTTCCAAACGTCATTAAACATTTTTAGTGAAATAATTTTACATTTTTATCACTTTTCAATACCTAGATCTGTACAAAACGCTTAATACCCCTTCCACATGTGTGGTGACATACAATTCAATACTAAAAATCTTAATTAAAATCTTAGACAAAAATATAAAACTAATGTATGAATGAATTTCTAAAATTAAATTAAATTCCACTTTTTGTTTAAATAAACTTCTGTCCAGAGAATATGCATTCATATATGTAATATACATATAAACTTGTTGGTGCTGATCGTATCAGTTAAGGTTTTTTTTTTTTGTTAAAGAAATAGTGGAAATTGTAATATAAATGCCGCTAAGTTAAAGACTTCCGTTGAAGGTGCTGGAATAGGAAAAGCAAATTTAATTAAAGAACAACAAAAACAAATATTAAGTGGTTTACAAATAAGCAGACATACAGGCAGATAAAACTAAGAAAACCAAACAAATAAATAACAACACTTTAGATCATAAATGATTTTTTAAGGTCCCAGTTAATTACTTGTTTTAGTCAAGCAGTTTTACGGCACACAAAGCCAGTTTGAAAGAAAGAAAAAAAAACAGTCCAAAGCATTAACCAATCAGCTGATCAGCCAACAAAAACACAGCGGATATTGACATTTTGTTAGTTTTATTTGTGTCAGTAGTTGCGGCAGTAGGCAGTAGAGAAAATTTCTCACGTTATTTGAAAACACAATAGAAATATTTTAATGACTTATAAAATATATTTAAACAAGTATTGGTACTTTAGTTTACGAACAAATATAAAAAAACTATGAAACGTTAAAATTTTTTTTTACGAAACTACATGGTTTTATAACCTACGCATAGTGATGAGAGTATATATCGGTTTGTTATTCTGTTTGTTACTTCTGCAACATAAGCTTCTCCCACTATAAAGCCGATATAGTAATGTCCGTCTGTGTGTCTTTTGAAATCAAATTTCTGAGACAAAATAAAGTTAAACGGAAATCATTTTGCAATCACCAATATCGGTTTACTACGGACCGAGTTATAAGCAAAAACAAAAATAACCCTGTTTTAGGCCGATTTTATGCATATATCCCTATATATCTCCATATAAAGATACTTTAAATGCGGCAACCTAAATTATAAAAAAATAATGGCAAACATAGATCAACTAAGTTTGAAAGAATGTACAAACCGATTAATAAATGGCATCACTAAGAAAACACTTGGAAGGTCTAGACTCGACTGCTTAGACGAGTTATTCACTGTGAAGATCAGCCAAACGTCTTAAAAGACCCGTTATTGAAAAATTACAAATGCTTAATTTTAAAGGATCCTGGACAAGGTATGAGGAAGAAAAATACGATCTGCTCGCAGGTCAATTAAGGAACGTTTTCACTCCCAATACATGTATTGACGTGAGTGAATTACAGCCCATTGTTGTTATTCGTAGAGGCTACCGATAATTTATATCCTAAAAAAGATCGTGGCTTTGATATAAAGTGAGCAACAAACACCTTTTTTAAGCTTTAAAAGGATCCCTCAAAACTGTAGTCTTATAGGTCTTATATAAGTCTGTTACCAACAATATCTAAATTGTGTGCGAAAGTACTTAAAAACAAATTGGCAACAACTGCATTCCAAAACACCAATTTTTTTAGAAGTCAACATAGTACCAACGAAAAGACCCACAGGTTGGTACAAGTTATAAAAAAAACATTTGAGGAAAAATTTATTGCTTTGCGCTTTCGATAAAGTACGGCACAAAGGCCTGTTAAACAAACTAAATATTAATCTTCCAGCTAATATTTTCAACCTATTAGAAAAGTATATAGCCGGTCGACAATTTATGATCAAAGAGGGAAACCAAATAAGTTGTTTCCAACCAATAGGGGCTGGTGTACCTCAAGGGAGTTGACTTGATCCAATTCTCACGCTTTGCACGGCAGATATGCCAACCAACAGTTTTACGCCCACGTCTACATTTGCTGATTATACCGCTTTTCTCAGTATTCATAAAGACAATAAAAACGGGCTTCGAGCTAACTGCAACAACACGTAATCCAAGTAGAGAAATGGGAAAAATTATGGGGAATAAAAATTAATGAGCAAAAATGTACCCACGTAACGTTTACTTAATGAGAACATAAAAAAGCCGTTAATCACGCTTCTTCTTACTATCGTCAGACAAAATACAACAAAATTTTTTCGGCCGACGTGCAACGGCTTTTATCTATAAAAAGAAGAACCCGAAGATAATGGCAAAAGCACAGATCACCCCAACTTAAAGCCAAGTTGAAGGAATGTACAAACCAATTGAAAAATTTTCTAGAGGTTCACCGATTAGCATCTCTTAAGGAGCACCTCGAAGGTCTAGACTCGACAACTCAGACGAATTATTCACTATGGCGATTAGCGAAATATCTTAAAAGATCCGTTATCGCGAAACCACCACTACGTAATGTGAGAGAATCCTAGGCAAGAAGTGATGAAGAAAAATGTGATCTGCTCGCAAGTCATTAAACAAATGCCTTCACTCCAAATACATGCACTGACATGAGTAAATTACCGCCTGTTGTTGCAAGATGTCCTATGGAAATACGTTTTCAGTTGTTAGATGTCATAGAGGCTATCAATAATTTAAATGCTAAAAAAGCTCCTGGCATTGATGAAATGAACAACAAAATGCTTTTGGAGCTGCCTTGCACAGCAAAAAGAATAATTCTTTTTATTTTTAACGCCATATTACGGCTCGAACATTTCCCGCCAGTATGGAAAGCTGCCTTTGTAAAGATGATTCCTAAGCCGGGAAAAGATCCTTCGAAGGTGGAGTCTTATAGGCCTATAAGTCTGTTACCAACTATGTCCAAATTGTTTGAGAAACTGCTTAAAAACAAGCTGACTCCGATCCTGAATGAAAACAACTGCATTCCAAATCACCAGCTTAGAAATCAACATAGTATCATCAAACAAACCCACAGATTGGTACAGGTTATAGGAGAAGCCTTTGAGGAAAAGAAATACTGCTCCGCGCTCTTTATAAATGTCTCTCAAGCGTTCGACAAAGTATGGCATGAAGGCCTGTTAAACAATTTAAAGCTCAACCTTCCATCTAATATTTTCAACCTTTTAGAAAAATACATAACCGGCCGACAATCAATAGGGGCTGGTGTACCTCAAGGGAGTATACTAGGTCCAATTCTGTATTTGCTTTACACAGCAGATATGCCCACAAACAATTTTACTCATACGTCGACATTTGCTGATGATACCGCCTTTCTCAGTATTCATAAAGACCCTAAAGTGGCCACAAAACAACTTCAACATCACGTTTCCCAAGTTGAATGGCAAAGTTATGGGGTATTAAAATAAATGAACAAAAATGCACCCACGTTAATTTTACTTTACGCAAGGAAACGTGCCACCCAATTCTTATTAACAACCATACGGTGCCTCAACGAATTGAGACGAAAAATCTTGACATTTATCTGGAACGCCGCCTCACATGAAAATCACATATAGATTCGAAGCTGACTCAAATGAAACTAAGGCAGCTCAAATCCACTGGCTAATGGGTAGAAGCTCTGTGCTACGTCTGGATTGTAAACTTCTACTCTACAACTCGATTTTAAAACCAATTTGGTGCTACGGTATACAATTATGGGGCACTGCTTCCGCCTCCTACATAGAAAAAATACAACGTCGTCAAAATAAAATCCTATGAGATAACTGGTGCTCCTTGGTATATCAAAAACAGCAACATCCACAAAGATCTGCAAGTTCCACTAGTTAAATGCAAAATTTTTAATTATGTGGACAAGTATTTAAACAAGCTGGAAACACATCCAAATCCGCTCGCTCGAAACATTTTGCAACATAGTGGAAACACTCGTCTAAAAAGAAGGGATACTATTTCACTAAGATGAAACTTTTAAATTAATTTTTTTTATTATGAAAACTTAAATTTTGGGCTGGTACTGATTGGACTAATATCAATTACTTAATTTTAAGATTTGAATACTTATAGTTAGCTTGCATTAGCGAAGATTCAATAATAAAAATATGGTAAAAAAAACCTCTTCCACTTAACCATTGTAACCTATTTTTTGCCCTAAAAATGCATTATCTTAGGTTTTTGCTTATATATTAATCCGTAGCCAGCCGATGTTGCTGATTTGCAAAGGATAGTTTCTATGGGTTATCTTCAAAGGACATGGCTAAATTGACTTCCCTATGTATAAAGTGTATAAGAAAAGAATACTTTTGGCATAAAATATTAATTTATCATATAAAAAGAGTCCTTTTTTCCCAAGAAATAATCCATTAATTTTTTGTCTTAAGTATTTTGGGGGACATTCCTCAATTGAGGCCTTAAGGCAACAGCATAAGGTTAAAGCAAAGTTATGCACATCCAAAGCTGCCGCAGTGTTAATAGTTAAGTGTCTTAAAGTTATTGTTGCACAACGATGGAAATTGCTTTATCAGAACGTATTGACGCTCGTATTCTGTGTGGCAAAAAACTTCCTTAAAAACTTGCATCATGTAAGCTGGGAGCAAATTACGGCATTTGATTCGAATCGAAATTTTACTCGGTCGATCGAGTTGTCAATGCTTTTAATATAGGAATTCTAATAAGAATTTTTAAATTTCCATTTGAATCGAATGCCGTATTTACCCCTAAATACAATTTCTATTTGATTTAGTCTTATTGTTAATGTTTTCATTTTGTGTGCGTGTTAAACTTTATTTGCGTTTCCCCCAGAGAACTTTCTGGGCATCTTTGCTTAAGTTTGATTAAAACTTTATCCTCTTCTGTTCACAACACTTTTTTTATTAAAGTTAAATCTTACTCATATATACGAAACTATTCGGCATTTTGTATTTTTTATTTGAGAGTTATAATATTTCTTTTGGAACTTATTTAAGAGCATCAAAGTCTTTCCGCTTGGGGGATATTTTATGTTTGATTGAGTTGTGCTCTATAGGAAGATACTTTGCTTTCTGGCGACCATTAGAAATAAAAAAAATCAATATTTCTTGATAGATATTTTTTAATTTAGAGTGAATTTATTTCGGAGTTATTTTAAAGTAGAGATCATGTACTATTACATACCTACCAAAGGCCAAGATTTATAGGACTTGATGTTAAGATTTAATGAAAGCAAACCACTATTAAAAAATCTTATCTTTTTTTGCTTTATTTATATTAAGGTTTCGATAAGGTTTGCACATTTGTAAATAAAACTTAAGCTTTGAACATTTACTTAAAAATATCCAAACCAAAACCAAACATCGTTAAAATAAACCACCCCAGCCGTTGCAAAACTAATACATTCATCAAAGGAAAACATTTTTAAACGCAGATGTTCTAAAGTGTAGCTTTTTGACAAACGAGCAAACAAATTCCTATAGAACACGCTGATTTCCTTTTTAAAGACGGTTAGAAAAATCTTCCCACGGTTTACGTTCAAGTAACAATTTTCAACGCACATGCAGAAATTCTTATAAATAAATTGTACATTTAACACAAAAAGGAACAAAAGACGTACATCACCCTCTTCCAGCGCAAAGGTAATGTAGAAATCACCTCATTCCGAGTGTTACTATGTGTGTGTTTGCCAGCAACCCCCTAACTTTTGGCGGGAACTAAATAGATGTCAGTTGGATGTGTGGTGAAATTGCTTAAGGAAACACCAGAAGTGGGAAAATAAAGAAAAACGAAGAACCAGCCGAAAGAAGATTTTTATTACGAATGCGCGAAAGATCGCTTTCAAGTACGTAGACAAAAGACCGTTTGTATATGTGTGTGGCAAAACAAAAGATTTATGTTTTTGATTTGCCATTTTAAAGGGGTGGTGACGAATACACTCGCACACCCGGTGGCAAGCACACAAAATATCAACATAATAATATTTAATCTTAAAGGTAACAACACAAAAGGTAGGATGGGTTCGCCTCATGCATCCCTCTTTCCAAGTGCAGCATAACAAAAGCAATAAAAAAGCCCAAAGCGCTGCCAACACAAAAGAATTTGTTTAACTGCAGTTACATGCAATTCTTCTCAACTAAACAAAGATTTTAGTTTTCTTTTGTTGAGCTGTAAAGAAATGCAAGGATTTATACGAAATTCTCTACCAACTATTATTTCTTAAAAAAGTTCTACAGAAATTATGGGGTGATGGTGGCTAAAATCTTTCCAAGAACGTTTACGTCATATGTGCGCCTGCGCATTAATTTATTTCCTTTAAAAAAGAAATTAAAACTATAACTCTACTTACTTTAAATTTTCTTTATAAATTCCTACACCCTTAAGGTATTTATTTTACTCTCGCTGTAAATGTAATTTACGGATTGTCGTGTTTTAGGGGTTCATTTTTTTGTTTTTATATAAAGGCTTTGTTGTTTTGACTGTTGGCTTCTTGAAGAGTAAAACACTAATGGAAATTAAGTCAATTGTCAAAAACTGATTAAACAAAGTTATTGTAAAGTTTACTTCGATCAGAACACATGTTGTGCTTTTTTATTTAAAAAACGAAAAAAGTCTTGGTACAGTTATTTAAGCAAAATAACTAAAAAAAATTAAAAGGCGTTGTTAAGTATTGTCTCGACAAAAAAAATTTCTGAAAATAATAAAAGCCCTTTTTAATGAACAAATTGCAAATTGCAATAAGTTTTACCATCAACAACTCCTTAAAACGCTAAGAGGTTAATATTAAACCAGCTACTGCCAGACTGAAATTCAAGTTCTTAAGAAAAGTTTATTTGAATTGTTACATCCACAGCGCGTATATATCAGGGAGGATTAGCTTTTCAAAAACAGCAAAATCGTCATACCAATTACAAAGAGAGGTAACAAAAACTTACATATTTTTTCTTTTTATTTTTGAGATTTTCTTAGAATACTTCGGTTGTTGTTTGTAAAAAAAAAAACAAAAACAGAAACATAAACAAAGTTTGACATTTAGATCACGAAATACCGTTACTCAGCTTATTAACTTAGGTCACCTGATATTCATGTGCCTAAGTCACATCTAATAATATTAATAATAGTCATTTCATTCATAAACTTACAAAATTTTAAATTTATTTGCATTTTTAAATGGTTTTTTGATTTTTTTTGTTCTTGGTTTTCTTCTCCAAAACATGTGTTTTTTTAAAAATGTATGAAATTGAATAAAAGTGTGGCAATATTGTTAAGATAATTTCTTTTTGAAAACTAGAGCATAAGAAAAATCGCTGTCGAAAGAAAATAGATTTTATTTTTAAACATATTCCTTACCCGGCCGCGTAGAGCTAGAGACTAGAAATTTGGAAACTTTTATTACATTTTCGATCTTAAAGGGTAAAAAAGGCTGGTACTTTTTGCCCATAAAAAAACAGCACAATAAAAAAACTCATACATTATCAATAAAAGAAAGATTGGTTCAAAGAAACAATTTGTTTTTGGTATCTATTGCCTGCAACATTAAGTCATCGTACAGGGTGTCTGGTGGCAAATATATGTTTTTAATTACGATTATTTCAGAAAGTATTAAACGGTGCGGAGGAAGGGTGGCGCCGTTGGAGTTATCGATTGTGCAGATTTGTTAGTCACTATGTCGCAGTGGTCAAGTGAGCATCGCGCGTTGGCTGTGGAGACAATTTAGCTCAAATTTCGGTATTTGGCGAATACGTGATGAATCGAGTGTAAGTTTAATTCGTTTGTGGTTGCAGAGGCTACGCGCAACTGTTTCGGCTATGAATGTCCCAGGGCCAAGGCGATCTTCTAGGACTACCGAAAACATTGAACTAGTTAAAAGAAGCTTACGTGAAATTTGGCAATTTTCAATACGGAAAAGAGCTGCCTCACTGGGGCTTCCAAGGGCGATTATTCGTGAAATTTGAAAAAAAGATCTGAAGTTCCATAGTTTTAAAATTTAAATCGTTTCAGAACTGAAAGAAAGCGACTATGATTTACGCAAAATTTTTTCTAAAACGATGTTGGAGCGTTTTTGCATTGTAAATCCCACTTTTTAAAGCGACCAGGCTTATTTTTACTTAAACGCAACGTCAACAAGCAAAACTGCCGCTATTGGCTTCCAAGAGCCCTCAACCCTGGATTGAAACATATGTAAAAACCCATAGCATCGGCCCAGGGTATCTGTAAGATGTGCCTTATCCACCCATGAGATAATTGGACCATTTTTTTTTTCCAAAATCTGGAGGCCAGGCGACGAATATCAGCGGTGAAAATTATCAACACATTATTACATGATTCTTTTTGCCAAACCTGCGACTGCACACACAGCCAAAGCTTCGATTAATTTGCTTCGAGAAAATTTCCCCCAAAGGCTGATCAGTCGCTTTTGGGACATCCCATGGCCACCGAGGTTGCCGATCTAATTTCAATTGATGGGTTTATAATGACAACCTCCAATCCCTTGCGGCTTTAAAGAAAACTGTTGGTCAAGAAATCAGCTCAATTGAACCAAGTTTACTGCAGTGTGTGGAGCAGAACACAGTATTTTTAACTCGACGAAAGACATTTGGATGACATACTCTTTAATCGTTCGTTGACTATTACGATATTTATTTAAGTGTGAAAATAAAAATTTGCCACCAGGCACCCTGTACAAACGGTTAATTAGTGTGTCACAATAGCTTACAAGTAAGCACAACCAATTAAGCAGAAAAACAATTTTAAGTAAAATTATATCTAAGTGTTTCTTAACATTTAAATCTTTTTAGCTTTTGGTGAAAATTCATTCATATATATTTTAAGCCTACTAGATACCTATGTTTGTATTCCTGCATACATATGTAAATGGATACATCCATGCATACCTACATTCATGTACATATAGGTACCTGTGTAGGTATAAAAATTAATTAAAATCAAGAAAGAAATTTATTGTTTAATTTCGTACATGTAGAGGGGGCTTGTGTAACACCAACGATTGTTTAATAAGAAAACAATGAACAACAGCAACAATTTGTACGAATCGCGTTATAGCGTTTTTAAAAACACAACAACAAACAACGAGCTATTATTTTATTCCCTGCCCACAATTCACCAACACACCGGAACTATGAAATACAAATGCATAAAACAAGAAACACACTGTTAAACATATGCCTTTACAGTAACAGCACTCTCACATAACTGTGACCCAAACAAATGTTCTCTTTTTATATAAATTAACAATAATAAAACTGTTTTTGCTTAGGTTATGGCTGCTGGCGGGAATTTATCATGGTAAAATATCTAATATTCCGGGACATTATTTTTGATAATAGTGATTGAATACTTACTATTTTTTCTATGAACTATAACAGAGTATTTCTTTTTAACGTACATATATACATATGTATATAGGTATACAAATAGGTATAAGAATATTGTCACGCTACGTTACGAAAAATGGACTTCTCGGCAAAATGCCTTTACGTAGGTACATAGATTTGCTTACTGTAAATGTTCTACCGTGGAGTCACTCTTTTATATCCTTCACAAAATAATATCCCGTCAATTCCATGTAAAACGGCCCAAAAAGGGAAAAAATAGTTTTTCTTATTTATTTCGCAACAGCTTAATATGTTTACATACTGAATAAATGGCTCTTCTTTTTTTACGTCATGTCACACCCGTCACATTTTCTAAAAGTTTCTTTTCAGCAGAAATAGTTTTTTGTAAAAATAATGAATCCAATACTATTGAAAACACTTTTAAATACATGTAATTGTCAAACCTCCAGCAGCCAGTATTCTTCTAGATTAAACTTTCAACCCTTTTAGATGTAAGTAAAAGTGTGCCTCAAGATTCGATTCTTGGTCCATTGCTCTTTACCATCTACAACAATGATCTTATTTACCATTTGTCTTACTGTCAAGTCTATCTTTATGCTGACGATGTACAAGTTTTTATGGGTACAAATTTAACAAAAGTGGATGGTTGTGCAGAAGAACTTAATGAAGATCTGAAAAGTGTTAGCAATTGGGCAACAGCAAATGGTATTTGCCTCAACCAAACTAAATACAAATGCTTAGCTATTACACTAAAATCAATGAGAAGTCCCTTTAAAGCATCAGTTTATCTAAATAATCAACAAAAAAAAAAAAAAAAAAAATGAGATCAACAAAAAATTTTGGAATTATTTAAAACAATACTTTAATATTGTCAACTTTGCCTCTGAGAAACCCTACGCTATATTACGAACCTTATGGAAAATCCAATATTTTCACCATTTTAAATAAGAGTTTTACTTGCTAAGATATACATGTTTAGTTCCAAATCTGTTAGTTGTGATTCCACCTGCTTTAGAAAATTTAATGTAGCTTTTAATGCTGCAGTGAGATATGTTTATTGATTGAGGGTTTTGACCAATTTTTTCAAATTTTGTATGGCAACTATGTTAAGGGCTGGAGATAGGGGGTAAGTTTGTTCTACAAAAATACTTGAGAGGAAAAATTATGGGGAATCGATCTCATATTTTACCTTTGTATGAGCACCCTAGAGGCTGTGAGAGCGATTAAAAAAAATTAAAAAGTTAAACTTTGTATGAAAACCCTGTTAGGGGGGGAGGGGGCGGAGATAGGGTGTAAGTATGTTCCATTAAAATGTTTGCTTGGAAAAATTATGTGAAGTCATTCTTACATTGCCTATTGTACGGGGAGCTCCGGGGCAGCTGTAGTGGTTTTTATTTACAAATTTTAGATAAATAAGCAGAGGTAGTCTTGGTTTTTGACTTATATCTCGGTAAGTTATTAGGCGATTTTACTGGATTTCAATAGCAATTTTTTGGCAGATATTTTTTAGAATTTAATACCACATACGGGTCTATACGACATTGGGGGTTCAAAAATTTGACTTCAATCATAACACGGACAGACGGGCAGACGGACAGACATCGCTAAATCGATTCCCTATCTATAACGACCAAGAAAATTTATACCTTATGAGGTCACAGATTGATATTTAAGAAATTACAAACGGAAGACAAACCTTTAGCTACCCTTAACACTTATGTGATGTTTGAGTAGAGCAAAACTAGATAATTAAATTTTTTTTAATAGCAACAAAAAGTGCAATAAAATTCTTTTAAACTCTTAAATCTAGCTTTAAGTCGATAAACAGTTCTCCAAAAATTATTGCACATGTTCTGAAACTTTATTTTCCGAACTAAATATCGACTTGCGGCCTGTTTCTTAATTGCACCCAGACAAAGACACCCAGACGGGCGGCCAGACAGGTTAGCCGACTCAGAAAGGGATTTTAATTCGATCGCTATAATTGAAAGCCGCTCTTAGAGTATAGCAACTAAAAAGCGTGCTGATTTGACCCAAAAATAAATGGTCCCCCTATTATGATGCATATAAATACAAATAGTATATTTAAAGGTGTGTGTGTAGACTTTTAAGGATAAGAGGCTTTTACAGACGTTTCGTTTAGTACAAGAGTTTAGAGATTTAAATAGCAATTTCTGAATAAAGCCGTGAAAGATTTGACAGAAAATGCACAAACATTTTCTTAAGAAATAGTCTGCAGTGTAACATACTTTATATTATTATATTTTATAATATTTTTAAATCATACTTATGTATAACGAAATATTTACATATGGAATAAAGACGATAACTTTTTTTAAATTGTCAAATTTAAGGCAAAAATCGTCCAATCGTCAAAAGCCATTTTTTGGGGCAAAAAAACGTCACAATGAAGATAAATCACTAAATCTGGCATCCATGTACTAAATGCTTAACATTCCGATAGACCAACCACATTCAGCATTATGCATTAAACACATTCAAGCAACAAGAACACAGGAACACAGGAACACACGAACACAAAAGTTTCTTGCTAAATTTGTGTCCGACTGGCTGCTACTGAAATATTTACTAGACTACCACTACAAAATAAACATATAAGCAATATGACTTTCTGTGGTGCCACCTAAAGTCTTTTTGTACTGTTTAAGCTATATTTCTTGTATCTTACTGTATTGGCAGCACTAATCTGTTATCTGTCGCGTATAAAAATAGAAATTAGTTTAATTTCGACCACGCCACAAAATTAGCATTGACAGCATCCCGTAGTTGTGTTGCATTGTAGCAATTAAAAAATTATTCTCATAAGCACACGTGTATTCTATTTTTGGCTGGTTGTGTTCGGTAGCCTGTAGCAAGGAATGTATTTAATACTTTAATGAATACAAGAAAGACTATGTTAAACTTATACAACCCCATTTCATTTTGGTTTGCTAAGACTCTTTAGTTCTCTTTAGAAGTTTCAAGTGTTTATTGCACAATGGCTTTTAAATCACTATGTGTTGTAATAATAATTATTTTCAATTCAAACAAAGACAATAAACTAAAATGTTCTCTTCAGTTTTATAATACTTGGAATCATCAGTATTAGGTTAAAAAAATTTTAGAAATATTAACGGTGGACTCATATAGAAGTCTCATTCCAAGATTTTCTAATAGCTTAAGGAGCCCCTAAGCTGTTCAGTTATGAAAGTGTAACGTTTTTAACAGAGCACACTTACTTGAGTTTAAATATTTCTGGTAGCTTTTTTACATATAAGATAACAGCATCTTTGACTTACCTGCACAAAAATACTGGAAAATCATTTGTGCAGCAAAATCAAATTTACCATAATTGCCGTAGCCATAAAAATCAAAATTCATTTGTATGGTTATGATTATGGCGTAATGGTAACTCACCTATAATCAAATACAGTGATGCCCATAAATTTGGTTGGAACAGCTGTTTACTGTGTTATGGTTATGTCACCTTAAAGCAGCCGATTTTATTTTCCTTAGAAATTTCTCGTCCTTGGAAATTTAAATTAAGCTGTCCCATAATACGCTAGGGCACCTCTTACCATAACTCCACCGTCTCTGCTGCCAGATCCCTAAATAATTTGCCAGAATGCTAATTTGCAACTTGAGTTTTGTGCCAAAAAAAAAAAGGAATTTGATGCAACTTTCAAGATTTTTTTATAGTTATGATGTTGGGGTCTTATAATATTTTCCGTAGTTTTTTTATTACCTGAGTCGCTATGAGCTCTTTCATTATGTACAATATTTCCAAGAGGGTTAATTTTAAGAGAGGAATGAATAAACTTTTTAAGAGCGAAATAAATTTTTAGCCGGATAATTTATCTTAGGTTTTTGGATAAAATTTTAAAGCCAAAATATATTGCAGTATGTTTTTTATTCGTTTGGAAATTGTCCAAAAGAATGGTTGATAAATATTGTTATTTTGTATTAACGGATTGTGTTAACTATGTGGTAACAGCATGTTTTATTGACGTAAAAATGTAGGCTTAAAGTTTGCATATACATAAATGAAACATTATTAACGAATAATCAAATTTCCTTAAATGTTGCTCTTACAATTGTTGAATCTTTTTTTAAATTAGTAAATTAAAAAATGTTGGGAACTAATCCAATCGTCAGATTTCTGAAACTTTTTTCCCAAGATTATTTTTTTTTATTTGCTAGGAGCGCAAAACAAGCCGATCACTGGCCTAGAGTAGTATAAACTGTAACTAAAACTAACTAAAACTAAAACTTAAGCATCTTATAGTTCTCAAAACGCATTTACTAAAAAATCATATTTACTCATGTTAAGTAATTGAGAAGAAAAATTTATAGCTTAACCTGAACCCCCTTAAGGTAGTTTAATATAGAAGCAGGGTTCAGCTTAGGACCTGAAACTGACGACGTCGAAGCCTTACATAGTATGTATGTATGTATCAGCTGACAGCTTTCAATTGCTTAAATTTCTATTTCAGTGACTACTACCACTACAAATCTGTTCTGTTGACACTGATTTAAAGTAACTGTTTATAACTTTTAACAACTTGCAGCGCTACTCTTACTTCCTGTATACTCTACGAGAAGTCGCTTTAACCCAGATTTCCTAGGCCGTGACCCCTAATAAAAAACACATTCCAAAATCAAGAATTTTTTTCTTGAATTTAACCAAAATCATACTTAAAATTTCAAAGTACGATTCAAGTACGCTTAAATCAATCTTTTTAAGCCTAAATGAAGTACGGGCTTCAACTTAAATCAATCCGTTTTAGCCTAAATGTTCACTACTCTCATGGCACACAGCTTCCTATAAGACTTCCTGCACAGCTGAACGATCGAGGACCGTGCAGTGGTCACAGAGTTGGCCTTGATCACCACCAAACTATTAGAAAACATATTTGCCTGAGAACTCCCAGTCTGGGAGGACAGGACAAGATCGGAATTTCTGGGCTGCTAGAATCTATATCTAAAAGGCTCTAATGTCATCAGAAAGTTTTTATTCACTAGTGTGTAGCTCTCAACAGAAGACTACAGAAGAAGTTGGACCCCATTCCACTTGAATCCATTAAACTAGCCAGCAGATATATTTATCAATAGTAACACCAGGCTTAGCTACAAAACTCAGTTTTGGAGCCATTTGGTCACTGCTAGATTTTTTGACCTAACTAAGTTGCGCTTATACATTCTTAGAACATCCTGTTTCTGGCCCCAGCATTCTAGTTGGTCAGTCAATTTAAAAAACTTACAAGCTTCCCGCCTCTCAGCTACTTGTTACAACAGGGAGATTTCGAGTTACGCTTCGTTTGTAATGGAGACTATGATGTCTCAGAAGATTGAATCACGTAAGTTATTAAGTCATTAAATAGGTACTAAATCAAAGTTCCTAAAATCAGTAATAGACCACTAGATTAATAGTCAGTAGATCAATTTCGCCAAAATCCCTGAATTTGTCTAACATATCCTAAGTCCCTTAATACCATGTGATCTACTAAATCGAATGAGACATATCGGCGACCGAAAAGTACACTTCAATTCTTCGCCACCACTTACCCATTAAAGAGGCTAAAGTCAATAACATTATTACACGCGTGGATTCTTCATAAGTCGATACCTCACCTCTATTCCCTAAATTGATTAATTTATAATTTATTTTTGTTAAATAATGGTCGTAGGCTTAACTACTTAATTATCATGATGGAAAACTAGTTACCTATGCATAAAAAAATAAATATTTAATAAAAAAAAGTTTAATAAATACTTACAAACCTCTCTAAGTGGGAAGATTTTTTAGTTAGCAAATAGGTACTCACATACATACATACATACATACATACATACATACACACATTGTACCTATGTATGTAATACAGAATTCGCAACCCAATACCCATTCTTAACAAATTTAACAACCCACTGGTCAACAAAATAAATTCAAAATTAAGTATCAAAGTATTACCTACAAAATATATTTATTAGTTTAATATAAATTTGCAGTTTCAATTTTTAAATATGTTTGCAGCTGTTAATTACCATTACAAACTAACCACCAGCACTTCATTATTGCTAACTACAAAAAAAATCGCCACGCAAAACAAAAACATTGAAATTCAATTTGATAATAAAAAATTAATTTAAAAAACAGCCCTTGTAATCTATATTCTAAATCATTTTTAAACAATAACAACAGCAGCAGCAACGAAAACCCATCAGCAGCAACAACAAAAAAAGTAGGAGGCGCCTACAGTCCCCAACAAGTTGATATAAAAAAAAATAACAACAACAGAAAGCCAACGATGGAAAAATGTTGTTCAACAAAACACTGTGATCTCATTGGCATAAACTCACTCCCCTGGCTTTGGTAACGTGCAATTAGAAGCGAAAAAAACCCACGCAGCAAAAATGAATGAAAATGGAAGAAAAAAAATTAGGAAAAAAATCCAACAAAGTTTTTTTTGTGAAACAGTAAGCTAAAAAGCAATAACAACGTCAAAACGTAAAACACCAACTCCTAAACATATTATTGTTGTAGTTGCTGGAGTAGTTTTCTCCAGTTTGTTGTATTTTTCTCACTACTAAAGATAGCAAATACATATTGAGATAAAAAGAGATACATTTAAGGTGTTAATATTGTTGGTGTTGGCGTTTTGGTTGTAATAAAATGAGTCAAAATACAAAATTAACACAAAATACAAAACCAAAAACTGGAAAAAAATAACAAACAGAAATATGTACATTCTCCGACAAAAAGATAAGCAACTGTAAAAGCAATCTTTGAGGAACCTGTGTTGTGCACGTGGTTTCATTCATCCATGAAATAATGTTTTCAACTTTTCTTTTTTTATCCGCAAAACTATCTGAGTTTAAGAGAGAGATATCGTAAGGAAACGAGCAACAGAGATGAATAAAAGTAAGAGAGAAACTACAAAATATTTTCTAAAAAAGTACTTTTTTGGGACTCAATTAAATGTCTTTTTATTAATCATGATGGATTGCATTGATATAAAGATTTATATCCTGATGTATTTGTTTAAGAGGAATTTTAAATTGGCTTAGGGTGACCCAACTCCCATATATTGGCTTGTGCTCCAAAGTACAGGAATGTGCAAAACTTATCGCTTCGCTTAAGCACCGTCTTTACGTGGGGAGTTCTTCTATATTTTAACGAAACGTTAATAAAATGTGCTCAAAAAATTAGGAAACTTGTTTTAAAACCCAAAATTTTGCACGTGAAGTTCATTTCAAAAAACATAAAACATATTTTTATGCGACTGACCTGTGAATCGTACCACATCCCAGCAAAAAATAATCGAGATTTTGTAAGCAGTAAATACTTTTTATTGTATACTAATGCGCTTCGCAGCAAGCACTTATCTATTCCCTTAATAAATGCAGTAGTGTATGGCAGTAAATGTAAAAGTTTTACCGTTTTACACACTCGCTTACTCAAGTGCATACTAAGAAGCACTACTGTAAGGCAGTGAGTAAAAAAAACATTATTTTTTCGTCAAGTAATGATCATAATAACTCGGCAGAAGAAGCACTAAAATTACATGAATTAACTGGATATTCATAGCCCCGAAATACGCACTTAACATGAAATGCAACTAAGTGGGACATCGCGATCAAATATCATGCCATACGTAAGCAGGTGTGTAAGCTTTGCTGTCTTGATATTCCCTTACAAACCTACCTACGGCGAAGCATCAGTTTTTGCTGGGATATTACGGCAAAATATATCATAATCTTAAGGTTCGTTTGTGGAGTTTATTCCTGCGGAAATCTTGTTCTGTGCAATCGCGGAAAGTTATATCAATGGGATTTTAAATTGGTTTGTAGTGCTTTTTTATGACGTGCAGTCCTCAGTACTAACTATCAAAGCCGCTGACAAGATGAATCGGTGCCAATAAAAGTTGGTCAAAAAATAAAACCGTTATAGCATGCGACAACGATTCAAATCACACTTCATATATTGAAAAGCTGTGAAAGAAAACGTGTTCTTCTTGTTGCCTAGCTTTCCAGAACCTAGTTAGGTCTTTAGTCGAAATAAGGCTGATCTCCAAACGCCTCGATCTTTTGCGCTCTTTCTTCAATTCCCGATATTCAGATCAGCTATATGTTGTTAAACCTTATTTTTCCAATGGAGCTTCGTTCCTTCTCTTCTTCGCACGCCTTCGGGATTTGTTCGAAAACCTTTCTGGCTGGAATATCTTCTTCGATTTGTAGAACATGCCCAACCCAATGCAATCTTTATATTTTTATCTGTTTTACTTCGTCAATGTTGTCATCCAGCTCATGGTTCATGCGATGTGTGAGTACAAATCGGCCCACATTTTTTTCAGAAAATCTTTCTCGCAAATACGCCAAGTGCAGCTTCATCTGCTTGCGTAAGTTCCCATGCCTCAGCCCCATATAATAGCACAGGTCATATGAGTGTCTTGTATAGTGTTAATTTCGTTCGAACGAGAAAGGGCTACACATTTGAATTGTTTACTCAGTCCCAAAAAAAAATCTATTTGCTGGTATTACTCTTCTTCGTATTTCTAAGCTTTTGGGGTTTATTTTATTGATGGCAGTACCAAGGTATAAAAATTCTTCAACAACCTCGAAATTATAGTTGCCAGCGTTTACAGTTCCATCCAATCTAATAGATTTTCTGTTTGTTGAAACCATTATTTTGTTTTCGTAGCATTAACCACCAGATCCATTTTCCTTGACTCATTCTCAGTGTTTGCAAAAGCAGCAGTTACATATGGCAAAGTTCATGATATCAGTATCATCGGCACATGCAATTGGCATGTGGCTCTTATCAAAAAAAAAATACTGTTTCTGTTTACTGCAGCATCACGTCTGACCTTTTCTAGGCGAATGTTAAAGAGGTTACATGATAAACAATCACCTGGTCTGAATCCCCGTTTGTTGCTAAATGGTTAAAAAATATCACTTCCAATATTAAATGAAGATTTTGTTTCAGTCAATGTCATTCTGCAGAACCTTATTAATTTTGCAGGAGTGCCAAATTCAGACATGACCTTTGTGCGAATCGGGCTGTAAAAAACAGCTTTATAATCGACGAATAAGTGATACGTATCAAGGTCGTGCAATTAAAAAGGTTTATTCGGATTCCGACATAAGTAAGTCTCTTGGGCCGAATGGAACGCCGGACCTAGTTTTGAGCCAATACTTTTCGAAGATGGTGCGTCCTTAAGCTTACTTTTACAGCAGCACATAGCATGCTAGGATTTTTTGGAACGTACCTGGTGTTACGCCGTTCCTAAAACAGGAAAAGACTGACAAGCTGAAAGTTAATATTTAATTGCATTTTGTTCAGCAGTAACAAGTAGAGAGTATGGTTAGCTACTCCTTCTTTACCTACGACTTATAAAGCGTCCGCCAGTATGGCTTTCCTAGATGACGTTCTACGAAAGACCTACTAGCCTTTTAATAGCAAAATGGTGTATCACGATTTTCATCATTTTTCCGTGAGTAAAAAAGTGCTGGCTTTACATGTTTTAGTGGCGTTTCTGGCATAGAGCACTTCAATCTTAACTTGTTGGCTTTGGGGTCGATATAAATTTTCTCAGAGATCGCAGTATTTGTGTTGTTCTAAATGAGAGCTTTCCCAATCTTTCTTTATTAATTATATTCTTATCGACCTTCTATTCCAAACATCGAGTCCCATACCTTTGCAAAGCTATATGGCTAGTTATGAATGGCACACTTAATCGGGATCTAAGGGTAATATCTGATAGGGGCCATGCAAAATAAGTTAATTATAATGTCCGTAAGTTATCATATTCTTTGGCACATAAGCGCGCAGTAAACCGAGTTGCAGCGTCTGTATTATTGGATAATATAGGGCCTGTTGATATATGCATAACTGCGCTGCAGCAAGACTTTTAGGGCAGCAAAAAGCATATTCAAATGCACTGATTTACCCAAAACATGTTTTGCTAATAATAAATGCCTGCAACTATAGAATTATTCACGTTTCTCAAAACTTTTTTCCCGTTTTTGTTAAAGTTTGAGCTTGTGATTCCGTGCAGTAATGCATTTACGAACAGACCTATAATTTTATGGGAGAAAGAAACTCTTGATGTTCTGGGGATAAAATTTTAAATTGTCGCCAGCTGTAAGAAATACGTTTTCTGTTTGTATAAAGAAGTGTTTATGTTTCTTGGTTTCGTGATCTTTATAATTACCGAACGTGGAACATAACTTTTGTCTATTTAGAAGCTACTACACCATGAACATAAACAGAAGAAGGTACCACTCAGTGTCATTTAGGTATCTAACCGTATCAGTTCCCTCTAAGTCTGAAGAAATCAGGGAAATCATTTCTGATTTTTTATATAGTACGCATTCTTAAAAGAGAGTATAAATATTTGTGGTCGAGTGGCCAGTACAAAAATGTATTACAGGGAAAATTAGTTCTTTAATCTCCTCCTTTTATATCCTTCCCATTATCTTTTTGCCTGATTCATACTTAATTGTTGTGATTTGGTGTCCAAAGAACGTAATTAAGTTTCTCTTAGAACTGTCCGCATCCATGTAGGTCGTTACATTCCAAATATTTAGGTGGCCCGTGGGTTGTAATCGATTATTGGGTACGAAACTTTGCCATTGGAATTTCTTAGAAAGTGGCAAAGCCATGTCAGTTTTCGACTTCAAATTTGCATATTAATACAAGTTTGAAATAATACATCGATTGTTGTTATTCCAGGCCAAGATATCTTTAATATGTCTCTAGAGTTTGTGTTGGTTTAGATTTGGAGCTTTTGCTTGGAGATTAATAGAATACCTTGTAAACTGACACTATGCTCTTCGGAGAGAAATAGTTCGATTTCCAAACGATAAAGCTAGACTTTTTTGGCCTTAGTTTTTTAGTTTTCAGCATCAGATAGGTTTTGTAATGCTACCAAGATAACAAAGTCTGTCAATGTTGTCGAAGGGTGTTTCTAAATGATGTTTAAATGTTTCTTCCATGACTTAATTTTGTTTAACTCCTGTTTTCTCTAGTTATGGACAAAATGATATCGTCGCCGAAATCAAGATCTTCTGGATATTGGTTGGTTCTCCAGCTTATACTTTTTACCACCAGTTACTTTGTTTCTTGTGTGGAAGCGAAATATAGAGGCAAAGAAAGCGACCCTGTTTAAATTGTGTTAGATATGCGCTTGATCCGTCCTATTGTGTCTTTTCTTATAGTATTATTTTTGATTTTGCGACTTTACTTTTAAATTCAAGCATATTGCCTCGAAGGACTTTTTACATCAATGCACGTAATGCAATGCATGAACAGTTGTGTTTATTGCAATGCTTTAGGATATATATGAGGCTGTTAAATTTCTCAATACATGGGGGCAAATTACGGCATTCTATTCGAAATTAAAAAAAATCTAATTAGAATTTGTATATTAAAAGCACCAACAATTCGATCGATCGAGAAAAATTTCGATTCTTAGCGAAGGACGTAATTTTCCTTCTTATCTACTTGGTCCAAACCCTGGTTGCTCTTTTCGTTGTTACCAGTTGCAACATAATTTTTGGTCTGCTCTAAAAAAACAAACATTAAATCAAATATTTACTTTTGACATACTTTTATTTTAAATATGAGTACTTTTAGACGATAACAAAAAGTACCTTAAAACCGTAAAACACATCATAGGAAATGAAAGAGTAAAATGTTAACAAAACACACAGATACACCAACACATTAAAAATACAAAAAAGAAGAGAAAAAATACGTTCGAAGAGAGAAAAAATTAAATTGTTTTTGTTTTGCTGGGTTTTTGTTGTTTTGCGGCCTTTTTAAGCGATGAAGTTAAAATGCTTTAGTATTGGTGTTATATTAGTGGGCTTATTCTATTTAGAAAGGTTGCAGATATCATTAGTATCTGTTAAAACAGTATCGGTTCAACGTCAGAGCCGTACGCGTCTTCATTTAAAATAGAAATTTTTTTTTAAATTTTTCTTTGTTGTTGATTGTTACAAGTTAGAAAATACAAATTTATTTAAAAAAAATCTTATAATCAAAGCTAAAAATGGAAAAGTTCTTAGTGGAAAAAACATTAAAACTTTTCTAAAATTATTATAACAACTAACGCAACAACAACGAATTTTTCTGCCAAAGCAGCAAACGCATTACATGCTACAGAATCAACAGCATCATCTGCAACATCAGCCGCTGCTTAAGCCAACTGCAATTTCTACACACTTTTTTCTTGCAACTAAACGCACACATATGCTATTGCAATAGTAATACGTGGTAGTTGCTTGTACTAACTCTAGGCCATTGTGAGGTGTAGAAGAATGTTTAGGAAAATCTGTTAAAAAATCCTGGTGCTTTTTTATTTATTTAACTTTTCAATTCATTTTGTCCGATATTAAAAAAAAGAAGGAATCATCATATGAACTTGCAACACTAACAATACAATTATCATCATTATTATCATCAACCACTACTTTTACTACTTCTACGACGACTACTTGCATAGAGAAACAAACAACCAAACTTGTATTGTTATGGTACTCATTCGTACTACTTACTACTGTATGAGGAAAAATCACAATTTGTGTAACGTTATTTGTTGATTGCACGTTGACGGATAATGTGCGTGCAACGCGTTTTACTCGAAATTTTAGAAAGAACTTTATTTTGACGTTTATTATAACGAAGTTGGGATTTAAATATTTTTCTTACACAAAATTTTAAAAATATTGAAAATAATAATAAAAGAATTAAAACAAGTGAATTGGATTTTATGTAAAATAAAGTCAATAAAGAATTTGTACATTTTAAGAAAAGCAAAATTAATTATGAAATAAAACAAAAACTATTAAGTACTAAACAAAAATATATAACTTAATTATTAAAAAAGAAATATGTGAAACCAATCGAATCTTGCCAATTTGTAAAAATTTATATTAAATACACGTGCCGCAAATATAAAAAAGTGTCTTAAAGCCTTAATCATTTTTTTCAATAAATAAAACTTCTAAATTAATAAAAAAAATTTTTAAACTTATTACGCTTTTTGCCTAAAAAATTTAAGAAAATTACTTAAAAAATCTTGCCAACCTTTTTTCCCTTTTTAATAAATTAATAACAAGTTAACTCTATACTAAAAATAAATATTCTTAACTAGAAAATATTTTTAAATTAAACTTAATTAAAAATACTTAATAAAAATAATTACAAAAACAATGTGATATTTTTAATTTATAAAACACAAACGAAAAAATAAAATCGAAAATTAAAAAATTTTTCTAAAAATAGTGTAAAACAAAAAAATTTTAAAAACAAAAACTATTAACTTACCCAAGTTAAACCCTTGGAATACTTGTTCCGGAGCTCAACAATATCATCTAAGAAATATCTTCGTTTAACAAAAGGTAGGTTTTTTGCTGCGATCTTTAATAAAAATTATCAAAATAAACCTGCGCGTTTCCTAAACTGTGTTTAGCCGACGCTTAATCATACATTATCTCTACTTAAATTTGAATAAGTTAAGCTTAAGCTTATTTTAGTTAAGTTTTCATTTAGATCATGGTTTTATTAGTGTTTTAATTTTACGTTCTCTAAATGTTGTGTTTTATTGATGAATATATTGGCATTTTAGCAAATTATGTTAATTTTGTGAAATATACTTTTTATATATATTTCATTTAAAAAACATTTAAAAAACTATTTATGTAAATGAAAATGCTAAGAACACGTGCAAAAAAAGGAAAAAAAAATATACATGTTTGTATTTGTATATATAGTTAATTTAACAAAATATTTAGAAATTATAATAAAATACAAGAACGAAATGTGTGACCAAAGTTCAAACCATAGACAGCAAGAACAACATAAATAATTTAAAGAAGAAGAACGAAGTGACAAAGTGCTGTAAATAATTATTTATAACGTAACATTTAAAATAAAAACTTTTAAAAATCGTATGGATTATATTTTTTGTTCTACCTTGCTCAAACACATCAACTCAATTGTGCAAAAATATGAAATATTCTGAATTTGTAAAAAATTATTTAAATTAAACAACCTCAAGGATTGTTTCAAAGAACCTCATTCAGATAAACCAAATCGTGTTTAAAGTGTTTTTAACAATATTTATTCATAGCTTTTATAGCAAAGCTAAAACTCAATTATGGCGCTAAATGAAAATAAAAATTTTTATAAATCGAATGAGGTTTTTATGATTTTGTTTTGGAAATTCTAATAAGAAAGTTTCTAATTCGATTGATATCGTCTGCCATAATACGTCAACTCTGTACAATCAAATGCAAATAAGAAAATATACTTAAAATTCTTATTAGAATTTTTTCTTCGGTACCGCTGTTTTAAAAAGTAATCTGTTAAAAAAAAGTAAAGTAAACGTTACTTGAGATGCTTATTGAACTAAAATTATAATTCAAAATTCTGTTTCGTTGAGCCTAAATATTCTTCATTATTTATCTTTATTGAAGTTTTAAAATTAAAAGCCCCGATTAGAAAAGAAAAGTCTAAATTTCTAACAAATACAGCAAAAAATTTTTTAAACAAAATTACTGTAAAATAAAGAAATGTTATCACAGGATCGATTTCTTCTAAAAATATTTTTAATCAATTAAAATATTTATGAATGTTTATGTCATTTCCCCGTAATGTTTTTTGCGTTAAAACTCAAAGACTTCAAAAAGTTTTTCATATGCAATGACTTGAGTTCATAAAGACTGCGTCCTTTTGTTGTAGGAATTTCACGAACTATTTTAACAAATGGAAGGCATTGCATTTTGTCTTTTCAAATGAGCATTCACACTTGAGTGGTCATTCAACTGTGCTGCTTTGAAAACCCAACTTCAAAATATTTTAAATTTTTTTGTGTTATTTGTATTAAATTTTAATACCACAACTATCGATTACTGCCATTTTCTTAAGGAAAGAACTTAAATTTTCATTTAAGAGAGTTTCTGTAAGTAATCGTAAATACCCTGTCAACACCAAACCCCAGGGGATGACGATTATCATAGAAATAAAAATTTAAAAAAAGTTTTCGAAGTAAATTTTTTTTAAAAAAACTTATTGTAAAGAAAAAGTATAGGCTTACTGGTCAACTGGGAACGTATTTTAGAAACTTTGCAAAATTCGGCAAAAATTAAAAAAATTAATAATTAATTGATTGAGTAGCTAGTAAAATAAATGCAGTTTTTCATTCAAAATTATAAATAAATAAAAAATAAAAATAAAATATATAGTAGGATAAAATGGTTATTGCAAATTTAAAAGTAAAAATAAGATATTGTATCGATATTTGAGTATGTCACACCCTATTACATAGCTGAAGCAACCATTATTCACCTCGTTAATGCCGCACGTTGGGTTGAAATTGTTCGGAAGTGACGCTTAATTGAATTTTTAAAACTAAGTTTTTTTATAAATATTTGGTATTGGATAAAACTAGATAAAATTCTACATCACTATGTAAATTTTCAAACATCTATCTAGTCAGCTGACTCCGTAGTGACGTGTCAAAGTACGAAACTTTTTGCAATTTTTTTAAAAAGCAAAAAAAGTAACATTTTGCATTAAACGAGTCCGTAATTTCCAAATTTATCGTTAACAATGTGTTATTTTAAAAATGAAACCTTCAACTTCAGGTATTAATGTGAACAAAAATGATTAAGTGTTTTTAAAAATATGTCTGAAAATATTTTTGACGATTTTTTTAAAAAAGGTCCAAAATTGGCCTATTTTTGATGTTTCGTAAACCATAACTTCTAAGTTAGTTAAGGTTGGGTTTTGAATCTTATATTTTCTAAAAGTATGAAATCTTAGCTTGATACTAAAAGAAGAAAATTTAAGGTTTTGTTGCTCCATTTTTTGCTATTAACATTTTTCTGTTTGAAGTCGTTTTTTTTCAAAGTCATGTATTTAACAAAACTAACTTTCGTTCAATCCTTACTATTGTTGTTATTGTTGTCGAAGATGGGTGCGTGAACAAGTTTCAGTAATCTTTATTCACGAGAGTGTTAAAATGGTTTTGTATGACTCCTACAATACATAAATTTTAAATTCATGGTCCCGAAATCAAAAAATATGCCCTTTGATCGATTGGAGAACTTTCAGAAGAAGCTCAGGAAGACAGAAATAAGAATTTTAAAAATTATAGGGAACAATTTGCTCGCAAATGCAGCCGAGAAAAGTCAAATGAAGATATTTTAAATAGATTTTTTCTCAGTTTAGATTCATTCATATCTAGTATTAATAAGCAAAATGAGCGGAAAGAAAAGCAACAATTATCAAATTCCGACCTACAGCTTTTGCTATCGCCTATTATTTTCAAGAAATACATTATAGTGAGAGTAATAATACCAAAGATTATGATGATGAAGGTGAGGATGAGCATAATATAGTTTCTTTTTAAGTGTATGACAATTATTGATAAACAAAAAAAAGATTATAAAAATTTATTTCGTTACTTTTTTAAAAGAGTTTTAAAATTCTTAAAATCCTTTAAAACCCAAATTCAGACTTTACATTAAACTTATATTCAAATTTATGCAAAATATATTTTTAATTTTTTTATTTTTTAGAAAGAAGACAATATAAGCTTTTGTTTGCTTCTCATTTTTTAAAAAAAATCACTTTCCATTTTAAAATTACGGCGAAAACTCTGAAACAAACTATATTTTTCCGAAAAATAAAAATGATTTTATGTAAAAAAAAATTTTTTTCGTCTATCTTTTTTTCAGAATATGCCTTTTGATGCATATATAACGATTTCAAAATAATTTAAACTCCGGCTCCCATCAATTAATCGCCACTTTCGGTGTCATCGAACCCACTGTGCGCCGGCTTAATTTAGAATAAAACATTAAAAAGCAAAAAGCATAATAGACCAAAGCAGATAAATTCTTATATTATGTAAGTTAAATGTCGATTTGTTCCATTAAAACAAACTTTTATTAGAATTTTAAAACTGGAATTATATTCATATTCTAGACTGCTTAGACCAAACTAAATCGATATACAACTCTATGTTATCTTTTTCTAATTCTATTTGCATTTATCACTTGTTACAGGATGATAAATAAAACATCGGCCAATTCCACCTAAAACAATACAAAATTAGGAAAAATAATTTTCTTCTTTTTAAAAAAAAAGTTTACAAATTTACGTCCCAAAGAGAATAAAATTACCAGAAACTTAAAAAAAAATGTTCATATTTCATTTTATTATTTTATTTACACCCCTTACACTGAAATTGCCCTTAAGTAAAAATTATTTTTATAAATAAAATTGTCAGATTTATTTGTTTTAGTTTGCCGTTAAACGTTCTATTGTTTGTTGCAAATAAAATTTAAAAAAAAAATATTAAAAGAAATTAAAAATTTCCAATTTTGTAATTTTAAAATCTATTTTTCAGCTCATCTTCCCCTTGCATCTTGCCCCAAGTAAACATTTAAAATTTCTCGTTAATAATTTTAACAACATTTTAACAACATTTTCATTCTCGAAAACATAAATATATGGGAAACAAAGATTTAAATGTCATATGCAGAGAAGACAGAGAAAAGAAAAAAAAATGTCGTTTAAAGCAAAAAAACTTAAAAAATAGCATAAGAAGCAAAAGAGGTAAAAAGTTTTTGGTTTTGTATATTTGGTTAACATTTTTATTTTAGTTTTTTAATGTAAAAAAATTTATTTTACAATAAGCGACCGTGTATGAGCTTTAATATTTTCGGATGTTAATTTTCCTCGTTTTTAGTCAAGAGCGAACTCGATATTGGTAAGACCTTCTTCCGAAGGCATTTTAAAAAACGAATAAAATGGCATCTAAAAAAAATTTTATTTTGTTAAATTAGCGTTGTCTGCAAGTGGACTACTCAGATGTATTAAAGTATAATAAAGTTTCGAAATGTGGCAGTTAAATTTTTTTTTTATATAAAACAGTAAGACATTTGTCTATTTTAATAAGCTTCTTTGGGTGGATTTAAAAATACAAATATTTGTAATAAAATTCTCGTTAAAATGTAATAAAATCATTGTGTAAAAACTCCAGAAAAAGTATTGAAATTTTATTATAGTAAAGAACATCAAGCTTAAATAGAAGAAATTAAGATGTTTTTATTTTGGCTTAAGACAGTAAAAAAAGAGTGTGTGGGAGATTACAAGTTTCTAAAACATACTGAGTTACAATGGGCAATTAACGAAGAACGACTTGTTATAGTCCTTACTGTGATTTCTTTTTTATAATTTTGTTGTAAGCGCATGTGTAATATTGGTTTAGACTTTGGTTTTTAAAGCTTAAAAGGTAGCAATGCGTTAAACACATGTTCGTTAACAATGTCAAGGGGTGGAGAAAAAGCAAAGGGCAGCTGCAAAAGGCTTAGGTTGAATCGAAAAAGATATTAAACGCGGTCAAGAGTTCAAATTACTGTAAATCGCAATTTTATTCCATCAAACGAGTTTCCTATTCATTTGTTATAGCATTTCTTAAAATAATTTTTAATTCTGAAATTTTTCACAATAAAAATAATTATGTGTGAATTAATATTACACACATATTAAGTACCACCACAGTCATGTAGAAAAAAAATATATCTTTAATATAGTTTTTAAAAGAAAAAACAAAGAAACTCTTGTTAAAAAAATTATGACAAAAAACATAAAGAGCGGACAATTAGGCTAAGACTGTAGCATTTAATTATTAAGATCCGTTATTGCAACTTGCCCATAGCTTTTCGTTATTACAAATTAAAATAAAGCTAATATAAGTGTTCGACAAGCTAAGGGGAAGCTCATTTACCCTTAACTTTTAAGACAAGATTTTATCATTTATACTTGGTTGCCATATTAAATGCTTCTTTTTTGTTAAAAATACAATTGGGCGCTGCTGCAACTTTGTGTTTTACACTATGTTAAGAGAACAGCCAGCCATAACCGTAACTCGTTCTCTAATTCGAAATTTGATCCTAAGCTTTTCACAGGTATTTGATATTTTCCATTAAATTTTTGACTTTGGGTAACCATATGTTCTTCTATGAATGAGTTATAACAAGGAATTGCCTTAGCCAACTTAAAATGTGCAATTTGTAACTTTGTGGAACAAATTTGTTATCCAACGGAAAACCGTGCGCGTTTCGTAATCTTTCTTCTATAATTCTTGTGATCAAAGTAAATGGTGGTTGCGCAAGTGTTGCCGTATTTAAAATAAAACTACAGTTTAGTTCAATGAATGAAAAGACATAATAATAAAAAATGTTAAGGATTGTATTACTGTCTTAATGATTTAGCGCTGGGTATCCACGTAGCAATTTTTATTGCTGGTCACAAGGGAAAACGTCGGCTGAATAGCAGCAAAGCGAATGCTTTGAATTGAAAAAGCAATTTCACGTGTTATTGAGGTTGTTTTTAATAAAATTTTTATGTTTTTTTTTAGCTTTTTTCTATAATTTTCTCTAATATAATATACAATATAAAGTCCTAATTTTTTTTATTTTCTACTTTTTGTCCTAGAAGGTGCAAAAAGAAAAAACACAAATAACAGAATTGCTGAACCGATAGCTTATAATTGCTCAAGTAATTTCTAAACAAAGAATTAACAATAGAATGCATAAATATGGGTGCAATGGTCTCGTCCAGGAAATTAAACATGTTTTTCTTCTAATTTCAACCAAAATATTTTAAAACCTTTAGCTACTGCGTTCACAAAAAACATGGAACTAACTAAAAAAAAATTGGGTGGATACCAACTAAATAATCTTACAATTTTTCGGTCAAGCCAGTTGAATTTGATTGAAAAATTTTTTATAGGTTAATAAAAATTTAAGCTGTCTGATAAATTTTTTAAATTTCAATAATCACAATAACACTATTAAATTACTAAATTTGCAGAAAAATTTATAGGAAAAATTTTATTTGACATAGCTTTGTCAAGGCAACCAGGGCAACCAAAAATATGCAAAATCATATATTTTTCTGTGAGTCGCATTAAGCAATAATGATGTGATTGATCCGTTTAGGAATTTTTTTAAAGTTTTGCCATTGATTTGTTAGGGCACATTTTTGCATACTTCGCATATAACGGCGTACTTTAGCATATTTTTGATTTAAAATGTATTTGGAAGCAAAACTTATTCTAGTTTGGTTTGATTTGACTAAAAACGGCTACCTGACCGCTAGTTAAAAATCATTTAAAATAATTTTTGGTTTTCCCTTTTTTCTGTACCAGAAATTTCGGCAACGATAATTCATTATGTCGTTAACATAACTTAAGCTTACAATAATTTAAAATGCTGCGTTTTCGCATCTTTCAGTCCACATATAGATGGAGTTTGGGTCTGGAGCAATGTTAGCCCAAAGTATCTCTTAAGGGCGAACACTAATCGGGTTTCATATGTTCACAACAGAAGAAACAATGATAACAACGAGAGCAAAACACAAAAAAGTGACAATAACACAGGCTAATATTGTATTGTTTTTTGATAAAGGCATACACCCGTCAAAAGTTACTTTTTTATATCGTTGGTACTTTTTTGCATTATATGTTGACCCATATAGTGGTCGAGTTTTAACTAAGTGGACAAAAAGTACCTTTTTACATTTTTGTTTTTTTTTTGCATAATTTTGTTTTATTTAAATTTTGTAATTATAGAACTAAGGGCTATAAACTCAGATTAAATAACATAAGACATACACACAGAGAAAAACATGGTTGAGTCATGGTCACGTGAATATGATCACGAACAATTTCAACATTATTTGGTTACGAAGATCACTTTTATGACTGCCACACCCAACTATAGTTGTAGTAAAGTTTGATAAAAAATTTAATAATATTTATGATTCAAATTACCATTATATGTATGTTTTTGGTAATCAATCATTTGATTATAGGTAGCCATAATATTGATTATGGGTTGTCATACAGATGTTGCTTTTAGAATATGTTAACCATATTCAAAGAACATCATATATCTCATAACAAATAATAATAATGTTTACCACAAACATATAATGGTAAGTTTAATCATAATTATGATTGCATTTTTTGCCAAAAACTTACGAAAACTATAGTATAGTTGTGGCAGTCATAAGAATGATCTTCGTAACAATATGATAATGAACATTTTCTTGATCATATTCCTGTGACCATACGCAACCTTGTTTATTTTTAGATACTCTTCTCATAAACCGTCGAAATTTATTAAGAAAACAGCCTTCTAAGCTTTTATTGTTTTTATTTTCAAAGCAAATACATATGTAGTTTAATTTTGGAAGCCTATATTAAACTTTTTATGCGCATAAAACCCTTTTTTTAGAGCATGTTTTTGGTTGCCCTGGTTATAATATACATTTATTAAATGACAAAAAGTCCAAAAAAAATGTGTTAAGTAGGCGCATGTAACCTAATGGGGCTTAAATTACCGATCAGCAGACGGCAAAGTTAATTATTTATATTTAAAGCAAAAAAAACAGACAGAAAAATTTATAAAAAATAATGCAGTAAACAACCAAAAAAGCTCTAATTACCATAACCGCCATAAAAAAATTGGAATTTAACATTTTTACAAATTCAAGTGCAAAAAAATAATTTTCATAAACACAATTTTGAAATATATAAAGGCATAACTCAAATTGTTTATTACTTTACAGGGGTAGAAAACACTTTTTACAATTTGCAAATTTTTGCATATAAAAACGTTTTAATGCCATTTTAAAAAAAGGAGCAGTAGTTTTTAATTATTAATAAAAAAAATCTAAAAACTTTTAATAAACTTGACATCTCCTTGCTAGCATAAGCAAAAAATGGTCTTTAAAAAAAGACATTTTTTTTTATTAATCCATTGATATGCTGAAAACTTTTAAATTTAATGTCTTTCATACCCACCCGCCATATATATGTACCGATGTTTGTGATACCCTAAAATATAATTTTGAGACGTCTTCGTAATTAAACCAATAAAATTGATTAAGGCGTTTTTACATATGCTAGTACTTAATGTCGGGCTTACGTCTATAAGATTATTCCTTGTTTGCTATTGTTTTTTGTTCAACAATATCATTTTATAAAATATATCATTACCTTTATATGAATACGCCTTAAGTTATGCTATGATTTTTTGTTTCTGTTAACTTTAAAGCTGTACAAAGTAGGGTATAGCTTCAGCTATATTTGGATACTTTTACGCAAAACAGCCCTAAAATAGAATCAATACTTTTACTGTTATAAAAAAAATCAATAAATTTAAGTCTTAAAAAGAATACCAATTGGGTAAGAGCTTAAAACGATCACATACTTAATAATCTGCTCTTCTTTTTTTACGTTAGGATGAAAATGTCCAAACCGTCATATTGTTCAAAAGGGGGTTCTTTAAGAAAAATTGCTCTCTGTATAAAAATAGCTTTAAATATGATAAAAAAAAACACTTCAAGCCTTTAAGTATTTTTTGAAAACTTGGGTTGTTCTCTATTTTGTACAACACAATTGAGTTAAAAATCTGTAAAATTTTCAGTTGTTAGGTCCTACCCGCCGCAGTCTTCTTTTCTCTTAGTGTCTACCTCCTTTTAAATATTTCAAAATAATAAAAATACCTTAATGCAATTTTAAAATATACATTATAGATTGAGATAATTTTAAGTTAATTGAGCAGTAAAGGATTCTGTTCACACATAATCAATTGGGCTTACTCAATTAGCATATGACATTAAAACTATATTTTTCATTTTTAAAGTGAAAATTTCCGAGTGAAATAAAAAAAAAAGAAAAAACTTCAATTTTAAAAGAAGTTTTATTATTTTTTTTATTTATTGGCATATAATTGAAAAAAAATTTTTGCGCACATTGTTTGAAACAAATTTTCAGTTGGTTTTGCATACATCTTAAAAGCTTTCAAGCTTTTATACTAACTGAACACAGTTCTTATTAAATCAGCAGGTTTGCGTTTTGAGCTTAAATCAATTAGTTAAATAATTTACCTATAATTGTTTAATTTATTAATTGAAATCTTATAAGGTAAATTAAGCTTAATTAAGACCTTAATTAAGTAAATCTGCTAACTGCGCAATTAGGGTCTATGTGTGAACATTGTATTAGATATGGTTGCCTCTTTTAAAATTTAAATTTGAAAATGTTTGTGCAGAAATCTCAGAAAAACGGTCAGATCAGCGACAAAGGCACTGCCCACAGGCAAGTATTTAATGTAAAATAAATTGTGGTGTAGAGCGTAATATGATCGGGCTAATGACTACAATATTTTACTTTAATGATTAATAATTTTTTTATTAAATAGCATTTTAAAGAAAAGCTAATTTTTTACCCATTGTGAAGGCACCTAACGTTATGCTATACTTTTTTCTTTCCTTCAATATTACTGGTGTCTGCAAATGGCAGTAACTTCAGCTGTATGTATATGCATATATGTATAGTCCGAATGAATCCATTTTATATTTTACGGGTTATATTTACTTCATCAGCAAACATTTAAAAAAAAAATTTCAACAGATGGTAAGGCCTGGTCGAATTTTTTTACCTTAAGGGGTTCGAAATATTTAGACGGTCGCAAATGAATAACAAAAAACATTGCAAACAAATTTTACAATTTATACATATGTATATGTAGGTATAACCAAAAGCTTTAATAATTTTTTTGGCATATATTTTTCGATTGCAAAGAAAGTATTTTTGAAATATATGACGACAACATTAAAGCAAATATTTTCTTAAAATCATATGAAAGAGGGACAGAACAAATATTAAAAAATTATTTATAATTTAAAACTTATCAATAAATCTTCAAACAAAAAACATAAAAACCCTAACCTAAAGAATAGGAACAAAGTCAAAAATAACTATCACTGATCAAAATTAATTTATTTTAATTTACACACATTAAATATTGAAATTCAGTGACAAAAATCTGTTCAAACATTCACATGCATACGAACACAAAACAAAATGTACATATTCCCGAAAAAAAGTTTAAAAAGAAATAACTAAGAAAATTAAATACAAAAAGAAAAGACAAAAAAAAAAAAAACAGAAAAAAAGTTCAAATAACAACGATACCCTTTCAGTTCATTTGCATATTGCGTTATATGCATGCATCAGTTTTGGGTGTTTGTTGTTCATGAGTGCATGTATTCGCTGTAGAAGTGTGCGTTGAAAAACAAAACTGTTAACTCCTACAACCGCGTTAGTGCCCTGCAAAAAATCTTGGACCACATGGTCCGTTTTAGCTGAAATGGACTAGTTACAACATGGTCCTTGTGTAATGCAGTCATGGACCATGTCATTGTCAAACAAGAACTTGTAGTTACTTAAGTGATATGCGTTCGTGTTTTAACGTACAAAAAACACGATCGTTAAAACACGAACGCATATCACTTAAGTAACTACAAGTTCTTGTTTGACAATGACATGGTCCATGACTGCATTACACAAGGACCATGTTGTAACTAGTCCATTTCAGCTAAAACGGACCATGTGGTCCAAGTTGTTTGTAGGTAGGATAGAGTAGTTTTGAAACTACTCCGACGTAATGCAAATCTGGGTTAAGTGGTCCGGCCCTAGGACATCATAATGTTAAAAAGACCATGTTTTTTACATGCATTTGGGTTAGTTTTGGAGTAATCCTACTCCTTTATGGACTAGTCCATACACGCATGTATGGACTAGTCCTGTTTTCTGCAGGGTGGCTGCAATCAAGCAGCGGAACTGTAAAATCTACAAATTTAAAAAGTTAAAAAAATATTTTTATTTAGCGTCTAAAATGCCCTTATCAGCAAATAAACACATACATACACGCACAGAAGCCTCATGTTTTGAAATGCACATCTAGAGCAGCGTTGACCAACGAGGGAAGACTATTAATGAGAATTTGTGGGTGCTTTTTCACTGTGTGTATTCTCTAAAAAAACAACGCAATACCAATCTGTATTGTTGTTGGTACTCGTGTTATGTACCTGCTAAAACCGATTAGTGCTTGGCCTTTGGAGATACTCTTGGTCAATTTCGATGTAGAGAGTAGGTATTTCAGTTTGAAACCCCAGTGTTAACAAGCGTTGCCCAACGAGAGAGAGAGAGTGATTTATGAGCGCTATTTGACTGTGCTTATTAATTAACAAAAAACAAAGCAATATACCCCTGTGTTGTTGTCACTTTTTTTGTTTTTCTCTCTTAGTTAAGGTTTTCTTAGATTCTTGTATTGTGTACACATTTAAAACCCGATTAATGTTCGTTCCCCGGATACCCTCTTGGCCTACATTGGTGTTGACGTATCGTTTTTTTTCTTGTTGGGTCGTACATCTAGGCCTTGGTTCGATTTGAGGGCGCGTATAACAAAAGTATTTAAAACTTTATTCACGTTTTTCTTCTGCAAATAATTTGTGTGTTTTTTTTAATGATGCCATATACAAATAATTTGCGTTTTTTTTCAATGATGCCATATTTGTGTTTGACATTATAGGTACGAATTTTTCGCCTGCGTCCACCTTGTATGAATTCGCCTTGCAATACTTCCATTGCAATTGACTTCGTTAATACTTAAAAAATTAATGTAAGTATCTTTGTCCTATGTGTACATATAAAACCCGACTAGTGTTCGTCCCCCGAAGAAACTCTTGGTTACACTGGTTTGTACATATGTGTTCGTAAGTAAACGCGATGGTGTTGCCCATATCTTTTTGCAGCACTCATAAAACCCATTATTAAACTGACCAGTTAAACGATTTTTACTAAAATATACTGTTGATATGCACAAATATATTTAAAATTATTGTCTTCGTTGATCGTATATTGTTTTCCAAAAAAAAAAAATACATCCATGCATATGTATATGTGAGTGTACACCCTGCAGAAAACAGGACTAGTCCATACATGCGTGTATGGACTAGTCCATAAAGGAGTAGGATTACTCCAAAACTAACCCAAATGCATGTAAAAAACATGGTCTTTTTAACATTATGATGTCCTAGGGCTGGACCACCTAACCCAGATTTGCATTACGTCGGAGTAGTTTCAAAACTACTCTATCCTACCTACAAACAACTTGGACCACATGGTCCGTTTTAGCTGAAATGGACTAGTTACAACATGGTCCTTTTGTAATGCAGTCATGGACCATGTCATTGTCAAACAAGAACTTGTAGTTACTTAAGTGATATGCGTTCGTGTTTTAACGATCGTGTTTTTTGTACGCAATCGTTAAAACACGAACGCACATCACTTAAGTAACTACAAGTTCTTGTTTGACAATGACATGGTCCATGACTGCATTACACAAGGACCATGTTGTAACTAGTCCATTTCAGCTAAAACGGACCATGTGGTCCAAGATTTTTTGCAGGGCATATGCATATAAGTATGTGTATTTACAACTCGTGTTCCTTTACTTTTTCTTCTTCTGATATTTTATTCGAATATATGAACTGATTGTCAAGTTTGACGTCAATCACCGCTGTGACACCGACACAATAATCAAGACAACAACAAAAATAATAAATTCAAATTTTGTTCAGAACAGAAACAATTTCTTTTTTCACACATACAGTACCGTGCAGTTTCTATGCATTAAAAAATTTTGTTCGTCTAAAGAAGTAAAAAGACTGATGTTGTTGGATAATTTTTTTGACTCTTTGATATTATAAAATTTATTAAAAATATGTGCAAACATAATATAAAAACAAGTAAGACAGCCAATCCATAGCATCAATTGATTTTAGTTCACAAACACAAAGAAGCATATGCAGGCAGGTTAAGGTAACTTTCGGCAGTGGTGCTTATATTATGAACTTACAGTCGGGAAATTAAGTGCACGCGAAATTTAAACCAAGTTATCTTCACTTAAATCAATAGTACGGTGAGTACGGATTTTATTTAACAAAGTACGGATTTTCTTTAGTCAAGTTTGATTTATCTAGTACGAATTTCTTACTTTTAGCCGATTGACTTAAGCGTAAATGGAGTTAGTCCAAAATGAAAACTAATTTTTCAATTTACGGAGCTTTATTTAAAAAGTAGAGTTTTATATTTTATTTTTATTTTATACACACTTAATTTTTATTATTTAAAAATTTTATTTTCTGTTCTTGCGTAGCTGGGATTTGAACCTGGGACTCTTCGAACTGCAACACCAGCGCCCTACCATCAAAACTACCGAGACACTGTGTTTTTCATATGTTAAAATATATTTAAAAAAAACAAGTTTTTTATGCTTAATTTAAAGTAGTTCCGAATAGACTTGATTTAGGAAAACCTAAGTACGAATCGCACTTAAAAATTTATAGGACGATTTTGGATAAATTCAAGTATAAAATTTCGAGGATTCTATGTTTTAAGCGACTTCCAAGGATTGTATGTTTTTAAGCGATTAATAGTAGACACTGCAAGAGCATAATTTATATTAACAATGATCACTTGAATGCTGCGACGGGTTTGATCTCAAAAAGTTTTAATTTAAAAGACTTTAAGATCGAGTTTTGTAAAATTATCATGACAAGCGGTTTAGTATATTTAATTTTTACAATAGTTTAAAGTGTTTTTAATCGATATGATGAATTTTCTTTTTGTAAAAAAAGTTTTTTTTTTAAGGGAAAACCTTTTCTAAAATGTGACGGGTGTGACATTTTTATCAAAACTTAAACAAAGAAAAGCTGAATATTCAGTATTTTTTCATATTTAGCTTTTGCGAAATAAATAAAAATTTAATATTAACAAATTTATTTATATTTCTAGAATTTTCTGTGTCTTTTATTTATCGCTTATTTCCCAAAGCAACGTCATAACTTAAGAAATACATATTTAGAGTTAAGAATGCAGAATTATTGGTTATGTTTTGCTTTATTTTGTGTAAATATTTCATCTCTTTCATGTTTCTACTTTTTGCGTTTAAAAGGAAAGCACAACACTGCTTGCCTCTTCTAGTAAATGTTAGAATATCAAAAACTTCAAACGCGTTTTTCTCAAAACAGCTTTTTTTTTAATTATAACGTTGTCCCGTTATACGGGTGATATAATTTAAAAATTTACACGATACTGTAGATATTTGATATTGACGCACAATATTTAGTTGAGTACACAAGCAATTTAATGAAATTAAATTAATGAAAAGTATTTATTAATTGGTAATATAACAGCAATAAGACAAAAATAACAAATTGTAAAATGCTCACATTTAGCGAATTAATTTTTCCATTTAAATTAACTTTTTGTTTAGAAAGAGGCCAGCGTGGCTTAGTTTTGATTTTCTTAATATTTATTTAAAAAACAGATTTATTTTTTTCTAAACTTAAGTAAGTTTAGTGAAAATATAATAAATCAGGCAAATCTTTAATTATTCCTGAAAATTTATTGTTCTATACCTACACCAGGGAACTCAAAAGAAAGCTTAGATTTGCCGACATTTAATTTCGAGCGCTTTTCTTATGTGAAATAAACCAGGTTCTTCACATACAATTGGGTCACTAGTGGGTAAGATTTTTATCTTCATGGACTAGTCCATACAGTTTATTTGCAGGGAAAGAGCGAAGGAATATAGTCAAATATTTTCAAAGCAATAATTGAGTTTAACAATTTTAATTCTTGCAATCTTTAATGACAATATTATGCATAGTTCCCCAAAATTTTTTTTCTTACCAGAGTCATTATGTTATTTAAATATGGTTAATGATTTTAAATTAAAAGCCATGTTTGCTTCTCTACCCCTTTAAAAAACTTTGCAGCCAATATTGTTAAACAATTAAATCAATAATCAACTGTAAAAAAAACATTTTTCTTCTAACGTTTAAAAGCTCTTTCGCTCATTAGCATTCATAAAATTAATTAAAATTCCTCCATGGAAAAGTAGACTTTTTTTTTGTCAAGAATTAACAATTAAATACAAATAATACCATTCAAATACAAATCGAAATCAAACGAGTAAAAATGCTATTTCGCACCATTTAGTCATGCGATTTTAAATGTACGAATGTTCTTCCTTAAAGCAGCTTGTATGTGCGTGAACACCCTTTAATTGTCAGGTAACGAGATGTTTTAATACAAGTCAGAGATGGGCTTATGAAATGTTTACAACAAGGAAAGGCAAAGATAGAGCCAGACAATAATGAAATTAGTTTTTTAGCCCAATTTTATGCGAATTGTTGGTGTCTCCTTTTTAAGAAGATATGCTTGCAATACTTAAACTATACAAAATACCAAAAAGTATAGCATGTATGTAGGCGCATTCAAGCTCGTCAATAAGCAGGTGTGTTGTGAGCCTAAGAAATAAAGGATTAATTTTAATAAAAGTGGATCTTTGAAACTAAACTAGTTAATTGTTGCATAGCTGCATATAATCTAAAGGTATTGGCAGAGTCAAGTAAAATATTCATACTAGTTTGTAATAAAATTTTGCTTCAAACATATATTTTTTATTAACAATCGCTTTGCCAGCCAAAAAAAGTTTGAAAGCCAACAACTGGAGGCATTACTTCGTAAAGATTTTTGCCAGACTGATATGAGTTTTCTCTCGGCTCATTAGCCCTAGAGGATGCGTTTTGTTAAATTCCGTGCCTAAAATTGAAAATTGACCGAAATACAACTCTAGGCATTGCGGGTAATGAAGGGTATATCCCCCAAAGGTTTCAAAGCTCAAGTCCTATTATATCAATCTTCAGATTTTCTCTTATCTTATCTTCTTAATCTTATCAGCACCCAGTACTCACAAAGCATACTGCCCACTGTCTTCCAAGCTTAATTAATAGGCAAATCAACTTAGAAATTTTCTGTAGGCATATAGAAAAACAGCACATAATGAAAACATGGAAAGGGTAGGCTCGCCTTTGTAAACAAATTATGCGCTATGGCGATCAGCTAAAAGTTTAAGAAGACCTCTTATCCCAAAACCAAACACTGCGTAATCTGAGAGATATGACGAGTAAAAATGCGATCCATTTGCAAATTATTTAAAAAAACGTGTTTAATCCTAATACATGTACATACTGGGATGATTGAATAACCGTTGTGTTTCCTACACGAACTCAATTTGAAGCTGTCGCAAAGGCTATTAATATTTGAACGCTTAAGAACTGCTTCGTTTGATAAAATCGGTAACAATATGCTTTAAGAACTGACTTGCACAACAAAAAAATTTTTCCTTCTATTTTTTGACCGGTCTTCATGCCATATTTTGGTGAAGGCTTGGCGAACTTCAATAAAAAGCGCGAAATTTTATATTATCTTCTATTGCTTTAAAAACTTCAATCTGTCGGGTTCTGCGATGGTACTTTGTTGTTATTTATATTTTATTTGTGGGTTGATAACATAGTTGTTTTCATATAAGATTGAGGATTGACCTCTAGGTACATCTTCCAAGCTTAGGAATCATCTATACTAAGGCAACTTTCCAAACTGCTGGGAATTATTTAAGTCCTAGCATGTGATTGAAAAAGAAGTCAATTATTTGCTTTAATGTGCACAGCAGCTCCAAGATCACTTTTTTGAATTTTAGAGTAAAGAAGATCTCTTATCCTAATAAATAACTTTTAAACAAAAAAGAAGGTTTCCCATACCTGATAAACTGATAAACACCATTAAACAGCAACCATTTATGTAAAAAATACAAGCTTTTGTGGTTTGTTTAACATTTAATAGAACTTTAAAAGAAAAAATCCATATTAATGTTTAATTTTAACAAAACGATTGATTGCTTTGAGACATATTAAGGCAAAATATATTGAAGAAAGAAAAATAGTGAGAGAGAGAAAATAAAATAGGGAGCAAACACTTTAATAAGGATTTGACAAATTTGTGTATTTGTTGTGCTTCTAAACTGGTTCTCCCATAGAATCATGCAGTCATACAATAACAACAACAATAGTGGCATAAAGATGTTTCATCATACAGCAAGGAAGAAAGACTGACTAAGAAACTAGCCAACCGACAATATGACTGTCTATCTCATTGGCCAAATAAAGCTCAACACATGGACAGGTAGTTTGACTGTGGGACTGGCTGTCTTAGAGGATGGATAGATCTTTGGCAATAAATACATAATGTAAAGCAAGTGCAACCAATTAAATCGTATGTCATTTATTAGTAATTTATAACCATAAGTAAAGCAAAAGTAGATGAAACAACATTACAAACCACAACTACTTAACTACTTACTATAAAATACCAGATTATATTACTTTTATCATCAAGCTCATGCAAGAGACACAAGCAGACGAATGGACAGACAAACAAATGCAGCATTTACTGTTTAACATTTTTTATATTTGACTTAACTAAACCATCCATCCGTCCATCTGCTCAACTGCTTGTAATTATTTTTATTAAGAAATCGTTTAATATTTATAAATTTTTTATTCTAAATTTTGTTGTTTTAATTAAACTGAAGTGTGCTGAATTTGATTTATCATCATTTGTCATACAATTTTATATATAAAATGTTAAAGAAACTAAACCAAAATTATTTTATCTCTCTTCCCACCACACAGTGTTAAATATAACTAAATTTATGGATTATTTTTTTTAAATAAATAAATAAAAAAAATTAAAATAAATGCCTCATAAACCTTTATTTATTTACTAAAACTGTCGTCTTTTTTTTTTGCAATTTTGTGATTTTTGTTTAGTGATTTTTAAGTTTAAAAAAAAACAGCAAAATATTAAGATTGATTTTTGAGATAAATTTTTATAAATCAAACACACACACACACACACTCTAAATTTAAACGCAGTTTTTTGTTTTTTCGCTTACCTTTTAAGGTAAGAAAACTATTGGTTTATGCCTTTTTTGAAACAGTCGTCAGCCAAATAGACAATATCAGCCAGATTGTAGTCAGTCAAACAAGCCGGGCTTTAATAAAACACCAAAGAGTTAGTAGTTGTGGGCCTTTAGAATGTACAAACTGAACTTGTACTCGCATATAATACAGTAGTTAAACGAAATATGTCAGTCAATAGACATTAGCGATGGCTTAGATTTTATTTATTTTTTTATACCCTTTACATAGTGATAGGGTATATATCACTTTGTCATTCCGTTTGTAATTTCTTTATTATTCATTTGCGACCCCATAAAGTATATATATTCTGGATCCTTATAGATAGGGAAGTTGAAATAGCCATGTCCGTCTGTCCGTCTGTCTGTCTGTCTGTCTGTCTGTCCGTCTGTCCGTCTGTTGAAATCAAGTTTCCGGAGTCAGATAAAAAGATACAGATCAGTAAATGGTGTCAAACGATTACAAATATCCCGCTAACAATCGCTATTTAAAATCAGCAAAATCGGTTCACTATTGACCGAGATATAAGCGAAAACCCAGAGTAACCCATTTTTTTTAGGACAAAATCGGTGTATATATCCCTATATATCTCAGCAAGTATAGTCACTCTTGCCACAAAACTTGGCACGGATACTCCTAAAGAAGGGACCTAAATATTGGAAAAATTTTTTCCAGATAGGACCAGGGGAAGGGGTATTTTTCCTACAATTGCACAAATGTGGTGAAATATTTTATGCGCTATATCTCGTAAACTATAAAAGCTATCGACTTAAAATGTTCTACAAAAAGTAATTGTTCGCAAAGATCTACACTATAGAGAAAAAATTTTTTGAGTGGGGGCAATAAAAGGGGTAGCTCCCATACAAATCGACAATTGTTATAAAATATTCGATACGCTATATCTCGGAAACTATAAAAGATATCAAAATGAAATCTTCTACAAAAAGTAATTAAGCAATAATGCCTACGCTTTAAAGAAAAAATTTTTTAAGTGGGGGCAAAAAAAGGGGTAGCTCCCATACAAATCGACAATTGTTATAAAATATTCGATACGCTATATCTCGGAAACTATAACAGATATCGACTTAAAATGTTCTACAAAAACTGATTGTACGCAAAGATCTACGCTTTAAAGAAAAAATTTTTTGAGTGGGGGCAAAAAAAGGGGTAGCTCCCATACAAATCGACAATTGTTATAAAATATTCGATACGCTATATCTCGGAAACTATCACAGCTATCGACATAAAATGTTCTACAAAAAGTAATTGTACGCAAAGATCTACACTTTAAAGAAAAATTTTTTTGAGTGGGGGCAAAAAAAAGGGTAGCTCCCATACAAATCGACAATTATTATAAAATATTCGATACGCTATATCTCGGAAACTATAACAGATATCGACTTAAAATGTTCTACAAAAAGTGATTGTACGCAAAGATCTACACTTTAAAGAAAAAATTTTTTGAGTGGGGGCAAAAAATGGGGTAGCTCCCATACAAATCGACAATTGTTATAAAATATTCGATACGCTATATCTCGGAAACTGTAACAGATATCGACTTAAAATGTTCTACAAAAAGTGATTGTACGCAAAGATCTACACTTCAAAGAAAAATTTTTTTGAGCGGGGGCAAAAAAAGGGGTAGCTCCCATACAAATCGACAATTATTATAAAATATTCGATACGCTATATCTCGGAAACTATAACAGATATCCACATCAAATGTTCTACAAAAAGTAATTGGAACACAAGGCCTACGCTTTAAAGAAAAAAAATTTTCGGGTGGGGGATGAAGAAGGGGCAGCTCCCATACAAATTAACAATTTTTATAAAATTTTCGTTACGCTTTTTCTGGAAAACTTTTACAGCTATCGACTTCGAATATTCTACAAAAAGTAATAATCAAATAATTTTTAAACATTTTGGAAAAAAAAGTTGGAGAAGAGCAGCGGGACTAGAACATTTAATAAGTTTTATTAACCTTTAAATATGGATAATGTCGAAAACTTTTAAAACTTTCGACCTGAAATCTTCTTCATCTATTTCTATTATTCATATGAACGTTAAAATTTTGTTATTTTTTCTATGGGCTTTAAAACTCGCACAAGGTTTTTTATTATATTATTTGCAGTACAAAATTACTCGGCTGGGTATATTTAAAGACCAATGTGAAGGGTATATAAGATTCGGCACAGCCGAATATAGCGCTCTTACTTGTTTTTTATTAATTTTTTTCTTGTCTGTATGCCTACCCCAATGCCAACATAATAAGGCAAAGCACACCACCACCAAAAAAAAACTTTAATTGAAATAATTTTACAAGTCAACACGAAAATTAATGTTTGCTGTGTGCTTTGGGAATAAGTATGAAAAGATTTAAAAGGCTAGAAAAAGGAGGTATTATAAATGATTTAGTAGTGCCAAATTTAATATGGGCAATTCCATTTTAAGAGGTGTGCCCATTTTACCTTAATTTTTAATTAAAATATAAAAAAACTTAAATTTGAAATTTAAACTAGCTTTGATTCCAAAAAACATGATTTCTTTTCTCAAATGGCCACCAAAAGGCTGTAAGGGGAGTGACTTTTGAAAATATTAGTTTTGAGAATATATTTTGTAAAACATTTTAGAGAGCCGGAAATTTCATTTCCATTTAGTTGAGTTGTACCATAACTTTTTGGGGTGCCTTCCTCTGACAAAGAGTATGTTAGTTATATAAGTTATGTGCTAATTTGGGCCATCGAAAAATAAACAGATTTTCGTTTTCAATTTGGTTTAGCTTTTTGTTGTATATTTATTTGCACCAAACTTCAAATAAATAAAATTTAATAAAAACAAAAACCATTTTACAAGCATCAACTTTTGTATATTAAGCTGCTCAATGTTGGTTTTGTTTCAAAGATTTCGGTCATCCATATAACTATGCGGCGGTGACGAACGTGCGTTAAACATTTAGCGCATATACGCTGCGAAAATGCATAAAAAACAAAACTCGTGACTCCATCATTACAATAATATACAAAAGTTCACAAAAAAAACATACTCAGATTAACAACAGCAACAATATTTTAAACGAGATCCTCTAAAGAACAACTAAAATGTTTCTTTATTTTAAATCTCGATGAATTAAGTTGCTTGTAGTGTTGTTGTTGATGTTGCCGTTGGTGGTGTTGATGTTGATGGTGTTGTTACTTATGGTAAGATGTCAATGTCTTATCAAGAAAAAATTGTAATACAAACTCTATTTGTATACAATGTTGTGTAGTTGTTTGCTCTTAAGACATTTAACATAATGCTGGTGCTGTCATCACCTTCATTGCCGTCGTCATCAGTAACAGCAACAACATCACTAGTAACACTTGGAATATCTAAAAAAACCACAAGACAACAATTTATCTGAAATTGTCTACAAAGGCGAAAAAAAAGTGGTGAAAACAAGTGTAAGTTCTACATTTGGGGTTTTATGACACTTTAAGCAGGCCAACAAGTATTCTTGTTGCCTTCTCTTGTTGGGTTTTGTGGCTTTTTTAAAATTTTTTTGTTAAAATGAAAACAATTTGTGTTGTTATAACTCTAGGCTTAGGTTCAATGCCTATTAAATTTTTATTTTTTGCAAATGAAGAGATTAATTTATTTTTCATTTTTAACTTTATTAGCGTTAGTTTTAGAAAGACAAATTTTATTGAAAATAAAATAAAAATATTTTTTTTTTTCATAAACTAACTCTAGTAAAGTTAAAAATAAAAAAAAAATAAAAATTTTTTCATTTGCAAATAACAAGAATTTAGTAGGGATCGAACTTGAGCCTAAAGTTGTTATAACAAAACAAATAGTTCAACTCTAAATAAATAAAAAAATGCGTTGAAGCAATTTCCTAAAGTTTTGACGACAAGTGTAATTTATCATTTTATTTAAGATCTATTTGAAATTGTTTTACTTTTAAAATATTTAAAAAGTGTTTTATTTTATAACTTGAAAGTAGATCTCCGGTAAATATTTTTAATTTAAAGAATTAAAGAAAACATACCGGGTCGTAAAGAGGTCGGCGCGAGGAAATTTCCATTAAAAAAATTTAGCTTGGACCCAATCTCCTTCCTTATAAAATTCGAAACAACCAACAGCTGTTGCGACCATACTGTTCTAATAGATCAGCAATCAAATCAATGAAATAGCCTGAGCTCTTGCGTATTTCGATTACTTCTGTCAAAAATATTGTTTTTAGCACTGCGATCTACGTTATGTATTAATTAGGGTGTTTATACTTGCTTTTGAACATTAACCGGTGATTACAGTTTTAATTAATATGATGTTCGTTTGATTTGAAATATATTATGTGTTTACAAAGCAGTTTACATAAATCTTAAAGCTTGTTTCATTACAAGTAAACGACTCTTCTAAAGCAGAGGCAGACTACGCAGAGAATTGTTGAAAGTCACTCGTTTTTTAAATCTATTTAACAAATATTAAAATGATTAACTTGTACGATGCCAACGTCTTTATAATGATTTTTTTTTTTATTTATTTCTTATTTTTTAATTTGTTTACATGTTTACAATTTCGTTTAGTTTTAACTTTTGATTTCTTAAGTTATTAGTTTTTAAAATGACAAATACTAATGAATAATATGTTTTGCTGCGTCACTTTTCGAATCACAATGAAACACAATTAAATTAGGGGTTAAGAGGTTGTGGACCATAAAACTACATAAAAATAGTCTTACAACATTGTTATCAAATGGCAAAAACTTACCACACCGCATACATGGTAGAGGTATAATTATTTGCGTGGATGTCTATAATGCCCAAAAAAAATTGTCTACCAAACTCTTTTAATTTTACCAATCGACTTAGAGCTTTCTAAGTTATTCAGATTTTAAAATTATTCAACGGAACAGAAAACTTATTGCCCAACTGATGGTAGTTAATTAACAAACACTGCTGAACATGCTTTTTTCACATACCGTTAGACTAGGTTAGGAAGGGTTACGTCAATACCCGGAGACTTTCTAGGTACATTGTACATCCCTTCAAGCAAAAACTTAGAAAAAGGAAAACTAAGACATTAAGAAAAAAAGGAAAAGTGGTAGTAAGACGTTACCAGAAGGAAAAATACAAAAAAAAAAAAAATTAAAGTACCCGTGCAAGAACTCTCCATCTCTCTCCATTAGCTAACTCCGATTATGAGCGCAATGGTGTTTTGCAGTTTACTCTGCGAAACATCGCCTAGTTATTTGTGAAGTCTTTCACCCAAACACTTGAACCTAAGGTGGCATAACAAAAAGTAGTTTTGGAAGCTCAAGCCTTGTTGGATCTATTCTCGGACAACTCGCCTACAATAATAGCTTTTAATCAACATTACCAAATTGAAACTAATGATTTTTTTAATCTAATAGAGTAAATAGGTTAAAATGTAAAAAAAATATATCAGCACCCACTGCTCGGAAAACCCACTACCCGTACAAACTACGGAAGACATGGATAATTGTATTAATAGCCTAAACAAACAGATTGAAAAAGCCGTTGAACATGCTTTTCTTCCTGCCACCAGACTAAATACAACATAATATTTTCAGCCGATGTACAAAAGTTTTTACCGAAAAAAATAGTCCAAACTAAAACTAAGCTAAAAGAACGTAGAAACCAATTGAAAAACTTGCTGGATGTGTAAGCAATGGCATCTCCTGGAAGGTCAATAGCGATCAGCAAAATGCCTTAGAATGACCGTTACCTCAAAACCAGCCCCGTATAATCTGAGAAGATCCTTGACAAGAAATGATGATGAAAAATTTAAAGAACGTGTACACTCCCAATACATGCACTGACGTTAGTGAATTACCTCCCGTTGTTGCTAGACGTCCTATGGAAATACCTTTTTAACTTAACGTTATAATACGTGCTTGAATATTTCCCGCCAGTATGGAAAGTTGCCTTGGTAAAGATGATTCCTAATCCTGGAAAAGATCTCTGGAAGTCTTACAGACCTATAAGTCTGCTACCTACTTTGTCGAAATTGTTGTAGAAACTGCATAAAAACATGCTGTCTCTGACCTTTGTTGACAATAGCTGTATTCCAAATCGCCAATTTGGCTTTAAAATTCAACATAATAGAGGAAAATGACTACTGCTCCGCATTTTTAATTTAAATATTTTAGGCTTTCGATTAAGCATGGCATTAAGGCCTGTTAAACAAACTAAATCTGAACTTGCCAGTTAATCTTCTTCTTAAGGTTCAATTATATGTGATATAACTAGGGTTGTTCACCGTTCTCTTTTTTCCGGACACTGTCCTCTTTTTTGGGCATCTGGCTTAGAAAAAAATCGGATTCCGGAAAAGCCCTACATTTTTAAACAAACGATAATTTAGTTATTTCTATTAAAAAGGGAAAGTCCGAGTTTTTTGCGTTGACTGTTCTCTTTTTTTGAATTTGGAAAACCAAACTAATGGGCAACAGTGTATTTGATTACTTGGAGTTACCACTACGCCATAACAATAACCATAAAAACCAATTGAGTATTAGTTTTTATGGCAACGGTTATGGTTAAGGCGTTATGGTAAGTCACGTATAATTTAACCTTAACCCTTTGGAGAAGCAGATGATCGCGCGACAATTTTTGATAAACGAAGAAAACTCCCTATGTTGCCCTTAACCAATAGGGACAGGCATACATCAAGAGAGTATTCTGGAGCCAATTTAATACTTGCTTTACACAGCAGACATGCCAGCCAACGGGCTTACACACACATCGACATTTCTTGATGATACCGCTTTTCTCCGTATTTACAAGTGCTCAAATGGGTCTCGAACAAACTGCAACATCACGTAATCCAAGTATAAAAATGGGAAAAGCTGTGGGTTATTAAAATAGATGAACAAAAATGCACCCACCTTACTTTTAATGTATGCAAATGGAACATGCTCTCTTATATTAATAAACAAAAATATGGTGCCTCAACGATATGAGACGAAATATTTTGTCATTCATCTGGACCGTCTTCTCACATGGAAGTTCCATATAGATGCGAAGTTGACACAAATAAAACGCAAAACTGCGTAAAACCTTGGCTAATTGAAAGAAACCCTATGCTACATCTTGATTTAAAGCTTCTGCTCTACAATTCGATTTTGAAACCATATTGATGCCTTTGTATTTGTTTATGCCTTCACCTTCAACAAGAAGAAAAATCAGCATCGTCAAAACAAGCAGCAACATTCACAAGAATCTACAAGTTCCATTTGTTAAATATGATATCATAAACTATGTGGACAAGTATATAAATAAACTTGAAACACATTCAAATCCGCTTTCTTTGTATATCTTATGCATTCAATAGAAGAGGCAGAATACAGCTTCCCTTAGATGAAACCCTTAAAACAGTCTTATATTTTAATCTGGCACTGACTGGACAAATTTTTTTTATTTAGCTTTAAGATTTGAATACTTATTATTAGATCAACAAGGGCGAAGATTTAATAAAAAAATATGAAAAAGAACCTAAATCCGTCATTTGCTTAGACCCATTCTTCCTAAGTCCATGAACAACCTAGTGCCTGCTGAGTTAAGCACCGGTCTTCTAAGTACTTCCATAGGCTCATATCCATAGACTCATACTTTTGCGGAACACTATATTGAATAATTTGTCTGAGGAGTCGTATCTATAACTTCTATATATGTATGTACCTCCAGCATATTTATCCCTTAAAATCCTCCCTATTTAATATGAAAATTTGTCTTTAACCGTCTGATGCAAATATTTATAGCAAAACTAACATTCATTTCGATTAAATTTAAAAGCTCCAATTCAAATATTTTATGAATTCGGCCCTAGTAAAAGGTAATAAAAAATATCTAAAAACAATTAAAACGTGTCGTTCTATCACTAAATGGCTTGATTGCTTTACTTGCCCTACATTTTTTAACTCTAAGACTTGACGTAATTGAATACGGCCTTCTATGTGGGTTTTTTTTAAATACTTAAGGCGATAAACTAAATTCGTCGCCAATAAATTTTAGTATTTCTATAACAAGTAATCTAATCAAACACCCCCTAGTATTTGAAAGTTAAAAAAAAATATAACAACATATTTTGTTTACTGATAACATTTGACAATACAAGAACAATTCTTTAAATAAGTTCTTAAAAAATGTGATTAAGTTTTTAAAAATTAAAAAAATTTAGTTTTCTCTTCTAATAACTAATTTTATTTAATCTTTCAAGTACTTAGTTTCATTGCTACACTTTTTTTGCGGTTGCAGTTACCGTTTTAGGTTAGGTAAGTTAGGTTAGGTTAGGTTAGGTTAGGTTAGGTTAGGTTAGGTTAGGTTAGGTTAGGTTAGGTTAGGTTAGGTTAGGTTAGGTTAGGTTAGGTTAGGTTAGGTTAGGTTAGGTTAGGTTAGGTTAGGTCAGGTTAGGTTAGGTTAGGTTAGGTTAGGTTAGGTTAGGTTAGGTTAGGTTAGGTTAGGTTAGGTTAGGTTAGGTTAGGTTAGGTTAGGTTAGGGAGAACAGGCAGCCGTTGAAGGAAAGGATACAGCTCACTTGCGTCCGCTTAACTCGGTCCTGGAGAGGCAAATAGAATATGTTGAGATGAAAGGAAAGAAGAAATTTAGGGGAGGATAAGAAAGAAAGAACAGAAAAATGAAACAGACTTACCAGGGTCTCTGGTGGAAATCGAACCCACAACCCCCAGCTGGTAGACTCGTGCACTTACCACTGACCTACCGGGGCACCCAGTTACCGTTTTAACTACTCGTTCGTTTTTAAAATATAACTTAAACGTTATTGCTGACATTTTTAGCCTTTGTTGGCTTTAATTATTGTCTAGAGTAAAAATTAAAGGCATTATTTCCTTAAACGCAACACTAGAAACAAAAAAGCCTGTTGGAATAATAAAATGAATTTTATTGATAAACGTTGCGTTTTACAAAATATGGGCAAATGTGTTTGAAATAGATTTTACTTTTATTGAATTTTTTAAAATTTACTGTTAAGTTTATTAAAAATACAAAGTTAAAGAAACTATATTTTTTTTAATGATCGACCACCCACCGACACCACTGATTAGATTTGCTCCACGAGCAACAACAAACATTATTTTTTTGCTTTATTGGCATTTGTTCTACTTTGATTAAATTCGTTTTGGTCCCCTTAAATTTTGAAAGTGTTTTTTTTTTGTAAAATTATCAGTAATTATTTTAAATACAATATACTTTCCTAATATTTTTATTGACGTCACAATTTAAAACAGTTTTGAATAAGTTGAAATAAAATTAACAATTAGTTAATGGCAAAAAGAATACAGAAACAAAGGACCGTTACACAGAAAAAATACAAAGTTGATTTCAATTAAGTATGTGATTTGTAATCCCAAATGAATTTTTATTGATTCTCATCCTGCAAAATAAATTGATAGTATCAATTAAAAAAAATTAATTGAAATGCAAAAAAATCATTTATAAAATTTTTGTTTGATTTAGTTAAATGTATTAGTTGAATTGTAATTAAATAGTAATTTTTTGTTTTTATTACAAATTTCTAAATTGAAATAAACTTTGTATTTTTTCGGTGTATATTGTCGAAATAAGAACTTCTTAAACATTATTTTTAAAGACAAGGCAGACAAAGTGAAAAACTTAGGAGCTTTTTGCAAAAAAAATTGTTAAATGGAATATTTCTACACTCAAAAAATTATTTATATAAAATCAACTGAAAATCTATTTAAAACAACTGGATATTCATTTAAAAACCCCTTCAGCAACCATATGTGGGATTTCATATCAAGTTACCCAACTTTTTTTTTCGATTGGAAAGAAATTTTGACCAAAGTAAGTACTTGCAGAGAGTAGCATAGACACAATTTTTTAACACGATCGGTCAAAAACTCTCTGAACTAGAGGGGTTTGAAATTTGACGTTTTCGGCAAATAGGTGTTTTTTCTCATACATGTAGTTTGTTACCTTTTGCTTTTAACAAATTGGTCCCAAATACTTTCGATAGCTTTTTCTTCAATCTTCCAGAATAAATATTTTTAAAATTTAAAAAATTTTTTTTTTATTTTTTTTTATAAAATAATTAGAAAAAAATTTTTTTTCCCAAATATGCCCAATTTTTTTTTTTTTTTTTGCTCAAAAGAAAGCTTAGGTGTTTTGCTTGAAGATCTTGGAGGTCGCTTAGTGGGATGCGAGTGGGATATCTATAAAAATAAATGTTTTGTAACTCAAGGCAGAGGTTTTCCAATTTTCGCGTATATTCTGTTTTGATTTTTTTTGCTATTTATGTAAAATTTTCTCTTAAGCTAAAAAAAAAATTATTTTATGCTAAGAAACAAAATAATTTAACCTTTCCGACAATATGGAAGTACCAAATAAAGTCTCATACACGCGACTCTGTATTACCAACAAAATGGTAGGCCTCTGGAATAAAATCACTTTTATATGGCAATGTCAGAACACGTTTTGTAAATATTTTCAATGAATACCGTCGGAAAGGTTAAATTATTTTGTTTCCTAGCATAAAATAATTTTTTTTTTTGCTTAAGAGATAATTTTACACATAAATAGGAAAAAAAATTAAAATAGAATATACGCAAAATTTGGGAAACCTCTGCCTTGAGTTACAAAACATTTATTTTTATAGATATCCCACTCGCATCCCACTAAGCGACCTCCAAGATCTTCAAGCAAAACACCTAAGCTTTCTTTTGAGCAAAAAAAAAAAAAAAAATTGGGCATATTTGGGAAAAAAAATTTTTTTCTAATTATTTTATAAAAAAAAATAAAAAAAAAATTTTTTAAATTTTAAAAATATTTATTCTGGAAGATTGAAGAAAAAGCTATCGAAAGTATTTGGGACCAATTTGTTAAAAGCAAAAGGTAACAAACTACATGTATGAGAAAAAACACCTATTTGCCGAAAACGTCAAATTTTTAACCCCTCTAGCTCAGAGAGTTCTTGACCGATCGTGTTGAAAAATTGTGTCTATGCTACTCTCTGCAAGAACTTACTTTGGTACAAATTTCTTTCCAATCGAAAGACATCGGTTTTAAAAGTTGGGTCACTTGACATGAAATCCCCCATAGTTATTAAAATTAACAAAATATCTCCATTCAAATTCAGACATTAAGACATTTACTTATTTAATTAAAAAAAATCCCAGTTTTTCAGTTTTTACAATTTAGATAACCGATAACATTTTATTGATTGATTCAATCATGTTGCTTATTCAAACCATTTTAAAGTTGTTTTGTGTGTTCATATCCATTCAAAAAAATAACTGACAAAATTACATTAAACGGAAAATCAATATTTTTGTTTAGTTGAAGCTTTGAATAACCCTCCAAACCAGTTAAAAAATATCATATTAAAAACAAATTTACGGAATAACTCCTAAATAACTTACAGTCAGTTATTGTAATAATTTTTTAAGTGTACGAGGACTATATGACAACTTGTATCGGCTGTAGCAAAAGTAAATGCATATATGTATGTCAATGTGTAAATGGCATATTTGTTTTCCTGTGTGCATGCAAAATAATGTTGTCTAAGGTTTGTTAAAAAAATGTATTAAAAATTATATTAAAACTATATAAAATAAATTAAACTTTACTTTTCTTTTTCTTTGAATATTTTAAAAACCTTTGGTAATTTGTAATCTTTAATGATTTATATATAGTTTTACTAAAAGTTTTTATAATTTATTGCTTGCTATTGTTTAATAAAACTTGCATTTGTATTTTATAAAAATGTTAGACGCTTTTCACAGTTAGACATTAGTTTTATAAATTAATATGTATAAAAAAATATAAAAGAATTAATAAGTTTTCTTAACGTTTTAAGTAGCAAATAAATTAATATCTCTTTGTATGTAAAAAAACAATCACTTTGTTTCCAAGAAAATAATCTGGTTTTATTTTTTTGATTTCGGTATTTTTTGTTTTTAACTATTTGATGTTTATTTGATATTTTTATTAAAAATACCGAACAAACATGTCATTTACATATGAATATCCACACAAACATATATGTACATATATCGTTTAAGTTTTCTTTAAAGTTATTCGTGAAGAATTAAAAAAAAACGTGTGACTTTCAAGTCAACACTTTTGTGTAAGACTCACTCGCAAAAAATGTGTATACACTTGTATGTACATATGTATGCATATATGTATGTATGTATGTATGTATGTATGTATGTATGTATGTATGTATGTATGTATGTATGTATGTATGTATGTATGTATGTATGTATGTATGTATGTATGTATGTATGTATGTATGTATGTATGTATGTATGTATGTATGTATGTATGTATGTATGTATGTATGTATGTATGTATGTATGTATGTATGTATGTATGTATGTATGTATGTATGTATGTATGTATGTATGTATGTATGTATGTATGTATGTATGTATGTATGTATGTATGTATGTATGTATGTATGTATGTATGTATGTATGTATCTATGTATGTATGTATGTATGTATGTATGTACATACGTATGTACGTACGTATGTATGTATATATGTATGTATGTATGTATGTATGTATGTATGTATGTACATATGTATGTATGTATGTATGTATGTATGTATGTATGTATGTATGTATGTATGTATGTATGTATGTATGTATGTATGTATGTATGTATGTATGTATGTATGTATGTATGTATGTATGCATGTATGTATGTATGTATGTATGTATGTATGTATGTATGTATGTATGTATGTATGTATGTATGTATGTATGTATGTATGTATGTATGTATGTATGTATGTATGTATGGATGTATGTATGTATGTATGTATGTATGTATGTATGTATGTATGTATGTATGTATGTATGTATGTATGTACATATGTATGTATGTATGTATGTATGTATGTATGTATGTATGTATGTATGTATGTATGTATGTATGTACATATGAGCCGTTTATGTTGAAAGTGGCATAAGTCACTTCATTTTTAAAGTCGAGATTTTTAAAGAAAATACCATTAAATAGTATGTATTTAGTGTTGCCATTAACTCGATTTGTTTTAAAAAGTGACTTATGCCATTTTAAAAATAAGCGGATCATATGTATGAATGCCTTTTTTTATATGTTTGTATATGTAAGTATAGTTTTATTAACAGATATCTTTTTAATTTATGAGCTTCATTGTTAACATCATTTTTCGAACATCTCTTTTCTTATAGTTTATTTCAAACGGTATTTCTTATGATAATCTAAATTAATTTTTTTTCTAAAGTTGTCAATGTTTTTGTTATTTAAAAAATTAAAAAAAATAGTTTTTTAATGATATATATGTACATTAAGATAGATTTTTTGTTTTGTGGGTTGAATTCTTTTGTGGGAAATTATAATTATTAAATGAAAAGTATTTAGTGCACCCGTCATTAGGTTCTAAGTTTCTTATGATTAGACTTTAAAAATCATCTCTTTTATTTAAAACTCAAGCATTTACAATTTTTGATAAAAAATATACCCAATTGTTAAAAACTCTTCAAAATACTGATCACTCACAACCACCTTCTTAACTGATTTATATGCGAACAGATATTGGCATCAAGATGTCATTACTCATACATAACATTGGTTATGAAAACATTTTTAAAGGCTTCCGCAAAGCCCTAGGTGGAAATCATATTAAGGCTTATGGAAAGCTTTCATTTCAATGCCAACATATTTTGTATTAAAGGACGTATGCTATGTAAACAACCAGACTATAATTTGTCATGGGCTTCATACAAGACCCATTCTAAAAAGTAATGTTAGGTTAGGTTGAACTGGCTAGTATCGAAAGAAGGCAACAGAGACTCTTTGGGTCTCAAGTGTATAAGAAAAAGCAAATAATTTTTTTAATTCTAACTCAATTAATTTGAATGATTGGACACATCGCTGAAAGCACCTGTAATATCAAGGAAAACGCCCCTTCCGTATTCACCCTTTTGAAAAAAATTCTAAATCTGTGAGATGAATGCCTGTTGCCATAGAGCTGTCCAGAGGTCATATTTTCTTTAATGTTTAAGTCAATAGTATTTTTTAAAGTTTTAAAAATGAAAGACGAGAGACTGATGATTCTATAATCTTTCAGATATAAATGATTAGATTTGCCTGATTTCAGCTGAAATACAACACTAAGAGTCCTTTAGTATACCGGCACGTAGTTCAGTTTTAAACGATCTCCAGGGAAAATCCTGACTAGAACGGGTGGTTAAAACGAGTCAATTACCATCCATTACGTACGTAAAACCAAAACTAAAATATGGCCCGAACTTTGCTTCTAACTTGTGTAAAATTATATTTATATTTCTTAACTTTTATATGATTTTTCCAATAAAACATATTTGGCTCAAACCTTAACCACATTTTATTGCCGTTATCTTTAAAAACAATTTTAGTATTTATTTTTACATATTTTATTTCCTTTCCACTCCTAGGTATGCGGTTCATGGGGCCGTAAAAAAATTTAAAATATTTTCTAATAATGATTTTTGTGGGACATATTTTTCAACGATTTTCTCAACTAAATACTTAAGTAATAAGTTAAGCAATAAAATGCTTTTAAAAAAGCACTTGTCTCTTATATTTTTAATGGGATTTTTAGTTGGTTTCTTTAAAGGCTTGTTGTTGTTGTTGTTGTGGTTTATGCTGTAAAATATCTTTCCACTTCAGATCGATTGTTAGATTTAACACCCTTTAACCATTCACAAATAGCTAAAGTATCACCATCTTTGTTTCAAGTCTGTGCTGGTTTGTATGCTTTGGTTAAATATAATGACGATGACCATAACGATTGTCTGTAATTTTTATGTTGTTTATTTTCAATATTTAAATACATATTTATTTTGACTTTAGCTTGACAAACAAAATCATCAAAAAAAAAAAAACCAAAGAATTTTTAAGTTTTATTTTACAGCGATTTTGAACAAAAAAATGCAGATTTTATTTTAATGTCAACATTTTTGTTTTAGTATAATTGAATATTATTTATTTAGTTATTTATTTATTTATTTGTGTTTGAGTAGTTGAACCAATGTAATATGCTGAGGGCCATTATTATGACTCGCTAATAAGGTGAGTTTTAGCTAGGGGTAACTTTAACTAAACAATAAAATGATCTTCAACAACATTTTTTTAAACTAAATAAATTTTTTTTTTCAAATATGGCAATATGAGGGCAAGCAGCAATTACTAATGACACGTAAATACTAAACTATTCCTGTGTTTGAGGCTAGAGGTAAGATCAGCTTACAAGAAGCCCTAAAATGCTAACAATCTCTCTCCTAAGATTCCACATTAAGTTATCGGCAATCATAACACAAAATAACAAAATAAAACTTTTTTGTTGCATAAAGTTTTTTACGATTGTTTTACTAATTTGGGTGCGCTGATTCCAAATCTACGCTCAGATTTTTTGTAGCAGCTCTAGTTAGTGAGATACAGGTACCGTCTTAAATTTACATAAGTAGTCGATAGTTTCTATTAACTTAACTAGTTCCTTTATAAATTTCAGTATGTCTTCCTCAAGAAGGGCTTGTTTAAATAATCCTGATTGTTTTTGTGTTATTTGTGGAGAATATATGTTCCAACAATTTCGTTTAAATGTGTCGGGCTTTGTGAAAAAGGCATACTTGGATTACTTTGGGTTTCCGTTGCCATCAAATGCTAACCTTGGATACCAAGTTTTTGTTGAATGTTTGCGACTGTGGGCAAACAAAATAAGACCCACTTTAAAGTACAAAGCTCATATGATTTGGCGTGAACCATCGAACCATCATGACGACTGTTTTATTTGCGTAACGAAAATCATAGAAATCAACCATAAAAATAGCTTTAAGTGGATATATCCAAACTTAAAATCTGCCACAAGAGCAGTCTTGAGTATAAGTGACACATCAACACCACAGCACCCATGTACATCTTCGCAAAATTCAGACCAGTGCAGCGGACAAATCCGAAACGACGACAGTGATAGCGACAGTGATTTTGATTGCTACCATAGTCCCCGACCACTAAATAAAGATTACCTAAATGACTGGAACAAGGACTTTGGACTTTCTATAACGGCATCAGAAACTTAAGCTTCCCGATTGAAATTAAAAAATTTGTTCACCAGCGGAACGAAGATATCGTACTACCGTAACAGGGAAAAGGACTTACTTCCTTTCATTACTCAAAAAGATAATTTTGTGTTTTGTTCTAATATTCCGAGCCTCATTAATGCAATGGGAATAAAAGAGTATAATCTAGATCAGTGGCGGTTGCTTATTGAGTCATCAAATCGAAATTTGAAATGTGTACTTTTACTTAATGGTAGCAAACTTGGTTCCTTAGCTTTTGTTCATTCTACAAAGATCAAAGCGGAATATCCTTTAATATATTTAGTTCTCGACAAAATTAAATACATGGAACATAACTGGGTTGTAGATTTGAAAACGGAAAATTTTTTTTTGGGCCAACAAAGTGACTACACAAAATATCCCTGTTTCCTATGCTTATGGGACAGCCGGGTTAAAGCTGAGCACTGGACAAAACGAGACTAGCCTTCTAGCGAGGCTTTGATTCCCGGCAAGCAAAATGTAATTAATGTTTCCCTAGTATCGGGAGACCGAATTATATTGCCTCCTTTGCATATAAAACTGGGGTTAATAAAACAGTTCGTAAAAGCCCTTAACAATGATGGCAAATGTTTCAAATACATTGTAAAAGTGTTTCCAAAATTAAGAAGTGAGAAAATCAAAAGTGATATTTTCGATGGCCCACAAAACAGGAAGTTGATAGATGATAAAAGTTTTATCAACCTAATGACAGCTGTCGAGAAATGTGCATGGAAGGAGTTTGTTTGAGCAGTGAGGAATTTTTTGGGCAATAGGAAATGTGATGGCTACATTCAGTACGTTGAACAGTTTCAGCGGATTGTATAAAACATGAGTATTAAGCTTCACTACCTTCACAGCCATTTTGACTATTTTCCTGAAAATCTGGGTGACTTAAGTGAGGAACAAGGAGAGCGATTTAACCAGGATATTTGAACTATTGAGCAGAGGTATCAGGTATCAGAGGCACTGGAATGAACATATGATTGCTTATTATTGTTGGAGCATTCAAAGTAGTACTCATATAACGTCTTTCTCTAGAAGATCCAAAAAAAGGAAATTTTATTCAGAATAAATAAAGTTAATAAATATTTTTAAATTAAAATTTTGTGCATTTTCAATGAAAAATTCTAGCACTTCATAACTCCAAAACTAGAGCTGCTACATGAAAACAGCATATATTTTTGAATTTAGCGTGGAAAAACTATTCAGATTCATGTAAAAGATATCATGCAACAGACATACTGTTTTCCAGTGAAACAAGATCAGGAAAGCTTTTGACGTTACATTACGTTATTCACTGCCAATGACAGTAGTTGAATATAATAAAAAAAAATATTTTATATTATTTAACTAAGAGTTACTTAAGCTATATTTATTAACATTTAATTGTCTAAACTAAAATAAGTTAATTTAAATAAAAACTCTTCCATTTTTTTGTTAAACTTCCCAAGCCACCTCATAAAAATCTTATTTCATAGTCGCCTTAAAATCAGAAAAAACATTTAAAAGTAGTAGAAGACATTTTCCTTTTGAATATTCTATGAATCCTTTTTTATATTATAGACCATGTTGACAGTTTTATACATCTTTATGTTCAATGAAAATAAAATCAATTTGAATTGAAATGAAATAAAGAAGCAAAAATTAAAAGGCAAAACACTTAACGGCAGTCATCGTTTTGCTCTTTGCCTTTCTTTCCCCCTTAAAATAAAAATAAACATTTTTGTTTTGCTTTTTTGTCTTTCCTGGTTGCCATTCTATTAACTAAATACTGCGGCTTAAATCTAATGTATGTAGTTGAGTTTGCTTTTTTATTGCTGCAGATTCTGTGTTGGTCTCTTAACATTTCAAAAGGAATTCTTAAGGTCATTTTGTTGTTACGATAAACGCCTTCTCCTGTTTTTATGTTGCCAAACATGGGACAAAATTAAGATGAGAAAATATCGAATCCATTGAATATTTTCATTTTTATTTTTTTATTTATGGATGTTTTTTTTTATTTGAGCTCTTAAACGTTTAATACTAATAGTTTCTTTTAAAGGTTAAAAAAATAATAATTTCCCATGCTCTTAAATAAAGGCAACAAATTATTTTATTTTATTATTGTTAAAGCTTTAGATAATAAAAAAAATAATGCTGTGATAAAATATGTGTATTTGTTAGCAATTCCCGCTAAGTTTTTGATTAGAGTAAATATCAAATAGAAATTACACATTTAATTGATTTATTCTTAAAAAATTATTTTTAAAATTATGGTTATAAGACAGTTATTAAGCAGCTGAATTAAAAATATTATTAGGCAGCCACTACAATAGAAAAATTGTGTATTCGGAATAAAAAATACACATTAATATTGCTGAATGTAAAATTTAAGCAAATGTAGGGTGACCATTTATATTGATTTCATTAGTACATGTACTAATTTGGTGTACTGATTCAAAATTTTTGTACTAAAATGTACTGATTTTTTAAAAAATGTTGATTGTACTGATTTTTAAGATAAATTAAAATTTTAAGTTTTTTTCCTCAAAAAGTTTGCTAAATTATAGCCAAACTAGATAGTAGCTGTTTGAATATAAGCAAAAATTTTACTAAAATTGTTTTAATCTTTCAAATCTTGTTTTGGGTCAATCGACAGCTTTCTAAAATTAAATAAACTTTTTTTGAGAATTTATTAGCTGAATCAAGTATTTTCTTCACAAAAATACATAGACACCTAGATGAACGGAAAGGCTTTATTCGACTCGGAAAGTGATTTTAACTCGAACGCTGTAATTAACGAAAGTTCTTGGACCATAAAAATTAAAAAGCGTAGTGATTTTGAACCAGAAATAAATGGTCACCCTATGCAAATAAGTAACAGTTAAATATGTGTGGAAAGAATAAAAGCTGCAATGTAGCAATTCAGCAAAACTTTATTAAGAAGGCTGCTATGCTGCTATTCAGCTAAGCTGAATTATTGCTAAATAGACCAGTTACATAAAAAAATTATTTATGTTAATTTTTGATTAGCTCATTTTGTAGCTTAATTTATTCAGCATACAAAAATGCAATGAAATAAACATTTAAAGGCGCCTTATGAAACTAATGATTTAATGATTTAAAGCAAACGGAACGCAAAATAATGATATTTATTAATAGCTTTATTTTAAGTAATATCCTTGTCTTTTAGCATAGCTGAATTTTGAAAGCTATTTATTCAGCTTAGCTGAATTTATTTAATCTTTCATCGCTACAATGTCATTTTATTGAAAATGTATAGAATTTGTTGCAGGATAAGTTTTTCTATATGTATTTCATTGGTTCTTACACCAAATCTTCACTAGACTTCAACCAAATTCTTCAGAAAATCAAAACAGCGAATATTGGTTTGTTGGATTCTTAAAAAAGTCGAACGCTTTGGTTTGCTTATACGAGTAGTAATTCTCAATTTGTTTATTGAGGTTATTATATAAAGGCAGAGAATATTCATAAGGTTTTTTTAAAATTTGGTTGAGGTCACCTTATGATTTGGTGTAAGCATCAATGGAATGCATATAGACAAACTTAGCCTACAACAAACCCTATAAATATACAAAAAAAAATTGAGATAAAATCCTAAAACATATTTTAAAAGTGATATTAAAAATTTTTGTAACCATGTATTAAATACCACTTTTTTATTACACTCTTTACATAATGATAAGGGTATACATACATATATTATTTTGTTATTCCATTTGTTATTTTTACAATATTCACGACCGCATAAAGTATATATATATTCTAGATCCTTGTAGATTGGAGAGCCCATATAACCATGTCCGTCTGCGTGCCTGTTGAAATTCAGTTTTCGAAGCCGAATAAAGTCGCACATAAAGCGTTTTGACATCAATAAGTTAAAAAAATATCCCTAAAAGAGCGCTATTTTTACTTGGGAAAATCGGTTTGCTACCGACTGACCCATTTTTAGGTCGAAATCTATGCATATATCCCAGATTTTAAAGGATATTTTAAAGAAGGCGACCTCAATTAAGGGATTTTGTTTGGATAGGACCAGGGGAAGCTGTATCCCCTTAACAATTGTGAAATATTTCATGAGCTTAATCTGAGAAACAATTACAATACGTGCATTATAGAAAGAAATTGGTTGGATAGGAGCAGGGGTAGCGACAGCCCCTATATAAATGTAGAATTTCTATCAACCTTTTGATACGTTATGTTTTGAAAACTATAAGGGCTATCGAATTTACCAATGCCTAATTTTGGTTAACATATTAGTTGGATAGAAGTAGAGGAAGTAGTTGCCCCCATACAAACAAAGAAATTTTATCAAATTTTTTATACGCTTTAACTCAGAAACCATAACAGCTATTGACTTTAAAAGTCCTTCAAGAAGTAATTTTACCGGAATGAATACATCTTGAAAACAAGGTGTTGCATAAGTGCAGGGCAAAGGAAACCCCCATTCAAATGAGCAAGGCTGTTTTCTTAAACGCAGTATGCATCACGAAATTTCAAATTCTTTCTGTCAGCAAAGCTGAAAGTTTGAATAACTTCTTCTGCTCTCAAATGAGTGTTTAAAGCCATGTTAATGTTTGGAAACACAGAAAATTGTTAAAACTGTAAGTTGTATGAAATGGAAGAAGTTTAAATTTCGTGATGCATACTGCGTTAAGGAAAACAGCCCAATTTTTATTCAAATTTTAATACGAAAGGTGTCTAAAACTGTTTAAACTCTCGACGCTAAATCTTAATAATGGTATTTCTATTAAACATAGTTTAAAAAACTAGAAAAGCTTTCGACTTTAAGCCCTGTACAAAGTATTTTTATTATAATATTTGCGGTTCGAGAACAACTTTTTAAATTTCCCTTGTAATTTCCTGCTTATTTGTGGGACAATCCATTTAATGATAAGGATTATTAACCTGTTGTTAATTAATTGTTACATTGGTCTTAACAATAATAATTTTTTAAATAATTACAACCATTTTAATTCTTATAATGTTTGAATGTACACGTTACAATGACATGTCATTGATAGTTTTTAAGAAAAAAATATACAAAAGAAATCTTTGTATGTTGCGTGTAAGTTTTATGGTTTTTGAGAATTTCGTTTTATTAAGAAAATCTCCTGCATCATATCATATTTATGTTGGTTCTTGTAGTTTTTTTTTATTATTAAAATTTAGAGTTTTGATTTGAGGTTTTTCTTTCCTGGCATTAATACGTTCTTAAGTCATTGTATGGATATTGTTTTAAGCTTCTTCTTTTCCTCACTCCTTCTGCTTATTGTTTGAGGTTTTGTTATTATATTTCGGTCAACATGACTTTGACAATCGTTTAAACATGTGTGCGTGTTGTTGGTTGTTTAAATGTGAAGTTGATACACAATATTTGTTGTTGTTACTGTTTTTTTTGTTATCGTTTTTCGATTGTACTTTATGTCATTCACTGTGTGACGTTAAAGTGGTCAAGAGCCAACAGCAAAAGCAACAACAAAAATTGTTTTAACCCTCTTATTTACCTTTTGTATCAATAAAATGTATATTTTTTTGTTGTGACCGTGTTGAGTTTCTTAAGTTGCATGATTTTCTTTAAAGGTATTCCCTTTGACGTTTCTTTTTATTGCTTTAGTTTTTTTTACCAAAAATCAATAGTATAAGATGGAGAACAACAACAAATAAACAAAATAACTCTTCTACATACAACACGTTGGCGGCGTCGGCGGTTTTTTAAAAGATGCTGCCGCATTTCATTTAAAGATATTTGTACGAGTTTTGATTATGTGTTTGTCTGTCCAGAATCTCGATCGTTTGTCCATCCGTCCGTCCTTTCACCTGTCTGTTGTTGGGTTTGTTTTTTTTTTCGTGTGAATCAAAAAATAATAATTATCATGATGATGATGATGATACTCTTAATGATGCTGTTGTGTTGTCGTTATTTTATTATCTTTATTCTTGTTGTTGTTCTGTATCTAAAAAAATTTTGTCCGGTTTGACAGGTGTTTCAGGGTTTGTGAACACGTTTTCAAAAAAAAAACAAGTTAGAGCGCTATATTCGGCTGTGCCGAATCTTATATACCCTTCACATTGGTCTTTAAATATACCCAGCCGAGTAATTTTGTACTGCAAATAATATAATAAAAAACCTTGTGCAAGTTTTAAGGTCCATAGAAAAATATACAAAATTTTAACGTTCGTATGAATAATATAAATAGATGAGGAAAGTTTGAGGTCAAGAGTTTTAAAAGTTTTCGACATTATTCATATTTAAAGGTTAATAAAGCTTATTAAATGTTCTAGTCCCCCTGCTCTTCACCAAAATGTATGAATTATTTGATTATTACTTTTTGTAGCATATTCGAAGTCGATAGCTGTAATAGTTTTCCAGAAGTAGCGTATCGAAAATTTTATAAAAATTGTTAATTTGTATGGGAGCTACCCCTTCTTCACCCCCCATCAGAAAATGTTTTTCTTCAGAGCGTATCCCTTGATGTCCAATCACTTTTTGTAGAACATTTGATTTCGATATCTGTTATAGTTTCCAAGATATAGCATATCGAAAATTTAACAAAAATTGTTAATATGTATGGGAGCTACCCCTTTTTTTTGCCCCCACTCAAAAATTTCTTTCTTTAAAGCGTAGGCCTTATTGCCCAATTACTTTTTGCAGAACATTTCATTTAGATATCTTTTATAGTTTCCGAGATATAGCGTATCGAATATTTTATAATAATTGTCGATTTGTATGGGAGCTACCCCTTTTTTTGCCCCCACTCAAACAAATTTTTCTTCAAAGCATAGGCCTTATTGCCCAATTACTTTTTGTAAAACATTTCATTTCGATATCTTTTATAGTTTCCGAGATATAGCGTATCGAATATTTTATAAAAATTGTTAATTTGTATGGGAGCTACCCCTTTTTTTGCCCCACTCAAAAAATTTTTTCTTTAGAGCGTAGGCATTCCTGCCCAATTACTTTTTGTAGAACATTTAATTTCGATATCTTTTATACTTTCCGAGATATAGCGTATCGGTATTTCATAAAAATCGTTAATTTGTATGGGAGCTACCCCTTTTTTTGCCCCCACTCAAAAAAATTTTTCTTTAAGGCGTAGGCATTCCTGCCCAATTACTTTTTGTAGAACATTTCATTTCGATATCTTTTATACTTTCCGAGATATAGCGTATCGGTATTTCAAAAAAATCGTTAATTTGTATGGGAGCTACCCCTTTTTTTGCCCCCACCCAAAAAATTTTTTCTTTAAGGCGTAGCCCTTATTGCCCAATTACTTTATGTAGAACATTTCATTTCGATATCTTTTATAGTTTCCGAGATATAGCGTATCGAATATTTAATAATAATTGTCGATTTGTATGGGAGCTACCCCTTTTTTTGCCCCCACTCAAAAAATTTGTTCTGTAGAGTGTAGGCATTCCTGCCCAATTACTTTTTGTAGAACATTTCATTTCGATATCTTTTATACTTTCCGAGATATAGCGTATCGGTATTTCAAAAAAATCATTAATTTGTATGGGAGCTACCCCTTTTTTTGCCCCCACTCAAAAAATTTTTTTTTTAAAGTGTAGCCCTTAGGGTACAATTAATTTTTGTAAAACATTTTATGTCGATAGCTGTGATAGTTTCCGAGATATAGCGCATAAAATATTTCACCAAATTTGTGCAATTGTGGGAAAAATACCCCTTCCCCTGGTCCTATCGGAAAAAACTATTTCCTTTATTTAGGTCCTTTCTTTAGGAGTATACGTGCCAAGTTTTGTGGCAAAAGTGATTATACTTACTGAGATATATAGGGATATATGCACGGATTTTGTCCTAAAAAAAATGGGTTACTCTGGGTTTTCGCTTATATCTCGGTCAATAGTGAACCGATTTTGCTGATTTTAAATAGCGATTGTTAGCGGGATATTTGTAATCGTTTGACACCATTTACTGATCTGTATCTTTTTATCTGACTCCGGAAACTTGATTTCAACAGACGGACAGACGGACAGACAGACAGACAGACAGACAGACAGACAGACAGACGGACAGACGGACAGACGGACATGGCTATTTCAACTTCCCTATCTATAAGGATCCAGAATATATATACTTTATGGGGTCGCAAATGAATAATAAAGAAATTACAAACGGAATGACAAAGTGATATATACCCTATCACTATGTGAAGGGTATAAAAAAGCAAAAAACGATAATAATAATATTAATATATTAAAACCGTTTGATTAACAATTGTTAACATCGGAATTTGTAATCGTTGTTTGTTTGTGTTAGTCATTTTGTTTGAAAAAGGTTTTATTCAAAATTTTCTAGTTTCTTTTGTCGATAGTAATTTTACTTCAGCAGAAAATTGTTCAATGTATTCCCTAGTTATACAAACATAAAACCAAACTCTCTTACTTTGAAGAAATTTTATTGCAGCTATCAATGAAAATAGAAAAAAGCTTTTTTTTATAAAGAGTCTATTATTTATTTTTCCTGGATTTGCTTGCTTTTGAGAAAAAGTTCTGAGACAAAGTTCTGCCAATTACTTTTTACGACTGATAGAATGTCAGGGAAGTTCAAATACCTAAATCTGGCAAGGGGAGCTACTAAAAACTTTAGCTCTTTTGACCAAATAGTCTGCCACTTTTAGCTAGAAAATGGAAGGCAGTTGACCTGGAAACCTTTAGATGCAATGAAGATCGATTTTAAAGAGTGGACAGAAATGACCTACAGAATACTATTGAACGATGACACAAATTCCAAAAAGACGAGTATTATTTGGGGAGATCCGAATGATAATTAGACTAGAAAAATTCGGAAGCTGTGAAAACCTGAAGGCAGTGAATATTCTGATGGGTTACGAAAACAAACATGTACACTTCCTTTGGATGGAGACTGTGAAAACAGAGATTGAAGGACCTGTAGAGGCACATCGTATCAATTCAGCATATTCGGTGTTACTGTGTAACCTATGCACAAAGTCCAAAATTTTATTTCTAAAATAATACCCCATGAAGCTCACTTGAGAGTTGTAAAATACAAATAAGGCCTAAATGCAAATGTCTTGACCATCACACAAAGTTTCAAGAAAGCAAAACCTTTAAAAAATTTTATTTAAAAATATTATTCGAAAGACTTCAGTAATATAGAAAAAGGTCATAACTAAAAATTTTATTTTCAACTGTTCTCAGGTTTCAAGATTTTTCTCTGTGTATTTTTCTGTGTGACGTTCAAGACAAATTTGCTTTTTCTGGTATATCTATTCTAAGCAAGTGCACGGTCTCAAAGCAATTGACATAGTTATTTATTTTAGGAGTATTATGTACGATTTCCGCTAATTACCCGGTCTTTTACCAAAAAAAAATTGCAAATGTATGTTCCTTCTCGTGGTAAATAAAATAAAATAAAGTAAATTTGTGACTTACCTCAATATGTATTTGAATTAAGTCTAATTTAATTAAAACAAATTTCAACTCACTGAAGTTGAAACTAAATTAAATATGTTTAAATTTTTTATATTGAGTATTAACCCGCAAATTATTTTTTTTATTAAAATTTAAGTTTTAAATTAAACTTTTTGTTTAAAACCATTTTTGTTTTATTGCTGGCAAAATTATCGAGGCAATTAAAACCAATTTATATTTAGTAGGTCTCCACATTTAAACACGCAGATTTTATTTAATGAACGTCAAGGCTTTTTTCAAGACTATAAGAATTTTTTTCTAAAACTGTTTTGTTTGCATAAGGTTTTTTTTGTTGCTTTTATTACAATTAAATATGATTATTAGTAATTTATTGCAGTTTGTAATGCAAATAAAGCAACAACTCTACCAATTATTATATTATTTTTTAAATATAAAAACGTTTGTTAACTTTGTGTTTTTTTCTTTAATTTTAGGTAAGATTTCCTTCTAGTGAAGCCACGAAAATTCCCATAAACAGGTAAATGCGGGCGATTGTAACCACGCTAAGCTATTAGCATTAACGTCATCATCTTCATCATGATTTACATTACCACACCATCATCCTGTTATTAACTTGCAATTTTTTTTCTTTGCAACATACTTAGGCAGAAAGAAAATATAATAAACAATCATACATACAGGAAAACCACAAATGTCGTATAGAGTTTCCTTTTAACAAATTTTTTTTCCTTTTGTTGTGCTTGTTGTTGTTGTTAGAGGCACATGTTAAACGTCATTTAAATAGAAAATAACTTTGCAATGCGAAACTTTGCAGTATAAACAGCAACAAAAATCTAAGTTTTTCTATTTAGCAAAACGAAAAACTTTTCTTGAAGCGACGTGCCAACTCAACATTGAACCAAGGAAAAACAGGAAGAGTAAATGGGTTAGTTCATAAGGTGGTAATATCTCTAAGAAAAATTAAAACAGTTAAGGGCTGAGAAGTTTTAAAGAATTAATTTAAAGTTATCGTCTATTCTTAAAGACTTCCGTTTCGTATTAAAGTTACCTGTTTTTAGGCATCGTTCCGTTGCAAATTTTCTTTGTTCCTTTAGAATCTGTGCTATCACAAATCTTGAAAGATGTTTTTAAAATAACGGAAAGATGAAATGATGATAGACCCCTATTGGTGATGTTAACAGTTCATTGGTGGAAAGCTGTACATACCAAAAGATTTGAACAACTGGCTAAGGGCAACAAAAATTTTGTGCATAATTCGTATTTCTCCTTGTAATACAGATATTTAATTTCTGGAACTGGCAAGAAGAGTCGTTTGCATATGCCAGGAGAATATGAGGCACTCTCAAGTTTATTATCTTAAATTAAAAATACCTACCGGGTTATCGTTTTTTTTCATTTTTTTGGTAACAAAAGGCGCCTTTAGGTTCTTTGTGGAGGTTTTGGTTTCCAGCCAGTTTTTGTAAATCTAATTAAACCTTACCTAACCTAACCTTGCCTTACCTAACCTAATCTTGCCTAACCTAGTCTTACCTAACCTAACCTAACCTAACCTAACCTAACCTAACCTAACCTAACCTAACCTAACCTAACCTAACATAACCTAACCTAACCTAACCTAACCTAACCTAACCTAACCTAACCCAACTTAACCTAACCTAACCTAACCTAACCTAACCTAACCTAACCTAACCTAACCTAACCTAACCTAACCTAACCTAACCTTACCTAACCTAACCTAACCTAACCTAACCTAACCTAACCTAACCTAACCTAACCTAACCTAACCTAACTTAACCTAACCTAACCTAACCTAACCTAACCTAACCTAACCTAACCTAACCTAACCTAATCTAACCTAACCTAACCTAACCTAACCTAACCTAACCTAACCTAACTAACCTAACCTAACCTAACCTAACCTAACCTAAACTAACCTAACCTAACCTAACCTAACCTAACCTAACCTAACCTAACCTAACCTAACCTAACCTAACCTAACCTAACCTAACCTAACCTAACCTAACCTAACCTAACCTAACCTAACCTAACCTAACCTAACCTAACCTAACCTTACCTAACCTAGCCTAACCTAACCTAACCTAACCTAACCTAACCTAACCTAACCTAACCTAACCTAACCTAACCTAACCTAACTTAACCTAACTTAACCTAACCTAATCTAACCTAATCTAACCTAACCTAACCTAACTAACCTAACCTAACCTAACCTAGCCTAACCAAACCTAACCTAACCTAACCTAACCTAACCTAACCTAACCTAACCTAACCTAGCCTAACCTAACCTAACCTAACCTAACCTAACCTTACCTAACCTAACCTAACCTAACCTAACCTAACCTAACCTAACCTAACCTAACCTAACCTAACCTAACCAAACCTAACCTAACCTTACCTAACCTAACGTAACGTAACGTAACCTAACCTAACCTAACCTAACCTAACCTAACCTAACCTAACCTAACCTAACCTAACCTAACCTAACCTAACCTAACCTAACCTAACCTAACCTAACCTAACCTAACCTAACCTAACCTAACCTAACCTAACCTAACCTAACCTAACCTAACGTAACCTAACCTAACCTAACTAACCTAACCTAACCTAGCCTAACCTAACCTAACCTAACCTAACCTAACCTAACCTAACCTAACCTAACCTAACGTAACCTAACCTAACCTAACTAACCTAACCTAACCTAGCCTAACCTAACCTAACCTAACCTAACCTAACCTAACCTAACCTAACCTAACCTAACCTAACCTAACCTAACCTAACCTAACCTAACCTAACCTAACCTAACCTAACCTAACCTAACCTAACCTAACCTAACCTAACCTAACCTAACCTAACCTTACCTAACGTAACCTAACCTAACCTAACCTAACCTAACCTAACCTAACCTAACCTAACCTAACCTAACCTAACCTAACCTAACCCAACCTAATTCAACCTAACCTAACCCTACCTAACCTAACCTAAACTCCAGAAGTACTTTACGCATTCTGGAATATATTAAATATTTTGCTCGAATAACTTTTAAATAAAAAAAAATATGGCATTAAATCTCCCACTCATCGATTGATTCCCTTAATAAGTTTAGAAAAAATAAAAAGAAAAATTGGGTCCAAACTTTTATCTCCCGACTATCGATTGCATCAATAAATTAAGACCAAAATAAAAAGAGGAATCAAATCGAACCCTTTAGTAGCTAAAAGCTCACAATAAGCCTTAGTGTATCCCCTCCGGGACTTGAAGGTTTTCTTAAGGTCTTCTCCTTTTGACCTAACCTGAAATAACCTTACTTTTTTATAAATCATAACTCATCATTTTAAAGTTCTGGCAATTTATAAAACAACTTGTATTCATGGTGCAAAAAACAAACTGCAATGCGTGTCAGACCTCTTAACAAGTGTAAGAAATGAATGTAAGAAGTAAAACTTTATTTAGTTTTTTTTATTTAATAATGTTCGTTGTTGTTGCAACAAGAAAAGTTTTTAATATCACACACAAACACACTTACACATGAACACACAATTATTAAACAAATAAGAAGTTCTAGTGCCTTACAAAGAAATAAACAAACAAACATTTAAAATAGAATTGTATGTAGTTTTCGTGCCATTAAACACGATTTAAATAAACACATACAAATGAACACATTCACACATACCAACATCAATGGCATCATGCCACACCAACACCTACCATTCCTCCAGCAAACATTTACTGCCACATTTAAAGTACAACTTTGCAACAAGCGAAAATTTTATACCAACATTGGCATGTTGTTAACTGAAAAGAAAACAAAAAAAAAAAAAACGTACAAAAACAACACAAGAACTAAGAGAGTGGGTGCGTGTCTTTGCTATTTGCGTTAGTGATTTATTTAAGGCAAAAACTTTTACCTTTACTTAACCCAATCACAACGACATTGACGAAGGGAGGGAGAGTAAAGAAAATAAGAAAGTTTTGCTTTCAAAACGGATATTATACGAGTCATTGGAGGTTTAAAAAGAAAGAGTCACAACAACAAAAACACTTACAAAAAGTCAAGTATATTAAACGTTAATACACAAACGCAAACAAACACACACACACGCAATGTTTAAAAAGTGTGGCAGGAAGTGCGGTAACATAATATGCTAATTTTTTTTTCCACAACTGCATTGTGAGGGTGCTCTTTTGTTATTGTTGCTATTGTTGCTGCTTGTTAAAGGGTCATTTTATATGAGCGAAAAGGATGTGGTTTTTATATCTGTTTGTTGGTATGTTTTTGTTGTGCGTGTATTAGAGTTTCTGTTTGAGTTTTTATGCGCTAATACTTTAGCTAATGTTACATTTTTTTTTTCCTTCTTAAGGTTATTAACGTAAATTGTTTGAAACTATGTTAGTGGCATAGCATTAAATATTTTTATAACTTTATTGTGACAAGTTTTATGCGAAGAAAAAAATAATAATAAATACCAAACAAAAGATTTGTGCTTTAAAGGAAGTATTAAAGAAAACTATTTATAAAAATTTAATGTTAATATGAGTAAAGCGGAAAACAATGTTTAGTATTAAATGTTGTGTTTAATTGCATATAAGTTAATAAAATCATAATACTTCGTTTAAGAAAATTGTATTAAAGACTTAAAGAATTGCGATTTGTTTAAAGTAAAATTAACTACCTGCACTTAAACAATGTAATCAACTTATTAGAATTCGTTTTCATACCTTTCACAGTAGTGATAAGGGTACATATAAGCCTGTCATTCTGTTTGTAGTTTTTATGATATCCATTTGCGACCTCATTAAGTAGATATTTTCTTGATCCTTATAGATAGGAAAGTTGATTTAGCGATGTCCGTCTGCTGTTTATCTGTTGAAATCTATTTTCTATTAAATCATCGGATATACTTGCGAAAATTTTGCTATTGAAATTTAGCAAAACCGCCTAACAACTGACAGAGATATAAGCCAGCAACGACGACTACCTCTGTTTATTTCTCTAAAATTTGTACAGAAAACCTCTACAACTGCCCCGGATTTGCCCCTTCATGGGCGAAATGTAAGACCGTCTCCTATTGATTTTTCCTTTCGAACATTTTTGTGCAACATACTTACATCTTATCTTCGCCCACTAACCGGAATTCAATTTAAAGTTAAATTTTTTTTTATTTTTTTAAATCGCTTCCACAGGTTCCAGAGTGCTCCTATAAAAGTCAAATGTAAGGTCGACTCTAATTAATTTTTCCTTTCAAACATTCTTGTAAAACATTTTTACCCTTTATCTTCAGCCCCTAAAAGGGTTTCCATACAAAACTTGAAAATTTTAAAGTAAAAAACCCCACAACTTCCTTGGAGTCGGCTTTTAGAGAAATAAAGTATATGACCGATCCCCATTATTTCCCCTCCCAAACATTTTCCTAGAACATACTGCTGGATTTCTATATTCACTTTCTCGATCCTAGATCCCTTTAAGATCATGGGTAAGCCTGTTGCTAATACAAGGATCTCCTCTTAAAAAAGCTAGATCTGATGTCCAGTGAGTATTATTGTAATGTGATGCTGTTGTCTGCAAAAAAAAACTGAACTCGAAATATAAAATAGATTAAAAATACAAAATATAAAAATAAAAGGGTCAAACTATTTGGGGTGCATCTTTGGAGGCGTAATAGAACGCCCATGTAAGAAATATGTTGGGGCGCCTTATTTCATTAAAAAGATTGTCCGAGAATAGGTTAGTTTTGCTAATATAATCGTTTGAAAAATTCCCCAATAGATAATTATTTTCAGGTTTAAAGCGCATTTATATTTCTATGACTAGCCAACATGCACCAAGAGAAAATTAGCGGATGATATAGGTCTGCTGATGACGACATACAATAATAAGCGTATGATTTCAACGATCAATAAAGCTCCTCTAGTGTGGTGGAGAACTAATTATCTTACGATCCCGCACGCTCACGAAAAAAATCTTATTACGCACACTCACGCACGAAGCAGCTTTAAATTCTCATGACCTCTCAAACGGAGAGTTTTCTTAATCTTGCACACTCACCCGCGAAGGTATGTTTCTCACGTAAATTCACGCACGGACATAATTTATTTTATCACACCCACGCGTGATTAATTTTTTATATTATCACGATCGTAAATCACGCGTGAAACGAAAAAATCACGACATGTGCGCACTTCTTCTCAAAAGGGATCTCAGCAATATAACAATTCGTTGGCCTGATATAGAAAGATCGTTACTCTTTTTTTTTGGTCTTTTATTGTTCTGGTGAACATATGTGAAGCCTTTTTGTTTTTCTAACTGAAAACATGTAAAAATTGCATTTAAATTTTTTTATGATAAATCTTTACAAGTTTTAATGAAGTGATTTTCTTCCCCTATTGGGTAACAAAAAATCGAGCTATGGCATTTCTATATTAGGCATTGGCTTAGGAAGGCCCTTCTGGGAAGAGAAATTCCCCCTCCCCCCACACTTTATTTTGCACCCCCTCCAAACAAATTTTTTTAATGCCCACTTATACTCTGCCCCCCTTATAATTTTTTTTCAGCTGCGCTACAAATCAACAAGTCAAACAGGACCTAGAAAAAAGGGATACAAAAAATAAACGATTAAACTATGTCCACACATTACGTGGTGAACTTAAAAAAACTTTGATGGTCATCGTCATTACCAAAAACAGCCACGTCCAAATAATTATCAATAATAATCTGCATAAACATGAAACAAAGTTCATAGGCGTTACCATAAAAACCACCCACTAATGGCTTTAACAATGACAAAGCAGTTTTTTTAGTAAAAAACTTAATGCTTGAAAACATTTGTAAGTCCCAATTATTAGCCTCAACATGAGTTGGCTAAAATAGCAATGTAAAATGTTTAAGGTAACCTAGGCTTACAACGTAATGGACAGTCAAAGAAAAAAATTTTAATTATGCATAATCAAACAGCCAACGAATCAGGCAGGCAGTCAATCAGCCCGTCAACCATTCACTGAGTCAACTTAGTTATTTAGCAAAAGATGTGCTCTAAACATGAAACAAGGTTTTTTTATCTTGCATTCTGTTTCATTTACAATCTGGCTAATAATAAGCAAATATACATTTATACATTTTTACATAAATACAGTAGCCTTTAATTGTACAGCATCTTTTACCTTCAATATTATTGCCACCTCCTTCCGTTGGCTGCTTTTTGGTGTTTTTCTCTTGTCTTTTTGCATAAACAATTATTATTAATTTACGTTGTTGCATTAAAACTATAGAGTGAACATTAACATTAAATGTTATGCAGGTGCAAAATAACATTAAGGCAGCAGCAAACAAATAATTTCTTCATACAACACTCACAGAAAGCTTAAGTAAAACTTACGCGAATTAAATTTTACAATAATTTGGGTTTTTTAACCAGCTAAAGCCACATCGCGATTTAACGGAACTGCACTAGGCAGCTAAAAATACTGTTAATAAAAAAAACAGGAGAAGAGTCTCAAGCCTTTACGCTCTTGCTTCTTTCCATGTACAAACACAAAAGACTTAAGCAACAAACTTGTTTTTCTAAATTTTATAATTTTTTATGGCAAAAATATTAAATCAGAATTTTACTTCAAGAACAGTCCTTAAAAAATTATAATTTTTTTTAAAGAACTGATGAGAAAATTTTTTTTGTTAAAAATAATAAAATCCAAACTTTAGTTATAGAACAGTGTGAATGAATATTTAAAGATGCTCTTATCTGAAAGAAAAATGTAAACAAATTTTTATTATGCACAGCTTCCGCTGTTAACAAATTTTATGAGTAAAATAAATTATTATAATCATTATTTTAGTTTTTAATTTTATTTTATTTTTCGCTTGTTAGTTTCCTTTTGCTTTAAAACAACATGTGTTTAATATTCAAAGTAGTCAAGATTTTGACGTGTTAATAACGTTTTCTTTAAAACAAAAGCAGAAAAATGTAGTAAAATTTTTAGCAGCGATATTTATAAAGGCAATCCAGCTTAATAATAATTTTGAGAAAAATAAAATATTATAAGAAAAATACAAAGATTAAAGCATTGTGGTTTTAATGATTAAAAAGTTTGGCTCTACTTGAAAAAACGGCTGAAATATTGATTAAAGCAGTGGCCTCATAAATCGTAATTTTAGTACAATTCTGTCAAGGTGAAAAATATTTATAAATGGTTAAAAATTAAGCTGAAAAATAAAAATATAAAAACATTTTTTAATTTTCAAAAAAAATATGAATCTATCACAAAAAATTTATATCGATTACTGCCCTGCGGGAAATGGGTGTCAATTGGTCAGCGTACCCGTCTTGTTACAGGTACAAAACATGAATTGGACAAAAGTTGTTGGTCGTGATTGGTTAAAAAGGTACACGTCAACTAACTGGTTAAAAGGTGTTAAAGAGGTTAGGAGGAAAAAATAGAAATACTGGTCCCTACACATAAACATACATACGTTTACATATACACACACATGCGTAAATACAAACAAAGTAGATTGAACAGGATCTTAAATAATTAATACAAAATTTGCCTAAATAGGGTTGACCTGTAACACGTTCTGAGGTGTAAGTTTTGAACCAAAGGCCCCCTTCAATGACAACGCAATGTAAAAGTGACAGGTTCTCTTCATATTAAGTGCAGGACGTCAACGGTCCCTTAGGGTAGGGACCGTTGACATCCATAGTCTTGAAACAGTCCAGTTCCCTGTAGAGTACATTATCAAAACATTAATATTCTTTAAGTTTTAAATTTCGATTACTGAAACTATTTACCATATTATTATTATTACTTGGATGAAATAATTACTTAGTTAATGGATAAAACCTTTAGAGACAGTAAAGCAAAGCCTCTTAATCATTCAAAATACTTATTTTATGATTGTATTATTATCTTTATGAACTCATAGTATTTGAATTTGAAAAAAAAATCGTTGATATTAGTCCAGCCAATGCAAGACTTTATCCAAAGTTTTAAATTAAAGTAAACATAATTTCTAATGGTTTAATATAAAGGCAACAGTATACTTCCTTTTAAAACGTTTGTGTCCGCCATGCTGCAAAATATTTTAGGCGAATAAATTTGAATTTACTTACGGCTTATTTAAACACTTGGCCACATAAGTAGTTTCACATTTTGTTTTGTTTTCACTTTAAAGTGGTTGTATTATGCGTTTATACAGATGTTTATTACCTAAAATAATACTTTTTGTTTGAACCCCCTCTTTAAGTATACCGATCAACTCACAATCACTTTGTGATTCGATTTGAGCATGTCTATCCGCCCGTCTCTCCGGCTGGGTGTCCATATATTTTTTTTTTGGTTAAAGTAAAAGTGGCAATTTAAAATAAATTTTAGTGAAATTTAATACTGGCACTATTCCTATTATTTGTGGTAACGATAGGTTAATTTTTTGAAATAACCCTCTTACAAATGTCCTTCCTGAATAAGGATTCTGGGCAACAACTGATTCGAATACTATGTTATGTTGACAAAGCTTTGAACACACGTTTATTTCTATGCCGCCAACTATTATACTGAATATAAATATCACCGACATTTTTTTTAAATGTAATTTAGATTAAATAATGTTTTGGCTTAACCGACTATAAATTTCATACTTGTTTTAATATTCAAAAAAGTGGCAGTTACCACTTGTGAGGTATTTTATGGTTGATTTTAATTTTTTAAATTTTAGAGGCAGCTGTAGTGCCCATAATTTTGTCTACTAAATTGGTTCCACAATCAAGTTATTCAATAAAAGCTTAACCAATGAATAAGAGCCACTGTAATTGTATTTGCGTCAACTACGTTTTTATGTGTGACTTCCGTGTGACGCAATTATTCAGGGGAATGCCAAGATATTTCACCTCAAAGTGTTGAGGCACTGATTACAGAAAAAAAAATTGAAAGGTACGATTCTTGCGCCAAGTTAAAAAGTTACGTTCATTTATTTATTTCTCATAACTTGAACAATTTTTAAACATGTGAAATATCATGCTGTAAATATAATGCTGCAGTGTGTCGTAAGGAGCTTGTGAGTACTGAGAAAAGTGGTATCGATCAGCACATATCGACGCTTTTGTTAGACTGCTGCCGGCATGTCTGCCGTGTATCTTGAGGCTTAGCTGTCCCTATTATATGGGGTCAACGAAACAGTTTCCCACCTTCATCAGAAATTGTCAGCCGGTTATTCAACGGTTTCATACCTTACTTTGTTGAAAGCTTTACTGTCATTAACAGTGCTGTCAGTTTATGCTAATTGTGAAAATTTTTGTTGCTCTTCGGCATCAAAATTTAGCCTTGGCGATGCCATAAGACCCAACAAATATTTTTTTCCTTATTTTCTGGTTAGATTTCCCCCTTATACAGCTGATTATGCCCTGAAGTTTTCATAAGGAGCAAAGGGCATAGAAAAGCCATCGGTTGACATTAATTGTACATCTACGGGCTTCCGAAGAGACATATCCTCTATTTCATTAAAAAATCAATTTTAACCTTTTTTACACTTTTTTGCATATATGCGTATCATTGGTTCCTAACACCAAATTATTAGCAGACTTCAACCAAATTCTTTAACATATTGCTTTAAATTATCTATTGAAATTTAAATCTTTTTGATATATACTCTGCTTTGTAGTCTCTAAATTCTAATACACATGTCTGTGTTTTTCGTAATTAATTATATAAAAAAAATGAGTGCCTTACAAATTTAATAAAACGAAATAGTTTCGTCGAAAACTTAATAAGATTTTATTGTGGCGATTTTTCTTTTGTGCTAAGCTCATTTTAGCGAATTTTAGCGATTTTGGTAGACGTTTTGGCGATTGGGCCTAAAAAAAACCTGAAAAAACCTGACAACCCATGGCACTCGAACTTCAACCCAACCACGAGATTTGCTGAGGCTTGGAAAGGTCAGTTTTGAAAATTCAAACCAATATTTTATTATAACAAAAAGTTATAAAAAATCGTTTATAAATTTCAGTATTAATAATTGCAGAATTATCATTTAAAAAAAACTTAAAAACTTAATAATTTTAATAATATTTAAAGTCAGAAAAATTTTATATGAAATATTTTCAGCTAAATTAAACAGTTTTTAATTCTTTTATGAAATACTTTTAACAAAAAATTCTTGCTTCACAATAGTTCTGTATTTATTTATTTATTATTTTTTATTTTTTTTTTTGCTTTGAAATTGGTTATTTAATATATTTGCACCAAGTGGCCATTTGTTGCAATCATAAGTATCTGCAAACATTTGTGTTGTTTAACTCGTTAGAATATTTTAAAGTTAAATGTTTGAATGCGAATTCCATTTCCAACCGCAATAAACGCACAACAAGATAAATGTGCGGTCTTAAACAAAAACAAAAAAAATTTGAAAATATTTATATAAAATATTTTTATCAAATTTTTTTTTGGTATTTTTTCTGTTCTTTACCACAATTAAACAAACTTTAATTAGTTACAAAAATCTGATTCAGTTACAAGTACATTTTTATTGCATTTTTAAGTTGCTAATTGTGTATTTGATTTGTTATGTATTGGGTTTTTTGCTACAAATTTGTTTAACATATTTTTTTATAAATAATTAATAAAAAATCTCTTAATACAGCTGCAAGAAACTTTTTATTATTTCTTTTGTTTTAAAAAAATATTGTTTAAAATTATTTATTGTTTTATCTTTTGTTAACTTTATTCTTATTAATTTGTTTATAGTTTTAAAATACTTTAAGAAACAAAACATAAATAAAAGCGTTGACAATTGTCATCATAAATCTACATTTAACATTTGTAGTGTTTTTATTTAAAAAATTATTTTAAAACAATTTAAATAAAAACAAGTAAGAGCGCTATATTCGGCTGTGCCGAATCTTATATACCCTTCACATTGGTCTTTAAATATACCCAGCCGAGTAATTTTGTACTGCAAATAATATAATAAAAAACCTTGTGCGAGTTTTAAAGTTCATAGAAAAAATAACAAAATTTTAACGTTCGTATGAATAATAGAAATAGATGAAGAAGATTTGAGGTCGAGAGTTTTAAAAGTTTTCGACATTATTCATATTTAAAGGTTAATAAAACTTGTTAAATGTTCTAGTCCCCCTGCTCTTCACCAACTTTTTCACCAAAATGTATGAATTATTTGATTATTACTTTTTGTAGAATATTCGAAGTCGATAGCTGTAATAATTTTCCAGAACTAGCGTATCGAAAATTTTATAAAAATTGTTAATTTGTATGGGAGCTACCCCTTCTTCACCCCCCATCCGAAAATCTTTCTCTTCACAGCGTAGCCCTTAGCGTGCAATTACTTTTTGTAGAACATTTCATTTCGATATCTGTTATAGTTTCCGAGATATAGCGTATCGAATATTTGAAAATAATTGTCGATTTGTATGGGAACCAACCCTTTTTTTTGCTCCAACCCAAAAAATTTTTTCTTTAAAGCGTAGGCATTTTTGCCCAATTACTTTTTGTAGAACATTTCATTTCGATATCTGTTATAGTTTCCCAGATATAGCTTATAGAATATTTTATAATAATTGTCGATTTGTATGGGAGCTACCCATTTTTTTGCCCCCACTCGAAAATTTTTTTCTTTAAAGCGTATCCCCTAGCGTGCAATTACTTTTTGTAGAACATTTCATTTCGATATCTGTTATAGTTTCCGAGATATAGCGTATCGAATATTTGATAATAATTGTCGATTTGTATGGGAGCTACCCCTTTTTTTTCCCCACCCAAGAAATTTTTTCCTTAAGGCATAACCCTTAGCGTGCAATTACTTTTTGTAGAACATTTCATTTCGATATCTGTTACAGTTTCCGAGATATAGCGTATCGAATATTTGATAATAATTGTCGATTTGTATGGGAGCTACCCCTTTTTTTGCCCCCACTCGAAAATTTTTTTCTCAAAAGCGTAGCCCTTAGCGTGCAATTACTTTTTGTAGAACATTTCATTTCGATATCTGTTATAGTTTCCGAGATATAGCGTATCGAATATTTAATAATAATTGTCGATTTGTATGGGAGCTACCCCTTTTTTTTCCCCACCGAAAAAATTTTTTCCTTAAGGCGTAACCCTTAGCGTGCAATTACTTTTTGTGGAACATTTCATTTCGATATCTGTTATAGTTTCCGAGATATAGCGTATCGAATATTTGATAATAATTGTCGATTTGTATGGGAGCTACCCCTTTTTTTGCCCCCACCCAAAAAATTTTTTCCTTAAGGCATAACCCTTAGCGTGCAATTACTTTTTGTGGAACATTTCATTTCGATATCTGTTATAGTTTCCGAGATATAGCGTATCGAATATTTGATAATGATTGTCGATTTGTATGGGAGCTACCCCTTTTTTTGCCCCCACCCAAAAAATTTTTTCTTTAGGGCGTAGCCCTCAGCGTGCAATTACTTTTTGTGGAACATTTCATTTCGATATCTGTTATAGTTTCCGAGATATAGCGTATCGAATATTTGATAATAATTGTCGATTTGTATGGGAGCTACCCCTTTTTTTGCCCCCACCCAAAAAATGTTTTCTTTAAGGCGTAGCCCTTAGCGTGCAATTACTTTTTGTAGAACATTTCATTTCGATATCTGTTATCGTTTCCGAGATATAGCGTATCGAATATTTGATAATGATTGTCGATTTGTATGGGAGCTACCCCTTTTTTTGCCCCCACCCAAAAAATTTTTTCTTTAAGGCGTAGCCCTTAGCGTGCAATTACTTTTTGCGGAACATTTGATTTCGATATCTGTTATAGTTTCCGAGATATAGAGTATCGAATATTTGATAATAATTGTCGATTTGTATGGGAGCTACCCCTTTTTTTGGCCCCACCCAAAAAATTTTTTCTTTAAGGCGTAGCCCTTAGCATGCAATTACTTTTTGTAGAACATTTTAAGTGGATAGCTGTTATAGTTTACGAGATATAGCGCATAAAATATTTCACCAAATTTGTGCAATTGTAGAAAAAATACCCCTTCCCCTGGTCGTATCTGAAAAATTTTTTTCCATTATTTAGGTCCCTTCTTTAGGAGTATCCGTGCCAAGTTTTGTGGCAAGAGTGACTATACTTACTGAGATATATAGGGATATATGCACGGATTTTGTCCTAAAAAAAATGGGTTACTCTGGGTTTTCGCTTATATCTCGGTCAATAGTGAACCGATTTTGCTGATTTTAAATAGCGATTGTTAGCGGGATATTTGTGATCGTTTGACACCATTAACTGGTCTGTATCTTTTTATTTGACTCCGGAAACTTGATTTCAACAGACGGACAGACGGACAGACGGACAGACGGACAGACGGACATCGCTAAATCGACTTCCCTATCTATAAGGATCCAGAATATATATACTTTATGGGGTCGCAAATGAATAATAAAGAAATTACAAACGGAATGACAAAGTGATATATACCCTATCACTATGTGAAGGGTATAAAAATCACACATGAACTTGTACAATTAATATTTAATACCAAAAACAGCATAAGCACGATGTGTCAATTTAAGGCAATTGTTAATTTCTCAAAATTTGCTTAAACACCTTGTTGACATTTCTATAGAAAATATAATTAATAGTCAGGATTCTATGGCAATCTAGTAGCTAGCAACAGCAAATATTTTTATATTAAACGATGTCTGTTTATAAAAAAATAATTTATTTAAAGCAAAACAAAAGAAAACCATGTACAGATAAAAATTTAATTTCGCTAAGTCATGGTTATACATACATACATATAAAATAATTACACAGGTATTACCTTAAAAATTAAAAAAATATTTTAAAATATAAAATAATTGGCTATACCCGGCCCGCTTTGCTAAGCAAAACCCTACAACAAACACCAGTAAACTCTATTCTATTGAAAAAAATATAGGTATGTTTTATCGTTAAAAAAGTTCATAATTTTGTAATTACAATTAAGCATTTGAATACCTATAAAAAAGACATATTACGCTCTCTTATATTGTTCCATTTTTTCTCTCCTGAGAAGGTCAATTATTGCTTAATTAGCTTTATCTAATTCATACAACTTTTAAGGTTATAGCTTTTAAAAAAGAGTAAAATTTCTTTTTTTTATATAAAATGTATGTTGGGACTTGAACACTCTACGTCTTTGTTCCAAATAAAAAAATTCTGGACTTCTATATGAAAATCTATGTATTAGATTCAAAACATCATTACTATAGTTCCTTTAACATCTCTGTTGTATTAAGGGTGTCACAAACTCTACTCCAAACTTTTTTAATTATTTGCGATATGTCCAACTTAGAAAATAACAAGTTAGAGTGCTACATTCGGCAGTGCCGAATTTTGTATATTCTTCACATTGGTCTTTTTGTTTACCCAGTCACCTGATGTTTGCAAGTTGTTTTAAAACAGTGCACAGTGGGTTCTATGACGCCCAAAGTGGCGATTAATTCATGGGAGCCGTAATTTAAATTTTTTTGAATTTTTTTTTTTGAAATCGTTTAATATGTATAAAAAGGCATATTCTGAAAAAAAGATACACGGGAAAAATTTTTGTTTTACGATTTTATAGACATTTTTATTTTTCGAAAAATTATAGTTTGTTTCAGAATTTTCGCCGTAATTTTAAAATGGAAAATGATTTTTTTAAAAAGTTAAAAGCAAACAAAAGCTTTATTGCCTTTTCTCTCAAAAATAAAAAAAAAAACAAATATAGATTTTGCATAAATATGAATATAAGTTTACTGTAAAGTCTGAATTTGGGGTTTGAAAAATTTTGAGAATTCTACAAATTTTTTAAAAAAGTAACGAAATAAATTTTTATAATTTTTTTTGTTTATCAATAATTGTCACACACTTAAAAAGAAACCATATAATGTTCATCCTCACCTTCACCATCATAATCTTCGCTATCATTACTCTCACTTTCCTGAAATTCTTGAAAAATAATAGGCGATAGCAAAAGCTGTAGTTTGGAATTTGATAATTGTTGCTTTTCTTTCCGCTCATTTTGTTTATTAATACTAGATATGAATGGATCTGAACTGAGAAAAAATCGAATAAAAATATCTTCATCGACTTTTCTCGGCTGCATTTACGAGCAAAGTGTTTCCTATAATTTTTAAAATCCTTATTTCTGTCTTCCTGAGCTTTTTCTGAAAGTTCTCCAATCGGTAAAAGGGCATATTTTATGATTTCGGGACCATGAATTAAAAATTTATGTATTGTAGGAGTCATACAAAACTATTTTAACACTCTCGTGAATAAAGATGACTGATTCTTGTTCACGCATTGAACGAACGTTAGTTTTGTTAAATACATGACTTTGAAAAAACACGACTTCAAACAGAAAAATGTTAATAGCAAAAAATAGAGCAACAAAACCGCAAATTTTCTTTTTGTATTATTAAGCTAAAGTTTTATACTTTTAGAAAATATAAGATTCAAAACCCAATCTTAACTAACTTAGAAGTTATGGTTCACAAAACATCAAAAATAGGCCAATTTTGGACTTTTTTTTAAAAAAATCATCAAAAATATTTTCACACATATTTTCAAAATCGCTACATCATTTTTAAAAATTTTAATACCTGAAATTGAAGGTTCCATTCTTAAAATAACACTTTGTTAACGTTAAATTTGGAAATTACGGACTCGTTTAATGCAAAATTTTACTTTTTTGCTTTTTAAAAAAAATTGCAAAAAATGTTGTACTTTGACACGTTACTACAGAGGTAGCTAACAAGATAGATGCTTGAAAATTTGCATACTGATGTAAAATTTTATTTAGTTTTATCCGACGCCAAATATTAATACAAAAACTTAATTTTAAAAATTCAATTAAGCGTCACTTTCGAACCATTTCAACCATTTCAATGTTATTGCAGCAGATACCTAACAGCTTGTCTTGGAAACCTAAGACGGCCATAGTTGTTATAAATATTTTACATTTTTAATATCATCCGTAATATTTTCATTAGTTCGCTTAAAAATTATTAAACGAATTTAGTTTTTCTAAGAACACAAAAGAAAACTTAAACAAACAACTAATTTAACAAATATTTACTCCATATTTAAATGTTTAATTTTGGTTTTATGTAAATATTTAAAAAAAATCAAATTTATTTAGATCCCTTTAGGCTAAGCTTCTTTTCATTTGCGTTATTAATTGGGTTAGTGGCTTTAGTTTGAGATTTCACTGGTTTTTGTTTTAAACTATATACACTTGTGCTTAAAAGCAACAATGTGGGAATCCAGGAAAAGCTATTGATGCCTGCTTGATAAGAAAATTACAAATTAAAAACCAAACATCTCCCACTGTTCTACTCTCTTATCTTAATAAAATCGAATTTTAAATGACATTTTTTGACATTCAGTATAAACGAATTTAATTTAAGACTAAAATTAATCTCAAATATTTTTAACAAAAAAGAAAAAGAAATTTCTAAGATTTTCAGTTTACTGATAACCCCCCTTGAGTTTGTCATTAGTTTAGGAAACAACTCGTTGTTGTTGTTGTTCTTTTTATTGCAGTTGTTGTTATTTTTCAATTTCCAACAACACCTTCTTCATATTGGTTAAAATTTGTTATGCATTTCTATCAGAGTTAAAAATTGCTCACTCACTTCTCATTCGTGAGAACGAGTGTGAGCGCTGTGTTTACTGCAGCAATTTTTCATTAATGAATGAGTTTTTAAAAAACATTTTTTGCCTTCTCACTCTCGAGCGAGAAAAAAAAAATTTTTTTTCACCAGTCATAAATGAGAAGTGAAAAGAAAAAATATTTTTTTCTTTTCACGAACATAAATGAAAAGCATCAAATTCGAGTACTTCTCATAAGTGAGAAATCATAAATGAATTTTTTCGCGAAGCATTCATAAATGTGTACACATAAAATGTTTTTTGGTCATGATACTGGTGCTGCCATATGTAAAAATTTGTTGCATAGTTTTTGAAATGCTTAAAAAAAGTAGGAATAATTTTTTTTTTAAAAACATGTTGTTAATAAATTAAAAAACCAGGCACTGTTATACGTTGTGGTTTATTTGCATTTATTTAACTTCATTTCATTTAAGTTTTTCAATGAATCCGATTTAATGATTTTAGTAATAAAAATATACGGTTAAGGTTTCACAAAAAGGGGAGCATTACTCCAGTGACAAACAAAAGCATCGTCACCATTACTTTGTATATCTTGTTTGTGAAGTAGTTTGTAATGTCTTTTGATATTTCCCTTCACTTTCTAACTAAGTTCCTTTTTGCACGATTCTATTACGCAAATACTTTTTTTTGAAGATGCATCGTACAACACATATTTTTCAAAATTAAATTGTCTTTTAGGCATTGTTTGTTATTCACTTCACGCTATTTAAAATCTAAATAAGGAGCTTTTACAAACGTTTAATGTTTATATTGCAAAAAACATGGAAAAAATTGCATTCGGCTTTACCACCATTAGAGATAATTGTTCATCATTTAATTTTGTTTGGGATTTTCCACTAATTTGGAAAGTATTTAGTACCTGCCTGTCTGTCATCCTTTTAGGTATAAGGTATATTGTTACAAAATATTGTGGTGGTTATTATACAATACACACGCAAATCTTTTTATGTTCAACAATTTAAAACTTTATCTTTCAGGTCAATTAAATAGAACCTAAGAGTTTGAAGGAGTTCTATTTGCAAAAGTAAGGTAAATTAAAAAAAGAGCAGTTACGACCTTGAACACAATACACAAGAAATACTTTTTTTTTATCAGAAAACGTCAATTAAAAATTTAGGAAAATAGTTCAAAAATATTTTTAAAGATTGCTATGAAAATTTGTGTCAGTGAAGACTATAAAATTTCTAAAACATCACAACATAAAATATAATGTATTATTTAAGTTTCTTAACAAAAACAATTTTTTTATAAATATGACTTTTTCACAATAAATACTGCTAAAAGTAATCCTTTATATTAATATTTATTTATTATTGTTTATAAATCTACATATCGATTCCTCAGTATAAAAATGAAGTAACGCATTTCTTTTAAAATAGCTTTTTTGCCTTACTCTGGGAAACAAACGTAATTTTTATTATAAATTTGTGGTTGTTATTTTATTTAAAAATATATTTCTTTTTTTCAAATAGCATTAAAAGTCACTTAATTAAAAATATACTCAAAAGACTGATCAAAATATAGATGTGTAGTATTTTTTAAATTTAACAACATATAAGTATATACAAGCAGCAAAATAAAAAAAAATTATGTAAATGCAAGAATTTTTTTACTCTTATTGGGAGTACAAATTTCACACGCTTAAAAAATTGTTTTCCGGCAACTCTGTTACAAAGCGTGAAAAATATTAAAGCAACACTCGCACTCATAAAAGAATAAATCGAAAGTGAAAAGAAGAAATTTCTCATTCATTTGTGAGTGAGAAATAAAATTTGGTTTTTATTTTTCATTTGTGATTTGTGAGCGTGAAAAAAAAACGACAAACTTCTCATAAGTGAGTGAGGGTTGGCAAAAATTTTTTCACGCTCTTTTATGAACGTGAGAAGAAAAAATTTTTTTTAGGATTTTTCACTCTCGAGATTTTTCATGAATGGTGTTTTTTTATCGCTCACTCTTGAGAAAATTTGTACTCTGATTTCTATGCATATCTTTAAACATTAACATACTGTAGACGTTTACACAGTCTTTTGTCGATTGATTTTATTGATTTTTATGTTTCCCAAAAGGTCTTCATAGTTTTTGCCCTTTTTTTATTGTGTCCCAGACAACATTCTTTATACACTTTAACAGTTTTTTTGCTCTCTCTCACTCTCTCTCTCTCTCTCTAGTACATTTAAAGCATTTTCATTCAATTTGTTGTTTTACATAAATAAGTATGTCCATCTATACTATAGATTCTATAGTATGTTTGCATGTTGTGTATGAAGAAAAAAATTGCTTAAAATTTTTGTTGTTTTATGTTGCTGTTGCATGTTTTTTGTTTGCAACGTGCAAAAGCTTTGTTTTTATGTGCCATGCTTACAAAATCAATTTGTTATGTAATTTAATTGAAAAGAACAAAAATGTTGATGTTTAATTTAGATTTAGACAATCTCACCTTTAAGTAGCTTAAGATGAGTAGGATTTCATTTTTATGAGCTTTTAAGTTTATGACTAAGAAAAATCGTTGGTGGTGGTATTGGATTTAAAATGTAAGGGAATGTTACTGCTTAAAGGGTGTGGGGGGGTAAGGCAAGAATAGTTACAATTTGAGCTGCTGCAAATCATTTTAATTTTCGCCATGGTCTTTGGCCAAGTGTTAATGTGCTGGAACTTTTAAATCTACAATAAAAATTTAAGCTTTAATTTAATATTACTAATCAAGCATAAATATTTTAAAAGCCTTTATATGGGAAAATGTTTCTTTTTCTGCCTAAATTTACAAAATTTTTATTTCATTGAATATTTCAAAATAAATTTAGTTAAAATTTTATAAATATTTTTAATTAAAAAAATTTTAAATTTTAACAGATCTCCATTCCTAGACTTAAATAAGTCATTAATCATTTGTTTTAAACTTCAAGGCCTTAAACTTTAGTTAAAAATTTTTTTTCCGTTTTCTAACTTTTATTTTTAACTTCAGTTTTTATAATAAATAATTTTTTTTCTTTTTGTTAATTTAGGTTTAACCTTCCATATTACTTAAAACCATGAAATCTTAAAACACAAGCCGCCTTTACATGAGATTCTTTTTTTCTATTTCATTTCTAAAAAAAAAGAAAAAACAACGCCCCCTTAGTCTCTAATTAAAATAAAATAATTTTTAACTCATTTATAAACAATTTTTATATGATTGTTTTTGGGGGTGTTAACAAATTTTTCCCTTTTGAAATTAACCTTTTATTTTCGATTTTCATTGTAACTTGTACTCACGTATTAACAAACACAAGTAAGTCGGTCAGGGTCAACCATATTGTACCCTACATCGCTTTATAGAAAAATATTTAAAGATTTTGCATTCACTATTATAGTTGGTGGCATAAGGATAAACATGTGTGAACAATTTTTAAAAAGTAAAGTAATTTTTAAATTAAATTTTAATTTAGCTTTTAATTTAATTTATTTTAAGCTTATTTCGGGAGGACATTTGTATGGAAGCTATGCCAAAAGGATAGACCGGTCATCACCACGAACAATAGACTTCAGGCCAGTGCCAAAAACTGTGCCAAATTTAATCAAAATATTTTAAAAGTTGCAACCTGTACTTTAAATACAAAAATAACATGGACATCCAGCCAGACGGACGGACATGCTTAAATGAACTCAGGAAGTGATTCTGAGTTGATCGGTATACTTGAAGGTGGGTTTCAGACCATTATTTTTGGGTGTTACCAACATCTGCACAAACGCGTAATACCTCTGCCACGTATGTGTTGTGGGTAAAACAACTATTTTAAGCATTTTAAGCAGCTTAAAATATTAGCGTTAAAAATCTCAAGAATGTGTATGTGTGCGTGTGCTTATAATCAGTATTTAAAATTACTTCCAACACTTAATCAATCAAAGCTTAAGAAATATAATGTGTTTCATATAATGTCTTGAGGGAGTTATTTTTATGAGTTAAAAAAATGTTAGAAAATATTTTTAAAGATTAAAACAAGTTTTCGCTTTTATAGTCAAAATGTCTAGCAGCTAAAATATATGAATTTGGAAAGTTTCATTTTAAATTTAACGGCTGTATTTGTCATAAGATTTAAAGAAAAAAAATATTTAACATAACAACTTACTTTAAAGTATTGAATAAATTAAGAAAATAATATGATGGGTTTTGCTTAAGTTGTCTTTACACTTTTACATATTTTAGCTGAATTCAATAGAATTTAATTGATTTAAAGTACCAACGATTCTTATTTGAGGCTAAGCCTAGCTTTGCCTTTTAGTATTGTTAGGTTAGATTAGGTAGAGCAGGTAGCCGTTGAAGGAAAGGATATTTCTCACTTTGGTCCTTTTATATTACTTAAAGGGAAAGCTATTAGGGATATAAGAAAATATAAGGGAAGCCTAAATATAAACGAGGATTAAAAAAGAGAAACCATTAATTAAAGTCGGTTAACCCCGACCATTTTATACTCTCCACCACAAATTACTTAACATTAAGTACCACGGTATTGCAAAATTAATGCCGATCAAGGTTATTTTCGTGCAATTAAATATATATTGAATTTAATAAAAATCATTAATGATCATTTTACGCAAGTTAAGTTACATAAAAACTTAAAAAAAAAATAAAAAGTATGATTGAACAAATTATAGCATGCGACATGTAGCGTGCAACTCTGGTTAAAGTTAAATTAAATATATAAACTAAAACATAATTTTAAATAAAATAAATAAAATGCACATTTTAAAATTATTTGCATTAAAATATTTCTTCAGTTTTCAATAAAATGAGTGTTTCATTTGTTTGCTCATAAATCGACTTCGGTATGTGTCACGTGTGTTAATTTTGGGTTTCGGTAGGTTTCTTAGAATGAAAAATTGTCCAAAACCAAAATTAGCATCATTCATAGTGCTAATCAGGAATTAGAAATACTGCATTTTGTCAAACTAAAATCACGTTTTGGCAAATTTTTTTTACCATGAATGCGTGCGAATGTCGCATTCGACATTGAAGAAATGCTTATGTGTAAAATTTGTGCAAAGAAGGAGTATCATTTGAAATAGCTCTAGTCTAAAATGGAGGATAATTTTATGGAAAAAATGAACTGATCATATCTAATTACGTACATTTGGTTTAGTAGTTAGTGGTATAATGGCATAAACATGTGCAAAATTTTGTAAAGAAAAATCAATATTTGAGGTACATATAGCTTAACAAGTGCCTATTCCGCGAGAGCTTTAATATGGGGGATATGCAAAATAAACCGCTCATCATCACTATGCCAACAAACTTGTATGTGTCAAAATTTCATAAAAAAATACCTTCAAAAATGCACTCTGTACTTTGCTACACAAAAATACATGGACACCCATCCGGACGGACGAGCATGCCTTATTCGACTCCGATTCAATCAGTTTACCTACACTGCTAACACGCATGCGATGTGGACATAAAAAAGTAAAGGGAGAATACTTAGGATTAAAAAATTTTGATAAGTTATGGTCACCCTATTCTTCTACCTGCCCCAAGGTGACTGAATCTGATATCATATATTACCAGGCGGTAGTGTAAGAGGTGAGGCGTACTTCTCTTCTCTGCACCTTGACAACTTCTACGAAAGCCGTTAAAAGGTAGTCGAAAGTAGTCACTGCCCAATACGGCAGTGATTTTTTAATGCACTGCCATCCAACCCAAGTATGTCTGGCATGCGCAGGAAAATAATGATGTATAGTGCAGTTCAGTAAGAGACATAATCTGAGCTTGGCTATTAGTAAAGATCCCGATATTTCTGCCAGATATCCTATGACACCGCAGCCAGTCAGTTACTTTGGTACCACATTCATCAAAGAGTATAACTGGAACCTGAAACCTTGTTTGTGCAATTACTATGCGTCTGCTAACGCAAGTCCTCCTCTTAAAACCGTCCGTATTTGCCTCTAGGCCAACAGGTCCTGAGGAGGTGGTTTCATCTGCCTTTCCCTTTGAGCTATAAAAGAGGAGTTTACTATAGAGAGAAGATTCCGGTGGCAAGTAGTCAATTAAATTAGGAAAATATTTGCAAAGGGTTGTAATTTGGCGATATTTAGTGCCTCCCAAAGACATCTACCGAAGACAAAATAAGGAGGGTTAATGGCGATTTAGATTTAGTTGATCTCATTGGGCATGTTATTAGAATTGGTATTTTGCATATCGTCCTCTTAATGTGAAGATAAATCGCAGCAGAGTCAATGAACTTAAACTGCACTAAAACCAAATAGCAGATTATCAGTTCAATCAACGTTTTTGAAGCCAATTGACATGCTGGGGACCAAGCCTAGGTCTTTCTAACGGCACGTTTGCACAAATACCTTACCATCTTTGCCTTCCACACTTTCGTTTCTGGCCTCTTACAATTTATTCTCCGGAATGTCTCAGAGATAACTAGCGGCAGCTTGTTCCCTTTTCGTGAGTATCAGAGGTTAAAAGAAAAAACCCTATATTAAATCGTGAACAGCACTAACCTCGTTTAAGAACGGTTAATAGGCGACGCGTTTTGTGTATTTCAATCAATGAGCGCCTCTCAGTATTATTATGCCATTATGTTATTTGGTGTATTTTAGAAAATATCTTATATAAAAATTTGCACCTTTTTAAAGCTCTGCTTTAATATTTTTGAGATTGAACAATAATAAGTCATGCAATATACCTAAAATATTTAGCAGGATCACATATGTGGGCAAATTAAGTTACATCTTGTTTAGTGTGTGAAAGGTTTTAAATTACTGCAAACTGGAAGACAGCAATGTTAAAGTAGCGCGTTCTAATTTGTGTGAAATTTCTTGCAATGCTTAAGCACCTCTTTTGTTAATTTTAATTTCCCTTTGCGACACTTAATATTATTTGGATCAAATCTTTTTTTGTAATTAACGGTTTAAAATTTATATCAAACGTTTAGGAATTGTAATAATATATTATTAAAACTACTAAAAATCATTAAAATAACAATAATTTCCAAAAAAAAATCTCGCTTATAAATCTGTTAAATTTGAATTGCTAATTTAAATTCTTTTTTTTTCATTTTTGCTTAAATATATCATTTATATGTATAGTTTTCGATAATCAATGGTCATATAGTTAAAGCCCAGACACAACACAAACTTTTGTATTTATCTACTTTTCCACTTTTGTACAAACCTTAACATACTCAAAGAGTGTTGACGGAAAAGTTTGTGCATTCTTTAAAGCTTAAAGTATACTCAAGTAAGGTTTAAAGTAAATCCATTATTTACCATCAACAATGTTTTTAGTTATAATTGAGGTGATTTTGTTTAAAATGCAAAAAATCTTTGGAAAGGAGAATATAAGGGAAGTGTTAGCAAAATGTTTATTTAAACCTTAAAAAGAAAAATCCTTAAATTTTTGCAAGTTCCAAGTTTGTTCATGCATACTTTAGTGTTATTTCCTTTTTTCCAGATAACGCACAAAATTTAAAAAAAATACGCTTCAATTAAACTCCTAATCGCGCCAATAAAATATTTAATTGCCTTTGCAAGTAATGTTGCTTACGGTTTACGAAAAAGCTTAAAAGCTGCACAAATTACTTATTCTTGGTAGCAGTGCCTTGTGCCAGTACTCATATACTTATAGAAGGTTTAAAAATATTAAAAACTATAGAAAAATAAAAATAATCTACCAGATAAAAATAATTTTTAAAAAATTTTAAAATTTTTTGAGAAACTTGTTCGTAAAAAATAAAAGTAAAACAAATCGTAGAAAATTTGTTATAAACCAGGAGTTTAGAGATTTACAGCATAGATACTTTTATTGTGGATCGCAATGGGTAATCAAGGTAATCAGAAACGTTTAAAGAGCGCGTAGAGGTTTGCGGAATTGTGCAAAACTATAACCTTGGATTTAAAACATAATTATGGTTGGTTTAGGAAACAGGACAATTTACGCAGATACCATATGGGTATGGCAGTTATTTTATTTACTTTCGGAAAGGGCTTTGGACATATGATCTCCTTTTTAGTTTTGCAATGGCAGTATAGACTCATATTCGGTGGTCAGAGCCACAGATGTCTCTTTAAAAACCACTTCGTATAGGGTTATGTTGCGATTGTTTCACTGGGGTGGGGGTTATAAAGTTTTAACTTTCCTTGTAGAGAAGTTATTTTCGACTCCTAATAGGGATAATAAAAAACCATCGTTTCACTCTAAAAGAGTAAAAGGACTGCTCTGCAATGGCTGTAAGTTTTGGTATACTGGAGAACAAGGATAACGGTAAACACGTCTTTTATCACTACCCAAAGCTTGCGTGCCCCCGGTCAAATATTTTATAATCTCATCTGCTCAAAAACCTGGCAAGATAACCAGACTGGTAGGACTGCTTAAACTACTGTCATTGAATTATTCAGATTAAAACTATTGGATAATCGCATGTTCTTTTCTGATAACACTAGGAACCAAAATGGTCAATAAACTGAAAATGTAACTTAAGAACACTTGGAATTAATTTAAACACTTCGAAAGCAATGACGTAGGAAGGTCATTTAAAATTCATTTAAAAAGTTTTATTAAACCTTTATATCACTTTCAATAGATTTAAATGAGTAGAATATTTTTTCTGTTGTTGTTAAGTAGATGAGATTTAAAGTAGATATATGTGGCCAATTCCATGTAAAACAGCTCAAATTGAGGATTAAAAGACTTTTGATATATATTTATGTTTAAAAGGAAACAAACTTTATCAAAATAAAAATTTATTGTTTTATAATTAATATTTATTTTTGTCGCTAGAGCATAAAATGGTCGCATATTGAAAAAGCGTCTCTTTTTTACGTTTTTGTGAAAATATCACACCCGTCACGGTTTGTAATAGATTTTCCGTTAAGCAAAAATAGTTTTTTGTTGAGATAATAAATCAAAAACGATTATAAACACAAACTACAGTAAGAATTGAGCATATTAAGACCGTTCTTAAGAATATTTTACACAACTCGATCTTAAATTAAAATTCCATAAAATTCTAATTTGCAAGGTCACATCCGTCACAGTCTTCAAGTGACCACTTGTGAGCAGAAATTATGTTCTTTCAGCATTTACATACATTTAATCGCTTAAAAACGTAGCACCCTTGAAAACCATTGCCTTTTTCCAAACAAAAATTTTGAGCTATTTGAGTTGAAAAATATAAGCAAAATGGGCACACCCGTCACAATGGATTTGCCCATATTTGTAAACTAATGTAACAAGCTTTGCATTAGAAAGAATCGATTGGTAAACTTAAAGTCACGAGGCATTCGAATTAGTAAAAGATTTAATTTTTTCCTAATTTTAATTAAAGTTTTGATTAGAGGACGATTCACATATTGCGTTTGAAGTTTTTTGGTTCCCATATTTTTTTGTGCGCAGTCTTTACCATATCTTGTTTTAAAAAATATTTGTATTTAAATGTGACTGTATGTGGGCGTTAAATACCACAACTCAGATAATTATATGAAAGTGCAGTTCATTAAAAACACCAACAAATACAAAATACACATACTTAAATTACAATAAATACAACAAATAACAACAACAAATGAGAATAACACAACAATAATGAGAAGAAACTGATAAACATTTAAGCAAATAGAAAACGTGAAGCTCATATTATTAACAATCCAAACAAGCTGAGTTTTTAATTTTAAAAATAAAACAACAAAAATTAAAGTAAAATAATATTATGTAGATCATTGATAATTTAAAAACGATTTTAATAAAAAAAAAAACATCTGACTGAGTTCAAATGAGATTAAAATATATTGAATATTTTAGCCGCTATTTACGAGCGCTACAAACAAACAAGCCTACTACAACAAACTGATAAGATTCTCTGACGTTGCATTAAGAAATTTTTTACATTTTAAACAACATCTTGATTTGAATATATAAATAGCATGAACAAAAATAGTGGGTGCTTTACGCAATTGTTGGTAAAGGGTTAAGAGGTTATCAGAAGAACAACTTGGAAAAAAACTGATTAAATAAATAGAAATTTACGCTGTATTTTATTATAATATTTTTCAAATCCATTGAACTTATTGAATAGTGCATAGAAACATAGAAAATATTTTTTTCGTTTTAAATTTAAAAGCCTGCCTTTGGTCTTACAAATGTTTGTTAAATAAATTAATTTGAAATTATTTTCCTCAACTGTTTGTTTGTACGTGTTTAACCACATTTAACTGGTTTTTAGTTAAGGAATAAAGAAAAAATAAAATATAATTGACTTTTCTTTATTCGCTTATAAGAAACTTTTCGATAAACTGCATAAAGGTCTTTTGGGTTGTCTGTTCATATTTCATATGCCACAACTATGTTTGAGAGCAAATTGTATAGAAAATTCTATGCAACATGAATGGCAGCATATAAACAAAATGCCAGCTTGTGGTGTTTGTGGTTTTAAAAAGCTGGTGAAAAATGTTAACACATGTGCACATATTTCTAAAGGTCGTTTGGTTTATTATTAGCCAAGTCAGTGTATTTTTGTCTAACAACACATGTCCGATTTGTCTGTCCTGATTGTCTGGTTGTTTAGAATTTATTGGAATTAACAACAATTGTTTGGTTTAGGCTTGTTGGAAACTAAAAGATACAATTATTTTGCATATTTTATAAATGTTTTTTTTTGTGCTAAAAAACATTAACAACCACCCGCAACATTTAAAATTGCATTTCAAATCTAGATAAATTCTTATAAACAAATGGCCTTTGAAGGTTGACGTATCAAGTTTTTTTTTTACCAATTTCAAATATCTGCCCAATTAAAGTTTAGGTTTTCCAAGATAAATTATTTTAAAAAAATGTAAAAATAAATAAATTTTTAAACTTAAAAAAAATAAGTATGTGGAACCTACAATATTCGATATTTGAAATAAATTTAAATTGCTAGTTGGTTAAGGCTGTTGTTTTTGCGAATTAAATAAATTTGGAGAAATCAAATATTTAGAAAAGTTTAAGCAGTAAAATCAAATGCAATAATCAGTGGCATAGAGCGATCAATATATGTATGTTTATGGTGGCAAACTTATATTTAAGGCAGTTATTTTGTCATTTAATAATAGTTGTCTCTTTAGAGTGTTCCAAAATTTATGAATTATAATTAATCATAAAAGACCATTTTTGAAGTGTTTACTAAAAATTGGCATTTTCGGAGCAAAAATCGGCAAATCCGCACTTAGGTAACTTTGAGGCAGAAAATCGGCCAAGTACCGATAAATCGGAAAATACAAGGCAGCAATATTGTGGGAATACATTTCTTTTATTAATATCTGATTCCGACAATTTATTTTTTTTTTAAATAATAACCAGCACTCAGGGGAGTGCTTTGACATGCTTTGCATTGTGTTGGTATCAGGAAAATAGGTTATGAGAAGGAGGATAAAGGGAGTAGTGTTTGTGGACATTTGATTTAAATTTCTCGATATTTACTGTGGCAGTGGATAAAGGGAGTAGTGTTTGTGGACATTTGAGTTAAATTTCTCGATATTTACTGTGGCAGGAAAGACATCACTAGGAAGTTTATTCCACATACGAACTGTGCGACCGAAGAAGGAATTCTCCCTGTAATAAGTGGTGCGATTCATTGGCCAGTGGACTACGTATGGGTGTGCTCTTCTAGAAAAACGTGTATCACCCAAAAAGTTCCGAATTTCGGATTTCCTGGTTTCCTCAGAGCACATTCCATTATAGTATCGATAGAACAGCGAAACACACCCCACATCACGACGGTGTTCGAGTGAATCAAGACGGGTAGATACCGCAACGTCGCCGATGAGTACCTTCGCTCGTTCTTGTACGCTGTCAAGTAGCCCCAAAATAGACTTTGGGGCATCAGCCAATAAATGAGAGTCGTATTCTATTTTCGGTCGGATATAGGTGGTATAAATATTGAGAAGATCAGATGGTGCAAAGTAATTCCTACACCGTTTAAGGAAACCAAGACACTTTGATGCTTCCTTCGACACAAGAAAAACAAGCTCAATTCAATGGACATTGCACTGGATTTTTATGCCCAGAAAATCAAGAGTCTTTGTCTTTTCAACACTTATACCATTCATTAATACAGACAAGGCAGCATCGTCCACTGTGCGCTTATGTGTCAAAAGAAAACATTGGGTTTTACGGGCATTAAAATCGTCCCTATTTGCACGCCACAATTGGAGATTACCATCAGATCGCGGTTAATTGAAACATTCATACTCTGTCTCCTAGCTCCAATTTCCAAAGAGGTAGTGATAAACATTTTGGCTATGTATTAGATGGTACACTCGATCGGTTTAACTTTTGAGTACCTTTTGGCCGTATGGGGTCAGTAATGGCTGTGAGTATTGCCTTCTTGCTAGACTTTTTTAATCAGAAATGTCAACACAGTGTGAAACTTTCAGCTGTCAAATCATACTTCAAAAGTTCTTATGCAGCTAAAGAAACACCTTTTATTTCGGTAATCAAAACTATTTTTTGAATGTTTCTATACACTATAAAAAAAAAAATGAAATTGCATCGTATTCTACTCAAAAATTAAAATGACCCTGGTCAAGCACTTCTTCGAAATTTTGAACCCTAAGTGGGAAACGTGATTACAACTAAATTTCGATAGGTCTGCCATTGGAAGCTTCTTACCAAGATGCTATGCCACGAGAAGGACACCTTAAGCGGCCCACACAATACCTATTAAGTACTGTGTTATAGGAATGGCGGCAGGAAGCTTGGTCAGAATTAAGAAAATTTCGTAAAGCCTGCTACACTAGGATTTAATGGGAAATAGGGACGGACTATATGGTCATGGAGGTAAATTTTTGGGGAACAATATTGATAATAATCCCTGAACGGATTGCTTGTTGGGATCCGATGGACCTTATTAGATGTGTGCAGTTTTCATTAACAGATCTAAGATAGCTGAAGATAATATTACCACAAAATTGTGCTACAGACTACCTAAGAGTTGTAGTGTTTTTCAGACGAAGATACTGGCCATTTGAAAGGCAATAGATCTCATAGCCAATATTTATGTTGACAATCAGGCTGTCTTTAAAGCATTGTGTAAGTGTCTGGGGAGGGACTGTAGAAAGGCAATTGGTAGGATTATGGCCATTTTCAACGTCAAACTGTGTTGGGTCCGGAGACACTGCGACATAGCTTGCAATGGAATTACCAATGAGTTCACACGTACTGGCTCAGACTTGAAGTTGCATATAAAAAGAAACTGTTAGCTTACCAATGGATCACTTTTATAGTAAGGCTACGACATGGATGCTTAACATGTCTAATGTTCAGTGGGTGATCAGGGCTAACTTCGGAGGAGCTAAGGCTATGTGGTTGGGCTAGAGCTTAGGAGGCACTAGGTTTCTCACTTACTTGAGAAAAATGGACCTAAAAACCATAATTAGGGTCATTACTGGGGACTGTTTGGTAAGGTCTAGAACAAGCAAAAGGGGTCGCAGCACTTCGGGTTGTCGTAGAGTGTGTTAAAAAAAGAAGAATTAGAGACGATAAAGCATGTTGGCTGCTTGAGATTGCAGAATCATTGGGTCAAATGGTTATTCTTAATGCGTTTTGCAGTATTAAGAGGAAAAAATTATTAAGTTTGTAATGGTTATCAGGGTGCCGCGGTGCCCCGGTAGATCAGTGGTAACTGCACGAGTCTACCAGTCTGGGGGTTGTGGGTTCAATTTCCACCAGAGACCCTGGTAAGTCTGCTTCATTTTTCCGTTTTCCTTATCCTTCTCTAAATTTCTTCTTTCCTTATATCACAACCTATTCTATCTGCCTCTTTAGGTAACACAAAGGGACCGAGCTAAGCGGACCCAAGTGAGCTTTATCATTTCCTCCAACAGCTGCCTGTTCTACCTAACCTAACCTAATTATAATCAGGGGCAGAAAGTCGAAAAGAAGATTTTTACTTCTTCTTCCTTGCATATTTACAATAGACCCACGAGGCCTCTGGACAACCATTGCAATCTAAACTAACCTAACCTGTTTAGGTTCTTCAAAACTAATAGAGGCAGAAACAAAGTTGAAATTGCGTTTCTCACTTCAAAAAAAATTTTAATCTTTTTTGAGCAATTTTTTAAATATTTTGAACCCTCAGGTGTGAAAAGAAAGAAAAGTTACATTTTTTATACTTTACTTTGGCAACTTCTAGACGTCAACTGGCCTTAAAAAAATATGAATGCTTGTGTGATACTTTGTCTAAATAAAATACAACTTAGGTTACAAAAAAGGCCAAATATTTTATTTAAGTAGTTTTTAAGAACTTTTTTATATATTTTGATATTATGAGTATGGAAATGGAGAAAGAACTATGAACCCTGATTAAAGCCAAAAGTCAACTGAGTGGGCAAAAATAATTCTTTCTCATTTTAGGTACTTTTTCATATTTTTGGTACTTATTAGCATTTGTGTATACTGTAAGTCTACAGATACAAAGTTAAGGTTTTTAAACCTCAATTAAGTTTAAAAGTAAACGAAGTAGACTGCAAATGCTCTCTCACCTATTTTATTATTATCAGTTTGGAACTGTTAAAGAAGGGTAAATAAAATGAACTTTTTTATATTTTTTGTACATTTAGAAAATGTCCTTTTTTATGCTCACAGAACTTTTTAGATTTTATCACTTTTATTTTGTTTATATTTAATAAACTTTGTTAACTATTTTCAAATAAATAATATCTAGCAAACAACTTTTTTTTCTTTTTCTTAGAAACTTAATTTATTTGCTTTAATTTCTTGGAAATGATTTGTTATTGTAATACTGCTCTTGATTCGTTTGCACATGTTATAATTACAAGATGAGGGTGGACATGTGAAATTACTACTTTATTGCATGGCTTCAAGCTGCAATATATTTGAAATATTTCAAGACCAGTTTTTACTTGTTACTTTTTTATAAAAATATATTTTTTTCATTTGCTTAATATCTTACAATTTTTCAAGTAAACCATGCAACAATTTTAGTTGTTCTTACTTTAGTTTACTTGGTTTTGTGTTTAAATAAAAAATTGTTTAAGTAAAACAATTAGTTTGGTTTTTTATGTTTTGTTTCAGGTGGGCAGGCTTTTAACAACAATCTTCTTTTCAACCGCAAAACTTTATTATTACCTGCTATTATTGCCATAAAGAATGGTCAAGCTAAGCCTTTTATATAGAAAAACTATTATTTTAAATAAGGTTGTTTGGTTGGTTGCTATTGCCTTCTTAGATTAAACATTTGTTGTTGTTTTGTTTTTGCATTTTTCTATTTAAGACAGACCCACTACCACCAACGCTATTTGCTGTTGTTTTTGCTGTGCAACGTTTCATATTGTGCATCAGCATTGAATTGTAACCTAAAACCATTAAACACTGTTGCCAAAAGTATTTTGTAAATATTTAATGAAAAAAAATTTTTTATAGTAAAATATGACTTTTTAGGATTTTGCTGAAATGTTTGCAGAAAAAATTGACCAAATTATTTTTGGCAATGTTTTTTCATCTCATGTGATTGTCCAATCACATGCAATTTGTAAATCGCCAACTTAATTTTTGCTTGTTCCGTAGTTCACGCGTTTTTGTTGCAAATCTACAGAAACATTTTGTTTTTTTTTTATACATTATTTAGTTTTCGACACTTAAAAAAAAGAAAAAGTATAGTTTAAAGATGCCACAGAACTGGCAGCTTGAAATTTTAAAGACTTGTTTGCTATCAAATCGCCAGCGATTTGTATAACCAACATTTTTTAAACTGGATTTTTAATTAAAATTGTTTACAAATAAATAAAATAAATTGAAAAAATTAAAACAAACCCCCAATAGATTACAATTTTGCATACTTTTTTTGGCTGTTTTTAACTTAGTTTAGGCAAAATACATCAGTTCACCTCATCTACCTTTTGCGTTTTAAAGTTGCACACTTTTTTGTGATTGTAACTTTAGAGCACTTGTTATGCAATTTTAAATTGTATTGCCGATGCAAGTGCGATTGTGATTATTAGAACATGGTCGTTTGTTTACTCTTTAAAATTTCTGTTTTACGGGGCGTATGAGCAACATTTATTTTTGTTTCGTTTTTAAAATCTTATATTCTCAAGTAAAATTTCAAAAAAGTTGTGATAAAATAAATTCTGATTTAACAAAAAATCAAGAATTAAGTTAAAAGTTTTTTTCAATGTCATTTTTGTTTAAGAAAATCTTGGTTTTGTTTAATCATATGAATTTTCTAAAAAAAAATTTTTTTGGAAACAGTGTTTTTGGCTTGCTTATGTTAGTTTAGCTGTTTCTATTTGCTGCTTTTATTGTTATTTGCATTTATTGTTTTTCTTTCTTTAAATATTTTTCATATATAAGATGGATAGATGCCATGGTTTAAATGGTGTTTTGTAAACAAGAATAAGCGGCGCGTGCTAAATGATAAAAAAGATAAAAAACAAAGCATTTTTTCATGTTCAAGCTTATTAATTGTTTAAATTCAGTTATTAGAAACAGCAGAGGGGATTTCAAAAAAAAGTTTATGCAATTTTAATGTAATTTCATTGCATTCTTTATTGTCTTTTAAAAAAGAAGAAGACGTAAAATGCAACTGAAAATAAATATAAATGTAACATAATAATGGCATGTGCGCAAGATTGCTTGCTTTACATTTGTTTTAATTTACAATATTACTCACTCACACTCATTCACCCAAAGTGACTTGCTTACATTTTTGCAGCAATTCGTGTGAGTATGTCCAATTTGAGGGTACATGTCTGGGCTTAAAACACAAGCCATAAATCTAACGCTTATTTGCTAACAAAAGTTATCCACAAATGGTAGCAATATTACATTTTAAAGCGTACAAAGCCAAACAATAAAAACTTAAGGAAAAATGAAGGAAAATAAAAAAAAATAGAAAAAATTTAAAGCAAAAAAGAAAGCAAGTTCAACCTACCCTCCTCTTAAATAACAAGAAAAAACTCAATATTACATTAAAGCCAAGTTAACTTAACTACACAGCTACGGTACATGTAATTGCAATCATTATATGGTCTGTCGCGTTTTTTGCTCTTGATAAAGTAGCAGCAATAGCAATATCAAGCCATATTGCCAGCAATCAGTAGCAACCAAAGTGCACTTAAGAGGCCTGCTGTAATATACAATTTTCGTTTGGATGGAAACAAAATTATGTTTTCAACACTTCTTATTTTCAATTTAATTTGACTTCAAAATTTGAAACATATAACTCTTGTGACTCCAACTAAAAGCTTGGGTTGATATTATGGCGTAAATGAAATTGAATTGAATTAAATAAAACAAAAAAACAAATAAATAAACTAAAGTTCGTGTGTAGTTGCAAACATAATATTTTATTTAAGTTAAATATTTTCATTAACAAAGTAAATTTAAAACAATAAAGGGACTACTGGGAAGTAAAGTCAGCAGTTAAATGAATGGAAGATTAGTTATAATATAAGGTAGAGCTGATTAATTTTAATATTTATTTTAACGCATCATAACTTTTTATTCATGTGTGTGTATTTTTACGTATTAAAATTGTTTTAATTATTTTTATTTAATTTTAAAAATGGATTCCTTTTTTCATATTCTGAGTGCAATGAAATTGTATAAACCTGTTGGATGTTTGTGGGCTTAGTTACATTTCAGGCTTGTCCCTTCCATGTCCTTTTCTTTGCATTCTTTACTTTCGTCTTAATATTGTTTTCGAAATGCCACGCAAATGGAATGATTTAAGGCTAGAGATAGAATATATCGGGTAAATACTGTATAAAAGCCTTTTTTTTTTTAAATTTTTTTTGGTTATTTATAAAAAAAACCAAATTAAGCCAATTTTTTGGCCAAAGGTTTTGCGGGGAGTTGCACATATGTAAATACATACTTACTATTACTACTACTACTAATACGACTACTAATACAACTACTATTACTGCTACCACTACTACTGCTACTTATACTACTGCTACTAATACAACTACTACTACAACTACTACTACTACTACTACTACTACTACTACTACTACTACTACTACTACTACTACTACTACTACTACTACTACTTATACGACTACTACTACTGAAACTACTACTTTTCTAATTATACGACTGCTACTATTTAAACTCTGTTTCTTTAACTTATACGACTACTACTACTACTGCTACTACTACTACTACTTCTTATATGACTACTTCTATTTATACTCTGCTTCTTCTACTTATACGACTACTACTACTACTGCTACTACTACTACTTCTTATACGACTAATACTACTTATACTACTGCTTCTTCTACTTATACGAATACTACTACTGAAACTACTACTACTACATCTTATACGACTACTACTATTTATACTACTGCTTCTTCTACTTATACGACTACTACTATTTATACTACTGCTCCTTCTACATATACGACTGCTACTTTTACCACTACTACTACTACTACTACTACTACTACTACTACTACTACTACTACTAGTACTACTACTACTACTACTACTACTACTACTACTACTACTACTACTACTACTACTACTACTACTACTACTACTACTACTACCACTACTACTATTACTACTACTACTATTACTACTACTACTATTACTTCTTCTACTACTCTACTACTACTACTACTACTACTACTACTACTACTACAACTACTACCACTACTACTACTTTGAGGTTTAACAATGTAATATGGTCGTTTTAATTATGTCTGAGGTAAGGTTTTTCAACTTTTTTCGAACTGACAAATTAACGCTAGGAGAGGTAGTATGAATAATGCACCTTTCTTCATTAAATTCTTTCCACTGAAAATATATATAAAAAATATATATTTTTATGTGCAAATTTATCTCGGTTATTCTATCTATTCCAAATTTGTGTGGTCCTTGGACTAGGCAGATCCCTGAAAGTTATATTTTTCAAGCACTATACTCTACCCTACACCACCTTTATTTCATATTAAGTTCCAGAAAAAGTGAGAAAAGTTAAGCAAATTAAAGAAATTTTCGTAAGTTATTCCGAGGGGAAGTTTGTATTGAGGTTATGTGGATAAAGAGATATCTGGCAAACCAAACGAGAGAAAAAACGGACGAATAGATATCGAACTTAGAAAGTGGTTTTGAGTCGATAGGTTTAGTTTAAAAAGGCACCACTTGGGCATAACAAACATCTACAGCAACATATAATAAATGCAAATAAGAGAATTAGTTTGTAGACAATCAAAATAGAATGAGAATAGCAAAAACAATAAAAAAAATATTTCAATCAACTACTCTAGTACCGATTCAATAATAACGAAAAGACGATGCAATTGTTGCGAATTTCGGGAATGCATTTCACTCGAATAATATATAGAAAAAAATATTTATTACAACCGATGACTAAGAAAAGTCTTAATAAATAAAAAAAAACATCTAAACTTTTTACTGGACTTTCCGCTCTTTAAGCAAAATATACCCCAATATACCATAAACATTGTTTGTTTACTAATTCCATGCGATAAATTTAACAGAATTTTTTTTCAATTCCCTGGTGTTGAATCCCTTAGAGATGGTGTTTATTGCAGTTTTCAAGTTGTTCCAGTAACTTTTTCATTTTTCTTTATCTGACTTTTATGGTTGACTAAAATTTTATTGTTATTGTTGTTGGAAGTTTTTTTTCAACAACTTTTCGCATATAAAAACCGTGGGAGCGTAATCAATATCAAACAGCAAGGAACTCATATAATTTACTCTTATTTATCGTTTTTAGTTTCAGTGGTTATTCTGGTTTTGGAAAAGACTTGCTGCTTTATCCTCCAAACTAAAGGTGACACTTGTTGTTTTATGGTTTTTAAAAAGGCTCTGACATATTTTAGCATATTTTTAAAACTTAACGCCCGCATATTAAGATTTTTTGTTGTAGATGTAAATGCTGCTGCTGTCCAGTCAAGTCTTTGGAAATTTTAAGACTTTTTTCAAAGATGAATAAAGACAAAAGTAAGATGCAAAAATCACCTGTGGCCTATAAATCTTATAATATGCAAGAATACTTTAACACACACTTTGAAGATTGTCTTTTCGTTTTTTTATTTTATTCTGTTTCTTTTTTTTGGACCAATGATGGATCACCGTAGATAAGCAGATCCGTCTTCTTTTGGGGTTTTCTTTATTAGTTTCATTATTATCATATGCGAGGATAAGAAAAACCCACTTTTTTCTCGCTGCTTGCAATATGCTTGACTTGTCTTTACTTGGAATGTGCGTGCATATAATCGCATCAAGCCAAATGTTTGTTATTTGTTGTAGGTTTATTTTTTTGTTGCTTAATGTCTTTTTGGGCTGTGTTCAGTTAAGTATGACACTATGGTGCATGGTTTTTTATGCCAAATCTTTAGTCTTTTTTGTGGGTTACTTGTGAATGCAACTGTCATGGCATCAAAAGGCTTAAAGCGCATGTCATCAGGCAGAAAAAAAGCAGAACAACAAAAATACTAAGAGTAACAGCAGCACATACTATCAAGTATATCCCCTAGCCAACCAATGCCACACCATAGCAAATGAACACAAAAGTGCAAGCAACAAGTTGCAAAAAAAAAATAAGTTACAAAAAAATTAGAGAAAATATTTATATAGATTTAACGGAAAGCGTCACTAAAAAAAAGCCAACAGGACAGTACTTTAAATGATTGTTTTTATACAGAAAATATTTCCTTAGAAAACGAAATATATGAAGTCGGCAATTACATTTTGCAAAGTTCTCCCCGTTATATAAATATCACCGAGTAATGCAAATCCCATGTGACTTTTGGTAAAAATTATGCAATTTTGGTTTACTGCAGCATTACTTTTCACCTTTTTTTGGAGAATGTCAAAGAGGTCACATGATAAGCAGTTACCTTAACTGAATCTCTGCTTAAAGCCTAATGGTTCAAAAATATCATTTCCGATTTCAACTGAAGATCTAGTTTCAGTCAATGTAATTCTGCAGAGTCTTATAAATTTGGCAGGAATGCCAGATTCAGACATGGTCATGATATACCTTTGCCCGAATCTGGCTGTTAAAAGCGGCTTTATAATAGATGAATAGGTGATAAGTGTCATTTTGTTTTTCATTCAGCTTAAAGCTTGAAAAATTGCTTAATCTTTAAGCCAAGCACTTAAATTTATTATACTGTTTCTAGTTCCTTCTTTGCCTCACATGGCCTTTCAAAAATCCAAAGTGCCACAATCCCATTGGTTCGACCTAGTCTTCACCGGAAAATTTTTGTAATAACTTTAATTATGGTCTTCAGATCCAATATTTTCAGTTTGTTAGAAACATAACTCCTGCTGAACTCAGCCCTGGCCATAAAGCTCAAACTAGCCTGCATCCACTTTTGTTTCCCCATTAAAAATTCGTAACCTTATACACGCATATGATAATCTTTTCATTATGGTGGCTAAGTGCACCGGAAAATATTCCCGGCAAGGGCCTAGATAACCCCCATGCAAATAAGCTATTTTTTGCATTATTCCAATGCCGTGTCTCGAAGAAATTTTTTAAGAATATTTTTATTAAGGAATAATATGTTTGAAGTATAATACTTCCGAGACCGAAGACACCAATTTCAATAAGTTTTTCCCATATACTATCTAATAAATGTCTGTTTAAAAAATCTTCAGTGTCGTTTCAAGTGTGAAAATTGCATAAGAAAAATCAGAGTTAAAGTTTTGTAAGACTCCGTTGCTTGGAAAAATATTTCATTCATTTAAAGTTCTGCCCATATTTTCATATAATCCTTGCTATTAGGTTTTTACACTGGGCTTGTTGTTGTTGTGTGCTGCATAGAAAATAAAAAAAATATTTTGTTGACTCAACATGACGTATGTCATTTTAACACACATGCAACCTCTACATTAAAGGTGTTTTTATTAAAACTTACTTTTGTTGTTGTTACTGCTTAAGCTCTTTGTAAAGCAGGGGGTGAGGCATAGAAAGCTGGACAACGAAAAAACTAACAGATTTTTTTAAAAATTAATTAAAATAATCTTTTTAATATAAAATTCTAATTTTGATTTCTCTAAGAATACTGGGGTTTGGCTTAACACAGTTCATTATTTTTAGACATTAAAAATTAAAAGCATTGTGTATAGGGTCATCCAGTTGGCAGCCAACCCCGGAGTAGGGCCATATTTGTTTAAAAATGGGCATATAAATAAATTATTGAAAAATAAAAAAAAAATCGATTAAATTTTTACGTGTCATTAGGGGCCATCTTAGACCTCATGTAGTGCACAGTTCCATGTCAGTAGTGTTGCAATGTCCACAGTTAATGTTAACTCTTAATAAACATATCTTTTTTATGATTTAACATTGAACTCTTGGGTTATTTGCTTGTGTAAATTAATTACTTTTTTTTTTGTTTTGTTTCAGCTCTCCAAATATGCAGCCCTTAGAAGTACAGCGGTAAGTAAATGTTGCCATAGTTAATATAAAATCTTGCTTAAAAATTAAATTGCTAATTTTTGAACCCTAAAAAATTCCTGAATTACATTCTTTTGGATTTTGTTTCAAAATGTCAAAATATGATAAAAAGTAAAAAATTAAAAAACAATTAATTGTAGCTTGTGATATTTGATATGTTTTAATTTAACTTTTAAATTATTATTCATGCTAAAAGGTTTTACCAAATTTGTCATATCACACGGCGCCATTAAGGTTTCTTGATTTTTGCTTAAAACTACTTTTCTTACGATTTTTTTTAAATCAGCACTTTTTAATAAAAAAAACAAATCACAAAACAACTTGAATTAACAAAATTATTTTTGGTATAAAAGAAAGCATGAATTAATTTAAAAATTTGTGTTGCTTTCATTAAAACAAAAAAGTTTAAAATTATGAATGAAAAAATGTCAATGTGTTAATTAAATTAAAACAAAAAATGCAAAAAACTACAAGAAAGTGAATAAAGAAAACACAGCCACAGCAAGTTTTAATTTCATTAATGAATTTGTTTGCAATGTAATACTAACAACAACAAAAAAAAAACAATGAATAACAAATTAAAGTTAAAGCAATTAACAAAAGCTTAGTTGCAAAGTTATTATTTTTTATATTTTGCAAACTTTTGAAAAAACTGCTTTAAGTGACCTTAAAAATTATTTTTCTCTTCAAGCAAAAAATTTAAAAAAACCTTAAAAAATTATTTTTGTAATTTTTAGTAGGTTCGTCTTTGGAAATAAAATTTAAAAAAATTTTTTTTTCATAAAATTTAAAAATAATGAATGAGCAAATACGCGATTAATAATGCTTTAATCTAAAACAACTTAAAAAACAAGTACACCGCTATTAATTTAAAAACTGGATACCCTAAAATGAAGGGATAAATAAAACTTTGTTGCACCGAAACCAAAATGTAATTTTTTTTATTTATGATATTCAATCCCCTTTTCCTCTTTTCTAATTAAATCAAAAAGCTTTTGCTTAAACAGTCCTTACCCTCTCTTAAGGTTTAAAAGTTTGTCGTCTTGATCCCAAATCATTAAATAGAATTCATATCGTATTCTTAAGAAAAGTTTTTCAGTTACAATTTTTACAAACATTTTTTTTGCTTCAACTAAAATGACAAAACTGGTAATCTGTCTAAAACGTTCAATATTTCCAATGGCATTAAATTTAACAAAAAAAAAAAAAATTAAAGAAAATTTATTTCATATCAAAATCGACTATAAAAATTCACCTGCAATAACAATAACAAATACAAAAACTTAATATTAAGCTGCCACAATATATGACAAATGTTTGCTTTAAAAAAAATATCAAAAGTATAGAAAAAAAAATTAACAAAACCTAAATAGAAAAAAATTGTGGAAAATAAATAACATAAAAGCAATTCCTTAGTGGCCTAAAATAGAAGGTCGTTGCTGTTTGCCATTTATAGATGAAAACAATAAAAAAAAGCATAAAACTCCTGCGCCTCCCATGCATTTAATATACAAATACATGTACATATATACATACATACATACATACATATATGTATGTATGTATACACATGCATACTTATGACTGTGTTCGTATGTATATGTCTCTAGAGTTCAATACCAAACAAAAGATTTAAGCAACAAACTTGTGATGATCAAAATATAAACTTAAACAGGCAAACGAACATACAAACATACAAAGCTAAAACACACTGATACACACTGTCATTTTTCAATTTAAAGTGTAATTCTACAATTCTTCTTAAGGCTGCTTGTTTTTTATTTGCGAAAATAGTAGGCGAATCGGAGGGACTGTAATTTCTTAAGGAATTTTTATTTGATTTGATTATTAAGATTTTTATCTTGTGTGTAAGATTTAATATGTGTTTTACCCAAGGGAACTCTCTGGCCATCATTGGTTATGACTCCAAAATTTTAAAACTGAGTAAGGTCTCCTTTCTTAGGAAAGTTAATGATTATACCTTTTTTTAAACAGAAATCCAATTCGTTAGAGGCTCAGAAAATTGGGCTAGTGAATGTAGAGATGATGATAATGCTTGGCTGCTTGCTTGAAGTTTCAAGGGCTAAACTATCTGCTGCAGTGGTCTTGAGGACATTAATTCAAAGGCCTCAGCTAGGATATCTTGCCTAACAAAATGAGTTTGTGCAAAAACAAATATTTTCAGTGCAGCGGAGCATTTGGAAATCATTTAATAATTGTGTTGTCCGCACTCAGAAAAAAAATTGTGTTTTAAGAAATAGATAAACGTTAAGTTTTCCTGAATATTTGTTGGGTTTTTGCAGCCTAAACACTAGTTGTTAAAAACTGAATATGGCGTTAAGCTTGTTTTAAGGGCTGCTTTTGTTTTCTGCCCTATGGAGTTAAATTTAGGCAATAGTAAACGTGCGTTTATAATTTCCTTAGCACGTTCAGCTTTTACAACACTTAGCGTAAATTTACTTCTGTAATATATTCGCTTAGAAAATTAAAAAAATTTGTTTTAATTTATTTATTTTTTTAAAATAAAAAAAATGTTGCCTATTATTCACTGTTGAACTTTTTGTTTTTTAAGACACATTTTGCTTAATTATTGTTAATCTTTAGCTCATTTCTATCCAATATCTTTTTACTAGGAATTAATTATAAAATAAAAATATTCAGAATTGTAATAGAAAGAAACTTTAAACTTATATATAACTCAAACAAAGGTTTCTTACCATTACCAGCCAAGTAGAATGCCATTTCGAAACCAGCTACAAATAGTCTCTCAGTACTATTTTAACTCTAAATAGCATGCTCTAAAAAAAAAGGCAAACGGAATTGTTTCTTTTTTGTGAGTAGGAATTGAAGTTACTTCTTTTTTTTTAAACTAACTGGGAATGTATAGTTTTTTTTTAAATCTTAAACGAGGTGCTCGGTAATGTTTTAAGCTAAACGTGAATTTTTATAGCTCCCTTGCAGAAATGTTACATTCAGTTTATTTATATGAAAGTTTTAAGAAAAATAATTAAAAGAAATAGAAAAAGTAAACAAACCTTTGAAATAGCTAAGTATTTAACACAATTCGTTTAGTTATATGTTTTTTTGTGTCTTCAACAGCTGACTACCGCACAGTACCGCACAGTAAAATGTTAAACGTGATTTAAGGTTTAAGATTTTTGAATTTTAGTCCTATAAATATCCAAGAAATACTTTTGCATAACAATCACCAGCTCGAAGTTCAATTTATTTTATTTTGAAAATTGCGTCCAAGCATTTTTGTTAGATTTCTTTTTATTCGGAATTTTATTATAAATCTTCTTAGAAAGCTGAAACTGTAAGGAACTGTAGGGTATTTAAGAATTTTGGCTTAACTTTTAGAAGTCTAAAGCAATTCAAATAAATATATTTATAGCAAAACGCATTGACTTAACTTGGTAAGACAAGCATATATGATCGATCTTGACGTTTGTTTTTTTTTTTATTTTGAATTGTTTGCTTATGCACTTGGCTTAAATCAGACAAACAGATAGACGCATAAACGAAAAATTCAAGCAGACAGACAGCGAGACAGACAGACAGACAAAAAGTCACATGGATACATTTAATATACTGTAAATACTTTAGCATCATTTTCAGCTTTTTTCATGCGTATGTTTTATGTATGTTTGTATGTGTAAACGAGTGCGTGAGCTTGTTTTTGTTATTTGTTTTAAACGTTCAAATTAAAAATGCGTTATGTGTTTTAAGTAGATTCTAAAGGTGAAGGTGTAAGTAAATATTTTTTGTGCAAATTCTGTTGTTGTTGTTGCTGCTGTTGTCACTAATACAAGCTGCAATCTATCCTCTACATTTATGGTAAAAAAATACAGTTTTTTTGTTTTTGTTGGCTGACCATAATCAAACGCAAAAAAAATCCATTTGATCATTATTGTATGGTGTTGCACTGGGGCAGTGACAGCACTTGGAGTTATAGCAGTAGTTTATAGTTTTCAGATAAAATATCATTATAATTTGTAAAATTTTATTAAATTTTAATGTTCTTGCCATTTTTATTAACGCGTGCAATGTTCGTTGTTGTGCGTCTTTAATTATTTAATGCGAATAAACAAGAAAAGTAAAGACATTCTGAAAGATAAAAATCTTGCTTTTTCTAAATGTATAGTTTTGGGGCAGTGCTTGTAAAATTAAATTCATATTTGGTTATGTGATACAATTTCTTAAACAATTTGTTGTGGCAAACTAACTAAAAATAAAAGGATAAATCTTCACTTCCAGATACACATAGTCAAGTGGTTGTAGAGGCAAACGCTTGGTCAGACTAGTGTTCTGTCTTTAACTAGGCTTTTTGTTGTTATAAACGTGTCCATTTTTGTGCATTTTTGCTGCTGTTTGATGTTTGTAATGTCAATTCATGATTTATGAAGCGTTTATAGGGGTCTGTATATGGGCGGACAAAGTGATGGTTGCTGTTGAGTATTCTTATTAGGGTATTGAAATTGAAATTTTCAACTAAGTGACCACATGAAAAGCAGGAGCAAAAAAGGCAAAAACGTTGCACTCTACTCATTTTGCAAAAATTTTAAGAAAAATTTCTTAAAAACATCAAAAACAAAACTCATGTAAAATCAGAGTAAAATTGGTTAAAATTTCCAAATATATCTTTATAATTAGAAATATTTGGGTCGTTGATCAATATCTTTAAATTTTACATACATTTTTGTATGAAAATTGAAAGTTTTTTTAGTAGCAGCCCACAGCATTACAAAGCTTCGAACAAATAAAGACAAATTTTTATTAAGTGTTAGCATTGCAGTAGTGGTTAGAATTGCTGAAGCGCTGCAAAATGTGGCACAATTGGACCATTTGTGGCAGTTTTGGATGTTTGATGGCCCAGTGGTACTTTCTTATCTATTTCGGCCCTTTCAGTTTAAAATAAAAGCAACTGTGTTATCTAAATCACACTGTTAATATTTTGGAACACTGTTGTATTTTTAAAAATGTTCTCGCCACGAAAACTTCTTACAAGTTGAAGAACAGAGGGCAGAACATTTTTTATGTAATTTTCTCCCTGTTTTGAGCACTATTTTTTTAAAAACATTGATTTGTAAAAAAAACAACAGCAACAATAAAGTAGGCTTTAAAATAACGGTGAAAAATTTTCTTAAAATTTTTCTTATTTTGGCCTTTTCGAATCGTCAATTTGTCCCCAACAAATTAAAAATGCATCGCTGTTTTCGAGAACAGAATCGAATAATTAGCAGAGAATGGTGGGGAATAGTTTTATCCCATAAATTCTGGCCACTTTGTGTAACACTTTTCTTTATTAGTTTTATATATTTATTGAAGTGATGAAGTATAAAAAGTAAGGCTAAAGGAGACGCCAGTAAACTATCGCTATCAGTGGTCTGGCAACCTAGTAATATTACCTGGTAGTGTGAACGCTATCCACTCCATTCTGGCTGGGTGGTATGTACTCATTACCGTCTTCTGGGATTGGTTCTGCGGTGCCTTCATCTTTGTTACTATCAGAAACAGCAGGCCTGAAAAATGGGTTTTCCATATCCTCAGCATAATATCTGTATCAGTCATCAGATTACCTTCCTTATCTTTCTAGTAGAATGTGTCTATACCAAAACCTTCAGTTTGATATTTTACTCTTTGGTAAAATTTTTGGACTTCATTCTGACTCCTGAACATCTCGATACGCTTACACTCACGCTTTTCCATCTTTCTCTTCCTTCTGCGGAATAGACACTTTTTCTCTCTTCTTCTCTCCTGATACCTTACCTTCGCAAGACCCTTTTCTACTGCTGCAGTACTGCCTTGTATTGCACATTCTTCGTTTAATTAGCATAACGACACTCCTGCTTATACTATGGGTTCCTCGGAGAAGGGTTTTGGTACCTAAGTGCGGATATTTCGGCTTCCTTCATGAGGTTGGCAATGCCTTGCCATTGCGCTGCAACATTATCGGGCCTTTGGGGTCAATCGAGTTGAGCAAGGCGTTATTGTGTCTGCAGCTCTACGACGTTCCTTTGGCAGATCGTACATTTCCCGCCCCGTTCATATGGGTGTGAACCTTTGTGATCCGAGTCAATGTTCGCCCCTCGAATCGACCGTACGACCAACACTCTGGACGAATGCCTTCAGTCTATCACAACGTGATCAATATGGTTCCTGGCGTTTTGATCTGGTGAAAGCCACGAGACCTTATGTATATCTAGATGTCGAAATCTGGTGCTGCTTACCACCATATATTTTGCCGAGGCGAAGTATACTAGCCTTATTACATTCTCGGATGTTTCCTCGTGGATGCAAAATTTTCCGACTGTTAGACCAGAAGTATTTTCTCTTCCCATTTTCGCGTTAAAATCTCTTAGGGTGATGGTCGGGAAAGCGATCACATGCACTCTCAAGGCACTTGTTAAATATATCTTTGGTTTGTTCGTCCTTATTTTCGGTAGGGGCATAGGCACAGATAAAACTAATTTTATTAAATTAAATTAATTAGAATTTTATATTTTCTAAAGATGAAGAAACTCTTATATATATTTAGCAATTTTTTACCAAAACTACTACATGTTTCTATATTCTTCCTCTCTCTCACTCTCTTTCTCTCTCTTACATACACTTCATTTACACATATGTTTATTTTTTTAATTTTAAGTTAGTTTTTAAACTAAGAAAATATTAAAAAACTATTTAGTATATTTAACCTTCAATACTTCTATGTAGTATTTATTTATTTTAAGAGATATCAGCCCATAATTTTTTTTAAATTACCTTTTAATACAATTATTAATAACTTTTTTAAAGAAAGCAGGTGAAATTTCCCTTCAACCTTAACCAAATATAATTTAAAATCTCAATATTGAAAAAAAACTGAAGCTTATAAAACGAACGTGGCAATAAACAAAAGTGCTTCAGCCCTTTTTTCTTTTGGCTGTTTTGGGGGTTGTCTGTCTGTCTATCTGAATGAATGTTTGTCTTAAATTCAAAATGCAATTTAGATTAAATGATTTAGATAATTCTTTTTGGCAGTTTTTAATGCCAAACTACAAAAAAGAAACGAATTGCACTGAAATAAACGGTATAATTTAGCAGACTACAGAAAGTGCAACAAGATTTTTGCATTGGCGATAAGACGTTTCAAAAATGAAAAGGAATTTAAATAAACTTGTTTCGAAACAAAAAAACAACAGAATCGAAAATTTTACTAAAAAGAAATTAAATTTTGTTTTTATAATTTTGAAAGCGGTGGTGGTGGTGGTGATGTCTTGGCGTTGGCGGCCGCTGGTAGATGAAAATGATTGTTATCTTCAGCAAAAATGTTATTTTTGTAAAGGAATGTATAAAGAAAAATCAGGCCAATTTATTGCATTTAAACATGTTGTAGGTGCCTGCCTGTGTTGTTTTTCTTATTTCATATATTTTTTTTTTACAAAATCATGCCAAATTTTTCTTATATTGTAAATGTGTAAAATGATGGTAATCTTTGTTATTTTTTATGTAAGATTTGTAAATTATTTTATTAATGTTTTTTAGACAGCTGTTGTTGGCTGTTGTGTTGAATTGTGGTTTTCTTGAACTAAATTTTTTGAAAAATAAATAAAAATAAAATAAGAAATATTCAAATTTATTTATTTTCTGTTATTGCAGCAATAATTGTAAAATTATTTGTCGCTGCAGTTTTTATTATTGCTTTAACATTACAAATATTGTCAATGTTGCAACAATTATTTTGTGGTAAATTTTTATATTTCTCTTCTTTTGTAGAAACAAAATTTTATGACACGCATTTACCTGTCTGTATGAGAGGTATAAGAAGTCTTAAAAATTTTTCTCACAAGTTTGGGATTTGTTTTTTTTTTTTGCTGGTAAAATTGTAGTTTTGGTGCTTAAAAGGGTCTATAAAGGATGTGGTTGCTAAACCGCAATCGCCTTTGTGTAGTCTGGCAAAAACAAACAACAAACATTTTAAATATTTGTTTGTCATACAATAACCCAACAGCATATTTGGTTTTAAAATCACAATAAAATAATCTAAAAATTATAAATTTGTAATAAACTTAAATTCTTTTACAATATAAAGATATAAATTAATTTTAATAAATAAAAAATCTTTTAAATTTTAGTTTTTCAAAAAAAATTTAAGCAATGTCTTGCTGGGTTATTTCTTAAATTTAAGTAAAGAATTTTAATTTTAAACATTTTGCTAAATATTTACTTAGCACACCCGCATCACAATATGTCTGGAAGATCCGATCTTGACATGATCTTGTAAATTAGTTAAGTAAATTTGAAAACTCTTTTGTTTCCAATTAAGTCCAAGAATGTTAAAACAACAAAGGGGAAAGTACTTAAGTTGAAGAAGAATATATTACAAATGAAGCTGCTAAAATATTAATATTTGTTTATGAAATTTACTTTTGTGTTTTTTTTGTTTGTTAAGCACATGCTCTACAGAGATATTTAGCACCTAAAAATTTAAGTGTTAAATAAACAACTTGCACCTAATAAAAATTACAAAAAGCAATAATTGTTACTAACGAAATACAAAAAAAAAAAAAGAAATGCAAAACTGTTAATTGTCTTATAAGCTGACCTTCAATTCAATAGATATTTTATAAAGTTTTTTCACTGTTTTCTAAATCTCTTAGGTTTTTACGAGATAAAAATCATTTTAGATTTTGTTAATGTTTTTGCATTTTGTTTATCTTACAAACATCTTAATTTGTTTAATTAATTTGTTTACATAAATGTATTTTATTTTTACGTATACAAGTAGTCTTGTTTATAAAGCAAACAAATTAAATATAATTAGTTTAACATGAATTTTGTGTTAAACACATAAATTTTGATTGTTTTGAATACTTATGACTCGAGGCTCTTTAGCAACTTTGTTAGCCATTGTTGTAGTGCTAAATTTAAAAAAAAATTGAAAATCTCTAATCATAATTGAGTGCGAGATTTTACATGTAAGTTATCGCACAGCTAGTAAGGAACTTTACTTAATTTTTTATTTACTTAATCGAGTAAGCCATGTCCGCCTGTCAGTCTGCACGCCGTTTGAAATCAAGCTCTCAGAGCCAAGACAAATCTGACGGACCGGGTGTTGGTGACAAATTATCAAAAATATTCCTAGGCAGGCCACAATTAAAAATAGGCAAGAACGTTACTTTAAGCCTTAAAGTTTAAGGCTTGTTGGGCATTTTGCTTTGCCGCGCAAATTCCCTATTGAACACATTTCTTATAACATTCTTACAAACTTCGCTCGGTATTTCATTAATTGCTTCGCGAATGTTTTATTTAAGTTGATCCAGCGTTTCTGATTTGCTTGCATAAGCCTTGCTTTTCAAACATCCCTACAAATAGAAGTCCAGGGCAGTCAAATCAGGCGACCGTGGAGGTCCATTAACATCACCATTTCTTGAAATAACTTGTAATGGAAAGAGGTTTCGCTGTAAGTCCATTGTACTCCTGGCTGTATGCGATGCGGCACCGTCTTGTTACTTCATGTTAGCCAATACCAAACCATGCAGTTGTGGCATTAAAAAAATTTAATCATATCACGATATCGCTCCCCAGCGACAGTTACCGTTATGCCGTTTAAGTAAGGACCAATAATTTCTTCTGAGCAAATTGCTCACCAGACTGTCACTTTTAATGGAAGCAAGGGTGGCTGATGAGTAAGTTGAGGGTTTTCCAATGCCCAGAAGCGACTATTATATTTATTCACGTATCCATTCAAATGAAAATGTGTCTCGTCACTCATTATTTTTTCATTAAAATCGGGTTTGCCATGTTTAAACGTTTACAACACGACTGCCATATATGAACTGTATACCTTGCCGGCGGAAACCCGTAGAATAAGAACAACAAATTGTTTTATATCCCTATACATCTTAGTAAATATAGTCATGGTTGCCAAGAAATTTAGCGTAAATTCTTTAAAGACGGTAAGCTAAATCAGGGCGGCCATATTAATGAAATTTAGGGAATGCCTCCTCTCGGGCACTGTATTAGCTACAACATAGCTGTCCTACAATATACGCATTTAAAAAAATTAATGCAGTTGTATACGAGCAAAGCAAGCGGTTGCCGATCCAATTTTCTAAATTTTTTGATACGCTACTGCTAATGAAAGCTGCTACTTTTTGAGGTCATTTAAATTACCGCATATGTATTAAAGTATTTAATGAAGTCTTGAAAATAGTTAAATTCAAATGGTCTCCCCCACGGTGACACATGTGCGAAATCTTTTTGATATGAAATGTCTCAGAAACTGGTAGAGCCATCGACTTAAAACGTGCTATAAATAAGTTCAATTATAATTTCTTTATTTTTGAAGAAAAATTTCGGGGAGTAGCAACAGTCATACAAACACGCATTTTTTTCTTTAAAAACTAGAAAAGCTATTTTCATATACCGACCATATTAATTTAATGGAAGCAATCTTGTTGCTCTTGCAAGCCTTGAGAATGAGTCAACAAAATATGTATGTAGGTCTGGTGGTTCATAAGGTTAAAACAAAGACAATGGGTTTAACAAAAAGAAGTATATGAGACAAGATGAAACTGTGTGGTAATTATAATTCCGATATTGTTAAAAGTTTTTACTTATATTTGGTAATTTCGTTAATAGAGTAAATAAATTCAGCTTAGAAATACGAAAAAGTGTAATAAAAACTTGCCCAAAAGCTGTTAATTTGGGCTAAGTATGCACACAGTTTAAAAGTAAAGCCCTTTAGCGCCGCACAGTGGGTTCGATCACACCGATTAATTCATGGGAGCCGTAATTTAAATTTTTTTGAAATTTTTTTTTAAATCGTTAAATATGCAAAAAAAGGCATATTCTGAAAAAAAGATACACGGAAAATAATTTTTTTTTACTATTTTATAGACATTTTTATTTTTCGGAAAATTATTATAGTTTGTTTCAGAATTTTCGCCGTAATTTTAAAATGGAAAGCGATTTTTCTAAAAAATGAGAAGCAAACAAAATCTTATATTGTCTTCTTTCTAAAAAATAAAAAGGTAAATATATGTTGTGCATGAATATAAGTTTAATTAAAATCTGAATTTGGGTTCTGAAGGATTTCTAGAATTTTAAAATTTTTTTAAAAAAGTAACGAAATAAATTTTTATAATTTTTTTGTTTATCAATAGTTGTCATACACTTAAAAAAAAACCATATTATCATAATCTTTGCTATCATTACTCTCACTTTCATGTATTTCTTGAGAAATAATAGGCGATAGCAAAAGCTGTTGTTCGGAATTTGATAATTGTTGCTTTTCTTTTCGCTCATTTTGTTTATTAACACTATATATGAATGGATCTGAACTGAGAAAAAATCTATTTAAAATATCTTCATTTGACTTTTCTCGGCTGCATTTGCGAGCAAAGTGTTCCCTATAATTTTTAAAATCCTTATTTCTGGCTTCCTGAGCTTCTTCTGAAAGTTCTCCAATCGGTAAAAGGGCATATTTTATGATTTCGGGACCATGAATTAAAAATTTATGTATTGTAGGAGTCATACAAAACCATTTTAACACTCTCGTGAATAAATGACTAAATGAAATAATGACTGAAACTTGTTCACGCACCTATCTCCGACAACAATAAAAACAATAGAAGGCATTGAACGAACGTTAGTTTTGTTAAATACATGACTTTGAAAAAACACGACTTCAAACAGAAAAATGATAATAGCAAAAAATGGAGCAACAAAACTGTGAATTTTCTTTTTCGTAATAAAGCTAAGATTTGATACTTTTAGAAAATATAAGATTTTAAGCCCAACCTTCACCAACTTAGTTATGGTTCACGAAACATCAAAAATAGGCCAATTTTAGACCTTTTTTAAAAAAAAAATCGTCAAAAATATTTTTACACATATGTATTTTTAAAAACACTACATAATTTTTGTACACTATAATACCTGAAATTGAAGGTTTCATTCTTAAAATAACTTTTTGTAAACGTTAAATTTGGAAATTAAGGACTCGTTTAATGGTAAATTTTACTTTTTTCACTTTTTAAAAAATTGCAAAAAATTTTGTACTTTGACACGTCACTACGGAGTCAGCTAACAAGATATATGCTTGAAAATTTACATAGTGATGTAGAATGTTATCTAGTTTAATCCGAAACCAAATATTAATACAAAAACTTAATTTTAAAAATTTAGTTAAGCTTCACTTTCGAACCATTTCAACCCAACGTGCATCGTCACAGAAAATATTAACACATTTTTTAATTACCAAAATTATTAAATTAAACAAAAAAAGTTTTCAAATTAAAGTTTCTTTCAACATTAACGGAAAATATTTATTTCTTCTAATAAAAAGAAATTACATGAACTTAAGCTAAATTAAAAAGTATAAAAAAAAAACAAATAACTAAAATTTTTAAAACTAAAAAATACGATATTTTTCCAAACTTAAGCTTTGAAAAATGTAATTGCTTGAACAAATAAACAAGCTTATTGGAAAAAACATTTTATTTTTCTTTGCCCCTGTTGGGACTTGATCTTAAGCTGCCCATTTGGCATGCAAACACTCTAAGCGCTGCACCACTCTACCATGTTGAAATCTTAAAAAAAAACTCAATTTAGCATTTTGATTAAATAACTCAAAGTTTTTTTAATAAAAATTTGCTATTTAATTTATTGTTAGTTGTAAATATATTTTTGCAGTTTATAACCTATGTTGTATCGTTGTATATCGTAAAAATTTCAAATGATTTTTTTTTTGTTTTCAAAATTATATGCTTGAAAAAAATTTTTGCTTAATAGTGGACAACAGTACAGCAGAGATTTTGAATATCACTAATACATATATTTGAAACCAATTTGATTTTTTAAAATTACTTAAATTTCTGTAGTTCTGTTCAGCATTGAGTTATTAATTAATAATTTTTTTTTCCAATTTACCTCCTCCTCTACTTAAACAAAAATATTTTCAATTATAAAAATTTGCTTCAAACATTAAAAAAAACCTTAATATTAAAAAAACACCTGTTTTAATTTTATTCTTTTACTTAATGAACTGGTCTTAAACCTTGTAGTCATTATCGGCTTGATACCATTAGTCGTATTTAAAGCATTTTTTCTTCTTCTAAAAGGGTTCCTTTTAATACCAACAAATATTTCACTCATAAAAACGTTATAAATTCGCCTGAACTTTTTTGCATATTAACCACAAGAATACAAAGAGAAGAAAAATAAATAAATAACAAATTCTAAGTTTAAGTAATAACAGTATCTTAAAGCTAATCAAGAAACTTTTAAGGCTCTTATTGACGGTAGTGCACAAACAAACAAGAAAGTCCTGCAGTTCTGGCGACGGAGAAGCACTTAAGGAAATACAAAATTGATCTTAATTTTTAAAGAAATGTTTACAATTTTTTCTAAATCCTTTGAACTAGACATGTTTTACTTTTTCTTGGAAAGGAGGAAATCAGTCTTACGATGCCATAATTTTTAATATTTTAGAGATTGTAGCTTTTGAACTATTCTGAAAACACAAGCAATTGGTCTCAGTATTGTAACCAAAAACATATATGTATACAAAAGATGTAAAAACAGTATATTTTGAGCTTCTGGTTATGTCCCTTTAGGAAATGTATGAATAAGTAAATACACAAAAAACTCACTTTCAGTAATCACCGCGAGCTTACGTAGCTCTCGACAGTGCTTTGGGATTTTATTAAATATATTATTTGATGCCAGACTGAGCTATTTGGCTCGTGTTGAGTTACAGAATGAATGGGCCGTTCGTTGCTCGTGCAATGTAGTTGACGCTCTAGAAGGGTAGCTCTCCTTGACTTGGAAGTGGTACATCGTGATATCATTTTTAAGGTGATGAAGACCCTACCACTTCTTGCTTAGTATTAGATATCTGCTTCTTATTCGGCAGGTGGAGATGCTAGATAAGTCAACTGTTTCTCGCGGAGGAGCTTAAGCTAAGAAGAGGAAACGCTGGAAGAAGAGAGATAAGGATAGGGTAACATATGGTTGCACACGTAACGCGACGTTTGTATGACAATACCCCGAATTTGATTTTGTTCTGAGCTTCGTTTTTTTCAGTACATTCTTGCATCAAAGGGTCCACAACTCCGGATAGCGCGTGTGGCGAGGGGACTCAGGACGTAAGGCACATACTAACCGAATGTATTGACCCTGACGATGTTATGGATTTGCAAGAAATGGGCATTATTTTTAATGGTCGCGATTAGCATGTAAGTGGGATTTTGGAAAACGATGGGGCATTCGATAAGAGAAGCGCGTTTGCTCGCTTATGGTGGTCTTATGCGCCGTCTTCCCCAAGCTTGCGATCCATGTCTGTTAGTAATTCACATCAATTATTGCCTATAGTTTAGTGAAAAATTTTCTTTTCTATTAAATGGTCTGGGGATGTACAGGTAGCTTCATGCACGTCCCTTTGGGCAAAAATAGTGCCACTGATATAGTTCATTGGTTCCAAAAACAGACTTCCAATTTTTGTTAACTGGGCTCACCTTTGCATTGAATTCATCAGTAAAAAGCAAAAGGTCATCTCTGGGGGTGTTTTAATTACTCTTTCTAAGAACCAGCATATGCTTTCTTTACCCTTGTGCTAGGGCACTATAGAGGAGCCTTAAAATTAAACGCACGTTATGTAACAAGCTCGCGTGTGAAGGCAGATGAATATAATTATATCAGCATAAGCCTTCCATTCCACAAGGGCACTCCTTACCTGTTTAGAAAAAATATATTTTACGTCACTAAGTTAGCTGAACTAAAACCATTTAAGTCACTATCGGTTTATATGGTGCAATAATCCTGCTATCTGGTTTTGCTTAAACTAAGGAAGAGAAGGTTATATTTCCTAAACTCACTGCAAACTTGGGTCAGTATTTCAAAAATGTTAAAATTTCAAAAGCGTTTTAACATTCTATGTTCCGAATCGTGACTTAGATTCAAAGCTAAAATTCGTCAACTGTTATGGGTTGTTTTAGTTTTAATTTGTTGTAGCTGATTACATTTGATTTTGATACTGGGATTGCCAGCTAGAGCCTCCTTCTAAGTTTCAATTAAAACTGGCTAATGAGTGGAGCCAGTTACTAGTCACGTCAATTCCAAGATATTTAAGAACTCAGATATTTAAGTAAAGGAACTTTAAGTAATACCATGAGATACGCCATTGCACTCTCCGCGAATGCTAGTTTTATTCCCAGCATCCCAGATTATCTGCTGTCGCGTCTGAAAATTTTTATCTTAATTTCCCAAGGCAGTAACTTCTGTATGGAGTATCCTTTTAGACATTATGTATTCATGTACTTAAATGACTTAAAGCGGATAGTTTAAAACTGTCGGGATGTGTTGGCGTGTAAGTTTAACTGCAGAAGGTACCTCAGCAAAACCAACAACAACATAAGTATTGTGTTTAAGCGCCTGCGCTTGTGTTAATAACTTAAAGTTTTAAAATTCTAGATCCTGTTTATTGAGTCTTATTTAAGGATTTTTCCTCTTTCCTTTTAATCTTTTTAGTATATAGTAAGTAGTGGTAAAAGAACAAGCTAATATTTTTATAGTTTTTTTCTATACAATATCAGTAGCTGCTACAGCGGAGACAGTAAATTTATTTGGAGCTGTTCTATGATTATTTCAGTTTGTTTTTTTATGGTTTTTAAAGGTAGAAAAACATAAACTACTGCAAAAAAACACAAGAAGCAACAGAAATATTGATCTATGAATTAAAAAAAAAAAATTAAGAAGAAAATATTAACTTTAACGGATGCTTTCTGCCTGTCGTTTATATAGTCCAAGGTTTGCTTGTGTGCTACCCTCTGCCCAATATTATTAAAATTATAACAGCCGCATCGTCAGCAACATCAACAGCAGATGACGACAGGATCATTTTCTTTTTCTTATAAAAATTATGTAGAATTTGTTCGTGTTATAGTGCATCATAATGTGGCACTTTTGTTAAAAAAAACTTAAGAAATATTTATAAATATCTGCATGTATGTTTGTATGTATGAAATGCTAAATTGTCTGTGATCACGCGATGCTTGGCCAACAATTGCTACTGTTTAAGCAAAAACTGCAGTTGTTCTTGCCATACTTTATATAATACTTTTATATAAACATTTGTAACTATATGCTGCAATTGCCTGTTGCCGTTTTAATGCTATTTTTAAGAAAATATATTTGCAAACGGAAAGAAGTCTTGCAAATGTATGCACAACTGCTACAACTCAAAGAAAAAATTACCAACATTATTACTGCTCTAGTAACAGCAAACAAAACCGATCGTTACCACCTCTGCCACCAACCAATTCATTCATTTATTTTATCCATCTTGTCCGTTGGTCAGTCAGCAACCTGATGTTGCCTATTTTAGTTTAGCCGACATAAGAAAGAGCATGTGATCAGTTTTCAGTGTCTTAAAGGTGTACAATTGAAAAAATAATTACATTTGACTGAGAAATGATTATGGCCACAAATTGCAAAAAGGACAGAAGGAGAACAATAACAACAACAAGTAGATTTACAGCAACAGAAAATCGAAATAAATATAAATGTGTTACATGATTATAGTAAACACAACAACAAGTGCAGTTTTATGGTTATGGCAAGAACAATTACATCGAATTCAAGCTGTTTTGTAGTTTTTACTTGTTGTTTAAGGAAATGGTATAAAATTGTTTACGGTTTTTAAGAAAAAATAATTTAAATATTATTACTGGATTATTAAAGCTTTTTATAGCTCTTTGGTCAAAGCTTCAAAGATTATGGGGTTTTTGATAAAAATTTGAAATTTAAGGCATGTTTTTCAAATAAAATTTTAATAACAAATCAGCATATAAAATTAAATTTGTAAGTGTTTGTACATAAAAAGAGTTAAATGTGGCTCAAAACTATTGCTGCTCTTTTGTTGGGCTTGAAGCCATATGAAACTCGATTTGTTTATCCATTAGTAAATATTTTTTTATGCTCTAAGTTCTCTTAATGTTAGATACACCTTTTTGGATTTTAGCTGACAATATGTCGGCTACTCATTCTATCAGCGTATATCTATTATAAAAAACCATCCTTGGAGCTCATTGCCAGTTTTCTATTAGTTTAGGTTCGGTTAGGTTGAAAAAAGAATAACCTTTTAGAATACAGGGGTAAGCCGGAAATCGACTGGTTGTACACCTCTAACAATCAAATTTGCGAGAAAAAAGTTCACATAAATGCAGAGATTCGTTTAACAACCTGTTGTTTATGCTGACCTGCTTTGTGTAGGCTCGGTCTTCCCTATCTGCGCTTTTCTCGTGATAGTTGTCATCGCCCTTTTGCATTAGTTCCCATTTAGCTGGCAGGGGCTTGCCAGTACAATTTCTGTATTTTGATGTGCTTGACTATGTTTCTGCTGGGATATAACTCATGCAGCTCACCATTCGCTCGACAAATGTACTCCCCGTTAGCACAGATCGGGCCACAGAAGCTACGAAGGACTTTTTTAATAAAAACACCCACCAACACTTTATCAGCTTTCATCAGTACCCATGTTTGGATAAGACTACTGTACAGTGTTCTTTTAGTTCTTCAAAAGAGGGCTCCATTTATAAACCCTTTGATAAGCCCAAAGTAGCATATTTTTAACCAAAATGGTATTTCCACTTATTTCTATTGATGGCAGACCCAAGGTATACAAACTTCTCTTGGGGCCTTCAGAGTGTCACCTTTCCCTTTGCCTAGCGGTTTGGTCTTGTCCTTTTTCTTTGTCAAATCCATTTTTTCCTACTTTTTCTCAACTTTTTAAAGAGACGATATCAATATCATCGGAGGATGTGGCCTATGGTGATCAATGTAATTGTTTTTTATCAGATTTTTCTCCACGAGTATGTTGAAGGAGATGTATGATAAGCTCTTACTCTGTGGAAGACCTCTTAGAGTAGCAAATGGTTCAGAGAGATTACCATTTTTACAAGTTTTGTTTGGGTCTTGAAAGCAGAAATAGTATTTTGAAGTTGCAGTAATCGGGTTAGCTATATACCTTATCAGCTCTTCTCCTAGAGTTTGATTAATTTCTGCTGGAACTCCGTCTATACCTGCGGCCTGGTTATTCTTAAGTATGCCGGCTGGAGGGTAAAAGTTCAACTTTATATTTTGTAATTGGTTGCATGCTGTATACCTCACGCGATTCTTCAACCGCTTATAAGTTGAAGAAATGCTTTTTCCTAACTCTCAACATGCTCGTCGTGTCGGTCACCAGATTCTTAATTTTTTCTTTACACGAAGTTTTATCAATATCCGAATCTTTTTTTGAGCTCTAACCTAGTGGTAAAATATTTTGGTTTCGTTTCTGCTTTTAAATTCCTCAATCTCTTTGCAAAACAGTTTCCCAGTTATTTTCTCTTTCATCGGAATAAGCAGTTATCTTCCCTCTCCTAGTCCTGTAACCCCTTGCGGATGGGAGTATAATTGTAGCTTTGATTAACCAATCAGCACACTCAGTACCTTAATAGATCCAGGCTGCATCAGTCAACTGTTTTATCAGTTTTCCAGTTCTCTTTTCTTTCTTCGGAATAGGCAGTTGTCTTTCCTTTTGAACTCTTGGTATCGCTTTAGAACATATTCCTTCAGGTCTTGAAACCCCTTGCCAATGGGAGTATGATTGTAGCTTTGACCCATCAGCACGCTCATTAATTTTTTTGATTCAGGTTGCCTCAGTTCAAGGATTTCCCCAGATTATCTTCATTTGGGTCGCCATAGAAAACTTTCGTCATTCTGTAGACTGCCTTATTAGCTTACAGGGAAGTTTTCGCCCTTTTCTTCAAATCCTACTTTAATGCAACGAAAGGCTTCGAGTTTCCCAGGTCAATGGCCTGCAGTTTTGTAGACCTTGTTGCTAGATTATTTATCTGCTAATTTTTAATTACCCCGCAATGCCTAGGCTTGGGTCAATTCGAAGCAATCGTTTATCATTTTCCTGCGTTGCACACTGTTCTAAATTCAGCGTTCCCGTACATAATTACTCCTACTAAGCCTTGGTTTTTTGTTCAAATATTTGCGTTTGTTAGTTCTTCGTGTGCCCTGTTTGCTCGGACCTCCGTTTGTATAACAGTGCTGTAATCTGAGAGGCAGAAGTAGCTTGCGGTATCCAGGTCCCAGCCCCGTATTTTCCTCCTTACTGGAGTCATTTGTATACCAACCCATTAGTCGCGCCTTTGCCTCAGTCCCTTCTAACCACGACTGTCATTCTGTTATCAGCGAGGTGCAGTTAGTTCCTATAATCCTTCAGGGTCTCAAAAATTCAAAAACGGTTAAATTTATTACCCATAGTTGCCCGTTGGGTTTTGTTGCAAGTGCGCTTGTAAGTATGTGTGGTTTATAATAAGCTCGATACTCAAAATTGTCTCCAAGCCCCTTGATGGGTGGTGCTTATTCTATCACCTATTCTGTGGCAATCTGTACGCTGAAACTATAGTGAGATTTTAGTTTTACGCTTTCTATCCATTAAAAGTTTAATAAAGTTAATTGAGTTATATTCAAGAATCATTATTAACAGACTTTTTTCGTTTTTAAAATATGTCAAAAGATTTCTGGTTTCACTTAACTTGGAGCAAAAATTACGTTAAAGTCGGTCTTAGGGCGCTGGTGCGGAATTTTGTATAAATAATTTGTTAAGTATCTTAAAGTATTTTAATTAAAACAATGAAAAACAACATTCACGAACCTTTAGCTAAAAGTGTAACTGCCTAATCTTAGGCACATCATTATTGTAAAAATTTTTGAATTTTTAATGGCTTAAAATAAGCAAATAATTTATGAAACTATTTTCTAAAGCAAAAGCATTTAAAAACTTAAACTAAGATTTTGAACTTAAAGGGCAAAGTGTGCTAGAAATAGTAAAAACGTAACAAAAAGTGATGTCGACGTTTTAAAAGCAAAAAGCTCATCGTACAAAAAAAGCACCAAAAAACATAATTTTGCATTCAGAAATGCGTAAAAAAGCACTAATCTTACTATACACACACACTACAAACGTGGAAGTGATTGATGGCATTTGTGCAGATGTTTGTATCACCCTAAACGAATAGCCTAAGACTCACTTGTTCCGTTACCGGTAGACTGAGAACCACTTTCTGAGTTGCTTAAAGCATGTCCATCTGTCCGTCCATCCAACTGGTTGTTCATGGGTTTTTTGGGGCTAAAACTGCTTTAAATATCACTCTCCACAAAATTTTTCATATCTTAATGATCTTGTTTTAAACTGAATCCTATTTATTATACATCATGCGCCCCCCACAAGTTCTTTATTAAACGAAAACTAAAACTTTCAGTTTTATTACAATTTTCAAATATTATTCACGACTTAATCTCAATTTTGTTATTATATATATATTATATTTAAAAATTGTTGCAATACGAAAGGGTTTTGATTTCAGTAGCCCCTATAATAGATTTAGTAGTAATCAATGGTTACTCAGATGTATAAGGAAAAAAGAAAATCAAAACAGTTATATAAGGAAAAATGGTTTGTTGGATTTTTTAAAGAACTCTTGAAGGTTTGGGTTTGCTTATAATAATTCTCAATAAGTTTATGGAAGTTATTATATAAAGCCAGGGGCCAAATCGTCGCATTCGATTCGAATCGAAATTTCACTCGATTGATCGAGTTGTCAATGCTTTTATTATAGGAATTCTAATAAGAATTTTTAAATTTCGATTCGAATCGAATGCGACGATTTGGCCCCAGAAATTATTCATGCGGTTTTTTTAAGAAATTGGTCGAAGTTTACTGATGATTTGATGTAAGAACCAATTAAAATTTTAGTTTTGTTAAACAATACGAATTTATATTTTTATATAACACATATGTGTACTTAAGAAAAAATTTGTTTTAAAACGGGTCATGCAGCCGCTTTGAAAAAAAGTTTAAGCATATGCGGTTTCTAAAGCTTGACTAAAAGATACTAAAGTGAATTGTCAATCGAGCGGTAAATACGCTTTTTAAAAAAATTACCAATTTTCCGCGAGGTAGATAAAAAGTTTCTAGGGAAAAAACTATTCGTGAGACTTTCAAAAAAACAGTCTGAAAACAATAATTACTGATAAATTTTAAAACTTGTAAAAAACACTAAAGACACTATCGAAAAATCAAGAAGGCACCAGCTTAGTGTTTTTTCTCAATTTAGCAATAAAACTAAAAACTTGGCGTTTTTAAGCTTTAAAAAGCACCAAAAACAGTGTTAAAAGCACTAAGTTAGCATCACTGGTAACAAATGCCATTAACACTCAACACCCCTTAAAAAAACAGTAACCTTATTAAATCGGGCGGTGTAAGGCTGAATTAAAAATTACATAAATTTTTTATTAAAATTACAATTAATTATTGTTAAAATAAACTTTTGACTTCTTTTTTTTTTGTTTGAAATTTTTCTTAATCTTTAAACAAGTCCACTCACTATATAAATAAAAAGTTAATAAATGTGTTTAGAGTTGTATTTTGTTTTCTGCTTAAATTAACTACAATTAACAGTTTGCTACAACAAGGCGACAAAGTCTTAATTACAAATCTTAGAGATTTTAAACAAAAAAACACAAAAAACAAACAAATCCACTTTACACTGTAAACAAATCGTTAGTTTAAACACAGATAGGTATTCGCATTCACATTAAATAAATTTTTTTATGTTGTTTAAAGTAAACAGTAGAGATACAACATTTTCAAATAAATAATAACACAAACAACAAATATCTTATAACATCGAAATACAAAATTGACTTGTTACAAGCCATTATTACAAAAATTCAACCAAATAATAAAAAAATTCACAATAAAAAAATCCAACCAACCGACAATTATTCAGAACGACCATCTAAACCACCAACTAACCAACCAAACGGCCGCACAGTTTTAAATAAATGTGGCAATACCGATTATGGTCATTGTTTAGTTTATTGCCATTAAAAACTTCTAAATTATTAAGTTAGAGGGGTCACAAGGGTTACATGTTAATTAAAGGTAATTTGAAAAGTAATTTTCAATTTAAATTGAATATTTATTTCAAATGAGAATAAAACAATCGCAAATGTACATTTTAAAAATTTTAGTTGATAATTTAATAATTAAATATTATTATGGTTGATTGAGTTCAGAAATCTTATAGGTTACCAGCCAACACACCAACAACAATAATGCAAAATTAATGACAGGCGCCAAAACTCAAGAACATTTTTTCAAATAATAATACTGTTTGGTTGGTTTTTTATTAATTTTTCTTTTAAAAAAAATAATTTTTTTAAATAACCTGCAAACTAAAAATTAATTAAAATATTAATCAAAAAAACTCATTATTTTATTAAATATTTTAAAAGATTTATTTGTTTAATAAAGCCAGAAAAAATGTGCTTAACAATAGAGCCTTTTTTGTAAAGAAGAAGGAAGCTTGGCAACAGAAAACATACAGAGATTGTGAAGATAAGTCTTAAGTTCCGCAGGACAATACTTAAGCCAATAACCGGCCACAACAAGCTAAAATGAAAAGAAACTTTTAAAAAGAAGTTTACAGAAACTGAAAAATTCGGACGAATTCCCTTTACATTTCAATTTCAAATCTCTCAAGTGAGTCACATCTGGTATAATATTGGACATAAAACATAAGGACCTGGCCTCTGCGAAAGCTGGTCTGTGAGACAGGAAATACTACGTTTATTTGATGTTCTGCAATTACTCTTCACTGCAACTCCTATCAAATGGAGGTGTGGTGTAGGTTTTAGTGACCGGTCAGTCTTCCCATCACCTTTCTATATTCCAGTTTCAGTATTTTCCCAAGTTTGGCACTCGATCGGATTGCCCCAGAGAATTCTAGTATTTCTGCCATTTACACATGGTACTCTGTTGGCAGTTTCTGCCCACTTCCTCAAATTGTACTTCACTGTATTAAAAAGTCTCGGGCACCTTAGGTGTACTGGAAGCTGCTTAATAGTCCTAAAGATATTCTTAGTCACCCGTTTATTTCCCACTATCCTGCAATGTCCAGGTAATGTTATCATCGTCTCCTTATATTACATTACTGTCACAGACAATCCCTACAAATGCTTATATCTGTTGAATCCTCAGGTGCACTGAAATAGTACAAACATTTTGGACCTCCACTAGAAGATGTAAGTCTTGGTCTCTTGGTTCACAACAACGATGCTTAGTTCCATTCAGCCCTTCACCTAAAGTCACCCCCATAACAGCATCTTTCTTCGACCATCTGCCCCAGCGAGAATAAGCAGAATGTTATATGCTCTACATTCTACCGTAGTAAACAAAATACTTGGCTTTTAGCCAAATCTAACGTATGTATTATACTCCCATTGCAGTGGCTATATAGGTGTATCTTACTTTAAAGGCGCATAGAGAGCGCACAGAAGCTAGCAGGGATGTGTATCTGGTGTTTAACGAAGCACCACCCAAACCCAAAGGTGCTGGATATAATCTTTGGTTTGAAACCAATAAATAAAGTCCCAGAGAGGCTTCAAGGATGTCTGCGGCTCGATGTGGGTTAACGGGTCCCATAAAGCCATAGATACACGATGCCGAAACTGACCTTCATTGGAGGAATACGTCTGGCTGGGGGGCCTACAGATGGCCCTTAGTTGATGGGAGAGGGGGTCAAAGCTAACTGATGCTCACGCGGCACTCCCCCTTGGCCTTGTTTTCTTAGAATAAGAATTCTTTGGTAAACGGTGGTGGTTAGGCGGTGGTTAATTCAGTTTCCGTGAACCTCACCTGCTCCTAAATTAGTCAGGTGTGCAAAGAATTCATTGGACGATTACGTGCCGTAAGGCAAGTATACATCTACTGGCTTGTTGGACACAAGGGAAATGAGAGGAATAAGATGTTAGACGAGCTGGCGGCCGATTTTTCTATGGAAAGAGCAATGGGTGTTAGTGCTTCACTTTAGTTCTACAATAAAGGATAGGATAGATGCCACGAAAGTGCAAATAGGATCGACCATCGAGAATCCAGTACTATATTTGCTGGATGGAAGCGGGGTTTTCATATGTCAAAAGAAGCATCCAAGTGCCTTAGCTGCTTGAAATGGTGTAAAAACTATTTCACACCACCTGATCTTTTTAATATTTATACCATACAAAGCAACGAAATACCCTTTATGTAAAGGTGTCTGAGTGCTGGTTATTATTACAAAAATAATGATTATCCGGCGATGTTGCTGGGGCCCATCAGGGGATAAATAAAGTATATAGCATATTTATTGTTACCGACAAGCTCTTGACCTTTAAAGTAAACTTTCTGTGGTCATATCTCTAAAGAGACCTAAAAGTTATACCTATATGGGAATGGTAAGGAGGGACCGCTGGCATTTTCAAGAAAGTTTGGAATATTCTAAAGTTATTTACACCCAAATATCACTATACATCGGGCTATCACATTTTGAGGTCTGGTAACCCTAAAGATCCATATGGTCTATGTGGGGCCTACGGGAACAGTCAGTTCAATCTTATTAACCTTAGTTTCTGGTTTGTTTTTTCTAGCATAAGAAGCTATACGTTTTGATTTTTCATACCTATAAAAAAGTTTGACATGTTTTTTCGAAATAAAAAATAGTTTTTTTTTGTGTTAAAATATTTTTAAGGCTTGAACTTGCTGAATATAAATCATGCGTTTGATTGGGAAATCCACAAATAATATAGGAACTTACACAAAATTTTATTTAAAGTTTAATATTTAAATGAAAGCTGGAAAAAACAATGTTTTTGCTGTTGATCTCATCAACCATTCGCGTTCTCTTTAGTGTTTATGTTCATTTTCTATGGCTAATTGTTTACTTAATCTTTTATTAAAGCTGAACAAAAACAACAACAACAAGTAAGAGCGCTATATTCGGCTGTGCCGAATCTTATATACCCTTCACATTGGTCTTTAAATATACCCAGCCGAGTAATTTTGCACTGCAAATAATTTAATAAAAAACCTTGTGCGAGTTTTAAAGCCCATAGAAAAAATAACAAAATTTTAACGTTCGTATGAATAATATAAATAGATGAAGAAGATTTGAGGTCGAGAGTTTTAAAATATTTTGACATTATTCATATTTAAAGGTTAATAAAACTTGTTAAATGTTCTAGTCCCCCTGCTCTTCTCCAACTTTTTCTCAAAAATGTATGAATTATTTGATTATTACTTTTTGTAGAATATTCGAAGTCGATAGCTGTAATAGTTTTCCGGAAGTAGCGTATCGAAAATTTTATAAAAATTTTTAATTTGTATGGGAGCTACCCCTTCTTCACCCCCCATCCGAAAATTTTTTGCTTCAGAGCGTAGCCCTTGATGTCCAATCACTTTTTGTAGAACATTTGATTTCGATATCTGTTATAGTTTCCGAGATATAGCATATCGAAAATTTAACAAAAATTATTAATTTGTATTGGGGCTACCCCTTTTTTTGCCCCCACTCAAAAATATTTTTCTTAAAAGCGTAGGCCTTCTTGTCCAATTACTTTTTGTAGAACATTTCATTTCGATATCTTTTATAGTTTCCGAGATATAGCGTATCGAATATTTTATAAAAATTGTTAATTTGTATGGGAGCTACCCCTTTTTTTGCCAATACTCAAAAATATTTTTCTTTAAAGCGTAGGCCTTATTTCCCAATTACTCTTTGTAAAACATTTCATTTCAAAATCTTTTATAGTTTCCGAGATATAGCGTATCGAATATTTCATAAAAATTGTTAATTTGTATGGGAGCTACCCCTTTTTTTGCCCCCACTCAAAAATTTTTTTCTTTAAAGCGTAGGCATTCTTGCGCAATTACTTTTTGTAGAACATTCCATTTCGATATCTGTTACAGTTTCCGAGATATAGCGTATCGAATATTTTATAGCAATTGTCGATTTGTATGGGAGCTACCCCTTTTTTTGCCCCCACTCAAAAAAATTTTTCTTTAAAGCGTAGGCCTTATTGCCCAATTACTTTTTGTAGAACATTTGGTTTCGATATCTGTTACAGTTTCCGAGATATAGCGTATCGAATATTTTATAACAATTGTCGATTTTTATGGGAGCAACCCCATTTTTTGCCCCCACTCAAAAAATTTTCTCTTCAAAGTGTAGATCTTTGCGTACAATTACTTTTTGTAGAACATTTTATGTCGATAGCTGTTATAGTTTCCGAGATATAGCGTATCGAATATTTTATAATTATTGTCGAGTTGTATGGGAGCTACCCCTTTTTTTGCCCCCACTCAAAAAATTTTTTCTTTAAGTGTAGATCTTTGCGTATAATCACTTTTTGTAGAACATTTTATGTCGATAGCTGTTATAGTTTCCGAGATATAGCGTATCGAATATTTTATAACAATTGTCGATTTTTATGGGAGCTACCCCTTTTTTTGCCCCCACTCAAAAAATTTTCTCTTTAAAGTGTAGATCTTTGCGTACAATTACTTTTTGTAGAACATTTTATGTCGATAGCTTTTATAGTTTCCGAGATATAGCGTATCGAATATTTTATAACAATTGTCGATTTGTATGGGAGCAACCCCATTTTTTGCCCCCACTCAAAAAATTTTCTCTTTAAAGTGTAGATCTTTGCGTACAATTACTTTTTGTAGAACATTTTATGTCGATAGCTTTTATAGTTTCCGAGATATAGCGTATCGAATATTTTATAGCAATTGTCGAGTTGTATGGGAGCTACCCCATTTTTTGCCCCCACTCAAAAAATTTTTTCTTTAAAGTATAGACCTTTGCGTACAATCACATTTTGTAGAACATTTTATGTTGATAGCTGTTATAGTTTCCGAGATATAGCGTATCGAATATTTTATAACAATTCTCGATTTGTATGGGAGCTACCCCATTTTTTGCCCCCACTCAAAAAATTTTCTCTTTAAAGTGTAGATCTTTGCGTGCAATTACTTTTTGTAGAACATTTTATGTCGATAGCTTTTATAGTTTCCGAGATATAGCGTATCGAATATTTTATAACAATTGTCGATTTGTATGGGAGCTACCCCATTTTTTGCCCCCACTCAAAAAATTTTCTCTTTAAAGTGTAGATCTTTGCGTACAATTACTTTTTGTAGAACATTTTATGTCGATAGCTGTTATAGTTTCCGAGATATAGCGTATCGAATATTTTATAACAATTGTCGATTTTTATGGGAGCTACCCCTTTTTTTGCCCCCACTCAAAAAATTTTCTCTTTAAAGTGTAGATCTTTGCGTACAATTACTTTTTGTAGAACATTTTATGTCGATAGCTTTTATAGTTTCCGAGATATAGCGTATCGAATATTTTATAACAATTGTCGATTTGTATGGCACCTACCCCATTTTTTGCCCCCACTCAAAAAATTTTCTCTTTAAAGTGTAGATCTTTGCGTACAATTACTTTTTGTAGAACATTTTATGTCGATAGCTTTTATAGTTTCCGAGATATAGCGTATCGAATATTTTAAAACAATTGTCGATTTGTATGGGAGCTACCCCATTTTTTGCCCCCACTCAAAAAATTTTCTCTTTAAAGTGTAGATCTTTGCGTACAATTACTTTTTGTAGAACATTTTATGTCGATAGCTGTTATAGTTTCCGAGATATAGCGTATCGAATATTTTATAACAATTGTCGATTTGTATGGGAGCTACCCCATTTTTTGCCCCCACTCAAAAAATTTTCTCTTTAAAGTGTAGATCTTTGCGTACAATTACTTTTTGTAGAACATTTTATGTCGATAGCTGTTATAGTTTCCGAGATATAACGTATCGAATATTTTATAATTATTGTCGAGTTGTATGGGAGCTACCCCTTTTTTTGCCCCCACTCAAAAAATTTTTTCTTTAAGTGTAGATCTTTGCGTATAATCACTTTTTGTAGAACATTTTATGTCGATAGCTGTTATAGTTTCCGAGATATAGCGTATCGAGTATTTTATAACAATTGTCGATTTGTATGGGAGCTACCCCATTTTTTGCCCCCACTCAAAAAAATTTTTCTTTAAAGTGTAGATCTTTGCGTACAATTACTTTTTGTAGAACATTTTATGTCGATAGCTTTTATAGTTTCCGAGATATAGCGTATCGAATATTTTATAACAATTGTCGATTTGTATGGGAGCTACCCCATTTTTTGCCCCCACTCAAAAAATTTTTTCTTTAAAGTGTAGATCTTTGCGTACAATTACTTTTTTTAGAACATTTTATGTCGATAGCTTTTACAGTTTCCGAGATATAGCGTATCAAATATTTTATAATAATTGTCGATTTGTATGGGAGCTACCCCATTTTTTGCCCCCACTCAAAAAATTTTTTCTTTAAAGTGTAGATCTTTGCGTACAATCACTTTTTGTAGAACATTTTATGTCGATAGCTGTTATAGTTTCCGAGATATAGCGCATAAAATATTTCACCAAATTTGTGCAATTGTAGGAAAAATACCCCTTCCCCTGGTCCTATCTGAAAAAACTTTTTCCATTATTTAGGTGCCTTCCTTAGGAGTATCCGTGCCAAGTTTTGTGGCAAGAGTGACTATACTTACTGAGATATATAGGGATATATGCACGGATTTTGTCCTAAAAAAAATGGGTTACTCTGGGTTTTCGCTTATATCTCGGTCAATAGTGAACCGATTTTGCTGATTTTAAATAGCGATTGTTAGCGGGATATTTCTGATCGTTTGACACCATTAACTGGTCTGTATCTTTTTATTTGACTCCGGAAACTTGATTTCAACAGACGGACAGACGGACAGACGGACATCGCTAAATCGGCTTCCCTATCTATAAGGATCCAGAATATATATACTTTATGGGGTCGCAAATGAATAATAAAGAAATTACAAACGGAATGACAAAGTGATATATACCCTATCACTATGTGAAGGGTATAAAAACAACAACAAAAACAAGCAGAACACAACAATAAAGTAAAACTAAACGTTGATTGGTTATAAAGTTTTTCCCCTCATTCTGCTGATGAAATAAAACAAAAGTGTGGGAGTGATTCTTTCCCCCTTGGCTTTTAAGAGTTTAACTCATTTGTTTATTATTGAAGTATGTATGTCAGCGTTGCCAGGGTTGCTAGCAAAAAGTTACGTTTTTTCATTCAAAAAGTTACATTTTTTCATAAAAAGTTACATTTGGAAAAAAAACTAAATCATAAAGAGCTCAGTTTTTGGACAAACAAATTTAATAAAATTCATTGAATTACAAAATTCTGAATAAGGTGCACAATTCACTTTAAACAATTTCAAAAGTGCTGTCATTTTTAATGTACTTAACATTTTTTATTTTAAAGTGTTTGTTTTTGCAAAGAAGTTTAATGTATTGGGTGCAAGAAAAGAGCGGGGGACTTCTAGCCATCGTGCAGAAATGTGTCGTAAAAGCGCTACCACTTTTTAATATTTACAGCTATAATTGATCCTTTTGTATAAGTACATCTATAAAACTGTTTTGACGAGCAATTGTCGAATAACAATATTTAGCAGTTAAGTCAAAGTGCAGCTATCGTTGATGTTTTTTGTGTTAATAAATTTAGAATGCTAGAAATTGAGGGTACTCATCTTTAAAATTCAGGTATAGAAATCGCACTTAAAAACGGGGTTTGTATTGGCTTTCGAAAAATAGTGACACAAAGCAAATATTTTGTGCATTTAAGTCAAAAGTGCACATAAACAAAAGTCAACTACTCAAGCAAATAAAATTTTAAGGCATACAATTAATAAAGGGTATTAATAATATATATTTAAATTAAGTATTTTTTAATATAATTTTTCTACCATTTTAATGCCTTTTTATAATATAGAATTTACAAGTTTTGAGTTATAATCAAAACCGTGAATATAATGGTCACAACCTTTAAAAACTATTTATATATGATTCATTAATAGTGGGCAATAAATGTACTTAAAATATTTCTTACACCAAATATTATACCTTATTGTGTGGCAAGTACTAAAAGTTACGAAAATTAGACCATAACTGTTAAAATATTACATGTTACGTAGTAGGTCAAAAAGTTACATAAAATGTAACAAATGTAACCAAACGGCAACGCTGATGTATGTATGTATGTATGTATGTGAAGTATTTTAATAAATATTTTATTAGCCATTTGTTATTATACATATTTATGTTTATGGATGTTTGTTTGCATGCTAAAGCGTAAACAATGGTGCACAGTGGGTGAATGTGTATGAAGAATGACTTACTGTTGTCATAAGTAACACTTGAGTGATTTTATGTCATGTTTATTATCAACTCCACACCATCATCATACTAAATACTTCCATTTATTAAATAAACTTTTTATCGCAAAAGAAGAAAGAACAAAGTAGGAGCCAACGATTAAAAATCATAAAGTTGTGTTTAACTTTCTGTTTATTATAGTTTTTTTTTAATTAAAGATAAAAATGAATGATAAAAATGATAACAAATTATTGTTAACAACCATGAAATTGAGGTAAATAACAAGAGACCAGCAAGCAAAAGTAAAAAAAAATTATATAAAAAAATGTTATCGAAAAGTAGGGTCAGAAGTTTTTTGTAAAACTTTATAAACATTGATCTTAAAATTGTTGGAGGTATGTCTGTACATACTTATGTATGTATGTATAAGGTGCTTTGACCTCTCCTATAAACACTTACAGTTAATATTTATTAAATCAAAGTTTTTTTTTCTAATTGTTAATTATTAGTATTACTGTACAATAGCTAAAAGTCTCGTTTATTTTTTGCCCGTCTTATATCGTTGAATTTGTATTTAGTTATTGGTTTTTATGTTCGGCACGATTTATCGCCCACACGCGCTTTTTTGCACTAAATAAAGTTAAATAAAGTCCTAATTGATGCCATTTGTTTGAATTTTTATTTTCATTAACAACAATTCGGTGCATTGACTTAACAGCGACAATAATATATTTGTACATCTTATTAGCTGGTGGTTGTTAGACACGTGATAAATAAATAAGCAAGTGATAAATATAAAAATTTATTACTTTTGTGGAAAACGATAACACTGGAATTTTTAATACTAATTTGAGCTTAAGGTGTAGTACTTAAAATGAAATAATTAACCCTACAAGGTTCAAGAATTTTTTATCGCTAACAGGTGCAGCTTGGTCTGAGCATATTTGTAAGGAAATTCGAAAGTGGGCTTATGGCAATGTCCTTTATTTTGTTTATCACTTACAAGTAAATAAAAACTATACATGGCACTTGAGGCACGCGTATCTGGTATATGAATGTTATTGACACCTGTTTTTTGCAAATCAAGCAATGAAACCGAGTTTTCATTACTTTTTGTCATATTTTATAGTAAGCACGATGGTCGAGTTGCAGAGAAAACTAAATGGGCCGGCTGGCCATCTGTCGGCAGGCCTGTAGCGTGTTGCGGAAAATATTGAACAGTTGATTTTAAAATTTGAGTTGAAAAACGGAATAAAAAATTATAATTAAAAGCAAGCCTCAAAACCAGAAATCACCATTGCCAATTTGGAGTGTTGAGTACCTTTTACATTGGGGCTCGTAGATTTTTTCTCTATGAGACCACCAGCTATTATACCAATTACAAAAAAACACGTGTTCGGTCGTCCACTTTCAACATAATATAGAAAAGATCAAACGGCCAGCGCTTTGCACCCCGTTAATACCAGAATCAGCCAACCATCTGATCTATGGTATCCACTTTGAAATGGCTTCTGCGATGATTTTGACAAGTTGAGGGCGCAATTGTAGAGCTTAGTTAAAAAAAGAACCACAGCATTTTTCTTTTTTGGTAGGTACAGGCATTATGCTATATTCTTGTGGTAGGCAAATAATGTGCTGATTTGCTTTAGATCCGACATATCCTTTGGTATGCAGGCTTTGTTTTGCGCTTAGTTGCTACATAAGGCAACCATTTTGTCATCAAAACCTTAGCCAAATAAAAAAAATTATCATCATATTATGTTTACCCAAGACCAGTCTTTGACGGTATATAATGAGTGAAGCGTGCGATACCTCGGTTCGGTAACAATTGCTTATCAACGGCTATATGCATGTTCCGAGTGGCGTAAATGACGGTTTTTTTCACACGCACAAAAAACCCACTTTTAGTCGTTACCAAATGCGGCTTTCTTGGAAAGTGTTAAGGGAGTTTGTCCTCATTACCGAACTTTAAGGCACACACTATTAAGAAGTGATGTCCTTCATATACTTCGTCCAAGTCAAGGATACACTGCTATGTACACTGAACTGATGCCAAATCGACAGTCTTGGTTGGACGGTGCTCTGGAGGAAACATCCGAAGGGACGGGTTGCTATACGGATGGCTATAGGCCAGAACTACTTTCGCTTTTCGCTCCTCAACATCGCCACATAAGCGAGGACGGGGCATTTGTTATATTTTTATCCTGGCTGAGAGCATACGCAAGTTCAACTGATGTAAAGCCTTGTACTGGTAGCCAATCATCGATAATCGTCCTAGTTATTGTAAATGTGATCACGCTCACATTATATAGCTGACTGGTCAATATGAGGGGGTTGGTAAAAAAGGTACGAATAGTTTGGTGATTTGGGTAATTATCCCGAGAAACCACAAGGCTCTGTAAAAAAATACTGCTTTCGGCAGAATGGCAAGAATTCTCTAGGACGACTAGAATGAATATTATAACTAAGGAATTCTAAAATTGGGTAACACTTAGTTAAGCAAAGTTAAAGTGTGTTTTGAATTCAAACTAACAAGCACATTACTATTGGATAGGCGTTGCGGAGAGCAAGGATTTTGGGGCATGCAGGGAGGACATAGAGTCGGTAAAGCAGTTCCTGTCCCACTTCCCAATTTGCACTGGCTAGGGTCCGATATTTTACATATTATGTTTCACCACATGTGGTTTAGTTTACAGCTGTGAAATGGAAAATTATAAGTGAGGTCGTGCGTATCAACGAAATTTTTGGAATCTTTTTCTTTTTACCGAATCTAGCTTAGTCTTCTCATTGAACGCAAGCTTAAAATAGGATATGTTGGTGCTTCTTGGAAGATCAATATTGCTACTGTATATCGATATCGTTTATTTCCCTTATTTTTACAAATAGGTAAAACTAAGTTTCATTTAAAATAAAATAATAATAATTTTAAAAAAATGGATGGAAGCCATCTAACATTTGTTCTCAATTTCCCATAAATCGAGTAGAAAAATTAACTCTAAGAAGCGGCGAGATGATTGAGATCGATTAACATATTATTTTTAAAATGTTAGAGAATCAGGTTTTATTCAAAAGAAGTGAAGTTGGGTATGGATTTGTGGAACAACATGGAATAACGGTAATCGATGTTTCCATAATGTAGTAGAGTTGAAGCAGGGAACAGACCCTGCAAGACCATTTTACAACTAGCTTGGCCTTAGTCTCCTTAAAGTTTTGATTTTGCCTTGTACCATCAAATTTTGTAGTTGTTTGGGGTTCATCAAGTTGAGTTTCTTTACTTGATTTTTTTTTTCACTTGATTCTTCCCTTCACTTTTTTGTTGAACTTTCACTTTTTTAATAATGTTTTATTTAATTTATCTTTGAGTTTAACACGCTTCTGTATTGGTGTATTCATGTGTCAATTTTAAATAGACTTTGCTTTTACAAATATTTATTTTTAAAGAAGAAGTAAATGTTGTGTTACTCTTTTTCTACATATTTACATGAAAATAATATGAACATTTTCAACTATTTATTTAACATTAACTCATTTAACGAAAATCAATACATGTGTAGTCCTATTACCATTACATACATACATATGTAGCAATAAAGATTTAAAAGATTTTTAAAAACTGTTAATTTAAATATTTATTTAAAAAAATAATATCTAACGAAGAAATTAATTATTATATTACAAAAGAAAAATGAAAATTTTTTTGGCCGAATTTTATTAAAAAAACCCTGAAATAATTACCACTTAATTTGCAGTTAAAAAAAATTTAAAACATGCTCTTAGAGGGTTGTCTAAAAATAGATTTTGTAAGTGACTTCTATTGTCCCTTTTTTTGATTTTTTTCGTTTTAAATAAATTAAGTACTTTATGACACATTAAATATTATCCACTTAACACAAAAGCATGCAAAAAAATCCAGTAGTCGTCGGTTACAGAGAAAATTATTGTAAAGAACTTTTTTTTGTATATTTCCCTTAGGAAAACCCCCATCTCGACAACACTTTACTTAAACAAAACCCAATTATATTGTTTGTAAAAAAGTTTATGACGTTTTTTTGCAATTTTCTTTTTTTTTGGCATTTTCAACAAAAAATCACGCGATTTTTTTCAGGGTCCTTTTAAGCATTTGGGCTGCCTATGCCAACCATACTGACAGTCACATTCATTAAGTTAAATCTTTTTTTGTTTCAGAAATTTTTTTTTTGCATTTATTTTTGGGTTATAAACTGTTAACATAATTATGAAAAATTAACAGCTTTACATTGTAGTCAGAATGAAAAAAAAATGAAGGAAAATATAAAAACTTTTTCAAACAAAATAAATTTCAACACCAACCAGAACATAATTATCGTAATTTTTCATGCAACAATGAAAAAATTATCCTTCTCAGTTTTTTTGCATATTTTTTATTTTTTTATTATATAAAACTTTTTGTGAAAACTAAATTTATTACAACTATGCCATTAACAAAGAAAAAAAATATATAATTTGCTTGCAATAATCATCGTAATTATAAATATCGTATGAAAAACTTACAGCGAGTAACAGACCTATAAATCTTAAAGGGGCCATTAAGTCGGATAAGAGCCAACAGATTAGAGAAGGATTTGTGTTTGAATATTAAAAAATTATTGTATAGAAAGTGGTTTGAAAAAATGTATAAAAAATAGTAATTCTCGTCCTGAGTAGCAGTATTTTACACTAAATTTTTTTTTTAATTTATTATTACATTAATTTCCTAATTCTCTACTACCTTTGCGACATAAGCCGAGTTCTATCGGACATGTTCACAAACTGCCGTATAAATAAGCTGTAGTGGACCATTTTAACGAAGGGAAATAAGCACCCCAGAATCGGTAAATAATTTTCGCGCAACTTGATCGCAGATCTGGCTGTGTGTCCAGTCGCCCCATCCTGTTAAAACCACGTGTTTGAAGAGTACGTTATCCATCGGTTTGGCGAAAAGAATTCTGTAATCATGCGTCGATAATTTTCATCGTAAGAGAATTTTTGAAAAAAAAGGTCTAACTATCTTATGCGTGGATAAGGCACACCAAACAGTTACCCTGGGTCAATGAAAAGGTTTTTTATGTTTCCATCGAGGGTGTTGGGCTTATGGAGACAATTAAGGGCAGCTTTGTTGACGTATCCGTTTAAGTGAAAATTAGCTAAGTCTCTCAAAAAAATGATATTTACAGTGCAAAAAAGCTCCAACATCGTTTCACAAAATTTTTTTGCATGTTAAAAGTCACTTTCATTCCGTTATAAAACGTTTTGAATTCTAAAACGATGGAACTTCAGATCCTGCTAAAAAATTTCATGAATATTCACTCTTGGAAGTCCCAAAGAAGATATTCTTTTCTGTATTGAAAGTCGCGGATTTTTACGTAAACTGCTTTCCAATTTTCGGGTGTACTTGAAGATCAACCTGGCCCTAACTGTGGGAAATTTAAAGCCGAAACAGTTACGTGGAACTTTCGCACCAACGAACCAATTAAGTTAACACTTGGTCGATTACGTATTCTTGGAATACCGAAATTTAAAAAACTGTCGACAAGCCCGACCTCAGTCGACCACCGATACATCGTGACTTATAAATCCGCACAGTCTAACGGCGCCACCCTCCCTCCGCATCCTTTATTACTTTTTTAAATAATCGTACTTAAAAAATATAAAATTGCCACCAGACACCCTGTTATTTTCAGAATTTTAATTTTGGTCGGACACTCTTTAAACTTATTATTATTATTTTGTTAGATTTTAAGACCTCAATCCTGGTTGTTAATTAATAAAAATAAATACTCAATAAGTAGTAAAAAGTAGGGGGGAAAAATAACATCAGTTTCCACCCTTGTCGTCTTGTTAAATCCCATTACCATGTTTCACGATTTATTTACTTACTTTCACATATTATCAATTTACTTCGGCCAAAAACAAAGCCAATTGCACGTTTAAAAGTGTCTCTGGCAATACATTTCATAATTTTCTACCATCGGGGTACCATGTATTTTGAGTACTATATCGACACTTTTTAGCTCTAAAAAAGCCAATTTTTTACGACATCAATAATGATAAGCCCATAACTTCCAGAAGATATTTTTCTTTTCCATCTAAAAGGCGATCACTATAAGGCCCGTACAAGGCAAACATAAAACCATCGTTTTCAGTTACCCTGTTGAGGAATTACCAAAGCTTTCACATGGGTTTTCAAAAGAGAACTCAACATAAATCAGACCGTAAAACGCGGAAGCTTTCTGATTTCCACCGTAATAGATAGAGCTCTGGTCTGACCAGTCATTCAGGTATTACGGGTATGGGGCATATACAGTCTATCTCTACCAATATACATACTACCACACACCATTCTAGAAATGCTGTGCTAATCCAAAGATGAAGTTTTGTAACCCAGGGTCCACGGGGATCATCTATGTCTATCGAACCATGTGGCTTACCACCAGGCCCCTATTAACCATATGGCTAATTAGGCTGCCGCCTAGGGGCGCTAACGTTCCGAGGGCGCCAAAAACCAAAATGATACAATTTTGATGACTTTTGCTTTTTTTTTTGGCGGAGCCGGTCGCATATTTGTTCTATGGACTGTTATTTTATTAATTTTTTATAAACTATGTATACAAGGGTGAACAATTTTTTTCAGCCAAGAATACTCACAGTTGGAAATGCGGCCCTGCTTACCACATGGTTAAATGATCTTATGACAGATTGAGTTTGATCTTTTAACCACAGCAAGCCCATGGTGGGTGAGGTAGGGGTCACCATATGGGGGACAGATACTCGATTCTCTCCCTAACAAGGCCAGGGTGTGCGGTACTCGGTCTTGCTTAAGGAAAGTTTCGCCCTTAGCAGGCCAGAATGGGCAGGAAATCAAAATATCTGTAGGAAAGATACTAAACCATCTCTGTTAGTCTTCAAGACTTATTATGAGCCCCTACTGAAGGGAACATCCGAAGACTATTTCCTTTATCAGAAGCTCACCCACTAGTTTGTTTGACAATTTAAATCCTTTACAATATGCAGGCATTTGTTGCACTCCAAAGTACTTCCCCTAAAGGGATATAAAAGTTAAGAATGCAAAAGATTAGATAAAATACTTTAATTTTTAATCAATCAAAAGTTGCTTTTAAAGCCATTATGCATTAAGTACATTACCGAGTTGATTTGCGAAAAAATACTTTTATTAATTAATGTGTTGACCTTTGAAAAACTTGTCGAAACATTTTTAGGTGAAAATGCATTTCGAAAGGAAAGGAACGTCTTTCAGATGTAAGAATTAAATCGAAGTTATGATAAACTACAAACTGAGCGTGATAGAAACCTATAACGCGACTATCGGATGTGGGGATTATATGTAAAATATTTAGATATCGTTTTCATTATAAATTAGCTTAATCCTTGGGCTAAAGTCTGTCTAACTTATTTAAGAATCTGATCAGAACTTTAATTAAAAGATTAACATAAAAATGTGTCCATTAGTTTTGAGGACCGAAATATGAGGGGATTTTAATTTGAATTGTACAGCTACAAATTGGCTTAAACTTTTTACTTTGTACAAATTTTTAATATTCTCACGAATCATGCAGTGCACAATTAAACAAGAGATTTTTCTTCTTAATAAAAAAAAAACTTTAATAGTGATCCAAACAATAGTCCAAAAAATTCGATGTGCCCTAAGAGCTTTAAATAAAACATTAAATAAATATAAACATTAGAAGTTATCCACCCTAAAGTCATCAATTTCTTTTCATTCATGTTTGCTTTAAATAATCAACATTATCCTTTCAAATACACTTTTACCTTTCGGAGCCAATCTGTAAACACTATTTAAGGTTAAAATAGTCATTTAAATAAATATCAACACCTCGATATGGTAAACAACAACAAAGACAGTTAGAAGCAGAAGGGATCTCTGCTTTTGTATAAGTAAAGTTGGTCGTTTAGTTGTTAAAAATGTTATGGCACTTCTTTAGGCCACTTAATGTTTACTACCGTCTAAAAACATTTTTTTATATTTGTAAAACTAGCTGCTGTTGTTCTTGTAGTAGTTGCAGTTAAAAGGAGCTGCTGAATATTCAGTGATGTGGAAAATAATATAAAAGCTTTAAGGAATGTTTTTATATAATAAAGTCGACATAAACTACTTAAATTGCTTTGTGCTTGTTTGCTTAAAAAGGATAATCAAAAAGGAAACAATTCACATATATCAAATAAGGATAAGCGCAATGCAGTAAAAACAACCAACCTCCTACCAAAATAAAAACAATTTAAAAAGAAAAAAGTTGTTTAAGTTTTATTTTTAAAGAAAATAAATTTGTGTTTTATTAAGACTTGAAGGTAATATTTGCAGAGGAAATATAAAAGAAATGGTAGGAGGTTGGCAAAGATATATAATTAGAACTAATAAAAGAAGCATGTTTTAGACATAATGAATTAAAAAACTGTTAAGCGAGTCATATGGTAAACCGTGTCAATATCGGCTTTACCTCAGTTTTAAATAAACTGGCTGACTCACTGGCGTTCTTTAAACTTGGGACACAAAGGGCAAAAAAATGGGCAAAGAGGGGAAAATCGGTATGTTGGTATCTCCTTAACTAAAAAAAACAAGTAAAAGCGTTATTTTTGACTCAACCGAATCTAGTATAACCTTAACATTGGCCTTTTCGAAACCCATTCACCTGATATAGCTAAGCTATTTTAAAACCGCAAATGTTAAATAAAATTACTTTGAGGTGGGTTTGAAGTTGTTAGATGTAATAGCTTTTGAAAAAGAGAACTCACAAAACTTTAACAGATATACGGGGCTCCTCTCCAACAAAAATTTATTTTAAATAAAAAACAAACGTTTAAGGTCAATAGCAATAACAGCTTCTAAAATATTTCGTATCTTAAATTTTATAAAAAACTTTTTATTTTTATGGGGGCTTCCACCGTTCTCGCTCCTATCCAACTAACTTTTTTTAAGTTTCGGCATTGTTGTACCATTCATTCTTATGGTAAATTTAGAGATAAAAGATATAAAAGTTTTATTAAAATTTTTAATTTGTATGGGGGCTGCACCCCCTGGCCCTAACAAACAAATTTTTTCCAAAATGCCGGCATTTTGGTACAATTACTTTTGGTAGGAAATTTGTAGTCGATAGTTGTTATTGGTTTCCTAGATAAAGATAAAAGATTGCTTAAAAAGGAATCATTTGCATAGGAGCTATCACCCCCTGCTCTCATCCAACTAGTTTTTTTTTCTTGAATGTCAAAAAAAATTCTTAGGTTAGGTCCTTGTCCTTAAAATATATCAGCGAAGTTTTGTGGGGTCGCAGGTGAATATTATAGAAATTACAAACGCAATGGCAAACTGATATATACTCTCATTACTATGTGAAGAGTATAATAAACGGGCTAGTGTTTGGCACTTTTTCGAAATTTTTAACTGTAGGAGTCAAAACATTGTAAAAACCATACGTTGATGCCGCTCAGGTTCATTTTAAAACTTCAAGGCCAATAAAGGTAGAAACATAATTCAAATTGTGTTCCACATGTCTCCAAAAGTCTAGATATGTTTTTGGCACCTTTTTAAAACTTTGGACTGTAGGGTGTAGAACAAAATGTTAGAATTATACATTAGTTCTTTAAACGTACTTTTTGCAGCTTCTTTACGAACAGAAATGGAAACATAATTAAAACTGCGTTCAACGATTCTCCAAAAAATATGAAAAGGTTTTTGGCACTTTATCGAAACTTTGAACGTAATGGGGTAGAAATAAGGGTGAATATTTAATTTTAATACTTTTGCGGTACTTTTTTCAAATTCGAAGCCACTTTTTTTTCAAAGTGGAGATACTTAAAGGTATGAAAAAATACCGTTTAATAGTATTTAGTGCTGCCATTAACTCGATTTTTTTTAAAGTACCTTATGCCACTTTCAAAATAAACGGCTCATATATGTTTTTGGTACATTTTTGCATCTTTTTCAATTTTCAAATTTGAAAAACACATATTCTGTATGAAGGTTGTATAAAAAATCATACAAATTTTTCTTTTAATGCTAAGAGTACTTCTTTGCATTTAGTACTTTGTTATCTATATATATAAAGGAATAACGTTACTGACTGACTGATTCATCATCGCACAGCCCGAACGCGCACAGATAGAGACCTGAAATTTAAACTGTGGGTACCTTTCCTTATGTTTAGATCCACTCAGACGGGATTTTGGGAAATTCGGACCCGAAGGGGCTTAAAATGGGCCAAATATGGAAATATTCGAATACAAACGATAGAAACAAATTTTAAAAAGGATCGTATTTTACTAAAAATATAAGCTGACCTGAGTCTGGCATTTTTTCAAAATTTTAGACCCTTAGGGCCAAAAAAAGGTAAAAACTAAATTTTGATAGTGCCCAGGTCCACTTTGTAACTTCTAAACGAGTAATAGTACAGACATAGTTCAAAATGCAATCGACAGTAATTAAAAATATATGAATATGTTTTTGCCACATTTTTGAAATTTGGACGTTGAGTCGTGAAAAAAGGGTTCAAAAGTGAGTAAAAATTATATATTGGTACTTTTTGTAACTTTTGAACCAATAGAGATAAATACGTTATATAAATTGGTTCGACAGGTATCGACAAAATAACATATGTTTTCGATACTTTTTAAAAATGTTGGACCCTTAGACACAAAAAAGGGTACAAATTACATATTTGTAATTTTTAGGTACTTTTTGTAACTTGTTAACTAGTAAAGGTAAAAACATTGTTTAATTTGCGTTCGACAGGTCAGGACAATATATTAATATATTTTTTAAACTTTTTTAAAAATCTAGACCCTAAGGGGCAGACAAAAGAGTACAAATTTGTAAAGTGGTACTTTTTACGTACTTTTGGTAGCATCTGAACCAATAAAGATAGAAACATAATTCAAACTGCGTTCGACAAGTCTTGACAAAATATGAATATTTTTTTATACTTTTTTAAAACTTATGACCCTAGGGAATAGAAGAAAGGGTGCAAATTACATTTTGGTACTTTTTAGGTACTTTTTGTAATTTCTTAACCAATAAAGGTAGAAACTTCATTTAAATTGCGTTTTGCAGGTCTCAAAAAATTTAAAAATATATTTTTGGTACTTTTTAAACATATTGTTCCTTAAGGGGTAGAAAAAAAGAGTACAAAATATATAATGGTACTTTTTGAATATTTTTTGTAACTTCTAAGCCAAGACGGGTGGAAACAGAATGTAAATTGCGGTTGACAAGTCTCATAGAAATATGAATATGTTTTTAAAACATTTTAAAAATTCTGGACCATAAGAGGCATAGAAAAGGGTACAAATTGTTTAGTGGTACTTTTAAAGTACTTTTTGTAGCATTGAACCAATAAAGGTAGAAACATTATGCAAACTGCGTTTGACTTGACACAATATGGATATAGTTTTGGGACTTTTTAGAAATTTGTTACCTTGAGGGGTAGAAAAAGGGAACAAATTACCAACTGGTACCTTTTAGGTACTTTTTGTCACTTCTAAATTAATATATATAGAAACATAGTTCAAATTGCGTTCGTCAGGTCTATTATTTTAAAAAACTATTTGGTTTAAAAAAATTTCTGGAGTTTTTTCTGTGTACTGCTTATTTGATAATAGTTTAAGAAATAAATTGCATGTAAATTATATTTAAAACTGCGCTAGCGAAGTAGTGGGTTAATTTCTAGTAAGTAACAAGTGTTTGAGGGAAACTCTTGCAAAGTAAAGCTTCAATAGTAAAAGTTGACCAATAATTTGGCAACATCTAAACCTTTATTCTCTAAATTGCTAAGTCTTCCCTGCCAACTTTTACATATCACGAATTTAATTAAATCTTATTCAATAAAAAAAAAATGCGCTCGTTTAATCTTTATTCATGTTTCGCAATGGCAATGTCATAAACTTTCAGCATCATAAAATTTGCTAAAATGTTAATCTTTTTTTGTTGGAATAAAACTAAAACCATATAAAATGCTATCAAGAGAATCAACGCAGCGTAAACGAACAGTAAATTCAAAAGAACAAAAAAAAAAAAAAAATCAGCAGTTGTTCTTATTGTGACACTAAACCGAGTTGGAAAAGCCAACCAATGTGTCAAGAGGGTCAACCAGAAAAAACGCATTTCAGTTCTTTTATTTAAGGCCATTGACGATGCCAAAAACTAAATTCATTTTTTGGACATTTTTCTAAAACGGAAACAAATGTCTTTCTATGTGTGATAAAGCTTATGATGGTGTATAGCAGTCACAATAAACATAAATCTTTGACATAAAGGAAATGCCTGAATGATTTGTTTTAGATAAAAAAAAAACTAAACAATAAATTTGAACAAAAAGCATTTTTGGCATAAAATAGTGTTTTATTAAAGACTTGAAAAAATTCAATAAAATAAAGTTAAAGAACAAAATTTTTAAAACAACAACAACAATTTTAAAACTTCTTACGAAAATTTTTAATAAAAGTTTTTTTTCTTTTGTCTTTGCAGCTGAACATTTATGCCAACATTGAAACTAGACCGCTGGAAATACTAGTTTAAACTCAACATTCCCTGGTTTCCTTCCAGTTCACCTTTACGCCTACGATTTGTCTAAAAACTTTGACCTAATGACTATGGCCGAAGGTACTGACCCCATGGGGCATCATGCAACATCTCATCATCATCATCATCAGCAGCAATATCATCAGCAGAATCATCAGCAACACCAGCCACAACATTATCAACCACAACAGCTTGCCCATCAGCAGCAGCCACATCACTATCCGCCCTACAGTCACCACCTGCCCTATGGTCTGCCACAAAATCTGGCCTTAACTCTTCAACAGCAAGCCGTTGCAGCAGCAGCTGTGGCAGCTTCAGCAGCCCAAGCTAATGAATACAACAACAACAATGACTTGACGGCAGAATATGTAAGAGAGAATAATAACAACAATATCACCAATATGCCCTGGAAGCAGAGAAAACGTAAGCGTTTGTCGGCAGTATTAGACAAGCTGCACAATAACACGGCGAATCATAATATGGAAACGGATCAAGAGGGAGAAGATTTGGAAAAATTTAGTCAAACGAAAGAGGCAAATAATAATCACAATGAAAGCAAGTCATCGTCGTCGACCAAACGTTCAAGTTTCAGTGGTGATGAAGAGGCTGAGTCGGTAGAGGAAATGTCTATAGACGATAATGGCGATAGTTCTAGAATTAGTTCAAGTCCTGTTAGTCACAACAACAACAACAATAATAATAATAATAAAAACAATAATATTATTGATTCGACATTGCCTGCGGCGAAATTCATTAAAAGCGAGGAAGCTCAAAATCCCCTAACAGTGGACATTAAATCTGAACCCCATTTGACCAGCCCCTACGATCGTTATTTTCCCATACCCTCGCCCTTGTTTGGTTACTACTTACACACCAAATATCTAAACGAAGTTTTTCGACGGAGACAAGATCTCTATCCCTCACCTTTACAGCATACACCATCCTCCATAGCATCCTCGCAAATGGATGAAACTTCACCGAATACTAAGGAAATAAAGGAATTACAAATGGAAAGATCTCATATGCAGCAGCAGGCTGAATTTACTGCATCTTCTGCAACTGGTATGTCCCCTCCGCATAGTGTGGCAATGGCCTTGCCATCACCGCCACGTAGCGAGACCTCGATTAGTGAGACTATATCGGCTAATACCTCAGATCCGGCGATAATGCCACCACCACAGGATAGACCATTAGATTTGTCTGTTCGTAATGGCGGTAGTACACCTACGGGAGAATTGCTGGCTCAAACAGGGGGAGGAGGTAGCGGAGGTAAAGGCAATAAGCATACCTCAACTTCGCCCTTGCCAGCAACAACTATGATGTTACCGCCTAGCCAACAACCGATCTCAGCATCTATGTCGCCCAAAAATAGCAGCGCTAACACCTCTTCTACTAACACATCCACAGTAGTAAGCACAACCATATCTTCCGCTCCTGTGTCACCCTATGGCGGCTGCATGTCTCATGCCGTGGCAGCAGCTCATGCCCATGCTGCAGCAGCAGCGGCAGCAGCAATGATTAAAATGGAAATGCCCATGCATCCCTTACATCCCCATGCCCCAACCACAACAGTGGGAGTGCCGGTTATAAAGGGTGATGTGGCCTCTCCTACAACCAAGGAGTCTGTTGCCTGGCGTTACAATCTTGATGTATCCCCTGTTGTAGAGGAAATGCCTCCTGGCTCAGATGTAGCATATGTTTGTCCTGTTTGTGGCCAAATGTTTTCACTGCATGATCGTTTGGCCAAGCACATGGCTTCCCGACACAAGTCTCGTAATCCCTCCAATGACATAGCCAAAGCTTACTCATGCGAAGTCTGCAATCGTTCGTTTGCCCGGTCTGATATGCTAACACGTCACATGCGTCTACATACTGGAGTCAAGCCATACACCTGCAAAGTGTGCGGCCAAGTATTTTCACGTTCCGATCATTTGTCGACACATCAACGCACCCACACTGGAGAAAAGCCCTACAAATGTCCACAGTGTCCCTATGCGGCATGTAGGCGTGACATGATTACCCGACATATGCGTACGCACACACGCTATGAATCGCAGCAGCAAAAGCAACAGGGAGCCGCGGCTGGACACCAGGGATCGGAGAATAAACCCATGCTGCCAATATTAGCTGATATGAAAATGAATATGCCCATACTGTTAAGAAGCGAAGATTATACACGAAATTCTCCATTGAACCATCAAATAGGTGCTTCAATGCCGATCGTTGTAAAAACTGAGAGCGCCTAGTTAAGCGCCCACAGCTTATGGTATGTTAATTCCCACAGCTTTCCATTTAAAGAAAGCTTTTACTCTTTAAAATGATATTAGAATAAGAAGAAGAAATGAGATTAACTTAGAACAAACTTAAAATAATTGTAAAAAAGAGACAACAGAAAAGCAGCCTAAACCTTGCCAATTTAGTTTAATTTTAATTTTGAAAAAAAGTTTAAAACAAAAAAATTTAAAGACATTATTATGACCAAGAAAACAAAAAATAGAAGAAGAGTAGCTTTTAAAGTTTTATAAAAGGATAATATTATTTACTAAATTAACCTAAAATAATTTTTAAAAAAGACAAATTAATTGATAATCTCTTTGCCAAGACTGAGTCTAAGTTTAAAGAAACCAATTACTAACCCCTTCACAAGCAGCCAACACAAACGAAATGTACAACGAAATTCAAATTAGTTTTAATTATAAGTTCGTAAAAAGCTTTGGACATAAAGCTGCTACAGCTTAAAAGCTATTTATTTTGTATTAGACCAGACTTATAATAAAAAAATTTAATTGCAGCTATTCTGAATTTCCGTATAAGAGAGAAAGAGAAGTTATAATATTTTTTTTTATTTTCTTTTATACAAAAAAAGAATTGCTGCAATAAAAATTTCTTAATGTAAATTCGGTCTTACTTTGCACAACCATCTTAATAACTTTTTAAACAGTTTACTTTTTTTGTAGTATTAATATTTTTTTTGAATTTAATTTAATAAAAACTACTAAAGCATTTGTTAGTTTATAGTTTTATTATTTTTTAAGTTTAATTTAAATTATTTTTTTAAATTTATCTACTAGGTTTAATTGTTAAATTTATTAAATTATATTTTTTTTATTTAAACAAAGAAAAAAAAGCAAAACAAACAAACCAAGCAACAATTAGTTTTAAAACATTTTGAAATTAATTATAATAATTTATTTATTTAAATTTTTTAATATAAACTTATGTATAATTAAAAAATACCAAGAATTCTCCCAAAAGCTCAAAATTTTTGACAGTTTTTTATGTATAAATTTCTGTTTCAAAAATATTTCGTAAAAATATTCTGGTTTTTTTTTCAAAAACAATTCCAAAATTTTTTAATTTTTTTAAAGTCATTAAATGAATATTTTTGGTTTATTATTTGGCACGTCAAAATTTTTTAAAAAAATTTTGAGTTTATTTTTATTAACTTTTGTTTTTCTACGTTACCAAAAAAAAGTAATATTTTTACAATTGGCGGTTTAACAAGAATGAGTACTACCATGTCATGTTGCAAATTTTAAAATATATATTTAGGGGATTCACAAGGTGTCCTATTATGTCCTATTGTTATAAAATTTCTTTAAAAATACTACTTCGTTTGATATGCTTATGAAATTGTCACAAAAACTCCCCATACACCTTTGCCGAGTGTCCAATAGGTTGGCAACATTTTATGACAATATGACAATAGGACAAATAGAACACCTTGTGAATCCCCTAATTATAAAATTTTGTTTAAGTTTATGACAAAATTACATTGTAGCGAACCTTAGTTGAACATCCACCAAATTTGTTTTTTGTTTTTTCATTTGACTCTTAATTTGTAGATTTTGTTAAAAAAAAATTAAATGTTACCAATTGTTACTATTTAAGAGTTACACTTATTTATACTTTTGCAAAACTGTTATATTCCTATTTATTATTATTTAAATTTTTATTATCTACCACACTATAATATTTAAACATTTATTGTTCTTAATTTAAGCTGTTACCATTTTAAATTCACTTAACATGTTTTTTTTCTCCCCTCTCTTTTTACTTAACTCTTTTGCCAAATCGAAGGACCATTTAGTTTCGTTTATCTTGTTTTTAAGTTATTTTTTTGCGAAAATTAATTTTATTATTATTATATTTAATTTTTAGTTATTTATATTAATTGGTTATGATTAGTTTGTAATTTTTTATTAATATAATAATTTTTTTTATTTAATGTCAAAAAAATTTCAAAAAAAAAATATAATAAAAAATAAATAAAAATAATTGAATTTGCATTTGAAAAAAATAAAAAGAAATAATTTGGTTTTTATTTCGTTTAATATTTTTCATTGAGAATTTTGAATTAGTTTCTTTCTGTTAAGGTTGATTATTTATTCTCAGTTTTTTTCAATTCATTTATAGAAAAAACATTACATGTATAAAAACTGCAGTGTATAGGTGTAAAAAACAAAAATTAAAGTTATTATTCATATAACTACCAATTTTTTTTTTGTATTTTACTTTGCAATATGCGAAATTCTTTATTAGGAATACTTTTGTCGCACCTTTTCTGATCATGTTTGATATTAAAATTAACTGCCTTAATACTGGCAAGTCTAAACTTATGAAAATTGAATGTAATACAGTTTTCACTTTGAAAAATCTTAAGCTTGTCTAAGTATAAAAATGACTCTGGTTGTCCGTCATGTCCGTCTAACACGGTGCCATTATCAAATTATATTATGTATATACCCTTCACAAAAGTCCTAAAGGTTTATATTCGTTTTTATTTTCTTTTTTGAAAAAAATAGGGTACAAACCACTACAACTTCCCGAAATCGCCCCTAGAAGAATAAAATGTTTCACGGACCCCTACTAGTTTTGCCTTACAAACATGTTACTAGAATATATTTACCTCTTATTTTTAACGCCTAACGGGGCTCCCATACAAACTTTGGGAAATTGTAATTAGTCCACCCCTACAGCTCCAAGGGTGCAGATTTTCTTTTAAAACACTTACCCTCTATCTCCACCCCTTAAGGGAGTTGCCATACACAATTAAAAAAAATTAAAACTTTTCTGGTCACCCTAAGAGGGTTTAAATATGTCACCGACCCCTATTAAAAAATTATAAATATATTTTGTGAATAACAAAATGCATAAAAATAAAATTTTTGGTTTTAAAAGGCTAATGTGAAGGGTATTTAAGATTCCGCACAGCCGAATATAGCGCTCTTACTTGTTTTTTTTTTTACAAGACGTGCCTCAGAAAATATAATTTCTTATTAAATTAATCATTAAATTATAAATTCTTTTGTTTCTTTGAAACCTGCTGAAAGCAATTTTAGCTACGTTTATACTTTGGTTATTAAAAAAGATACAAGAAGTACTTGGAAAGGGCCAGTTCATAATAAATATTTGCCCTATTTTCCCCCGTTTAGGGTTTGAAAAGCCAATTGAAATTTTTTTATTAGGGTATTTATTAGGGGTAACCCTTACCCCCCAAATATCAGAAAATCTTGTCTTTTGGGACCTTTTCTTGGAAATTTTCTTATAAAAAGTTCCATTGCTGGTTCTAGTCTATGCAAATTATTATGGTGTGCCCCCTAATTCGCGTCTCTATATTTTAATCAGTTTTTTTCTATAATATCCAGCACTCAGAGAATGGCTGTTGTTGGTATCAAGAATAAAAAGGTTATTTTAAGAAGATAGAGGGAGTAGTTCTTGTAGACATTTGATTAAATTTTTTAAAACTAGATCTGACAGAAAAAACATTTTTAAGAAGTTTTAACTTGATATCTTTCGTCTTTTACCTTTGCTGGAGGCTAATTCGCTATTGAGCTCGGTAATTAAATTTAATATTATTTTTAACGCTCTCGTTTATTTTAAGACAACAAATTCGTTGGAAGTTTGGTAGGGCACTAATTCTAAACTTCTTCTCTATTGATGTCAACAATATCACTGAAGTATTTATCCAATTATACATTCGGTGTGGCATCTTTGAACTCTGTATTTTATTAGTTCACTGCTATATTGTTTTTTATATTTGAGTTAATCTTTTTTCATTTCTTTAATATTTTGCATTACCCAATTCCTCGTCTTTAATACTAAATAACCTTCGTACTTCCCTTATACTGTTTTTTGTTGACAAAATTAAAAACAATAAACTATACCGTTGTAACTCGAAGATATAATCATCTCTAGTTCTCCGCATTGTTTACTACAATGACAAAACTTTCTTCCAAAAACAAACAATTACAAATTACAACAATAAATTTAACCATGTTGGCCAAAAACTAATTTTCGAAAAAAAAAAATACTTTTCCAAACACACATGCACAAACGAACAAGTTTATATTAAAATTTAAAAACTTTTATATGTTTTGTTAATCATTAGCTAAAATGCAAAACCACGTAACTAACAAAAAATCTCAAATCGATTCTTTAACATATTTGACTATATTTGATCACAAACAACGTTGCCAAATGCAAGAGGATTGTTTATAAGAATGTATGGGTGCTTTTTCACTGTGTTTATTATAAAAGAAAACAATGCAATATCCCCCTGTATTGTTGTTACTTTTCTTTAATTTTTCTCTCTTTGTTATGGCTCTTTGTAGGTACTCGTGTTGTGTACATGTGAAAGCTGCTTAGTGTTCGTCCTCAAAAGCTACTCTTGGCCTTCATCATAAGGCACATGATAATATATTTTTTTTAATGTTAGAAACATGGTGGAATAAAAAGGTGACCTCGTCCCTAAAACAACAACTTCCTGTAAAATTTAAGCATGTATTTTGTTGTTGCTCAATTCCAGCTTTGTTGTCAAAAATGGGTCGATCACAAATACTTTTAGTATACACAACCATTATAGAACATAAAAAATTTGCCAAGCTAAGTTGGAAAACATATGGCGGAAATAAAAGTCAGCTGATCAGTTACTCCTACCTTGTTGGTTAGAAACATAGGTTGAAACAGAATGTCAGAAAAATGAAACAAACTACAAGCACTAACTTTGTAATTTAGAAAATGTTTTTGCAATCTTGTTAAGTTTTGTAGTTACGTGGTCTTGCATTTATATTGACGAAATACTCTAATGGAGACATAAAAACTTTGTTATATTTCAAATCAGTTCGGTGTTAATAAATGTTTTTATTTAAGCTTAAAATTATTAAATTTATTATATAACCACTAAAAAAGTATGTTTCAAGTCTAACAAGTAAATCCTGTTAAATTCTTTTAAAAGGATCTTAACAGTTGACGCTGTCTTCACATGATTCTATAGATGAGCCTCTTTAAATAAATACATAAAGACAACAAACTTGCATGGTTTATAGAATATCTTGCACCGCAGGGTTATTTTCTGGTTTTGTGTGTGGATTTTAAACAGCACAGGCCCACAAAAAGTTAAAGTCATACAATTTTCTCTTGGTCATTGTCCATACAATATTCCCAAAATATTTAGAGATTTATGTTTTGAGGCCGCATTAGAAACTCGCACACATCTAACAACAGTAACAAAAGGCAAAAAGTTAATAAAGTGCGAAAAATTATAGCTATTGTGCAACAAAAACAAAATGATGCATGATGCACCAATCTAGAGTAGATCTCAGTATGAAATCGTGTGTTTTTTTTGAAAGACACATTACATTGGGTAAGAAAAATATGTAAATGTAACTTAATTTACTAGGAATTGGGTCCTTCCATTAATATATTTGCAGGCTTGTAAGTTAAATTGCCCAACATTATTAACTTGAAAGTTTCTCTTTCAGGTTCAAAAAAATTATTATAATTTACTAGGTGCGAACCACAGAAAAATCCTCATAAATTAATTATTATAAAATTTGTGAATATTTCTTAAATGCTTGAAACTGATTTGAATTTTAATATTATATTAAAAGGAAAACCTGCCTCATTAACAAGTTAATGTCCCTTTAACAAGCAAGTTAAGTGGCCAGTTATTGCAAATTGATTGGGGTAGGACTTTATAATACAAATTTATAGATAAGTTCAAAAAACAAAGATAAGATTTAGGTTCGACTTGATAGTGCAGATATCCTTTAAAGGAAAGGGTATACATATCTCACTTGGGTCCCTTTGTGTTGCTTGTACGGAAAGATGGAAAGAGTATAAATATAAATGAACCGGAAGAATAATAATAAAGAAAATTTGGAATAAAGCAGACTCTATAGAAAAAACTTTTGCACTTACCTAATGGTTCCTTTACTATAGAAATATTTTTTTCTTATTAATGTTGAGCCATAAAGCATCCAGGATTAAAAAACTGCACTTACAACAAACTGCAGTGACCAAAAGTGGCGTCGGCAGCAACAACAACTAAAACAAAGCATTACACTGACAAAAAACTGTAGAGAAAGGGGCATTTATTGTAAAACACAAATGGCAACACTCTTAAATACACACAGATGCATACACACGAGCCCATTCAGTGCTTATGGCAATGATAACAATATTAGATTCATTCATATGCATGTTTGTAAGCGTAAACATTGCAGTATTAGCTTTGATATCTGGTCATTTGTTGTTAAAGTTTTTTGTTTGCTGCTGGTTTTAGTCTTGTGAATACTTTGGCCGATAGGAAATTGACTAATTTCGCGGTTTAAAACAAGCAAAAACAAACACAAAAACAAATTAAGTATTTTAAAATGGCAAGTGTTAGTTTATTGGCATACTTTGGGCTTAAGTGGCATCTATTGTTATTTGTGTATGTGAATGCGTATAAGTGTGAGTATTTTTCCTGCGCTTATGTTGCATGTTATGTCAAGTGATAAATAAGGCTTTTTATACATTCTCATCGTCGCTTGCGCTGCTGTTGTCGTCATCAACAACATTATCATTGGATAAGTGATAAACGATTGCTTGTGTAGAAAGTCACACTAACTGTAAATTGAATGAATATTTTTGAAGGCTTTTTTAGTTAATGACACCATTTAATTGTTTGCTGATGCTAATATTGCTGCAATTTTACTGCTTTTATGTTGCAGGTAATGACTTGAATAATGGTTAATACACGCATACAGTTTGTAAACTTATTTGCAATTTAGACTTCTATTTAACTAAAATTTAGGCAATTAGTTAAGAATAAATTTTGCTAATACCAAATAGATTAATTACGTACTTATTATAACAGTATTATGGATGTGATATTTAACTAAATATGTCAAGCCTCTCACATATGTACATGATTTTGTGTGATATAATTATATTAATACGGTATGTGCACCTCGTTAACCCATAAGTTAGAGTTTAATTGTTTATTTGGAATATTACAATGTCCGGCTTATGTTAAAATAAAAATGTAAAGTGTAGAATTTTTTTACCCCTTCTGTGGTAATTGAAACCAGTATCTACCCAAACGATATGGTTGTACTTCTAGGGAAAGGTTGCAAATCAGCTTTGCAGAAGAGCGGAAGACACCCTAAATATTGCATATTACTGGGCTCAGTTTGAACAACCATAATGCACCATAATAAGTGTGAAACTTGTCTTTTAACGCAGTAAATGATAGTCTTGTATTCAGACGTGCATCGTTTCTTGAGTAAGAAATGACGATATACGAATTAGCTACCTATCCGAGAAAAACAAACCCGGATTGGAAAATGACTTGGGATTACTACTTGGAGAAAACGGCAGAGAAAGTCCAACTATGTTGGGCGCTTATAGGCATTTGTTTAAAATTTAGGTACACGCTAAGCAGAGCATTCTTAGACTATTACTATTTACGCTTCGCTAGTATAATAGACATCAATAGACATGAAGTGCAACGCCAGAATTCTATAAGCTCTATGGTATGCTTTTTAAAATATTTTGATGCTGGCACCATACAACACGACTATACAGCGAGTGGAATTGTTTTTAAGACGCGGAGATCGAGATTCACTTTGCCTCTTAGGTCAAAACGCTTTCCTACTAGCAGAGGTTTGAGAAATCCCGGAACGCATGTTCGGGCTAAGCGTATTATTCTTAAGAGCGCCAGGTCTGGAGCAATGTTACAATGCAATAATATGATTAGCTACTATTTAGAATATTGGCAAGTTTTCATTATATGGGTGACTTTTGTTGCAACTAAGAAGGAGTAAAAGGAGTGGTAGAACGACGACGAGAATCCAGAACGGCAGTATAACAAATATCTTCTGAAGCCTAGAAAACCCTAGGGAAACCTGAATTAAAGAGTCCAGGTGATAAGTGGCTAACTACTAAAACCCACAAAACAACTTCATTAGAAAGGGGATGAGAAGACAGCAATAGCGCTAGTGGACAGCGGGGGGCTTACCTGGTAAGCCGGGGCCCTTTGAAAATGTGTACAAAAATGCCCCCAAGGTGCAATTGAACAAGACAGTCAGGAAAAAGACAAGAGTTCTCTGGAGCGACCACAATGAGGTCAGAATTAGGGACATTCTGAAACGTGGAAAGGCTAAGCTTAGCAAGATGATAAGTTTGCTGATGGGTCACTTCAACTAACGAGCGCACCTCCGTCGAAAGGATGATGGAAAATTTGTCGTGTCGATGCCCAGCTTTTGCATAGGCCAGAGTCCGATGTTTTGCCAGATGTGGCAAATATACTGGGATGTGTTGAGGGTATTCGTCCGCATAAAGAATCTGTGTATACTTCTCCCACTAGATTTTTTTTCTAGCTAGGACCACTCAGCAAGCCAATCACTGGTTTGGGGCTTTTATGGCCAGATGTGTGACATTTGGAAGGTGTGAGGGCAGAAACATTAAAGATATTCGTCCACCTCACCGAATTTTTATGAACTACTGATGAACTGCGATTTGCGGTTAAAGGCATTTAACTAAAAATTTACTGCAATAACTTCAGTTGAAACAAGCTAGAACGCTTTATCTTATATACCCTTTATTCCCTTAGGGATTTTACCTAATCTTTTCAAATTTAGTATGGCAATCCCCTTAAGGGGTGGAGATATGGAGCATGCATGTTCTACGAGTATGTTTGAGGGAGGAAACTAATGGGGGGTCGGTCGTACACTTTATTTTCTAAGGCCGTCTCCGGGGAAGCTTTGGGAATTTAAATAATTTTATTGATTTTTATGGCACCCCGTTTGGCTATGGTGATTAGGGGTAAGTATGCTTAAGGAATATGTTTGGGGGAAAACTAATAGGGATCTGCGACACATTTATTCCTTTAAGGCCGACTCCGGTGAAGTTGTAGCGGTAACTTTTGTATGGTAACCCTGTTAGGGGCTGGAGACAGGAGGTATGTTACACAAAAATGTTTGGTAGGAAAAATTAATTGGGGCCATTTGACATTTGTAGGGCCACCTTGGAAGCTGTGGAAGCGATTTGAAGAAATTAAAAAAAATTTAACTTTCTTTGACAAACCTATTAGGAGGCGGAAAACGTTTTCAAAAAAATGAATGGGAGTCATTCTAAATTGTACCCGTATAGGGGAAACTCCAGGGCAGTTGTAGGGGTTCTTATGTAAAAATTTTATAGAAATCAACAGAGAAAGTGGTGGTTGCTGGCTTATATCTCTGTCAGTTATCAGGCAAATTTTTTTAAATTTCAATAGACAATCTTCGCAAGTGTACCTGATGTTTTATACCCCAAATAGACCATTAAATATCAGGGGGCTTAGAAAATGTATTTCAACAGATAAGGGGACAGACGTTCAAACTAACAGATGGACAAACGGTCGTTGCTAAATCAACTTTTTTATCTATAAGGATTAAAAAAATATGTAGTTTATAGGGTCGCCAATGAATTTTAAGAAACTGCAAACGGAATGACAGATTTATAGCATCCAAATACCAACATACTTTACGGTATTAGAGCTTAAATTTTTTATCTGGAAGTTAAACGTCTACCTATTTAAACTTATTTCTGGAGAAAACTGATATAAGACCTAGGTAAACTAAAGGGCCAACCATTTAAATTTTAATAGATCTCTTCTCCTCGTGCTAGGAAACTAATATACTGTACACAGTTTCGGAGTTTCGTATTATCTCACCCAAACAGTTTTGCCGCAGAACCCAAAGGATTCCTTAAGTGAACTATAGCAAGAGTTGGGTGTAAATACACAAATACCTTTTTAAAATATGAAACATTGAAAAACGTATTGTACTACATTTCAAAGATTTTTTTTTTTTTTTTTTTTTTTTTTTTTGTTTTAACATATATTTTATTATTGAATCTTCGCTTAAGCGAACTAACAATAAGTATTCAAATCTTAAAACTAAGTAATTAATACTAGTCCAGTCAGTACCAGACTAAAATTTAAGTTCTCACAATAAAATTATCTTATTTCAAAGGATTCATCTAAGAGCAATAGTGTCCCTTCTTTTTAGGCGGGTGTGCCCACTATGTTGCAGGATGCTTCGAGCAAGCGGATTTGGATGTGATTCCAGCTTATTTAAATACTTGTCCACATATTTCAGGATTTCGCATTTTACAAGTGGAACTTCAAGATCCTTGTGGATGTTGCTGTTTTTTATATACCAAGGAGCACCAGTTATCATTCTTAGAATTTTGTTTTGACGGCGTTGAATCTTTTCTATATTGGAGGCGGAAGCAGTGCCCCATAGTTGTATCCCGTAGCACCAAATTGGTTTTAAAATCGAGTTGTAGAGTAAAAGCTTACAATCAAGATGTAGCACAGAGTTTCTACCAATTAGCTAGTGGATTTGAGCAGCTTTAAGTTTCATTTGAGTCAGCTTTGCATCTATATGAGGCTTCCATGTAAGGCGGCGATCTAGGTGAATACCAAGATATTTTGTCTCAGATCGTTGAGGCACATTATGGTTGTTGATAGTGATTGGAGGGCACGTTTCTTTGCGTAAGGTAAAAGTTACGTGAGTGCATTTTTGTTCATTTATCTTTATTCCCCATAACTTTGCCCATTTTTCAACTTGGGTTACGTGTTGCTGCAGTTGGTTCGAAGCCTATTTAGGGTCTTTATGAGTACTGAGAAAAGCGGTATCGTCAGCAAATGTAGACGTGTGCGTAAAACTGTTTGTTGGCATATCTGCCGTGTAAAGCAAGTACAAAATTGGGCCTAGTATACTTCCTTGAGGGACACCAGCCTCTATTGGTTGGGAACAACTTATTTGGTTTCCCTCTTTGATCATAAATTGTCGGCCTGTTATGTATTTTTCTAAAAGGTTGAAAATATTATCTGGAAGGTTGAGCTTTAGTTTGTTTAAAAGGCCTTCATGCCATACTTTGTCGAAAGCTTGTGAGACATCGATAAAAAGCCCGGAGCAGTACTTCTTTTCCTCAAAGGCTTTTCTTATAACCTGTACCAACCTGTGAGTTTGTTCGATGGTACTATGTTGACTTCTAAAGCCGAATTGGTGATTTGGAATGCAGTTGTTGTCATTCAGGATCGGATTTAGCTTGTTTTTTAACAGTTTTTCGAACAATTTTGACATTGTGGGTAACAAACTTATGGGCCTATAAGATTCTACCTTCGAGGGATCTTTGCCGGGCTTAGGAATCATCTGTACTAAGGCAACTTTCCATATAGGCGGGAAATGTTCAAGCCGAATTATCGCGTTAAAAGTAAAAAGAATGATTCTTTTAGCATTAAGAGGCAGCTCTATGAGCATTTTGTTGCTTATTTTATCTACGCCAGGAGCTTTTTTACCATTTAGGTTAGCGATAGCCTCTACAACATCTGCAAATCGGAAACGTATTTCTAAAGGACGTCTGGCAACAACAGGCGGTAATTCCCTCACGTCAGTGCATGTATTGGGAGTGAATACGTTTTTGAAGTGATTTGCGAACAGATCGCATTTTTCTTCGTCATTTCTAGCCCAGGATCCTCTCAGATTGCGCAGTGGTGGTTTTGCGATAACAGGTCTTTTAAGACGTCTGGCTGACGTCAAAGATAGCAATTATTTCGTATTAATGACTCTGGATCAAAATGATAACTTTTGCAAAATTTTTTTGTAAAGCTGGCGACCTGCGAAAAAGAGTCCTCTTTTAAATGTGTGATTTTACACTTCTTTTGTATTTTGAAAATAAATTCAGAAACATAAAAGCCCTTGCATGTATGTACATAAGTAAGTATTTCCTCACATACAGCTAAGCAATAACGTTTAAGAGTTTTGTATGTTAAAATGCAGCATTTACTAACTGCAGACATAAATTTGTAGGATTTTCTCTGTTGAATAATATCAACCATGTAAAACTACAGCTACCCCTACATATCGCATACTAAATCAAAACCAGTCGCCAGTTTCCAGATGAAATCTTTAGCAAACAAGAAATTTTGCTTGCATGTCAGTTAGTCTTATCCTTAAATGGTCTTTTGACTGTTGAACTCAATTTTGTTAAACAATTATAATCATATTTTTAAAAGCATAAAAGAAAATTCTCATGAAAAATTTTGATTTTGAGTTGTGACTGTTTATGGTTTAGTGTGCGATATTAAAGTTTAATTACTACAGCAAAAAAAACAACGTCAACATTTGCATTAATTAAGTTAAACACTACAACGAGAGAAGGAGCTAAAACTAAGGAAATGGTTAAAACAACAACAACGACGACCACAACAAAACGGATCAACTTTAAAACAGGGTCAAATACTAAAATAAAAAAAAAAAATTTCAAAATTGCATAAAAAGGAAAAAACCGCAGAAAGTTAAATCGAAGAAAAACAACTACAACAACAATTTGCTGCATTGCACCATGCGACACATTATCACACCCTCAATTATTTTGCATGTTTCTGCCACTAATTTTGAAGGAAGTAAAAACAAGACTTTCAGCTAAATTAAAGAAATCAGGGGACTTGTAATACTCTTGACTACTGAAATATTAAACACAACAAATGTTATGTGTATGTATATTTCATAAGACCCCTCCCTACCTTTCCCCCAATGTGTATTAAAAGCGTGGGAATTTTGCTTTCACATTAAAAATTGAAGTTAAAACAAAACATGGAAAATATTAAAACCGCCTTCAATGCAAGTAGCATTACCATGTTTCATGCATGTTTAAATATTGAGTTTTTAAAATACAGTAGCAGCCCGGCAAAACGAATGCACAGTTCATGAATTAGCTGATTTTGTTTACGGTTCAGAGCGTTAAATTTTAAGAATTGCCGGCTCAAGGCTAATGCATGAAAAACCAAAAAATGTTAAGTGTTGATTTATGTCATAGTCATTTGACACGTTAAAAGGCACTCACACTGTTCCTATTCTTATAGATGGCGTACTCGTCTGGTAAAATTACGTTACCGGATCAAAATCAAATCCTACGGTGCAGTTTTAAGTGTCAGACCAAAGCAAAATAATAAAAACTCCTGAGACAATGGATATTTGAAGTATAATTTCTGACCGAGATATAAGCAAAATATAAGAAATAAAGCTTTTTATGACAATTTCTCTGCCTATTTTCCCTTATATCTAGTCAAGGTTCCTGCAAAACTTTGTTTTGAGACTTTAATGGCGGAAAGCTAAGTCGGAAAACAAATTTTTGGAAAGGCGAAAGGGTAGAGGTAGCCCCTTAAAAATTTAAGCTATTGACTTTACGTTTAGCGAAAATTATTTTAGTTCTACACTATTTCCAATTGATCTTAGAGCTTTTAAATTCAATTATAGAAGCTTGTTATCCAATGAATTTTTTAATTCAAGTTTTTATTTCTTCATTGTATGTATGAGCTTTTATTAATATTTATTAGTATTTTTCAATTGCATTTCAAAAAATGTTATTTGTATTTCAAACTTTTAAATTTGTATTTCAAAGTTTTGTAAATTTCTAAATCTTATAAACTTTTGATAGCTAATTTAAAATTTCCTAAATTAAAAGTTTATGAGATGCAGTAAGAAAAATCTAAAGCGCATTTAAGATCGTGTAGTCTCTGCATTCTAAAAAAAATGGGTTGGAAAAGAGCCCGGAAAGTGGTAAGCTCCATAGGATTGAGTCAATTTTATGAAATTTTCAAAACTTTAGGTTTTGGAAACTAAAACATCTATTGGGTTCGAAATTGTATCAAATTCTTACCCCACAGACGTTGTTCTTTAAAAGTTGCAATTGATTTTTTGCTTTGTATGAAAGTTCCCCTAAAAATTCAAAATTGAAAATACCTACCTTTACGGGCAACTTCCCACTTTCTTGCCTATGATATTTTAATGTTGAAAGCCCCAAAGGAGTCTAGCTCATCTGCATTAGAAGCAGTTGAACGGAAAGCTTAATTTTTTGTTTTAAAATTTCAGCGTTAGAGGCCCTTAAAGCTTGTATATATATTTTTTATTAACATTATTAAACAGCTGATCAAAACAAATAACTTGTCGCACAAAATGCGTTGCATGTAACTTGGCAAAAACAAACGTATAAAAATTACAAAAGTATAAAACTCATAGAGCGCAGCCACGCATAAAACGTATGGTATGGACCTCCAGCTTTAAGTATGCACACTGAGTTCTCTAGAAATCAGTGCGGTAAAAAAATCAAAATAAGTATCTAATTTTTATAGGCGTGATGCCGCCTACCTACTGTTTAAATCTTAATATTTCGGCGTTAGAAGCCTTGTAAACAAGCAAAGTTTAAAAAAATCGATGCGGAAAAAGTATCAGTATTAAAAACATAATTTTTGTGGTCGTGAAAATTATTCCAGTAAAAGGCTTTGTACTTAAAATTTTAATCAATAGAGTACCTGTATTTAAATTTTAACGATTGTGGGCGTGGCACTGGCTCTTTGCAAATATATAGCCAATAGCACACTCCGCAATATATGGTCTTTGTGATCCGAATTTCCGACCAAACTTTTGTATAGGAATACACGACTTTTGGTTTTTCAAATGCTTCAATTTTGCATATTTTAATACAAATTTTTGCCGGACTAAAGGCTTAAGTTCATAATAAAATTTCTTTTTATTAGAAGAAATAAATATTTTTCCGTTTATGTTGAAATAAAATTTTATTTGAAAAAAGCAGGTTTTTTCTACAGATACTAGCCGAGTAGAGTGAATATTCGAAAGCATCTACACAATTTCATCTTTAGTATTCTTTGGACGCTAGTAGTGCCTTTTGGCTATAAACATCAACTCTTTAACTTACATGTTAATGAGAAAGGAAAACAGATTTTTTTCCTTTCTTTTTTATTTTGTAATTTCGTCGGCCTACTTTTCCATATACACTATACTTTTTGGTATTAAAAGTCTCTTGGGCAATACTTTTCTAATGGTCAGGCATCATCCAGAAACTATAAAATGAATTTAAGCCAGAATAAAAAAGGCAAAAATTTGTATTAAAAACAATTAGTTTAACACAAATAAAAAGAAGCATTTTAGATATTTTTTTGGCGTAACAAAATCTAGGGGCGCATTGCTTAGCAGTACTCGCCAAATTTATTTTATTATATTAGATTTACAACGCACTTTATTTTTTCAAGGCGGTCGTATGAACATTGTTTCATTTGGTTATTTGCCATATCCTTGGGTGCCCCGGTAGATCAGTGGTAAGTGCACAAGTCTACCAGTCTGGGGGTTGTGGGTTCGATTCCCACCAGAGACCCTGGAAAGTCTGCTTAATTTTTCTGTTCTTTCTTTCTTATCCTTTTCTAAATTTTTTCTTTCCTTTCATCTCAACCTATTCTATCTGCCTCTCCAGGTAACACAAAGGGACCGAATTAAGCGGACCCAAGTGAGCTGTATCGTTTCTTTCAGCGGCTGCCTGTTCTACCTAACCTAACCTGACCTATATCCTTGGTTATGCTGTGATTCTACTGTATTTAACAGAAGAAACGAAAACGTCAAACAACCGTTGCAATTACATTATTATATTAATAATGTCCTTTAAATTGTTTTACCACATGACAAGGATGACGATGTGACTTGTTCTTTATTTTGTAAAAGTTATATATTTTAAAGGGTTTTCTCATGCAATAATTTTGGTCGTATTTATTTTGGTGAAAGCTATAATACTTATATATTTAAAATTTTCAGCATTTACATTAGTAACAAAAGCAGCAAAACAAATTTTAAGATGGAAAGTTATATTACAAATTAAATAATTGACATCTATACTGAAAATACTAAAATTGAAAGCAAAAAATATAGCTTGAGATGTGGCAAAAGATGTGATATTTGATTTTTTAATTTGTGTAATAGTAATTTACAACAACAAATAAGGAATACAAAAACATTTCGTTTTCTTATTTTTTTATAAATAAATATAGAAATATACAGATAAATGTTTAACTTATACTAATTTTACTAAGTACTTAACACAATTTCCAGATCCTTTTAAATATATTGGACTTAGGCCAAGCTTTATTTGTTTGTTTTTAGAATACAAGTATTGCCGGCGGTACATAAAAATCCGATATTTCCAAATAAGAATACCTTTAATTTACAAAGTATGAGCAATCTTAAAGTAATCACGTCTATCATCACCTGAAATGCAAAAGGGCGTAATAAAAATTTGATTCACAGACATATCTGTGATCCAATAGTCTTTTTTTTTTTTTTTGATGATAAATATTTTAAATATTTTTTTTTTCTACTTTTATGCTATAAAAAATAAATTCCCTTTATTTAATATTAGACCATAAAAAGCTACTCTTCAACAAGAAACAAATCTATGTAATTAAAAAAAATTACTTAAATTTCCGTCACACGGAAGTGCCTTATTACAAAACTATTAATAAAATTAAACAACGAATTAAATAATATTTAAAAACATGTAATACACCAATCAGTTTTTTAAGAAACCAAATTTAATCTAAACAACGAAGTAGGGTCTTAAGAGACAAAACAAGAGGTAGCGATTATATGGTGAATATTAAAAAAGAACTTTCTTTTGAAATACAATTTCTAAAATTTCATTTTTCAAGGATATTCACCAAAAAAATAAACACTTTACTGCTACAATATGCAACAAGTAAAATTACATGTGATGACCACTATATTCAAAAATATTCGCACGACTTCAAGATTATTTAACTACTAATCTTTTGTTTGTTCTCTGGAAAAAAATTCGGATAAAGTCTTTTATAGCTATGATACAATCAATGAAGCAGCCTCTTTAAAAATCTAAAATTTTAGAAAAAAAAATTTAAAAAAGAAAAAAAACTTATCTATAGAATTTTGAATTTTTACTCTTTTTGTACTTAGGTGGGCCATAACACATCAAGAAAATATAGTGGTCATCAAATGCCACAAAAAAAGTTGCAATTTGTTTTATAATGCTTTTAGTTCTAAGTTGTAAATAATTTGAAAACATAATTCTTTTAAGACTTAAAAAATACTAAAATTTTTTCTTATAAAGAATGCTTCCAAGCTTTAGAAAAAAAATAAATAAAATTATTTTCCCTTCTTTTAATTAATTTTCTTATTGAGAAAACAAAATTAAAAGTTTATTAAATATTAATAATAAAAAAAAATCAATCAAATGCTTCCTAAACTTATAATATTTTTATATAAAGCTTTTTAATAAAAAAAATTAACATAATAAGAGAAATGCACCCGAGAACACCCAATAAATTTAACCCAAAATAATGGATTTGTAAAACTCAATGGATAACAAATATGAGCGACGGATGTAGGAAATTTTGGTTATACATATAATCTATATTTCCTTTGGTGCTTTTTTCGACTAATCTCAAATAAAAAATCTTATAACTTAAAAGCAATTTTTCAATGAAAATATAGTGAATATATAAAATGCCTTTAAAAAATATACAAATATAAAATATAAAAAATAAAATCAAAAAAAAAAATAAATAATCATTAAATGATTTAAAATAAATGCCTTTTTTAAAATTTATATAAATAGATTATCAAAATCAAAACAAATATAAAATTTAACATTTAGCTACATAGAAGCAAAAAATTAATTATATAAAAACACCAAGAAATGTGATATTAAATTACTACGTTCATAAATAAATATGAATTTTAATCTAATTATTTAAGCTTTTTATGCAAAAGATTGTTTTAAGTACCAGTAGTTACAAGAGACACTGTGTTCATATCAGAAATAATTTCAAAACATTATTGTTTTAATTCCTAATTATTAAAATTAAGCAAAATTGTTATTTGTTTAAAAGAATATTTTTGTTTATTTTAGGTAAAAGTGGTTAATGAAATGACTGCACAGTGGTTTAAAGCAATAAACTCCCATAAAACATTTTTTAATATAAAAATTTGATGAAATTTCATTATAGCAATACGAGTAACATTATATAAAAACAGATATTTAGGGGATTCACAAGGTGTCCTATTATGTCCTATTGTCATATTGTTATAAAATTTCACAATGGTTTTTTTGTCTTTTATACAAAAATAGTTCTTTAAAAGTACTACGTCGTTTAATATACTTATTAAATTGTCACAACAACTACACTTACACCTGCGCCGAGTGTCCAATAGTTGGTAAAGGCTGTTAAATAATTGTCAAAATTTTATGACAATATGACAATAGGAAAAATAGAACACCTTGTGAATCCCCTTATTGTGATTTTATTTCTGACTTAAGATTTTTTAGTACAACCAAATTAGTTCAAGTACAAAATGTTTAATTCCCGAGAATTTTTAAATTAAGCCTCTATCTAATCATACTTGTCTTTTGGTTTTATTTGATTTTTATTTTTATTTCTTTTTGTGCAGAATCAATTTTTTTATGAGTAAATAATGCTAAGAAATTATAAAAAAGGCTAAAAATAGCAATAAATAGCATAAATATTTGTTAACTTTTTCTAATTAAACCACTGTGCGCTTCCACCTTGTTTCTTAAATATTTTAAAATTAGTTAAAATTTATTTTAAATATACTTTTTTTTTAATAAAAGACAATCCCTAGCTAATTTTAGGTTTAAAAATTGTTTGCCTTTGCTAACAAAAATTGGGTTATGGTAAAAAAAAAGAACATTTTACAAACTTCTACTAAATACTTGTGAAATAAGTCCTTAAAAGGTATAAAACATATGTTACACATATGACCACTAATATAAAAAGCTATTAAAAAAATACAAGTTAATATTGTAAAAATCCTACAAAATAAAATTTTTCCATTTTGCATGCTTACACTAAATTTAAAAAAAATAAAATTATTTTATTCTTCCCAAATAGAAAAATAAACAATAAATTTTATCATAAATTTTCAATCTTCTAAAAAAGTTAATGAGGACTTAAACAAGTAAAAAAATACACTTACACACATATATATACTTATCAAACTAATTTAATTCTTAAATTAAATCTTATGAAAAGAAAAAAATAAAAATAAAAAACTACCAGAAAATAAAATATTTAAAAACAAAAATGAGTTTTATTTAAAAAATATTTAGGAGTAATTGTAAGACACCTTACAATTGAATATACTTTGTTTGGGGAAACGATCGACAGAACTGTAAGTATGCAAGAAAAAGTCTCACAATTTTTTTTTAGCTTTTTTCTTTCCATTCTTGATATTCACACCACATACATAGCATGGATATGGTATGCGCTCACGAAGATGTTTGCAACGTCCAAATTTAGTAGACTTGGATTCACCTTTAAATTACCGATCGGCTCAGAACTACTTCCTGAGCATGTAGTTCTTAAATTAAAGTGCAGATTCCATTTTATAAGAAGCATATGTATTTTTATAACATTCAGCATAGATATTTTATCTAGGCACACAATGTTAGCCTTTTTAGAGTGGTAATGATCGGTCTAGTTTTTTATAGCCCTCACAAAAATAGCCCATCTGAATTAAAAGTTTTTGGCCATAGCTGCCTTGAAAATTACTTCATCTCCACAAAATTTTACCAAACTTTTATGTCTAACGCCGCAAACTGACTCTTATTACGATTAGTCTGTAATTGATAGTTCCCATTAAAGGGGAATGAATGTTTTCGGGGTATAATCACATATCTACCAAATTTTGAAAGGATTTGTCCATTATAGGCTACACTTGGTACAGTAGTGTTTTCCAAATTTATGTTAATTTTTCTCACGAAATTTACCTTGACCTGCAAATATTTTGTGCGTTGTCATTTAATATAAAATTAATTGTGGTGTATGGTATAATTGTGTCGGGATTGGCCAGCTATATTTCTCTTACTTTTGTTTTTTTCGCTTTTGTTTTAAAAGAATCTTTAGGTGAATTAACTACCAGAGAAAATAAAAATGTTGTTTCCACTTTTTTTTGATATTTTGACGATTTTTTGTTTAACTAATTGCGGTGCTAGAACTATTCAATTGGAGTATTAAACTCGTTTACCTAAAGACTTTTACGCAATTGCAAAAAAACTTTGTGGTGGTAAATTAAGCATTCCATTTATTTTGGTGTGACAGAACAGAACAAATGTTGGCATCTGTATTGTTGAAGCACTGGCAAGAAAAGCAGGATACTGGACAAAGGTGTGATTCGCCACTTCTGTATCATCGCCTTAATCCTATGACTTCATATGGACGTGTACGTATGCGAATTCGCTGTGAGCACATGATCTAAATAACCAAGTTGCAAAGCTTCATGAAAAACAAGGAAGAAGTTGGATCCAAGAACTTTCTATTTTTTAACATCCTTAGCAGATACACGCTGAAGAATATTTTTCGCCTCTAATAACCACGCCCAAAAAGGCATACTTAACCGGCAGACAATTTATGACCAAAATAAGTTCTTCTCAGCCAATAGGGGCTGGTGTACCTCAAGGGTCCAATTCTGTACTTGCTTTACACAGCAGATATGCCAACCAATAGTTTTACACACACGTCGACATTTGCTGACGACACTGCTTTTCTTAGTATTCATAAAGACCCTAAAGAGGCTTCGAACCAGCTGCAACAACACGTAAGCCAAGTTGAGAAATGGGCAAAGTTATGGGGAATAAAAATTAATGAACAAAAATGTACTCACGTAACTTTTACTTTACGCAAAGAAACGTGCTCCACAATCACTATTAACAACCATATGGTGCCTCAACAATCCGAGACAAAATATCTTGGTATTTACCTGGATCGCCGCCTCACATGGAAGCCTCATATAGATGCAAGGCTGACGCAAATGAAACTCAAAGCTGCGCAAATCCACTGGCTAATTAGTAGAAACTCTGTGCTTCATCTGGATTATAAACTTCTTCAATACAACTCAAATTTAAAATCAATTTGGTGCTACGGTATACAATTATGGGGCACTGCTTCCACCTCTAACATAGCAAAAAATACAACGCCGTCAAAATAAAATCCTAAGAATGATAACTGGTGCTCCGTGGTATGTCAAAAACAGCAACATTCATCAGGATATAAAGGTTCCACTAGTTAAATGCGAAATCCTGAAAAAATTTTTTAAAAGCAGTACAGTCAAAATTTCCCGAAATTCCACCCTATTGAGTCTATACATAGGAAGAGAGGTACCCGTAGTCCAAGTGTACGCGTTAGAGCTGTACGTTCACACTGACCCTTTATATTTACAGATAAACAAAAACTTTTTAGACCAAATATTAAGCTTTCTCCTGCCAAATGGTATATTGTTTAGAAAGCCAACAATATACTTATAAAACTCACTGGCATTGGAAGGTTATTTAGAATCTATTTTGCCCCCCCAGTAAATTTAAAAAAAATTATTAAATAATTTTAGATACGATTTCTCGCAAATTTGGCTACAGTTTGTTTAACAGGCCTTTTTGGCATACTTAATCGAAAGCTTGACAGAACAAAATAAGCACGGAGCAGTACTTCTTTTCCCAAAAGGCATTTCTTATAACCTGTACTAATCTGTGGGCTTGTACGATGGTACTATGTTTGCTTCTAAAGCCAAATCGTTGGTTTGGAATGCAGATGTTGCCACGTATGATCGGTATCTGCTTCTTTTTAAGCAATTTTTTTGAAAAATTTCGACATAGTCGGCAACAGACTTATGGGCTTGAACCCTCTACTTTTAAAGCATCTTTTTCAGGCTTCGGAATTATCTTTACTAAGGAAACTTTCCATATTGGTCGGAAATGTTCGAGTGGTAATATGACGTTGAAAAGGAAACTAATTATGCTTATTGCTGTGCAGGGCAGCTCTTTAAGCTCATTGTTGTTTATTTTATCAAAACCAGAAGCTTTTTTTAGAATTTAAGTTATCAATAGCCTCTAGGATATCTAGAACTTGGGAACGTATTTCTTTAGGATGCCTAGCAACAACAGGCGGTAATTTACTAATGTCAGCACATGTTTTTGGAGTGAACACGTTCCCTTAATGAATTACAAAGAAATTACATTTTTCTACGTATTTTTTGCCGAGGATCCTCTCATATTATGCAGTGGTGGTTTTGTGATAACGGGCTTTCTAAGACATCTAACTGGTCGCCACATAGAGTCTGACGAGTCAAATTTTGATCTTCTAAGTTTTCCTCCAGAAACTTTTTCTATTGGCTTGTAAATTCTTCCAGTTTAGTTTTAAGTTGGGACAATCTATGCTTTGCCGCGATTTTAACGGGAAAGAATAAAGAACCGAAAATGAAAAATTTGTAATTTGTAAAAAAAAGATTAAATAAATCTCCTATAAAATACAATAAATCCAAAAGTTTACGTTTGGAAAACGTTCATGAAAAAATCTTCAATTAATATTTAAAACAAATTGAAGCAAAATGCCAGTATTTAAGAAAGTTATTGATATTATATTGGTTTTAGGGCATCAAAGAATTCCACTTTGAGGTTAAAGAGAAAATTTAAATTTACAAACAGAGAACATTTTTTGGAAACCGCAAAAAAGTTTCTAAATTAAATTTTTAAAAGCTAATAAATTACAAAATTATTTATAAAATTTGGGCAGATGCTGTGTTAAGTATTGACATAATTGAAAGCTGATAAAACAAGATGTTTTCAGGAAGAACCACTTCCTATTTCTTAATTATTAACCAAAAATTTTAAGATCAAGAAAAAATTTTTTGGTGTATGTACTTTAAGTTTCTACCCCCCTAGAAACATTTTTAGCTACGCCAATGCATAATACAAGATTTTAAAATTTTACTTGACTCCTTTCTTTAAACACAAATTGAAAATGTAAAACTATAACGGGGTAACTGTTGCATGCAATAAAAGTAAATCACCAACAAACAACGTACTATGCAGTGATTGGATTTTTTGATTTTTAGTTCCTCGATAAGGACGCGGGTGTTTTCTCAAACTGTTTATTGCGGCAGTTAATACAAAAAGAAGGCAGAAAAATACCTTTGAATTATAGCTGCTATCATAAGATAAATTTCAGCGTTTTTTCCCTGTTGCAATTGCACTGAATTGTATATAGAGTCAATGTGGAAGTGGTAGCTATTAGCTGCCAGATTTGACTGACTGCAAAATAAATGTGTAAAGAATGACTGACAAGCTAAACGAACGTTGTCTGTTGAATGGTTCTTTGACTGACTAAACGACTGGTTGTATTAGGGACTCTGGGTGAACTACTGACTTGTTGCAAATTCAGAGTCATTTACTGCATGTTAATGATGATTGCAGCTAAATTATGAGGCAGCATAAAATGCTACTTGTAATTCAAGTATATGGGTGCATACAAGGATGAAAAACGAAAAAGTTAAATAAAAATGAAAAAGGAAGAAATATCCTTAGAGCGAAATCTGGATACTGCAATAGTGATAATTCGGGCCTTAAGTTAAAATAAGGGATTTACATTTGTTGTAATATATTTTTTAAAATTATGGTAACTGCTTAGGACTTGAAAGCCCCGTTTTTTTAACTTAAAACCAGATATTGGTCTAATTTTACTTCATCGTATTAATTTTTTCAAGTTCTTCCTTTCTTCTTTTAGCTTCGTTATATGTATTCCCTGCTAAGCTAGTCTTTGTCTTAAGTACCTTCCCTTTTCAAGCTTAAACAAAGATGCACTTAAAGTAATGAACCGTCTTTAAAAGAAAAAACAAATTAGATAGTTAGCTGAAATGTAAAACTACGCAACTTACAAAAAATCCCAAATCCATCTTTTATCATATTTGATTATATTTCAGTAAAATCCAAATGACAGTAAATTTTTTTAATGTTACAAACATAACTTTAAACAGAATACTGGAAAAACAATTTACAAGCACTGCCTTTGTTATTTGAAAATTTTTTTTGCTTCTCCTGTGTCATTTTGAAACAGTTACGTGAATTTAAATTTCAGCTGACGATATACCGAGAAAGTGTAGCAATCACTGGCAAACTTTATAACAAAAGCCATTAAACATTGCAACAAAAAAGGGTTATTTTGCATTGAAGTAGTAGACCTTAAGCCAAAAAACAACAACAGAAATGCAGGAGCAAAAAAATAATAATAAAAATGAGAAGAAAACAACGATTTTAAATAATTACCCCATCCACAGATGCTACCTGTACGCCTGCACACACTTGGCAAAGTGATCAGATGTTACAGTAAGGACTTCTTCTTGCTTAATTTCCATGGCCAACAAAACAAGTTGAGTTTGCGTTCTACATTTAAATAATATCTGCTGCAAATTATAAGCCTTAAGCTATAAAAACGTAGACGTTAAAGTTGGAGCAAATTTTTGCTTTAAAGTTAATAAACTATGAGTGAAACAATAACTATTGCTACTGCCACGCAGCTGTTATTACATGATGTCTTTCAGGATGAACATCTCATCACATCAACATCACATGTAGATGCTGGCAAGGAATGAATGGTTCATGGTTTGATTTACGGAGCAAAAAATTAAAAAAAAACCTTTAATTTTAGTGAAGCCAGAAATTCCTAAATAATGCATGCAAGTACACACGAAAGACAACTATCGCCACCGCATTGTTTCTTAAACATATTTCAATTCCAGATGATTTTCCAGATTCGCTCTCTACAATCTCGTCTGCCATTACGTATTTTACTCTATTAACTTAAAAAAGCACAGATAAAACAAATAAGAGCGATATATTCCAGTGCTTCGCGTCTTGGTTGCCTTTTTATTTTGTATTTTCAGGGATTCAATCTAGTTAAACTTATTTTAAATTCTTATAATAATTCTTATTAAAGCGGCTTTTGAGTTTACTAATAAAATGTTGTTATTAAAATCACATTGTGACACGTTTAAAGCCGAAAGTTCCTGTAGTTTCCAAAACTTAATATTTTGAAAACTACATTAAATTGGGCATATTAATTGGCTGCTGCCACCCTACTTGCTTCCGTCGAAATAACTTTTTTAAAATTTTAATATACGACTGATTTATTTCGTAGCATCTTTGAAGTATGTAGAAAGGAGTTATAATTTCTTTAATTTTAGCACCTCAAGTTTCATGAAGCTGCATGTTTATATGGAGTCTAGTATTTTACTGGCTCCTATTAAACTAGTTTTTGTTTTAAATCTAGAAATCATACCAGAGCTACCTTCCAGTAAGCTTAAAATTTTATTAACTTGACTCCTTTTTATTGGACATACCACCCCCCCTGCCTTAATCCAACAACATTTTTTCAGAGGAAAAAGATTATACTAGAAATTGTTGTCCATAACTTTTATAGTTTTTTGTCCTTTTATAAAAAGGATATCACTTCCCATGCTGGCATCCAACCATTTAATTAAAACTATGCTCTTTTAGGGAGGCCACCTATATATTGGCATTATGGTTTTGAAGTTTCCGCGCCAAGTTTTGTGGTGACTGTAACCCCAGTTACTGAGATATAGAAGAATATATGGGGTTCTTGAAAATGACAACTATATGAAATGGTTCAATGGACCATTTTTCATGTTTTTTTGGAGTGATTTTTCATTTATAAAATTAAAATGATTATTAACTTCGATGAGGCTTTCTGTCGGAAGCGAAAGCAAAAGTAGTGTGTAAAATCCACCCAAGTCATAAACTTTGAGCAAAGCCTGAGGCTACAACGAAGGCGGCAATTTGATTTTCATTAAATTTTCAGCTACTTTATATTGTTGTTGTTGCCTTAAAATTAAAAATGTTGATCACTTTTTCTATTTCTTAAAACACTAAAAATTTCCAGCCAATTTGTTTTTTTTAAATATTAGAGAGGTTTTTAATTTTATGTTTTGGGGCCATTAGGAGTCAAATACTTATAGTTAAATGCATTCACTTTTCTTGGAAATCCATCCCCTAAAAGATTTATTAGTTGCTTTGGTTACCTTTTTTACCAGGTGGCTCACTTACCTCGTGGTACAAAACTGATATTTTTTTTGAACAACCATTTAAGGGCCTTTCTTCCATGATGTCATGATGCCAAATCAGGCTTGAATAATAAAGGCACTCTGTACTGTTTTAAAAAAGGTAAAAGTCGTTTTTGTATACCATTCGTAATACAAAATTTTGTGTTTATCGTGCTGGATAATACAAATGAATGGTTTTGCTACTGAAGAAACTTTTGGGGAATTTTTTTTTACCATTTAAACTTCAACATTATCAATTCCATGCGAATTTTTTTCAAAAAGTCTGCCAGTACATAAGTTTTATTATTAATCACGCAACAGGTGTATTTTTATAACCTTCACATAGTGATAAGGGTATATATCAGTTTGTCATTCCATTTGTAATTTCTTTATTATTCATTTGCGACCCCATAAAGTATATATATTCTGGATCCTTATAGATAGGGAAGTTGAAATAGCCATGTCCGTCTGTCCGTCTGTCCGTCTGTCTGTCTGTCTGTCTGTCTGTCTGTCTGTCTGTCTGTCCGTCTATCCGTCTGTTGAAATCAAGTTTCCGGAGTCAGATAAAAAGATACGGAGCAGTAGTTAGTGTCAAACTATTAGAAATATCCTGGAGACAATCGCTATTTAAAACCAGCTAAAGCGGTTGACTATTGACCGAGATATAAGCGAAAACCCAAAGTAACCCATTTTTTTAGGACAAAATCCGTGCATATATCCCTATATATATCAGTTAATATAGTTCTTGCCACAAACTTTACCACGGATACTCCTGAGGTAGGGACCTAAATACTGAAAAAGTGATTTTTACATAGGATCAGGGGAATTGGTAGTTTTTCTACAATTGCGCTAGTTTGGTGAAATATTTTATGCGCTTTATCTCGGAAACTATAACAGTTATCAACTTCAAATGTTTTACAAAAAGTGATTGTACAATAAGACCTACACTTTAAAGAAAAAAATTTTTGGATGGGGGAAGAAGAAGGGGTAGCTCCCATACAAATCAACAATTTTTATAAAATTTTCGATACGCTAAATCTCGGAAACTATAAAAGAAATTGACTTCAAATGTTCTGCAAAACAGTAACAGCATAATAAGATCTACACTTTGAAGGAAATTTTTTTTGGGTGGAGGGTAAAGAAGGGGTAGCTCCCATACAAATTAACAATTTTTATGAAATTTTCGATACGCTATATCTCGCAAACTATAACAGCTATCGACTTCGAATATTCTACAAAAAGTAATAATCAAATAATTCTAATATTTTAGAAAAAAGTTGGGGAGGGGCAGAGGGAATAGAACATCCCATAAAAATTAACAACTTTTATTAACCTTTTAATATGAATAATGTCGAAAACTTTTATAACTGTCGACCTCAAACGTTCCTCATCTATTTCCATTATTAATACGAACGTTAAAATTTTGTAAAGTTTTCTATTGACTTTAAAACTCACTGGGTATATTAAAAGACCAATGTCACGGGTATATAAGATTCGGCACAGCCGAATATAGCGCTCTTACTTGTTTTTAACAAAGCTTTACTTTTATTTTTTTCGCTTGTTCTTTTACCTCTAAGCTCTTTACCGCATTGTGATCTAGAATTTTCTGAATCTCTGTAGCTTTGGCTTTGTTTACAAAAAAAATAGAAGTACTAAACTTAAAGACCTACTTTTCTGATAAAAGTTTTCAGTGCTGTTTGAAAGAGTTGCTTGACTTTTTTCGCCTTGCAATTACTTTTTTGTTAGTTCCTTTTTTCGACATAATCCAGGATGCATATTACAGTATTCAATTCGAATCGAAATTTAAAAAATTTTTCTTAGAGTTCCTATATTAAAAGCATCGACAACTCGATCGAAGGAGTAGAATTTCGATTCGAATCGAATGACATAATCTGCCCCAGGTTTATTCAATGCTCAAGTCTTCCGTATACTGTTTGATGGCTTTTGAAACAGTGTGAAGATAAACCTTTTGGGTTTTTTTTAACGTCCATTTTATTTTTTTAAAAAGTCTAAGTTATTTTTTCACGTATTCCTTTTCACTTTCTATTTTAACTAAAATATTAGATAAAAATAAATAATTCGGAAAAGGTTAATATCTGACATATTTTGAAAAGTTAACGTGATTAAAAATTAATAATATTATAGACCAAAGATAAATTTTGACTGAGATAGTGTGTATTAATGTTTTCTGATTCAATCCTTAAAGGATTTTTGCCTTTAAGGTTTCCCTACAAAAGGTAATATCAAGCTACTTAAAAAGTGACGGAAATCTGTTTGAACTGAGTCAACTCATCGATATCCCAGTTTGCTTAGGAAAACTCAAAGACGCTCCACCCCCTAAATAGGGGGGGGGGGGTGCTTACAGAAGCATAGTCTAAATATTTTTTATAGATCTTAATTGCAAGAGATGGTTCATGCTGCTTAGAAAAATTTGAGGATCCTGTCCTATGGATTGCTATTTCAGCAGCAAATCAAAAAGTGTTTGCAAGCGGCGGGATTCGTCAAAAATCAAGGAAATTGGCTGTCGCCTTAGTTGAAGCCGCAATATTTTAAGAGTCAATTTTGCAAATATGCTGCAATACCATTAGGAACTATATAGACTGCTGTTTTTCAGAGATACAAAGAGCTTTATATGGGATATGCTCACTCTGGTTCTCGAAGACTTGGCCTTTTTGACACGAAACGACCTCGATTTTACATCTAGTGCAATCGTTTTTCTAAAAAAAAATTAAGCAACACCTGTCTTTATTTAATCTAATAACTTTAATAATATTTACTTATAGAATAAAGAAAACAGCGTTCACTGTATTTGAAAATCAGACAGACTGTCTTACAACTCAACCTTATTGTAATCGCCTTAACAAAAAACTCCAATATTCATTAGTTACTTTGCAAAATGCACTTGTTGATTTGTAACTTTTGCTACAAAAATAAAAGACTCATTAAAGTTTTGAAATCAAACAACCTGAAACAAACAAACCATTTATTCATTATTTATTGTTTCTAACAGTCAGCCAGTAATAGAAAAGCCATGAAAAGCTAAAGAGTGAATAAAATGAAAAATACATTTTCTAAAAGCAACAACAACAATTACAACTGCAGAAACAAACTTATTAGCAGCCTTCAAACAATATGATTGCAAGTTTGAAAAAATATTTATCAATTCGTTTATTTTTCATTTTCCAACACCTTACAGCTTAGGTGTGGGTGGCATTATAAGTCCCCCTGGAAAAGGGTAAGATTAACCTCTTTTAATGAAAATCTACTTCTTTGTTAGCAGGCCTAATTCCATGCGCTATTACTACTAAGTGTAAAAGATTTAGAATGCCCACTTACTTGCGGTCTCTCTAAATCTTAGACAAGGCGTTCTCAGTAGCTTTGGGGACAACCATAATTGTAACGTGAACTCTCAAAAGTGTCCCCACTGTCAATCAGAGCGTCAAACGCAGCCTTTTCAGATATGACCCTTTGAAACTTCGAAGTAAAAAATAAAAATCTTTAAGGTACGTGTGCCCATATACCTCTTAAAAATTGACTAACGAATTCCTTGTCCTACCAAACCAAGGTAGCTGGGTAAAAAGGAACATTCTCCATACCAAACAAAGTAAATTTTAATCAATTTTAACTTCTTTGCTGCAAACATAACCAATCTGAGGATGTTGCAGGGAAGGAGATGGGTAAGTGTCATCCGTCAGTTTCGTTCACATGAGCACCTGCACAGTGGGCATTAAACTCACGGTGGTCTTACAAATGAGTACCAAGGCCTGACCCTCGATGGCCTACCTGAAAGATCAAGGAAAAACATTCTTTTAATAAGCTCATAACTAAGCCATGCCAATCACCTTGCTCAAGAGTAGGGCAATTTTGTCAATCATCTATTTATTTAGGTTAAAAACCAAGCAATTTTTAGTAACCTTTCAAAAAATCACGTTAACAGTTTTCAAGCTTTACTACTTCTGCGCACTAAGGGTCATCCTGTAGCCTTCAAGAAGCCTACTTCTTTAATGACATTTTTATGCCAACGTCAAAAGGAGTTTTTTGTGCACCTCAAAGTTAAATTTGACCACTCAGGGTGATCAACTTAAGGCCCGTCAAGACGAGACTCGGTATAAAACTTTTCTATTTAGTTGCCGTGCTTCGGGTAACCATAGCCATAACGTGTCTCCCGAATGATATCCCACCATCAATCAGACAGCTGTAATACAGCGGATATCAGAATATCCCACCAATGTCCACTAAAGCTCTTACCAAGCGTTGGCCAACGGAATCCTTAAAATGCTGGAAAAATTATATGTTAAAATGGGGTAGCGCAGCATCAGCAGGGATCATCTGTATTTGCTGAACTATATGCCGAGCCACATGATTTTTAAAATCCAGTACATATTAAATTAAGGTCTCCAACCTCATCCCGGCTAAGGACCCGGTTCTCTTATCAACAAGACCAGGGAAGGCGGAAAAAAGGTAAAGCCTTGTCTTTATCTTTACGGATTTACTAAATTAGTATACCCTGTAGGTAGACAATTGGCAATTGCCTCCAATGGAAGCAAAAGTCAAATATTCTCTCTTTTATCAGCAGCTTATTAACCAGTTGTTCGTAGGTATAATTTACAGCCGACAACCGCCCCCGTGTAGTTTGGCAAGAACACACGGTAGAAGCAACTTTCAAGAATATTTTAGGCAAAAAGATCCTCAAGTTTAAATTCCTTAAAATTCGAATTTGTAGTTCTACACCCGTTACAGTTTTCTAGTATTCATTATTAGCAAAACTAGTTTCTTTCTGCTTTTACTTTCTATTAGCCGTTTTAAAACGTACCATCCTTGAAAATCATAGCATTTTTAAAAATCAAAAGTAAAAACTGTTTGAGTTATACACCCATCACAGTTAAAACACTCATAAGTTGCTTCGGTTTAACCAATCACCCGAAACTACATTACCGATCCCAGTATCAAGTGAAGTGGCATTCGTACTTGCGACTCTTTAAATTGGAGTTCAGGTTACCACAACGTGTTCACTGAAGAAATCCCACATAATATAAGTATCAGTATAAGTATTAATGGCTGTTTTTTTTTTTAATAATAACCCACACTCAGGGGATGGCCCCTATACATGCATTGATTGTGTTGGTATCAGGAAAATAGGCTATGGAAAGGAAGATAAAGGGAGTAGTGTTTGTGGACATTTGGTTTAAATTTTTCGTTGTTTACTGTGACAGGAAAGACATCAATAGGAAGTTTATTCCACATACGAACTGTGCAACCGAAGAATGAATTCTCCTTGTAATTAGTGGTGCAATTCACTGGCCAGTCGACTGCGTATGGTGTGCTCTTCTAGAAAAACGTGTGTCACGCAAAGAGTTTCGGGTTTCGGTAGCAAGCTCCGTGATTTCCTCAGAGCACATTCCGTTATATTATCAATAGAACAGCGAAATACACCCCACATTACGATGGTGTCCGATTGAATCAAGACGATTAGATACCACAACGTCGCCGATTAGTATCTTCGGTCGTTCCTGTACGTGGTCAAGTAGCCCAAAAATAGGCTTTGGGGCACCAGCCCATACATGTGAGTTGTTTTCCATTTTCAGTCGGAAATAGGTGGTATAAATATTGAGAATATCAGATGGTGTAAAGTAATTCCTACACCGTTTAAGGAAATCAAGACACTTCGATGATTCCTTAGACACAAGAAAAATGTGTTCTGTCTAGCGGACATCACACTGGATTTTCATGCCCAGAATATCAAGAGTCTCTATGTTTTCAACACTTATACCATCCATTAATACAGACGAGGCAGCATCATCCATTGTGCGTTTATGTATCAAAAGACAACATTGGGTTTTACGGGCATTTAAATCGACCCTAATGGCACGGCCCCAATTGGAGATTACCATCAGATAGCAATTAATCGAAACATCCATCGTTTTTCTCTTAGCTTCAATCTCCAAAGAGCCTAGGCCTATGGTCAAACGAATACGAATGGGATATGCTGCTGTCGTCTGCAAAGAAATAAATAGGATTCGAAGTTTGACATAGAAGGTCATTCAGAAAGTTTAGAAATAAAGTAGGAGAGAGGACGGAGCCTTGCGGTAACCCTGAATTGAGTTTGAACTCATTAGAAGGGATCCTATGTATAACAACACGAATAGTGCGATCTCTGAGAAAACTGGTTACTAATTCTCGTGATACCAGACACAGATTCTGGTCAGACACGTTTAGGTGTCAAATCCTTTGCGTTGCTAACCGTTGTGCTCAGGGGGAATCGACCAGTACCATCAGTTAAATATACTATTGAGGAGCAAATTAAAACACAAACTCCGGATAAGTGATATGTCCGTAGTTCTATTTCCTTTCTTTGCAGTCACTTGCTTTGAGTTGTTTATAAATCAAGGATTGGTAAACAATATGACGATGAAAAATCTCAGTTTTGTGAGGATGTAGCGCAATCCACTAAATGTTGAGGTGTTCTTCAGTTTTTTTTAATAATTTTCTAGTTTTGTCCTGTTGCTGAGTCAATCGATTAGGAGGCAAAATAACAAATAACTTAAAAGGAGTCAATGCAATCCATTGTTTCTATTGTTTTATCAACAAAAAGCAAATATGTCAAAGTGAATTGAAGCCCTAAAACGTGATACTTGTGGTATAGATTTCTGTGCCACGATTCTACCAAAGAGAATTGCTTGCTTGCTTTGGTGATATGCGCACGTGTTAGTAAGCGGTGCAGCGTTATGATGCAGTCTTAAGCGGCTGATGGTTTTTTGAAGATTCCTTAAATACAACAAATCGTTGCTACATTTAAACTTTATTTTATAAGTTGTTGTTTGTTTTTATTGTTTTTGTTATATTTTATGTTAAACCCTGAGGACACGAAAGTAATATTTTATATTTTTATTTCTAAAAGGAGTGCAAAAAGAGGAAACACTCCAAACTGCATTGGTTTCTCTTTAATCATCATAGAACTTTTTTGTGACTTAAAGCGTTATCGTGTTGTTGGAGTTAAACAATTTTTTTTATTTGTCGTTTTAGTTAGTTGGTTCTGGTATGTGACTTTGCCAGCGCCTTTTGTAACTCCTTCTAGTAGTTCTTTATTTGTACAAACTTTATTTAGTTTATAAAGCTACTGTTTCGATCTCCTTAAATTTTTTTATTCTGCTATTTGTTGCTGCTGGTTGTGATTTTTGAAAACGCTCACACTTAAGGCTTTAAGCGTTTGTATGTGTTTGTGTGGATTTTTACAAAAACGTATGTCTAAATTTGTGATCATCTTTTTATTTCTTAAGTTAAGATGGAACTATTTTTCTGTTGCATTATTCTTTAGAAGCTGCTGTTTTGGTTTATTTGTAAATTCAGTTCAATAAATGAAAATATCACGCGAATTCTCCCCAAAAGCATTTATGTATCATTAGCCACTTGTCTGGTTTAAAATTTTTTTTTCAATTTATTCTTCTTATTTATATTTTTATTTTGAATGAAGTGAAGCCAGATATAGAACTGAGAAGTACTATAGTTGTTCTAAAAAACTACACCTTAAAAAATTTTGGTTTCTTATAAGCAAATATAATTTTTTTTTGTGTCCCAATAATGCTAAGGCAATATGCTGTAACAAAAGCTAGGAGGAGTAAGACCACACTAATACACTCACTCGTGAGTTTGCATTGAAGGGGAAACTTTATTTAAGAGAGGGAGGACCAAAAACGGCGCACACAATTAGACTTTAGTAACTGGGTTGTTTGCTGGTATTGAACACTGATGCACATGCAATAGCGGGATAATGCTGGAGATGGGGGAAAAAGAAATGCTGTGCAGTCCTCATTCTTTTAAACTTTCAAAAACTTCATAAAGAAAAAAGTTACTTCCTATATATAAAACTTATTAGCGCTGTTGACGAAGAGCTAGGAACGTAAGAATCCAGTACATCCTTTTCGCAAGACTTGGTCTTTGGCCCATTTTTATGGAATGAAAATCTTGAGGGTACGCTAAGAATGTAAATAGTTCGTTTGATAAATTTAGTTGGGGTCGCAAAAGACATAGTGATTGCCAGCATTGTGAAACGCATCGGGCATGACGCAGCAAAAAACTGGTTTAATTGAGGCCCCACATTATACGCATAAACAAAGTCCAACTGTTTAAAGCAAGCGTCCAAGAGGAAATATATTGGCTATAGAGTCAAATTCCTAAATACTGTATGCATCTTCGATCTTTGAACAAGACCTGTAGATAAAAGTATATAGAAGAAAAATATTCTCAGGCCATAATCAATGTGCCTGAAAATAGCCTTCCAATCGGTATTAAACGGCGCGGATTTTATTATGGCAGAAAAGGAACAAAGAATTACTCGCAGAAAAACGACAAATCAGTCAGAAATCAATGCAGCTGCGGCTAAAGCAATCTTTTTCATACTGCATTGTCAATCATTGAATAGCAAAGAAGGTGGTATACATCCACCAAAGCACAAGCAAAGTTATCTGATATTTTTTTTTTTTTTTTTTGTTCATATATTTTATTATTGAATCTTCGCTTAAGCGAACTAACAATAAGTATTCAAATCTTAAAACTAAGCAGTTAATACTAGTCCAGTCAGTACCAGACTAAAATTTAAGTTCTCACAATAAAATTAACTAATTTCAAAGGTTTCATCTAAGAGCAATTGTATCCCTTCTTTTTATCTGATATATTGGGGTATAAATAAATAAGGAGAGGAAGCATTTAAAATATAAGACGGATCATGTAATAATTAAGCAAAACTTGCACTCAACTATTTACTTTTTTAAGTGGCTTTTACAGTTCATTGGTTCCATTAGCCAAAAAAAAAATCGATTTCCTGGTGCTACGATCTTTAGCGCTTCTTCTCCAATTTCTGACACCAAGTCTCTTTAATCGGAGTTTCAACCTTCTCCTTCTGCGTCATCCCTCACCAGATTCGCATTCAAATAGACTTTGGCTAAAGCAACTTCATTCATTTTCATAACAAGATCAAGCCAACGTAAACAAAGAATTCTAAAACGCCTCATTTTAATGATGTCGGCTAAAAGCACACTGTAGTTCTTTGTCAACTCAAATTGGTCGCCTGCTTTTGCAAGTACCCATGCTTCAAAGCCACAAAAAAGCACAGGAAGTGGCTTTAGTAGATAGTGATCTTTATCCGTTGGGAGATGGATAGCTGCTTACTTACTCCAAAGTGGATTGTATTGGACAATATTGTTCCTACTTTTTATATCACAACTGATGTTGATTGTTTCAATTATGGCAGATCCAAGGTAGATAAAATCATTGACTATTTTAAAGTCAAATTTTTCAACTTCCGCTTTGTGCTTAAATATACTAAACCTCTTGTGCGTCGGCTTTAATTTTATTTACTGCCAGACCTACTTCGGTAGATTTTTATTTGACTTTTTCAAAGGTAGCAGTTATAGCTCGCAATGTTTAAACCATGATTTTCATATCGTCGGAAAATGCAAGTAACAGGATCCCATTTTAACTGAAGAGTAGCTTTAGTTTTGCAGGGTTACGAAACTTGGAGATACTAAGCTTGAAACATATTTGAATATATGGGGCTCATAAAAGCGGCTTTGCAGCCTACAAATATATGTAACACATGTGTCAATTTGTTTTTTCTGGACCCTTTCCAGGGTAAGGCATAGTGTGTATATCTGGCCGATGATGAACTTGCCAGCAAAAAAGCTGGAAGCAAACACAAAACACTGATGTCCTTATTATCGCGTATGCGTTTTTCACGCCTGGTACAAACAGGCTATTTCAGACGCGTTGTTATGGTGCTTCTTCCGGTCTTAAATATTTTTAGTTGCTGCCTTATTACTCTAAAGCCTGGCTAGGCGGTATGCAATACCATTTTTTTTAGATTGGTTCTGTAGTATCTTTAACGCTGCTACTATCGGATACCAACAGACCTATAAAAGGATTTTTCTTCATCCTGAGTATACTATCTGTATAAATCGCTAGATTATTTTTTCTTATCTTTGCAGGAGAATATGCCTATACCATATCCTTCAGTTTTGGATTTAACTATTTGGCAGAACCTCATTTTTACTCCTAAGAGTATTGATACCCACGCTTCTCTCCTCTTTTCTTCTTTCTGCGAAATAGACATTTCTCCGCCCACCGTTTTTCCCGATAACTTTTCTTAGCAAGATGTGCTGGGGTGTGATTGAAGGCGTTCTACCTCTATTTGTTCAACCTATTTAAACCTTAAGCTTTACAAAGTTCTTGTGTTAACCTACATGTATAGATTGTGGGAAAAAACATTTATTAAATGGTTAATTTGTATCATTTTCAATAATTGCGACAAGATCCGAGAGCCTTTTAAAATTCAATCAAAAAAAATAGATCAATGTTGTCATACTTCTGAAGAGGTTCCATAAAATAAAAAATTTAAAATAAAATTTCTCACGGTGTAGTTCCGTTGCTTTTCTTACGATGGATGCTCAAAGTTTTTTTTTGTTTTCGCTAATATCCCGCTTTTTAAAACAAAGGCAACTTAAACAGCAGCTACAAAACGAAATAGTAAAATCCAAAAACACCAGTTAAAAAACGTGATTTACCTATTACAACAACATTAAGCTACAAATTCACCTGCAAACCAAAACTAAAATTCAATTCCATTGAAGTAAAGTGAAAAAGAGTTAAGACAACAATACCCACAAGGCACAGTGGACCTAATGCTTTATCTGGTGCGAAATTAGTCGAAAATTATATGTTTACAAAACAATATTTTTATCAAATTTACACTTGTCATGTTCCTACTGTACATGACGATATCAAAATTTATTTGCTTATTACAAAATCAACATCGCAGTATGCAATCAAACAAAAGCAATTAGTGCGTGTCAAACTTTCTACTATTGTGTACAAGCGCGTTAATAGTTTGAAGTGTTTTTTTTTAACTATAGCACAAAGTAAATTGATAAGATGTTTTAATACTTATTAACTTTAAGGTATGTTTTAATAACTGTATTAATATACAGCATGTTTGTCGTGTTGTTATTTAAAAATCGTAGATCGAAAAGTGTGCCTATAGCTAATTTAGTTTTTAAGCAATCGTGAGTTTGTGAAAGTTTTTAATTACTAATTCCATGGAATTCCACATACATTTTATATACCGTAGAAAGAATGACTCCTAAACTTTAAAATAATGAAAAAAGGGGCTGCCAATTTTTGCCATTTTGTTTATTTTTAGTCAAAATGTCAATCCTATGAGAGGAATTATTCGAAATTTGGATAAACGAGCCTAACAGAAAAAGTAGATCTCGACGAATTATTGAATTTGTTACGAGAAAACTTAGATTAAGAGAAGAAAACGATTAAAAATACAAACCAACAATGCAAGTTGTAAACAAATTTGTTTATGTCCTTAGTAGCAGATGGCAAAGTATTATTGTATGGCAAAATCCACGACCTTCATCGGCTCGGTTCTGCAGACCAATTAAAATTATCTTTAAAAAAGAGACCAACGCCTTTATAAAACAAGAAATTTCAAATGTCGAAAATTGGAAGTCGAAACATTACGGTACATCATAAATTCTGGTTAACTATGATCGACGGAAAGGTATTTAGTGTTATTTCCTATTCATCTTCGCAAACATGTGGAATATGTGGAGCGACACCAAGTAGTATGAACGACTTAAATGCTATTGGGCAACTCTCATATAATGAGAATTTGTATCAGTTCGGGATTTCTATTTTGCATGCCTGGATAAGATGTTTAGAATGCATCTTATATATTCCATATAAGCTTGCTATAAAAAGGTGGAAGCCTCGTAATGCTGAAGAAAAAGATAAAGTAGAAAATCAAAAAAAGATTGTTAAAGAAAAAATTAAGTCTCAAATGCACTTAGTGGTTGATACCCCAAAACCAGAAATAGGTTCTACAAACGATGGAAACACTGCGAGACATTTTTTTAACCGAACGTTATGTGCATCAAGCGTAACTGGAGTAAGCGAAAACTTAATAAATAGGCTGCAAGCTATTTTAAGAACAATGTCATGCGGATACAACATAAATATTGAGGCATTACGCAGCTACTTGTCAGAGACAGCAAAACTATATGTAGAGCTTTTTCTCTGGTACTATATGCCGTCTAGCCTCCACAAAATATTAAATCATGGTGCAGATATAATTCAACAGTTTTCTCTACCTATTAAAATCATGTCAGAAGAGGCCTTAAAGTCAAGAAACAAAGATTTTAGAAATGTACGCGAGTTTCACGCAAGAAAAATGTCGCGTGAAAAAAATGTTCAAGATTTATTTCAATCCTTAATAGTATCATCGGATCCCATCATTTCATCGTTTTCAAAAAAATCTTTCAAAGATGGAAACTTGGAGCCTTTTTGTGCAGATGTTGCTTCCTTACTTTTGAAACCTATTTTGTCCGAAATCGATGATTAACATTACTAAATTTTTTGTGTAAATTTTTATGTACATACATATGTAAGTATGTTTAAAAGTTAATGAAATATTTTATTTTTTGAAAAAATACACAATCATTAAAAAACAATGTCTCCTTTTATTTATCAAGGATTTTCTGTAATAGATTAATAACTAAAAAATCGTTTTTAGATAGAATGCAGAATTAATAGTCACATCGTGCGTAGGATAAAATAAGTGATAGCAAAGATTATTCCCATATATTTAACTTTATTGCATTTGTAATAGGCGCTACGCCTCGGCAAATACTGCCCCCATTTTTTTAAGTACTATAGTTTATTATATTTTCTTGTTGTGTTCCAAATTTCATCCTTTTACGTGCTTCAGAAGTTAAGTAAAAAGTTCTTGCGCGCTAGATTAGGTATTTGGTCCACTGTGCAAGGGGTGAACCTAAAGAAACTATTAGCAACTAAACGAAAACTAAACTTTATTATAACTCAAGTGTTTGTCTTTTAGGAAAATTAACATTAAAAAACGTTAAATGAAGTTAAGGCCAGACACGTGTTAAGCATGCGCACCATGCGCACCCAAGGCTTGAGAACCAAATATAAGGTTGAGTAGACCAACCAGTTATAGTTGTTACAATACTCAGATAACTTTGGAGTCTTATCGACCACAGACACTTGAAAAAAGCAGAAATAGTTAAACATTGCAAGTAGCTTAAGTCTATGAAGTACAAACTTGCAATTGTTCATGATTGTTGGTTAAAATCTTAGCCGCTTTAATTGTTCATAATGATTTCGTGAATGCTTTATTAGAACTGGGTATATGTATGTGAGTGGCTTTGTTTACTAAAACAGCTGTATTTAATTGTTGCTTTTTATATTTAGTTGCTTTATCTGTGACAATGTCACAAACTCCCCCGTTGTTTGATATATGACCATTTCGATTTGTAGGCGTTATTTCACGTTTAAGTTTTTTTCTCAGCGCATTCACTTAGAAAACTATAGAACAATATTATTTTATATGCATTTTTACAAGAACAATTGCCTTGTAAAAAACTAATAAATTATACGTGGAGTGCAAAAATGGCACTTAAGCGGAAAATGTGAAGCGTAAAATAAGGTAAATGTGTACAACCTGATCATACTTTTAATATTAAGGATTATTTATCACTGGTCAAATATTTGGCAAAACAGATGTATTCACTACAACATGTGACCAGCTGGTATTCTGCTCTTGCCGTATTTCATTTAACGCCATCATATAAAACTTAACAAAAGTATTTCAAGGATAATGGTTAGGTTAGGTTAGGTTGAACAGGCGGCTGCGGAAATGTTGAAGTAATAGTTGTGCAGCCCACTTGGGTCCGTTACCTCGGTCCCTATGTGATACCTGGGGAAGAGAAGAGAAGAAGAAAAAGATAAATTAGATTAGATCAATAGAGATAGAGAGTTAGAAGGAAAGGAAGGAAAGTTATCAAGTATGGTCAGCGGTAGTTGTCCCATACTGGCCGCTGTCCCCAAACCAACCGCTATCCCTAATAAAGGAGGCCAGGTTGTTTATGCCAATGTTGGCCACGTCCGACAGGCCATTCAGTCTACCGATACCGAAGTGCCTGATCCGAATGTCCTCCAGTGCCGGACAGAAACGCTCTCGGTCTCCTCTTCGTCCTGACAACTTCTACAGAAGTCATTCCAAGGCAATCCCAATCTTTCGGCATGGGTGCCGAATCGGCAGTGGCCGGTAATTGCGGCCACGGTATCCCTTATCCTTCTCCTATCCAAATCAAGGAGGGACCTCGAACGGCCCGGATCCATCATCGGCCAGGTCATCCGAGTAGAGGATAATGGTTACTTTTGTCAATGATTTGCCTAATGTGAATCATGCTAAAATACTTAATTTGACCGTTAAATGAAATTGTTAGTTTCCCACAGTTACACGTCATTGGATACCAATTGCAATAATTCATGAAAATGTCAATAGAAATTGCTTTGATACATCCGTAGTTGCAGAAATGGTGCTATTCCGTTGGGTAAGTATTTCTGCGACAGCAAATATTCTGGTGGGTGATCAGTTATTGAATTTTTTTTTTTTAATATTTGTTTTTTAAACTACAAAAAGATGCCAATTAAATGAATATTAGACATATTAAAACAAAAATTAAATTGTATGAAAGTTAAAATTTATACCAAAACACTAAGAGGTAGGTGTATGATACGTTTGGGCGTATGTCTGTAAGACCTGAGCAGAAAAGCTTAACACTCATGTCAAATAACACTGAACTAGAAAGAATCTCTTCCAAGGTTTAGGAAAGTGTTAATCTTATATTTGTAATTGAAGTGTAGATCATAATTTTATAAATTATACGATGAAACTTGGCTCGTATAAGTTAAAAGTGTCAACGATCGATATATGAGTTTACTTAAGCTCTAAGCAACTGTCCTTCCGAAGGAAACTTCCCCAAATGTTACTCAAGTTATTCTAATTTCTATTCAGACATGTTCTAAGTATTCTTCCACCAACTGCTTAGCTTTATTTTTTATTATGTTGCGACATTTATTAAGTTGCGATGGGATTTTCCTGGACTGCAAGAATGACAAATCCTATTATACCTTCTTCTAGTTCATTTAACCTCATAATCTGGAATCAATTTTTAAACTAATTTTTTATTAATAAATCTCTAACTTTGTGAACTTAAGTATTTAAATCTTTAAAAAATTTTAATACTTGTCCAGCCAGATTGAAATTTGAATTCTTTAATGAATGTAAACAACAATTCTGATTGTATTATCTAAGGGCAACAGTATCCCCATCTTCAAATGTGTATATCCGCCATGTAGTAAGATGTTACGACCAAGTGGTTTTGGGTAGGTTTCCAGTTTATTCAAATACTTTTCCACATATGTTAGGATTCCGCTTTAAACAAATGGGACTTATGTATCCTTGTGGGTATTGCTATTTTTTATGAACCAGGAGCCCAAGTTATCATGCGTACAGTTTTATTTTATCGAAGTTAAGTTTTCTCTATGTTGGAGGCGGAGGCAGTTCCCAATAATTGTATTTCGCAGCACATAAGTTTCAAAATCGCTTTATAGAGCATTAGCTTGCAATCGAGGCAACGAACAGAGTTTTTCACAAGTATCCTTTGGGTTGTTTAAGGTTTCATTTGAGACAATTTCGCATCTATATGTGACTTCAATGCGAGGCGACGTTTTAGGTACATTCGATTTTTACATTAACTAATTGTAGTTTGAAGAAAATTTTTCCAATTAATAAACAAACAAGTAAAAATATAGTTTTCTACAAAGAAATTAATTTTTCAAATTATTATGTTGGTCCCTCAAAAAATAAACTTTCAAAAAAAATACCTATTTTTGCTGGAGATATTAATTTTATTTAATTTTACAAATCTTGGATATTACAGAAGTAAATTATATTCAAATAATTTATCTCAACATCTTATTAAAAAATACAGGCAAAAGTTCAAGGAAAAAATGGAAAATTTAAATTATCTTGTTAATAAACCATGTTGATCTTTTATAATTGGGACATATGTATGTGTGTGGAGGTTTTGCCTAAAATATGGAAGCTGAAAGGTTCTTGTATTGGTCACTCTTTGCGTAAACTACCAGGTATGGAACCCACAGGCAGCCCCCGAGCGGGATGATCAGCTCAAACATGCAAACGCCAAATTAAAGTTAAACCAAAATTGTAAATTAACTAAAACTTCAAGCAATGGTTTCAGAAATATGAAAACATGCATTTGAAACGTTAAGAAATAATTAGTTACGGCGATCGACTTCCAATAACTTTTTATGTCCATTGCAGCCTGTCTGCCCATCCGTTCTGCTGGATATCCAGGTTTTTTTAATCAAACTGCGAGTCGCGTTTTTAAAGCTATTTTGATACAATTTGGCACTGATGTGTAGGTTTGTTCTGATATGGGGGACCCATCTTGTTGAAACTTGTTATATAATAAATGATGATGTAAGGACAAATATGGCCATATTGTTTTTTAAATTTGTTTCGATCGATTTCCAATTTAAGTTTGAACTACAGAAGCAGTATTGATCCTATATGGTCTCCACTACAGTGAAAATGGACAAAAATCCAAAACTGGAAAAATTTACTTTTTGACCATATAATTGAGTTTTATTCTCAATTTGGGTAAAAGTTATCACTTTCATGTTTGTAGACTTATAATTCATAAAGTTAAAAAAAAATTAAAAAAATACTTTTTGACTACTTACTTTTGACCTTAATCTAAATCAATACCCTTATATTGCACATTTCAAGAATCATAATCTCAAAATATACAAAAAGTAACAAATATATAAAAAAAATACTTTTTCCATGTGGCTGACTTACGACCTCAATCCTTGTCTAATGTCGTTTATTTCATAATTGTAGTCTCGTAATCCCAAAAGAACGGGAAAAAGCACCAAAAATGACAAAAAACAAAAAAATATTTAACATATTTAATTTCCAGCCTCAATATTGATCCATAGTCCTTGACTTCATATTTTAAGTCTTACATCCGCAAAAAATGCCAAAAGTACCTTTAAAGTACCACACAATATAAATATGTTTTTAATTTTTTAAGGCCAATTTAGCGCAATTTATTTTGTTGGTCCAGATGTTACAAGATTGATCAAAGTAGTTTTAAAATAAAGCGTTTACCTTGTCTCTTCCCATAAGTCTCAATATTTCAAAAAGGTTGCATAATCTTTTGTATCCAACATTCAAAAAAAAACTAAAAAAAATATTCTTTAATTTTTAAAATCTGTCCACCGCAATTTCAGTTATATTTCAATTTTTTTTTTGGTTCAGAATTTACAAAGTGAAACTAAACAGTATTAAAATATAATATTTATTATGTATTTCCTTAGGCCCCAAAGTTTCAAAGAGGAAGCAAAAGCTTTTTCATATTTTTGTACCTTACGCAAGGAGACGTGCCCCCCAATTTTTATTAACAACCATACGGTGCCTCAACGAATTGAGACGAAATACCTTGGCATATACCTCACATGAAAGTCCCACATGGATGCAAAGTTGACACAATTGAAACTTAAAATGGACCAAATCCACTGGCTAATTGGTAGAAACTCTGTGATACGTCTTGATTGTATACTACTGCTCTACAACTCAATTTTGAAACCAATTTGGTGCTACGGGATACAAATATGCGGCACTGCCTCTGCCTCCAACATAGAAAATATTCAATGTCATCGAAACAAAATCCTAAGAATGATATATGAGTTATAACTAGTGCTCCTTGATATATTAAAAACATGTTCCACTAGTTAAATGCGAAATCCTAAACAATGTGGGCAAGTACTTAAATAAGCTTAAAACTTATCCAAATCCGCTCGCTTGAAACATCTTGCAACATAGTTAGGGAGACAATTTATTTCTGAGTCAAAACCAGTACGCTTTTAATTTTTTATGGTCTAGGATCAATTATTCAATTATAGCCGACGAATTAAAATCACTTCCTGATTTGATTGGGTGTTTGTGTGTCTATATATTCTTGTAATCAAAAAACAGGTGGCGGGTCAATACTTGGTTCAGATAAATTAAAAAAATATACTTATAATATTTATAAGACAGCTGACAATCTTTAAAAATATTTTTTTACAATTTCTGTTTTCTAGAAAAATATTTTATTTTTTAGTTTTGCTCTAGTATAGGAAATTTTTTGAGGAAAATTATTTTAAATATCAAATCATCATGAAAAATCAGTACAATCAGTACCTTTTCCCAAAAATCAGTACATTTCAGTACACGATTTTTTAATCAGTACACCAGAAGAGAAATCAGTACATGTACTGATGAAATGATTACAAATGGTCACCCTAAACATAGTGGAAATACCCATCTGAAAAGGAGGGATACTATTGCGCTTAGATGAAGTTAAATAATTCCATTATACGAGTCTGGCATTGTTTGAACTAATATTAGCTACTTAGTTTTAGGATTTGAATACTTATTGTTAGTTCGTCAAAAGCGAAGATGCAATAATTAAAAATATGGCCAAAAAATAATTTTTTGAGAAAGTTTCGAACGTAATTCGCTTTTAACTCTATTGGTTCGAAAGTTACAATTGGACCTAAACAGCTTAAAATTTTTGAAAATCTGATAGACACGGGTCCGTTTATTTTTTGGGACAAATAAAATGCTAAATATATATATATTGTTTTTATCGTGTATAGCTTAGGAGATACAAACATCCTCGTTTTTTCATTTTTGTTCAATTTTTACCCCCTCTGGGCCTAAACTAGTCAAAACTCTATCTGAATGGATCAACGATTACTTCCAAATTCAAGTTAAAGCTCAACAGGTTTGAGCTGGACGGTAATTAATGTATCAGTCAGTCAGGCAGTCGGCTAGTCTATTCCTTTGTATATTCCAAAGATTAAAGTATTTTTTTCATTATAATTTATATTTAATTGTACTGATAAATATATTCGCATATATGTATATGTATGTACATCTGTGTTTCTATTTTGTATTTTTTAATAAGTAACAAATAAACCTTAAATCTAAATAAAAATATGTCTAAAGAAGTTATAGCGAATTAACTAAGAAAAGAATCTTGTATAAATGAAGCTAAAATGTATGGCTTGACAATCTTCTATATGATTACGAAAGAGTTCGTTTGTTAAATAATTTAAAGCCATTAAATAAACTAAAAATTAAAACTTCTTTTTTAAAGAATTTCAAATTAAGAGAGTGGCTAGGAAATGAAATCGTTTAGTAATGTTTTTCGGTTATTTTCACTTTGCCAAATTTGCCATGTAAATGATGTTTAGCAATGGCTAAGATATCAGAATGAGTGGTATGATGAGCAGGATATACTTTATGGACAATAGCAGCATGATGATGAACGGCAGGAACGGTATGATGATGGTGAACATCAGCGTGATGCACTATGCCATGATGATTATTTGCATTGTGGTGAACTAAGCCGGCATTATGATGAATTAAATTTGCATGATGGTAAATGCTACCGTGGTGAAGATCAGCATGTAAATCACCATGATGATGACCATCACCATGATGCAATTCAGTGTGGTGTAAATCAGCCGCATGATGGTGCTCATCGATGTGATGATTTTGGTGCACAACATGATGATCTACAACGGGATTGGTGTAGTGCAAGAAGTGATGGGGTTCATGATGCAAAACTTTCGTAACGTGGTGGACAGGTTCAACCTTGTGGATTGGCTCATGATGAACAATTCGAGCGGATTGCTGAACATGGTGATCATCATGGTGAACATTAACCGCGGCATGATGATCAGTATGATGATAGACAGGATGGTGGTCGACAGCAGCGTGATGATCAGCACCATCAATTACAATTTGAGCTGAATGTCCAAAGTGAACTCCATCACCATGATGAGCGTCGTGATGAATGTTATCATGATGGATGGCATGCTCATAATGGTGAGGTGCAACCACTACATCATTGGCATGATGATTTAAAAGGCCACCTTGAACAGTAGACAAAGTCAATGCCAAAATGCAAACAAAAACCTGTAAGAATTAAAATGAATTATATTTTGTTTAGAGATTTAGATAGAGTTTTTCCGTTTACTCGAGCTGCATAGGTATATGTATAAGAAAAAATCCCTACACTTGGCATATCTGATTGTGGAAGACACCTTTATTTTATTTTCGTGTTTGGTTCTATAGAAAAACTTAAAGATTGTAAATAAAAAAAACTTGTGATCTCTATTTTTTAGAATGTGGATTAGAAAAGTTATCTTGGTATAGGCGATAGTTTTAAGTATTTTATTGTATTTAATACTCGTACTTAAGTTTTACAAACAAATTTTTTTTGGCTTTTAAAGGGTTTGTCGTAGGCTAAATTTGTCCTTATGCATTTCATCGGGTTTTACATAAAATCATTACCAGAATTCAACTAAATTTTTAAAAAAATCCTGGCACTCTAAAATATCGCCACTATTCCAGTTGCTGTATCCAAAAGTATGATTTTATGGTTGTAGAAATAGAATTTTATTTTTGGGGACCAAGTTATAGTCAGTATTGAATAATTTTAATTACACGTTTTAACAGCATTTTTGAAAAATAAAAGTAAACATTTTGTTCTGAGTTGCCATGTTAAGTATTTCATATTTGTAGTGTAAACTTTTAAACAAATGGGCAGTTTATTTTGAAGGATGCATTGCGCTAAGAGTTATAATGGACAACTCTACATAAAACGACCCGAATTGGGGGAAAAAATTAATTTTCTTTCGTTTAAAAAAATTAAATTATCGTTTTAACATCAAAAATAGAGCAAAAGCTTTCAAAAAATAGATAAATTAGTCCACATTTTTTTGAAAGGATCACGTACGAGATGATCGGCTTTTTTCTATGAAAAGTGTCACAGACGTTACATTTGCTAAAAGCGTGTTCTTAACAGTTTTTTGTACCAAAAAATTAACAAAAACTTTTTATTTGTTCTTAAGAATATTTTTAACAACACGATCTTAAAGTAAAGATTTGTTAAAATCAAATTTGTAAAGTCACAACTGTCACAGTCTTTTTGCGCCCATTGGGAGCAGAATTCATTTTTCACCCCGGTCTACATATTTTAAACGTTTAAGTCTTAAGATTTCATAGTATTTTTTAAAGCAAAATTTTGAATTGTTTGGACTTTAAGCAAAAACGGGAGCTAAATGGTCACACCCAACAAAATAAATTTTTCTAGTGTTTATTTTTTTAAGAATAATTATTTTTGTGGAAAGTTTTAACTCTAAATCTCCTTCCTTTAAGGGTCGACTATACCCCTTTCTTAAGAAAATACTATAAGTCCTTTCAAAAATAATATTGGAGGATTAAAATATTCTACGAAAATTGTTGCTGGAAAATTTCAATGTGTGTCACTTAATAGACCAAAGTTCTAAGTAAAGATCTTTACGCTTTATAAGCAAAAGTACAAGCCAACTTATAACAAAAGCGTTAAAGTTACAGTAACTATGAGAATAATCATGTTTTTACTATTTAACAGTTACCTATAAACAGGACTTTTTTAAAGGTTTATAAATTCTGTCAAATTCTACCTTGGGAAATTGGTTTGTTATTTTACCCAATTCTATTGCAGACAAGTTTTTTGTTTGTTGTGATTTAGTTTCTAAATAAAAATTTATAATTTTGATTTTCAGATCCGTAAATTTGATTGGCAAGGAGTTCTGTTATAGCCAGTAAGCCGATTTATATTTTTAGAGTTTCTTTACTTCAGCTACTCATAAATTTTTATTCTTGATTGGTCTTGTAATATCTTAGTTGCGTATGTTTTTAGATGCAAAATGAAAAAGCGTGGAGGTGGTGCTTTACTAACTGTTCAGTTTTTTACAATATTTAACATAATACTGCAGAAATACCACACATATTTTACTCTTAAAATATATCGCCTCATACGATCACATAACATTTGCAGTTGGGATATGCAGCCACAATAGTTTCACGCAACATTCATTTAACTAAAGAAACTTCAATATTTTATTTAATTTTTATCCACTTTTTGTATTTGAAAAAGACAATTTGTTTAATTCACATTTTTGTTTTAATGTTATTATAAGTTGTACCTTCATTTTAACGATTTCACACTTAGATCTTTAATCCCAATTTAAAAAGTTACAAATAAACTTAAAACGAACTCTTTATTATTCGATCTTTGGTATTGAACTAATGTCTAACCAGAAGCGACTTTGCTAATTTATACTAAAAAATTTTGTGATTTTCGTATTCATAATCCATCTCTGCCCCCAACTTACAAGCAAAAATACCGACAAATTGAAATGCCTGCAAATAAAACAGCTGATTTGATTGCTGCAATACTGTTTAAGCCAAATAACAAAATTTTAAACATAAAATATTAACAAATTCATTGAATGAAATTGAAACTGAAATTACAATGAAAGTGATATAAAATTTGTTGTAATAATGTGTCCAGCATAATTAATTAGACGATAAAAAAAGCTAAAATTTAAATAAAATTGTGCAAAATTTTTAAAACAATCACACAAGAGTTTTATGCGTAAAAACATTTTACGTGAGCATTTGCCGGGGTTTTTTACTGGTTTTGGCAGCCGATATAACATAACGTCACTAAAGAGATTTCATATCAATTTGAAGGTGTTTTTTTCATTTAGCTCAAAGTACTACAAAAAAGCCAAGTGAATAAACTTAAAAAATAATAAATTAACGATTATCTAAGAAACAGTTTCATAATTATTTTCAAAAGAAATTGGTAACACCTGAATTAATTACCGATGTTTGCCTTTTTATAAAATAAATATTTAAGGTCAATAGTTTCGTTATGATAATGAGGTTAATATGGCTTTCCTGTCATCACTTACATACATATGGGGGATTTCATGTCAAGTGACCCAACTTTTAAAACCGATGTCTTTCGATTGGAAAGAAATTCGGACCAAAGTAAGTTCTTGCAGAGAGTAGCTTAGACACAATTATTTAGCACGATCGGTCAAGAACTCTCTGAGCTAGAGGGGTTCAAAATTTGACGTTTTCGGCAAATAGGTGTTTTTTCTCATACATGTAGTTTGTTACCTTTTGCTTTTAACAAAATTCGTCCCAAATACTTTCGATAGCTTTTTCTTCAATCTTCCAGAAAAAAATATTTTTAAAATTAAAAAATAATTTTTTTTAATATTTTTTATAAAATATTTAGAAAAAAAATTTTTTTTTCCAAATATGCCCATATATTTTTTTTTTTTTTGCTCAAAAGAAAGCTTAGGTATTTTCTTTAAAGAGCTTGGAGGTCGCCTAGTGGGATGCGAGTGGGTTATCTATAAAAAAATAATGTTTTGTAACTCAAGGCAGAGGTTTTCCAATTTTCCCGTATATTCTGTTTTGATTTTTTTGCTATTTATGTAAAATTATCTCTTAAGCAAAAAAAAATATTTTATGCTAAAAAACAAAATAATTTTACCTTTCCGACGGTATGCAAGTACCAAATAAAGTCTCATACACTCGTCACTGTATTACCAACGAAATGGTAGGCCTCTGGAATAAAATCAATTTATATGGCAATGTCTGAACACATTTTGGTAATATTTTCAATGCATACCGTCGGAAAGGTTAAATTATTTTGTTTCTTAGCATAAAATATTTTTTTTTTGCTTGAGAGATAATTTTACATAAATAGCAAAAAAAAAATCAAAACAGAATATACGCGAAAATTGGAAAACCTCTGCCTTGAGTTTCAAAACATTTATTTTTATGGATATCCCACTCGCATCCCACTAAGTGACTTCTAAGCTCTTCAAAGAAAAAACCTAAGCTTTCTTTTAAGCAAAAAAAAAAAAAAAATTGGGCATATTTGGAAAATAAAAATTTTTTTTATTATATTTAAAAAAAAAATTTTTTTAATTTTAAAAATATTTTTTTCTGGAAGATTGAAGAAAAAGCTATCGAAAGTATTTGGGACGAATTTGTTAAAAGCAAAAGGTAACAAACTACATGTATGAGAAAAAACACCTATTTGCCGAAAACGTCAAATTTTGAACCCATCTAGCTCAGAGAGTTCTTGACCGATCGTGTTAAAAAATTGTGTCTAAGCTACTCTCTGCAAGAACTTCCTTTGGTCCAAATTTGTTTCCAATCGAAAAAAAAGTTGGGTCACTTGATATGAAATCCCCCATATATGTATGTAATTAACGGACTTGGTGACATTTAAATATAAATAATATTAAAAGGCAATAACGGTTAAACAAAAAATAATTATAATTTTGCAATTAAAATTTTTTGACCGCTTTTGGTTGACATACTTTCAATGTAATTAATTTAATTGTTTTCGGTGAATTGATATACAATGGGGGTGTTTGGTTTTGTTAAGTTATTGCTATTTGTGGTGCTTTTTTGTGATTAGCAGAAATTTAATACAAAACTAATGATTTTAAGTATAATATGCTCTGTTAAGTTATTATGGAAGTGCCACATATGAGATCTGGTCCACTAGATTGCTTAAACTGCAGAGAACACAGCCACACCAAAACTTACTGTAAGTTACCTTCAGTTTGTATCGTCCCTGCAAAAAACAGGACTAGTTCGTACATGCGTGTATGGACTAGTCCATAAAGGAGTAGGATTACTCCAAAACTAACCCAAATGCATGTAAAAAACATGGTCTTTTTAACATTATGATGTCCTAGGGCCGGACCAATTAACCCAGATTTGCATTACGTCAGAGTAGTTTCAAAACTACTCTATCCTACCTACAAACAACGACAACTCGGTACGCAATCGTTAAAACACGAACGCATATCACTTAAGTAACTACAAGCTCTTGTTTGACAATGACATGGTCCATGACTGCATTACACAAGGACCATGTTGTAACTAGTCCATTTCACCTAAAACGGACCACGTGGTCCAAGATTTTTTGCAGGGGTGTATAAGGACCAAAAGATGAACTCACACTGCCAACTTTAACGGTTTACCGATGGTTTCATCTTGTATGCGTTAAAAGGATGTAGGGTAAGTAATTAACCTACCTCTACATAACTTAAATAGTTAAAAATCTCCATAGAAATATTCATTTTCATCTTATGTGATTAATTTAAGTTTTGGGAAGTACATAAGCAGTAAATTATAGACAATCACAATGAGGTTCAGTTTAAGGTCGGTGGCATAGGGTAGCCGCGGACACAGCGGGAAGTAACTTGGGAAAGGTCCTCAGCAACACAAAAAACAAAGAATAATGGAAAAATTACCTTAAAAAACAGCCGTAAAAGCAAAACAGACAATATAAAACGCGGATAAACAGATTTATTTTTAATCTTAAAATAAACACATACTGTCAAAGTCATACGGTTATAATATGACGACACTAATGGTGTTTTCCTTTCTGGCAAAAATGTTACATTAATGCTACCATTCGAGCGGGCTTATGTTCCATTCTAAAAATACATGCAAGAGTGAAAACAGTTTTCGTTTTCCTTTCTGAACATGTTGCACAAATAACTGGCAAGAGTGTAACATATCTTACCCCCAATTATATTGCAGTGTAACAAAGTACCACTTTTTACAGCTGTGTTATGTAAGTAAATACTTTTTTTATGCAGGCGAGTTTTTAACACAGAGTGCAGTTTTTACTAAATCAAGACTTTTTCTGTTCCATTGAATCAAAAAAAAATGGACAACTTTATAAGTGTTGGTGTAAACTGATAAAAATATTACACATACTTACTGTAAAATTTTTTTTAGAATGGAAAACACCATAAGCTTTCATTGAAACGCACAAGGTTGTCCACTAAAATTGTTATTTAGTTTTAATTGAGAAAAAAATGTTTCCGCCTCGAACATAGAGAAAATCCAACGGCGTCACAGCAAAATTCTAAGAATGGTAACTGGTTCTACTTGGTGCTTTAAAAACAGCAACATCCGCAAGGATCTACAAGTTCTACTAGTTAAATAAGAAATCCTAGACTATGTGGACAAATATTTTAATAAGTTGGTTGCACATCCAAATCCGTTAGTCCTCCTAAACACCTAACAAACTGGAGGACACAAAACTTATAATTTTTAATATAATATGCAAAGTAAAATATCAGTGAAAGCGTCCCATTAAAGATCTTGAAGTGCCAAGAATAAGGCCACAACAAACTTAACGTAAGTTGCCTTCTATTTGTATCGCGTGGAGATCTGCAAGCCACGACCAAGTGTGGTAAGCCAAAAGCTGACCCCGTGGTAAAAATATGCTGCAACTGCGGGGGAGACTGCAATTTTGTGTTTTATATTGTGGAATATTTAACTTCGCCTTTGGGTCATAAATATTTTCTTAATAAATACAATAAATACTTTACTAAGCAAATAAATTCGATATTCAAATATGCTTTTGCTTTGGGAAAAATGTTTTTGGAGACACAAGAAAACGTTGGTCTTGAGGGGGAAAATCAAATACAAATATTTACACTTTTACAAGAAATTAAAAATCGAGAATATTTGTTGTCTGTTATAAAAACTGTAACTTTCCTCAGAAGGCATAATATACCTCTCTGTGGAAATCGAGAAGATGGTCCTTTTGCTATCTTCTACAAATACAAGATCGGAAGGTATTTTTCGTTCAGTTCTGCGATTTCGTATAGATTCTGGAGTTAAAATTTTAGGCCACCGTTTCCAAGTTTTCCCTTTTATAAATCAAAAGCAATTTAAAATGAACTAAATAAAAGTTTCCATAATCTTTTTTTAGAAATCGTACTAAAATATATTAATGACGCTAAATACTATTCAATTATTTTTGACGAAACCACTGATTTATTAGGAAAAACCCAAACTTCTTTAGCTTAAAGGTCTTTTAACGTAAACGAAAAGTTAGTTAAAGAAGAATTCATCGGCTCTATCCACACATTTAATGGGGCTTTAAATGATACTTGCGATGACATCGTAGTGTCAATTATCATCAGTAGTTTTAAGAGCTTTGAAAAACATTGGTCTCGAGTTTAAAAATTGTAAAGGGATTGGAACTGACGGCTGCCCTTTAATATTGGCAGAAAATGGAGAAGTAAAAAAGTAAAAAAAATGTCTGTATCAAAATTAAAGCCTGAAATTTTGCATTGGAAACAACAATGTTTAATTTTTAAAGACCGCCCAGAAAATATAAAAGATATTTTAGCAAGATGTAACCCAGATATTTACCCAAATTTGGGGAAAGTTTTCATCATTTTTGTTTTAATGCCGGTAAGTTATTCTGCGGCTGAAATTTTATTTTCCACCCTTCGCGATAAGCATAGCTAAAGATAGGTAGCTGCCCAAAGCCAATACCCAGCAAAATCTTTTTAAATTTAAGTAATGAGCTGACAAGGTAGTGAGGTCATTACAACAGAAAAACTACGTTTTAGTAAAAGCGTTAATAATTGCATTTGTAGGTATATGTAGAAAAAAAGGATTATAAAACAGGCTTTATATAATGTTTTTGTTTATAAACCTTAAATTGTTATTAATTTTGTTCAGTTTACCATTGGTAACTGGTTATTCCGTTGATTTTTGTAAGCACATTTGTATGCAGAGGTCGTGAATTTAGGGGCAACTCAAACGAAAATAACTAGTTATTTGGCAAAAGGTAACTATGGCTTATTCCTCTCCAAAATTTTTTACTAACTTACTAGTTAAGCAAAAGTTTTGCTGGGTATTATCCTACCAAGTGGAAAAAAATATTTTCTAAATAAACTCTACTCAATGCAAAGTGATCTATGCTGCACAAACCGAAGTAATTCCCATAGATCAATTTAAGCGCAAATCAACCATATGCTTCATTAAATAAAAATAATTTTCTTTTTTTTTTTTGCTTACAGAAACAGGTAAGTGCATTTAAAACATTCCAATGAAAATTCAATTCCACTATAAATTATCGTCATGTGTGGTGCCTTTGGAATGTGTTTTAAGCTTTTGGGTACAATCAAATGAATTAAAAAACTAAAAGGAAAAATTTACACATTTTTATGCAATTTTTTTCATAGCTTGGCACATTGTCACCTTTTTAATAATATTAATTTTTAATTTACAATAAATAACTTTTTATATCTTTGACAAGTCTTTTGAAGGACACTTGTTACAATTTCAACGCCCACTTCCAAAAACTGCAACATTTTAGATGGCGTGAAAATGAAAATATTTGTTGTGGCGTATGAAACAAATTGAAATGAATGTAAAAACTTAATGCAAATAAATTGTATTTTCCACCCAATAATGCACAAACAAATCGATACCGGTCTCAAATTCAAAACTCAATTGAATCAAATTACAATTTAAACAAAACTTATAAGATAAAAATTAAAAATCTAAAAAATTATATTTATGTCCGAAAATGTTTAATAGAAATAATTTACGTGTAAGAATTTCATTTGACGCATGTAAAAAATTTACCCAAATTTTTTTTTAGAATTAAACATTTCAAACTTGTGACTTAAAATAATGATAAAACTTTTAAGGATTGCAAATTTTTGAGCGATTTATTATAAATAAACCACTAAAGAATTTTTTTTAATGCTCATATTGGCCTCTAGACTTTATGAATTTAACTTTAAAGGGTTTTGACTCTAAAATCGTATTGCGGAAATTTGTTAGATGTTTGAAGGTATTTTTTATCGTATTTAAAACCTAATTTTTACAAAAAAACACACTTTTGTTAAGGGAAACCTTTTTATAAAAGGTGACAGGTGTTTCATGATTATTTTAAATTCTTTCCCATTTCAAAATATTTAAATATGTTGCAATTTATTCATAATCTGATCATTTTCTTTAAGGCGTAAGTAGGTATCTGTTGTAGCTTCTTAATCAGTAAACATCGAAACAGATTTCAAATTACAACTCTAGAAGGTTTAAAATACTTTTTCAATTCTTGGTACTTTTGTGCATACTATGTTAAATTCTGACTCTAGAAATAATAATTTAAGGACTATTAACCCAGATTGAGGTCAGAAGTCTTGTCCACATTTTTAGTATTTTTTTTTTTTTTTTTTTGCATAGTTTTGAGATTATTAATTTAGAGATATAAAGTAAAGGTAAACAAAATGTATTTTTTCTTATATTATTGATACACATTTGCTTAAAGTAAAAACTCGATAATCCGGACTTCGCTAATCCAGACAATTTGGTAAAGCGGAAATAGTTTTTAATTAATTTTGTCTTGTAAATCCGAATTGATTGCAACTTTATAATCCGAATTTAAAAAAAACTGTTGTATAGCAAAATGCCATTTGAATTAGTTAGTTTCGGTAAAAAATTTAAAATTTTTTTTAATTTAATTTTCTTTTACTTAAAAAAGAGTTTTTCTCTCCCAGAACAAGTATTTACGAAACATTATTATTTCTAAAACATAGCGAAGTGCCGTTGCATTTATGTGCAAAGACTTTTTTGGCTTTGGTTATGTGGGTAATGTAACTTTTTATTTAAATTATTAATAAATATAATATATCATTCGATATGTGTTTTAAAAGTATTTTTAACGCAAAAAAATAATTTAAAATTTTTTTCGATAATACGGGTAATTTAATGATCGGGATTAGGGTCTGCAATTAGTTATCCGGGCTATCAAGTTTTTACTGTATACCAAAAATTGAAAATTAGATTCTGGATTAAGAATTTACAAAAAATCATACAAATTTTCATTTTTTTATGCTCATAGAACGTTTTTAAATTTTATGTTTTGTTGTGGTTTATATCATTGACTGTAGAAAATAATTCCTTTCGAATTTTAATAAACAAGAGCGAGCATGTTCAAGGAAACACCGAAAAGTCAAGCAAAGTACAGAATTAAACAATATATTCTAAAAATTGAGTGGTTTTTTATTTTTCGATTTTTTCTCAATATTTAATAATTAATTTTTTTTTAAAATTGATTTTAACAATTGATTAAAATATTATCACTATTCCTGCAAAAAAAAAAAATCTAAATCAAAACATCAATTATTTTTTTGCAAAAAAAAATTCAAATGAAAAAATTGCCATTTCTTGACAAAAATCATAAAAATCATAAAAATAGTTATAATTGTTTAATATTAATTTCCTTTGACATAATTATTACTCTGCCTGGTTAATATTTTCAACTGCGCCTACGAAGTAGGAGGTTAATTGCTACAGTTAAATAAAAGTTACTCATACGATAACAGAGCCAATATAACAGCTTACATTTGAAAGAGACTGAAAATGATCTCAATACATAAATTGTTACCTACATATAATTTTTAATTTGCTAAAGCTGAAAACGATAATTTACTAAATAATCGGACTATCTTTGTTTATGTTTAAATTGAGATGTCACACCCTTCACAAACTTTATTTCTATTAAAAAACCCCCATTTTCTTTAATGGAAATAGAATTTTAAATGCGATAAAAAAAACTTTAAACCAAAAACTTAATTAAAGTTATTACACCTGTAATCAAAATTGCTTAACACAACACTATCAAGGTCATAGGTCGTTATAATTGATGTCTGTACAATTAGTAGTTTGAAAATAAACCAACTTTTTAAGCTTGAACTTTGATATGCTTAAGTTATAAATAAAAATATGAGTAAAATGGTCGCACCCGTCACAATGAAATAGCTTAAATTGCAAAAATTCGTTCTTGATCTAATTTACTGATTTTTTAAAGTTTTTTTATAAAAGACTTTGGAAAGAATCATTAGTTTTTACAGGAAATAGAGTATCGTTTTGTTTGAATTCCATTTAGGCTAAGTGTTTTGAAACGCATCTCTTTAACAAGACCTACATGAACTTGCTTTAATAAGCAAAAAGAGAAAACAAAGCAATTATGAACAACCTAACTAATACGTCATATGGTTGGACTGTATTAGTTCTTGCCTAAATTTACTCTGATGTCCAGCGCGGAAAAATATATTAAACGTATTTTCAATGGCCTAGTACAGAACATTTTCACTCTGATTAATTGCAGCAGCACTAAAAACAACAACAATAAGAAAACACATAAATCTCAATACAACAAACAAACACCTAAACGCATAAATTATTTACTAGACTTGTACATAGCACTTGGATTTTGAATTCAAATTTTAAGTTTCAATTACATATGATTAACAAATTACCTTGAAAATATTAAAAACGTTTTCTGTGTTGCCGACAACAAGAACAACAACAACATCCAAAACACCAGCATAATTGTGTGAATAAAACATACTATATGTGTGACTGAACAAATGATGGACTAAGTGCGCGATGTGTTTTTAAGACACTGGCTGAGACATGCGACATGAATCAAAAAAACAACATAACAACAACATAACGAAATGACTGTGACGATTAACTAATTACATAATAATTTGGTCAATTAAATTTATGTGCTAATGAGCCAATGATTACGTATGAATAATGTTTATTTGGTCTGTTGATTTAATCTCTGGCTGACTGACTGCCGATTGTGTGTGCCTGTTTTGTGATTGAATGAGTTGTTGGTTTCTTGCCCCTTTAACGGTGGTGGTAAACAGTGTTAACAACAAATTTGAATATTATTGACGTTTATTCTGCTGGTCATTCAGTATTACTAGCTGCACACACCTCTTCCAATATACGTGTTTGGCATTTTAAATTAAACACTACACAGAAAAAACTGAGTTGTAGAATCAGTAACAAATTTCAGAGAATCAGTAAATATTTTGTCTGGCTGAGGACCTACAACGAAAGTTGTAAATTTAGACAAACAATTTTGCAAGAATTTTAGTTTCTGTTAAAAAATTTTGCTGAGCTGGTAAAATATTTTATTTGTCTGGGCGAAAATTTTGTTTGATTTAAAAATCAAATAAAAATATTATTAGAGACTATTAAATAAATTGACTAAAAAAATAAATTATTTTGAACAAGAATTTGTTTGAAAAATTTTTTTTGTAGTTTTTTGTGTGTATAGAAAACTTCAATTCAGCTTTAAAAAAAAAAAAGATATTTTAATGAAATCCAGCTTGAGTTTGCTGTAACTACATTTTTTAGCTAAATTTTTTTGGTTTCTTTGTTTTAACCTCTTGCTAAAAGTTATTAGTTTTATTATTATTATTTTAAAATTGTCATTAGAATGCCAATAGTGTTTTCGAACACTTGCGATAAAAAAACCCCTCTAATGATAATTGTTGTTGGATTATGCAGGGATTTTTTTAGCCCACGCACTACATATACTAAGTCTATTTTACTATGCACTGATACACAAGCGGTCAGCTCGTTTGTCTGTCCATTCCTAATGACAGCAAAATAATTTGTTGACTTAATAAAACGTTTGTTTACTACAATCGCCTGTTGACGTGACAAATAACTATATTTAGGTAAATTAATTAAAATAACAAAAAACTTACCAAATACTTATATGAAATTGTATACAAAATTAAACCTTTAAGTCGTAATTGTTTTTTTAAATTATGTCAACGTCTTGTTGCGAATTCCATTATAATTATTTTCAAAAGTGTCTTTTGTCGTAAGTTTTCTGCATTTTATTAGAAAAGCGGTATTTATGATTATTATCAATATTTGGCAAAGTTTTGTATTTGCAAATAAGAAGAGGCCAGCAATTAGGGTGGTGTATAAATTTATAGCGTTATTGTTTTGTTTGTTTGATTTTAAAGTGTTCAATTAAAGTTAAAAACTAAAAACAAAATAAGTTAGAAATAGAATCTCATACATATACGCTTTATATTGTTTATTTTGTGTAGATACTCAGCATTTTTTTTTTAAATTTGAGCAACGAACTGTCGTTACTTCATAGGTTACCAGGTAATATAGTCGTTACGGCGTAAGGGCGTAATAATTACATTTGTAGGTATATATGAAAAAAACAGGATTATGAAGCAGGCTTAATAGTATAATTTTGTTTTAAAAACCTTACATTTTTATACCATTCACATAGTGATAAGGGTATATATCAGTTTGTCATTCCGTTTGTAATTTCTTTATTACTCATTTGCGACCCCATAAAGTATATATATTCTGGATCCTTATAGATAGGGAAGTTGATATAGCCATATCCGTCTGTCCGTCTGTCCGTCTGTTGAAATCAAGTTTCCGGAGTCAAATAAAAAGATACAGATCAGTTACTGGTGTCAAACTATTGGAAATAACCCGCTTACAATCGCTATTTAAAATCAGCAAAATCGGTTCACTATTGACCGAGATATAAGCGAAAAACCAAAGTAACCCTCTTTTTTACGACGAAATCCGTGCATATATCTCTATATATCTCAGTAAGAATATTCACTCTTGCCATAAAACTTTGCACAGATACTCCTAAAGAAGGAACCTAAATAAAGGAAAAATTTTTTTCAGATAGGACCAGGGGAAGTGATATTTTTTCTTACAACTGTACAAATTTGGAGAAATATTTTATGCGCTATATCTCGTAAACTATAACAGCTTTCGACTTAAAATGTTCTACAAAAAGTAATTGTACGCTAAGACCTACATTTTAAAGAAAAAATTTTTTGAGTGGGGGCAAAAAAAGGGGTAGCTCCCACACAAATTAACGATTTTTATGAAATATTCGATACGCTATATCTCGAAAGCTATAACAGATATCGAAACCACGTGTTCTACAGAAAGTGATTGGCCATAAAGGGCTACGCTCTTGAGAAATATTTTTTTGAGTGGGGGCAAAACAAGGGGTAGCTCCCATACAAATTAACGATTTTTATGAAATATTCGATACGCTATATCTCGGAAACTATAACAGATATCGAAACCAAGTGTTCTACAGAAAGTGATTGGACATCAAGGGCTACGCTCTTGAGAAATATTTTTTTGAGTGGGGGCAAAAAAAGGGGTAGCTCCCACACAAATTAACGATTTTTATGAAATATTCGATACGCTATATCTCGAAAGCTATAACAGATATCGCAACCACGTGTTCTACAGAAAGTGATTGGCCATCAAGGGCTACGCTCTTGAGAAATATTTTTTTGAGTGGGGGCAAAAAAAGGGGTAGCTCCCACACAAATTAACGATTTTTATGAAATATTCGATATGCTATATATCGGAAACTATAACAGATATCGAAATGAAATGTTCTAAAAAAAGTAATTGGGCAACAATGCCTAGGCTTCAAAGAAAAAACTTTTTGAGTGGGGGCAAAACAGGGGGTAGCTCCCATACAAATTAACGATTTTAATGAAATATTCTATACGCTATATCTTAGAAACTATAACAGCTATCAACATCAAATGCTCTACTAAAAGTAAGTACATTAAGAGTTATGTTTTAAGGAAAAAATTTTTTGGGTGGGGGGTGAACAAGGGGTAGGTCCCATACAAATTAACAATTTTTATGCAATTTTCGATAAGCTATATATCGGAGACTATAACAGATATCGAAATCAAATGTTCTACAAAAAGTATTTCGACAACAAAGCCTACGATTTGAAGAAAAAATTTTTTGGGTGATGGATGAAGGGGATCTCCCATACAAATTAACAATTTTTATGAAATTTTCGATATGCTGAATTTAGGAAACTATAACAGAAATTGACTTCAAATGTTCTGCAAAAAGTAACAGGATAAGACCTACATTCAAAAAGAAGTGTTTTTGGGCAGAGGCAGGGGAAGGGGTAGCTCTAATAAAAACTAAGAATTTTTATTAAATTTGCGATACGCCACATCTGGAAAACTATAACAACTATCGACTTCGAATATTCCACAAAAAGTAATAATCATATAATTCATACATTTTGGAAAAAAAGTTGGAGAGGAACAGAGGGTCTAGAACATCCCATAAAAATTAACCTTTTAATATAAATAATGTCAAAAACTTGCATTACTGTCGACCTCAAACGTTCCTCATCTATTTCTATTATTCATACGAACGTTAAAATTTTGTAAAGTTTTCTATGGACCTTAAAACTCGCCCAAGGTTTTTTATTATATTATTTGCAGTACAAAATTACTCGGCTGGGTATATTTAAAGACCGATGTGAAGGGTATATAAGATTCGGCACAGCCGAATATAACGCTCTTACTTGTTTTTAATTCTTTTAGTTAATAATTGGTAACTAGTAACTCGTTTGATTTTTGTAAGCATATTTGCGATCGTGAATTTCGGGATAACTTAAACAAAAATAACTATTTATTCGGCCAAAATGTAACTAGTGCTTGTTCCTCTCCAATATTACTTGCTAACTTACCAGGTAAGGAAAGGTTTTGCTGGGTAGTCTTTACATTGACCCAAAATATTCCCCAACTGTTAACATTATAAAACTAGCAATCAACCCGTTACGTTTTAAGCGGGTGAGTGTGGGTAATAAAATAAAATATTTTTAATTTGACTATTAAATGAGGAATACTAGTTTTGAGTATTAATTAACATTTTTTCATAAGTTCCTATTTGAACTTACATTCGGGTTAGAGCGGTTCTTTTTGTTTTGTATTTTGACAATTGATAAAAATAACAATTCACGATAATTTTTTGTTACACTTAAAATAAGGGTTAACAGCGTAGGCAAAAAAAGTAAACTCATACTGCATATTAAATTTTTTTTGATCATCAAATTGACTCTTGACCTCAGTCTGGCTCAAAGGTCGTTAATTTTATACATATACGCAAAAAGGACAAAAATTCAAAAGAAGGACAATATGATCCCACGTTTAGTTTCTGACCTCAAATGGGGAATTACAGTATTTTAATCCATATTTCTAGTACCGAAATGTCAAAAATGCTAAAAAGTAACGAAAATGCGACGAAAGTACTTTTGACCACATACACAGAAAGAAAACCCGCTTTCTTAAATCAAGAATTTTATTCTTGAATTTATCCAAAATCTTTCTTGAAATTTTTAAGTACGATCCGCACTTACTTACATTTTCTTAAATCAAGCCTATTCGGATTGCTTCAACAAATCAAGCAGAAAAAATCTTGTTGTTTTAATATATTATTTTACATTTGAAAACAAAGTGTCTCGGTGGCCTAGAGGTAACGAGCTTGTGCTGCAGTGCAGAAATCTCTGGTTCGAATCTCAGCTTCGGTAAGAACAAAAATTGAAATTTTTAAATTATAAGTTTTAAGTATCTATAAAATAAAATGGAATATAAAACTCTTCTTCTTTAATTAAGGCTCCATAAGTCAAAAAAATTACATTTCATTTTATGATTAATCCCGTTTACGGCTTAAATCAATCTTTTTCACGCTTACTTACATCAAGTATGGTTCCGAATTTAAATCAATCCTTTTTTGGCTCAATTTTGGCTAAAAGTAAGAAATTCGTACTAAAAAAATCGTACTTGGAGTAAGAAATTTCGTACTTGGTTTAAGTAAAACCGTACCTACCGTACTTTTGACACCGCTATGGCTTGATTTAAGTAAATTTTTCTTAGATAATTTTTTGTGTGTACTACTCTTTCGACCTCAATCTGGGCTTAATAATTAAGGGCTTAATAAACATAGTTGATTTTATATGTGTAGACCTACTGCCTGTCGAACGTTCGTTCGAAAACTTGCATATAATAGAAACAAAAACTAATTTATTTTAACTGGAATAGGCAGCTTACTTAAATAAATAGGAGAAAATAATAAAAATATGGAAAAGTACTTTTCGTCCACTTAATTTACCTTCAGCTTTAACACTGATCCACAGTCTTTACTTATGTACTTTAAATTTTAGAAAATACAAATAAGTACCTAAAAAGTACCAAAATATAATACCTGTCCTATTTAGACCTTAGGTGCATCAAAATTGCAAAAAAAGTACCGAAAACATGTTCATACATTTTCGAGGTCTGTTAAATGCAAATTTAGCTTTGTGCCTATCTTTACTGGTCCTCTTTAGTTCTGACTTTATCAAAAAAGAGTTTTTACCCTGTATTGCCGATAAGGATATCAAAAGCGTATTAATTTTTTCGAGGCCTTTCGAACGCAATTTGAATTAAGTTTCTACCGTATTTGATTCTAAAGTAACAAAATGAACCTACGCTGTATATCGCACAGTGGTTCCAATGACAAAGTACCATTAGGCATACAAACCTTCAAATTTCGGGACGTTGTCTATTCTAGAAAAGCTATCAACTTCAAACCTGCCACAAAGTATTTTTTTTATAATATTCGCGGTTTAAAAATAACTTGGCTAGATTAGATTATTGGGGGTACAGAGACCCAATGTGAAGCGTATAGAAGATTACGCATAACTAAGGTTTACAAGTGACATCAATTATTAAATAAATATAGTGGTACCAAAAATATACATCCTTTTTTTCTTTGAAGTTAGGAAAATGCCTAGCAAATTTTACTACATAGTTTGGCTGTTATTTCGCTTTTCGGGCCCCAAATTTCAAAAAAGTACCAAACTATTTATGTATTTTTGAAAACTTTACAATGGAACTTGAAATAAGTTTCTATCTTTATTTGCTAAGAACTTTCAAAATAGGCTTAGGGTCAACAATTTCCAAAAAAGGCCTCTTTCTGGTCCGATTATTGAGCCCTGTTCTTTTTAGTTGATCTTTATATCGGGAAAAGTACTCATAGTTTGAACTCCAAGTCTCAGGCTTTACCGCCTTAAGCTGAAAGATAATGAGTGAGTCAATCAGTCAGTCATTAACGCTTTACCTTTATATATATTTTCTATTATGAAAAAGTTGTCTGTTGCCACTCTGACTGAAATTTACAGTTTTGTTTGTACAAAAAAATTAGGTTTCTACCCTGCGGGAGACGTGTGGCAATTGGTCGGCGTACCGGTCCTGCAAATGGTACACAACATGAATAGTGTAACGAATTATTGGCTGTGATCGTTTAAAAAAGCGTAACGTAACTGGTTAAAGGATGTTTAAAAAATTAAAAAAACAATAAAAATATCGGCCCCTACATATGTATGTACAAAAATGTGTTTATACATACACACATACGAAGTAGTTTAAGCAGGATCTAAAGCAATTAATACATAGGACTCGCCTAGAACCAGTTATGCACCAATTGCCGCCTTAAATAAGAACTAACACTGGTTTCTACTCAGAGGCATATCATTACTTTTAGATCAGCCCTCTTTCCTGTAGGGTGATTATATTTGAGTAACTTGAAAAATGCACCATCATATAAAGTAAGTTATGATAATGATGGTCATGGATTTTATAACCAACCAGATGTGATGAATAAATGGAACGAATTTTATTTAGTAAAAAGAACAAGAAAAATTGTTTTTTTTTAAAACAAGTGTAGATACGAAAGCATATCTCCTTCAGATTATAAGCAAAAGGTGATCATAAAACAAATTAAGATCCGATTAAGGAAATGTTAAAAGCAAGAACAACATTAAATCTGTACAAACTCTAAAAGCACCAAACTGTGTGTTAGAACAGGGTAAGTTTAGCACATGCTCATAAATTTGAAAATAATTGTAGTCAAAATAAAATTGGAAAATTCTTCCAAACTGAAAAATTTGATATGATCACATATGTTTTTAAAGGGTTGTAAGCTATGTCTAAATTCGGGTTCCCTGCAAGACTCATAAGATCTTAAATGACACACAATTCTCTGTTTTAACAGAAAAGAACTTGCAAATTCTACACATATATCACACGTTACTCCTTAACGTCGATTGTAATCATGGGATGAACATTACGAGCAGTAACTTCCCCCTTTGAAAAAGTCAGGAAAGAATCTGCCAAAGTGGATCTGACAGGTTAAACGGACAAACAGTGGAAGTTCAAAATAACACGTCGAAAGATTCAGCGAATTTTGCTACCCTGCTACCACATAAACAAGCAAACAACATCAGGTTAAAGATAAAAAGTAAACAATAGTACCAAAGCTCCTTCTGGAAGCAAGACATACTCTCTTCAAGACACTGATACCCATGCTTGTATATGGCTTTAAAACATGAGGGCTTGCGAAAGCAGACAATGCAGTGCTATTGAGAAACATTTTGGAGCAATCTGCATTGATGGAGAACACAAATGCCGAATAAAACACGAGTTGTATGAGCTGGAGGTCATTTAAATGCAAACTGGGTGACGGATCACGCACAAGAAAATTACCGATAAGTGAATTAAGTGTCAGAAATTGGAGAAGAGCCAAAAAAAAAAAACGTTATATAAAAGCCATGCATGTAAGTAATTGTTAAGGCAATTAGGGTCTTTAAAGTAAATTTTTCTAGGACATTTGTAAGGGGATAGGTTTAATTATTGACTCAAAAAATATCGACTCAAAATATCTTATCTGGTCTTCATTTTATAATCTTTTATTTTTTCAAATGGGTGAACAGACGAGAATCGTTGAATCGTTTTGAAATACCAATAAACTTTGAAACACCCTGTACTCTTATCAGCGATGCTGCAGCAAAAATAACACTTAAAGATATGGACTTACTATAAGGTTCTTCTTTGTTCGCCAAAATCAAGAGCAATACGCGGAAGCTGAAACATTTTTTTCTTTAATTTTAATTTTGATATTTTTTCCTACTTTTATTACAAACCTTTTTATGCCACAGCTTTTACATTTGGCCTTACCAGCCGGCAGTAACTTTTTGAGTTGGGAGGCCATCAGCAAAGAGTGCAAATGTTACTGATGAGATTTTTACTACTTGCCGCTCTATGTGCAATGTTTTCTGTACACATTATTGTTACACTAAATTCCACACGATCATAAGTTAATCAAGCATAAAAGTTGGAGATGGGGGTAAAGTAAATAAAATTATTATAAGTTTTTTTGCATTGCTTCTTAATAATACATTAAAAAATATGATAATTATGAAGCCCGAATGCGTGGATAAAATCGAAAAAAGTGTTAAATTTGTATTTTGCGTTACTTAAGGCTACTTTAGTGTTATACAGAAGCTGTAAAAATATTAATACGAAATACCAAAGACTAATGACTCGTAATATTTTACACAAAGAACTAAAAAAAGATGGTATTTTTTTTTATTATTATTAATATTTTTATTAAGATTCACAATGAGGGATTAGGATAGGTTAGGTTCCAAAGGGCAGTGACGAGTGCAACTCACCACCTCCTACAGTGAATCCTTTCAGAAGAATCGAAAAGAGAAATGGTAGCATGATACAGGAATAAGAAAAGAGAGTAAAGCAGGAAGTCCAAAAGAAGTCAGTCGCGCGCAGGCGCTGAAAGCACCTATTTAACCAGCCACCGAACTCTTTTCATGAATTCTATGATGTTCCCCAGTCCACAGTTAGAGATCACACTAAGTCCATTTAAGAAGCACCCCCTAGCTACTCCTGTAGGCGTATCTGCAGCCTAGGCAGTAGCAGTCACGTTTTTTTGTTGTAAACTTATAAAAACAGCACATTAATACTTTGCATAAACAATGAAACATTTTATCAATTGGATTAAGGTTCGATGTAAGAAATGTTTCACTTGTGGGAAAAATATCTGGAATTTTACATTTTTAAATGAAGTGCGAGTACAGAGAGCCACAAGCCTTGTAAAAAGCTTTGTCAATTGTCGATTGGCACAAATAAAGGGAGATTGGGAAAGAATAATTCATCACGTGTGATACGTTTAAGTTCACACTAGCATACATACATATATGTAAACATCTTAGCTAATGGAGTAACACCTGCGCGGTACTACCTACTCGTATGTGTAATATGTTGCGTTTGATTATGCATTAATGCGTAATGCATTTACTTTCAGGTGTAAAAACATACACAAACTTTTAAACATGCATAAATACTGGTCAGTTTTCTTACTTTAAGAATAACAAAACATTATTCATTCTCAATCATAATCGTGACTTATGAATCCAAGTGCTGCTGTGTAGGGAAACGTTTTTATTTGTGCATTTATTGCCATTGCAATGATTATGTCCCTGGAATTGACCGTACAGCTGTGAACCTTTTTTTTCATTAATAATTTTATTTTTTTATTAAATTTAATTGCAAAAGTGTTATAAAGTGCTATAATATCGATAATTATGTGATAGAGAAGTTTGCAACAAGCGATGGCACTGAGACTACTGAATAATGATGCCAATAATGATGATGAAGTTTTGTTCGCTTAAATCATGACTTGAGCTGCTGTAAAATTAGTTTGTTGTTTACAAAGAACTACAAACTTTTACAATATAATTTACACATTATAAGGTACAAGGTAAAGATGAAAAAAAGTTTTTGTTATGATGTCATAAGGGTAACATAAAAATAAAAGGTAAGCAACGTTCATGAATGTTTATTAGGGTCACTCCGATTAAAGAAATAAAATTTTATAATTTAAAATGTATTCTTAAGTGCCATGGTAGATAAGTGCTAAGTGCGCGATTCTACTAGTCCGGGGGTTGTGGATCCGAATCCAACCAGAGACTTGTCAAGTTTGCTTCACCATATTTTTATTTCTTATTCTTTTTCTTAAATTTCTTCTTTCCTCCTACATCCACCCTTTCTATCTGCCCCTCCAGGTAACATAAAGGTACCAAATTAAGGGGACCCAAGTAAGGTGTATCCTTTCCTTAAAAGGCTGCCAGTTTGTGCTAAACTTTAACCTAAATATATCCTTATTTCTTTAAAACTAGACATCGTGTGCCAAATTTTATAAATAAATGTTGTCTTTATGGCCAATTAGACTTAAAAAAATTTTAGACTTTACCCGCTGTTCTGAGGTCTTTTGCTTTACTACCTGGTCGAGTTTCCGAGCCCAATTCACGATGTCCTTCTGTCCGTCTGGAAAAAAAACAATTGTTTTTGGCAATTGTTATTGGCATGAGAACAAACGTTTTTTTTACCAAGGTTAGCTAAGTTAAAAAGAAGGAAACCTTAAAGAAAGGCTTCAGCTCCTGCAGAACAAATAATTAAGATAGTGACCTGCTTGTTGTGCGCTTCTGGCAAAAACTTATAGGAAAAAAATCATATAAATTCTGTAACATCAGCAAATTTTTTTATTGCTTCTCATTTCACACCTCTCAAGTTAGCAGCATCTGATATTAAAACGGATATGGAGCATTGTGCATGCCTTGCAACCGCTTTTCCCACAACTCACATCCCCCCTGTCGGACATTCAGTTAACTTAAAATTAACTTGAAGCTAACTATTTCTCAAGTAGTGGTGGTTGACACTTGCATTACTTTTATATTGAATTAACTAACTATTTTAACATTGCGATGTCCTAGGAAGTAGTCAATTGTCCGATTCTGCATTACTTTTAATTAACTTAAAGTTAACTTTTTGTAGCTAGCTATAAACTTACTACTTTAAGTTAGCTTTAAGTTGGTTTTTTTTAATTAACTATAAGTCTCGAATTTCTTACTTTTAGCCACAATTAAGCCAAAAAAGGATTGATTTAAGTTCGGAACCGTACTTGATTTAAGCCAAAAAAGATTGATTTAAGCCGTAGAAATAATCTAAAACTAAATGTCATTTTTTTTGACATATTGAGAGCTTTATTAAAGAAGAAGAACTTTTTAATATTTTGTTTATATAGTATTCATAATTAATATTTACAATTTAAAAATTTCATTTTTTGTATTTACCGACGCTGAGATTCGAGCCAGGGATTTCTGCACTGCAGCACAAGCGCGCTACCTCTAGACCACAGAGACACCTTGTTTTTAAATGTAAAATAATATATTAAAACAACCAGTTTTCTTCTGCTTGATTTGTTAAAGCAATCTAATTTTATTTCAAAAAAATACTGCGCAGTGTTTGTATACATTTTGGTTAATGCAAATTTTGCATTGCGTAGTAGTTGGCTTTAAGTTAGTCTATAGAAGCTAACTTAAAGCTAGTTTTTTTTTGTAGTTAGCTACTCATTTGACGGCAGGGCCATTAAGATATGCTTGTTGGTAATAGTGACCAATTATTACAAATTATGGGTTTAATGTTTCCATAGCACGGAATATTGTCGTCATTCTGCTAACTATCTTATTATTCAACTTGACTTTCGTTATTATTCATTTTTTTTCATTGAAATACTGTCCAATATTATATTTGATTGCTTTTATCAAACTTTGGTTTTTCACAGAGATGAAACATTCCATCGTTGGTCATGCCTGCACTTGTAGTAAGGCGTTGTGGTCTGCGAGGCTCAGTACCATTTTCACCCCTCCCATCTGCACAGAAACACGGTCTTTTGGGTATCTAATTCAGAAGGTCGTCCAGCTAGGACTGTCTTTTTGTAATCAGCATAGTAAAGTTAGCCTTGCCCTTAAATTAAGCCTGCGACCGGGCATATCCATTTTTTTCGTAGAGCCTTCCAGTATCGTGAAAATAAGTTGTTTGTTAGTTAATAAAACCCTTATTATTCCCTCGAGACCGATTAACATATATTTGCGAATTTATACTTTTTTAATAGCTTTCAGCAACCTGGTCAAATCTTCAACCGAGATAAAAAATCTCCAAGGGTCTCGATCTTCTGCGCAATTTTCTTAATTTTGGATATTCATATCAGTGTTGAATCTGAGATTTCCAATAAAGCTGCGGTGTACCCCTATTTTGCATGCTTTGGGAATCGTATTCGAAAACCGTACTATTCGTAATCTCCGGTTAAACAAATCAGCACATGTATTTTACAAAGCATTTTTCCTTCGAATACCACTGCGCAAGAACCCAAGCACCATAGCACCAGCACCATACGAGTGTCTTATATTAAATTATTTTTGTATGACTTTACTTTGAAATTGCTTGAAAATCCCAAAACAACATTTGTGAAATTTGCAAGTGTTCTCTTTTTTCTATTTTCAAACTGGTATTATATATTTTATTAACAACCGTACCAAGGTATACAATCTCTTTAACAACCTTGAAATTACAATTTTAACCGTTCACAGTTCTATCCAATATAAAAAAGTTTCTGTTAATTCAAACCCCTAACTTTGTTATTATTAACCACAAAACCCATTTTCATTGGTTCATTTTAAAAATTTGTAAAGGCAACAGTTACATCTCGAAAAGTTCTTTCATTGATATATGTAAATATCATAGGCATATGCAGGAGGCAATTGACTCTTTTTGAATATTTATTTTCACTGCAGTATACGTATGACCTTTTCTTGGCATATAGTAAAAAGGACACACGATAAAAAGTCACTTTGTCCAAATACACATTTGGTACTAAATGGTTCAAAAATATAATTCCCATTTTTAACTGAAGAAAGTCAATATTGTTCTGCAGGGTCTTATCATATTTGCAGGAATGCCAAATTCAGTCATGGTCTGATAAACCTTTGCACGAATCGTAGTGTCAAAAGGAGCTTTATAATCAAAAAATAGGGGATTGGTGCTAGTTAGCCTTTATGGGTTTTCTCAAAATTTGTTATAAATCGCACTTTAGCAAACAATATGAACTGGTTGGGCTTTCGTTCCTGTTCAATACATTTGCTTTGCCATTTTAAAAATAATTTAGAAGAAAAAATCGTATATGAATGTGTGTATATAAAGGGAAATACCTCTTTCGACAAGTTTTGTTAGCCAGTGATTATCAACTACTCCCCATCAGTATTTCACTAAGTAATTGCCATTTCTTACTCTTACTCATAGCTCGATACATGAAAGACCGTTTACTTGCAGATGGTGAGTGCACTTCTTAATGTAAAGAAATAAGCGGTTGCAGGCATTTGGATATGGCCAAAATTATAAAGTAAATAACCACTAAATATGTGTCTACCTGTGATCCTTAATTTAATACCGGACAATATCATAGCACGTGAAATGTCGTCTTCCCTACTGTAAGGTACTGTGTCTTTGGAAGTAAACTTCCTGAAATTAGTCGTCATGATAAATGGGTCATTTGGTACCCTCTTTACCCTCTAGATTGCTAGATTCTACTGGTGAATAAACTTTTGACCGTACCAAACCGTGTTATTTTAGAATTTTAAGTTAACAAAAGTAGAAAAACTTTTTGTCACAAATTTGTTCTCATACGTATATACCAATTTACCGAGGCACAGCTGTTAAGCTTCAAAGCACATACAAAACCAGTGTAAAGCTTACGTTAATCTTATAACCGTCTGGTTTGCCAGTGCATAATTTTTATTAATTTTTCTCCGTTGAGCTAAACTTTCCAAGATGATCCAATGCATAGGAGGAGGCTTTTTTAATTGTTCAGAGATAACAGAATATATTTATTGGATCATTGAACAAAGATCTGAGAAATGTCCTTGTGTCTATGCTACATGTGCACTAAGGAAATGGGGAAAAAAAGGATATCCCGCATTAACAAAATTACCAGGAGCTATAATTTATTTTTAAATAATGAGATAAGCTTTTAAAAAAAGCATTTTTTATAACAAAAATTATGCTCTACCCTAATACATCTTTATAGACAGTGATCAGATGTTCATATTTTACCAAAAGTTTTTTGATTTATTATAAAATATCTAGTGGATCTAATTTATTGTACATTCTATTTCGTTGTAATTATGTATGAATATTCAGCAGCTCATTTGTATTATAACCTTAAAAACAAGCTCGTATCGATAATATTATGGTATGAATAATTTCATAGGAAAACCAATTTTACTTTGCACCTGCATTTTTATTCCCTTTTAGGTGGAAAAATATGTAAAATTTTTATCAATAAATTTTTTACTCAATTAAATTGCATTTGGCTTTGAAATTTTGAAATAAAAATTTTAAATTTATTAATAGTGAATTATTGAAAGAATTTTTTTTGTTTTTCCAAAAAAGCCACAGTAAATTATTTTGAATTTATTCAAGATCTTATTAAAGTTTTTCTTTTATATTATAACTTTGTGTCGACTACTTGCTTTAGAGTTCTTGTGCCGTAATTGTTTTGTCAAAAATTTTCTATTGAGGAAAAAATTTATTTTTAAAACTTTTTCAGATAAAAAGTTAATAATATTTGAGCAAGTAGAAATTATTAAAAAAATTGTTCGTGAATAAAATATACTATTTACAAACCACTATTTTGACTTTTTTTTGCTGTAAAAGCTACAGTTTGGAACTAATTAGGATATTTTCAATATTGAACAAATAAGAGCGCTTAATTTTGCTGTGTCGAATCATATACTAATACCCTTACTTTGGTATTTTTGAATACCCAGCCATCGATTTAGCCAAGCTATTTTCGAACCGCAAATATTATAATTAAATTACATTATGGCAGCTTTGAATTCTATAGCTTTCCCAGTTTTTCAAAAAAAAAACTTAAAAAAAATTTTAACGTTTGTATAAGCGATGCTACTTCTAGGCTTCTGTCGCACAAAATCTTCGTTTTAAAATATAAATCACAATAGAGATACCATCCAATAGGTTTGAGAACGAACTTAAAGAGTTTCCGACTTATCTCGTATTCAAAATTTTACAAAAATTGTTTACTTGAATTGGGGCTTCCTCGCCACCTTCTTCTTTTTTTCAATATGAGGGTATTACGGCCCAAATACTCTTTGTAAGAAATCCAAAGTCAATATTGGCTGTAAACTTTGAGAGTATTTTAAATTTAGGTTGCGGAAATTTTGCTTAAGTTATTTCCACTTTTCCACTATATAAAAAAGGCAGACTTCTGTTGTAAAAACCTTTTATAATTGAATTCTTCATTAGAAAGAGTTTTCAAACGTAATTTTCCTTTATCTATCTCTTTTGTAAAAATTCTAATTTTTTTTATTATTTTTTATTATTTTGGATCTAAGAGGTGGGCCCATAGAAGGCATCCGAAGTTGTTTGGCTCTCATTTATTTTTAAATGAAAAACTTTAATTCTGTTTTTTGATCGTGTTTACTTGGGCCCTTAGAGTTTTATTGGTTAAGTCGAAAAGATGATACCGGCCAAATGGGAATAGATTGCTATACGAGCTCGTCTTACAGCATTTTTGATCACTCCAGCGGGAACTTCGGGCGACAAATTCTTACACTAGTGTTGAATATCGTCTTTGAGGGCTTCCTAGGATCTCCGGCCCATTTACATAAATATGGGACTTCAAAGATCCCACAAAAGAAGTCTGAACCGGTTAAATCGGTTGATCTCGTGGGCCAATGAAAATCGCCAAAACTAGAGATGAGGCGAACCGGGAACGCCGATTTCAGAAAATCGGTTTTGTCTCGTGTAGTGTGTACCATTGCTCCATCCTGTTGAAACCCAACTCGTTCAAGTGCGGCAAAAAAAACTCAGCTAACATGGCCTCGAGCGCACCATACAGTAATTTTGAGCGGGCGTAATAGCCCTTCGTGTATAACTCGTGCATTTTCAAGGCCCCAGAAGCAATAGTTTGGCTTGTTTACCCGCTGAGGGGGAAATGAGCCTTATCCCTCATTATGGTTTTGGTCTAAAAATCTTTCTCTTCGGCCTCGAGATCGAGGACGGCTGGGGCGTAGGTTTCATGCGTTTAGCAGTCGGCAGGCAGTAGCTGAGGCACGGGTTGGACTTTGTACGGGAACATGCGCAAGTTTCTGACCAATGTTCGCCTTAGGAATGACCGGATGAGGGCTAATTGCGAAGCACGACGTCGGGTAGATGTTTCTGGTGACAGCTCGACATACTCGCCAACAGCGGCGATTTTCTCGGCAGAACGAGCGGTCCAGGGCCGACCAATCTTGGTAGCGTTTTGTGTGATCCTAAACTCTTCAAGGTTTGTGGCCAAACGGTGCAGTATTTGCGCGGTCAATGCCGGTCGACCGGGAATTCTTGCTGCGCGAATACCATAGATGAATTGTTACGCAAAAAAATAGACACTATTATTCCGCGTTCTTGGGGAGTGTATCGCTCTATGGCTTATTCACTTGTATTCTATATCTATCTAGTTCCCAAATGTCAAAACCATATGCCATATGCAAAAAAAAGAGCATCTTTTAATAGGGTGATTTCTTTTGGTCCACCTGTCGTTCATATTCATACCCACACATGGCACGGTGGGGAAAACTAAAATAGAAATTAAAGAATATTACCTCCCTAGAAATGTAAAAAAACGTTTCATTCCATCTGATAAATGGGTGATGCTTTACCGTTAGTCAAGTATTGCAAAAGAGGCTTTAATGCAAGAAGCATAGTGTATTTGGAAAAGTTAAATTTCCTTCTAAAGTAAAAAATTAAATTTTTCCGTTTACTTTTCTAGATAACATGTGAGTTAAATAAGTGAAATTAACATCCAAAAATACTACTACCGTTCAACGAGTACTGACGATGAAGCTTCGTAGCTGGTTTTGAAAATTAATTCTACCCTGTTAGTTTCGGTAGAAAAACCAGCCTTTTTAAAAAAAGTTTCTTTTAACATTGAAGGAAAATATTAATTTCTTCTACATAAAAAGGAATTAAAAATGAACTAGAGCCAAAATAATTAGAGCAAAAATTTGTCTTAAAAACAATAAATCCAACAAAATATAAAAATCTATTTGATTTTTGCCACAGCTTTTTAAGGAATGAGCGACTTAAGTTTAGTTTTAACAAGTGAGATTTTTTATGTTATGGCTCTCTTCAATCTGGTTTATATTTTATTTTAATTTTTTAATGACGTTGTTTAGAAAACTAAAACGAAAAGCAATAGTTGCCATTGTTTGAAACAATTAAGTTCAGAACATTTTTCGTTAAAACACAAGGCTTAGCACAGATTTATTAAAGAAAAACAAGCAACAAAAATTAAAAAATAATTTAATAATTATAAAATCTGCACTGAAAAGAGGTAATCAATGAAGCTATCATTACTACTACTTCCACAACTACTTCTACGTCTACCCTGCAGAACACGCGGCAAGTCAAGTACTTGTTTTACAAATGCATTATCCATAACTGTATTTTGTAGGACTATGTTGTAACTGATCCATTTCAGCTTATACGGGCAATGTGCTCCATTAAGTTTTGCAGGGTATAATAACTGCTACTACTACAACTAAATACAATAAAAAATCCTAAGTAATTGTAAGTAATTTATTTAATTTTAAATTCATACTCTTTATGGATCATCCATGATACATACATACACACACTCATTTATACATCTATCCACTTTCCAGCATACATACAAACATTCAATTTCATATTAAGGATTTAATAAATTTTTTCGCGCTATTTTTTTCTATTTTCGTTTTTAAAACTTTAATCAACAACAGCAACTGGTCAGCGGTAAAAATCTAGTTAAATTAGTATTTGCTCAATGAATGGATAAATTGACAAATTTCCCGTATGTTCATTTATTGTTTTTTTTTTCTTTGATTTCTAGCAGCCAATAGCCAGCCATTAAGTAGCAACATCACTTTGTCAAAAACAGCAAAACTCATATAATTTTATGGCTTATGCTGCAAACGAGCAAATAATGAATGAATAGAAGCAAATTATTATTTTTTTTTTACTACAGCTATCGGACAGTTAACTGGTAGCTATCAATTAATTTGGTATTCACTCATTCACAATATTCCCATATAAGCACACAGAAACGCATTAGTGAAGCACAAAGTAAAGAAAAAACACCAATTTACTTTACGAACCATTTATTCGCAATTGAAAAATTCCCAAACAATGAATGGTTTAAGAGTTAATATTTGATAAAGTCCATTCACTAGATAGTGGTTGGAGGCTGCCAGAAGTTTCTAAGTTGAAGTCAAAAAGCCAAGGTGTAACGAAATTGCTTTAACTGTAAAGATGACAGACAGTTGATTGACTATTTGTTATTTTATTTACAGTCATTACCCGTACGCCAGGTACGGATGTTTAGGTCGCCCATCCGATCCATCTACATGGGTATCCATGCAAGTATTATAATTTGGTCAAACTTGGCACAGATACAATATTTTGACATAAGGAGAGGTCTATGGAAGCTGGTGATAATTAGTATACCTTGTCCTTTAAAAATTTCTCTTCTGGAAACTGCCTCCCTTCCGTAAAAATGTCAGCCCACAGCTTACTATATGAGGCTTTTGAAAGGACCTACTGCCAAAGGTCAATGTATTAAGCACCCATGATACATACAGCAGTGGTAAAACAAAAACAAAGAAATACGGTGGTACAGACAAATTGCCGCAATATTTCGCATTTCATTCTTCTCGAGTAAACAAAATCTAATATAATACCAGGCATAAAATATCGGTTCCTGGCATTATCAAAAGCTTAGCAGGGGCACAGAAAATGCTTATCGATTTAGTATCCCTGTAATCGCTGTTTAATCCCCATCCGATGAAGGATTAACGATTTAAAAATGTTTGAGTTACCCGTTAATACATTCATCACTCTCTTCAATTTAGGTCCTTTCAATTGCAGGATTCCCCCAAACTTTTCACCCTTCTGCTAACTGGGTCTTTGTTACAAGTTAAGGCTTCGGGTTTCTCGGGACCACTTTTGATTCTTTCTAGGTTAAACTGTGGTATTACTAAACTTTTTGCAAACGGTTACTCCGCAAGGTAGTAACACATGCGTATAGATAAATCAATTAAAACTGGGTGTTACATGAGCTAAACTGACAAGCACTACTCCGGACCTCCGCTTATAGAACAGTCTTGTGTTCTAAAACGAGAAGGTAAATCATTTTATCTGGACTTTCAACAGGGGTACCTAGTCTTGATTTTCTTGACAACTAAATATCGTTAAACAATGCGTATCAAAGGCATCTGTCCCTCCTAACCAGGAATTCCGATGCACAATGCAGAACGCCTTGACTTTTACTTGAGGTATGCGATCAGGAATTCAGTTGTTCAAGTATAAGCCTCTAGTGTCGCTAAACAGCATTGATGAATTAATTTTTAACCCCATTTATTTATACAGTGCTGCCACGGAGGACGCGGGTTTCAATAGCCTGGATGTTAAAAATCGTCTCCAATGTCCTTGCTGGAGTGACTGGCTTATTTAATATCAAACTTTCTTTCTATTGATGGACACTATACCATTCATCCATCCAGCAAAAGCAGACTGTTAACTTTCAGTACTTTTTTAACTTACGCCTCATTTTGAGCATATATCACTTCTACCTAGCATCCATTATTGGTGATCATTCATTGCCTTTTCCTCCAAATCATGACTTCAATATATTTTCTAATTCGGGACTATTTTCGGGTCATCAGCTTACAATTATTTTGCCTAAGAAACAAGGTACTTAGTACCTTTTGCCAACACAAACTTCTAGGGTATATAATTTTTCATTCAAGGATTTTTCATATAGTGTGCAGCCTCATGTAGGCAGCTCATGGCCGAGAGGTATCTCAGCAGGTCATTTAGCCTACACGTTTATACCCCTCTCGTCATATGTATCGTTCTCCAGAAACCCGCATCCGAATCAAAACTTAAAGTACCAGATCCAACGCGGGGCTAAGTGGTATTTTAACAGGTCATTCAATTTTCCCTCTAATTCTGGTAAAAAAAAACTACCTATAATACGGTGCCACCTACTGGGGCAGGAAACTTGCAGAGAATGTGATAAACAGTCACTTAGTTTATAATAAAAATCTGGCAACGTTAAAACCAGTGGACCGCTAATTACATTGGAAAAACTATGCTTTTAAATATTAAACAACAACAAAAATGAAGAAAAATACTATTTTCCACGCAATTGCCGCTACTGTTATAAAAATTGTTGCCGCTTTAGTTAAATCACTCCTTAACATTTCTTTTGTGGATGGCGAGAATGATGACGATTATTATGAGACGCGGCTGGCAAAACAATGTTGATGTGTAAAGCATTATATTTAAAGCAAAGTTTAACAGTAGAAGGATTTAAAGCAGCTTCCTATGCTATTTATTGTGTCTGTATTGGGGTTACTGCTATTGCCGTTGCTGATGATTATGTTGGTGGCGTTGATTGCTCCTTTGCGACATTGATGCTCATGTTGCGTGCCTTTAAGGCATGTGAGAAACATTGTCGGCGCTTTAGAGAGAAATTTTTGTGTAAAAGGCATCTAGAAAATATTCAATAGACACAAGACATAATCAAATCAAATCGATCACTTAACTATTCATATACTCATCAACTATTGTAATTGTCCGAAACGTTATTACATGTGCGTTATTCGCTGACGGAGTTGGGCAACCCTGGCATATGAAGGGGAACACAAAGGTTTTATTTGTTGGTTGATGTTGATTTACTGCCCTCATCGCTGTTTGATTAAAATTTCTTTGTAAGATAAGATATTATAGGTATACATCTAAGTATTTAAGTTGGTTTATGTAAAAATATTGCTGTTATTTTATTATTAAACCAAAACCAAAGTACTGAAAACGTCCAAAGCAATGTCCATTTTTGATAACCTCACTTTCATTCGATTTAGAAATTTCCGGGCTTGGTGGAGAGCTTTATTAATAACATTTTTAATATTTTACACTTCAGTGGGACTATGAGTCTATTTAACTTGTAATAATACTGCCAACTAGCTCGCCAATAGTAGGTTGACCTTTGAGTTGACATATGAGAAATATGTGGTGTGACCATCTAAAAAAAAGCGCGTTATGAAGGTAGCTAATAAGTATAGCATATTACGAATACAGCATTGAGGAATAGGAGTGACTGTTAGTTACTTAGGGGCCTGTAGCCAGGTGTTAGCTCAACGGGTATCAAAGAACTCCTGCGCTACTATTGCGATGGGTTCATGGTTCTTTAGAGCATTGTTTAGCTTATGAGAATAAGAAGGTATTATATAAAGCAAGTTGTCTGTCAATGTCGAGAGCCATAAGTTAGTAGTTTTCTATAAGATTACACGAGCTGCAAGGCGATGCTTTAAAGTATGAAAAATATTATCAGAATCATCATGGAAATCAGGTTTTGTGCGGATTAATTTTAAAGATTCTTTAAGCATATCCTTAAAATTATATCTATTACTTTTTTTAACTTCTCTTCGGAGGGGAAGCATAACAAACCTAAAAGGTTTTACAACGTAAGCATAGGAGAAGCTCTGCTTGCATGCGTCACACTTATTAGCCTAGTCTTAAAGATCCGTAACATATATGAATCATTCATGCAGCAATCAATTTAAGTCCAAATCCATTAGGTTAGATAAATCACAGCACATACACCGTGGAGTCATTAGGTTCGACTTAATGAGTAAGAGTTGGAAGCCACGAAGTTTAAGTTTAAGATTATGTTGCAGGAATTGGGCTTAGTCTCAGCGCTAAGAATATTTCATAGATTACGTCCTCAGACCATCTAAGTAGACGGCAAAGTCGACCTGATTTATTGTTTTTCTGAGAACCTAGGTCTTTATCGTAAAGTAGCAACCTGTGGGAGCTTAAAAAAGCACTTGACAATGTTGCGAATAATTTTCGTCGAAAGTTTAATAAGAACAAGTATAATAGGTGGCCTTAAAAGTGGCATGGAAACGAGATGCCGGCCGTTTGGGCCCATTTCTTGAGTCGTCTTATAAATGCTGGGGAAAGAATAAAAAAAGAAGGATAAATTAGATTAGATAAGGAAGTTAAAATAGCAACATCATTGCCCATATTAGTTCAGTGTTCCCGCACCAGGTGTTTTTGCAAAATATATGTTTGGTGTAGGCCAGTTTTTCTTTCAAAAAAATTTTAAAAAATACAAAAAAATAAATAAAAAAATAAGTTCTATAAATATTTTGTTTTGCATTTTGAAAGTTTACAAGTCAAAACTAAATTGTTTTCCATCAACAATAATATAAAAATTGTTTTAAACTGCATTAAGTACTTTGATATAATTCTTTCTTTACAATATTGTCCTTTAGGTTGCCCTTCACTTTACACTAATACAACTTCAACTTGATATTAAATGAATGATTTTTATTTATTTTTGTGTAGAATAATGGACAGAACGCACTTAATACAAATAACACTTGTATTACTCAAATACAACAATACAAAGATCAAAAGGAGCCTACGTTTTATAGAGCGGCTTCTTTTTATCTACAATTTGTTTCAATAATGCCAATAACAATAATACTTCAGCTTTTACTTAACCAATAATTACGCTTGAATAGAAGAAACAAAATCTTTAAATATAACAGCCAAGTGTTGATGATAATGACGATCATTTGGCAGAAAAACTGTGAAAATTTGAAATAAAAAAGTAAGGAGGGCAAGAGGAAAGAAGCCAATAAGATGAAAAGGAATTTTTCGCCACTAGTTTGCAATTTTGTTGCACGGTTGACATCAAAAAGTCGTATCAACTTAAAAGAAATTATTGGTCGAAGGAAGTTAAAGTGAATTGAAATAATTCCGTCCCTCTGCATACTGTAACGTTCTTTGGTTGGTTATTAGACTTGATGGATAGAAATTAACACTTGGACATATCAAATTCCTTTTTCTTTTAAAGTTTACCACTATAACATCTAATAATTGCAGTTTAATAGTTTTTCTTATAAATTTTTTTTTGTTGCAAACAATAACGTTTAAACCATATAATAAAGTTGTATCTTTGATAGAACTATCACTTCTGTGTACTTGTTGTCTTCACTCCTTCAATTTGCAACAAAAGTTTGTAAAGAAAAAGTTATAAAGATTTTTCTTTTATATTTTTTATTAAAATTTTTGTTTAATTCTTTCAGACTTTTTGCAATATTTTGCTCAAAGAGTCATTAACAATCTTTTGAAATTGGTCCACAAACGTGAACTTTTCAATAATCTTTTCAACACAATCAATTTATATGAGTAGTTTATGTTTAAGTTTTTATATGATGGAATATGATAGTTGTGCACGAGGGTTGTTCTAAAAATTGTAACTCAGTAACTGCATTGAATAGGTTTTTAAGTAAAGGCAAATTTGAGAATATAAATTGTTATCCCCTAGATGATTAAAAGGAAGAGATATTATTTTGGCAAAATTTAACCATTTAATCCAAGCAACTGATTAAAGTGCCGCCGTCATATAAAATACTGCTGCTACCGACAAATTGCTTTTAGATTTTTTTCTATGGATAACAAAACCACGATAATAAAGTCCAGTAAAAATTATTGTTTCCTACTTTTAGTTAACTTAGAGCTTTTGTTGCTGATGGCACATTAATATGATCCTCAATTTAAAGGAAAGTTGCAAGTTCATTTATATAACAACATTCGATTAACTTAACATGGTTAATAGATACATATTGAAAAATGTAAGAGAAGTATAATGGTATTTTAATATGTAAAACTTAAAGCAAGAGCACAAGTTCTAATTAAACTCACGATACCCAACAAACAGTTCTACATATAATACGGCTTAAAGAATATTGCCCTGCAATAGAGCTACCTTACGGGGAATTGGACTGGTCCAAGGCTATTGACGGGAACGGTTTCTTAGGGTAGGGACTGGTTCTAGTTCTTGCACTTTGTATGAAGAGAACCTGTTACTTTTACATTGCCATTGGAGGGGGCAATTGGTTCAAAACTAACACCTCAGAACGGGTTAGAAGCCAATCCTATATAAGCAAATTTTGCATTAATTGCTTAAGATCCTGTTCAATATACTTTGTTTGTATTTATGGGTGTGTGTGTGTTTATATAAACAGATGTACGTTTATGTTAAGGGACCAGTATTTCTATTTTTCCTCCTAACCTCTTTAACACCTTTTAACCAGTTACTTGATGGGTGCCTTTTTAACCGATCACGACCAATAACTTTTGTTCAATTCATGTTTTGTACCTGTTACAGGACGAGTACGCCGAGCAATTGACACCCATTTCCCGCAGGGTAGATATAACTCGAAATTTATTTTTTTCAGACACATTTTTTCTCGTATTTTAGGAATTGAGCCTTTGCTTCTGCAAACTAACAATATGCATTTAAATCTTAATACTATATATTTAATATTAGTCCAGCAAGTGCCAGACTAAAATTTAAGTTCTCAAATTAAAGTTATTCAATTCCAATGGTTTCATCTAAAGGCAATATTTTACCTTTTTTTCCAATGAATGAGTTCACCATGTACTTGGCAAGTACCTGTCCAGACAGCCTAAGATTTCCCATTTAACTAGCGGAACTTGTTGATCCTTGTGAACGTTAATGTTTTTTACATACCAAGGAGCACTAGATACCATTCAAGTGTTGAATTTATTCTATGTTGGAAGCGAAAGCAGTTCCCCATAATTATATCCCGTAGCACCAAACTGGTTTTAAAGGCTAATGGTAGAGCAAAAATTTACAATCTAGGCATTGCACAGGATTTCTATAAATAGCCAATGAATTTCGACAGATATAAGTTTCATTTGCATCAACTTCGCCCCTTGTTGTTGACTTCCATGTAAGGCGACGATCTAAGTGAATGCAAAGATATTTTGTCTTATATTGTTTATATTTGGTTGTTAATAAGGGTTGGGGGACACGATTTTTTACGTAAAGTAAAAGTAAAGTGGCTGTAGCTTTGTTGATTTATCTTTGTTCCCCATAACTTTTCCCATTTCTCTACTCGGAAAATACAATACTGTAGTTGGTTCGAGGCCCCTTTGGGATCTAAGTACTGATAAAGGCAGTATCGTCAGCATATGTCGACGTATGTGTAAGACTGTGTGTTGGCATGTCTGCTGTGTAAAGCCGATACAAAATTGGTACTTGGTTTCTCCTTTGAGGCACGCCTGCAGCGTAAGTAGTTTCCTTCTTTTATCATAAATTGTTGACCGGTTGCGTACTTTTCCAAAAGATTCAAAGGATTCGTTGGTAAATTTAGCTTTAACTTTAGCATAAAAAGTCTTAATGCCATATTTTGTTAAAAGCAAGGGAGAAAATGAATAAAAATGCTTCTATTATTAGTGATTTGGAATGTGGTTCTTGTTATTCAGGATCAGGGTCAGCTTGTTTTTAAGCAGTTTCTCAAATAATTTTAAAGTAAACAATAATAGACTAAAAATCCTGTAAGACTCCACCTTCGAAGGATCTTTTCCAGGCCTAGGAATCATTTAAAAAAATGAAAGTTTCCATTATGGTAGGAAATGTTTACGTCGTAAAAGACAGTTCTAAAAGCGTTATGTTTATTACATTATCAAAGCCAGGAGCTTTTTTTAGCATGATCAATAGCCTCTACGACATCTATGAGTTAAAAACGTATTTCTCTACGACGTCGAGCAACAGCCCCCGCTAGGTCACTTCCATCAGCGAGCAAATCGGATTTTTGTCATTTGTTTCCCAGGGTCCTCTCTGATTTCGCAGTGGTAGTTTCCGATAGTAGGTCTTTTAAGACGTCTGGCTGATTGCCATAGAGAATATATCGTCTCATTCTCTATACCTCCAACAAGTTTTTTTATTTAGTTTGCATATTCTTTCAGGTTGGTATTAAGTGTGGGCGATCTATGCTTTTGCAATTCTCTTTGAGCTCTCCTTTTTTTCAGATAAAAGCTGTTCAACATTGACAGAAAAATACAGTTGTATTTTCTTTCACCGGTGGGTAGAAAGATCGAGTTCAGCATATCATTTATATTGCGCTACCACTGTGACTCTTCGGTGCATTAAATATTTTATACCATAAGTCACCCGTGTTTAGTTTTCTTCAACTTAACGTCTCCGTGCTCAAGTTCCTTTCAATACAATAACTGAGGGTCCTTTTTTTAGTTTATAATACTTGATATAGACTTTACTTTGAACCCTTGGCTGCACACAATGGTTTTGATCTCTTACGGATCAACGTAGGAGTTAATACCCTTAATTTGGCAAATTAGCCTAAGGATGTTTCTCAGACATATACTAGCAGAAATATTAAGTTAAATTGTGATGCGGGATTGTGCATTCCAAGTTACCCATACAAAATGGATAACTTTTCATTAGAGTTAAGGAAGCAAATTTTTGTTTTCTTTTTTTTTTAAATACATGGAAAGTCCGGGTACGATGGATACGGTTTAATATTTTTGCCATAGATCTACTATTATTGCTCATTATGCTGCCAAAAATGGAGAAGCTGTTAATATCTTTATCCTACTTTCACAATTTCTTTATCCTACTTTCACAATTCGCATAAAGGCATACCTTGATTTATCCAGCCTCTTGTAAAGACCCATCAAGAACAATGTAAAAAGCTTAAAGTTACATAGCGCAACCCTTCCGCATTCTATTATTCACATTAATTCCAATTCTGGATTGTTTTAGTGGAGTACCCTGCATGTAGACCAATTGAGTAGGCTTTTAATTAGCGAAATCAGTCTTAGTAACATGCTCATGCAGGCGTGTTTTACATGGTATTAAGCAGCTTTATCAAATATTTTTCGAAGTCCATAAATACAATAAATAAAAAAAAATTTTATTTTACAGGCTGTTCGATGATAACTCTTAGGAAATTCACTTGATCTACGCAGAATATACGTGGTCGAATATCCGCTCATTCCAGACGAATTCGCCAAGGCTGTGAGTCCGCCTGTTGTTACACTCCATTTGTAGAAGCTGCAGCTTGCGGTTCTTTCGCCAGCCTTATATAAGCTTTTTTGTTTCGTTGTGCACTATCTTATCCCAGTCACTGTAAGCTCTAGCAAAGCTAAACTTATAACTTATCGTGTTTGCGTTACTTACCAAGCTGTTAGCAGACTTTCAATCTACAGTCAGTTGCCACGCACGTTCAGATATTCACGGCTTATTTTTATGTTAAAAAGAATGAAAAAAAGAAATAAAAAGCAAAAGAAATAATAAAAGTCCCAAACTATTGACACTTACTTTTTTACTTTTTTTGGTATTCCGATTTTACTTCCTAAGGTCTTATATTTTAAAAACAGGAGCACCGGACACCTGATCCTTCACTTTTTAAGTAGAGTGCAATACTTTTAAATTTTTTAAGTAGATTTTCAGTTAACAATTTTCTTTTTGTAGCCAAAGGACAACTCTTAATGTTAGAATTTCCAAAAAAGTTTTAAATTAAAATTGTATAGCTTTACGCGTTTGGGCTGTACGATAATATATAAATAAGTCGGTCATTCAGTTACGCTACTCTTTTATATGTACATATGAATGAGATAAAATCAAACATGTACACATCATTTCCCCATGTTACCCTATTTTTTAAATTTGAGTGGATATTCTTGCTGGGTCACAAAACCTAGTTTCTTCATTTCGGCCACTTTACTGTTTGTTTTAATCTTTTTAAAATAATCGTTAGTTTATTAATCATATCAATGAAGAATTAAATTATTAAATAAAAATTACGGCATAGAGCTTAATAAAGCGTTTTTAAAAAACGTTTGCTTTCGTAAAATAGGATAAGCTACTCATATAGTAGTATGTTTTTGAAGTAAATTACACTATGCAACAAAATAAATCTTTTTTTATACCCACATCTCATACGTAGTAGGAGTACTACATTTATGTATTTAGTACATTTATGCCGATGTTTGTAATGAGCAAAAATAATAGCTTAAGACACACCATCAACTACACTGATCGACTCAGAATTATTTCAATCTGGCTTAGGCGTTCATGTTCACATTTTTTGAAGATGTTTTGATAAGACTTAACAGGGATATATTTTACATTTACATTTTTACACTTTTGGTGTAGGAACAATTGTTGATCCGTCGATTATTTTACATAGAACGCATACAAATACCCTTAATAATTAACAAAAAATAATCAACAAAAATATTAATAAATCGTTTTCTTAGCTTCAGTTTGTGCTGTAAATTAACAAATACATTTTAATTTTATGATCAAATAATTTTATCTAAATTTATGAACAAACTTGTAAATTATAGTGAAGGTGTGCGGCCGCAAATTTAAAATAAGAACAAAATTTTAAAAATCATTTAAAAGGTAAATAAAAACATGCCATAACAACAGCCAGCCAGTCAGATTAATATTTCACTTGATATTTTTGCAAATACAAAAATTAAACAGACAAGACAACTGTATGTCTGGCTGGCTAAAATATACAAACGTCTAAATTTCGTGTATTTTTTTATACCCTTCACATAGTGATAGGGTATATATCACTTTGTCATTCCGTTTGTAATTTCTTTATTATTCATTTGCGACCCCATAAAGTATATATATTCTGGATCCTTATAGATAGGGAAGTTGAAATAGCCATGTCCGTCTGTCCGTCTGTCCGTCTGTCCGTCTGTCTGTCTGTCTGTCTGTCCGTCTGTCCGTCTGTTGAAATCAAGTTTCCGGAGTCAGATAAAAAGATACAGATCAGTAAATGGTGTCAAACGATTACAAATATCCCGCTAAAAATCGCTATTTAAAATCAGCAAAATCGGTTCACTATTGACCGAGATATAAGCGAAAACCCAGAGTAACCCATTTTTTTAGGACAAAATCCGTGCATATATCCCTATATATCTCAGTAAGTATAATCACTCTTGCCACAAAACTTGGCACGGATACTCCTAAAGAAGGGACCTAAATAATGGAAAAAGTTTTTTCAGATAGGACCAGGGGAAGGGGTATTTTTCCTACAATTGCACAAATTTGGTGAAATATTTTATGCGCTATATCTCGGAAACTATTACAGCTATCGACATAAAATGTTCTACAAAAAGTAATTGTACGCAAAGATCTACACTTTAAAGAAAAATTTTTTTGAGTGGGGGCAAAAAAAAGGGTAGCTCCCATACAAATCGACAATTATTATAAAATATTCGATACGCTATATCTCGGAAACTATAACAGATATCGACTTAAAATGTTCTACAAAAAGCAATTGTACGCAAAGATCTACACTTTAAAGAAAAATTTTTTTGAGTGGGGGCAAAAAAAAGGGTAGCTCCCATACAAATCGACAATTATTATAAAATATTCGATACGCTATATCTCGGAAACTATAACAGATATCGACTTAAAATGTTGTACAAAAAGTGACTGTACGCAAAGATCTACACTTTAAAGAAAAATTTTTTTGAGCGGGGGCAAAAAAAGGGGTAGCTCCCATACAAATCGACAATTATTATAAAATATTCGATACGCTATATCTCGGAAACTATAATAGATATCGACTTAAAATGTTGCACAAAAAGTGATTGTACGCAAAGATCTACACCTTAAAGAAAAAATTTTTTGAGTGGGGGCAAAAAATGGGGTAGCTCCCATACAAATCGACAATTATTATAAAATATTCGATACGCTATATCTCGGAAACTGTAACAGATATCGACTTAAAATGTTCAACAAAAAGTGATTGTACGCAAAGATCTACACTTCAAAGAAAAATTTTTTTGAGCGGGGGCAAAAAAAGGGGTAGCTCCCATACAAATCGACAATTATTATAAAATATTCGATACGCTATATCTCGGAAACTATAATAGATATCGACTTAAAATGTTGCACAAAAAGTGATTGTACGCAAAGATCTACACCTTAAAGAAAAAATTTTTTGAGTGGGGGCAAAATATGGGGTAGCTCCCATACAAATCGACAATTATTATAAAATATTCGATACGCTATATCTCGGAAACAATCACAGCTATCGACATAAAATGTTCTACAAAAAGTAATTGTACGCAAAGATCTACACTTTAAAGAAAAATTTTTTTGAGTGGAGGCAAAAAAAGCGGTAGCTCCCATACAAATCGACAATTGTTATATAATATTCGATACGCTACATTTTGGAAACTGTAACAGATATCGACTTAAAATGTTCTACAAAAAGTGATTGTACGCAAAGACCTACACTTTAAAGAAAAAGTACAAAAAGTAATTAGGCAAGAATGCCTACGCTTTGAAGAAAAATTTTATTGAGTGGGGGCAAAAAAAGGGGTAGCTCCCATACAAATCGACAATTGTTATAAAATATTCGATACGCTATATCTCGGAAACTATAACAGATATCCACATCAAATGTTCTACAAAAAGTAATTGGAACACAAGGCCTACGCTTTAAAGAAAAAAATTTTCGGGTGGGGGATGAAGAAGGGGTAGCTCCCATACAAATTAACAATTTTTATAAAATTTTCGTTACGCTTTTTCTGGAAAACTTTTACAGCTATCGACTTCGAATATTCTACAAAAAGTAATAATCAAATAATTTATACATTTTGGAAAAAAAGTTGGAGAAGAGCAGCGGGACTAGAACATTTAATAAGTTTTATTAACCTTTAAATATGGATAATGTCGAAAACTTTTAAAACTCTCGACCTCAAATCTTCTTCATCTATTTCTATTATTCATACCAACGTTAAAATTTTGTTATTTTTTCTATGGGCTTTAAAACTCGCACAAGGTTTTTTATTATATTATTTGCAGTACAAAATTACTCGGCTGGGTATATTTAAAGACCAATGTGAAGGGTATATAAGATTCGGCACAGCCGAATATAGCGCTCTTACTTGTTTTAATTTGACAAAGTCTGAAAACGTTTTTTTTTGTTTTGTTTTTTGCATTTTCAAAAAAGTGTATATATTATATGTATGTTGTGTCGACAAGCTCGACATCATTTAACCAATTAACAAAGTGTGGCAAATGCAAATGTGCACGGTAATTAGACAAAACATTACTCATGTTTATTATGCAAATATTTTCTCACAGTTTCAAGATGTTTGAAAGGTTTTTTTACTTCTTGGCTGTCTACAGCGTTGCCAGAGAACACAAATTATTACTTCATAGGAATTATTTTTTTGGTATAAGCTGTTTGACTTAACTTAAAATTTACTAAAATAAAATGTCAAACTTGATATAAACTTTAAACTTCAGTCTCTCAAAATTTTCCTGTTGTAGCCTGAATGTTTTAGAAACGACAACAGTTTATGGTTTAGAATAATTAAAATTTAAACGATATACTCGAAATCCATAGGGGAAAATATTTTACGAGTTATAGCAAATATTTTTATACAAAACACTTATAACATGTTTACAAATCCGACGACGTGTGGTAAGTTATTAGATTGTAAATTTGATAATTGTAAAACAACATTAATTTGGTTTTATATATAGGCAACACTGGTTGGGTTTGTTTTAATTCACTTGTAAGCTTTTTTTAAAATCGTCTGTCTAGTGTTGTCTCTGTCGACTTTGTTATATTTTTGTTTAATTTGTTCACTAATTTAAAAGTGTAAAATGCAACACTACACCAACACTGTTTAAAAGTTTTTTTCACATTTGCTTTTTAAATTTACTTTTGCATAATTTTTTTAAATATTTACATATCGTCGTTCCGAAGATCATTTCTTGTAGCACATTTCATAAATCTTTTGATCTGTGTAATAAGCGGGTCTCTATTGATTTTGGTTACTGCTTGTATTCATACTTCTGTAAAATAAGTATCAATTTTAGGTCCATCGGGCTTCGAAAAGTTGACTCAGCAGGCGGAAAAACGTACTTTGCGTAGCTCACTTCGAAGAATCGAAATTGTTTTCTTCTTTAAGGTTCAATTATATGTGACTTACCATAACGCCATAACCATAACCGTTGCCTTAACAACCAAAACTCAATTGGTTTCTATGTTTATGGTTATGGCGTAATTGCAAGTCACATATAATCAAATACAGTGTTGCCCATAAGTTTGGTTCGAACAGTTGCTTACTGTGGTATGGGTAAGTCACGTATAAATAACCCTTTACTCTGTATACTTTTTACATACTGAAGAAGCATTTCAAGCACTACATTTGCAAAATTAATTTTATTTGTTTTATTTTTCAATACAAGTAGGAACATGTTTTAAGTTTAACGATATAATTACTTTGTTCAATTATATACGGTTTTTGAAGAAAAAGTCGTGCTAATTTTTTTACTTTTAAATAAAACAATAAACAATTTTAGAGCATAAAATTACAAACGGATAATTTACTTATGCTTAAATTTTAAATATGTACATACATACATATATATGGGTAGTCGTCTACTTTCAAACTCCGCTTAGTTACAAAATTATTAAAAATTTTCTTAAAGGTGACATATTTTTGTTTGGCGGTTTACTCTCAGAGAAAACCTTTAGTTTACATGTAAAGACTGTCCAACCGGAGCTTATTGTCGAAATGCAATGGATCCATGCATCCATGTGACAACAGTTTTCAATAATATGTAGTAGTATGACTTTTTACAACTCTATTTAAGGACTAGAAGATCAGATTGATTTTCTAAAATTTCGTTTTATTAACATAGCGGACTTTGCAACAAGACTACTCATTTACTCCAGGTAATGCCCCAAAACAATAAACATTTGCTTGAATATATTATTTTTTAAAGAAATCGTTTGCATTAATGGAGAATTCAATGGCATTAAATTTTCATTATTTATTATTTTACTTTTATACCCTTTACATAAGTGAGAGGGGTATATGGGTAATTCCACGAAAAGGTCAAAATGGTTGCAAATATTGCTATCATAATCTCCGTTAAGACTAATTTAATTAAAATCGCCTTCAGATTAGTGCAGTTGGTGGGCGTCTTAAATGGCAAGGTGCCTCCATCCTTTGTTCAACGTCCTGTAAGTCTCAGCAAATCTTAAAGGATTTTCCTGGCATGGTAAAATATATATTTTTTTGCAATTTAAATTTTTTTAACGCTTTGTATTACGTACCACCTATTTAAAATTTGCAAACAGCTTCAGTATGAACTTTTTCCTTTACTTTCGTTAAAATCTTTTTTGAATTCGGAGCTGATGTGCGGTTGCTCGCTATTCAGCTGCTAAAGAGACCTTGTAAGTGCGTTCATTCATATTCTTCCCATATTAGAAACTACTTACAGAGTTTTGATATAAGATTTCTTTTTTCTTACATATATAAGTCTCATTTTATCTAATGAATTAAAGGAAAATTGGTTATAAAAACCCTTTTAACTAGAAACATATGTATGTGTGCACGCATATGCATATTTACATGTGTATTAAATGAATTTGACGTAAATATTTCTTGGCATTACATTTTGAACTCAATTTTTAATTTATTGTCTTAATATCTTTATGGCTAAATCTCCCCCTTTGTCTACACAATCACGTAGACAACAATGATTTGTTTAACTAATTTAGTGTATTTTATTTAAACGTTTTACTTTGAAGTAAGCCGTCATTGCAGCCAAGTTACCGAAATATATTTTCGATTATTGTTGGGTAATAATTGTCACATTAAACGTTTTATTATCTCTTACTTTTTAATGCATTTAAAAGATTGAAGCAAGTATTTGGTGTTGTCTTCGTGTTTTGCTACCTGTAAGTAGTAACTTTTGGAATAAGCGCAAGCAAGAGTGTTTAACGACAAACAAATCAATGGTGAGTGATTTAATACCAGACTTGCACCATACAATTTTTATAAAATTTTGTGTTTTTAGAAAAGGGATGTAGAAAAGTATGCATTTTGTCACCCTTTTTGTCTATAAGCAAAAATTTTATGGAAGTAATTTTATAAAAAATTTCATCGTCTTAGTTTGGTATTATGTTAAGGGTTTGCTCCAAGAAAACTTTAAAAGGTCAAACAGTTTTTTGCTTAAGTTTTTTAAAATATGTCAAAAAATTAGATAAAGCCATATCTTATGGTAAATTCATAATGAAATTTTTTAATTTTGAATGAGGTGCTGTAGGCGGTATTGAATACCAGGCAACGGCTTGGATCGGCTTCAAGATAGTGAAGCCCGATACCAATATTGGTCAGCATTTAATTGATGTGGGCACATAACTGCCGGAGGTATCACCTGCATCAACTACCATTGAAGGGGTTAACTAACTGGTAATCCCACCCCGGAAATACTTAATATCTAAGTCAGATAATGCTGCAATCCAAAAGTTTTGAGAGAATCGACAGAGTGTGATCAAAAAACCAAGAAAGAAGAATGTAGAGGACTTGTACTCCTGTTGTCATTCAACCAAGCATGAGTTCAAGTGCACATTTTTCAGATTCACCCAAGTGATTACCAAAAATCTTTTCGGCAAAATAACCGATTATATGACGAGGAGTGTCGCAAGGCAGAGAAAAATGCAGAGAAAAAATGCAGCTTGTTAAACAGTTTTGCAGCCACATGTGGGGCGTGAAGGAGAAATATATTTTGCGATGGAAGAAAAGAAAGACGCAAGTTTAAGTGGATCGAATTGTTCAGAAGTCAAAACAATGCTCAAAGATTCTTCCAACGTGTAAAACACAAGCCTGAGGATAAAAGCCATCAATGCAAACTGGTAACAGAAAAGGTACGCGTTTTTAAAATCTAGAGGGATTACTTTTCGAGATTATTAGTATCTGATGAGAAATTCAATGCAATCAATGTTGACAAGGTATTGTGCTAACCTCCCATTTAAAAACAGGTAAGAACAGCAATATTCCAAATCAAAAATAAAAGAGGGGCAGGAGTTAACAGCTTACAAGCGGTGCTGTTTATAATTGTAGGCTTGGCTTGAAGAGCGTAAGCCCAATTTTTGGAGTCTCCGTGTGATATTCGTCGTCCTCAAAAAAGTGAATTATACTATTACTATTATACTAAATAAAAAATAAAGTCGACGAAATAATTATCCTCTATCAATCTGACTTTGATAGTCCGATTAGTGAAAAAGTGCTTGAGGCTATTTCTGAAAGCGGCATACCTGCAGAGCTGATCATATTGAGTAGGATGAGTTTGAAAAACACAAAAACATTAATGAAAATAAAAAAAAAAAGATATAATGATAACAAATAGAGAATCCTCGATAGTGTGAGATTTTAGGAACATAAATGACTTCTACTTCGAGATTGTAGAGGAATTCGTGTATCAGATAATTTTACAAAAAATATGGATAAAAATTTTGAATATAAAAACTTTTTCAGAATTATTTCGAAAACTTATTTCGAAAGCACTTTGTCAATTGGTCAAATAAAATTAAAGTCTTAACAATGTTGTTGCTTGGTTAATTCTACTCCCCTGCTGCTTGATTTTAGCACTAATTTCTTTCGGCTAAATAAAGGCTTTAATTTCCTGATAATTTAAATTTGAACGTAAGTCGTACGTATGTATGTACCAACTTATGTATGTATATAAGTATATATGTGCATATTTAACAAAATATATTACAAAATGATCTACATTATGACGGTGATTATCGTTGTTTTATGATCAGTGGTGCCATCATCACCATCATTAAAGTCAGGGCAAAATATTATTAAAGGCACTGTGTGCGGTATAATTTGTTTTTTATATAAATGTGGTCACAAATGACTGCCATAAAATTTAAAAAAAGATTAATTTTGTTCTTTATGCTTATACCTATATTTTTAATATGATATTAAATAAGTATAAATAAAATGGGAGGGGGAGAAAAGAAAAAATGCGTCATTTGATGGCAGTTCCTGAAAAAGTTTAACGAATTGAAAGGAAAATTTTTCATGGTCAAATATTTTGTAAAACCTCGACATTCAGTAGCAGGTGTACAAAGCAATAGAAGTTCTTTTAATGGTTGACAGATTTCGAAAAAATTAATATTAACAACTGGAAATTTTTAGTAAAAACAATACGGATGATAGCAAAGGCAAAATAAGGAGGATTTAAAAATTTAAATGCAACAGCAGAAATATTTCAGGAAGTGATTGGCATATTTTTGCGTCCCTTGCTTTAAAATTTGGTAAAGCAGACGATTTCCCTTAACTTTCCCATTGTACTTTTCTAGGTACGCTATATCTTGTAAACCATCGGACTCTTGCCTGTATCTCTGAGCCTCCCTGCAATTGCTGTTTTTCAAATTGACATGTTGGTAAATTCACAATTTAACTTTATTCGATTTATCTATTTGCAAGATTTACTTAGTGTTAATTTTTAAAATATGATAGTGGAAGGGTGCAAAAGCAGCACCTCGTAAGGTGATAATAATAAAATTAATTCAAGCTAAAATTTTTCTGACGTAAATATCGTTTTGTTTTAAGGCAACCGATCACCAGAGTATCAAATTTAAATTAAAATTTAAAATAAACATTTTATTTAATGTAAAAAAATGTCCTTCTTTTAAAAATATGATTTAAACTGTTTTAGACAAAACCGTTGGTCCATTATAAGCTCTAGCATCCGACCATCATTCAACCAGCTTATCTTAGCGGACTTTGAGCCGAATAGGGGCTTAAAACTTAACTTAGGTTTGCATGTGCACATCATTTGTTCTTTAATTTTAATATCTTTCTTTTTGCACAATAAGGTATTTTAAATTATGCACTGCTAATAAAATAAAACTTACTGAAATCTTTTATCTTTTTGCGGTTAAAAATTGTGTGTCGAAAGCCGATTCTATGCGATTTGGTTATGGGGGTATTTGTCTTAAGCGCGACCCCCAACCCATATGCCCTTGCCCCATATTGCCCTTCTAGATGACATTAGACATTTTTCGTTCACGTTATTTTTATTACTTCAGATGTATGTAATTAAATTTTAGTTCGAACATTGGGTTAGAAGTGATTTCTTATATGTTTGGGTAAAGGTCTATCACTACACGACTGTATATGCCCTCAACATATCAAAAGAAAAAAAAAAAAAAGTAAGAGTGGCATATTCGTCTGTGCCGGATCTTAGATACCCTTCAAATTGGCCTTTCGAAACCCCTAACCTTTTTTTGATTTATTCATTTATTTTATTTATAAAATATTTATAATTTTCAAATAGGGATTGGTGACATATTTTAACCCTTTTAGGGTGCCTAGGGAAGTTGTACGGGGTTTTTACCAATTTTTTAAATTGTGTATGGCAATTCCCTTAGAGGATGGTGGTAAGGTGGTAAGTATAATCTATAAAAATGTTTGCAAGAAAAAATTGATAGAGTGTAAGTATTTTCCACAAAAATGTTTGTGGGAAAAAATTGATGGCAGACGGTCTTACAATGCACCCGTGTTGGGGCAGTTGTAGAGGTTTTTAAAGAAAAAATTTAGAAAATTAAACAAAGGTAGTTTTGGGTTTTGGCTTATATCTCGGTTAGTTACCGGTGATTTTTCTAAAAGTTTGATACCACTTATAGGTCTAGGCGACATCGTTGGGCTTAAACAAGTTGATTTCAAATATAATACGGGCAGACGGTCAGACGGACAGGTGGACATCACTGAATCGACTTCTCTATCTATGGGAACAAAAAAAAATATACTTTATGGGGTCGCAGATGGATATTAGGAAAATTACAAACGAAATGACAAACTTATATGTATATACCCTTATCACTTTTGTGAAGGGTAAGAAGAGAAGAAGGATCATAGTTCGGATGTGTGTAATAGGCAGAGGATAATACAATGACATGACAGAGTGTTATTATGCCCTCTTGGAATAAAATATTTAATATTTTATTGTTTTGAAATAGAAAACACAATACTAAAATGAAAAATTTTAACGTATTATTGGTTTAAATTATGTAGAAAAATCAATTTAAATTGTTTACTTCAAAATGTCAAAATTGTTATCAAATCTTTTAACAAAAAGATCTTTAACTGAACTCCTTTGAGTTGTAGACTACTGTAATTTTTAAAACAGTTGCAGTTCGTTAATGTATTTTATAAATGGTTTTATAGTGTTCAATATTACATATTAAAAAGTAATGAGCTGCCTGTATGTGTATAGATTATGTTAAATTACACAATATATTTTGAAACCCTTTAGTACCACTATTTAATTCATATTACTTACTCTTTTGGAAGTTTTTGTCTTTTTTATTTAATAAAATGTTTGTATTACGGGTGAAATCGTTAATGTTTTATTACTTACTCTTCTTAAAAGGCTTTAAAGACAACATAAAAATAAAAAACGAACTTCCAACCTCTTAAGTCCGTTTTTTTTTTATTCATGTTTTCGTTTATGAAAAAAATTTTTATAATTTGTCAACATTTATTAAAACTCATAAAAATACTATAAGTATATTCTTCTGTTTTTTTTTGTCTTAAAATTCGAAAGTAGTATTATTTCTTCTCGTCCAAATAAACATTAAATTTTATGATTCTTGTTATTTCTTTGTTTCTCGTTTCGTTTCTTTTCTTCTAATAATTTTTCTTCTTTGTGTTTGTGCAAATTAGTAACAAGTTTCTGTGCATTCTATGGTTTCGGAAGGTCAGACTATTGTTAAAGGGTCCCAAATTCTTGTAAATATTTGAGTAAAGTTTTGAAATTAAAAACTATTATTAACACATTCTATACATATAAATGAACAACACATATTTAGTTGTTGTGATAAAAATTCGAAAGTGTTTTTTATTTATTTATATTCTTGTTTTTATTACATTCAGTTTACACATTTAGGTGTTGGTTTGTTTAAAGCTAATTTAATGCAGTAAATTGCAATTAACACAAATTTTTAGAAGTTTTCAAAAACCTAAAAGTATGTCAAAGTTTACCTAGAATTTAAAAGGGAAATAAACCTAAGTGAATATATGTGTATGGTTGACAGTTTAATTACATCGTAGGAAACCATTTAACAATTTGAATACATATATGGGGGATTTCATGTCAAGTGACCCAACTTTTTTTTTCGATTCGAAAGAAATTTGGGCGAAAGTTAGTTCTTGCAGAGAGTAGTTTAGACACAATTTTTTAACACGATCGGTCAAGAACTCCTTGAGCTAGAGGGGTTCAAAATTTGACGTTTTCGGCAAATAGGTGTTTTTTCTAATACATGTAGTTTATTACCTTTTGCTTTTAACAAAATTCGTCCCAAATACTTTCGATAGCTTTTTTTTCAATCTTCCAGAAAAAAATATTTTTAAAATTAAAAAAAAATTTTTTTTATTTTTTTCTATAAAATAATTAGAAAAAAATTTTTTTTTTCCAAATGTGCCCATTTTTTTTTTTCTTTTTTGCTCAAAAGAAAGATTAGGTCTTTCCTTTGAAGAGCTTGGAAGTCGCTTAGTGGGATGCGATTGGGATATCTATAAAAATTAATTTTTTGTAACTCAAGGTAGATGTTTTCAAATGTTCGCGTATATTCTATTTTGATTTTTTTTGCTATTTATGTAAAATTATCTCTTAAGCAAAAAAAAAAAAATATTTTATGGTAAGAAACGAAATAATTTAACCTTTCCGACGGTATGCAAGTACCAAATAAAGTCTCATACACTCGACTCTGTATTACCAACAAAATGGTAGGCCTCTGGAATAAAATCACTTTTATATGGCAATGTCACAACACGTTTTGTTAATATTTTCAATGCATACCGTCGGAAAGGTTAAATTATTTCGTTTCTTACCATAAAATATTTTTTTTTTTTTGCTTAAGAGATAATTTTACATAAATAGCAAAAAAATCAAAATAGAATATACGCGAACATTTGAAAACATCTACCTTGAGTTACAAAACATTAATTTTTATAGATATCCCAATCGCATCCCACTAAGCGACTTCCAAGCTCTTCAAAGGAAAGACCTAAGCTTTCTTTTGAGCAAAAAAAAAAAAAAAATGGGCACATTTGGAAAAAAAAATTTTTTTCTAATTATTTTATAAAAAAATATAAAAAAAAATTTTTTTAATTTTAAAAATATTTTTTTCTGGAAAATTGAAAAAAAAGCTATCGAAAGTATTTGGGACGAGTTTTGTTAAAATCAAAAGGTAAAAAACTACATGTATTAGAAAAAACACCTATTTGCCGAAAACGTCAAATTTTGAACCCCTCTAGCTCAAAGAGTTCTTGACCGATCGTGTTAAAAAATTGTGCCTAAACTACTCTCTGCAAGAACTTACTTTGGTTCAAATTTCTTTCCAATCGAAAGACATCGGTTTTAAAAGTTGGGTCACTTGACATGAAATCCCCCATATGTATGTGCTTACGTAATAACTTATGACCCTTTCCATGTTATACTAAAAAGGTTTTCAAAATTTTTTTATAAATGTGATATTTTAATAGTTGCTAAGTTATTATTTTTGAAAAGGTGGCCCTGCAATAGAGAACGGTAGAGATGGATAAAAAAATTTTATTCTTATACATGGCAGCTTAATATAATTTTTCCTAAAAAAGCAATGAAACCCCGCCATATTAAATTTATGAATTACTTTATAAATGCTAATTTGGCTTTAAAACATGGTGACAATGATGGTCTCGCTATCAGAGAGGTTACCAGGATCCGAAAAGCAGGTTTCCGATTCAAAAGTCTTTGCCTTTGCAAATTCTTATTTTCTCTAAATGTCCACTTTTAGATATTGTAAAAAAAATTGTTTAGACAGGGCATATTTACATATATTTTTAAACTTAAATAATAAACGTAATAATTGACACAAAGTATTTTAAGAGCATTGGACGAAAGAATTGAAAACGAATTTTTTTTTTTAGAGAGAATCTCATCTACATGTCTTCCGTCGAGTTAAACACACTGTTCAAAACGGAGTCTTGTGTTCTGCGCCACACGCTGCAGTAAATTTGGTTCAATTGAGCTGATTTTCGGACAAATATTTGCTTTTAAAGTTACAACAGATTAGGGATTGTCATTTTAAACCCTCTCTTTGAGGTAGCCAATCTATGAATCCATGAGAGTCAGATCGGGCGACCTCGGTGGCCATGGGATGTCCCCAAAGCGATTGATCAGTTTTTGGGGAAAATTTTCCCGAAGAAAATTCATTGAAGCTCTGGCTGTGTGCAGTCGCCCCATCCTGTTGAAACCACTTGAGTGAAGAGTGCGATGGATGAGCTAGCAGGTTTGACAAAATTATTTCGTAACCATGCGTAAATAATTTTCCTCGTTGACATTCGTCGCCTTGCTTTGAGAATTTTCGAAAAAAAATAACCAATTATTATTATATGCGTGGAAAAGGCACACTAAACAGTTACCCTGGGGCAATGCAATGGTTTTTGATGTTTCCATCGAGAACTGTAGGTTCTTGGAGAACAGCGATGGTAGTTTTGCTTAATGTTGGGACCATAAGTAAAAATAAGCCTTGTTGCTCCAAAAAAATTGGACTTACAGTGCGAAAACGTTCCAAAATCGTTTCGCAAAAATGTTTACGTAAATTAAAGTCACTTTGGATTGTAAAAGGATAGAACTTCAGATCCTTTGGTTAAATTTCAAGAATAATCGCTTGTGGAAGTCCCAATGAGGCTGGTCTTGTCCGTATTGAAAGTCGCGGACTTTCACGTAAACTGCCTTTAACAAGTTCAATGCTTTCGGGTGTCTTTGAAGATTGACTGGGCCCTGGCCGTGCAACTTTAATGGCCGAAACAGTAGCGCAGAATCTCTGTACCCAAGAACGAAAAAAATTTACACTCGGTTCGTGACGTATTGGCCGAATAGCAAAATTTGAACAAAATTGTCGACGAGCAAGTACATAAGAGTCATTACTCTTAAAACATGTCTCCACAGCAAACGCGAGATGCTCACTTCACTACTGCGACATCGTGACTGATAAATATGCACAATCATTGATTCCAAAGGCGCTACCTTCTCTTCGCACCGTTTTTTACTTTTTAAAATAATCGTATTAAAAAATATAAATTTGCAACCCGACACCCTGTATTTAAGGATAGATTTATATATAAAGGGTAAAAAATATTTTTCACAAAATCCTCAATGCCCCCGTATATAATTTAAGTTTTACTTAATTAAATCTTATTTAATGGCTTTAGAGCTATTTACATTCATTAGGTTTAATTTGACTCGATTATATTGCTTTTATTATTAAATGTTTACAAAATATTGTTATTAAATTTGATATCATATGTAAATCTTAAATACTTTTTAAATTTTAAAGCAGGTTTAGATTTTACATATGAATTAAATTTTTACTTTAATTGATAGTAAAAATGTTGTTTTTCATTGATTTTTTTTATCTTATTCTGATAAGAGGTGTTAATTTAAATTTGTTAATACATGTTATTTTTAATGCCCATTTAAAAGCTAAAATCAGGTTTGGCTTATTACATTTGTTAAGTTTAAAAATATTTAAAAAAAGGTATAAGGGCTTAATAATGAGTTAAAAAAATGATTTGGTTTTTTAACGTCTTTCTAATTTGTCCTGCGTACTTTAGTTGATATGATATGAAATTTGGTCACTTATACTCTAAACATCCTTTAAATGAAAATTTCCATAAAAACGAGGGAAAATTAAAGATAAATGAAATTTTCTGCTTAATTAAAACATGCTGCATAATTTTTCTAAATTTCCTTCTATTCAATTATTTCAAATTTTTGATTACCTAAGCTCAAAGGATCCGTTTCCTTTCAATTTATCCTAAAAATTAAAAGCAAAATGTCCACTTTTAAAAAGATAAAAGAGGCAAAAAACAATTCCACTTTAATTTGGCAGACGTAATTAAATTAATAGTATTTTATCAGAATTAAAATTTGGTTACTTATATTTTGAGAATTTGTGAGGTAAAATGTCAATGAAAGCTAGAAAACCGCAGGTAGGTGACCTAAGAATCCAATTGTTTTTTGAACGGAAGCCTTGCGAAAAAAATATGTAGGAGTTTTTTACAGGCTTCGGCTGAACAATAAAACAGTTTTAATGACCAGAGCTCCTTATGGCGTTCCGAATGAGGACAGAATTGAAAAAAAAGAAAAAATTAAATATAAAATACCTTAATTCCTAAAATAGATTAATTTATAAACGGGCAATCCTAAACTGCAATCACACCTCCTTCGGATGTGGGTTGTAGAGAACAGAGATTATAGGGCACACAGAGAGGACATCAAATAAATTTGGCAATTTCTTTGTCACTTTCCACCTTTTGCACTGGCTAGAGCCCTACATTTAATGTTTGATTCCAAACGTTGCTCACTAGGCAAGTGTTAAATGGAAAACTGTTGAGGGATTCTGTCGCACAATAAGCAGATACATGGTATATGTCTTCCAAGAATTGGGCCCTACCTACCTACTTACCATATACAGAAAAAACTGAGTTGTAGAATCAGTAACAAATTTCAGAGAATCAGTAAATATTTTGTTTGGCTGAGGACCTACAACGAAAGTTGTAAATTTAGACAAACAATTTTGCAAGAATTTTTGTTTCTGTTAAAAAGTTTTGTTGAGCTGGTTAAATATTTGAATTGCCTAGGCGAAAATTTTGTTTGATTTAAAAATCAAATAAAAATATTATTAGAGACTATTAAATAAATTGACTAAAAAAATAAATTATTTTAAACAAAAATTTGTTTGAAAAAATTTTTTTGTAGTTTTTTGTGTGTATAACAAACTAAAAACTATTAAGTGAAAGCTGAAAAAAGCAACGTGGCAGCTGCAGCACATCAGGGCTAGGCTAGGCTAAGCAAGGTAGACCAGGAAGAAAAAGAAAGTAGGAAAAAAATAAATTAAATGAGATTAGCCTGAGTAAGATAATTCAGATAGTGATAGAGAGTTTATGTATATGGCTAGCGATAGTCGCTCTTTAGTAGTCTCTGTCCTCGAACCAACCGCTAACCCTGATTACGGATAAAAGGCCAGTTAGGCCAATGTTGGCTACATATGACAGGCTATCCAGCCCGCCGTTACCTAAGTGTCTGGTCCGAAAGTCATCCAGGGCCGTGTGCGAATGTCATCTAGTGGGTTTCTCTAACAACATTTTAATGTAGTATATAAACCCTCCCTTTGCGACAATAGTAAATGCCACAAGTCATACGAAATTCATCTGAGTGACAAAAAAAGTCGTGCGTTAAACTATCTGTCCTACGTGTGGGGCATTTCCAGTATCACACATCACATTAAACGTCGTATGGAAAAGACTGCTTAGGTTCTGGTGAACTTAAAAAAATGTTAAGAGACACATACATGTATGATTACACAATATTTTTTTAATTATTTCTCCTGTTTCTTTTGTTTATAAGTTTAAAACAACTCTAGTCTGATAAGAAGAAATCTTAAAAAAATATTTGTTAAGCCATCACACTTCCAAAACAAAGTCGTACAGACAACTAAGTTCGTAACGTAAGCTGGTTCAAGCCGAAAGTTAACACGATATGACTTTTACGTACCGCTTGAAATTTAGGCTTGCAGCAAGACATAATTTTATTGTGAAGAATTGGCTTAAGTAATACAACTATTAAACTTGAATTTAGACTCTCTTAGACTCTGCTTGTTAGGTAAATAGTTTAGTTAAGTAATTTATGCATATGTAAGTTAATTAGAAATTTAAAATATTTATTCGTTTCCTTAATAAAAACAAAAATATTTATTTATTTAGATGCTTTCTTGTTTAAACAGCAGCCAAATCACAGTGCGACAAACTTGAACAATTTTAAAGAAAACGGCCTACTGCAGTGGGATACATTTAAAATGGAAATTGTTTTAAAATGTAGTTAAATGAAATGTTTATATTAAAAAAACATCATTATTAAAATACTTATATGTAAATTTATCTTGATAGTTTAATGTGATCGTATTTTAATTCGCTTTTGACTGGGCGATATTTTTTTAGTTTTTTTACCAGATTAATTAAAAGATCAGCATTTAAAACAGCAGAGATTCTATTTAATAAGTAAATAATGTAATACAAACCATTTAAGACTTTTTCATTGATAAATAAATGCATATTTTTTTGTTCATTTAATTTTTACGCCCACTTTTGCCTTTCAGTATTACTTGTGAAGACCATGAGAAAAAGACCCAATATAAATAAGCCAACATTGATCGTATTTAATTATTACATTAATTGCATTTTGTTGTAAATTTTAATTTTTGTCTTTTTTTTTGTTGGCTTAAACAAGTGCAACATTTTTTATGTTACTAAGTTTAAGGCGACTTTTCGAAAGGCTGTTAGTAGCAGTTATATTGGAAATTTACTTGATTTTATTTGGTTGTTAATATTCAATTCCCACTAGTCCAATGATTTTTTTGTCCGAAAATATTTGGAAAACTTTTTTGTCTTTTAAAATAAGTGTATTTATTAATGAACAACAATAGCTAAATATTTATGTTAGTTCAGCCATTACCAGTCTTAATTTTACGTAACAAACTAAAGTACTTTTGTATCCTTCGATTCCGATAGTTCCATTAAATGCCAACGGAGTCGTCCCTAATCAATATTCGTTAGGACATGGAAAGTTATGTTTGCTTCTAGATTACAGCATATTCATCTCAATACAGTGATTTGAATTTTGTTTTAAAGAAAGTATCTTTCTTCTTCGTCAAACAAAACTAAAATAAGAAAACTGATTACTTCTGATAACAAAAGCTAAGCGGTTTATTTGTCTATAATAAATGTTGCTATTGTATTTGCATGTCAGAAAATTTAAATATTTATTAAATTTGCATAAAGTGCTTAAGGCTTTAAAATTTTTTGCTTTTTAACTGCTGAAATAAATTTTAAATGTAACGTTAAGTACCCATTTTCACCGATCTTGTAGCTCATACTGCACAAATAATACAATTTAAATTCATTCCACTTGGAAGTGCGCCTGAGATGTGAAAAAGTTCTGTTAAAAGGAAACTATAATAATTTTTTTACTAAATTGATGAAAATTGTTTGAATTAGTTTTGTTTTAAATTACTATTAAATACAAATCTAAAAAACTATATTTTAAAATATTTCTGACTTACCTCTCCCCCACCTCGAGGGAAAGTAAGCAGATAGGCTTAAAATTGTTACCAAATATCTACAAAGAAAAGCAAATTAACTTTACCATATTTTAAGTGATTAATTTCTCCTACACGCAGAAAAAACATGTTTGGGCATGACCACGACAGTCATGATGTTTTCCACTGCAATCAAATTTGATTGGCGCAAGTATATAGTTAGTAGTTATTTTTGTTTCATTTGAACATCTATTTGTCACTATACCGAAAATGGAATCTCTAATATAATTGTCAATTTATAACACTTACAAACATAACTAGATCTTTCAAAACAATTGAAAGCAAAAATACAAAATGGTTGTTTGTGCCAGAATTTATTCAAAAGCAGGAAAATTTGGTACCTTTCAAAGAGAAACTAAGAGGACTTGATTTTTTATGCCCAAAATATTGGTTTAATGACGCAAAAAATAATCTTTCTTGCATCGAATCATATTTTATCTATTACGTTATCTCAAAGCGTCAGTGATCAAATGTAAAGCTCGGCCGACCAACTGGATCTACACCTAAGTCACGTATCTCTGGTTCTAAGGGAATTATACACATTCATTTAGTTGGACTTAAAGGGTTCAATATCTATATTAAGAGCTACATAAATCTAGTCAGAAACTTCCAAAAAACCTGTACCAAATGCAACTCATTTGTTGTAAGCTGGCGTTGGCTGAAAAACGCCCAGGATTGGCTGCTAAATAAGAAACCGTAATATTGTATGATGGGAACGCTCGGTCACAAGTTGAAATCCTTGTTTAAAACTACTTGGAAAGAATTTTTTGGCAAGTTTTATCATGCCCTAGTAACTGTTTTGATTGATGCAAAAAATTCTACCTGAGATACGATAAATACCAGAGCAGAATATTTGGAATTGGTTTGATTCCTTTGGCTTAAAAAAATGAAAAGTTCTTTCTGTGCAGAGTTTATATATAGAAAAAGGTCACAGCTGATTGCGGTAGATATTTTTAACTAATAAATATTTAAAAATGAGGTCTAAAAATTAGAAAAAATTATACTTTTTTTAACAATACAACCAAAAATTCAAAACAGCGAATAGCGAATACAGGGGCCAAAACGTCGCATTCGATTCAAATCGAAATTTCATTCGATCGATCGAGTTGTCAATGCTTTGAGTATAGGAATTCTAATAAGAATTTTTTAATTTCGATTCGAATCGAATGCGGCGATTTGGCCCCTGGTTTGTTGGATTCCTCGAAGACTCTTGAAATTTTTTGGTTTGCTTAAAGTAGTTCTCAATATGTTTATTGAGGCTATTATATAAAGACCGAAAATATTCATGAAGTTTTTTAAGAATTTTGTGGAAATCTACTGATGATTTGGTGTAAGAGCCAATGAAATGCATATAGACAAACTTAACCTACAACAAACCCTGAAAATATACAAAACAAATTTATATTCAACTTACATTAGTACTGAACAGAAAGGATGCAGACAAGAAATCATTACTAATTTTTTAAAATATATTACAATCGACTAGTATTGGAATTAAATAATTTTTGATATTACAATTTTATTAATGAAGTCAAAGCCGATTAAATTAAAATTATTATTAAAAATGTAAACGTTATATTTTCTCATATCAATTAGCCTGCCTTTACACATGACAGCACTTTCATAAAATTGTTGTACATGTATTATTGTTATTTTTAAAAACTGGAGTATTTTATTTTAAAAATTTAGAAACATTTGGGTGTATTGGAGCTTTCTGCACCTTCACTTTTATGTCTAAGACATATTGGATAAAATTTATTTTAAAGTGTGCAAATATATGATATTTGCATCCTATCAGCTCAACACAAAAGCCGCTAACTATGGAAACAGCAGCTTAGAAACATTTGAGTTCACGTCAAAAAAAAAAAATAATGTAATAGCAAAAATTTTAAAGAATTAAATCAAATCAAAAAAATAGACAATTTATACACAATTTCAAAGGCAAAATCCCACAATGAACATTAACTTGAGTCATTTCTTTAAAGCATTTTTTCAAGCTAAACTATCACTTGTGGGACATGAATCTGTCTGTTTGTCTTTTATACTGTCGATCTGCTTTTAAAATTTTTAAAGGAGTCCTAAGGAAAAGAAATTCAAGAATAACAGTGGCTTAAAAGCATTTCTAGTTAGTTAATAATTGTCAATTTGGTAAGCGCCAACAAACAATTGATTGGCGGTAAAATAATAATTTTGTGCGCCATATAAAGCGACTTAAATTACCCAACATTACAACAATTTAACAATTTTAAAGAGAAATAAGCCGAATGAGTGAGATGGATAGCAAAGATAGACAGAAGTCAATAATAGTACAAAAAAAACAGCAACAACAATAACAAAACACAGCGGCGGAAACAAGAAGTAAGCAGGCCTTCTGGAAGCCCTAATTTGGCAGACACAAGGCCTTACTGTCCCGTTCCATACTAATAAATTTTTTACACACAATGTCCTAGCCAGCCAAGCCCTTCTGCCTTCCCTCCTCTTAGCAGGCCTGACTGAAGGCCTTCTGCAGTAGGCATAATAAAGGTCTTCCTACTAAGGTTTTTGGTTTTTGTATTTGTTGCTTTTCTTTGGAATGTGATTTTTGTTTTTTAACGGCTGTTGTTTGGTACGCCTTCTATAAGTCCTTCCTGAGAAGGCACGAGTACTGAATCTAAGAAAACATGTAGGAAGGTGTTACAGAAGGCCTGATTAGTGAAGGCCACTTAAAGTTCGTCGCCAAGAAGTAAAAACGAAAATAACGCCAACACACAAACACACAAATGTTCGACGTTATAAGGCAACGATGGTTTAACAGTCTCAGAACGGTGACGTAGCTATGTTTAAGCTAACGATGCCGACCTTTAGACGTGTGTTTAAAAGTTGTGAACGCTTGTTAAGCAATTATATCGCTCCTGTGTCATCTTAAACAGTCAACATATTTGATGTTGGTAATTTATTTGTGACAAGAAGGACCTTTTCTAAAGCCAGTTTTTTGTCATTACTAACTATAATATTAAGGCATATTTTTGTTTTCTTCATAGTTTAGGCAAAAAAATGTTAGGCTGCCAGCGTGTTGGCCTAAAGATTGGTAGAAATATTTTATCTTCCAAGTGAGGTATTCCAAAATGGAAATAATTAACTTAACCGAGAGCTAGAATATCTTAAGGGCTTTAAAGCTGAAAATTGTCTGATCTAGACAACTAAAGGATTACAATGATAAATGGAGCAACGAATCTTTTTGACTTTAAGATAATTTCATGTTTACGCACAGCGATACTGGTGGCAAACTTGCCAGTCAGCTCTTGAGTTGACATGTGAAGAGAAAATAGTATGGCCATCTATAGGGCAGCATTAAGGGAAGATTAGGGCATACATTCATGTGCAACGAAAAGAAGATAAAAGAAAGGTCTATTCCGCAAAGAGAAACGAAAAGTCGTCAATACGTGCATATTGAAGCGTTCAGAAGACAGGATGAAGTTCGAAAATTTTACCATAACTGTAGGCTTTGCTATAGGCACATTCTCCTGCAAAAATGAAAAAGGTAACCTGCTGACTAAGACGTATACCTCTATATTTATAAAAATTAAAGTAGGGCTATTAAGCGCTTATTTGACAGATGTATGTGGCATAAATGTCAAACAGGCCCTTAATAAGCCTACTTTGATTATTTTAAATACGAGCGATAGTATATCGTATAGAAAGCTTATTTTTCACACGATAAAGATACCATAGAAGCAATACAAAAAAATGCACTGGATGCATACGACCTAGCCAGAATGAGTTCAAAACAGTAGTAAACCGGCCTTATAAGGCCGAAACAAATGTGTTGCTACCTGAGCTGTGCAAGACTGGAGCCGACAAGCTAATAAGTCGTATGCATCAGCCCTAAGATTGAAAAGTCAGCGTTTTATATCCTGTGTGCAAAAAGGAGACAAGACAGTATGTGGAAAAGGATACACGAGAGGCAGATGAGAATTTAAACAACACATGTTACTCCCTTTCGCCGACAATTATGACACCATGATTCAAGAAAGAATCTGCCAAAAAGAGTCTGACAGTTAATGCAAATAAAACAAACTTGACGCTGTCCGCGCACAAAACGCCCAATGAACTAAGGCAGGCAGTGAAAAGGAAAAACTATTACCTTTAGGCAGTCAAAGATTTTATCAACCCCAGAGCCACAGTAAATAAAACAAATAACAGAAGTTTGGCTATAAAATGCTACTTAAGTAGGCAATTTAAAGCAAATCCACCTCCCGTTAGGCCAGACACTGATACTACCCATGCTTTTATAGGGCTGCGAATCATTAATACTTGTGAGGAAAGGCTAGGCAGTGCTTATTGTGTTTAAAAGGAATATTCTTCGGAAAATTTATGCATCAACCTAATGGAGATAACGACTACCATATGAACCGGACTGTGCGAGCTTTTCGTCAACACCGACATAGTTAGGATATATATTAAGAATCAATTAAGGTGTTTCCGCAAGGAAGTCATTTAAATGTGATCGTTTGACAAAAAATCCGATGGAAAGATCAATTGAAGGAAGACTTTTTCAAACTTGGTGTCAGAAACTGAAGAAGAAGCGTAGAAGATCGAATCGATAAGAAATTAGAAACAAAAAAGACAGCCAAAGACAACTAATCCGTACAGGTAACCGGTAGCTGAAAATTTTTCACGTCAAACCCTGCTGGTTATAGAATAGGAAGTTCGAATGGAAGTTCTTATATGTTCCTTACAAATTCTTTAACTGTATGGGTTCCCCTTATATATATTGTACAGTTTTAAAACGTTTATCTTTCTTGTTTTACCTTCTTTTCGAAGCGGCTGGTAGAGTTGTCGGCTTTTTTCAGGCAACATCGCCAAAAAATTTAAAAAACTCGCAAAAAATCGCAAAAATAAATATTTTAGTTTTAGCTATGAAAAAGTGCCATAATGAAACAAAATGTGGACCCAATAAATATAATATAATTATTTTAGATACGATTGCTATATGTAAACGGGAAAACAGCAAAAAACGTAAATGATTTTCTGGATATTAAAAGAACTTTTTAAGGTTTGGGTTTGTTAATAATGATTCCCAAAAACTCTACTCAAGCCATTATTTAAAGGAAGATGATATTCTTGAGGTTTTTAAGAAATTGGTTGAAGGCTACTCATGATTTAGTGTCAACCATAGCCTTTTTTATAAATAAAAAAAAATATATTGAAAATTTATGTCTAACAATATTAATTGTAAATGTTTTGCCTTGAGAAGGGTTAACCAAATGTCAGTACAACTCGAAATACTTCTCATACTATGCCACAGATAAATTATAATTTAAATCGTATTTTTGTAACATGCCACAATTAAAGCAACAGCACTAGCAACAGAAAAAAAATATTACATGAGTACTATTAGTGTCTCAGCCAAATGATAGATTGTGTGAACCAAAATGGAAAATGTTATTGTTAGTTATTAACTCGGTCAGTTGATTGGCAGTCAACAAACAAAACAAACTTATGTGCCGCCCCATCCAGCAACTTAATGTCACACTGTAACAGCAACAAATACAATAATCGCAAAGGAATGAAAATAATAACAAGTGTAAGACAAATATTTACATTCACAACCATATTTATATGCCATTTCTAGTGACTGAATAGAATGAGTCAAGTGAATAGAGTAATGAATAATGTCTATAATATTGTATCGAACAGGTATGATACAATTATGTTTGTGTTTGTTGTTAATGTCGGTTGCTGTTCCTGTTTCTTAACGTTCCTTAACATCCGTTCAGACATGTGTCTAACAACAGATATCAATGCAATTGTTATTTGGGTTTGTTTTTTCTATTATTACTTTTATGCATTTTTCTTTGTTTTGTTTTTTATTATTGCTGTTATATGACCAGACAATATTTAACAGAATTGTATCAATTGTTATTACTGTTGTTGTTTGTGTAGTTACAAAAGTACAATACAAGTTAATGCCACTAAGGAAGCTGATCATTTATATCAGATACTTAAAAACTACAACAAAAAATTTGTAACGGAGCACATGACAGTGGGGTGTAAAACTTTAAGTGACCAAATTATTAAAAATATTTGAGAACATTTTAATAAATTTTTATATATTTAAAACAAAGGGTTTGTAATAAAGGTTTTAATGCTTTTAGAGCCTTATATGGATGCCGCATAAGTTTTGGGTTGATTGAAAATATTAAAAAGCAAGAATTGGAACGATATTACCCCACATGAGATTCAACCACGTTCAACGATAAGAAAAATTTAAGGCAGCAAGAGCCGATAGGTTGCCAGCTAAACTGTAAAAAACTGGATAAAGCATAAACATTAGCTTGATGATTGAAACATTAGCATTTTATATCCTGCCAACTACAAAGAAACAAGGTTCTAGAAATCGATTTTGAAACAAATTTGCTGTTACGGTATACAATTTTTGGCACTGCTTTCGCATCCAAAATAGAAAAATTTTAAAGCCGCCAAAACAAAATGCTAAGAATGATAACTGGTGCTCCTTGGTATATTAAAAACATTTACATATACAAGGATCTACCAGTTCCACTAGTTAAATGCAAAATCCTGAATCCAAATCAGCTCTCTCGAAACATTTTGCAACATAGTGGACACACTCATTTGAAGAGTAGGGATACTATTGCACTTAGATGAAACTATTTATACTTATTTACTCTATTAAGAGAACTTAAATTTTGATCTGGTACTGACTGGACTATTAAAAATTACTTAGTTTTAAGATTTGAATACTTCTTATTAGTTCGCATTAGCGAAGATTCAATAATAAAATATGGGGAAGAAATTTGCTGTAAATAAACTAAAAACAAGTAAGAGCGCTTTTTTCGACTGTACCGAAACTCATATACCCTTAAAAACATGTGAGGGTTTTATGTACACTCTAAACCACTTTTGTTGAAAATTACGTCAATAATAGTAGGCAACACTTTACAGGCTATTTTCGACTTAAAATTAGACATGTAATTTTTTTGAACTTTTTGTTGATTTTTAAACAAAATATGTTTAAATTTTGTACACATATTGTGTCTAATTTTTTCTTCCCCTTTGACTTAATTTTCAACCATTTTTTTAGTTAAAAATCCATATAGTAAATAGTTTAATTTTATTTATTTAAACTAAAAAAAACTTAAATTATAAAAATTTCTTTAAGTTATAAGCATTTGTCAAAAATATTGAATCAATTTTGCGTATCAAGGTATTGATGGTCCTTAAATTGTTTATATGGAGCTTTTTGTCTCCCATTTGCGAGTTGATATGTAATTCTCCTCTATTAATGTTTCTAGAAATATAAAAAGTTATAAAATTAAAGAAACTTTCGCTATTAAAAAAGCCTTTAAAAAAATTACCAACTATGGATATCCATGGAGTTACGATTTCTATTTGATTTTTACCTCATCAAGCGTGGTACCAAACTGTTAATTAAAAAAACACATACACATATTTAGAGCTTGAGCTTTTAAAACTATGTTTAAAGACATTTTTCAATTACCTTAAAGACAAGGGTATCTTTCTCTTTAAAAAATTTGCAAATCGCCTTTATTATACATTTTTCTTCAGAATTTTGCTAAAGGCCAAAGAAAGTTTTTATTATTATTTTTAACTTATTAACGTCAAGCTCCATTAGTTTGTAGAAGTGTCAGGTTTTTTAAAACCATTGGCCATTGGTTTAGAATGTCTTTGACAGTTGGAGGTTGTTGCGAGTTGTTAAAAAATTTCTCTGAACTAAAAAACAATCCGCCATGTACTTTTTAACAGTTTCTTCTTTACTAGCCAATTTCACTTATATTATTAACTTTATTTTTTAATTTATGTAATAAATGTTACCGACTACATACAAACAAGTAATTATTATTAATAATTATGATATCCTTACACACAAGATATTAATTTTTTAATTCTGTAGAAAATCACGTGTTCTTTTATTAAATCGTGTATACTTTTGTGCTTCTTCTTTCTTAATTGTTTATTCCATACATTTTAATAGTGTTTTTAGACAGATATGTTTAATATTTAACATTTTGATGTTTATAGACACATATTGCTAGCTTTTAAGCATATATTGTTGAACAATAAACACTTTTAGAGGAAAAATATAACTTTTGTTTAAAATTACATAATTTTTGTTTTTTAATTTCTAATAATATAAAAATCGACCCAATTTTAGGCAACAAGACTTTTTTCAACAATTAATTAGGTCATATATGATCGTAAATTTTTGAAAATGTTTTAGAGTGTAGGTATGTTATAGAAATATGTTTGGGAGAGACAACTAGTTAGGGCTTGATTTCTGTAAGGGCGACTCCGGGGAAGCTGTAGAGGTTTTTATCCTAAATTTTTTTTATAAGTTTTGTATGGCAACCCAGTTTGGGGCTGCGGAGAAGGGGTATGTATGTTTCACAAAAATGTTTTGAAGAAAAAATTACAGGGGTCATTCCTATATTTGACCTTTGTAGGAGAGCTCTGGAAGCTGTGGGAGCGATTTAAAAAAATGTAAAAAAATAAACTTTGCATGCCAACCCTGTTAGGGGGCACTAATAGGGTGTTAATATGTTCCAAAAAAATGTTTGGGAGGAAAAATTAATGGGAGGCAGTTTTACATTGCACCCGTGTAGGGGCAAGTCCGGGGCAGTTGTAGAGTTTTAAAAACAAATTTTGGAGAAATAAACATAGGAAGTCGTGGTTGCTGGTTTATATTTCTGTCAATTATCTGGTGATTTTTCTGAACTTCAGTAGCAAAATTTTTGCAAGCATGCCTGAGGTTTTTCCTACAAACAATTCCGATCAAATGGCTTTAAAAACTTAACGTCAACAGATTAACAGGCATCACTAAATCAACTTTCTTTTCTATTAGGATCAAGAACATATATACTTTATTGGGTCGCCAATGGATACTTTTACATACCCTTATAATAATGTAATGGGTATAACAAGAAAAAGTTCTGTATTCAGCTGTGACAAATCGTATATGCCCTCTACAGTGGTCTATTTGTATACCCAGTTACATGATCCAACCAAGTTGGTTTAAAACCACAACTGTAGATAATAGAAATATTACTTTGTGACGGGTTTGATGTCCATAGCTTCTCTAGTTTTGAAAGATAAAGCTTTACAAAATTTAATCATTTGTAAGGGTTGTGCTACTTCCGTGGTCTTATCCCACAAATTTTTCATTTCTAATAGGGAAACCCTAACAGAAATACTTTGTAGAACGATTAGGGTCGGTATCTCTACCAGTTTCTGAGATATATTGCATTAAAATTTTCTTTAATTTCTCTTTTAATTTTTCTTAATATAGGAGCTACCATAGTTTTTAATTTTTTTGTATCTAAATAACGAAACTTTTTTCATAAAGGTTTTTATAACCACCACTGTAGCTTTAGCTGTGATTACGAAGGTTGTATTTATAAATACATATGAATGTGCATACGGGTAAACTTACATATGTCTTAAGTCGTCTAGGAAAATTATCATTGTGGTTGGGTAATTGATCTTTGATCGCTTTTAACTGATAAATGAAAAAAGTAAGTTTATAATAAAATATTGTTGTTAAATTTGACCATATATTTTTATTAATTGAAACTGTTCATAAGAATTTAGAATGAAGGTGATGTGAAAATTGTTTAAGCTTTACGTCTCCATATTTCTTATTTAAGACGCTACCGTCCAGATAAAAGTAGAAATAAGAAACTTCATGATATAATTGTCGTATTTTTATCTATGACTTTAAAGCAAAACATCTTTGGTATGGGGGACTATATTTTGCCACATCATGTTTGGCATAATCCTTCTTTATTGTCCAACTATTCTCAATGGCGACATAAAACATAAGTGGTCGTACCACATGGGAACAGTTGGCAGTTCTTAAACAACGCACGTTTATCATTATTGATGTTTTAGTTGAGTCTCGTTTTGTATTAGAATTATGTTATTAAAGATGAAGTGATTTTAATTCATGTCCAATAATATCATAACATTTATTTGATTTATTTTCTTTGAATCATTATTGGGTTTTTGGAATTGGGATGCACTCATAAGTGTTTACATAGTATTATTTATACATATGACAATGAAAAAAAATTGACATGGGACTAACAAAGGTTGATGTTTTTCGAGATAAATAATATAAGGAGTAATTATTTAAGAAAAATTTATTTCTTACACAGTTCTCCCACAATACCAATAGCAATATTAGCTATAACACCTTTGTGCAGCAGGATATAACCAAAAGGATAACAAGGATTATGAAAAAAGAAACGAGGTGTTTTCCTTGAAGCTATATACATATGTATTTTTAAATTTAAAGGACCCAGACAGTTGGGTGTATGCATTATAAATTTGAAATTTGTGAGCCCTTGGCACCCGATTTCTGGCAAAAAACCTTACATTACCCTTATTAAGCAACAAAAGGCTAAATAAAGCCTTGCAACTATAGGCCTAAGGTAGTTTCTAAATGGTTAAAAAAGTTTTGCCTCAAGCAAAAGGACATTCACTTTCCATGTGGTATTCTTAGGCATCAAACAAGGACTGTGTTCCAATAAAAGTATAGCACGTTGGCTAAACCGCCAGCCTTATCCATATTAATATGCTTTTCATGTCCATTTACCAAACAAAGCAATAACATTTTATAAGAACCAAATTTATTAAGAGATATTTCTCCTCATACAAACTTAGGGATTAAATTTTTTCTTTTAACTTCTGCTCAATCCCTCTTTTGGCCCAAAGGAGAAAGTTTAAATTTCTGCTTGAAATATTGTCGGGTATGTGTCTAGTGTAATGGTTCTTTAATAGTTGAACCGCCTGCAGAACAAACGCAGTCAACATTTTTGTGCCATTTACTTTTATTTATTCATTAAATTTTTTCAGAAAAATAGACTTAGAAGTTCCTATATAAACACAGAAGCATTAAATATGGATTATTAACAAGTGAACTCAAAATCCTCCAGTGTCCCACCAGATCCTTCGATTTGGTACTCTTAACGTTTAGTTACTTAAGTACGGTACTACGTGCTTCCTTGCTTAAGCAAATTTAACGATGGATACATGAAGCAAGACACCTACAACATGTATGGGGGAAGTATAAGTGACTTGGTCATAGCAACCCATATAAGACAGTAAACCCTACTAAGCGCAGCCCTGGAACTTAATCTGTCTTTAAAAGTTTTATAAAGAATAGATATATATAAAATAAAAAAATTCTCAAAACTGGCCGCCTCGAATGCAAACAAATAGAAATCGTGGAACGTCGTTACGGAAAATTCTATTTTTTTACACTTCTGATCCGGATCTCTTTAAAATTCACTTAGACAATATAAGTAAGCAGCAATAGTTGCCCGTATTTTCCTTGTTTCCAGCAACACAATTTCACTATTTTTTTGGTAAGAAAAGGCTATTGTGACATGAAACTGTATATTGAAAATTACACTTTGGTTTGGTTTAAAATATATCAATTAAACTAATATTGCAACTATTTAATAGTATCAAAGTGACTGTAAAAAAACAATATTAAAGTAAATCAACGTCGATCAATGAAACGTGTGCCCATTATGTTGCTTAAGCATCAGTTTTAATGAAACCCAAACTGTTTAAAAAATTTAAAAAATACGTGTTTTCTTGTAATATTGAGGTCTAACATTGTAATAAAAATCTATACGATTGGACGAATAATAAAAAACGTTCAATTACACTTTTTTAATTTATAAAGAAAACATATCTCTTTCTGAATTTCTTCAAATTAATTATTAAAACGTTTACAATATTCTGTATGAAACAGTCATTACAAATATTATCTCGCATTCACAATCAAAGAATTTGGGGAAAGGTATATCCCGGGTGGGCCATCTATTGGTTTCAATTCGAGCCAGCGGTTATTTTGAATTTGACAAAGCTTATGGCTCTCTATTCTATCACTTAATTCAGCATGTTCCCTCTGTTAAACAAAAAAATCGACTTGCGCTTGAGCAACGTTGGGATTTATTAGAAATCTATTTCCAAAACCGTTGATCGGAAATTTTACGAAAATGTACAAAATTTGGTCGCAGAGAAGGATCAACCGTACCTGGTATACGGCAATTTATTATTAAAATTCCTAAAACTAGTTTCATTGTTAATGCGCCAACACTTGAACGTGCGTAAAACCGATAACATCAAATCTGTGGCTGAGAATCTGCGTGAAAATCTATCAACATCAGCTCTTAATTGCTCTCAATGGTTGAATATTTTACGCTCGACAACCGATTTTTTTTTTGGGTCCGTTTTTCATGGTATTGATGTGAACGATGTTGGGTTTCAATAGGTTGGTGCGAACTGCCACACATCTCATGCCATCGATTAATTGCGTATAAAGCTTGATGATCGTCTAATTTGCCAAAATGTTGATGTCAATTGGCTGCCAAGAAGCTTCGATTTCACACCGTTGGACTATTTTCTGTAAAATGCTGTTAAATACAAGTGTTATGCCAACAAACCGGAGACAGTTAAGCGTTTGAAGGTTAAAATTCGTGATGTAATAGCCAAAATAGAACCCCATACATCAAAAAAATGTTTGAAAGTTAATCCTATCGAATGCGGTTCTCTGAAGCCAGCCGGGGCAGCCATATGAATGAAATAATATTTAATTTCTAACCGGAAAGATTGTATTTTGTAACAAAGAAGAAAATTTTGCAAACCGTTTCTGTTTTATTTCATTTTTTAAGTTTAAGCTTTTAAATGGTGAACCCTTCATTGTTTAGCTTTTTAATGCAGATTTTGGTGACTATGCAATTTGTTAACGAGTCAATATTAAACTAACTGATCAATATTTCATAGCTATGAGGAAAAAATCAAGCTTTTACATTTAAACTACAAAAATGGCGGAGAATTTGTTTATTTAAATTTAAACTTTCTTCTTATACAAAGAATATATCAATTTTACTTGCTTGAATTAAAATAATAAATTTTAAGTTTTCTATCCTCTGCAATTTTACATTTACAAACCTTCGAAATTTTATAAATATTTCTTAAGCATTAATCTTAAAGTAGCCATTTCAAGTCAACAATAATTCTCTTTTAAACCTCAGCTTCCTTTAATCATAAAAATAAAAAATAAAGCCGAACTTGCCGTTAAAAATTTAAGTTGCTTAAATTTCATTAAATCAGACATAAATAAAACGATAATAAAAAGAATGGAAGAAAACATTCCCACACTTTGTGGGCTCATATTTGAAACACTTGTAAACTAAAACTCAAATAAAAAATGCAGCCACTTTTTTGAGGTTTTTATAGTGACATTTGAGGGCGAGTGGTTAAGTTACAAACGAAAAACAACAAAAAAGTACTAAAAACGAAAACACTACAGGTACATGCAATAGTAAACTGGCCACGGCAACAAATAAAACGGTTTAGAAGACAATAAAGTACTAGTAAAACTTTTTTTACTGGCGATTTAGTTGATCAAATTTTGTGAGAAAACAGACGAACACAGACCGACACTAGACATGTGTTGGGGGCAGTGTGTAATATGATGGACCTCCTAACTATCAAATTATATAAAATTTGTTATGTGTTTGTATGAGTGTGAATGTTACCTTGTAAATACATTTGCTTGAATATTTTACATTTATATACATACATACATAAAAATATCATCAAAAATAATTCATAAGCGACACTAAGTGGTTTAACGACTCCATAAAATATGATTCTCAGTGTTTAAGGAAACTTGTGTAAACGCATAATCATATGTCTTAAATATGTACATATGTTTGTTACTATATGTTTGTTGAAATGTGTCACATACTGATTTACCCTATACCAACCGGAAAACTAATCAAATTTCTTTATGAAGAAATAAATTACGAGTGAGAAAGCTTAAGTCAGTCAAGCCCGATAACAAATAATGTTTCGCGTTTAGGAATTTTTTTTTAAACTATGACTTTTAATATAAAAACTATTCTAATCAAATTTGGATTCAATACCTATAAGAGGCCTTATATGACTCCCAGGAAAAGCCTTTCTATATGAAGGTGCTTAAGGACTGGAACAATTCAAATTATATTTGGTCAGATCGTTATTTATGCGGTAATTTATAGAGGAAGAAGCGTTGTGGTAAGGTTTGCCTGGTCGCCAAAAACTGTTACAACAATTAGATAAAAGTAGAGTTTTTTAGGCGTGTTGCCAGGTTTTGTAGCATGTTTTTAAAAAATGTGACCTACACTTTGATCACAAAGCTAACGAAGACACCAGACAAGATGGACTGGTGGATATCGTTAAATTGACTATGGAATTGATTCTGAGTCAATCGGTTTAAGGTAAAAAAAGCGATGGCTGTGATTTTGTCCATATAATCAATTTACCCCTACATTCCTTTTAACACATTCGTAGGCACATGTGCACATAGGGTAGAAATCAGCCTAAGCTATCGATCGCGACCAATTAGTCCATCGCCAGTGTACCAATTTAGATGCTTTTGCCCATTGGAATACCAAACCAGTGCTGTGATCAAAGATCTCTACATCGAAGTATCTAGCAAAGATCTGTATCCTAATGCCCCTACCCCTAGAATTAGGGTCAAGAACCAGATCTTTTAATATCCCAAAATGTTCACTTAAGTCCCTACTCTTTAGAAATTTTATGTCTTGAAAACGTAAGTCAGCTAAGCGTACACTGTCGATTACACAGCATCGGTTGGACTTGACCTACTGGCACCAGTAATATATACAAATACTGAATTCGCCTTAGAACGTGCCAAGCGCCTGCCTACCTGCTCAAACTTCGGCAACCACACAACAGCCGCGTAGCCATAGGTATCGAACATGACGAATTTGGCTGTGATTCTAAGGAACTATGTCCAGGGATAAGGACTACAATTTTTTAAATAACCAGCACTCAACAGGTGGCTGCAGTACAAGGAATTGGTACCTAAAAAATAGTGTTATGGAAGGAGAATAGAATAGAAGCATATGTGGATATTTAATTTAGATTGTTTGATATTACATAAGAGGAAAGACATCATGATGAAATTTTCATTTTTGTTTTAGTTTTTGTTGGCTCTGGTTTCCAAAAAAGATATGTAAAAATAAACAACTTTGACAACCCAGCCTCGATTTATGCATGAAAAAAGTAGATCAGCTATGCTCGTAATACCACCTGGTCAAATAATTTTACCATGAATGACATCTGTTAACATTTTTTTTTCACATGCAAGTTGCTCGACTTAAACACACTTTAGACTTAACTAAGAAGCTAGTCGACTATAAATTGGCACGCTCTGCTAAAAAGATGCCAATATCCTCAAAAATCCGGGTTTCTAGATGAGATTTCCAATTTTTTCAGAATGTATTCCTTTATAGTATCGATAGAACAGTGAAACATATCTCGCAGTATGACAAGGCACCCCAACGTCACCAAGTTTGTTTCCGTACGTAGCCAAATAGTTTCAAAACAGACATTAAACACCAGCAAATCATGGTAAGAAGTTTATTCTACACTTATTCAGACATGCATTTAAGCAAAGAATTTGGGCCCAGCCGATATTGTAGCTTTACCGCCCATCACCGATTGATAGAGCTTCGTTTAGCCAAGGAGGGACACCAGGTTGCTTTAACAGTAAGTTAGGTTATTTGTTAGGAAAGTTGGTGTCATTTTCCCATACTCCCCGGATGCTTCTCTACCAAGTCCAGACAGCGAATATCGCACTAATCAAAGAATATCATAAGATTGTGGTTTAACGTGTCTTCTAGAGCTCCCATTCGCAAGGTACCAGCAAAGTAGTGAAATGAATATGAACGGCATAAGCTACATTTAATGCAAACAAAAATATAGGGTCTGATTTTTGGATAAATAATAAAGTATGAGAAATGAAGGAACCTTGTGAAACTTCTGATTTATTTTAAAGTTGTTGGAAAAAATTCGATTTGTTATCACACAAATAGTGCGGTTTCTGACGGCTTGTAATTTGATTTCAAACGCACATATATATTCACATCCGACACAAGCTAAGCTTTAGAAATGTCCAAAAATAACACTTAACTTCCACTTAAATTGTGAATAGACTTACACCTATTAGTTTGTTATAAAGTCCAGTAGGTCCCCCTAAGTGAGACTCATACTAGGGATCGAGTTATAAACCGATACTCTTCGAATATAATAAGCTACTTTCCATTTATGGTAAATCCCTGGAGTATTATGGTCTACATTGGAAAAAGGTTTGGAGATAAAGACAATTTTTTCAAGGCCGGTACCGGTGTTCAATCCAACCCAGAAGCACTTTTTAATGTTGAGATCCCTTAAGACCTTTGAGCTTTGCGAGCTTGACAGAATATGTTTGGAATAGTCACGAGCATTCTTGAAATTTAAGTTGATTTCTTTTAAGAACGGAGAGCCCCTTCTGAAGTCGTTAATTGGCATTGTGCCATAAGCAAATGGGATTACAACTCTACGGATAATTGTACAACATATACAGATGAGGTAGTACATCTGCTACTTCCGGAATATACAGAACCATATAGTTCAGTAGTTTGTAGATTACCCTATGATACAGCTATGATAATTTATCGAACTAAATTTTTAGAACCTGGGCGCTTAATGGTAGACAATGAGACGGGAGGAAGGAAGGTTTTATTGAGTTTATGTCAATATCGTATCTAAGAAGCCGCATAATTACCTTTCCTCTCATACCCAGTGTAGGGTGTAATGGCCTAGAATTTAATATGTGCTTGTATAAAACAAATGATGAAACAATTGAAAGTTCCCAAAATTTGCTCCAACTTCATTATGAAATTCTCTATAAAAGCTTAAAGAATTAAAAAAAAAACGTTAATCGAGAAGTAACATAATAATGATGATGTGGGTTAAAAGTTAAAAGTATCCAAAAACAAGTTTTTTTCTTAAGTACAAGTGGTTAAATAGAATTTATTATGCTTATGCGTGTCTGTTTCAGTTTGTTTCCTGCCCTCAACACTTGACACACTTTAATTCTCATACAAAAGTCAGTAAGTGATGAGGTGTATTGGACTTAGAACATCATTTAAAGTCACAATGTTTTGAATGAAATAGTGATGTTGAAGGAGGAACGATTATAATGATGATTATACCTACCGCGTGTTATTTTCATGAAGCCACACTTCTAGGAAATCACAGCACATATAAGTTAGTTGAGTATTTAATACTGCACGTACATGTGTATTAAATCATCTTATTCTTGTTTGTCAGTTCCCCTGTGATTCTTTGTGATTGTGATGATATACTTATCTTTTTCCGCGAAAATTAGTAAATAAAAAATACGAAAAACATACATTTAATGTAGAAGTAGTTTTAAGTTGAAATTGAAATTTTTATTTTTATATTATTTGAATTAATGTTAATATAAATTTTAAAGGTACATAGGGTGAAGGCACCAGTAGTCGGCAGTTTAACTTTTTGTCGGTTTACAAATTAGTGCTGTTATGAGTACAAACATGCTATTGAAATGTCAACAGATGAGTGTTGCTAAGGAATTAGTATAGATTAAAACTCAATTGTCTCTTTTCAAGCACTTTATATTTTTATTTGATTATTTTTTGCTTTTTAAAAAACACACGATTTTCACCTATAGTCGGCACACGTTTCCCTAAACTCGGCAATTAGTGCCCAATTGTCGGCATTGCATTTTGATTAAGAAATAATAAAATTATGAACGTATTCAATTTGTTTTTATTTAAAATATTTGTTTTTTCGATTCCAGTTTTAAATATTTTTTTTAAGTTTGAATTAATAAAATTATTAAGAAATAAACCTGTAAAAAAAAGAAAATAGAAAAAGACAGTCTATGTTTTCTAAAAGTGGTTGTTTATTATTTAAAGATCAAATAAAATGGGAATAGAACAATTTATAGCCTTAAATAAGGTATTGTCTTTATTTGTTAATGCAGATGGAGTTTGGCAGTAAATAGGTTCCAACAGTCCAAAATTTCCTGTAGATATTACCTGCTTTGTCTTTTTTTCCAAAATACCCTCTTTATTGATTATGCATGTGGATGACTTTTAAAATGTTACTTAAAATTTTAACTGGTTAATTATTGTTATTTCTTTTAAAGTTACATATCCATCTCTTCCACAATGATATCGGAATCAACTCCACGTTCATGCAAGTAAGGATCAATTTGGTTTATTATTTCAATAGCTAAATTGAAATCTGTTTCTTAGATTTTTTGCAATTATTTCTAGTTAATTCTTGACACATTTAGTGTAGTAAACGTTGTTAGGGTTAGAAGAGGATAAACCACAGTTTTGAAACCCATTTTTGATGGCATCTTTTATTAATATTTTGCTCAGAACCGTATGAAATGGCGGACAAAAGGTTCCCAAACCATTTTCTTATGCCATTTTCTGTAATTACCGCTAGTTCCTTTCTAATAACTTCTGACACTCTGATTGCTAGAGAGAGATGAAGTTTCAAAAACCCTAAATACCATCAGTTTCCTGGACGACTATTCTAAAATGGAGTAGTACGCTTATCGTCCTTTACTGTTCATTAAACCGCGTTAAGTAAATCTTTCCTTTTTATTAGAAGTCCACATTTTACAAGGTGTTCGCACCATTATACCTAACGGGTTTCTTCGTAGCAGGACAATACTGTTTGAGGACCTACTCTCCTTGGACCGTCAGGAGCGCAGCCTATATGGTGGAGCGCGGCCTGTATAGTGGAACGCGGGACACCAAATTTTTTACTGGCACCTAATACTGAAATCGCGCTTTATCTTACTTCATAAAGAGAACTTCTTAATGTCTCTTCAGAATATTTGAGTATGTTCCTTTTTCCCGATCGGTTAACATATAAAATTCTAAAATGCTATATAAAATAATCTCTGCTTAATCTTAAAATCTTACATTTTTTAGAATATTTAGACAAGTTAATACTTAATCTAAAACCAATTTATTAACAACTGTTAAAGAGAGAACTGAGTTACATCAAATTTTTTTAAATATGAGCTTATTTTGAAAAAAAAACTAGTTTACCTAAAGTCGGCACTACTATGCCGACTATACAAAATCATCGAAATTTTAGTTCCCAATGCCGGCAGCCATTGAAATAAGCAAACAAATTATTTTTTATAAAAAATTTTACGAAAGGAGCAACTATGTATTTACTTTTTCTAGCAAATTTAGCCGAACGAAGCCAGTCGAAGCTTGAATATGTGCTTTCAATGCTTCAAACTTTGCCAGGTTATAAACGAAAAAAAAAAAACGGAAGGAACAGTGGTCAGATGCTGAAATAAAGTTGTCATTAAATTAATTTTGCAATATTTAATTATAAAACTCGCTTTGCAGCAAGCATTGACGCTTGCTGAAACCAAATGTCGTTGATGTTTAGCTAATTAAATTTGAAAAAAAAAAACTCAGTGCACAAGGGTAGAACAGTGCTCGCCAATATACTAATCGACAGCTCTTTGCTCAATCATCTTGATGACTTTGCATCTTTAAAAGTAAAATACTTGCCAACACGATTTTAAAATACACGAATTTCTTGCTAACTAGTCTGATTATTGTGACCGTAATATGGAAAAATTTTTCAACGAGTTCTACGAATTTTTTATAATAAATTATGGTGCAATAGTTAATGCAATGCTTCACTTTTTAAGTGCGGTTCACCTAGACCCATCAAAAACTTGAAAGTAATTAGTTATTACAAATCAACTTACTTTTCAATGACTATTATATTTGGTCTGCATTACCCAGCAGTTGTTAGAAAACGACTTATTTTTTTATTATAAATTTGAGCAGATAGTTTTAAATAAGAGTTTTCATTATCTTTAGTTTAATATTTTAAAGCAGTTTTAATCAAAACATTTAAGTAAAAATTGTGAAGTTATTGGAGGCCTTAAAAGGAAAAAATACATTTTAATGTCATTATGATAATAGCTTATTAAAGTACTTCGAGCGGCGTTAGACCCTATTTGACTCTATCTTTGGAAGCGAGTGTGGTGAGTACTTGCTTTAAGTAGTGAGTTAATATGGTGATTAGTAAATAGGACTGATACGGTTTTTAGCATTTTAACTCATTACAAAGCAAGTAAGTTTTTGCTTAGGATAGAATGTGTTATAAGAAAAACGCAGTACGTACTTCCATTTCTTCATTTTTAAATAGATATTTTTACATATTTAATTTTTTAGTAGCAGTAAAATATTTGTCTAACAATTTATGAAAAATGTTTCTCACCACGCTACGAAGTTTTATTGTTAAAAAGGTAAATGTCTGTTTAATTTAAACAAACATAACGTTGCCTTAATAACAAAAGGCCCTCACTCGTATTTTTTAAGCCTAGATTATCGTTTATTTCTATAAATAGTCTGCTTATATATTACTATTAGCCTTGATCTTGACTTAAAAATACAGTCAAATCCCGATTAATCGTAATTTTGTATAATTCGTCATAAACTGTCGGTCCCTTGAAAAAATCTCGTTCATTCGTAAAATTTTCATACATTTTGGTGCTCTCGCTAATTCGTATATTTTTTTTCAAATAAAATCTTTACCTCTTATAAATCGTAAATATTCGTAATAAAAACAACAGAAACGGTGAAAGAATAATTTTTTTTACCGCATTACACGTATTTTACGCTAAATATATAAATTTGCTATTTCATTTTATGTATTTATTTTGAATTTAATTATTACCATTTGTTTTTTATGTTTCTTTTTATTCGTTTTTGTAAATAAATTTAACACCCTCGTTAATTCGTCTTTATTTTATTTCGAAACCCCTCTAAATCGAAAACCCCCATAATTCATAGGAAAAGACCGGTGACCCTTGCGATTACGAACTATTGGGATTTGGCTGTATTATTTAGAACTCATATTCATTAAGGTAACGATATGTATCTTAAGTATTAATAAATTAAAAAAAAAGAGCTTTAATAAATTTTTATAAAGCTGCTATAATCCATTATTAAATTTAAATAATTTATTGCTCGTGCTACTAATAAACCTTTAAAAATTTAAACTTAATAAATTAACACTTTCAATTGAAAAAAAGTTTGCTTTTGAACTTGTTAGTTTTGTTAAAAAAAGGAAAAGAAAAACTTAACAAAACACGAAAGAACGCTATATTCGACTGTGCTGAATCTTAGATACCCTTCATTGGATTTTACAAACCCATAACCTTTTTTTATTATTTTATCCATTTTTTTCATTTATTAACTATTTCTAATTTTTAAATGGGGATCGGTTTCATATTTTAGCCCTCTTAGGGTAACTAGGGAAGTTATCAGGGGTGTTAGCCTAATTTTTTTCAAATTTTGTTGGGACATCAATCTTTGAATGGGAGCCCGCTTAGGCGATTTTATTTATGTAGGGGCGAATCTGGGGAAGTTGTAGAGCTTTTTACCTTATTTTTTCAGGGGGTAAATATATTCTAGGAATATGTTTGGGAGGGAAAACTAATGGGGAATATTAGTACACTTTATTTTTCTAAAGCCGACTCTGGAGGAGTTATGGGCGTTCTTACATTATTTTTAAAATTTCGTATGGCAATCCCCTTAGGTGATGGAAAAAGTGGGTAAATATGCACTAGGAATATGTTTGGAAGGGAAAAAATTATGGCGGTCTGTGAAAGATTTTATTCCATCAGTGACGACTCCGAATATGTTGTAGGGGTATTTACCCTATATTTTTCAAGTGTTGTATGGAAACCTCCTTAGGGGGTGGATATGAAAAGTATTTTTTTGAAAAATGTTTGCAAAGAAAGGTCTCCTTATCACCCGGCACACCACACAATCTACATTTATCGCTGGCCAGTTGTCCTGCTCTTTTGGCATAAACCGTTGTAAAACAATGCCCTGTTATCATCTTCAATAGGAGTCTTCAATCGCTCTTTCGCAAAGTTGAAAGAAACCTCGTCGCGCTCGGGCCATAAGATCTACAAATAGTTCTGGAGACTATACGAAATAATATTCACCCAAACCTCCACTACTCTAATCCTTACCGCAGTGTCTGTACTCTAATTTAGGAGCTAAAGTGGAGCACAAACGTCCACTGCTGTTTCCATATGCAAAAAGATCCCTTGCTTCACCAGCTCGTCTGCCATCTCGTTCCCCTCAATACCCCTGTGTCCTCAAACCCAGTAGATGTGCACTTGTCTCACGGCACAATATCTACCAATAGATTTATTTCACTCCTGAACAATTGTAGAGGAAGTAAGGTCAACGAAGATTTCCCTAATCACAATAAATTTGTTCACCTAAGTATTCTTAGTCTGAGAGGACAAGCCAAGTTCGGCGGTAAAATCTAAAAAATCAAAAACGTAAAATATTTGTCGTTACTCTTTTTTAAATGTCCAATCCACAACCTGTATTCCTTTGTTATAGCAGTGATGAAGAACATGGTTAAAACAGGATTAGTTCTTGCTTTGAAAAATATGTTTGTTTTACAACGTACATCATCAAGGCAACAAAGGCTGTGTCTTGGCCCCGTATATTAATATTGGTATGTACAATACGTCCAATACAAGAATATGCCATTACACCAGCAAAAATATGAATAAAATATCTAAAAGCTAAAACACATTATTCTTCACTTCATAACCAAGGTATATTGAACAAGGTAGGGACAACTGATCAGCTGACTTCTATTTCCGCCATATGACTTCTAACTTAGCTTGGACACTTGTTTATGTTATACAATGGTTGTGTATACTGTGTGTATGTGTGTACGCTACATTTTCGGCAACCAAGCTGGAATTAGCAACAACAAAATACATGCCGAAATTTTACAGGAAGTTGTTGTTTTAGGGACGATCCCACCTTCTTATTTCACCATGTTCATAACCTAGTGTTTCTGACGCTAAACCAAAGCCAAAAATCTTTTATTGGGTGCTAGTGATAAGAGTGAAGAAATAAAAAACAAATTTTAAGTTAATTTGATCTGCAGTAATGATAATTATAGCAATGAGATCCAATAAATTTAACCATTTATTTGTTTGTTTTGATAGCTTTGACGTATTAGAAATTGAATAAATTTGTTAATTAGACAAATAAAAAACCTTAAGTTTAACTTAAAACTTTTCTTTCTTCTTTTAAGGTTTTATTTCATTTAACAATATAAAATTTATGATTAATAATAAAAAGTGTTATAAAAAGATTTACATATAAAGAGAGAGAAAAAAAAACAAGAAAATAAAAGAACAGGTGTCATTTGATTCATAACGAACGTTAATTTTTTAAGTTCCATAAAAGTGAAGATAACACTTTCAAAAGCTTGGGAAAAAATATTTTTTTTTATGTTTTCCATGTTGTTTTTTTTTGTTTTGAGGGCATCATAACTCGTTTTTCAAAATATTGAGGTTCGTATATTTTTTGTAATGAGTGTGTAGCAGTGGATTAGCTATTTTTCTTTGAGGCTTTTTTCAAGAGACTTTTATAATACATTACCTTAAATTAGGAAATTCAATTTTATTTGGTTTAATTTTTTCGAAACAAGATATGAAATACCTTTAGTAATTAAAGCCAACAAAATTTTGAACCTTGATCCTTCCTATTTAAGTACATTTTTGGTAATTTTTTAAAAAATTTTAATCAAAAATTATGCATTTTACAAGAAAATTCTGGATCGAGAAAATTTGCAATATGTATCTACCGATATTCATTGCTGTTATGATTTCTTTTAAATAAGTTTTAAAAAAGTATTGGGTTTTTCTCTTCACAAAACTTTGTTTCGAAATGAATTACGTACTTAATTACAGTCATATATCATGTGAGCCTGTGGACCTTTTAGAAAATAATATATTCTTTTACTTACTGCAAATACCGGTTTTAGAAAGTAAAATGTCTATCTCAATGATGGAACAGATCACGTCCGTAACTTCAAGGAAAAACGACTCCCAGAGAAAACAGCCCCTTGATTGAAACATCTGATGCCTCTGCACCAGCTTACAATAAACTCTTTCAAATTCCTTTGCAAATTTTCTTTTAAATACAAATTGTAATGCCAAAGAACAAGTTGCAAATTTTCATATAGCTGGGTATATACCTCTTTGTCATTTCTTTGTTGTCCATTTGCGATCCCACAAAGTAGTAGAAGTGGTATTTCCCCTAACAATGCACGATTCTTTTTTAAATGTTTCATGGGCTAAATCTTAGCAGCTATAACAGCTTTCGACTATCTACAAAATGTAATTGAACAATAAGACCCACATTTTGACAAGGAGCACGGGAAGGGGTAGGTCCAATACAAAGTCTCGTAAACTATAACAGCTATCGATTTCAAATGTTTTACAAAAAGTAATTGGACGATAAGACCTATAATTTGAAAAAAAAAATTGGGAGGAGCAGGGAAAGCGATAACCCCCGTACAAATGAATACTTTTTGTAAAATGCGCTATATCTGGAAAACTATAACTGCTATCGACTTTGAATGTTCTACAGTAAAATAGTGGGAGAGGAACAGATGAACTAGAACCTACCATACAAATTAACGACTTTTACTAAACTTTTAATGTCGAAAACATTTAAAACTTTCGACCTTAAGCCTTCTACGTGGTATTTCTATTAAACATACGAACGTTTTTATTATTATATTTGCAGTATGAAATATATCGGCCGGAAAAAATTTGGTACCGCCGAATATATCGCTTTAACTTGTTTTTCAATTATAATAAGTATTGCATTCATAAACTTAGAAAACTTTTAAGCTATTTGTTTTTTTAAATTTTATCTTGTTCTGAGTTTTCCTCTCCAAAATATGTGACTTTGTTTACAAAGTGTATGAAACTTAACAAAAGTATGGCAGTTTCTTTTTGAAAGTTACAGTACAAAAAAAAAAATCTGTCAGAGTAAAATATATTTTATTTTATAACCGCATTCAGCAGGGAGATTTTACGCCAAATTGTATGGAAAAAACATTATGCCGGTGTTCTGTTTCATCATTAAGGAGTAAATACATAGCAATAGTTAAGCTCCAAAAAAATTTCCTCCTCATATTTTTCTTTGCACCAATTTTAGAATAATCCTTAATTTATATAAAAAAAATAAATACTAACTTTAATTCGTGCACAACTGCATCATATTATCCTCCTGATTAACATCTGTTGCATAATGTTTAAGTTTTTAAATGTTTTTAAGTTAATGCATATTTGATTTTTTTTTTGCAAATTTTGTCGAACGTTAAAAGTGCATTTAAATAAATCTTAAGAAATCAAAGCAAACAACTAAATGATTTTAACAAACAACACAAAAAGACACAATTTTTTAAGTGCCAACAAACATGTTAAAATGAACGGCCGAACAAAATAAAAACACTCAAATTGAAAATTGAAGAAAAAAATATTTTACAACAGACCTGATTTTCCTTCTAAACATGTTGCATGCAATTTAGTGTGTTGTCGCACTTCATTCGTTTGTTCTTTCGTTCATTCAAACGATGTTATTTCAATGTCGGCATTTTGAAGGATTCATAAATAAAAATAACGAAAACGACAAAAACTGTTTAAATGGCAATTAAATGTCGAATGTGGCAAATAAAATAAAAGACGACAAAATGCTAAATTAAGCCAACTTCGCACTTTATTCGTACACAAACTAAACTAACAGCAAACACTTGAATAATGTAATTTGCTGGAAATACAACCCAGTAATAAATGAAAAAAGGAGTTGGAGTGAATTGAATCTCATTAAAATGAAAATATGTACATATTGCCGAAAATTTAAAGCAAATAGTTTTAGATTATAAAAGCAATAAAACATTTGTTTACCTAGTAAGATGACAAGTATTATTGGAGATAATATATATTCGATATATGTATATCAAATGAAGTTGCCAATGTACTACCTACCAACAGGTTATTATTTTAATATTCGTTATGACCTCTCAAAGGTGTTTTATTAAGAAAAACTCCCACTGTTTGACATTTTATTACAATCTGGCTTGAAAGAGAGTAGTTTATATATGAAGATTCTTAAATCTTAGGTTAATAGTGTCTAATTAGAAAAAGCATATATTAAAATAAAAACAAAACAAGTAAGAGCGCTGTATTCGGCTGTGCCGAATCTTATATACCCTTCACATTGGTCTTTTAATATACCCAGCGAGTTTTAAAGTCCATAGAAAACTTTACAACATTTTAACGTTCGTATGGATAATAGAAATATATGAGGAACGTTTAAGGTCGACAGTTTTAAAATTGTTAATTTGTATGGGAGCTACCCCTTGTTCACCCCTCACCCAAAAAATTTTTTCTTCAAAGCGTAGGTTTTGTTGTCGAATTATTTTGGAGAGCATTTGATGTCGATAACTGCTATAGTTTCCGAGATATAGCTTATCAAAAATTTCATAAAAATTGTTTATTTGTATGGGAGCTACCCTTATTCTGCCCCCATCCAAAAATTTTTTTCTTTTTTCTTTTTTAAAAATGTCAAATACTATTAAGAAAATCTGATTAACCAAGTTTATTAAAATAATTAAGCCAGTTCTTAACAATATTTTTTACAACACGATCTTAAAAACAGAAATCTTTAAAACTCAAATATATTTGTAAGTTACACCCGTCACAGTCTTCTAGTGAGCATTGTGGGATGAAATCCTTTTGTTTTAGTGTCTACCTGCCCTTTTTAAAATGTATGATTTATAAGCAGAAATGTAAATAAAATTGCCACACCCGTCACAATAGATTTGGCTATATATAGATAAAAAGGAATTCCTATACGTTAGAACCGCATCAACATATTTTTATTCAAAAAAAGTATCTTCAAAACTGCTTACTGGGTTAAACTAATGTCAACTATTTGCCAACAAAAATATAAATAATGTGGACTTCAAAATTTACATGTATTAAATGACCACAATTGTGTTGAGGCATTACAACAACACAAAAATTTGGGAATTTCAAAAAAAAAAAAAAAAAAAGAAAACAGGTCAAGCAAAAAATATTACACCAACAATCAAACTGACCAACAAACTTTAGGTAAATGAATGCAAAAAACATTGTCATGCTTAAGCATTATTGCTGACAACAAAATCAAAAGCAAAAAAAAATCTTATTGCAAGGATGCCTTTTAAACATACTTTATACGACTTACAAAATAAAATTGGATTATGTAGTATTAAAAATTATATTGTTGTTGGTGGTGTTTGTTAATATTGGCTCTGTTAAGCCTTAGGCTCAATTTGCTGTCAATGTAGTTGTTACAATGCATTGCGTGTCAATTGCAAATAATTTTTATATGATTTTTCAAGTTTATTTTTTTTTGCTTTTGCTTTGTTAGTTCTCAAATCCTCATACATACATTTTGCAATTGATGACCATGAATGATCCTCTTTGGTCTGCTTTATAATCTTGTTTATCTGATGATCCAGTTTTCAAATGCAAAACCTTGTACAAAAAACTGTTTATTATAAACGCACTTCCGGTTTTATGCATGTTTTTTGCGATTTACTCTTAAAGTGCATTTGCTGTTGAACATGTATTAAAAATAAAAACACTCAGGGCTTTTTAAAAATGGAAAACAAAATTTTTTAATTTATTTTTTAACTTTTAATTTTTAAAATAAAGTTAAAAATAGAAAACGGTGGCATTGTGTTATTTAAAACAAAATTAGTTCTTTTTATTTCATCATTTTTTTTTAATCCCGAAGGTTCTTTCAGGGGATTTCTTAAGCTTATTCTTACGCTTATAGTTGATACAGGTAAGGGGAGGAAATGAAAAGGGACAGCAAAAAAATTTTTTATTATCTTTTTTTAGACCACAAAGCAGCATAAAATCATATTATCATGGAAATACGCGCTGTTAATGGTCCTTATTCTAGATCCATGCAATGTAGGTTAGTCTGGGTTAGTTTTAATTTTTCTCCCTTAACCTAAAAACATTTGTTAAGCACACATATCGCATTAGTTATATTATAACCAATTTGGCTGCAGTGACCTGATAAATAGTACCTGCATCAGTTTAGGTCGTAGTGGTGTTAGAAGTACGATTAATAAAAAATTTTCCTAAACGATTTTTAAATCTATCTGTCAATGAAATTTGGAGACGAAGGTCAATGCACTGCCACCGGAATGACAGTTTTAGTTGAAGTAAACTTAAATACAAGAGCCGGAGGGACATGTTGTAATATGGACGCCTCTAAATTTGTGGAAAAATAATACTATTTTAAATCTAGGATTGTGTCACAACGTCCAAAGGTGATAAATGATTACTTAGAATGTGGTCTAGAATGCACTGTGGTGCAGTTTTATTTCCCGGTTGGGGCATGACTCTGTTTGCTTCCGCTAAGTATAATGAGGAGTAGCAGTCAGTGAAAGACGTCATGGTAACAAGGGATAAAAACGAATGCCAGGGGAACCCCAAGATACCCGAGACGAAACTAAGTAAAACGGTTACAAGGAAACCGAAAGATGTCTTGTATTATGTTACCACTAAAACACGATCTAGTTTTATTAACGATTGAAAAAAAAATACAACACGTCTTGTAATCGGCTCCGACTAAAATGTGAGCCCACATTACCAACTTACTATAGAGAATAGGTAAAGGTGCTAGTTCGGGTATGTGTTACGATTCGCTTTGGTCTTAAAAATGTTTGCCTTCAAAACTAGCGTGATGACTGAGCAGTATAACACAAACTTAATAAAGGTTATTTTAAATAAGCGTTTGGTTGTAACGATACGTTATGGCATTATACATATATATTTCTAGATATAACTGGGAACGAAGATAAACGTGCAAAATATCTGGCGATATAATCAAGGAGACTACACGCGGCTAGCCCGAGGTACATAAAGTTCTTCAGTGTGAAGAAGGGCAAGTAAAAGGCAGATACGGATTTTTTTTTAAGAAATCCGGATAAGGGGGGGACTAAGGAAGTTCTGAAATAAAGAAAGCCCTTCAAAAATGAGTTGATAAATTCTGTTGGCTGGTGACTTTTGGGCAGAGTGCGCAGAATGACGATGAGTCCAAGAAGCAATTTCCGTGCACTGGTCTCCTTTTGCACAGGCCAGAGACTTATGTTTATGATGTTACGCCCGATGTAGCTTATTTAAGAGGTAAAAATGGAAAACGTTATGGAAATCCTTCCTAGTCACCGAATACCGTCAAAACCAAATGGGTTTGCTTAACCTGCGGAGAATTTTCAATGAATTCCACAACTTTTCTTTTTGCAGAAGGTGTTTCGAAAAATTTACTTTTCTTAATTTTTTTCGCTTGCAGTGTATATGTTAAACATGTGAATTTAATTTTTCAGATATCCTTGTGTGTGCGTATCTATTTATGTATGTGTCTATGTTTTTTAATGGACTTTTTAAATTATTATGGCCGTATATATCAGCGTCCCAATGATAATAGTAATAATAATAATAATTGAAATGTTGTTCGAAAAACAACAAAAATAAAACTGCAACAACTTTGTGTCTATACAACATCAACAACAAGCAACAAAAATATTTTAATAAAAATAAAATTTAATCTATTGGATCATGTAACAACATTTTTGTTTTCTTTTCTTTGTTGGTCCATTTGTTTATCAAACACATTTCATTGCTGTTAATGTCTTCATGAAGTAAAATTCTAAGTAGAGCAAAGTGTTCCTTGTTGAGGTGGTGTAGGTGTTTTGAATATGTTTTTATGTAAAATATGGTTGTATGTGCAAATAATATTAAAACATATAATGTGCAAATCATTTTTTAGTGCTAAAAGTGCAAAAAAAAAACAACCCACGCATTTCGATTGGAGAAAAGAAGGTTATGGTCGGTCAAGACCAACCATATTACACCCTTCAAAAAAATCCATTTTGTATTAGGCACCAACATATCTGCATTAAAAATCAATGCAGGGCAACGTTTTTTTTTACTCATAGTTAAATACACTGCTCCACAGTGAAAAAACCCACAGACGGCGGCAAATTTATATTTTTAAATACGATTATTTCAAAAAGTAATACGCCGTGCGGAGGAAAAGTGTGGTGCTGTTTAAACTACCGATTGTGTGGATTTGTCAGTCATGATGTCACAATGATTGAGTGAGCATCGCGCGGTCGGTGTGGGGACATTTTTTAAGAGTAAGCTCTGACGTAATTTCTCGTCGACAATTTTGTTAAAAGTTCGGTATTCAGGAAACACGTAATGGGCCAAATGTAATTTTAATTCGTATGTCCAGAGATTCTGCCCAACTGCTATGGCTATAAATATTTAACGCCCAGCGCACAGTCGATCGTCAAGGACTGGCGAAAACACTAAACTCGTTAAAAGCTGTTTACGTGAAAGTCCGCGACTTTCAATACGGAAAAGAGCAGCCTCACTGGAACTTCTAAAAGCGGTTATCCATAAAATTTTTAAAAAGTATCTGAAGTTCCATCCCTCTAAGATTCAAATCGTCCAAGAACTGAAAAAAGTGACTTTGAAAAAGTTTGCAAAAGTTTTGGAAAACGATAAATTCCAGTTTTTGGAGTGACGAGGCTAATTTTTACTTAAACGGCCACGTCAAAAAGCAAAACGGCCGTGAATGTTATTCAAGAATCCGCAACACTTGATTTAAACATCAAAACCCATTGTATTTCCCAAGGATAACTGTTTGGTGTGCCTTATTAACGCGTGTTATGATTGGCCCTTTGTTTTTGAAAATTCTCGAGGCCAGGCGATGAATGTCAACGAGGAAACTTTCGACGCATAATTTAGAAATTCTTTTTGCCAAACCTGTCAATTCATCTATCGTCCTCTTTTTGCACGTGGTTTCATAAGAATGGGGCGACTGGACAATTTGGGGAATTTTTTTTCTGAAGTTTTCATCCAAAACCTGATCAGTCGTCCCATGGCCACAGAGGTCGCCCGAACTAACTGCCATGGTTTTTTGTGGAGCTACCTCAAAGAGAGGTATTAAAATGATAGTTCCCATTCTAATGTGGCTTTAAGGAAAAATATTATTCGAGAAACCAGCTCAATTGAACCAATTTTGCTGCAGAGTGTGGCGCAGAACACAAGACTCCGTTTTTAAAAATGTGTTCAACTCGACAGAAGACATCTGGATGACATGCTCTTTAAAAAATAAAATTCGCATTTTCATTATATCGTCAAATGCTCTTAGTGAAAATATTTGTCAATTATAAAGTTCTTTTAAGTAAGTTATGTATTGTTGGTTTCGGCTTAAGGTCCTTATTATTCGATAAATAAATAAATAAATAGAAAAAACTCTTTTTGTCTTTTTATTTATTTTATTTTATTTTATCCGATATTTCGACTAACTTTGTTAGTCATCTTCAGGGATACAAATATGTCTAGAATTAAATTTACATTTATTATAACGAAAAAACAATAACAAACAATGGTAATTACATTTTTAAAAAATTTTTTTAGATTTTGTTTATGCTTAAAGCATTTGTCACTGACTGTTAGGTTTTTGTTTTGTTTATATCTGTTTTGTGTTTATTAATTGTGTGTCGATATATGTGTGCACAATTGTCGGTATTATCTGTCTTGTAATTCATTCTCTTATGCATTGGAATATTAATTATGTGAAGCATCTCTTGTAAGTATCTCTTTGAATAGTTGTTTTCTCTTACTAGAACTTTTACGTCATTAAAGTTTGGTTGATGTCCAGTTATTGCACAGTGGGCCGCAAGTGCAGTTTTTTGAGTTCTTTTAAGTTTCAATATTAAAATTTGCTTCCCGGTACATGTAGGTTGACTGGTACCCTTTTTTGGCAAAATTTTAAATTCCAAACTGATAACAAGGTCTTACACCACTTTAATAGTAAAATCGAATCCATAATGTCTACATCTTTTGTATTTTTTTTGAATGAAGTGAAGTTTCCTAGCATGTCGATTTACTTTAGAAGACTTAAGGCTTTGAGGTCTTCTCCCTTCTGGCCTAACCTACCGTAGTCGAAGCTATTGTTATTTTAAGGCAAATTGAAAAAACTATTTTGGCTCAAGTTTATGTTTTAAGTAATGAAACAATTATTTTTTTAGATCGTAAAAATAAGAATAATATAATATGAAAAAGAAATTTTGCCGAAAATGGCCGGGTAGTTCTCCTTTCAGAGCTTCAATTATAAAAGAAAAAACATACGTATAGTTTTTAGAAAGTATAAATATAATATTTTTTTATATAAAATTTTTATTTTATTAAAAATTCAGACAAAAAAATATTTCTTTCAGCAAATTTTTAATGTTTCTTTCCATTGTGCACTAAAAATTTTGGCTTGATTAGTTAAATGTCATTTCTTTACTTTTTGCAATATCACTTTTATCAGTGAAATTGCCATAATTTAGTAAATGAATGTTTAGAAAATACATCACCTTTTATTTTGGTTTTTTTTGAATAGAAACTATTAACCTAAAATATATTAAGCAAATTTAAAATTTAAATTAATTTCTCAAAACACACTGAAATAAATTTCAGAAATTAAAGATTTTAGTTCAATAAAGATCATAAAAAATAGACTGTTGTTTTCGATATATTGAAAAAAAAAAGATTTTTGCTTAACTCAAGAAAGAAATCGATTTTTGTTTTAGCTGACATTTTTACTTTTGCAAAATTTAAAGCTGATGCCACTTGGGGGGTTTTAATATCATTTTAAAGATGTTTTCATTGATGACTGTGTCAGTCGTTAAAACTAAACTGGTGATAAGTTTTTATTATCTTTTAAATAAAGACAACATATTGCATATATTTATTTATATAAGTATGAACGTATGTTTAAATAGAAAATATTTAGGTTAAGAAGTAAAGTAAACTTACTAACAAAATGCTGTTAAATTTGCCAATCCTAGTATTTTAAATGATTATTGCTTTACATAAAATATTTACCTTGTTTACTATGGACACAATGAACACAATACGATTCTCTTAATGGCATAAATTTAATGTCAATATTAAAACAGTGACCAATAATGGCCCATTAATGGCTATTGAATGATCAATTTAAATTAAGACTAATTTGTTTTCGGCCTATTGACTTACGATTGCATAAAATCAAAATATTATAGAAACAAAATTTTGGTATTAAATAAATATTTATTATTTGCAGCAGCAGTATTTGATTCAAGTTTGTTTAGTTTTAGGGGAGGGACTTTTATAAGCTCTAATGACAATTTAAATAATCGTAAAATTTTGGTTTATGGGTGAAATATAAGTTTATGTATTGGTTGGTTCATACCCATTCAAACATACATACATAAGTAAGTGATTTACTATATTACCATGTGGCTTTAAATTTGTATTACATTTTGAAAATAAAGTTAATAAAAGGTGACTTTTGACCGATAACAAAAAAGTGTGGATGTACATATATATTTAAACACACACCCTTATTAGGGGCTTACATTGGTAAGCTGTTGCAAGGGAATATATTTGGTTTTAAAATATTATTAAAAATATTTTATACAATGGGGCGTTTCCCAAAAGCTGTAATACATATGTATGTAATTTAAATACATTTTTTATTACTCAATTAAAAAATAAAAACAAGTAAGAGCGCTATATTCGGCTGTACCGAATCTTATATACCCTTCACATTGTCCTTTCGCAATCTCAAACTTTTTTTTTGTAACCATTTTTTTACTTATGAAATATTTCTAATTTTTAAATTGGGGCCGGTGTCATTTTTTTACGCTCCATGGGTGACGGGGAAGTTGTAGGGGTTTTTATCCTAATTTTTACAAATTTTGTATGGCAACACACTTAGAGGGTGGAGATACGGGGTAAGTATATTCTAGGAATATGTTTTGGAGGGGAAACTAATAGGGGTCGGTCGTATACTTTATTGCTCTAAGGCAAATTCTGAAGAAGTTGTGGACATTTTCATATCATTTTTGTAAATTTTGTATTGCAACCCCATTAGGGCGTGAAGATAGGGGGTAAGTATATTCTAGGAATAAGTTTTGGAGGGCAAACTGATGGGGGTCGGTCGTACACTTTATTGCTCTCAGAACGAGTCCGAAGAAATTGTGGGCATTTTCATATCACTTTTGTAAATTTTGTATGGCAACTCCCTTAGGGCGTGGAGATAGGGGGTAAGTATGTTCTAGGAATATGTTTGGGAGAACAAACTAGTAAGGGTCGGTCGTACACTTTATGGCTCTAAGGCCAACTCTGAAGAAGTTGTGGGCATTTTTACATAATTTTTGTAAATTTTGTATGGCAACCCCCTTAGGGTGTGGAGATAGAGGGTAAGTATATTCTAGGAATATGTTTGGAAGGGCAAACTAATGGGGGTCGGTCGTACACTTTATTGCTCTAAGGCTAACTCTGAAGAAGTTGTGGGCATTTGCATATCATTTTTGTAAATTTTGTATGACAACCCCCTTAGGGCGCGCTGATAGGGGGTAAGTATGTTCTAGAAATATGTTTGGGAGAAGAAATTAATGGGGGTCGGTCGAACACTTGATTGCTCTAAGGCCAACTCTAAAGAAGTTGTGGGCATTTTCATATCATTTTTGTAAATTTTGTATGGCAACCCCCTCAGGGCGTGGAAATAGGGGGTAAGTATATTCTAGGAATATGTTTGGGATAAGAAATTAATAGGAGTCGGTCGTACACTTAATTGCTCTAAGCCCAACTCTGAAGAAGTTGTGGGCATTTTCATATCATTTTTGTAAATTTTGTATGGCAACCCCCTTAGGGCGTGGTGATAGGGGGTAAGTATATTTTAGGAATATGTTTTGGAAGGCAAACTGATGGGACCCCCATACACTTTATTGCTCTAAGAACGAATCCGAAAAAATTGTGGGCATTTTCATATCACTTTTGTAAATTTTGTATGGCAACCCCCTTAAGGCGTGGAGATACGTGGTAAGTATATTCTAGAAATATGTTTTAGATGGCAAACTAATGGAATCGGTCGCATACTTTATTGCTCTTAGGCCAACTCTGAGGAAGTTGTGGGCATTTTTATATAATTTTTGTAAATTTTGTATGGCATATGGGTAAGTATATTCTAGGAATATGTTTGGGAGGGCAAACAAATTAGGGTCGGTCGTACACCTTATTGCTCTAGGGCCGACTCTTAAGAGGTTGTGGGCATTTTTACATCATTTTTGTAAATTTTGTCTGGCAACCCCCTAAGGACGTTGAGAAAGGGGGTAAGTATGTTTTAGGAATATGTTTGGGAGAAAAAACTAATGGGACCCCCATACACTTTATTGCTCTAAGAACGAATCCGAAAAAATTGTGGGCATTTTCATATCACTTTTGTAAATTTTGTATGGCAACCCCCTTAAGGCGTGGAGATACGTGGTAAGTATATTCTAGAAATATGTTTTAGATGGCAAACTAATGGAATCGGTCGCATACTTTATTGCTCTAAGGCCAACTTTGAAGAAGTTGTGGGCATTTTTACATAATTTTTGTAAATTTTGTATGGCAACCCCCTTAGGGCGTGCAGATAGGGTGTAAGTATACTCTAGGAATACGTTTGGGAGAAAAAACAAATGGGGGTCTGTGATACATTATTTTCCTCTAGGGGGGGGGGCGACTCCGAGGAAGTTGTAGCGGTTTTTACCTTATTTTTTAAAATTTTGTATGGCAACCATGTCAGGGCCTGGAGGTAGAGAGTAAGTATGTTCCACAAAAATGTTTGGATGGATAAAATAGTTCGGGTCAGTCTTATATTTTACCTTTGTAGGACAACCCTGGAAGCCGTAGGAGCGATTTTAAAAATGTTTAAATTCAGCTTTGTATGTCAACCCTGTTATATTTATGAATACTGATACTAATAAAATTTTCGTTTTGGGTTTGGTTTAACAATATCAACATGACTGATTCTGTTTTTTTCTTTTTTTGTTATTTTTTTGTTGTTGTTTTTTATTATTACATACATAAGTATGTTCTTTGTTGTTGTTGTAGACTGAAAAAAAGGAGGTAGTCTTGATTTTTTGCTTAGATCTCGGTCATTCGATTTTGCTGAATTTCAATACCGACTTTCTTACGACTATCTCTGACAGTTTGATACCACTTACGGGGGGCTTCAGAAAGTTGATTTCAACCATAACACGGACAGACGGACAGACGGACAATGCTAAATCGGCTTCCCTATCTATAAGGATCCAGAATATATATACTTTATGGGGTCCCAAATGGATAGTAAAGAAATTACAAACAGAATGACAAATTTATATATATCCTTATCACTTATGTGAAGGGTATAAAAATATGCTATTGAATGCATAAAGGAATTAAATAAAATAATTAACAAAAAAGTTCAAGCCTTGAAAATTCTTCATTCTCAATTTTGATAGCTTATAGCCCCGCACAGTAATAAAGAATTCAGTTTTTTGTTGCTGCCGATTTCAAAACTGTTAATGCTATTCGATAGCAAATATCTTTGAACTAAAGTATCTATAAACTGGATCAAAATATTGGCAACTGTGGGTATGGCATGTTGCTAAAAATACAAAAATACAATTTTTTTCTTAACTCTTCTTATTTAAGAGAATTAAAAAAATAAGAATATTAAAAAAAATATTTCACTCCGTCAGTATCCGACGTAAATCTAAGTTTTCTGTTTGAAATAAACATTCGGGTTGGGTTTTAAAAATATTTTTGAATGTTTATTGTTGTTGTTTCTTAGATATTAATAAAGTTATTGAGATTTTTAAGCCCAAGTAAATATTATTCAGAAATATTTTCAAGGAGTTTTCAATTTAATCCTGCTGATTATGTTGTTTAAGAATGAATAACGCTTGTATTGTTGAACAAATTTTCACTTATTTGGGATAAGTTATAGATGACGGAGGCAAAAATATTTTAATTTATAATTGGGCATCCAATATTGAAACTATAGGACTTAGTATTGGTCAGGTTGCAAGTAACGGTTTAGTTTATATCACTTTTTTAAATTTAACGATATTTCTTGAAATAAAAACATATTAAATTTTAATGGGTGATTTATTATTTAGAGGCAAAAGAAATAATAACAAAAACCAACATTTAACCTGTTTTTGTGAGAACATCAGCAGTTTCGTCTTTTATTGTTTGATATTCAATTTTATTGTAGTTTTTTTATAAGCCTAAAGATGCTACTTATCATATTTATTTATTTAGTTTTTGTTTGCTTAAAAAGCCATTTGTTTTTTAATAAAAAAAGTTTTTAATGCAAAGATATAAAATTAAGGTCCATTGGGTTTAATCAACGAAATCACTTGTGGTGTTCTCATAAACAATTAATAAAATTTAAAAAATAATCATTTGTTGTAATACGTAAACATTTTGACCACATAGTGGTTGTGTGATTGGTAGTAAATATTTTTAAATAACAAAAATTAAAACTAAATTACTCTTAAAGAAGTGATATAAATTATCGTTAACAGCCTGGTAATTAACAAATTTAAATTAGTTGTTGAAACTTAAGATTCGTGGGAGAATTTTTCCATTTGGTATACTTAATCAATTAGCTTGAGCACAGATAACAAATATAATAAAAAACAATTTTTCGTAAGTGTGATTTTTTTTTGCTTTGAGAGATAAAAAGTTTTTAAGAAAATACGTGGGTGCCAAATAAGTGTGACTAAATTTATTGGCCATTTTCACACCTCCCATGTAATTGCTTGAATTTCAAGAACTTTAGATGAAACAAGAAAATAAATTTACAGATTATAAGAAATTAATTCAAATTTTCATAGTATGCTTAACAAAAGGTTTTAATATATTGTCACACTAACAAACTTGACAGCATTTTTAAATTATTTGTTTTTATAACCTTGAATAAATATTAAAATTAATTTTATAAATTCTTTGTTTGACCAAAACAGGTTAAATAATAACATCAAAAGCCTGTTAAAAAAAGAAACTTTTTCAAATAAAAAACTTTTAACAAACAAAAGTAAAATACCATCATTATTTAAAATTAGTCCCCTATTATTAACGAACAACACCCTCTATAGATTAGAATTTTTAAACTTTTTATAACAACAAAGAAACGAAATGAAGAAAAATAACAACAAATGCGTTATAAATATCAGTAAATCATATAATAAGAAAAAAAATCAGAAATACAAAAATTAATTAAATAAAAATCTTCTTGGTTTTATTCAAGATATAAATGCAAAGATAACCGGCGTCTTTTGGTCTCGTGCTAAAACTACGACCTGATTAAATCACATACAAGCACAAACATATACGTTAACAATATTTAAAAGAAAAAGCAAAACCATAAAGCGTTGAAAAAAAATGTGTAAAGAAAAAAAATAAATAAAATTAAATCAATAAACAAAACATAAGACTTAAGCAGCAAACCTGTTTTCAATTTAAAATTTTTCTTCTTGTTTATGTTCTACTGGTCGGTGCTTACCCCGATTAGCCTTATGTTTCATAAGATTTGTCTTAATGTTAACATTATAATTAACTTACATTTTTTAAAAAACAATTACAAGAATTTTTTTCGTCTAATTTAGGTAAAATTTCAAAACATAATTAACCTCTGTGAAAGTAATAAATTAATGTAAACGGCAGTGATTTACAAGCCCCTAAAATATGTATTAGTTTCTAAAAGATTTCAGTCCTGGCCTTTGTTTACCAGAGACTTTGCTTGATTTGAATTATATAACATATTCATTTAAAAAAAAGCTAGAAAGCTAAAAGTGAGGACAGATCATATAATAACCTTCAACTGAAATTATATCTGTTTTCTTGTGTGTGTGTGTGTGTGTGTGTGTACAGAGGACGCAAACAAATATAAATATAATCTTTTTAAGAGTCCAAAACTGTCGAATGCCGATCTTCAAATCCTCTGAATTATATTTGCTCCGAAAGGAAACATAATTTCATTTAATTGGTGGAAACAAATAAAGTACACCTCAGCTTAGTATCTCTTTTTCTTTGTTTTATTTATCTATTTCCTTAAGACGTTATGAGTTATGGGTGTACAGAGACATTAAAAATTGCAAAATATCCAAAACCTGCACCAAATTGACTGTACTGATAGTGGGCAAGAATTTATGTGTTGACATCTAATATATTTTAAAGCTTTCAGCGGATACCAAAATGGCAGTAAGAAATTTTTATTGTAGGTTAGGTAGAACAGGCAGCCGTTGAAGGAAAGAATACAGTTTACTTGGGTCTGCTTACTTCGGTCCCTTTGTAATACCTGGAGAGGCAGATAGATTAGGTTAAGATGGAAGGAAAGAAGAAATTTAGAGAAGGAAAGGAAAGAAAGAAAGAACAGAAAAGTTAAGCAGACTTACCAGGGTCTCTGGTGGGAATCGAACCCACAACCCCCAGACAGGCAGACTCGTGCACTGACCACTGATCTACCGGGGTGCCCGATTATTCTATTCTATTATTCTAAATCTTATTAAGATTTATAATGTGTTTAAGTTCATGTAAAATAAAGTTAGCTGTAGTTTAAATAAATGGCAATTGTTAGTTCAACGTCAATAAAAATAATAAGATCAAATTTTAGTTTGAAAATTATTAAACGTGTGTGTGGAGAACAAATGCAGGCTGAGTTATCCGAGTGTAATGCATTTTTAAAACCAGGTACAAATTCATCTTTAGCACTCTTTTTATTCGGAAACCCTTGCAAATACACATTTTTTTCCTTCAATACTACTCAAATTTACTTACATTTTAAATACTAGAACTGTATTCGTTTATGATGACAAAAGAGCTAATTTTTAAAAATGTATCAAAGTGGAGTCTTTGTCAGCTTTATTTCTTTTTTTTTTTTGTTTGCCCTGCAGGCAGATAATTTTAAGTTTTCAGCGGCTTGTTTTAAATAAGTCATACATATTTAAATAAAAGCTGTCACTTGCATTAGGGAAGTGATTAGCAAGAAATTAAGTTACGATTAAAAGCAATATGCAGAAAGCATTTCCCTATCGAAGTGCCCCTCAACTGCATTTCAAGGCACCACAGTGGTTAAAAAAAACAAGTTGTGGAGCAGATGTTTACACTCGAGATAATATATGGAGTGTCTTAAAGTTCTAATGTGGAATACTACTTTTAGTTTCATTTATGTTAACTTCGAAACAGGATTTGCGGACACGATTCTCTGCGTAAAGTAAAAGTATAAAAATTTCTGTTTCATTTTATTTAATTTTAATGCCGCTTTTTGATTTATGCTTCTTAAGAGCCTTAATGAGTTTAGGTAAAAGCAGTTTTTTAATAAATGTTGATATTTGGCCATGACTGTGTAGCATTCCTTCTAAGTTGCCCTTCCCTTTAATCTTAAAACTTCAGACGGCTTCTTACTTTACTTAAAGTTTTTTAGAGACTCCTTGCAGGTATGGCTTTAGTTTCGTTAGTTGGCGTAAAAGCTTCAGAAATATTAATCAAGAGCGGTTAATAAATCTGATTTGTCAAAGTTTTTCTAATAACTTTTTATAACTTTTGGGCTTGTTTGATGGTAATATGTTTATAATATATTTATATATGTTTATAATTGAAAGCACAGATAATATCGTCTATTTTTTTAAGCGCGCGTGTAACCTGGTTAGTGTCAGACTTACAAGCCTGTAAAATTTTACCAGGGAAGGAATCGTTCGAGGCATAGGAATCATTTTATTGCTCTTTTTATCAAAATAAGGAGCTTTCTTATTATTAAAGTTATAGAAAACCTCTACGATTCGCCTAGTTGGATGTTTGCGATAACAATCCTTTTAAGTCTTTTGACTAATATGCAATAGAAAAACAAATCATCTGTTCTATGTGCATCTGGAAAACTCCCAAGATGGTTTGTGCATTCCTTCAACTTAGTTGCGGTGATCTTAGTTTTTTTGGTTCTCTTTGGGGTATTTTTGGCTCAGTAAACAGCTGTGCCACATCTGTGAAAAAAAAATATTTTGTGTTAAGTTTGCTTATATGTTAAAGACGCATGTTCATCGAGGCGTTAAAGGCAGTCATCGATATCTAATGGAGATTCTATAATTGGGTTTTTTATCAATAGGTGCTGATATAATTTTTTATATTTTGACCAGCTTACTCTTTTAAATAATAAAAAAACTAGTGTCGATTTGTTAAGGTCTAATAGTGGTGGGAGGTCTTAGGATTGATCCCATGAGGCTTGAACTTAAAAAAACAAGGATCTTAAAAAAATGCGTCGATATAGATATTTGCTCTACTTAGATATCACATTCAGAGGGATCACTAATCAAATAGATTTTGATTCTCGATTTATTCAATATAACTGAGTCACCGGAAAATCTATCTAAGGGATTTTTTGTATCCTAAAAAGTACCATTGTGAAGATGATTAATAATATCTAATTATATAATGTTAGACACGTAAAAATAATTTTAACGTGTTTAAAATTAAAAGTGGTAGTATTTATGAGAACAAAACTAGAGTGAATCATACCAGTGCTTACCGAAAATCAATTTCGAAACCCAAGAAATCTAAATAGAATTTCAATACGTACCAACTTAACAATGTAAAAGATTTTTAAGTCTTTAAACACGTAAAGTAAATTATTTTCTCCAAACTATATAGTCTTAAAACTTGTAAGACTGTTAAAGTTCTTTTCTCTCAAGAGGTGGCTTAAGGATATTTTTCTTAGTGGGAGCACATCGTTTTCTCCTTGGGTGGTAGCAAAGCAATTGTGTGAGCTTAGGTTGCAATAAGATGGGATTTGGAGGATTTTGACCCAAAAGGTATTAAAATAGGCCAAGAAGGGAAAACCCGTAAATTGATATCTTCTAAATTATACACGATAGAAACAAAATCTAAAAGGTGTCGTAGTTTTACCAAAACATAAATGGACCTATGTCTGGCACTTTTTTGAGATTTAAAACCCTTAAGGGCAAAAAGGTATATTTTTTAATTTCTCAAACAGAAAGGAAGAAACAAAATTTATATTTCGTTTGACAGGTCTTTAAAACTATGAATATAACATTTTTGGTACTTTTTTTTTAAATTTTGATCCTAAGGGGTAAAAAAATGGAACCAGTTTTATATTGTGACACTTTCTGTAACTTCCAAACAAATAAAGATATAGATAAAATTTAAATTCAATTCTCGAAAAATATGTTAATATGTTTCGTATTTTTTTGAAACCTTAAAGAGTAAAATATGTTAAGACCTATATTTTAGTAACCCTGCGGGAAATGGGTGTCAATTGTTCGGCGTACTCGTCTTGTAACAGGCACAAAATATTAATTGGACAAAAGTTATTGGTCGGGATCGGTTAAAAAGGCACACATCAAGAAACTGGTTAGAAGGTGTTAAAGAGGTTAGGGGAAAAATAAATATACTGATCCCTTCACATAATCATATATCTGTTTATATATACACACACACATGCGTAAGTACAAACAAAGTATATTGAACAGGATCTTTAACAATTAATGCAAAATTTGCTTATATAGGATTGGCCTGTAACCCGTTCTGAGGTGTTAGTTTTGAACTAATTGCCCCCTCTAATGACAACGCAATGTAAAAGTGACAGGTTCTCTTCATATAAAGTGCAGGAACTTGAACCAGTCCCTACCTTAAGGAACCGTTCATGTCAATAGTCTTAGACCAGTCCACTTTTCCGTAGAGAACGTTCGGGTCCATTTTGTAACTTTTAAACTAATAAAGCTAGAAACAAAGTTAAAATTCGACAGCTCTAGAAAATATGAATACGTTTTTTAGTATTTTTTTTTAATATTATACTCTTAGAGGTGAGACAGAGTAGAAACTATACTTTGATACTACTTGGGTCAATTTTGTAGCATTTAAGCCAAAAAAGACAAAAACAAAATTTTTATTGTGTTTGACAGGTCCCAAAAAGGCATGAAAATCAAGAAGGTTTTTTTTTCATATTTTTATAATTTTTTTTACATGTTTTGAGATGCTTGAAGTCGGAAGTCTTAAAAAATTTCGGATTAAGATTATAGAAAGAAAAACGTGTGGTTTTTACAATTTTTATGATTACAAAACGCTTTTGCATTAAGAATTTTCTTTTCGTAAATATTTTAACCTTTCCTAGCGAAGTAGCGGGTTAATTAAAAAAAGACTGGTTTAAAAAATGTTTTAGATATGGAGGTTACGAAAGATAAACAAAAAATATTTAGTTTTGTATATCATAGACTTAATGAAACCTTTTATTCACACCGAATAATAAAGAATTTTTAATAATTTATTAATAATATAATTTGGAGGGTCAATTAGACCCAAAAGACTTCCAAGGGCTAATTTGCAAATAACTAGTTTTATTATTCTTCTCGTTAAAATAAATTAATCTCTATACCGTGTTTAAATAATGTTTCAAATTAAGAATTTTCAAATTTTTTTATATCAGCTGTGAAATTTGCTCAAATGTATTTGACCTCGACACCACATTCTGGCCGGCAAACTTTAAAATTAAATTAAAAAATTAGCTGCCACCCTAATCTATATCAATAAAATTTATTTGCACCAATTCCAAATATTTTTTGTCTAATTAATGCTCGCGTAAATAAGTCCATACACCACGAGGCTAAGAACAAGGTTTTTAAGAGGCCGAACATAAATTGTACACCTAAAGGGCGTATAATTATACCCTTCACATATGTGATAAGGGTATATATAAGTTTGTCATTTCGTTTGTAATTTCTTTACTATCCATTTGGGACCCCATAAAGTATATATATTCTGGATGCTCATAGATAGGGAAGCCGATTTAGCGATGTCCGTTTGTCCATCTGTCCATCTGTCTGTCTGTCCATCTGTCGGTCTGTCCGTGTTATGGTTGAAATCAACTTTCTGAAGCCCCCCGATATCGCATAGACCCGTAGGTAGTATCAAACTGTCAGAGATAGTCGCGAAAAACCCTGTATAGTAATTCAGCAAAATCGCCCGATAAATGACCGAGATGTAAGCAAAAACCCAAGACTACCTCCTTTTTTTTGTCTACAACAACAACAAAGAACATACTTATGCATGTGACTAATAATAAAATAACAACAAAAAAAACAAAAAAAGGAAAAAACAGAATCAGTCATGTTGATATTATCGAAACACACCCAAAACAAAAATTTTATTAGTATTAGTGTTCATACATATATGTAACAGGGTTGTCTTCCAAAGCTTAATTTAAACATTTTTAAAATAGATCCTACGGCTTCCAGGGTTCTCCTACAAAGGTAAAATGTAAGAACGACCCGAGTTATTTTTTTTATCCACACATTTTTGTGTAACATACTTACTCTCTATCTCCAGCCCCTAACATGGTTGCCATACAAAATTTTTAAAAATAAGGTAAAAACCGCTACAACTTCCCCGGAGTCGCCCCTAGAGAAAAAAATGTATCACAGACCCCCATTAGTTTGCCCTCCCAAACATATTCCTAGAATATACTTACCCTTTGTCTCCACGCCCTAAGGGGGTTGCCATACAAAATTTACAAAAAATGATATGGAAATGCCCACAACTTCCTCAAAATTGGCCATAGAGCAATAAAGTGTACGACCGACCCCCCTTAGTTTGCCCTTCCAAACATATTCCTAGAATATACCTACCCCCGGTCTCCACGCCCTAAGGGGGTTGCCATACAAAATTTACAAAAATTATATATAAAAGGCCCACAACTTCTTCTGAATTCGCCTTAGAGCAATAAAGTGCACGACCGACCCCGTTAGTTTCCCCTCCAAAACATATTTCTAGAATATACTTACCCCCTTTCTCCACCCTCTAAGTGGGTTGCCATACAAAATTTGTAAAAATTAAAACCCCTACAACTTCCTCGTCATCCGTGCAGCGTTAAAAAATGACACCTATGGGTCCTATTTAAAAATTAGAAATATTTGATAAGTAAAAAATGGATAAAAATAAAAAAATGTTTGGGATTTCGAAAGGTCAATGTGAAGGGTATATAAGATTCGGCACAGCCTAATATAGCGCTCTTACTTGTTTTTGTCTTGGTTAATTATACAAGAACACATTTTCGCCCCTGTTAATAATGGAGGTAAAAAGCAAAGAAGCACATTTTTTTATTCATTTTTCAATCACAATTTATAACAGTTTAAATTAAAATTCCTAAATTGTTTGTGCAATACGATCATCCTTAATTTTTTTCATCATTGGACTACCAAACACAAAAGTTGTTGTTCACCACCTACAACAAATATGTCATTATTTTTCTTTTGCCCGTTATCTGTTCATCCAATTACAAAGTATTGTGTCTGATTTCTATAGTTTTATTCACCTTTTAACAACAGGAATTTATAATGAGATAAAATAGTAATAAAACTACGTTCAAAATTCGACACTACTAAAGACAACAAAAGCTCAAATCAAATCAAGATTCACTCATCATAAAAATTAGCATAATTTATTAAACAAAGTAAATAAAAAATAAAAAAAATAAACAACTATTGTATATATTTCAATATAATTATGTGAATGTAAACGACGATATTAATTAATTTATTTAAAAACACATTAAGAGGGCGTGTAATGTATTTATAAAATTTATGTTTAAGAGATTAGTCGATTTGAATGACCAGCACAAACAAAATCTGCAAGTATAATTTTTGTATAAAAAATTGAATTTTGATTGAAAAAAACAAGATTGTATTATGATGTATCCTTAAAAGAATTCTTTACATTTTTTAAGATTTTTATATCATTTTATAACTTGGAGGTATTTTTGTTTAAAATAATTAAAATATATTTAAATTCTATCACATATTTTAGAGTTTTTGATCACTTAACTTGCTTTAAATAATTTATTTTGCAATATTTAAATTAATTTAAATTATTATTTCAAGTTTCAATAAAAATTTTTAAAACAAGGTTCGTTAAATAAACTTTTAATAATAAATATTTATTGATACATCGTTAACTAATAAACTTATTTAATTTTATATTCACTGTCAAAAATCTTGTCATAAACTTTTAAAACTTATCAAATTATCATGAGAGTTTTTATCCATTTGTCCATCAGTCCATTGTAAAAATGATATTTTTTTGTATGCATATTTATATACGTACATATGTACATATGTATATAATATTTCAACTTTAAAAATGAATTATAAATATTTATTTTATGACAACCATTAATACACTATTGTCTTTATTAAGCTATCAGATTTCAAATACATATATTTGAAAAGATAAGATTTCCGATCTTGTTAATTCGGCAAAAGAAATAGTTACTCGTAATTAATTCTGAATTTATAGCTTGTTTCTTTCAGTATTTTAATAACATCTAAAACAGTTAGTGAAAGGTGTTGAAAAATTTATGAAAATATTAAAAAAAAATTTAACACATGTTAAACAAATAGAACTAAAAGCTTGGGAAAAAGTGTAGGTTGAAATACAAAACGAAAACTTTTTTTATGAACGACTTATGGAAATAAGAGAAATTTGACATTTGTTTTAATAGTTTTATTAAAGAAATTAAAAACATCAATTTAACATTTAAAGAGGATCGAAATGGCTTTTCTTGCAGCAAGTCTTAATACATATATTGGCAAGAAGGGTGTATTTGTTTCATATACATAAGTCAAAGGACAAATCATCGAATTCGATTTGAATCGATATTCTACTCAATCGATCGAGTGAAATTTCGACTCGAATCCAATGCGACGATTTGGCCCCAGGTTTGTCATTCGTCATTATTTTTAATACATAAACACAACTTCTGTTTCTGATGTTAATCCTAAACCTTTTTTAGGTTTTTCGTTTATTTTTTTCATATTTTTTTATTATTGAATCTTTGCCTTTGGCGAACTAACAAAAAGTAGTATAATTTTTAAAAAATATTTAATTTATATTAGTCCAGCTAGTGCCAGACTAAAATTTAAGTTCTTATAATAAAATTAATTAATTTCAGTAGTTTCATCTAAGCGAAATAGTATCGCTTCTTTTCAGACAAGTGTGTCCAGTATGTTTCAAAATGTTTCGAGCGGGCTGATTTGGATGTGTTTCCAGCGTGTTTAAATACATTTTTTACATTCAACTTGTGGAACTTCTAGATCCTTGTGGATGTTGCTGTTTTTAATATTATCATTCATAGGATTATATTTTGAAGGCGTTGAATTTTTTCAATGTTGGATGAGGAAACAGTGCCCCATAATTGAATCCCGTAGCACCAAATTGGTTTCAAAATCGATTTGTAAAGTAGAACTTCACAATCAAGACGTAGCACAGAGTTTTTACCAATTAACCAGTTGATTTGGATCGTTTTAAGTTTCATCTGTGTCAACTTTGCATCTATGTAAGTTGAAGTGCCATATAACCGCTCTAGGCCTCTACAGTGCTTATACTGCCAATAATATGTCCCCACTGCAACTTTTTCAATACTAAACTCCTTTAGCGTGTCCTGTGGGGATCTGAATGTTACGATCAAGTGCTGTAAGCTAAGGTTAGGATATGCAGCAATAATCACTGGAAACCAAACTGTAAACTATAGAGGTTGCCTTTTTGATTTAGTCAAGCGGTGCTCGTACCAAAAAGCTATTTCTCAGGCGGTAAATAGTGCTAATACAAGCATGCCCCTATTAGAACACCTAACAATTACATAGTAAAATTTCGTGCGCCAACGCATCTGAAGCTAACCAGCCCAACGCACGTAAGTCTTCCCGACCAACAAAATAAAAAGAGGTGTCGATAAATCAACCAACCGGGCCCAATGTCAGCTGCCTGAAAGGCGTATTGACGATATGGTTAAGCAATTGACTCAGCTCATGGAGAATATGACTAGGTTATTGAGTTACGAGACTCATATAATGCACTTTCAAAATAATTGCATTAACTTTCTACGGTTCCCCAGATCCCAGGAATATATTATGTTGTGGCTCGGCTATATTAGTCAAATCAGTAATAAAATACTAACGGATGGGTGGTGTCTCCGAGTGTAATATCCAAGCAACAAACATCTGTTTTGACGAGTTTTTCTAAAAAAAAAATTATTTTTTTCATAACGAAAGATCTATTCAACAGTTTTTACAAATATTTAGATCTTCGGTTCATAGCTGCAGGAGATTATGACGCTAAGTACTAAACTCTCGCCTAATGAGTGCTAGAGATTGCGCTTTGTATAACTTTTATGTGAAATGGGACCTAAATTTATTTAACTGGATTAACACCCTATCGGCATGTTATTCGGATGTTATTGATTTCGTCGTTACAATAGTTATATCCCCGGAACTGATTCAAGCTCAAGCCTCGATGAATTTATCTCCTGGTCAATCACCGACAATAATAACTATTTTCAGCCTTCACCAAATCGCAACTATAATCTTTTCTCATATTTAAGAAAAAAATTGCTTAAAATATAAAAAATGTATCAGCGCCTACTGCTCGGAAAACCAACTACTAAGAACTCCGGAACACACCGATGATTCCCTTGGTATCCTATTTTAAATTCCGCTGAGCATACTTCTTTTACCTACCGTTAGACTAATAAAATGGAATTTTTATCTGTAAAAAGGCAAAAGCATAGACCGCCCAAACTAAGCAGAAAGAATGTAAAAACTACCTAAAAACATGCGGAAGGTATACAAAATGACATCACTTAGGGAAAACTTGGAAGGATTAGACTGTACTTTTCAGACGAAGTATTTTTTATGGCTATTGGCACAAAAGTCTTAGAAGGCCCGGTATCACAAAGTCACAACTGCGTAATGAGAGAGCTCTGGGCAAGAAATGACAAAAAAATGTAGGTTCGCAAGTCATTTAAAGAAATACCGCCTGTTGTTGCTATACGTCCTCTTCAAAAACGTTTCCGATTTTTACATGTCGTAAATGCTAAAAAAAGGCTACTCGTTTCAATAAGATAGGAACAAAAACGCTTTTATATCTGCCTTACACAGCAGAAAGAATAATTATTTTTATTTTTAACGCCATATTGCGACTTGATCAACATGGAAAGTTTCCTTTGTAAAGATGATGATGATTCGACGAGATTGTTCGAGAAGTGGTTTGAAAACAGCAACTGCATTTAAAATTACAAATTAAGCTTTAAAAGTCAACATAGTACCATCGAATAAATATACATTGTAAGAAAAGCCTTTGAGAAAAAAAAGAGTGCAGCTCTGCTCTTCTAATGTTTTGAAAAAGTATGTCATGAAGGCCTACTAAACAAACTTAAACTGAACTTGCCAGTTTTTCTCTTTATCCCTTTAAAAAAGTTTAAAGCCGGTCGACAATTTATGTTGTAGAGATATGGACAAAGTTATGGGAAATAAAAATAAATGAAAAAAAATTACCCACGCAACTTCTACTTGTGCTCTACAACTCAACTACTTTTGTGCTTGGGTATACAAATATGGGGCTATACCTCCAACATTGACTAAATTTAGCGTCGTCAAAACAAAATCGTAAGATTTATATATAAGTTATAACTGGTGCACCTTGGTATATTAAAAACAGCAACATCCACAAGGATCTGCATGTTCCACTAGTTAAATGCGAAATCCTAAACTATGTTGGCAAGTATTTAAATAAGCTGAAAACACATTCAAAACCATGTTGGTCACATTCATATGAAAAAAGGGACACCGTTGCCTTTAAATAAAACAACCGGAAATGACAAATACTGCCATTGGCTCGATTAACGTAAATTATAAAATTTTTAAATTTTAATCAGTGATGAAAAAGTTAATACGATCGTCCTTTTTTTGGTACTATTATAAGATGTAAAATACCGTGTTGCTCTACTGGCTTATTTGACACTCCCATAGATACTTATTTTATAAAAAACATATACAATTCTGTTCTTTTTTTTCATGTGGTTTCTTCAATACCTAACTGTGCTTCTTCAACATGGCTTTCAAGAGAGGTTTTAAATCAAATTTTAAGGTAGCGGGCACCCTTTTAATATTATTTTAGAATAAAAGGATTCGAAAAATATTAAGTGATGAAAAGTTATGTTGCGTCCTTTGTTAGTAAGCATGAGTGCAATTAATTTCAACAATGGTCCAGTAAAACCTAAATTAGCTTTAAAATGTTTATTTAGGGGAGAGACAGCCAGAGATGAATTGACTTACAAAGCGTAGAATCAAAAGCATATTGTTTTAAAGAGTCATTAACAGTAACGTATTTTCTTATTAATGTTGCAAACGGTTTTAAAATTTTACGGTTTTTTTAATTTTATCTTACGCTTACAAATTAAGAAAAAGTCCTGAAACGTGGCGTATACGATATAATATGAAAGATTTCTGGAAATGAGAAAGCCTTTACTTCGAAAATTTTTTAATTTGTTCTTGAAAACTAGATATTTAAATAATTTTTGTAAGAAAACTTAACAACATTTAAGCATTTTACTACTACTTTTTTTATTGTTTTTTTAATTATTGAACTTGTTGTTATTAAAAAATCTAACACATTTATTACAGGTTTATGCAGCTTCTGTTCTAATAAAATCACTTAAATACCAACGATTCTTTTGAGGTTTTTATTTTTCTGTGAACAAAAGTAAAACAAAAAAAAATATTTTAGTACTATTGGGGTTAAAAAAGTACGCCCAAGAAATTTTCTTGATACCCTAATGAAAACTCCATATTTCATTTGATTTGGAAACTAAGTGTAGGGTGATTAAAATAAATATTAGATTCAATAATAAAATAAAGAAAAATTTAAAAAAAGTTGAATGCGAAGAGAACTTATATGCTCGTCTAATACATAGTGCATGATAGGAGTACAATTGGTTTGAACAGATTTTGCATCATCCACAAAAATAGTTTAGTGGCCTGCTTCTAATTTAAGCAGTCGAGTGGAGATCTGTTCGAGTTAGCTGTGTCCCATTAGGGGAACCTGTAAGCCCTTAGTTCAAAGAGTATGGTTAAAAGAGAAAATACCTCTCGATAAACGCACCATAATATGCCATAAATTATCTATAAGTCACAATTGCAAAAGTAACCTTAGCCCCCATACATTTTGTACATAATTTTGTGTCGTAAAATAAATTAAGGTGTAGGGTATAAAATGTTTGGACTTAATAGCATGTATTTGTATATATGTCTTTAATATATATCTTAAACAATAAAGCATCTTATATAATACGAAACTATCGTTGTTTTCTAATATATACATATGTATTCGTAAATATTTTTCAGTCAAAACCGCATTGAAATCTCTTCAATACCATAAAATCTACAAAAAAAATTCTGATTACTTTTTCTAAACGCTTCCATCAAATGTTCATAAGAACACCGACAAAACACCCATTCATGAGGTAATTTACTTCAATGTAAAAAGCGAAAAAATATCTTTTAATAAAAACAAATAAAAAAGATTGCCACATACAAGCATCATCATGTACAAAGAAACAAATAAATGAACACATGAATCAAATGACATGCAAAATAGTGCAAAGTGTTGAACAAAACAACAACAACAACAAATACCACATTATTGAAAAAGGAACAACAAACAAAGAACAAAAAACTAGCGATTTGCTGCGTGGCGTCTTGAAGTAACAGTGTTTCTTTTATAAACACCCTACAAAATTCAAATTTTTCAGTTTTAAATTCGTGGTACATTGATTTCTCCGGATCAATGGCAAGGAGCCAACAGCTTTTTGGTTTTGCTTAAGTATTTTAATAAATAAATAAACTCTTTTCGCTGACTGTCCTTTGGTACGAAATCTGTAAGCTATAGATATAAAAAAATAGAAATTAACCCGCTAATTCGGAAGTGTTTCTTTTAAGTGCTAATTAAAACAAAATAGCAAATGTGTGAGTTTTAAAACTCATGTATGTAAAAATGTACCAAATATATGAAAAATGTATATTTTGATTTTGAATTTCTAAAATCAAAAAATAGTGCAAGCACCTACCAGAAAAGTGCAAAATACTTTTTGTCCACTTATGGCCTCAATTGAAATTAACACATTTTAAGTTCATGTTTCTAGAATCAAGTCTCAAAGCAATGTAAAAAATATACCAGAAGATTGAAAAGTACTTTTCTTTGTACTTTGCTGACTTTCGACCTCAATCAGGGTCAAAAGCCTTTAATTTTTTATTTCCAGAATCATAATCCCAATATACAAAATGTGAAAAAAGTCGAGTAGCTTTTTAATTGCCACTTAAGCTTAATCCGAGGTTATTGTTCTTGATTTCATATACCAAAAAACATAATCCTAAAATATGCAAAAAAGGATTAAAAATGTGGAAAAAAAAACTTTTTTACCACTAAATTCTGCAAACTGTAAAAAAGTACCAAAAATATAAAAAAATAACTTGTTCCCACTTAGTTGACTTTTGACTTCAATATAGGCTGATAGTACTTAATTTATTATTTATAGACTCGTATTCCCAAACTATATAAAAATTCCCCAAAAATATGTAAAAAGTAATTGTTGAACACTTAAATAATTTTAGATTCAGTCTGGATTAGCAGATCATAACTGCATATATCTCGGCTTCTAGTTCAAAAATATACAAAAACAAGTTCCAAAACAAGTTCGCATTGTTGACCACAATAAAGTTTCTACACCTAAAATTTCATTAAAGTACCAAAACCATAGACCCGTTGAATGAAATGTGAAATATTTTGGTTTAGAAGTTACATAAAGTACCAGTATAAAATGTTAACCCTTTTGTACACCTAAGGGTCAAAATTTCAAAAAAGTAGGGAAAAAAATTTTTGCCTGCCGAACAAATGGGACAGGAACACTCCAGATTTCTGCAGGGTATGCTGTGATGAGGAATAGATAGAGACGGCAGAACATCTTGTCTGCCACTGCCCTGGGCTGCAGATCCGCCGACGGAGGTAGTTTGGAGGGCGTTTCTTAGATAGACTTGGTGAGGTCCCTGGCTGTGGGCTGGGGAGCATCATAGGTTTGATTAAGGGGGTTGGGCAGATAGGCGATTCAGCGCCTATGATTGCTGACTTCTTGGACTTCTTGCGGACGGCACTTTTGTTCTCTTTTCCTTTTATCTATGGAATTCTTGTCCTTACCATTTCCTTTTTCTCCTTTTGTCTCTTTTGAAGGGTTTCACAATGGTGCTGAGGGCCTCCGGGTAGTTTTGGACTCGCCACTACTCTTCGTAACCTAACCTAACCAACATTTAGTTTATTTAAATGAAAGTTCAGCCCAAAATAACAAAACAGATAGTCAAAGTAAACATAACGCTTAATATGTCTTTGAAATAGCTAAGTGTTTGATACGCTTCGTTTAGTCAAAAGTTTTTTGTGCTTTCAACAGCTGAACACCGCATAGTAAAATACTAAACCTGCGTTTTGACTTAAGATTTTTCATGTAACTTTAAAGGAACATAGAAAGCATAACAAAGCGCGTACATTATTACTTTTTCTAAAAGTTGCATTCAATAAAATTTATTTTTTCTGTGTACGAGAAAGGGATACAGAACTCTTTACGTGAGCGGTTCGTTGAGGATGAGCACTAGTTCTAGTTCTAGTTCTTACCCTTTATGTGAAGGGTCACATCAATTTTACATGGCATTGTCATTGAAGGTGGCAATTTTAGGGCTTCAATCGGATTCCAGATCAAACTAAATGAGTTTTTTTAACGTTAGTTACTTAGGATCCTCCTCAAGCTGCCACCCTTAACAAGCTGTCCTTGACCATGGTATAGATACATATGTTAATGTATGTACCCGTTTATTTTTTTTAAACTTCTAGACACGTTGAATCCATCTACGTGATGGGTCTCGTTCTCGCCGACCATGATTAATAACTTTGTCTACTACATACATACATATGTATGAGTTTTACAAGTCACAGGACCATTAAGTTTAGAACAATTATCACACATTTCCAGCAGGTTTCTTTCCAAATAAAAGCTCTTGTTAAAAAAATAACTGTCTTTTTAACAAGTTGTATTTTTATTAAATGTCCTTTTTCCAATTATCGATATGTTTTCGTCTATATATATACTATTTTTAATAATTTCTTTGCGCTTAAAATTAACTAAAATAAAACCAAATGAAACTAATGTTTAGTTTTAAAAACACAAACACTAATATAGCAGGATGTAGCGTGTTTATAACACATTTTCACAAAAAAAAATAAATTTTGTAAGAAACTTGCAACAAATATAAAGGATAGATAATCGAATGATGTTGATGATCAATATTCCTTAAACACAAAAATAAACTTAAAGGAAAATCACGCCTTTTATGGTCGCATCAATGATTGCATTTTGTGAGTGTAAAAACTTCTAAAATAACCCACACTTGCACACACTTACATTTACATATACTTAATCACTCGTTGGAACATTTCTATAAATGTTTAATTGTCTATGTAGAGGTAAATAGTAGAAACATATAGAAAAGAAAGATCACAATCGTAACTTGAGTAGGCATATTATAGTTAATTAAAACCAAATGCTGCCTTCCTGCCAGCCAGCCTTACTTGCCAGAAAGGGTGACTGGTTGGCAGAATGCCTGATTGTGGTCTCATAGAAAGGAGGCGCAGCATTTAAATAAAGAGCTAAAAAAAATTGTCGCTAAAAGAGTTGTCCATTCAAATCGATAGCAATCGGTAAGTTAAATTAAAACAAACTAAATAAAATGTAAAATACAAAAATGTTTAGTTGCAAAGATGTGGCTAGAAAGATACAAACACCCAAACACACACAGACACACACAATTTGTAAGTTGTTTTGTGGCAACAACATGATTAAATACTGCCCTCATGGAAATTTTTTTCATTTTTATTTCTTATTTTTAGATTTTGTGTTAAGTTGTGTCGCTGAATTTGTTAAGATTTTATTTTGATTAAATTTTATTTGATAATGATACCTAATGCGACAACAATTGTCAATGTGTACGCGTAAATATTTAGAACAGGAGTTCGTTGATTTTTATTTCAAAATCTCAAAATGATTTTTTTTCTTTGTATGTTTGGGTGTATGCGCATGGTTTTCATATTAAACATTACCTCTTGCTCTATGTGCTGCATTAGAAGTTTATCTTGTGATCGCAGATTGAAAGAAGTGTTATAGCATTTGCTGCATGTGACAAGTTTCATGTCATTTAATGTGACAATTGACTGATGCATTTTATTTTGATTTTTATATAATGATTTGTTTTTTTTAGTTTACATTTTTGGCATAAAAAAAACGTCTTCTTTGTTGAGGAATTTTCGTTTATGCTGTGAGCCTACGAATGAAGCGGCAGTTCTTTTAGGTAAAATTTACAAAGGAAACTGGAAAACCGTATGTTGAAAGGTTTGACAATACACATACATATATATTATGTAATATTACTTAGTTAATTTAACACAAATATATTTCTTACTTACTTACTTAAGTAGCTATTACAGAATGTTTGCTCCATTAGCCGATCGTGTTTTATAACCCTTCGATCTTCTCCGCTTATCTTCCTTTTCTGGATTCTTCTTTCGTAGTTTCGTTCTTTCCCTTCTGCGTGATTCGTCACCAGGTTTAAATTTAAATGACTTTATACTCAAAGAGTCTTTATCCTTTCTCACAACGTGATAAGCCAACGTTGAATTTTGGTCTTCCTTGCTATGTCAATGTCCACAAAATGCCTTTATATCTCTTGTTTTAACGACACCGATATTCTGCGTCAACGCAGATTGGTCAAAAGAATTTCGAAGGAATTTGCCTCTTGAATATTCCAAGCACTGTCTCATTTGCTTTCACAAGTAACAAGTAACCGTGATTCAGATCCATACATAAGCACGTGAAGTAAGTATCTTGTAGAGGGGGATATTTGACAGTCGGGGGGGCTGGCTTTCCTTTAAGACTGCTTACGTACTGCAAAGTGTTATCTATTGACCAATATTGTTCTTCTTCTTATTTCCAAACTGATGTTTGTTTATTTTGTACGAGGTATAAAATATCCTTTACTATTTTAAAGTGGTAGTTTTTAATTTCCGCTTTCTGTCCAAGTCTACTGGTCGCCTTGTGCTTTAGTACCTGGTTTTATCTTTATCCACTTCCAAACCCACTTCGGCAGATTTTTTAAACTTTTATTAAGGTTCCCCCGTAGGTCAGTGGTAAGTGCACAAGTCTGCCAGTCAGGGGGTTGTGGGTTCGATTCCCACCAGAGACTCTTGTAAGCCCACTTCATTCTTCTGTTCTTTCTTTCTTTCTTATCTATCCTTCTCTAAATATCTTCTTTCCTTCCGTCTCAACCTATTTGATCTGCCTCTCCAGGTAACACAAGGCGAATTAAGCGGACCCAAGTGAGCTTTATCCTTTCCTTCAACGGCTGCCTGTTCTACCTAACCTAACCTAAGGTGGCAGATACTACTTGAAATGTTAGTGTCATGACGTGGAGATCTCTATTCAAATTTGCGCCTTTTAAAATCTTTTTCAAGAAAATTTTAAAAACATCACGCGAAAGGTTATCTCCTTTTCTGAAACCTCATTTGTTGTTCTTCTTAGTTAAAATGAGGATTTCCTATCATTTAAGTAGTATTAGTTTTGAAGCCATACCAAACTCAGACATAACCTGAAACACTTTTGAACGTATGGGGCTGTCGACAAATAGATGTTATGAGTCAATCTGGTTTTCTTGGACCCCTTCTAGGATTTGGCGTACTGTGCATATCTAGTCAATGGTGGGTTTGCCAGTTCTAAGACCACATTAATATGGTCCAAGTATCTCGCCAACCTCTGATATTAATTTTTTTTCACAACAGGCTGAATAGTATCTTGTAACCAATGGGAAAGATGCTCACTCCTCTGTAGTAAGCACTTACTGTCATCTCTCCTTTTTTGTAAATTGCATAAAGCACCGATATTTCAATCTTCAAGAAGACGTTCTTACAGCCAGGTTGTATAAGGAAGCTGTTCGGCTTATCAGCGTTTCACCTGCTGCCTTATGCAGTTCACTTGGTAACCCATCCGTGTTAGCTATTAAAGTTAGAAAAAATTGGCATATAAGGTTAATAGTTTTCTTTTTTGTACTTCCAATTGAATTTCAATTAATATTTAAAAAAAAAAAACAGTTGTGTAAATAGTAGTAAAAAAATGTAATCGGTAATACAGCTGTCAACTGCTTCTTCTAAAATACCTAATTCTCCACTCGATTACATTTTTGGGTTTTTTTTTGCTGAAGTTACTACTGTTTCTACATTATTCTGGCGAGGCGGTTGACACTCAATACCGTCTTTTGGGATTGTTTCTATAGTGCCTTCTTCGCCGCTACTATCGGATACCAACAAGCGTGAAAACTTATTTTTCCATATTCTCAGCGTACTTTCTGTATTAGTCACCAGATTACCTTCCTAATCTATGCAGGAAAATATCCCTAAAACCAAAGCTTTTATATTGACTTTTTGTTCTTTGGTAGAATTTTCGAACTTCATTTTGACTCTTTAACATTTTGTTATGATCACACTCACGCCTTTATATTTTTCTCTTGGTTCTGCAGAATAGAGGTTTTCTCTTTCTCGATTTTTCCCGATACTTTTTTCCCAAGACCTGTTGCTACTAACTGTAAGATGAAATGCTTTGAGGAGTCTTCTAGTACCCAAGTATGAATATTTCCTCTTTCATGGAGTTGACAATGCTTTGTCGTTGCGCTACAACATTGTCAAAAGAGTAAATGCTTTCTTCAAGCAATTGGATTAGTCTGCTGTCAAAAGGCAACGATAAAAATTGATTTTCGCTTCTCGGGTCTAACCCTCTGGAAGATTGCCTTCCGTCTATCACAACATGATCCACATGGCTGCAATGACCTCTAATAGGTCTATTAGCTTATTCCGTTATCGGATTTTACCTCGTGACCACTGGACTACAGATATTTAACCTTTCTATTTTAGCATTAAAATCTTTCAGGACGTTCTTAATGTTACGAACAAGGCAGCGAACACATGTTCTCCCTATTTGCTCGTAAAATATTCCTTTGGTCAGTTCGTCCTTGCCTTTGGTCGGGGCATGGGTAGAGATGAGACTGATACTGAATAATTTGGCCTTTAAACGAACTGTATTTAGCCACTCATCCACTGGAATTATTCCGGAGTAAAGGAGGAGGATGCTAACCACGAACTCACAGCCAAATTTTTGTAGTTTTTTATGGCAGCTATAATTCAGCCCATCGCCTTTGCACTTCCTAGTGCGTAAACTGAATTTTCTTTATATAAAGTTCAAACATTCACAAATCTTGGTCCTTAAAACATTTGCGGGGGTTGTTGAAATTAAAGGGGCCTAGTTTTTTACAAGGGAGGGTTACTAACCCGGTGCCAAAACAATTTTATCGTTCTTTCTTGTAAATGTGGGACATTTTTTATCTCACTACCTTTAAAGGTTATTGAAGGCAGCTGCTACCCTATAACGAGAAAGTCAGTGTTCACAATCGAGATTAAGGAGGGGCCAAAAAAACAATCCATGTGCTATTAATAAAAAAAAATTATATGTAAATTGAATTTGTTTTCCAGCATTATAACTTTATTTTTTTTTATATACTCCAACAAAAAATAAGATTTAAGTACCCAACTCGATAGCTGGTGTATTAATGCACTTGTTTATTTAGGCTGCCTTTTGGGAAAAAAATATATTTATTAAAAGTTTGCATTAACATTTTTATCCTAGTATTATATATTTCATTTAGTCTGCCTTTAAAATTCTTCCGCATTCTATTGGAGAAATATATTTCCAAATTTCAATATAAATTTTCTTTTCCCAGATATTCAGAATTATTTTGGCATTAGATAGAAGCGTTATGAAAAATTTACCACTAAAATATTTGTTTTCATTTTTAGATACAAAGACGCAACAAGATTCGCTTGAGATAAATTCTCATCAAAATAAAATTATAAAGCAAAAACAGCAATAAAAGCAACAACGGATAAAGGAATTTAATGTTGTCAAACTCCCCAACAACTCCCCCATATGCTGGCCACAATGTGGCAAGTGTGAGATGCAAGTATGTATATGGGAATTTAAAAGACCAATGCTAAGATTTTATTCAAAACAACAACAACAACAACAAAAACTGAAATGATGATCAACAAGTAATTATTGTCAAACGTTGTTGGCGCGAAAATCGACGACAACAGCGGCCACAAATAATTCGCACTTGAGAAGTGCAATGAATCTTAAACATGACGCAAAATAGTTTTTCAAATTTAACTTTTAGTTGGGATTCCTTTCTTTCCATTTTTGTATTCCTTTTTTTTTTGCTTTGATTTGCTACACAAATGGCAAAACAAAAACTAAAATCCGGCAAGTTCAATCCACCCATTGAAAGGAGTAAATAAGATTTTTCTTGATGTCTTAGTTCGGTTGTTGCAAAATAAATGTACTCGTACACAACAATGTGATAAATCTTTGTACCACAAAAACAACCAAAGACAAATGCAATTCATACTTTTACATACATACTAACTGACTGCTGTACTTGCAACACTACAATATTACATCGTATAGACTGCAACATCCATATATTGGTTGAAATCTCAATACTGGGGGTGCAAGTAAATGAGTGAGTGGCTGAAGTAGTGCGTCTTGCACAACTGTTACAAAAATCCTCATCATAATCAACAGCATAATTATATGAAAATTATACAAAATATTTTTGATTTTTATTTTTTTGTGGCCCAACAGACTCCAACGCATCAGACGTTTTGTCACTTTATGAAAAATTACAGCATTTTTCTTTTTGTTGTTGTGCAATACTAACCAGCCAACCAGACAAACTAAAAGACATGTGTAAATTTCAATTAAGAATTTGTGAATGTTTTTTTTTTTGTTTTATTTTTCTAGTTGTGCTAAGGTTTTGCGTACAAAATTAATGTTGAGCACATGTTCGATCTTGAAAAAGTCTGGGAAATTTTTTTAAATTTTTTATTATTTCACAAAAACAAACTCCTTCAAGTGTACAAAGAAATAGATTTAAAGTCATTCGAATTGGCAACAAATAAGTAAAATTGTTACAATAAAAAAAACTAATAACTTGTATCACTATGGGGCTTAAGAATTAAAATATAGCTAAAATTATGATAACATTGTTATCATATTATGTTAAATAAATTTTTTTAATAAAAGAAAAGACAAAATCCGACCAAACATAAACTCTAAAAGTAAGAATAAATGATTATATAAATCTAAAGAAAAATCAAAAAATTTATATTTTATAAATTCTAAAGCTACTTCAAATATATTTTGTGTATATTTTGAGAGTTTTAAATTAAGTTTTTAAGCAAGAAAAGGCGTTAAATTTTTTACAAAAAATTATTATTAATCGTTAATGGATTTTCTTTATTTTAATTGTTGCTTTCATTAATAAAAATCAAATATTTTTTAAAATAATGACTAATAAAAGTTTTCGTTAATTTGAATAGAAGAAAACCTTAAAATACAACAGGCCTCCTGCTGAAATAATTAATCTTTTTTAATCTAAAAACTAAAAGCTTTAATCCGAAAAATTTATTGATAAAAAATGAAAACCAAACACACTTACAAATCTTTTGTTAAATCCCTTTATGTTTCATTAAAATAAAGTGTAATTTTGTTTGTTTGTCACGCTATCACGCCTATACCTTTACCTATTTTTATGAACTTTAAAAAAGGGTGCACTTTATCCCGTAGTATGCTGCAGGCTATAGTTTTTATTTTTAATAGAGGCGGTAACACGCCCACAACAGCTTTAATCCAGATTCAAGTACCTTCACTGCATTAATTAAAATAATAATACGAGTACTTCTTGGACACCTATTTTTATACTGCCTCTAGCAAAGCACATTCATACAAGGTGGCCGCAAGAAAAAAAATTAAGAGAGTCGTTCTCTTGCTCTTTATTTCTTTTATATGGAGTTTGACACTGAAATTGAAAAATAATTTCAAGTTTAGTGTCAAACTCCATATAAAAATATAAAAAATAAGAGAACGACTCTCCTAATTTTTTTCTTGCGGCTACCTTGTATAGATACTCCTTGGCCTTTAACGTGAAAATTTTGAAGGAAAAAAACTGGCAATGCCACGCCCACAAAACGGTTAAACTTTTAATAGGGGTACTTTTGCTGCACCGATTTTTTTGAGACCTTGTTCACAGATGTGTATGTATAAGATCTTTTAGGTCAAAATCTGAAAGGCCAAAAAGTAGGTGAGCCACGCAGGTGGGCCAAAAGAAGTCATCCAATGTTGTTTGGCTCTCATTTTTTTTATGAAAAACTTAAAAAAATATTTATGACACTAAATAATATTTGATAATTTTTTGACAAACCAACTGATTTATTAGGAATTTTTTTAGCTTTAAGTTATTTTAACGTAAACCAAAATTTAGTAAAAGAAGAGTTCATCGGCCTTATCAACGCATTTGAAGAGGCTTTAAATGATATTGTCGAGCCAATAAATGCGAACACAATATCATCAAAAATCTTGAGAGCTTTTAAAACGTTGGTCTTGATTCTGAAAATTGTGTAGGAATTGAAACTGACAACCATGACAGAGGACAGGCTTAATGGCTAAGCACTGTTGCATAGAAATAATAAAATTTAAATTGAGGCAAATTTCGTTCTTAGCAAATTTGCTTCAACTCAAAACTATAAACTTTTAACTTAATAAATATAACTTTTTGCCGTTCATGTAAATAAATTAAACTTTTTTGTTGAGTTTTTGTTTTAAAACACCGCTAAAAGCTGGCTTTTAAATTGTGTGCTGCATTTGGAATTCCTCCCCAAAAGCTTGTGCTTGATCCGCGCCTGATTAAAACTAAGTCTATTATCACTGATCGTAAAAAGAAAAAGTGTTAGAAAAAACGTTGAAGTTATGCCACCTTCACGGTATCATTAATTTTTATAAAAAGTTACGTTTAAAAAAAATAAAAAGAAAAATTATTAAATCTTAAAAGTTTCTATAATAATTTTTAACTCTTACTATTTTACAGCAGCAAAAGCAACAAAAAACTCTAAAACCATATAAAATTATGTAAAAACTTAGATCCATGATTTAATCTCTTTATGATTGGAAAGGCTAAACTATGGTTTAATTGTAGGAATGCCAGCGTTCAAATTGATAGTTGAAGGTGGAAAAGACGTCATGTTGTTTGCAATATTAAAAAAATTAAAAAAGACAAACAGCAACAATAACAGTTTTAACCAACATTAGAGACGTCTGTATGAATTTTACAGCTGATGATGATGTCCCGCGAGTCTAAATTTGTTTCTTAACTGTCGAACAAATGTTTTGCTTTGTTGGCTTTTCTTTTTTTAAAATTAATTACTATTCCAGTGGTTGCCTGCTTCACTGGTTGTAACGCTTTTGTGGCTGCTATTATGAATGACTGAAACCTGTTGCTTCTTGGTAACGAGTGTTTTCGAGCTGACGAAGTAGCAACAAAACAACAACAATGATGCTTGTTTTTCCTGAGTGTTTTAAATCTATTGTTGCTGTTGTTATTAATTGTTTTTCTATTTCCATGAGGCAGTGGGTGTTCTTAAAAAAAAAAAATATAAAAATAAACTTTGTACCAAAGCAATCTTGTAAAACATTTGTAATTATATGCTCGAAACACCAGGCAAAACAAACAAACAATCGAAAAACTGAAAAACTATGGAATGAAAATAAAACTGTTTTGTTCTTTGACTCGCTTCATTCATTCTCTAATTAGGTTTAAAGTATTAAATTTTAATGATTTTTAATAAATAATTTATTTTGACTGTAAGCGCGGTAAAAATAGAATCGTGTGAACATAAATGATGATGAAGACATATTGCGAGAAAGTTTTAAAAAAGTGTTTTAAACGAATTTTTTAACTAAATTTGTTTAAGGAAAATTAGGAAAAGTTAAACCACATAAGAGATTTGCAGAAAAATTTCTCAAAATTTTTTATGAAGCGGAAACGCTTTAAACTTTATGAAAAATTAAAAAAATGTTATTGTTGAGAAAGTTTTTGAGGAATATGTATTGCTTTTTACATGCATATATTTGTTTTGGGGTAGTAATATAGAAGCATACTACCTTGCCCTGAGTTCTTCTTTAATGCCGACGCGGAAGTAAATGTATAAATGTTAGTCTAACACTGAATTGAATGTTACCACTTTTCTCTATTTAAGACTCAATCGATGTTCTACTGTCAACTTGTAGTTATTGGCCGTTCTTCTATTGTAGATTCTGTGGCGATTGTCAGGATGGGTGATTGTCTTCAATTATAAAGAACGCATCAGAGTGTATTTGCAATAGCCTATGTAGTTAATATCCTGGAAAACGGCAGGAAGTTGACCTGGGGAAAATAAAGCCTTTTGTTGCAAAAAAGGCCGAGTTGAAAGAGTGGTTAGAAAATGTCCACATGTTGTTGTGGAAGAACAATACAGTTAAATTAATGACGAGAATCCTCTGCGACGACCGGGATGAGGGTAGTTCTGGGGGAAACCTGAAACTGGTATTCGTAATCAAATTACTGTTCAGCTAGAAAATCCTGATTCATTATTACAGCATGTCCTACCCAACGTAATTGTTTTAAGGTAGTCGGCATATGCATATCTCATACAGATCTTGGCTCATGTCACGCTAATAATCTCCGTCAAATAAATAAGTCCATATTTTCAGAAATTTTTTCTTAAACTGTGATTGTAGACATGTGTGTCGTGATGTTGAAGTCTAAAACTATGAGCTAACATACATAGTTTTTTTACGGCGAAGTATTAAAGCCTAATTTAGCTTTTGGATTTTTTAAGGTGGATGCGAAATTTCTTGCTAAAACGATTTTAATATCATGACTGTGGCAGTTGCCAAATAATTTTTTAAGGCGCTCGTTGAATATATATTTAGTTAATTTGGCATTATCCCCGATTGGGGCAGAGGTACAAATGAACTAGGGGCATTGAAAATAATATCCAGAGACTTAATCCTACATACTCTTTGGATGACAGTACACCTACCGGCAGTGATGTACCTGTGTGTGTCATGGAAAGCACCATAAAAACCTTGGGCTATTCTGACTCGGCTGAAGAAAGTCGTATACAATAAAGAAAATCCGCCACCTCTAAGCAAGCTACTACAGGAGTATTCTTAGCAAAACTCTTGATCAGGCTTTCAAATCAACGGCGTTGGCTGTTTTTAAGGCCACGTCAGGCCTAAAGCCTGCCCAAACGACCACTAGGCCAATTTGCTAAATAAAATCTGCAAGACAAAATGCCTTGAGGCCCGAGATCCACAGCATCATTCCGGTTAAACCAATGTTACTCCGAAAAAATTTTTTGCTTCATAAAGATCGGCAGTCCCGACCTCCCTGCACATAAGTTGAAGGTAATCAAGTTTCCGATGCTAATGGAGCAAAAAAGAATGTGGTTTATCGCCCTGCATGAGAAATCGTTGGGGCTACTTCGGTAGAGTAAAGGCATGGTATTCTATGGCATTGAGAGCATCAGGATGAATATGCATTGGGGTGCCGAAAAACTGGAACCCCATGCTTGCTTGCATGTGTTAGCAACAATACTGGTAGGGAAGATCCCGCCAAACCAACCTTCTAGACGGATAATTAAACAAGCTTTGGTCTAATTGGTGACCTTTTAATTGCCTAGGTGTTGCGGAGCACGAGGTTCTCTCATGGATATCAATTTAGAGAGCGTTAACGTGACATTCATCTATGATGCAGTAAAATGCCAAGGTGACGTAAATTAACGCTTACCATTCCAATGAAGCATCTAATGCACTTACTCTTCGTGCCACTGAACGAGTCTTAAACATTTTACGAGAAAAGAAACCCCAGAACTCCAGGGGTAAAATTCTTGGGCTGTGTAAAAAGCTACAAGCTACTGTACGTAAATTTATAAGGCAGGATTTTGTTTTGCATATTGGCCAAAAGGCAACTTAGTCAATCATTACAGTAGCTTGCTCAAATGCCCATCACCACAGCCTGCTTAGGTTGTCGAAGGTGGCAACATTGACCTATTAAACTTATCGTTCTTTATTAGGAACAGTGGCTTATTTAAAGATAGGGACCATAAAACAACAACAGTTATCAATCATTTAAAAATATCTTTCTATCTCTCTCTCTCGTCCTCTCTCTTCCCCAGTTATTACGAAGGGACCAGGGAACTGAACTCAGGTGGGTTGCACCAACCCGTTTTATCTAAACTTATCTTCGGTAGTTGACACTAACTGCCTGATCTCCATTTTTTGCAAAAGACAAAATTTTCTGTTCTTCCAGTAACTGAGTATGTGTTTTTCTATCTAGATTGATTAAATTAGCAGATACAAATGACTCATCAATGTGTTGTCCCCGGTCTTACTTTGTCATTGCCCGGGTGACTGCCTTTTTGACCTCAGTCTGACTTGAAATAATAATTGTGGTAGTTGTGGAAAATTTATTTTCTTATCTTGAGCTCACTATAAGCCAGATTAGCTTATTCATCTTTACAGGAGGATGTGTCTTTACCAAAGCCTCCTTAATAATGTTTTATTCTTTGCGAACCGTTTTTATCAGAAGATAATGTTTCTGATAATGGTTCGCTCCTCGGATCGATCATACATCCAATATTCTGAATGGGCGCCTTCCGTCTATGACAAACATATGTATCAATTTAGTTTCTTGTTGCTTAAAATGATATTGTCCTATGGATTTAGATGTCGAAAACTGATGATACTAACCACAATTTTTTCGCCGCGAAGTTTGCTGACTTCATTTCGCTATTAAAGGCACTCCCAAATCGTATATTACATTTATATCAGCTGGTGGTGTTTCGTTTATTGAAAGGTTCAGAGAATTTATAATATCCTATGAACTTCCGTTTCTATGATATTCCTAAGGCTAAGACCAAATTACGGCATTTTATATAACGCGAAATATTTTTACTAAAAATTGTACAAGTTTTTTTATTTTGATATACGAATCCTAACAAGAAGTTTTGAATATTTTTTTGAATTTTTATTGCTGTTATTTTCACCCAAATTTATATTTTCAAACTTAAAAAGAAAAAGTAAGAACTGACACAAAGTTTTATTAGAAGCATTGACCGATATAAGGGAAATGCGGATTTTTTTTAAAGAGTATTTCATTCAGATATCTTCCGTCGAGTTTATCACACTGTTTGTATTAAACTTGGCTGAATTGAGCGGATTTCTCGATTAATATATTCCTCTAACGCCACAAGAGATTGGGAGTTATTACTATTTATTCTCTCTTTAAGGTAGCCCCATAAAAAATCAACGTTAGTTAGATCGGGCGACTGATCAGTTTTTGGGGGAAATTTTCCCGAAGCAAATTAATCGAAGCTTTGGCTGTGTGTGCAGTCGACATATCCTGTTGAAACCAAGTGTGTGAAGAGTACGATGGATGAGCAGGTTTGGCAAAACGAGTTCCGTAATCATGCGTCGATAATTTTCACCATTGGCATTCGTCGCCTGGCCTCAAGCATTTTCGCAAAAGAAGGTCCATTTATATCATTCGTGGATATGGCACACCAAAAAGCTTTCCTAGAGCAATGCAATGATTTTTGATGTTTCGATCAAAATTGCGGGATTTTGGAGACCGGTAAAGGCAGTTCGGCTAGCTGACGTGGCCGTTTAAGTGAAAATGAGCCTCATCGAAAACACTCCAAAATCGTTTCACAAAAATTTTTGGGTAAGTAAAGTCACCTTTCAGCTCTTGAACGGTTTGAATTTTAAAAGAAAAGAATTCAGATCCTTTCTTTGATTGCATAAAAAATAGCTCTTGGAATTGACAGTGAGGCTGCTCTATTTCATTTTGAAAGTCGGGGATTTTCACGTAAACTGCTTTTAACCAGTTCAATGTTTTCGGGAGTCCTTGAAAATTGACTGGGCCCTGGATATTCATAGCCGAAGCAGTTGCTCGGAACCCCTGCACCCACGAACGAATTAAATTTACAATCTGTCCATGACGTATTTGCCGAATACTAAACTCTGAACAAAATTCTCGAGGAGCAATTACGTAAGATTTATACGTTTAAAAAAGTATTAACAGCAAGGGCGTGATGCTCACTCGACTACTGCGACATCGTAACTGACAAATCCATACCCACCCTCCCTCCGCAACGATTATCACTTTTTGAAACAATCGTTTTTTAAAATATAAATTTGTCAGCAGATACCCGTGTAATTTTAAACTATTGTATTCACTTAAAAATTACATAAAATTGGCAGTGCTCCGTGAGTTCAAACTAAGTTATCACTACTATGATATACAGAAATATTAAAAAATGGGTTTTGAAAACTTTTTTTAAAGTCAAAATTATTTCGAACAAGGAAACGTTTTTTACCGCAAAACAAAGTGGATTCTACGTTAGAGCAAAAAGCATAAAGTTTTTTACATATTGTGTACTGCAGACCTAACAAGGGTATCAGGGGATCCTTTACGTATAAGTTACTCGTTTTAAAAATTCAAGCACATAATGTAGGATGTAGTAACAACACTGTTTGCTTAACAGAAAAAAAGTAAATAAATTTATAATAAATAGGTATATGATGAGACATGGAAGTAAATGTTTTGTACAACAATTGTTGTTAATGATTGTGATTGTTATGGGCTGCTGTTTGATTGATGTTCGATTGTTGTTTTGGCGTTTGTAAAATGTTCGTTTAATTTTACAGTCGCTTTTTTGTTATTTCTAATGACGATACCTTTTTTCTGTGTGGTTTATGCCTTAGTTTACGTTACAGTTGCTTGCTTGTTGCGTTTTTTGTAACCGACAACAACAGCAAAAAAAATGATAATGTAAAAGCACAAAAACTTCAACCAAACTCCAACATACACATGTTTCATGTTACATGTTTCGCTGTTGCTACTTGTTAGATGTCTTGTAAAATATTAACATTTCAAATGATCAATTTCAGTTAGTTTTTTTTCGCGATTAACTTAGTTCGGTTATTTATTTTAGGAGTCAAGTAGGAATTAATTTTTTTTTTGGAATTCTTTCCAGTATCTGTTTACCTCTTTAAGAACATGACATTTATGTCAACACAAAACATAAGAGACACACAACTAATTAATGTAAGTGATATTAAAAAAAAGGATTATCAAATAATATTTTTATTAAAAAATACATGTTAGAGATTTCATTTGGTTAAACAAATAATATCGATATCGATTTTTAGTCCCAAAGCTTATGATCTTTAACGAATTTGAACCAAAGTGCGGACTTTGAAGAGAAATTCATAGTTTACCTCAATTCAAATTTGCATATGTACATGGTTGGTATTAGAAAGCTGCACGAATATACTTGAACTTGTTGTATACTTGAGTATTTTTAAGGATAAACTCTTATATAATCGTCAACTATTTACTCACTGTTACTTGACAGAGTTTTTTATTAAAGATTTTTTGTTCTCTTTTCCTTTCTGCCCAAAAAAATACAAGATTATGATGGAAGTACAAGATGGGCCAAAAGGTGTCATCCGATGTTCTTTGACTCTCATTTTTTTCTAAATTGAAAACTTCGACTCTGTTTCTTTAATTATGTTTATCTGAACCTTTAGAACTTTATTGCTCAAGTCGAGCAGGTGATGTCGGCCAAATAGGCACCGTCAAAATTAATTGCTATACGGGCTCGTTTTATGGCATTTTTATAACTTCGGTAAGAACTTCGGGCGACAGATTCTATCACTCATGTCGAATTTTGTCCTTGTGGGACTCAAGGGTCTCATGCTTGTTCACGTAAGCACGGGACTTAAAAAACTCCACAAAAAAGTCTGGAACGGTTAAATCGCCGATCTTGCTGTCCAATGTAAAGCACCGAAACGATTGATCAGGCAACCCGGTAAAGCTACCTTCGGAATATCGGTTGTGGCTCGTGTAGTGCGTGCTGGCTCCTCGTGCATTACTTGTCGATTCTCGGCGCTTTAGAAGCGATAGTTTTGCTTGTTTAGGCACCTGCTGAGGAAGAAACGAGCTTCCTCGCTCGGATGAAAATCATCCACTTCGGCCTCGAGATTGAGGATGGCTTGGACGTAGGTTACACGCGTTTGGTGGTCGACAGGTACCAGTTGATATACGATCTGGACTTTGTACAGGAACTCGTGCAGGTGTTTTACCAAAATTCGCCTTAGGGACAACCGGCTGATGGCTAATTGTGAGGCACGGCGTCTGATCCATGTTTCTGGCGACAGCTCGACATCCTCGCCAACAGTCGCGATATATTTTCGGCAGAATGGGCGCTTTGTAAGCGTCTCGTGTTTGGTGGCCAAACTGTGCAGTATTTTCGCAGTTGCGGGGAGGCGACGCAATTCGCGCTGCGTCAACACCGCAGAAAAATTGTTACGCAAAAAAAGACACAATTATTCCGCGTTTTCGGGGAGTGTATCGCTCCACGGCTTGCTCACTTCAATTCTACATCTGTCTTATTCACATATATCGAAACAGATTTGGCATTGTCCACCATTTGCAAAAATGGGAGCATCTTCCAATAGGGTGATTTCTTTGGCCCACCTTGTATAAAGGAGAGATCCTAAATCAGAAAGTGCGATTCATAGAAAGTATGATGAACAGCAATATATAAAAAGTGCAGCACTCTAATCTTATTAAAGGCTTGTTTTCCCATAGCAAAAAATTTTCCAAAATTCTTAGAAACTGTTTATCTGATTTTACAATTTTGTTTATTGCATACTGATGCGGAATCCCACGATGTGGTCGTAGTGATGATTTTTTTTATATGTTTTCCATAAGAATTTTTCTGGGAAAAGGTTAAAAAACGTTGAAGAACATAGAATGAATTTTTAATTACCCACAGGATGCGTAGAAACATTATCAGTAGCAAAAGTAAAAGAAGGGGACAGCAAAATAAATTGCCATCATTTTAATATGAAGACAAAACAAAAACTAAGTTTTAAGGTAAATAAATCGAAAAAAAAAATAGCAGCAACCACTAAGCATCTTTAAGCTAAAATACAAAAGAAATAAGAAATACCAGTAAGTGCCATGAGAGTTAAATAGTTAAATGTTTAAAAAAAATCGGTTATTGACTGGAGCTGCTTTCGGTAAAAGGACATTTTTCCAAATTTGTAAAGTATAAAAAATCTAATGTTAATTCTTTAAGGCAAATGTTTTAAAAGTATAAGTTGAATTTTTATAAAACATTTTCTTTAGGAAAGCCCTTTCGAAAAATTATTTACAAACTTGTTTGTTTGTTATACAAAAATTTGCGACAAATTTACCAATAGTCCTTTGTAAAACAAAACAGAAAATTATCTTTAAATGCAGCATTATAATGCAGTGTTGCACTGTTTTTCATAGTTTTCGCTTTCAGCAAATATTCTTATGTTGCAATCTGTATGTGCTGTAAAGATTTCCCCTGCGAGCAGCAGGTTTACAGTTGCAGCAAACTCACAGCAGCGGATGAGGTTTTTGTGGTCAGCTTTTTCTTTTTTCCACCAACTCGATTTAGTATAAATGAGCTAGTGTGCATGTGTGAGTGTATATATTTCTATGAGAGAGTGTCTGTTGGCCTGATTTCAAAAAACTGACTGACTGAACCTCAAGCAACCATTGATTGTCCGTTCAAGTGTAGTGATGCAAAGTAATTAACTTTGACTTAAAGGTAACCAAGTTGCCAGCTAAAGGCATCAGCAAGGGAAGTAGATGCAGAAAAAACCAACATTTGAGGCAGACAAAAGTAATCAAGATTTAATGCGACAAGTTGTGGGATTATATTAAACTGCTGGTATCCGGGAAATTTTCCTGTGTTTAAACTTAAATTATTATCGAAGAAAAAACAAAAGCTTAACAACAATTTAATATCACACAGGAAATGTGAAAGAGTTAAAAAGGAAAAAATTAAAACATTTAAATAGTTGTTGTTATTGTTATATTCCAAGTAAAAATTTAAGGGTGATCGTTGCAAGCGTATACTTAAGCTTGGAACTGTTACACTGATTTCGCTTATTTTCGTTTTTAAGCGTTTGTAGTAGCAATTCAGAAAAATACTTTAGAGTAATACAAAGCTGTACAACTTGATTGGGAAATTGGAAAATTCGGAAAAAAACAAAGTGATTTTCTATTAAAACGTTTGCTTGTCACGAATGATTTGTTTGTGAATGCATCATTGGGCTACAATATATTAATCATTAATTTTAGAGTTGCAAAAAACATATTTAGCTGCAAAGATTTTTTTTAAAATTGTTGTTTTTTATGAGAAATTTTTGTTTTTTATAAAAAATTGCTATAGCTGTTGATCTATTTACTTTTTTTAAAACTTCTTGTTAGTGTTTGTAAAAGTTTGCTTTCGTGATGCAGTGCAGTGATGCATTTAAGAATAGGTCCGAAATCACGCCTTTAAGCAAAAACTTTAAAAGATAACTATTTCTCATCATAGAGACAACAATGGTTTATTATTTTTTCGAGTAGCCATTGAGCCACCTTCCATACACAATGAAATGTTTTTAAGCGAGTAAACCTTAAAATAAAAAAATAAAAAAATATATAAATATTATTCATCATTCAGAAAACAAGTGGGAGTGGCACCACCTCTTATACGCAATGAAGAGTTTTTATTTAAATATTATTTACTGAAACTCTACTCATTTGATGGGTTTTCGCATTTCCAATGTGAATACCCTGCAGAAAATGCAACTGACCCATATTGCGTGTACGGACGAGTCCTTGAAGGAGTATGAATACTTAAAAGATAACCCCGAATGTACATAAAAAACACTGTCTATGTACCATTTAACCCATCTTTGAACTCCATCGGACTAGTTTCAAAACTACTCTCTTGTGCACCACTATGATTAGTTTTTCAACTACGACAACATAATATGCAATCGTTCAAACACGAACTCTTCTCGCTAAAGTTCTTGTTCAACAATGACATGGTTCATGACTGCATAACCACATTTTTACTAATCTGTTCCAGATAACATTAATTATGCGGTTCAATATTATTTGAAGAGCAGTATGATGAAGAATTTTATTCAAGAAAAAGGAGGCGTGGCATCTCATAAATTACCGCAATATATTGTATGACACATACATTTGAATGTATATATATATACTGATATCTACAAGCTCGTAGTTATGTGAGATTTTTTTTGATGTCCAGACCTTTGCTGGAGACCTGAAAATGCTGTGGATAAAAGGGGCTGAAGCACCCTTATGCAATCGAATAAAATCAAGCAAAAGATTATCAAATATGTCATGGGTCATTTTGATAAAAATTCATTGGCGTAGGAAGGCCGATCTGAGTTTTCTGAATACTAGTTGGTGAAAAAAGTGTTTGCTGAAGTCAGTTACAGCCGAAAATTCTAATTTCAGGAGAACATTTGCATTCGGGCTGTGCCAAAATATATACCTATTATCACCACAAGCAATAGGCTTCGCGCCAGGGCAAGAGACTTATCTGTGCCAAAAATGTACCCACGTAACTCTTACTTTACGCAAAGAAGCGGGTTCCACAATCACTATTAACAACCATATGGTGCCTCAAATATCCGAGACAAAATATTTCGGTATTCACCTGGATCGCCGCCTCACATAGAAACCTTATATAGATGCAAATCTTCAAATCCACTGGCTACTGGGTAGAAAGTCTGTGCTCAAATCCACTGGCTACTGGGTAGAAAGTCTGTGCTTCATTTGGATTGTAAGCTTCTACTCTACAACTCGTTTTTAAAACCAATTTGGTGCTACGGTATACAATTATGGGGAACTGCTTCCGCCTCTAACATAGAAAAAATACAACGTCGTCAAACCAAAATTCTAAGAATGATAATTGGTGCTACTTGGTATATTAAAAACAGCAACATCCACAAGGATCTAGAAGTTCCACTAGTAAAATGCGAAATTTTAAACTATGTGGACAAGTATTTAAATAAGCTGGAAACACATCCAAACCCGCTCGCTCGAAGCATCTTGCAGCATAGTGGGCACACCCATCTAAAAACCTTTGGAATTAATTAATGTTATTGTGAGAACATAAATTTTGATCTGGTACTGACTGGAATAGTTTTCAGATTTGAATACTAATTGTTAGTTCGCTTAACCGAAGATTTAATAATAAAAATATAAAAAAAAAATTTTTTTAATCAAAATTTGTATCTAAAAATTACGACCTGTACTTTATATACAAAAATTAATGGACACTCGCAAAAATAACGGACGGACGGACATGCTTAAATCGACCCTGGAAGTGGTTCTGGGTCGATCAGTATACTTAAAGGTGGGTCTGTGACCATTATTTTTGTGCGTTACAAACATCTGCAGAAACGCACAATACCCTTCCCCGTTTGTGGTGAGGGTATGCAAAAGGCTTTAAAAATAAATATTAAATAAAAAGTTGTTAAAGTTTTAAATAATGCTTATTTAATCAGTTGCGGCTTTATTTTATAATTTTAAATTTAAACATACATAAAAAAAATTCAAAATTTTTTTTCAAGGCAATAACAATTTTATTTAATATTGACTTGTTTTTCATTCCCATATAACTACAATTGGCTTTAAACAAGTGCAGAACATTATTTTTGAAAACGATGTTCAGTGACACACACTTTACTTATCTCTAAAGCGGTTAATCCTTTTTAAGTTTGCAGTTACATATAGATATGTTGATTCTGCAGTTTTTGTTATTATTTCACTGCCTTTTCAACCAAAAAATTTTTTGAACATGATCATTGTATCGTTGGCCATCTAGTATGACTATAAAATTTAATAAGAATATCAGGATAAAAGCTACAACACACCAACACCCGACACATTAACATTTTCTGTAATAAAACAAGAAAAATGCAAAAACAACAACAAAAAGTACAAGGTAAAAATTGTCGCCTTTATATTGCTTAACGTTTCAACAAGAAGATTGTAGGAAAAAATCAAAAAAAATTTCTGTAACAAATATCAGCACTTGGCCATAATTTACACATACTTTTGCTTTCTTTCTGAGTTACACACACACGTAGTAACGAGCTTGTGAGTGTAAACGTCACTTACTCATTCATTCATTTATTGCGTTGCTCTGCATGGGATGGACGAGGACGACTTTTGCTGTTTAGGTTGAATATGATTTGATTTATTGAATGAATAGATTAAGTTAACATATCTGTTGCTTTCCTTTAATTAATTTGTTTCTTTCACCGAATCGAATGAATATCGCTTCATCGATTCGTTTTAGTTGCGGCTTTTTGTTTCTATTTTTGATTTACGTTTTGTTTGTACTCTACATGCAGCTGCGCAATAATTTTTTTAACATAAAATTTTTGTAATATAAAAGAAAAATAAATTAAAGTAGACTTTTAATTAAAATAATTTCTATTTATTGGGTCTTAAGTCCATTTTTATACCCACACCACATTCGTGGCAGGGGCATTATGTGTTTGTGCAGATATTTATAACGCCCAAAAATAATGGTGTGGGACCCACCTCTAAATATACCGATCGGCTCAGAACTACTTTCTTAAGTCGATTTAAGCATGTCCGTCCGTCCATCCGGTTGGTGTCCATGTATTCTTGTTATCAAAGTAAATGTTGTAATTTTGAAGATATATTGATGAAATTTGGCACAGATAAGTTTTTTGGTACTAGTTCGAAGCCTTTTCCTTGTGGTGATGATATGTTTATTTTTCAACATAGCCACTAACTACTGTCCTCCCAAAATTAGCATTTTGGGCTATAAGTGGCCAACTTTTATACTGAACACAAATATAAAGGGTCTATTTTTCCATAAAGCCTTCCATGCAAATACGGTGTAGGCTTGGCCGAATATAACTTTCAAAGATGCTGTTTCATTTGTAAACATGTTTTTGAAGAAGACTTTCGTCTTGAGGTGGGGAATGAAATACAAATATCTGCACTTCAACAAGAAATTGAAAATCGAGAACGTTTGTTTTCTATTACAAAAACTATAATTTCCTTCGGAAGGTATAATATACTGCTCCGTGGACAGCAAGATGATGGTCCTTTGCTATCTTCTGAAAATACAAGCTCAGAAGGTATTTTTCAGTCACTTCTGCGATTTCGTATAGATGATTCATATATGTATATCGAAAACAATTTAAACTGAATTAAATAAAAGTTTCCATAATCTTATTTTATAAATTATACTTTAAAAGTATTTATGAAACTAAATATTATTCGGTTATTTTTGACGAAACCACTGATTTATCAAGAAAAAACCAAACTTCTTTAGATTGAAGGTATTTTATCGTAAACAAAAAGTTTAAAAAAGAAGAATTCATCGGCTTTATCGACGCTATTGAAGAGGCTTTAAATGAAATTGGCGACGACGTCAAAGTATCGATTAATGCGAACACACTATTGTCAGTAGTTTTAAGAGTTTTGAAAAACGTTGGTCTTGATTTTGGAAATTGTGTAGGGATTGGAACTGACGGGTGTCCTTTGGTGTTGGCAGATAAGGGAGCAGTAAAAAAAATAAAATTAGCCGCAAAAAATTCAAAACAAACGCTTTGTTAAAGAAAACAGCAAATTCTTTAAAAACATCATCCTAAGCGTTATGCAGTTTTTCTAAAATATCCAGGTAAAAAGTTGTGTTCAATTTTACAATTTGCAGTAAGAATAAAACACATAATAGAGGCATTGGAAAAGGTATCCGAGTGGAAATATAGGGATACATCTTCAAAAGCCTTATTATTAAGAACATCTCTGAGCACTTTTAAATTTATTTGCGAAATACATATTCTAAATAATATACTTACTGTCACACAGCCGCTTAAAGTAATTCTTCAAAAGCTGGATATAGATTTACAAAAAAGATCATCTCTTATAATAATCCTGATAATGTGTCTTGTGACTAAAAGAAATAAAGCCCAAACAGAATTTTTAACTATTTTTGAAGAGGCAAAAATAATTTGCATTGTAATGGGAATTTTAGTTGAAAAGCTTAGATTTAAAGAAAAAAATCATTTTGAAGGTCGAGGGCTACATACCCTTAATTGAATCTGTTTTGCAAGATTTAAAAACACGTTTATCAGAAGATGTCCTTTATTTGTTAAAAATGCCTTAACTTCTGCCTTAGAATAGTAATGCATTTACTGATTTAGAATTTTAAGTTCCATAACTTGCAGACTTATTAAAATTTAAAAAAATTGTTTATATCTACATTAAAGGTCAAAATTTTGCATTGGAAACAAAAAAAAAAAAGTTTTAAAGCCGCTTAGAAAATATAACAGCATGGTTGAGATCAACCATGACATAGGACAAGCTTAACGGCTTAGAAATGTCGCATATAGTATATAATAAAATTGAAATTGACGCAAATGTCGTGCTTAACAATTTTGCTTCAACAAGAAACCATAAATAATAAATATTTTAATTATGCTTTATGCAATTATAATTATTTTAAATTAATTAAATTTTTTTGTTGAGATTTTGCTTTAATAAAACGGCTAAAAGCTAATTTTTTTAATTGTGTGCTTCATTTAGATTTACCCCCCTTACGAAGTAGCGGGTTAATTTCTACCATGTTGTGTTCAACACTTGTCATAAAATTTTCAGTTAAAATTAATCTTAAAATCATCGTTTTTTAACTCGTAACAATTTCCGTGGAGATATCAATATTTAAGTTTTATCGATATCAGTTATTACATCATTTAAACGGTACTGAGGGCGTCTCGTTGGTCTAAGGAGTAGAGCGCAAGTCTGCGATTCTGGACGTCGGGGGCTTGAATCCCTGCAGAAATCTGGTAAGTCTGCTTCAACTCCAAATTTCCAAATGCTAAATTTTTTTTTTTAAATCTTTGTCTGCATTTCAGTTTATTTTCTTTTTCCGTCTAAAGTACTGTAGTACCCTTAAAATAGCTAAATCCAAAATTTAATAAACATTTTTAATATCTTAATTAAAAAAAAAAATTCGATAAATTGCCGCTTATTAGTCTTTTGTTAATTTTCTTTATTGAATGATAAAAATTGTCATCCGTAGGGTATTGGCTTACCTTAATTTACATACATATAAAAATATATTAACCTACCAATAACATACTTCCCCCAATCATCTGTCACAATCATCCTGACCACAAGTTTTCGTTACAGGAAAAAAGTTTAATTTGCGCTGGATTTTTGTGTGTGTTTTTGCTTTGTTTAATTTAACACAAAAAATAATTTTTTGAAAACTTTTATTTAATTCGCATTTGTAGTCGTAAATCCTTTTTGTGTTTTACAAGAGACTATAAATTTTCAATTGAACATTGTGTCGTTGCGTTCATATTGTCTGTTTAACTGTCAATTTTTGGATACATTTTGGTTTGTTACATTTCTTCTTTTAAACCAATCAAGTGTCATATAAGGAAATACATAAGTATTTATAAACAGAAAAAAAAAGTAAAAAGTAAGAGTTTTTACACCGTAGAAGCTTGTAGTTAAAAACTGAACCAGACATTTAGCTTTATGCTGAATCCCGATCTTGCCATTTAAATACCGTTTGAATTTGGTTACCGGTATTGATACCTAAATAATTTGTTTTGCAAAATGCCAGTACCGAAATACTGTCTTTCCTTGATACCAGTATTAGTAACAGTTATAAATTTAAACGATTAGGAGCGCTATACTCGCGTGGGCCTAATCTTATATACCCTTCACGTTGGTCTTTTAATTTACTCAGCCATCTTTTCTAGCCGAGTTATTTTGAACTGCAAATATTATAATAAAAATACCTTGTGCGGGCTTAACGTCTTTTTTTTCAAAATGTATGAATTATTTGATCATTACTTTTTGTAGAATTTTCGAAGTCGATAGCTGTTATAGTTTTCCAGATGAAGCGTATCAAAATTTTTATAAAAATTTTTCATTTATATGGGGGGCTCGCCTCCCTCTGCTTCTTTCCAAATAATTTTTTTTCCAAAATGTAAGCCTTATTGTCTAAATACTTCTTGTAGAACATTGATGACGATAGCTGTTATAGTTTCCGAGATATAGCGTAGCGATAATTTCGTAAAAAACTGTTCGTTTGTGTGGGAGCTTCCCCTGTCCCTATCCAAAAGTTGATTGCCCGGCTAAAGGCAATTTTGCATTTGCAGCCATTTTAAATTTAGGTCAAATTTCAAAATTATTTTAAAACCAATTTCAAAGTTCAATATGTGGGGCCATTTCTGGGGTAATTTTTTATTTCTACAATTGCGGTTATTTTTAATTTTTGAAGTTAGGGCCATTTTTCCTCTAGCGTATTGGCGACATTTTTCATTTTATCATTCTGCATAGTAACAAAAAATTTTAAAATAAAAAATGCCAAAAAAATTTAAAAATTTTGGGGGGACTTAGAAAATTAAAAATCACCCCCATTTTAAGAAATAAAAAATAGACCCAAACATTAAGGAAGAATTGCCTCAAACTTTCGTGTTGTTGCTTTCATTAAGAATTTTTCGGGACATTTTTTATTTATATTTGGAAACAATATTTATTTAAGGGCTATTTTTATTTAGGCCAAACTTTAAAAATATTTTGAGACCATTTTTAATTTTTAGCATTTGGGGCCATTTTTTTTTCTTTAAGTAAAATATATTTTTTTGAGATAATTTCTCCTGTTTTTGTTTCGAATATTTTTCATTTCAGCAATTGAGATGATATTTTATTATTAAAATTGGGGCCATTTTGCATTTAGTGTTTTAAGGCATTTTTCAAGGGGGGCTATTTTCTATGGAGCCATGAGAAATACATATGCGAAAATGTCATATGACAGATTTTCAGTTAGAGTGTATTCTAATTTTATCAGCTGGTTTTGGGAAAAAAACCACCAAAAGGAAGAATTTCGGTTACAGGTTATGTAAGACGTACCTACATGTGTACGTGTAAAAGTAAAAGTTATCTGTAAAAAGACAATTTTGACGGACATACTCAATTACATTACCATAAATTGCAAAAGTGATAAGTCATATGTAAAATACATCCCATGCAAAAACAGCTTAATCAAATATTATATTTTACAATATTTTAATGTTGTTTTGCATCTTAAATTTTTACTTGTAATATAATAAAGCATCTGTAAATAGTCCAATATTTTAGACAATTCAAAATAGATAATAAGTGGTTATGTGCAGTTTTAGAAAACCTCTGCTATTTAATCGACTTCCAAGGATAATAAAGCTTTATTTCCCAAGCCAAAAAAAAATATATATATATATTAAAATAAATTTTGAAAGCAGAGCTTGGATAAAAGTCATAGAAGTCCAATTGTGTGTCCAGAAATTTTTTAAAATTATTTTATTATATATCACAAATAAATAATTATATATTATTTGGGAGCGAATTTCAATACCAGTATGCATAAGGTGTCTCTGAGGCTAATACACCTTTCGGCTTATAAGCTACTACCGTAAGTAGGGCAGCTTTCGTACAAGGTTCTTAAAGGCTTTGGATAATTATCTTAAAAATTTCTCTTACAAGCATTACTATATTCCCAATCATATAATACCTTAAAACAGTTATCTTATTGCAGATTATGACGCCAAATTTTAATTCCGGTAGTAAGACAGCCTAACAATCGATTAATGTTTAAGGCAGATATAGATGATACTTAATACGAGCGAAAGAGGTATTTTCTGACGAGCCTTGATTCCTTAGAAGAACAATCAAAGTATCCGAGAGGGTTAGGCACCTGTTAGCAGTCGTGGATCAGAAAATTAATTAAAAGCATTAGCTGGAGGAAAGAGCAGCAGGGTTATCGCTATGTAGATGAGCAATGGGCTAAAATGAGGCCTTAGATCAAAGATGACAAATTTGTTGTATGACCACTTTGAAATCCCTAGAAAGACCAACGTACATGATCTTTTAGAAGAAGATAGGCAATTATGACTGTTTAACGATTGCACTCAAGACTATTTTATGTATTCAATGAATTGAAACCCACGTGTATAAAAAAATGATACCTGGGGATAAATGACTTCAACCGATGGTAAAATGGATTATTTGGAACTACAACACCGTTCTTATAGCAATTACAGAATAATTGTTCTGACTCAAAGCCCACGCAAGTCGATCGGACTTAAACATCTTGACCGATAGGCAGGGGTCTCAAAGAGCAATTATATGGAAAAGGAAGAAATTAAAGAAAACGTTGCAATGCAAGAGATGAGTATTAATTTTTCAAAATATTACCAAATACATATGATACGGAAAAATCGAAAACAGAAACCAGAAAAAAGCAGGTGGCTGACTTTGGAAACCTGAAGTCTTAATAATTTCATTCTAATGAAGGGTAAGTTAAAGGAGTGGCCGGAAACTGACAACAGAACAGTGTGAAACGATGAGACAATCGACCTAATTAAAGATAAGACTAGAAAAATACGAGAACTGAGAAAACTAGAAGAAAGCAACGTGTTGAGTGCGTCTTTGCTTTTGCACAAGCAAGAGCGTGTTGTTAAACAGATGTGGCTCCCTTATGACTTTTAAAATGAGAAATGTTAAGGGATTTGGTCCTCGTAATGAACTCCTGTAAACTTTCCCGATTAATTTTTTTTCATTGCTGGGAAAATACATTAAGCTGGCTTAAAAACAAGTTCTATAGAGTTGTTGCCTTTCTTTAAGGTCTTCTTTTTTAAAGCCAACCTAAACTCGCCTAACGTAACCCATAGTCATCAAAGCTTATTTTGCGAAGTTGGTTTCATTCATACCTGTTTTAATTATCTTTGGCCAAAAAAAAAGTTAATTTTGCCAAATTTGGTTAAGCTATCGTTTAATCAATCCATGGAGTAACTTTTAGGCAATCAGTGTAAAACCACTTGCACATGTACGTCGTGTGGGTATAAAAAAATATTCCAGGTACTTACTTATTTGTAGTAAATTATAAAAATTAATAATCTTTTTTCTCTGTAGCATTTTTAATCTTAATTCCTTCTTACAAGCTTTTAACTTAATTTGTAGAAAATTGCAGAAGCACCATTTAGCAACAGAAAAAAAAGGAAACAAACAATATCTTTTACAGCCAGAAAACGATTGCGATAAACAAAGTTATCACTAACATACTCTTTCATCAACGTCATTAGCCAACAGAGCACTGCTTCTAATATTAACCATCTGAAGATCAGTGCTAGTAAGTAGACATCTTTAGCATCTGTTAAATAGTAAAGAAAAGAAATGAAGCAGAGACATTTAGCTTAAACGCAATCCTAATAAATATATACTTTTTACGTTACAAGTTATAATGACGACAATAATCCTTTATGAATGATGCCGCCACAGCCGCCGTCATCGGCCAGTTTTAATACCAAAAAACGACAAACCTAGGAAGTGCACCACATACAGTAGAATTAATGCATTTACTGCACTTAATACTTACTGCCTACAACTACAGTATAGAGTAGCAATAAATGGTTAGTTCTTGAATGCATAAGTATGAGTTAAGTTGGAAAAAAAGCTGACTCTGCTAGCAGAAAGTGTTTAAGCAATAACATGGTATGCGACATAACTGAGTTTATGGCATTTTAATGGTCACTTAATTTGGTTTATACCCAGGAACTTTAAAAGTTTAAATCACATGCACTCACTCGCTTACTTACGCATTAACGTTGCAACATATTTATAAAATATCTGATCTTTTTGTTGGTTCATAATAACCATCCTATTTTGCTTCCATCCTAAAGAGCTTATATCCACATATTTATACTGAAAACTTATTATTTGGTTGGTTGATATGTTGGTGTGTATTTGTGCCCATTTCCCAGCTTTTTTGCATTTTACTTACAATAGATGTTTTATTTAAGTGCTTTTTTATTATTGGCAACTTGATTTCAATATTATGCTGTCATTATTGTTGCTGCTGTTCAGTGTAACTTATTTGCTACAACATGCATAGATTCAACTAACATGAGCATTCGTCGATTATTGGCTAATAATGATTATTACCGTGATTATTCTTATACAAAGTGTGTGAGTGTACAAAGTGTATAATAAACTATCAGCCAACAAAAACAACATATTAAAACGAAAAATATTAAGGGGAATAAATAATGTTACTACTTGAGCCAGAGAGCAAACCAATTCGTTTGATATTTTTCTTAACTTGAGATTAATAGAATAGAAAGCAAGTAATCGAGTATTCGGTTACCTGGTTTAGCATTGTGAGACTATACAAAACTGCAAACTAACAATAAGTGTTCAAATCTTAAAACTTAATAAAATTATATTAGTCCAGCCAGTGCAGCACTAAAATTTAAGTTCTTAAATTAAAGTGTACATCGAATCTGATGGCTTCATTTTCGGGCAACAATTTCCCTTCTTTTCAAACGAGTCTTCTGATATATTTTCAGTTTACTTAAATACTTGTCCACATAGTTTAGGATTGCGCATTTAACTTTTGGACCTTGTAGATCCTTGTGGATGTTGTAGATGTCCTGACGGCTCTAAATTTTTTCAATGTTGAAGGCGGAAATAGGGTCCCAGAATTGTCTCCCATACCACCAAATTGGTTTCAAAATCGAGATGTAGATCAGAAGTTTACGATCAAAACTGAGCACAGAGTTTCTAAAAATTAGCGAATGAATTTAGGCCGTTTTGGGTTTAATTTGTGTGAGCTTTGCTTCTTTATGTAACTTCCATGTGAGACAACGATCCACCTTAAAGTTTTTTATAATTAGATATTTGAAAGCACTTTTTGCGTAGGTATATTCTTTATAATTTATTTATTTTTCCTATGACTTTGCCCATTTCTCTCATTATCAGCAAATATTGACGTGTGTGTAAGACTGTTTTATGAAATGTCTTCTGTATAAAGCCAGTAAAAAATTGGACCTGATATACTCCCTGGAGGCACCCTTGCCCCTATTGGTTGAGGACAACTTAAGGTTTCCCTCTTTAATCACAAATGGTCAACCAGTTATGTACTTTTCTAAAAGGTTGAAAATATTAAATGTTATTTTTGTTTAACAGGCCATCATGCCATACTTCATGAAAAGCTTGAGAGACATTTGTAAAAAGCACGGAGCAGTACATCATATTCCTCAAAGGCTTTCTTAAAACCTGTACCAACTTGTGCTTCTAAAGCTAAATTGGTGATTTGGGATATAGTTGTTGTGATTTAAGGTCGTAGTCAGCCTTTTTTTAAGTAATTTCTCAAACAATTTGGGCATACTTGGTAACAGACTTATAGACTTGTAGGCTTAGAAATCACCTCTACTAAGGCAACTTTACATATTGGCAGGAAATGTTCAAACCCATATTACGGCGCACAGTGGGGCCAAATGCATGAAAAGTGGCGATTAATTCATAGAAGTCGTAATATAAAAAAAAAATTATTTTTTATTGATGGATATTTATAAATACATAAAAAACCAACACTTAAAAAAAAACGGAGTGAAAAAACACATTTTTTAACCCTTTATGGGCAATTTTGTGTTCTGTAAAAAATCCTCTTTTTTCACATTTTTTGCTGTAACTTTGGAACGGTGCGCTATAAATTATTCAATTAAATTGCAAATTAAAGCATACTAAATGTACTTTAAGAAAAGTAAGTAATATTTTTAAAATAAATAAGGAATAAATATTTTATATGTATTTCTATTAGAAAATTTTTAAATTAAAATCATACCTTTTTTCTCGAAATTTTAAAATTTTGCTCAAAAATGAAACATTTGAAAATCTAATTGTTTTTTTTATTGATAAATAACCATAAACACACTATTTAAAAAAAATTTTATTAAATTCGGTTATTCAATTTTTTTTTTTTTGAAACAACAATTTTTTATTATAATCATTATTACCTTCAATGTTAGTATTTACTTCACATTCAATTTCATAATCATAAATTAATTCGTTACAATAATCTTAATCTTCATCTCCACCTTCATCTCCATCTATATCTCCATCTTCATCATTGCTATTTTGATTGCTGGGAAGTACAAGCAACTCCAATGCATTAGCTCTTTTTTCTTTTTAGAACTATTGTTCATGCTTGTTATAAACGGATCTGAACTTAAGAGAAATCTATTAAAGATATCTTCCATTGTTTTTTCTCGACTGCATTTACGGGCAAAATTCTCCCTATAACTTTTAAAATCTTTATTTCTGGCTTCCTGAGACTCTTCGGTTAGCTGACCAATTGGCAATGGCGATAATGATATAATTTCAGTGTTATTAGCGAAGTTTGTAAATTTTTCAATGTTGACCTCAATACCACTAGAAACTACAATTAATATTGTGTGCATATTTTTGATCAACTCTAAATCAATATTAGTAATTTCAGCAGATACTTCTGCATTCTTAAAAAAACGTCTTGCAGTATTCCCGTCATTAGAGTTACCAAAACCAGGTTTTGGTTGATCAATGATCAATCCCGTTCTCTTTTTAAATTCGCGTTGAATACGACTTTTAGTTTGATGCATGTATATGACCAACAGTTATTATGTAGGACTCAAATAAATGACAATAATAAATAGGGATGGGAGCGTGACCTCCTTAAATTTTTCAAAATAGTGCACTTGTGCCATATACAATTTTCTAATAATTTAAAATTAACAAATGTTTAAGTAAAATTCATTGAAATATCATAAGCACATGTAAAATAATTTAATTAGTTTTATTCATAGTAAATAAACCAAACATACGCAATCACGTGAGGATGCGTGAATTAAAGTTACTCACGCCCCCATCTCTAATTAACAACACATTTTTTAGCTACAATAACAACTACTCGTTATAGTATAGTGACAAAGCAAAGTAAAAACAACTTGATGTTTTGTTTTGTTTTTTTTTTCATATTTGTGGATTTTTAGCATCTTGAGTTATTTCACAAAAACAAGCATAACTCAAAAATCGCAAAAAATCGCAAAAAAATATTTTGGGGTTTATTAGTTGAGATCTGATATTATAACACTATATAGACGATTTTACGCAAGCTCACGAACAAAGTTGTTGAAACTCCATATATAAACCAAAAATAGCCCATTTTTGGGCTAATTTTATTTTATTAACATTTAATATTTTTAAAACATTTATTTAAACAAAAAAAACATGTACTATATAGTAAACTACCTGAAGTTGACAGTTCCATTATAAAAATTTAACTTTTAGAAGTATTAATAGAAAAAATTCTCAATTGAAATATCAAAATTTTCACTTTTTTTTGAATATGCACAAAAAAAAATAACAATTATTCAACTTTAAGTGCTCACTTCAACTAAAGCAAACAACCTAAAAGTATAATTTTTGCAATTAGGGATGCAGAATTTTATCCACTTTCACCCGGTACCAAACACGATCATGAATTTTAAAGTTCATATTTTGAATTAATCGCCATTTTTCATTCATTTGGCCCCAATGTGCGGCGTTAAGAAAAAAAAGAACTGTTTTTTTGCTGTGCAAGGTAGCTCTAAAAGCATTTTTTGCTTGATTTATTAAGGCTTTTTACGCATTTAAATTATTGAAATCCTCCACGACTTCTAAAAATCGGAAACGTTTTTCTATAGGACATCTAGCAAAAACAGATCACGTCAGTCCATGCATTAGGAGTAAACACGTTTCTTAAATTTCTTACAAGCCGATCGAAATTTTAATGGTCATTTCACAAATTTTGCAGTGCTAGTTTTGCACTAACGGATTTTCTAAGACATTAAGCTGATCGCCATAGTGAATAATGAAAAAAACATAGAACCATCAAACAAGCCCAGGGACAAGTTATTGGAAAAGCCCTTGAGTAGAATAAGCCCGCTAACTCAATTAAAGCTGAACTTGCCAGTTAATATTCAAAACCTTTCCGTGAAGTACATAACCAAACGAGAAAAGTAGAAGCTGGTTTAGCTGAAGGTAGTGTTCTTGGAACAATTTTATATTTGCTTTACACAGCAGACATTACAACAAGCCGTCTTAGACATGCGTCAACATTTGCCGTGAATATTATTTTTTTCAGTTTTCATGAAGTTCTTAAAGAGATTTCAATCCGCATGCAGCATCTACTTCAAGTAAAAAAAAAAACAAATAAGCAAAAATTCCTCATATTACTTCAACCTTTTGTAGAGAATTTTGCTCCTCAATCCATATTAATAACCAAACTGTACCCCAACACTATAAGGCGCAGCCAAAACTCGTTTAGTGGGTCAAAAACTTGTGCTCCGTGTCGATTATAAACTTTTGCCCTACAGTTCGACTGTAAAGTCTATTTAGTACAATTGGATGTGGATATGTAGCCCTGCTTCTGCCTTCAATATAGAAGAAATTCAAAATCGTCAAAAAAACGTTCTGCGAATGATTACTGCTGCCTAAACAAGATTCTCAACTTTCTTATACATTTGAATATCGTATTCCCTTATTAAAATCTAACTAACTGGTACGAAAAACTTACAACATTAGCTGAATACTCCTACCACAAAGTCTTTACATCAAATTTAAAAGTTAAATAATTTATTTAATAACTTTAATACAAAAATTTTTTAGCGACAAAGGAGTTTGCATTTTATACTTTTAAATTGGGTTTCTATTGAACTTAGCGTAATACTTGTATGCCGCATTGTTAAATTAAATTGTTTGTAATTTTTCAATAATACTTTATTATGAAAAACGAATAAGAGCGGAAATTCAACTAATAAAGCAACTAGCGACAGTATTCATTATATTAACATTTTTTGTTAAGACTTAATAAGATTTAAAGATTTTTAAGAAAAAATTCAAGGCAAAGCCTTAAATGGAGACATTGTGAAAATTCACTATTAAATAATTTTTTCTTTATAATAAGTTAGTTAAGATATTTTTGTTTAATTTAGAGTGGTTTATAAAATTGATTAGAAGTTTATAAAGAAGAAGAACCTTAAGAACAACATTTGTTTTTTAAAGGTTAAATTTTATCAAATTAAAAAAATTTACTCAAAAGGTGTTACATAAGGAACGCTTTTTCATTAAATATATTTCTATATGGAGTTTCTCAAAAATATTTTAATATCGTTTAATGCAATTGTTGCAGTTCCTTGTAGCAAGTGTCATTTGTAAAAACCATTTTCAGAGATGGATTCCATTGCTGGCTTAATCAATACGTCAAGAAAGAATATGTTCAAGTTTTGATCAAATCGGATCCAAGATGATAAAACTTGAGAGCAATAGATGCACCCCAAAAAAGGACCTTTCTAATTTGATTTTGGGTTTAATTTTTTTTTGGAAAAAAACGTCAACGAAGACGACCTTTTTTTTGATTCAACTGAGTTATATTTATGAAAGCGACATTTGGTTTTATCTTGACAGATCTACTTAAGTGCCACACAGGTCATGTTATATTAGAATTTATGCACAAGATTAAAGAATGGATGTAAACTGACTTCCAAAGCCGCCTCCGAATTCAAACAATTTTTCAAAGAAACATTTGAATTCGCATTTGTTACAGCAGCTTGTTAAAAGAGCACATCTCATTTTGTTTGTCAATTTTATATATAATTTAAATCATTAACTGAGTGACTCATTCATCAACGTACAGAAAAAAGGGTAAAGCTAGAAAATTTAACTGAAAGTACCTTTTGCGGTGTGTACATTTAGTAGAAATGGATCAAGATAGAAACAACATTTAAAATGCATTGTTTTCTACTCAATAAAAACGGACGTAAAAATATGAATGGGTTTGTTGCATTTTTTCGATATATATATTTAGGTACTTTTCGCAGCTTCTAAGCCGATAAAGATGGCAACATAAAGAAAATTGCGTTCGGCAAGTCTCACAAATATATGGGTATAATTTTGGTTATTTTTTGAAACATTCGACCCTAATGGGCAGAAAAAAGTGTTCTAATAATACTTTGATATTTTTCGGTACATTTTGTTACTTCTAAACTAATTAAGAAAAAAAAAACAAGTAAGAGCGCTATATTTGGCTGTGCCAAATTCTAGATATCCTTCACATTGGACCTTCGGAATTTTTTTTAAATGTGGGTCGGGTGATTAGGGCAGCTGCAGGGGCTTTCACCCTAATTTTTCTCCAAATTCTGTATGGACTTTTACTCTAATATTTTATAATTTTGTATGGCAACCCCTTTGGGTGATGGTGATAGGGGGCAAGTGTGTTCTAGGAATATGTTTGGGAGGGAAAATTAATGGTGGTCTGTGATACATTTTAATTCTCTAGGGGCGGCTCCGGAGAAGTTGTAGGGATTTTTACCCTATTTTTTCAAATTTTGTAAGGCAACCCTCTTAAGGCGTGGAGATAGGGGGCATGTATACTCTAGGAATACGTTTGGGGGAAAAACCTAATGGGGGTCTGTGATATATTTTATTCCTCAAGGGGAGACTCCGGAGAAGTTGTAGGGGTTTTTACCAAATTTTTTCGAATTTTGTATGGCAACCCTGTTTAGGGTGGAGAAAGGGTATAAGTGTGTTCCAAAAAAATTTTTGCGAGGAAAAATTAATGAGAGTTGGTTCTTACATTGCACTCGTGTAGGAGCAACTCCGGGTAAGTTTAAGAGGTTTTTAGGCACAAATTTTAGAGAAAGAAACAGAGGTAGTCTTACTTTTTAGCTTATATCTCGGGCTGATATCGGCCGATTTTGCTGAGTTTCAATACTGATTTTTTCGCGGATATTTCTGACAGTTTGGTACTCTTTACGAGTCTATGTGAAATCGGGGGGCTTCAGAAAGTTGATTTCAACCACAACACGGAAAGACGGGCAAGTCTAAATCGGCTTCCCTATTTATAAGTATCCAGAATATATATACTTTACTGGGTCGCAAATGGATAATAAAGAAATTACAAACGGAATGAGAAACTTATGTGAAGGGTAAAATAATACCAAAAAAGCGATCGTCTGGACTAAAAATAATATGAATACGTTTTTGGTACTTTTTCGTTTTTTTGTACTTCTTTGTGTTCAATAATTTGTTCTAAGCATCCGCTCAAAATATGGAGTCCTAGGCCAAATATTATACATTGGGTCACCACTACGATGGCTAGGCCTATGCTAGTTATTGGTGAGTGGGACTGCACTGTAAAAGCAAATCAACGGATATTCTGGATGCAATCTTAAATTTGAAACTAATCAATTTTCATTGGAAAGCCGAGTGTTAAATTTAGGAAAATACGGCTGGTTGGCAAGGATTTTCCGAGACCACAGGGTCTGTTATTTCTCTACAGTTGGTCCAAATAGTGGTAAAATGAAATAGGAATTCAGAGCTGCGGTCTTTTGCCGAGAGCTGGGTATCAATGGGCGAATACCATTTCATGTAGAGTTTGCAGGATTATGTGGGGATCTTATGGCCAAGGCCAAGATTGTGACCAAAAGTAGCATAAATGGCTAAAAAAATTTTTTCCACATATTTGATTTTTTGTTAACATTTTTCGAGATTATGGTTTTAAAGAAATTAAGCTGTTGTCTGTTGACCCCGGTTGATTCAAGAAGTCAACCAAGTGAACAAAAATTATTTTTTCATTTGTTTATTTATTATTTTATTTCATTTCATCCTTTTTTTTTTTTTGAGATTTTGGTATTAGAAATATGAAATGAGGGTAAATAAAAAGTAACGTTTATATAGTTTGGGTACATTTTTGATTATTTAGAAACAAAAAGTTAGAGATAGTGGTTAAGGATTGTATAGTAAATCACGCAAATCTTACGCTTGAATTAAAATTTTAAACAATGCCTACAAAGTATCTGGCTAATAGCTATTAAAATACAAAATCAGATATTTCTTTGGTTGTTGTTTGGCTTTTTATACAAAACAAGGCAATTTTGAAAATGTTATAAAGTAAGGATCCGATTGTGTTACACAACATCAAACATGTATTTATTAAATTTTTATATTGGAAATAGTGAACCAATTAATAGCAGGTACAAATTTGTCAATTAATGTAATTTCGGTGGAAACAAAAAAAAAATATAATTGAAAACTTTTAATGTGAACTCATTTTGGCATTTTGACAAGTTGTAACTGTAAAAAAAAAAATAAGCCATTGACATTATTTTTAGTCTACCGACATTCAATTACACTTAGTTTACAAACAAATTCAACCTTATCTGCTCTACTTGTTGATTAAGTTCATTTATTTTTATAGCCTTCACATAGTGATAAGTGATATATCAGTTTGTCAGTCCGTTTCAAATTTTTGCAGTATTAATTTGCGAAACCATAAGGAACATATATTCTAGATACTTTAAGATGCAAAAGTTGATATAGCCATATCAGTATGTTTGTCTGTGTGTCTATTGAAATCAACTTTTCAGAGCCAAACAAAGTTGCACGGAAAGCGTTAAACTTTCAAAAATATCCCTGAGACAATCGTTATTAAAAATGAGTAAGATCGGTGATATACACACAAAGAATAAACAACGTAAAGCTTACTTAAATCAAGCCATAGCGGTGTCAAAAGTACGGTGAGTACGGTTTTACTTAAATCAAGTCCGAAATTTCTTACTCCAAGTAAAATTTTTCAAGTACGAATTTCTTACTTTTAGCCACAACTAAGCTAAAAAATGGATTGATTTAAGTTCGGAACCGTACTTTATGTAAGCGTGAAAAAGATTAATTTAAGCCGTAAACGGGATTATTTCGAAAATGAAATGTAATTTTTTTGACTTATGGAGCTTTATTAAAGAAAAAGAGTTTTATATCTCATTTTTATTTTATAGATACTTAAAACTTATAATTTAAAAATTTAATTTTTTGTACTTACTTACCGAAGCTGGGATTCGAACCAGGGACTTTCCGCACTGCAGCACAATCGCGTTACCTCTAGGCCACCGAGACACTTTGTTTTCAAATGTAACATAATTTTTTAAAATAACAAGCTTTTTTCTACTTGATTTGTTAAAGCAATCCGAATTGGCTTGATTTAAAAAAATGTAAGAAGTACGGTTCGTACTTAAAAATTTCAAGAAAGATTTTGGATAAATTCAAGAATAAAATTCTTGATTTTAGAAAGCGGGTTTTCTTTCTGTGTACCGACCGATAGACAAGATAATGCGATTCCCCAATATTTTTAGGGCATGAAAAATCTCCACGTATCTCAGAAAATTTAGCCACTGTGGTCACAAAACTTCGCAGAAATACTCCAAAAGTGGCGATCTAAATTGGGAAATTTTTTTAAGGATATAACCAGGGGAAGTGGTGTTCCCCCTATAATTGCACAAATTTTGTAAATTTTTTTATGCGCTAAATTTGAGAAACTATTACTGCTATTAACTTTTAATATAAAGTATTTTCAATACGATAAGTACATTTTGGAAAAAATTAGTTGGATAGAAGCAGGGGGACTGTTAGCCCCCATACAAATGAATAATTTTTAAGAAATATTTGATATGCTTTGTCTCGGAAATTACAACAGATAATGTTAAATGTCACTCAAAAAGTAATTGTAAAATAATTCCCATATTTTAGGGAAAAAATAGTTGGATGGGAGCAAGGAGAGTGGTAGTGGTGAAATACTTAAAACGCTGTATCTTAGATACAATAACGGCTATCTACTTAAAATTTTGTTGGATATAAGCAGGGGGAGAGTTAGCTCCCATGCGAAAATTAGTCGTTTTATTAAATTTTTGAAACGCTATATCTTGGAAACTATAACAGTTATTTGCTTGAAATGTCCTACCGAAAAGTTTGTATAACAGTACCTGCATTTTGGAAAGAAAGCTATCAGGGCGGAGTGGTAGTGGTGTTAAAAAGGAGACCAAAGCAAGCATCTCCCATTTAATCATGCAAGATGACTTTGTATACAAAAATACCAATGTGAAGGTCATATAATATTCTGCGTAGCCGAACCCAACGCTCTTACTTGGTTTTTTCTAAAGCGCAGGCGTATGTTTAAAGTGGACAAAAATTTGAGCAACATAACACAAAATAAGTATATGTGTCCATAAATATTCTAAGTTTGTATTATGGTTGTACTTCTCATGTAATATTACTTGTCTGGACAACATTTTTTGCATATCGCAAGAAATAAATTTAAATTTAATTTTAAAATTATTTATCTATTGTAAAGAAAAAAAAATTTATTTTTTTAAAAAAATTTTACAAGAAAATGAGAATAAAGTCTATCAGTAGACTTGTCTGGCAGAACAAAAAATTTAAATAAACATGCTTTTGGCATGCAGAAACTTAAAAGAATTAAACAATTTATTACGACTTCTTGGTTAGTATTTCATTTCTTATAATTTCGTAATCCATTTTTTGGTACTTGTAGTGTATTTCAATATATTAATCTCTTACCTTTCTTCGAGTTCCCAATATCACATTTTTTAAGCATTATTTTGCTTAATGTTTCAGTTCATACACTTTTTACATTCAAAGAAAGTGAATGTGACAGCACAATTAAACTGCTGTTGAAAACACTTTACTTTGCGAAGCAAATTTAATGCAAAGCTAATCAAAAAGAAGTAAGAGCGCTATATTCGGCTGCGCAGAATCTTATGTACCCTTCACATTGGCCTTTCGTAATCCCAAAGTTTTTTTATTTTTATCCATTTTTTTAGTTTTGAAATATTTTTTATTTTTAAATAGGGGTCGGTGTCATTTTCTAACGCTCCACGGGTGACTACGGGGAAGTTGTAGGGGCTTTTATCCAAATTTTTTAAAATTTGGTATGGCAACCCCCTTAGGACGCGGAGATAAAGGGTAACTATGTTCTAGGAATATGTTTGGGAGAAGAAAGTAAACGGGGTCGGACGTACACTTCATTGCTCTAAGGCCGACTCTGAAGAAGCTGTGGGCATTTTCATATAATTTTTGTAAATTTTGCATGGCAACCCCCTTCGGGCGTGGTGATGGGGGGTTAGTATGTTCTAGAGAAATGTTTGGGAGAAGAAATTAATGGGGGTCGGACGTACACTTCATTGCTCCAAGGCCGACTCTGAAGAAGCTGTGGGCGTTTTCATATCATATTTGTAAATTTTGTATGGCAACCCCCTTTGGGCGTGGAGATAGGGAGTTAGTATGTTCTAGGGAAATGTTCGGGAGAAGAAACTAGTGGGGTTCGGTCATACACTTTGTTTCTCTAAGGCCAACTCTGAAGAAGTTTTGGGCATTTTCATATAATTTTTGTAAATTTTGTATGGCAGCCCCATTAGGGCGTGGAGATGGGGGGTTAGTATATTCTAGAAATATGTTTGGGAGAAGAAACTAATGGGAGTCGGTCGTATACTTAATTGCTCTAAGGCCGACTCTGAAAAAGTTGTGAGCATTTGCATATAATTTTTGTAAATTTTGTATGGCAACCCCCTTAGGGCGTGGAGAAAGGGGGTAAGTATGTTCTAAGAATATGTTTGAGAGAAGAAATTAATAATAGAGAAGAAATTAATAAGCAATAAAGTATACGAACGACCCCCTTAGGGCGTGGAGAAAGGGGGTTAGTATATTCTAGGAATACCTTTGGGAGGAAAAACTAGTAGGGTCTTGATACATTTTTTTCTTCTTGTGGCAACTCCGGGGAAGTTGTAGCGGTTTTTCCTTATTTTTTAAAATTTTGTATGGCAACCATGTTAGGGGCTGGAGATAGAGGGTAAGTATGTTCCACAAAAATGTTTGGATGGATAAAATAATTTGGGTCGGTCAAAAATGGACCGATAATATTTCTGTTTAGTACGCTGGTCAGCAGCATAAGGTTACATACATATGCAAAATTTTGTCAAAACAGAGTAATATCCAAGTCAGTTAAAGCCTATTGTGCTTTTTCCGGGGGCTATGTCAAAAAATTGGGCGGTTTCCACTACAAACATTAGGCTTCGTGCCAATACAAAAAAACTTTTCTGTGCCAAATTTCATCAAAATATCGTTCAAATTGTGACCTGTGCTTTAATTACATAAATACATGGGCGTCCGGCTGGAAGCGATTCTAAGTTGATCGATATTCTTGAGGAGAGGATCTAAGACCAGTTCTTTTTTGGGCGTTACAAACCCTACCAAGTATGTGGTGTGAATATAAAAACGTTTATATTTTATTGTGAAATTATATTATTAGTGAATATAATTATTTCAATTAACAGGTATGATACGTGATAATGCCTAGAAAGCAATGATGTGCAACATTGTAATATTTAAAAACAAATTTTTTGGATCATAATCGAATACCTTGTCCTCTCTGTATACCATTATTTTAAACATTTTGCTAAGCAGACAAAATTTTTTGTTTAATTTGAAGTATGTTTAGGCGAGTTAGATGACATCGATGCAATAAATCATTTTCTTAAGTGCAAGCAAGAAAATTAAAATAATGTTAAACAAATACTACAGCAAAAGCAGCTTGTAATTACCAAAAAGTGGCCAAAAACAGAACGAAAAAAATCAAGATTTTAATTTTCAAGTGTAAACTAATTTCCATAGCAATTTACTATTACAAATTATTAAGAAGAAAAAGACTACCATGAAATAGAAAAGGTCGACACAAAAAAACTGTTTAATAATTGGAACAGACTACCTCAAATGCAAAAAATGTTACCATATGGTTTTAAGCAACTAAAGTCAATTTTTTTAAGTTACAGCCTATCAGGCAGTCAGTAATGGCGCCCCTTTATGCTGATTATTTATTTACATTAAAAGTATTTTTATAAGTTTATTTTAATTAAATTTAGCCAAATTAGTATTATTTATTATTTAAATAAGCAGCACATATGGCCATTTGATATAAAATAAGTTTAGAGTAAAAAACATCAATTATCCCATTTATTTATGGACATCCTACTTGGGATAATCTGTCTTTAATTTCACGAGTACTCATTCGAACCATATGTGGGTGTCTTAAATTATTTCTAAATTTAGAATTCTGGAAAATTGTCATTTTAATAAATTTAACAAATATTAAACAACAATTACAATTTGTTACAGCCCTAAAGCAATTTCATTAAGAAGGATAACATTTGGAGTTAATAAAAATAAACGCAACTCGTTAAAGTATGAAGTTTTTAAAATAAAACGATTCTTCTTCTTGTTTCCATTACAAAGCAGAAGAGTGTCACCTGAGTCAGTGTTTTAGGAGGTAAAGAAAAAATTTGTGAAATAGCAGAACTGATTCTGCCTCCCACGTTTTTGGTGTTTTGCAAAGGAATTAATTTCAGCTTCAGATATGAAATCAATAAAATGCGTTTGCGTGAGCGTTGACTTATAAAAGAATATTTTTTTTTATTGTAATGAAAAATGTTACAGTTCATTTATTTATTTTTAGCAAATTTGTTATGCTTGATATGTATTATTAAATGATATCAATACCATACATCATGAAGAGAAGTCGCATTTGTAAGTTTAAATTTAAAAACAAGTAAGAGCGCTATGTTCGGCTGTGCCGAATCTTATATGCCCTTCTAAAAAATTTAGGCAATTTTTTTCGAGCCGTAAATATTATAATTTTTTGTGGTGGGCTTTAAGTTCATAGCTATCGCAGTTTTCGAAACAGAAAACTCACGTCTAGGCTTTTGTTTTTTATGAAAAAAATTATCATACGCTTCGTGGCCAATTTCATTATAAAAGAACAATTTATTGTAAAAACAGAGCGCCGCAGTTAACTTGATTGCAGCGCCAACTTTCATGTTATATTGTTAAAGACACAATTATCACATTAACATTAACTTTTTTATTTATATATGCAAATATTAAATGACTTATATTATAGAGTTTTGCTTACCTATACCCACAGGATTCTCTATTTTTGTTATTGCTTTAAATTTTTTAAACATTTTTGTCGATTGTTACATTACGGTTTTTTTTTTATGTTATTTTTATACTACATGTGTGCCCAATCCATACCGAACTTGTGTTTTGAAATTCTTTGAAAACGGTTTGGGGCCACCATATTCCAGAAAGATATATTTATAAGCGTTTGTGTGCTTTTTGTTATCGTTGTAGTGTCAAGCCATGTTTTATATCCGTATACCAGCATTAAATTTACGTAGTATTCTATTTAGCTTACTTTGACCGATTAGATTTAAAGTAACAAAAGGAATATGGGCTTTGCTGTACATCTTCTCTTGTATCGTACTTTAAGTAAGGATGCTATGCAGGTATTCAAACTTTTATCTCTCTATCTTATAGCTCCATTCTGATGGTAGACTTCCACAGCCCGCGGCAGTCAATATCTCTATAGTACTTAGGAGATCTGTGCTAAAATCTTCCTAGTATCTGGTTTTTCTGTTTATGATAAGTTCAACGTTCTGATTATGTGTTAAATTGAAAGTATTTTCTCTATATATCCAATTGCTTTTTTTTCCAAGTTCTCTACTGAATTAGAAAAATGTTCGCGTTTTACCTTAAATTATAACAAAAATTTTATCAAAGCTTGTCCAGCTGTTTAAACTGAATGAAAAATTAAATTTATATAACAGATTTAATTCAGGTGGTTCAAAATGCCAACCAATGCCAGCAATATCCACCAACGTCTGCCAAAAGAATACCCTACAATATTATATTATTTATTCAATTTGGTGCTTTTGTTGCCAACAAATGTCGTCCTTTTGTTTTTGGCATTTAAATCGGTCATAAACATGTACAACTCTTGGTACCTGCTGTGTCGGCGTACTTACGGGAAGAAATATGTTGTACGTACTTCTGTATGTACTTACATATGTTGTAAAAGCAACAGTAACAACTGCAACTGAAAATACTCACTGCGGCCACACAAGTATAAGCTGACAATATGTTTATGAGTTGTTTGACTTAAAACAAAACCATCGTTAAATAAAGGAAATGAACAAACTTACTTATTATCTAAATATATGCAGGTAAATATAGACTTTCGAAGTAAATTTAAATAATTATGGTCTTATTCATAAAAATTATTTTGTGTTTATAAAAAGCTTATTTGATTAATTTGCATGGAATAATTCTTAAATAAGCCCTTAATATATATAAAATAGTTTTTCTGAATAAGGTTTCAAACAAAATCCTTTAATAAAATGTCAATATTTGAGCCGTTTATTTTAAAAGTGGCCTAAGTCACTTTTTTTAAGTCCAGATATTAAAAGATATAAAAAATACCGTTCAATAGTATTTAGTGTTGCCATTGAATCGTTTTTTTTAAGTGACTTATGCCACTTTTAAAAAAAACGGCTCACTTAATGCTTCTAACTTCTTAAAAAATTCCTTTTAACCTAAAAATTTAACCAAAAAATTATGACCGACTATATGTGAGTGACATTTTAAATAACAGTCACTAAGACCTGCTGTAGTAAACTTATTTTTCAAATCTGCCAAAATGAGCTGTGGCTTAAGGCTCATACATCGCATTTAAAAGTAGACCAGTGGTATCACTTGTAGTTGCATTCTAACTCCAACCTGGTGGTCACTTTACTCAAAGTAAAACTAAGACTAGACGTTGTTTTTTTTTGTGTATTTGTCAATTGAAATATTTTTTAATAAACATTTCCACATTTGTATTGGTTAGTTTCTGATATTGGATTTTCTTCTGTAAAATTTTTTGCCTGAAACTATTTCAAAATAGTTTAGCTGTAATTTGTTTTGGCCTTTGGCTTCAATGAATAAAGCTGAAGTTATTTAAACCAATTATATTTAGTTTTTTGTCTTTATTTAAACCATTTGTGTATTGTGTGGGGCCACTTACATGTTATTTGTTTTAAAATTTTTATGAAAACTTTATCAGTATCAGCCTATATTTAATATAATGTCCGTTTTTAACTGATACTATAACTAGCAGTGTGGTGACATAAGGAGTATGTAAATGCATGTTCAAATGTATAATTTTGTGGCATAAAATGAGAGGTGGTGTTATTGTTTTAATGTCACATAGTTTCCATCTGTATGTACATTTCAAAGAAGGTTACGATTTGTGTAATATTAAGTTTGTTATACGATTAGTTTTATGACAAAATAAAAAGGGTGCAAGAGAAAAGAGTGTTAGAAGAGAAGCTGCAGGAATAGAGTAAGGGAACAAGCACCCTACCTTAAAAAAATGTTAAATGCTTTCTTAGAATAGTTCGCACTATTTAATCTAGGTTAGGAAAGGTAGAACTCGCACCCTATAAAGAAAAGGATACAGTCCAATTGGGTCGGATAATACGGCTTATTTGGGTTGTCTCTAAAAAAAATGATAAAAAGAATGGACAAATGAGTAGAGTTAAAGTGTGTGAAAGGATTAGGTTAGGTTAGATTGCAAAAGGAAGCGACAAATAATATTCGCCACCTCCAGCTTAAGGCTTTAAGGTCCATTGTGAGTCCCTATAGAAATATTGAAAAATCACAAAGGGAAACAAAAGAAAAATGGAAAGTGAAAAGATAAAGAGAAAAGAAAAAAAAGACGATGTCAGCCACTCAATCCACTTTATTAATCCTATCCATCCTACAGCCAGACCCCTCACACAATTTATCTTAGAAACGCCCCTCAAGCCACCTCTTTAAGTAGATTTGCAGCCTTGGGCAGTAGCAGACAAAGTGTTCAAAAGTCTCTATCTCCCCCTCATCCCTGCACAACACTGCAAAAGTCGGAATAACTTCCAACCAACTTTCAACCTAAAAATTTCCCATCTCAGTCCCCTCAGAGGGTCCAAATTAAGCACCTCAAAGCCTTGTGGCTCTCTTTGAGCAGCAGCACAAGGCCCTTCCTATCCAGCCCCGACCAAAGAAGTCTGGAGATCTTGCAGTCAGTCCTTTCTTTATAGTCTTATCCTACTTTATCTGTGAGCCAAAGTTCTATCAAACAATAATAGAGATTTATCGGTGGCCTTATCAGCTCATAACCTAGGCCAATAACCCAGCTCTTCCTGTGAATAAATGGCAATCTCACTACTGACAAAGTCACACTGAGCTGGTAGTCAGCATAGCCTACCTACCGGCGGATTAGAGGGAAAGGAAAATTGTACGAAAGTAAAAACACATTTGTACCCTGTACATAGATTGCAATAAAAGAACACAGTGTTGAAAATTAAAGGAAGTGTGTCTTGGGGTGCATTATTTAGACAGATTTTTCTACCTGAAATTATCGAAGCGGGAGTTCAGGTTATTACACCCGCAACGTGAACAGCGAAGTTACCTCACCAATAATCAACAGCGCCACAAGAACCTGGGTCTGGTTACTAATTCTTTTGGTAGCAGACACAGACTCTGGTCACACCCAAGTAGGTTCCAATGCAATCCGTGGCTGTCATCCTTTTTATGCAGGCAGCACTAGCACCAAGTTGAGGTTATTTTACCCCTTAAACTGTAGTGTCCCGGGGTGGAAAGTGATTTGTTTCGAAATACTACAGAAACAGCAATCATTGCTGACAAGTTCTTCTGCTCATTTGGCATAAATTGCCTGCCGTAAATGACTTGTTGCCATCCCTATTGAAAGTCTACAGCCTCATAATCGAAAAAAATAATGCAATTTTCATCACTTCTGAATCAGAAAATCTCTTTTTCCTTAAACCTCTACACGAAGCAGTATTTACCAAGAACTATGTAGCTCTGATCCTTACAGCATACTCTATACCCCTATTAAAGATTTCGAACGTCAATTGTTCTTTTGATATGCAAATGTATTCCTTGTCCCGCTGGTTCTATAGCAAAAATTGTTTTAAAATTATTTAAATCTTTTAAGTCTTGTTTTGAGTCGATCAACAGCTCCCAAAACATGATTAAAAACTTTTTGAGAATTTATCTTCTAAATCAAATAGTTCATACATACCCTGATGGACGTAAAGGCTTTTATCGACTCAGGAAACTATTTTAACTCGATCTAACTAATTGAAGTTGGTTCTGATTTCAAACCAGAAATAAATGGTCACCCTAATTATGTCACCATATTTGTGAAGGGTACAAAACAATTGGTTCAGCCGAAAATCACACTTTAGATGTTATTTATATTGTTGTAAGTATGTATAATATATACAGAGATACATATGCATGTAATAATATCTATATATATGTCCACTTTACATACGTATGTATGTATGTACGTATCTCATGAATATAATTGTAAATATATATCATTACATGATACTTAACACCTTGAGGTCATGTCATATTTAACAATAAAGGCAGCGACAGTCATTTTTGTATTTTAAAATACAACAACAATAACACCAATAAGACTTTCATAAATCCATTGATTTGTTCTGTGTGGCAATAAGGCTGATGACGTCGATAATGATGATGATAATGATGAATTTAACGATTGTGTGGCATGATGTTGGTTAAGTAAGAGAATAGACCAGAATAGTGTGGTGGTACAAGTATATGATTTAATAATTGCAGCGAATATATATTTTAACAACAGCAATAATAACGTTATAATACCAGCAATACACCATTAATAATTTCGTTCGTTCATATTATTGTTTTTGTATATTTCTTGTATTTAAGTGCAACAAAGCACGTGCCTCATGTATCGATATAGATAAAGTGATTGCCAATTTGAAAGCAATTTATTTGTAGATTTTATTACAATCTGCTTTTGGCATAATAGTGGCAGTTTATGAAAATTTGTTAAGTGATAGAGAGAATAGTAAGAAAACGATTTTTATTTTGTGTTCAACAATAAGCCCCCACCTTAACGAGAAAGGTAAGTGATTGAACAACAACTCAGACAGAGCTTTCGAAAAGTAAGTATCTCTTCAGTAATTTTATTAAAAGATTTTAAAGACCTTCAAAGGGATTAATTTTAGCAGGGAAAAAATTTCCATTTCTTATTTTGAATAAAAAATTTTGATTTCGATTTTTATTAAATTAAAAGTATAAAGGGTTTTTTAAATCAAAAATATTAATTATTTTTTGGCAAAAAAAATAAAAATCAAAAATTTAAAAACCATTAGATTTTCGAAAAATTTAGTTTAATCCCATTAAGATTGTGTATTCCACTTGATCCTCCGTTATTTCCTTGTGTCTGGGTTTTTTCCTTAAAAATTCCAAAATAATTATAATTTGCAGTCCTGGTTCGTACGAGAAAGTAAATATTAAAGTTTTTAATTATCCCTTATATCAAGAGAAATTATTGAGAATGTAAATACGAAACGAGTTGTAAAGTTTAGACTTTTTTCTTCAAGAAGTACAATGCATTGAACACTGCCATAGCTTTTAGGCATTAAGAAACCTAGAGACCAGGTCAAACGCTGTCTCATAGTAAATTGCTAAAAAATAATGAAACTGAATGAACAAAAACAGACGAATGCGGTAACGTAAGAACGGGATAATTGCCCGTTTTGCATATTTTTATCGCATATTTTGGTATTTAACACAAAACTAATAGTAGGGTTGGGTATTAATATGAATGGGATTCATAACTGATACCAGATCGAAAGTCTTAGTTGGATGGATCTCTTTTGGGCAGATTTCTCTGGGAAAAAGGAAAAAACGGGACCTTGCATCCTTGTAGAACACCTGGAGATCGATATTTACCTACTCTCGATGACCACAATACGGCCCTGGATTGTCGATCTTGGCTCAGGATACATCCTGATCCAACGGATTAAAACATGTCCGCAAACACCGGATCTAGGACAGTGTTGCACAACCAGATAATGACAAATGATTCCTCGACATCTAGGAAGGTTCCCTTATATATGGTTACCTGGTCATTGCAGGTGGTTGCAAATAAGAGGAGGAATGACCTGGCGATTAGGGGTAGGGAAGCGGAAGGTTTACTTGGTGAACCAGAAGCCCCTTACTGCAACAAATACAAATTTGAAAGAGTTACATAGCTAAAAAAAATGCCCACATCGACACGTTTGGTAAACTTAACGAGGACACCTCCATCGCATGACTGTTGCGGAGGACGGCAAGTGCATGACATGCAGGGAAGACATCAAAACGATGAATCAATGTCTGTGTAACTGCCCAGATTTTGCACGGACCAGAGTCTAGTGTTTTATATCCAATTTTTTCTTAGCTGTAAATCGTTTGGAAGGCGCGGATTGAGAGGTCTTAAGGGAGTTCGTCCTCATCACCGAATTTCTATGAATTTTTCCCCCAAAAATTCTGCTTACTTGCTAGAAACGCACAACATCACTGGCTAAGGTGTATAGCCTTCAGAACTTTAGACCTTTAAGGCCTCTTCCCTTTCATCTAACCTAACCTTAATATTTAAAACTTTATAAAATATAAAAACCTTCTAATGATTATAAAAGTTAGTCCCTTAATTTATTTTGTCATGTTTATCATAATAAAATCGTCTTAACTTTTTATAATTAGAATTTGATTTAATTTGAAAAGTTTTTTACAACTTTGTTTTAACTTCAACTGTTTATTTGACAGTGAAATATTTTTACCCCAAATGGAAATCTAATCTAAAAAATTCATTCTCAAAGGATAAATAACAACAATTGTTTGACCATCTACTTACATAAGTTATAACCACATTCAAAACTAAGTAAACTCCTATTTTCAAAACAAATATAGGATTTCCTAAAAAAACTTTTACTGTAAAAAAATAAATAAATTTGCAGGTTTGGTTATTTGGTTGGTCCTTTGTTCTAAATAAATATTTATACAAACAGTTATTGCAATGAAAAGTTCAAAAACAATTGCCTTAAAGCTTTCCTTTTTGTTAAATATTTTATTAAAATATAGCTTAAGTTGTTAATGGGATTTTCCCAAAAAATTCATGAAATAAAAAAAATTATTATAAATAAAAACCAACAATTAGTTAAGGAGTTCAAATATTAAAGAATATTTAAATCAATAATTTCATAAAACCGTTACAACAAATCAGGCAAGCAAAGCTTTAAAAAAAAACAAGTAGGAGCGCTATATTCGGCTGTGCCGAATCTTATATACCCTTTAAATATACCAAGCCGAGTAATTTTGTACTGCAAATATGCGAGTTTTAAAGTTCATAGAAAAATATACAAAATTTTAACGTTCGTATGAATAATAGAAATAGATGAAGAAGGTTTGAGCTCGAAAGTTTTAAAAGTTTTCGACATTATTCATATTTAAAGGTTAATAAAACTTGTTAAATGCTATGAGATGTTCTAGTCCCCCTGCTCCTCTCCAACTTTTTCTCCAAAATGTATGAGATAATTGATTATTACTTTTTGTAGAATATTCGAGGTCGATAGCTGTAATAGTTTTCCAGAAGTAGCGTATCGAAAATTTTATACAAATCGTTAATTTGTACGGGAGCTACCCCTTTTTTACCCCCACTCAAAAAGTTTTTTCTTTATAGTGTAGGTCTCATTGTACAATTACTTTTTGTAGAAGATTTCAAGTCGATAGCTATTTTAGTTTCCGGGATATAGCGCAAAAAAGATTTCACCAAATTTGTGCATTTGTAGGAAAAATACCACTTTCCCTGGTCCTATCTGGGTTTAGGCCCCTGCTTTAGGAGTATCCGTGCCTAGTTTTGTGGCAAGAATGACTATATTTACTGAGATATGTACATAGGGATATATGCACGGATTTTTTCCTAAAAAATGGTTTGTTTTGGATTTTCGCTTATATCTCGGTAAATAGTGAACCGATTTTGCAGATTTTAAATAGCGATCGGCTGCGGGATATTTCTCACAATTTGACACCAATAACTAGTCTGTATCTTATTATTTGACTTGAACTTGATTTCAACAGACTGGCAGGCGGACAAACGGACATGGCTGTATCAACTTCCCTATCTATAAGGATTCAGAATATATATACTTTATGGGGTCGCAAATGGATAATAAAGAAATTACAAACGGAATGAAAAACTGATATATACCCTTATCACTATGTGAAGGGTATAAAAATACTTTAAAAATATTTTAACAGACATTTTTTTTACCTTCATTTAAATACTCTATAATAACTGTGTTAAAAAAAATTTATTTATACGCCTCTTTACATTGTGCGATCAGTCACACTTGTGCTGCGTCTGTCTGTATTGCAGTAACGACTTCTTGTATAATCTTGAAGCCATAAATTAAAACAAGTTAAATAAAATTGTCAAAAGATCTGCTTAATTTTTGACACCTCTTGTCTCGTGGCAATAAATTAAAAAATATGATATTTAAATAAGAAAATATTTAAAAATAAATACACTTTAGTCATATTTTTTGATTTAATTTAAAAAATTATAAAAAACTCAACTGTGTGTTAGTTTAGACATCTATAAGTAAATGTAGATAAAAATTCAAACAGTGGGATAAAATAGGAAATTTGTTACCAGCAAGGTTGGAAGCCGAAACGAATAGCGGTATCAGTACCGGTGTTTAACAAATTGCCATTTTGGTATCGATATTTTGATTATATCGGTAACGGTATTGGTTGCCAACCTTGGTTAATTCCTGCATAAGAATTAAAGCTTTTCCGTTTATGGTTTTTTTATAAAATTCTTATAGACAGACACATATTAATTCAAGAGGCGCCAGACCCAAATCATGTAAGAATGTTATAGCCAGTTAAACCCTACAACTATTGTTTCATTTTAGAGGTCAGCACTCTGCCAATAATACTTACTTAGTCGTTGACTTTTGTTTTTTGTTTTCATTTTTATCCACAAAGTATAGTTTTTGGAGAGTTTTTCTTTACTTTTTTAATTAAAAACAAGTAAGAGGGGTATATTTGGCTGTGCCGAATCTAATACATATAACCTTCACATTGGTATCTTGGAACACCCAGACACTTTTACTGCACGCAAAGAAACGTGCTCCACAATTACTACCAACCGGATTTTGAAACGAATTTGGTGTTAAGTTATACATCTATGGGGAACTGGTTCATCTTAGGAATATAAAAAACTTAGCGCCCTCAAAACGAAATCCTAAAAATTATTACTGGTTCTTCTTGAAATATTAAAAACAGTAGCAAACATAAGGATCTACAAGTTTCACTAGTAAAATGTGAAATCCTAAACTATGTAGACAAGTATTTTAATAAGCTGGAAATAAATTCAAATCTGCCCACCCGAAACATCTTACAACATGGCAGGCACGCTCGTTTGAGAAAAGGTGATACTATTTTCCTCAAATAAAATCATAAGAATTTTATATAATTAATTTAAGAAGCAGATTTCAGTCTGGAACGGGCTGGACTAATCTTAATTTTTTAGAATTTAGCTCGCAAATGCGAAGACTTAATAACAAAAAAATGTCTTAAAATGTCTTGCCAGTCCATTTGTTTTTCGACAAGGTGGTTCAAAAAAACTCATCCGATGGTTTTTCGCCCTCATTTTCTGAAATAAAAAACTTCGATTCTGTTTTTTGATTGTGTTTATTTGGTCAAGTCAAGAAGATGCTACCGGCCAATTGGGTGCAGTCCCAATTGATTGATATATGGGTCGCTTTATGGATTTCTTTTATTACTTGGGCGAGAGCTACGGGTGACATATTCTTGCACTCAAAACGAATGTTGTCCTCGAAGGCTTCCAGGCTATCATGCTTCTTAACGTCAACACGAGATTTAAAAAAAACCCACAAAAAGTCTGGAACAGTTAAGCATGGCGATCTTGCGGTCCAACGAAAATTGCAAAAACGAGAGATGAGGCGACCCGGAAACGCTGCTTTCAGATTATCGGTTGTAGCTCGCGCAGTTTGTGCCATTGCGCCATCCTCTTGGAACCATATGTACTTCAGGCTTCGAAAAAAATGGCCCGATAATTTCTCTAGCATGAAAAGCGCACCATGCAGTCACTTTGAGTGGGTGTAATGGCTTCTTGTGCATCACTCGTGGATTTTTGGTACTACAGAAGCGATAATTATGCTTGTTCACGTACCCGCTGAGGTGGAAAAAAGCTTTATCGCTCATTATGATATTGGTCGAAAAATCGTCTACTTTACCCTCGAGATTGAGGATGGGTTGCGCGTAGGCTACACGCCTTTGACGGGAGACGGACAGCAGCTGATGCACAGATTGGATCTAGTACGGGAACATTCACAAGTCTTTGAACAAAATTCACTTTAGGGACGACCGGCTGATGGCTAACTGCAAGGCATGGAGTCTGGTCGATATTTCTGGTGACAGCGCGACATCCTCGCCAAGAGCGGTGAAACTATCCGTAGAACAAGCGCTCTGGGGCCGGCCACTCTTGGCGGCGTTTTGTAAAGCCCCATACTCTTCAAAATTGGTTGCCAAACGGCGCAGTGTTTGCGCAGTTGGTGCCAGACGACCGGGTAATCGGCAACAGAATTCGCGCTGCGCCAACACCACAAACGAATTGTTACGCAAAAAAGTAGATTTGCTTGTATTCTACATCTGTTTTATTCACAAATATAAAAGAAATATGACATTGGCTTTAACATGGCTGTTGTCTTCAATTGACTGTTATGCATAAATATATCTTAAAAGTTATAATGTGACAACAACATATGACTGGTGTTAAATAAGGTGCAACATGCAACTGCAACAACACCAACAACGTTACTTAATGCCACAATTGGCAAATTCAAACCTCATGATTACTTAAAAAGCAAAATAATTATTCATCTAAATTTACAAATGTTGTTAATAAATCATATTTACATTTATTCAACAAGTATTTCTTAAGTTTGTAAATAAAGGTAAACAATTGGAAAAGAGATTCAAATAAAAAGCAAATAAATTTTGTTAAGAGCATAAAAATTTAAACCACTTTTAAGGTGCAAAAAACGGATATAAAAATTACAAAAAATATTGGAGGTGGAAAACATCTCATTTTTCTTTAAAAAAAAAAACTTTAAATTACAAGTTCTTTTTACTTCTTATTTCCATAAGACCTTTAAAGCACAACGACAACTTATGTTCATAAATGAAATTACCCTTTATGCAACCCACTAATATAAAAGATATTTTATTACGGCAAAAAAATAAATTTTAAAGTCATTGTTTCATGTGGGAGGACATTAAGATTGGCATCTTCATTGCAGTTGGCTTTGTATGGCTGTGAGACCAGAAATCAAATAAGGTTTTTCGTTTGTTTTCGTTGTTTATCCTTATCAAATCTTATTTAACTACGTTGTTGCCTTGTTACATGCCAAATTATATCAGAAATTTATTTTATATTTTTTTTCTTCTTTCTATCTTGTCACATGTTTTAAGCTCATAAAGCATTTTGATAACCAATAAAACTGTCACTCTCATTTACTTCCAACAACATTCGTACACTCGTTCTCTTTATTGCATTTTAATGTTGGGCGTTAAAAAATTGTGTTTTTGACTTAAACACCTCTTGAAGTGTTTAAAGGATTTTTATTTATATAAAATCCAAGGGAATATTAAAGAGCTGTTTGTTTGCAATGGGTTCTTGGTAATGTGGTACTAAAAAAATTATTAATAACTTTGATTTAAAGGCCTTTTAAAGTGGTAATATATTTAACAGACGATTTATTAACTTAGGTGGGAGCTCCCTAAGGCGAACGAATAGGAGCTAGGTTCTGTTAAAGAAAATAATATAAAAAAAATGTTTACTTTCTAGGGTGGTTGTAAGCCATTTTGTTTGAATAACAGAATCATTCAGACTACACTCTAGCCAGTTTGATGACAGTAAGATAACCGGATGATCATATGTACCGTTGGGAATTAAAAGCTTTAAAAAATTTAAGCTACCTGAATCATACAGGATGATCCCGACGGACTTTCAGCTATAAAGCGAGCTAGTCGACCCATCGGTCATTTACGAGGCTTGTGTCTTTTGATAACACATTTCCACATGGCGGACAAAATTTTACATTGTTTTAATTTCCAAAGGAGGTAAGGCATCATGCTTGAAGGAGTAACTACAGGCCAAGGAGTCACATCTTTCCTGCTTTAAGCACATCAAGGGCAGATATTTGGAATTGAAAATCCTCTAGTTATTTGGTTGTACCCAGAGGTTCATACATTTGTATCGTTTCTGGATGTACAGGGCGCCTTTAACAATGTGAACCTTCGTTATCGCCATTACTATGAAACATGATTGCGTATACAAATAAAATAGCAGTTGCGATATCCAGCATCAATCCGGCTTCACATCTGCTAGGATGCAGTTGACTTAAAAAATTCTTATTGAGGGAAGCGGCGGGATTGACACTTTTTAAACGGAACTTGTGCCATTCACAAACACTAAACGAAAAGATATAGTTTCTATCAGGCAGCGCAAATTATCTGGAAGTCATGCTGGACAGTAGGCTGCCTTAGAGGTCAAAATATTAGCAAGAGCTGAGAAGGCATAGTATGTCATGTATACATGCAAGCAATGCATTGCTAAGACCTAAAGCTTCAGTCTTTGGAAGAACGGTTTGATTCATTAAACGGTGATACATCCTATTCTTTTCTTTGAAGCTAAAGTCTTGTGGAAGAATAAGTAGGTGCACATAATGGCGATTCTGCCAATAGGCGGGATGGTAACAGCTCCATCTAGGTTATTTTCATCCTACTTGGCTGGCTTCCAGCGGAATTCCTGGCAAAGAAGCTGGTACTGAACACCGCAATAAGACTTCCAGCCCTATAAAATGCAGAGCATAAGAATTCTTGAAACTATTATTGGGACTATCGATTTTTATTCCTGATCTGAATAACAACTGCGACATGGAAACTTTACTCCTCAAAAAAATTTTTCTTTCGTTATTTCAGAGGAAGGAGAAGATGAAATCGGCGTTTTTTGATCTAAAGATATACATTGATCTAAGGAGAAAATCGGTATTCGTTGAGGTATATTCACTTCAGAAACAAAAGTCTGGTTCTCGTTCAGACGGTACTACAGGATAATATGTAAGTAGAAAGGGTGGTGCAAATACATAATGTGTTGAATGTTCAAAAGGGGCAAAAATGTCCCACGAGGCATAGAGCAAAAAGCATAACAAAAAAAAGGGGTGTATAAGGAACGATAGAAAATAATACGCAGTAAACTTCACAGCAGCATTAGAAGAAGCAGCAGCTAATCACAATGGAAAAGATGCATAAATTTATAAGAAATCTGTTTAAAAAAAACCGTTCAAAAAACGAACCAAAAAGCTAAACTTCCTGCTATTGCTGATGAGCAACTAAATAGATGGAGGGTATATTTTAGAATTTAACTTAATGGGCACTTTGAAGGTGTCCGTGCAACTTACACTCTAAGCAACAAACCACCCATTAATTCTAATCCACTATCTATAGTCAACATACAGAGTGCAATACAGGCTAAAAATGTTTCAAGTTGCAGTGGAGCTTCAAAAACCTGGTTTTCGTAATGGGAGAACATCTGCCAACCCAATAAATACTTTATGTATTATTTTTATAGATGACGAGAAGTCATTATGTTCAAAACATAGGGATAGACTTAAAGCGAACTGCAGAACCTTATTAGTGCAAGAAAGATGAATGTCTTAGCCATTCACCACGATATCTGGTGTAAGGAAAAAATGCCTCTTGCAACTTTTGCAGTTCCAAACAACATTTGCCGCTTGTGAATTTTTGGGGCAACTCAAACAAAAATAATTACTTATTTGGCCAAAAAGAAACTAGTGGTTTTCCAAAGCAAAGCTTTTGCCAGGGAATTGTTGGATCTTTCCAATGGCAAGTGTGTACTTTTACACAGACTGTGTGCAGGTGAAATTAAAGGATGTAGAATTTATTACAGGCTTTCCTTCAAATCAAGTCTATTAGATAGGGCAAATGCAAAACTGTAAGATCCAACTTGCACCTCAGGATTTTTCAAATTTAGGCAGCAAATTAAGGAATTTGAAATAGTGTGAAAATACGAGCTAAACAGGTTTGGACCGTAAAAATATCTAGCCTAAAGGCGAATTTCTCTTAAAAAGCGAAACTTGTTTTTTGACTAAAACGGCTCAAAAAAAATTTAGAACAACAGAGAAAATTTCGGACACACAAACACAGAATCTAATGAAAATCTCCGATTGGGATTGTGCATATAGGGGAAATTTTAATGCCCGTAAGACCTACTTTTTTTAGACACATAAACGCTCCATGGACAATCCTGCATCGTATGTTTTAATGGATGGTATAAATTTTAGGTAGAAAATCCTGTACGATGTCCGCAAGACGGCAGACGTTTTTTTTTATGTATAAGGAAGCATCCAAGTGTCTTAGTTTCTTGAAAAGGTATGGGAATTACTTTACACTAGTTGACAACATTTAAGCCTTCTACGTTCGACCGCAAATGGAATACAATCTCATGGATGAACAGGTGATCCAAAGTAAATTTTTGGAGATATTTATTTAAAAATGGTCGGGATATGGACTGTGTATCACTATTCTATCGATACTATAAAGGAAGTTGCTCTAAATAAATTTAGGAACTTGTTGCCGAAACCCGTGGCCTTGTGCGAAGCACGCGTCTTTCAAGAAGAGAACTTCCCTTTGTGTTTGACAAAATTTAATTTTTTATTTAGCTATACAGTTTGTATGTATAATAAGCTTTCTGTTGAAGCCTTTCCTGTCATAAATAATACCCTAAAATTTAAATCAAATATCCATGATCACTACTTCCTCTATTTTCCTTCCCATAGCGTTTTTTTTTTTGATATCAACACAAGGGCCATCCTCTGAGTGCTTGTTATTAGGATAAAAATAAAAGCCCAAAACCTGAAGACAAATGTGATGATATGCCTTATTTTACAACCCGCAGCAATACAGTAAGCGCAGAAGGCTCAAAAACACTAAGCGTAAATGGTTAAGGATTGGCTGGTTGGTTTTCGTGGTAGTTCGCTGCACGCAAACGGTTAAATAGAGTCTAAATGACCCCGTTTTGACCAGATGGTTAAGAATTAGGTGAGTACCTTCAGCAACATGACAGAACTTGGGGATCTTACCACATGACGACAGGTGCAAGATTTAGAAAAACGTTTATTAAAATAATAGTACGCCTATGCCCTTGCTATAAGCAACTCCTAAACTGTGTATTACTAGCAATGCCTACATTTTGCGTAAAGCTGAGGCAAAAAAAATTTTTATCTTCGTTTATTTTTTGGATTTTGTAAGGTTCATCTGGTAGGAAAATAATTGGCAACCTATCATCTCATTAATTAAAAAAGTCACGAAAAAAATAAAACTAAACATAGCGGACACGTTTGGATTTTATCAAACTAATTGTTGACCAAGTACTACCCGTACAGATTTATACCGAACTTTGATTTTTTTATACATTTTTACTAAACATTGTATTTCAGAAATCTTAAATTCAAATTATTACGCATTTATCTTTAAATTTAAAATAAAATATGTAACTTTAAATTAATACAACTCTCATTAAATAACGTTAAGATGCACGAAACATTTTCCCTTCATTAGTCAAACAATTTCAAAAAATTCTTTTGTCCTCACTATGAAAGACTTAGGACTTACGTTTTTTTTTTTCATTCGTTGATACGTACAGGTTATTAAATTATGAGAAAATATTTACTAAAGAAAAAAATTAGCATTTTCCTTAAACTACGATCATTAAAATCGAATGAATGGATGTTTTGGTAAATGCGTCTTGAAAGTCATGCAAACAAAAATCGTTAATATGAACTGTAAAACAAAAACCAAATGTCCCCTCTTACAAAGTAGTAATGATCTTTTTATAGGAAATAAAAGAAGAAGAAGAAGAAGATGCCATTTAACTTTTATGCAGAATTAAAATAAAGGTGAACAAAATATACATTAAAGCAAAAGACAAGAACGTTCATTTTTAAAACAAAAAGTAACAAAGACTTAACAATCCTACAAAAGTCATCAGCATCGGCATCATCATAATATCATTGCTGCTGCGGCCTGTCTATCACAAAAACACAGACGCTCACACATACACATTGCAGCTCTTATGCATCAAGAGTTTTGTGATCGACCTAGCGATCAACCACATGCAACAATCATGTTTCATACTCCCACAGATATAAAAGAGGACAGGTGTGCATACCAAAAACAACGCAGCACTTTACAAAATATTTAAAAACAACAACAACAGGATAAAAATTAAAGAAGAAGAGTTTTTTTCCTGCCCTTCTTTCCTCCATAACAGCTTTGTGTGTATATGTCACGTAGACAATTGGATATTCTACATATGTACGTATGTCTGTGCGTAACGTAATGTCATTTAAGTTACACTAAATTATTGGATCATATAAAAAAAAAGAGAACAAAGATCAAATAAACAAAACTATGTGTCACAACGAATTTTAATATGCTCTACTAAATTCAATGAAAACGGTTTTAAAGCCTAAAATTTTTTTTTAATTTTTATTTGTTAATAGGAAACATGAACAATACCCAGAAACCCAGATCGGGGAAAATAAGAGACAGCACGTTTTGTTAAAGACAAATTGATTTAACAACTACATTGAAGACCAGCCAACCAGGGTAGTGTTTTGCTTCAACTGTACAAAGAGCTAAAGCCAATTCTCAGTCTAAGTCGTTTTGAGTCCGCAAATGTCGAAACACAGAAATAATAGCAGCAAAGGTTCGCATTTGGCTAAGTAATGCAAAGCAGGACTGTGATAACGCCAAAATATAGCTTGGCTCGCAATTGGCAACCCAAACCGACTCTAAAAAATTTCCCTAGTTTTTCCTACTGAATCGTCTTTCTCCCGACAATATCAACGGTTATTCACAAAACATTCACAGTTTCAAAAAAAACCGTATAGTTAAATACTAATGGGAAGGATAGTCGGTTTTCTAATGAAAAAAAGACAACTGGAGAGAGGGCAATGCGCAATATTTGAGATTTAGGACACATAAGCGACTCCAGCTATATCTGCCAGCGCGTAAAAGGCCAATCAAAAAACTTGCCCACAAGTATAGCTTTACCTTAATATAGCAATGTGAGTCTGGTGAACTACATGCCAAATGTGCAAAAATTTGGGGGAAATGTTTTTTAACCCGTTAGTAGGTAAAAAATCGTGTAAAAATTTTAATCTTCCATTAATCACTGATAGTAGAGTTTAATGTTTACCTATTTATCCAGCTAAGGTTAAAGTAGAAAAGGCTGACTAAAGAAAAACAAGACCGAAAGGGAAGACCAAGTTTCTGCAAAGCTGCATAAGTCTAGAAGAAAAAGCTTTTAATCGGCAAGATTGAGTCATCTAAACGCACGAAAATCGAGAGTAGAAAAAAATAGTTTGAAGTAATGTCTGCGTATTAGGTTCCATACTGGCTCTCAGTGACACCAGATCTTCAGTAGAAATAGAAAGCAAACTTTCTGAACTATTGTACATCACAAGAGTTATTCAAAAATAAAACCGCTTATCATGCAATTCCTTCAACAATAGATGGAACAAATATTTAAAAACACGAATGTGATTTGAAAAGGTGCTGTGACAACAAAGACCACATGGCGACATGGACATCGTGGAAAAGTCAGAAAAGGACTTACAAAGTGGGTGTGATGGTGAACAAAGACAAAGTGGCAGTCAATTTTCCCTGAAGGGCTGCTGAGCTTATTGTGCGTATATAATTTGATTTCAATAAAACTGTTATAAACAGTAGTTACAACACTAAATAAGATTACTTTAATAAAATAATTTAATGATGCGCTTAATTTTAAAAAAATTTGCAAAAACCATTAGAGAAGCCATTTTTCATATAATTTTTATTTCTTTTAATTGGAATAATTTTTTTCAAAGTTGATCTATTTTTTTAAAGTTTCATACTAGTTAAATACTGGATTTTTTGAAATAGGATACCTATTGCTTTCAAACCATATATATATTAACTTTTTGGGGAGTATTTTTTTTGTTAAAATCTACTTTCAAGCGAACCGTATTTTACATTTTGCCTGTTGTTACTTATAGTTGCTGATATTGCTCATACGCCACGGAGTACGTCCAATTAAAACTTTACTGGAACCTAATTCCATATTAACATAAATATAATTATAATAATTACACATTTCATTTTTAAGTTTTACAAGAAAAAATTTATTAGACTTAATTTTGTTTGTTAAACCCTTAATAAATTTTCCATGGTTTTGAAAGCTATAATGATCTAAATATGTTGACTTTTACTTCTAAATCAATTCAATAATATTAAAACCACAAACCAAATGCAGTGAAGAAATAAATTAAGTAACAACAAGAAATACAGACAGTATAGGGATTTATTTTCAAAAAGCAACAACAACAAACAGCTACAATTTCAGCCAACAACGAATATATTCAGCCATAAAAAGCAACGGCACAATAAAAATAAACGCATCGATCAAATCGAAAACGAAAAAAAAACAGCAAAGTTATGTTAATGGTGATGATGTTTTCTTCTCTTCGGTATTTTCTTAGTTTCTTCTTTCATCATCCACCTATCCGTTTATTGCTAGTCGGCGACGCGTCTTTGTCATCTGCATTGAATTTTATTTTGTCGAAGGATGCATGTCTGTCGAATATTTTGTGGCATGATAAAACGTTTGGACGGATACATGATGTTAAAACAGAGCAGCTAAGAATTGGAGCATTTGAATGAAGAAAAATATTTGTGTATTCTTAAGCTTAAAAGATTATTTAATTTTATTTGTTTTGATGATTTGCTTTTGGTTTTTTTTATATATTTTCTTCAAAAAAGCTTTTAGAGTTGACATTAAACAATTGACCAAATGATAGTTAAACATGTTTATGCCAAATTATGCAGCACTTGTTTTGCAAGGTTTTTTCCCGGATATTTTTTTAAATAAATATTTTTGTTTTGATAAAAGACAGTGGAATGATATATTTTTATGAAAATTTTAAATTTGGTTCTATCTTATTAAGCAGTATTGTGTTTGAAAGGTCCAGCTTGTTCTCCTAAGGGGATTTCATGGCAAAGATTAAAGTATTTTTTTTTTCTTTATATGTGTAAAAAAAATAGAAATTAAATAAGATAAATGCAGCAATCAGTCTTAAAAAGCTAAGGCGAGTACAATGATCTCAGTCAAAAACAAAAGGAACTTTTAGAGTCGCCTTACCATGGGTCTCACGAGGCAATATAATAATATCAATTAACGATGTAAACTCGCAGTCAGGCACAGACAACAGTCGTCACGTAAGGCTCATGAAAAAGCATGGCATGAACAGGAAGATATTTATGGGAATGTTCCGCGATGCAGCCTTGTAGTTTTTGGTAATATTTTTTTCTACAAAACTGCACAAGACGGTGCCTTGGTATCGTCATGACAGAAAAACAAATCGATCCCATTACCATCTGTAAGTCCTGGTAAAAGGGCCTTTTTAATGTAAAATAATAAAAGAGAGGTGGATTTTTTTTGTCCGGGCTAGATGATGAGTGTGCTGACGAGTCACTGAAAGTTAAGAGTTCAGTTCCATCGGATGGAAGCGGAGAATAGCAAACACACGGCATGCCAGAAAGACATCGAAACGATGGAGCATTTTCTGTGCCACTTCCCGGGTGTTGTACAGGCCAGATGTGGCAGTTGTAGCATAGTAGAAACAGTAAAAATAAAGGAGGTAATGAGGGAGCTCGCTAGTTCCCCAAGATTCTTTCTTCTCGCTTGGATTGCACAACAAGCCGTTCACTGGCTTATGCGTAAGTCTTGAGTGACTTGAGGCCTTTAATGCCTGCTGCTTTCAACCTAAGCTAACCTTTTGTCTATATCGGGCTTAAGGATGCACATATTCTAAGACACAAGTTAGTTTTAAGAGCCTTAAAAACCCTTTAAGGTTTTAAACTACATCTAACGTTTTAAATAAGGCTTAAAAAGTCAAAGATGCCCACCCTGTTGTGAAATGGCATAGGGACCATGGGAAAAGGAGTAGATATCTAATTAAACATGGGATCAGGTTAAATAAGCACAGATATCAAACTAAACCCTAATGAAGTCAAGACACGGTCTGAAAACGCTGATTTGAGAATAAAAATAGTTGATGCAAGTGAAACAGCGTTGAACCAAGTGAAAAAAGCGCCAGAAATTACAATTTGGAGGAGAGCACAATCCAAAAGATCTTTATGAATTAACTAAGAAACTGACGAATAAAAATTTTATAACTGCTAAGCCTCTCAAAACAATAAAAAAGAGAGGTAGCTATATTCCAGTCATATTATTTGAAAGTATTAAGCAATATTACTCATCATTTAACAAACGAATTTTTGTGCCTTTGCGCATATTATTAGCTGTGTTAGCCATAGGACATCCCATCTGAGGCTTCTGAGCTAAGCGAAATTTTCAGTAGAATGGCAGCCGTAAAAGCAAATAAGACTCCTGAAGTAGTAGTAAAGCAGACATTCAAGCAAAACCGGTCTTTTTTTTATTGATGATCAGTAACTTCTGAAACTAGACCGCCAGCTTAAAGAAGTTGTTGCCGTCAATATTCTTAAAAAAGGTGATTTTACAGGATATCGAAATGAAAGCGTTACACACAAAAAATTATCTAAGAAAACTTTACTTAAATCAAGCCATAGCGGTGTCAAAAGTACGGTGAGTACGGTTTTTCTTAAATCAAGTACGAAATTTCTTACTCCAAGTCAAATTTTTCAAGCACGAATTTCTTACTTTTAGCCACAATTAAGCCAAAAGAAAATTGATTTAAGTTCGGACCGTACTTGATGTAAGCCAAAAAAAGATTGATTTAAGCCGTAAACGGGATTAATTCGAAAATGAAATGTCATTTTTTTGACTTATGGAGCTTTGTTAAAGAAGAAGAATTTTATAGTTTATTTTTATTTTATAGATACTTTAAATTTATAATTTAAAAAATTAATTTTTTGTATTTACCGAAGCTGCGATTCGAACCAGGGATTTCTACACTGCAGTACAAGCGCGTTACCTCTAGGCCACCTTTGTTTTCAAATGTAAAATAATATATTAAAACAACAAGCTTTTTTCTGCTTGATTTGTTGAAGCAATCCGAATAGGCTTGATTTAAGAAAATGTAAGTAAGGATCGTACTTGAAAATTTCAAGAAAGATTTTGGATAAAATCAGGAATAAAATTCTTGATTTTAGAAAGCCGTTTTTCGTTCTGTGTATATTTCTGTGGACTTTTGACAAAACCACTTATTTGAAAAAAGTGAATTTTACAGGAGAGCAAAAAAACTACTTAAACATCACAAGAAACATCGTGGTTATTATCTAAAAAGTTGTAAAACCTAAAATTGTAAAGTAAGTTAGTTGAATTATTTTCCAATACTGAATTTTTGCATGTACCTGTGATGTTAAAGTAGTTTTTTTGCTTTCCTGTTAAATTCACTTTTTTCAAATATGTGGTTTTGTCAAAAGTCCACAGATTTGTCTCCAAAACATTTAACAATAACATCCAAAGCTATTTTCTTGAACCACTGAAATTATTTTCGCCCACAAAATTTTTGCACTTATAATACAAATATTCTGCGGAACGATCTACTGATTGGCAGACTTTATGTAAATGGGGCATGTTGACTTCAAAGGAGCGTTTGACACTCTTAGGCATTACTTTAAATGGCCCGCTCTAGCTTGCAAAGGTATCCTACCAAAACTCTGTCCTTTTATCTAATCGCCCTTCAAATATCCGATAATACGTCTGCAAATATTTGATGAAAGTACATACTTGCTTATTTAAATGCTACATTAAGCTGTTTATTTTGTTCAATATTTCTATTTCAATTTATTGCTTCTCATTTTAGTTTATTGAAATACAATTGGATTTGTTGACCACTGTTTGCAGTAGATCTGTGACCCTTTAAAAAGTTAATTCATGAAAAATTCTTTCCAAAACAACAAAAATGTGTTCATGTCGAGATGGACAGACAAAACAACTTGAAATAATTTGTTGTTGTTATTTCTACTGCTGCTGCTGTTCGTCTTGTTGTCTAGTTGGTATCATAAAAACTGTTTAACGATTGATCACCAACAAATTTTCCATGAATGAAAAGACAGGGAACAACGTTACAACAACAATCAAAACAGTAAACAACTAAACAACAAAAACTTTCAAAAACAACACATACAACCACAACGATTTCAAAACACCAGCCAAGACGACAAAACAAGAGTAAAAAAAAAGAAATCAATTGGAACTTGTACATGACAAAAAACAAAAACAAATTCACAGGAAGTTAAAAGAAGGTGGATTGATTCTGGTAGTTGCTGCTGTTGCACATGTTGTTATTGTTGTTACCATTTTATGAAAATTATAATACAACAACAATAAAAATTTTACAATAATCAGAATGTGACTAAAACAAAAGGCAATGGCTCTCATACCAATCAAGCACTTGGTTACTGTTGCTAAATCAAAAGGAACTCGCAGTTAAAATCTTTTAATTGTCGTTGAACCGTTTCCGTTTTATATTGGGTTGTTATTTAAGTGGCCTGCTTTTTAAATATGATGCCTTATTTGGACAATTTCATTTTGACGGGTGTGACCCGAAATGTTCACAAATGTTCACAATTTTACTTATAACTTATGCTGAGTACACACTATGACATTTTTTGACATCGTTAGCAATCATTATAGTGTGTACCGTCTGTAATTTTTGTTATTTTTTGGTATTTGTTATTGCAATGCAGGCACTACAAAAAAATAACAGGGTGTTGTCATTTGGTCGCACATTACAAACAGTGGAGATGTGTCGTCAATATACACTCTAAAACATTTGCATAAATTTACGATAATATATGACCTAATTTATTGTTGAAAAAAGTCTTGTTGCCTAAAATTGGGTCGATTTTTATATTATTAGAAATAAAAAGGCTTAATATATGTAATTTTAAACAAAAGTAATATTTTTCTGCAAAAAGTGTTTATTTTTCAACAATATATGCTTAAAAGCTAGCAACATGTGTCTATAAACATCAAAATGTTTAATATTAAGCATATCTGTCTAAAAACACTATTAAAATGTATGGAATAAACAGTTGAGAAAGAAGAAGCATAAAAGTGTATACGATTTAATAAATCACGTGTTCTGATTTTCTACAGAATTAAAAAAATTAATATCTAGTGTGTAAGCATATTATAATTAATAATAGTACATAATTTGTTATATGTGTGTAGTCGGTAACATTTATTACTTAAATTAAAAAAAAAAGTTAATATTATAAGTGAATTTTGTAAGAATAATAAAAGAATTGAAGTAATTTTTTTTGTTTTTTTTATTAAAATAAATAAAATAAGCTTTTTCTTATGTGGATTTTTATTTAAAAAAGGGTTGAAAATTAAGTCAAAGGAAAAGAAAAAATTAGACACAATATGTGTAAAAAGATTAAACATATTTTGTTTAAAATTCAACAAAAAGTTGAAAAAAATTACATGTCTAATTTTAGGTCGAAAATAGTCTGTAAAGTGTTGCCTACTATTATTGACGCAATTTTCAACAAAAGTGGTTTAGAGTGTATGACGGCAACGAAAATGCCAAGTGTGTACTCAAAATTCAAAATGTTTGTTCGAAAAATACCATATAGGTCATATTAAAGGTATGTTTTTAAGGGATTAATAATAAGTAGACACTTCAAGAGCATAATTTCTAGTCACAATGATCACTTAAAGACTGTTACCGGTGTGACGTTAAGATTTTTGAGAACAGGTTTGATGTTTTTATTTTTTTCAGTACTTAAAAGTATTTTTAATTTTATTTGCCTTTTTATTTCTATAAAGAAACTATTTTTACTTAAGGAAAAAACTTTTATAAAATGTGACGGGTGTGATATTTTCATCAAAGCGTAAGAAAAGCTGATTATTCCGTATGTGATAATTTTAAGCTCTTGTGCTTTTTTTGCTAATTAAAAAATATTAAATTCTGTACAATTGGCCCGTTTTACGTGAAATTAACCATTAATTAAACGCAATAATTAAAATGCGGCAAAAATTTATTAAAGAAAAATAATAAGACAATTTTATTGGAGTTTTTCTTTATATGAGGAGCAACCTAATAAAAATACGAACGCAATAACTAAAATACAATTTGTACAACTTTTTCTTAATGCAAATCGATCTAGAAAAACAAATAATTTTCAGAAGACTAAAGTAAAGATAAATCCAATTGATAAGGTTTAAAAGACAAAAATTTTAGTACAAATAAAAAGTGTTTAATTAAAAATGGTAAAAATTATAGTTAAATCAATGGTATTCAAAAACCTCAAAATATATTTCTTTTATTAATGTAAAACAAAGATTTTTTTTAGAAATTTTTTAATCCTTAAAAAAAAATTATTTTATGTTAAATATTTTAAAAGATGTGAAAACTTGTAGCTTAGTTAAATTATTCAAATAAAAAGTGATTTATGCCTATATATATTTTCAATAAGCAGGAATTGAATTGCTGTTGATTGCGATACATTCACTCGCCACATTACAAATTTACGGCTTTTTTAAACCTTTTTCAAGCGAGCTGAATTTTTTGTTTAGAATATAAAAACATTATAACAAAGCTTCTTCTTATCTTCTTCTTTAAACTTGGTAGGTAACTTCTTGATAAAGTTTCTGAGCAAAAACGTATCAAAAAATTTGGCCAATTTTATATATGTTTTTTTTCAAAAAAAAATTTTAACCAACATTTTTCGAATTAAGAACTTAAAAAATTTAAAATTATGTCCAAAAAGGTATGGAAGTAAATTGATACTCCTGTAACAATGGAAAAGCCCATATGTCTAAAAATGATCATATTTTGTAGTCGTCATTATATTTGAACTCATGTTCATTCATTGTATTGTTTTTCTTTGCCAAAAATGTATTTGTAAAGCGCTCTACTGCATTATTTTTGCATTTTGATGTACAAGTTGTAGCTGAAAAGTATATGTAAAAATGATTGCGTAGTATTCAACAAACACTGAAAATATAGATATTAACGCCAAACTTAAATAGTCAGCCCTTTAAAAGTTCTGTTCTGCAATTACTGTAAGTTCAAAGCACGAAGACAGTTTTTTAATTTCATTCTCTTATTCATGCCTTTGGTCATTCACAATTTTCGGTTTAAATACATTTGTATTCGAATGTTTGAAATCATCTAAATTTAAATTTGTCCATCAGACTACTCATGAAAGTGCACTAAAAACAACCATCCCCGCCAACAATATTGATGTTTGAAAAATAAGACAAATTGCTGCCTTCTTTCTGCCAAAAGAAATAATTTTATCCTGAATAATATTTTCTATGCTAAATATTGAATTATATTAAATGAAAATCTTTAACATTGTAAACATGTTTTCGTTGTTTTTAGACATTTACTACAGACGTAAAGTAATCTTTAAATCAGATGAAAATTTTGAAATTTTGTTAAATGACTCATTTTTGACTTGAACAATGTAATAGAGATTTTGAGCGTTAGATTTCATTTAATATTTCAACTTTCATACCATTTATGGTGTGGGTATTATGCTTTGTGCAGATGTTTTCAACACATAAAAATTTTAGTCTAAAATCCACCTTTAAGTATCCAACTCGACACAGAATCGTCCTCAGTCAAATTAAATTAGTCCATCCGTCCGTCCGGGTGGGTACTTCTGTGATCTTGTGAAACAGGTCGCAGTTTTTAAGATATGTTGATGAAAATTTTCACAGGTAATTTTTTTGGTATGGGGAAATAAGCCTTTTGCTCGACATGAGCATCGGTCTATTTGTTGACATATCTGGCATACAAATGTTCTTCCAGAAAAAGTCTCTCGGAATAAGCACCTAAAATACTACTCTATCTTTACAAATTTTGGAGTTTATATTTGAAATTGACTCCATCTGCTAAAAAAAACAAGCCGACCCCGATCTTGAATGACAATAACTGTATTCCAATCACCAATTAGGCTTTCGGAGTCAATAAAGTACCATCGAACAAGCCCACAGATTGACACAGGGGATTAGAAATGCCTTTAAGAAAAAACGTACTTAAGCTTTTGATAAAGTTTGGCATTAAGGCCTGCTGAATAAGCTAAAGCTGAACTTACCGGTGAATATCTTAAACATTTTGAAAAATTACGTAACTGGCCACAAATTATAATAAAAAAATGAAACTGCTTGAGCTTTTCACAACCAATAGAGGCGGGGGTTCCTCAAGGGAGTATATTAGGTTCAATTCTGTATATGCTTTTCACAGCAGACATAGACATTTGGTGATGATACCACCTCTCTCAGTATTCATAAAGACCCTAAAGATGACTTATTGTTAGTTCGCCAAAGGCCGAGATTCAATAATAAAAACTACGACAAAAAAAAATTTACTAATATAGTGAATAAATATAAGATCGGCCCACCTTTTGACATAGCCTCCATACATGCGTCCTCCTAGAATAAGCATTTATAGCCATAACTGATTCGAATATTACTATATCTTCAAAAATTTTTATTTAAATATATTCGGTCAACTTATATACAAAGTTGTAATATGGTCCGTCCACTTTTTGTTATAGCCCTCTTACAAATGTGTTTCCAAAATGAGCAATTGGGGTGTAACTGCCTAGAATATTGCTATTTCTCCAAACAATTTTGTCTCTGTATGACCTCATGCCACAATTTTAAATAGAACATTATAATAAAAGATTCAAAACTCACTGTGGGTCCAATGCCGGGGAGTCATATATAACCTCATTAATTACGAAATAATATTAGAATAAAAAAAGCAAATGAGCCAATAAAAATTTTTTTAAAAATTGGTCTGTTATTGACGGTACTTCGGTTAGATTGCAGTAATCTAAGCGAAACTTCCAGGAAAAATTTGCTTAGAGACCATACATCTATGGCTAAATATTATCCTGCGCAAATCGACTTAAATACTTTCCGTTCTCATTATTCTATAAACTGCACAGCTGTATTAAAAATTAATATAACACTAGGGATATTGACCTGAAATTTTGTGCGTATGTATACTGGCCTTATAAGAAAAAAAAATCAAGGAGAAAAAAACCTTCAATTCCTAAAAAATCTAAAAAAAAATCAAAATTGGCATTTTAAAAATTAAAAGACTTGCTAGGAGTACCCAGACTGGTATTACTTAAGGAAGTCTTTAAGGCACAAGACTCGACTCCTCAAGAGAAATATTCTCTATGGCGATCATCCAAGCCACTTAGAAAACCTGCTATCGCAACACCATGACTGAGTATTAGCCTGAATCCTGGTAAAGAATTGACTAAGAAAAATTTTATCTGCTTGTACATGTACTGACATGAGTGAATTACCTCCTGTTGTTGCTAGACATCCTAAAAGAATACGTTTTCAAACCTTATACTAATGTCGTAAAGGCTTTTTAAAGTTTAAATGCTAAAAAAGTTCTTGGTTTTGATAAATTAGGCAATGAAATGCTTTTAGAGCTACCGTGGACAGCAAAAGAAAATAAAAGGCTTAAACATTTTCCGCCAATGTGGAGAGTTGCCTTACAAAAGATAATTCCTAAGCCTGGAAAGGATCCTTTGGAGATAGAGTCTTGCAGTTCAATTAGCCTGTTACCAGCCATGTCAAAATTATTTAAAAACAGGCTGAAGCCGATTTTGAATAAAAATAACTGCATTCAAAATTACCAATTTCAAACAAACCCACAGATTGGTTCTGTTTAAAAGAAAAGCCTTTGAGGAAAGAAAGGACTGCTTGGTGTTTTTAACTCAAAAACTAAAGTTGGACTGGCCTGTAACCTTTGGGAAAAAAATCTATAACCAACTAACTGTTTGTGATCCAAGAGAAAAAGCACTTAAGTTCTTCTCGACCAATAGGTGCCTATGTACCTCAAAGGACTATTTTAGGTCCGATTCTGTACTTGCTTTACACAGAATAGAAAACCAACTGTCTTAAACACACGTTGTCATTTGCTGTTCCCACATAACTTTTACTTTGAGCAAAGAAACGTGCTCTTTAATCGTTATAAACAACCATATGGTGCCTCAACAAACTAATAAGAAATATATTGGCATCCATCTGGATTATCGCCTCATATGGAAGTCTTATTAGTTGACACATGTAAAGCCGAAAACCACCCAATTTCATATGCTTACTGTTCATTGTCTGGATTGTAAGCTTCCTTGCAACTCGATTTTTAAACCAATTTGGTGCTGGGATGCAACTCAACACAGTAAAAACTAAATCCTAAGAATGATAACTGGTGCTTAAACGCCAATATTCCAAACTATGTATTCTGACACTCGTCTAATATAATTTTATTTAGTTTTAAGATACTAATACTTATCGTTAGTTCATAGAAGCTAGGTCCAAAAAAAAAAAAAGATTACGGAAACAATTATTTTTGGTAAATCTGTTGACATACATATTTCTTAAACAAAACTTTCTTACGTGGGGTCTGGTCTTCTTGCCGATCCTAGTAATTTTTGTTCAACTATATAAATTGATACGAAAGACATTAAATATAACAATTAATTATTTGGTAGTCCAATTAATACGTAATAAGGAAATTTTTAAATCCTTTCAATATTATTATTTTTATTCAAAAGAAAATAAAAACTTCAATTCGAGTTATAGCAAATAATTTCTTAGAATGCACATGGAAGCAAATAAAAGGCACTTAAGCATCACTTTTTTTTAATCACTATTGACCCACAAACTCGTTAGAACACAACAAATTTTAACCTTTTTTAGAAAAAGGACTAGAGGCAACAATTATATCCCATAATCAACTTTGATAAAATACAACTTAAAAATACACAAATAAATCAACTTATAATCGCTTAAATTCCTAAGTAATATAACAACAACCCACAACGTCAGCAACAGCTTTTGTGGTGTTGCAAAGTATTTTTTTTTCCATAAGTAAGTATTTATGTGCAACATACAATGCAACACTTGTGTTTTTCACTTAAAATCATTTTCAAGAGCAGACGACAAATTCGTTCATTCAGTTGAATGTTTTATTTCTGTTTTTGCTAATAAAAACACTTAAGAAAGTTAATTTGTGTATAAAACGATTTGTTGCTAAGATCTCTCAAATACTTGTGTAAATGTACTTACTAAAGTGTATTTAAGGTCTTTTCATTTCAAGTTGTTTTTTTTTATTACTTTTTGTATATTTTGGCAAAAGATGAACGCTAACACGAGACAATATTTACATGCAACATAAAATACTGACTGGCAGATGGTTGAGAGTGGGTATTTAAAATGTCTACAATTTTAAATCTTCGAAGAAAAGCGAAGGTGGCTAAAACACAGATGACATAAGAAGTATTAAAACGAAATTATAAACAATATTTGTAATAAAAAAAGTGTTTGTTTAGCATTAACCCTTAAAGTGTGCGAGAGACATTTAGAGGGATCTTCTTAAAAGTAGTACACCGTATTTTTCCGATTTCGACAATTTTTTCATTCTAGTTTTGGGATCATAGCCTTGGCTCCGTCTTTGGATATTATTAAACCCTTCACATAGTGAGAAGGATATATAAGCTTGTCATTCCGTTTTTAATTTCTGTGATATTTATTCGCGACCATATACATATATTATGGATCCTTAAAGATGGGGGAGTCGATTTAGCCATTACCGCATCTCAGTCTATTCGCCTGTCGAAACAAAGTTTTCTAAGTCGCTTTTAAAATCTGCAAGATCGGTGCAATACGGACCGAGAAATTAGAAAATTTTTAGAAAAAGGTATTCAATGCGTATATCTTATAAATTTTAGTAAAAACTGTTACTTTTGCTACAAAATTTAGAACGGATTTATCCAAGACGAAAAGCGATATTGAAGACATTTTTCTGACTTTAGTCCCCCTACAATTACACACATTTTTTTTCGAAACTATGACACCTGTCGACTTTAACTTAATAATTAAACAAACACACGTACATTTTTATAATTGAGTTGTTGAATAAGTGCAGGGGGAGTGGTAGCCCCTACACAAAACGAACAGTTTTTATTAAGGTTTTGATATGCTTTTTCCCCGAAGATGTTAACACTTTCTAAAAAGTTATTGGAAAACAATGCCTACATTACCAAAAAAATGTCGGATGGGAGAAGGGGAAGTGGTATCCCCGATACAAAGAAACCAGTTTCACATTGGCAGAATATAATTAATTGAACGATGGGTAGAAAGAACATGCTCAGCAACTTTCTTTCATTAAGGCTTAATAGCCCTTCATTACTCACTTGTTGACAATTATTGCGAACAGAAAATAGTGATAATTGTGGGTGAGTGGTCGGGAGATACATTAAATGAGGCTTGAGCTAAAAAAAGTTCCGGGGATATAACTTTTGCTGCTCCGAAATCGGTAACTTCTGAAATTTTATTGTGATCAGTTGGCAAATAAGTTGGTTTTCCCTGTAAAATAACGTCAGGTCCCACTTCAGGCATGGAATTATACCAAACGCGACCTCTGAACTAATTAGGCAGGATCCCCAGTACGTATGCTTCGCGACATAGCCTTCAGCAGCTTTGAAGCGGTGATCTAAAGGCTTTTAAGAACTTTTGTACAGATATTTAATTGTGGAAAATCTTGCTGAACAGTTAACAAAAGCAATAACGAGGTCCTGGAAAAATTCGTTAATACAGGGGCCAAATTATTGCATTCGATTCGAATCAAATGCGACGACTTGGCCCCTATTGTTTAAATATAACACTCGAAAAGATCACCCATTCATTTATATCAAATATTGGCAAGAAAAAAATGTCTTTTTTTGTTTCTTAAAGATAAATGCCAAAATCTAAAAAAGGCAGCCACAAAAAAAACTAACTTATTTAGTGTGTTGGTGTTGTTAAGACGTTTGATATGACTTTGACTTTGGCACAAATTATGCAAATTTAACTTGTCACAGCAAAGCATTACAGCAAAAAATGCAGCAACAAAAAAGTCTGTCAAAATAACTAGACAGTTCTGTACTATTTGACTGGAAGCATTAGGGTGCATCTTATTTTTCAAAATTGCCAAATTGCACTGTAACTCCCCACAGAAATGTTCTCAGTAGTTAAAAAATACATATTGGAAAGTTTTAGGATCAGTTTTTTTTTTTGGCGTTTATATAACAATTTTGAAGTAAATGAGAAATGAACCCAAAAAAAGTTTCTTAAAAAAGCATATTTGACTAAAAATTGGAATCTCCTTTTATATCAGATGATGATAAAGAAATGTATGCTGCCATTTAACAAAACCAATTACCACAATTACCTGTAGCCTTAAATGTCCTTTTTGTAGGCTCAAAAAATGTAACAATGTTAAGTGCTCATTTGATTTAAAGAAAGTGCTTAAACAGGAAGTGGCAACATTTTCTTTAAAAAAGAAACATAAAAATAATTTTTTTGAAAAATTAGAAAAGATTAAAAAAATTATTTCTTAAAAGTATGTTTTACATTAAAAAATTAAAACTTAAAACTCCAGAGCCTTATGGCATTTTAAAGAATATATATTGAGGAGCTTTAGTTGATAAAAGGTTCTCAAATTATATAATTCTTAGTGCATTGGAAGGATCATAACAATCGTTAAAAATATATCATAGCTTTAGGAAAACTACTCACTATCATTAATTGTATGTTGGACTCAGATTCCAATTTGTAATTCCAATATATCCTTTTTAGCTACATAGAACATTTCTGGGGGGATTTACGGTCTTTTGAAAAATAAGGTGCACCCTAATAAGCACTCATACTTACGCATGTGTGTGTATGTTTTAAAAACGCAGCTTTACTTTAACTCACTAGACGTTTTGGCTGTTTTTTTCTCGCCAATTTTTTAGTAGAGCATTTGTTGCTTATACAAGCAACAAAATGACAACAATACAATTGAGCAACGACAACAGCAACGAAAGTGGAAAACAAATTGTGGGTGTTTATTACATATGATGACTGCAGTCTTTTGTTAATGGGCAACAGCAACAACAAAAGCGACAAACACACTGCAGTACAATAAACAATTGTTAAACATTTCATAAAATAGAGTCATCGCTTGTTTATGCAACACATCATCACACTTGCGAATTTTGAAGGCTGTAGTAGTGTAGTACATGTGCCAGTTCCAATGTCTGTCTCTTAAGTTATCTTTATGATGCGTTGCATTAGGCTGCAACATTTTGCTGCTTTTGCAACTGTATATATGTTTGGCATATGTTTGTAAGTTTTTAAACATTTGCATGAAATTTTCTTTTTTGTGGGAGGCCGGGGTATTTATCTATGAAATTAAGTTAAATGTGCAATTTGTCAACGCTCTGCCAACTTTATGTGCTGTTAATTAAAAGATTTATGCTGATGCTGGCTGTTACTACTAATAAAATGACTTTTATGTGAAATGTTTTGTAACATAAAATTAACCACCTCCTCCTTCACACTCACACTTTTACACATAAACAAACACACACCTTTTCTGTAGGTGTTTTATTGTAAAAAAATTTCCTCTTTTAAATTAAAAAAAAAAACATTTTAATATTTAAAGCATAAATAATTTGTAAATGAGCGTTAAAAATAATTTGCTTGTTTTTTTATGTTCAAGTTTAAGTTGGTCTACGCCACCATAAAAAATGCAAAACTATTTTCATGGCTGAAACATTATAGAGTGTTTGTGTATGAAGGCATGTGTTTAGACTGCGTTTTTCAGTCGATAACGATTGAGTATTTACACGCCACAAAACTATTTGACACGCGCTAGATTTATTACCACAATAAAACATTTCAATACGATTTAATTTAATAGAGATGTTTTTGCTTTTCTTTTAAATATTTGCAATTGCAAAGTAAATAGAAAAAAAATAATCATCAAAAATAAAATACTATTTTTGGTTTCCTTGTGTACAGTAACGTTAAATTAAACACAACATTCTCAGTAACTTACAGTGCCGCAAAAATTGTAAACCACAATGTTTTTAGTTATTTAGCCCATATGGTGAAATTAATTATCAGGTGGACGCATCCGGGAAGAAATTTTTGTTGAGTAAAACTTCTCTCCCAGATGCGTCCACCTGAAGTTTAATTTCACCATGATTTAGCTCATTTTAATTTTAAAAAAAGATTACCTTGTTGCTTTTTATTGTTTCTAAAAGTGGCGACATAGTTTTTTATAACTTGTAAGTTAAGTTGACCAAGATGAGATTAGGGTCAGTTTGTGCAACGAAGGCTTCTAAGTTAAAGCTGCATCATATATCAGAAACATAAAAAGTATCCTTCAACCATTATTGCGAGTGGAGCTTAAGCGATAAGATGAAAGATTATTCCAGGGCGAGGAAACTTAGCGATTGCGATTACAACCGAACATTTTAAACATTTCTGCCATCTTTAGGTCTGGAAATGAAATTCCAATTAGAAAAAAAGTTAAAAACGTTCGGTCTCGAAATACATATTTTGTTTAAGGTTCGTTTTAAAATTCTAACCCAAAGATGTCAAAGATGTAAAAAGTTCAAAAAGTGTAAAAATTATAAATTGTTATTTACAGGTACGGGGTGCGGTGAATAGACAAGCTCATCCTGCTGCACCCTGGATAACGCTAAAAGTCTATTCGCCTAGTGAATGCTGATCATTCTTAATTGAACTTAATTGAATTCTCAGCGCAAAAGTAACAAACACGATAACCATCCCCTCTAATGCAAACATACCAATGGGCTTCAAATGGCATTTCTTCTTGCAGACTTCTCCCACAGTCAGCACCACCCTGTCATCTAAAAATTTTGAATAAAAATCCCTTTCGTTAACTGTTTTCCCTGACCGAAATGGAATTTCTACAAAGCATCAGTTTCGCGGAATCTTTGCATCCATGAATGAATTAAATTTCCAATCGGTCCATCACGTATTTGCCTAATAGCGATTTTTGAACAAAATTCTTGACGAGAAATTACGTATGAATCATTACTATTAAAAAATATCTCCACAGCAACTGAAGTATGCTCACTCGATCACTGAGACATCGTGACTCACAAATCCGCACAATCGATAATTCCAACGGCGCCACACTCCTTTAGGTCCCTGTTTAATATCTGCTGGCGTTTGTTACGCTAAGCTTAGGTGCTATGGCTCCCCATCTATTAGCTCTAGAGTTTGAATTTTGTCTGATTCCATAACTAACATGGGACAGAATATAATCTCAGCTAGATAACTAACTAATTGTCAAACTGACAAATACTCTATTTCGACATATTGACAGCGAAGAGAAAGATATAGCTCCGGAGCTTGTTAAGGTTCAAACTTTGGTGGATCACCCACAAGAATCACAATTTATAGTCCTAACAAAAATGCAGCCAGTTATTTTGTCATAAAAAAGTATCAACTGTTATAAGTCATGAAAAGCTGCCGCTAAAAACTTCAGATAACTTCGGTACACACCGCAAAGCCGCTATACGTGCTTCTTTCACCAACCGTCAGACTAGATTAAACTAAGTTGGAGAGGAGCAGGGGGACTACAACCGGCAATACAAATCGACAACTTTTTTTCACTTTTAATACGAATAACGTCGAAAGCTTTTAAAACTCTCGACCTCAATCCTTCTATATGGTATTTCTATAAATCATACGAACGTTAAAATTTTGTAAAGTTTTCTATGTAGAAAACTAGGATTGCTATGGACTTTGAACCAGGAACAAAGTATTTTTATTATAATATTTGAGGTACGAAAACAACTTGAATATATTAAATGGCTGGGTATACAAAGAGATAAATGTGAAGGGTAAATTAGATACGGCATAGCCAAATAAAGCGTTCTTACTTGTTTCTATTAATCACTTTTGTAAGTCTCTGGCGTTGTATGAATCATGTCATGCGAGCTATAAATATAATTTTAAATTTCTTTTTGTTTATTTTGTCATTCAATTTATGAGAAAATAAGGCAGTCTTAACTTTGATAATTTTGCATAGGGCTATTTTTAATAGGGCTTCTCAATTAAACTACTTATGCCCATATTAAAAATGCATACTTATGATGGATTAATTAAAGACTTTTTTGACAGTCATCTATGGGATAGTTGTAAAAAGATCACAAAGAAACTGGCCTAAGCTGTACCTCATTTCTTTTATCCGCAGTCGGGTGTTTCACCTAACCTAGCCATTGGGCTACCATTACCCTTGCTCCAATTATTTTTTTTTCCAATCTGTAAACATTATTCTTGATTTATTTTGTAGAAGTTTTGAAGTTATTAGCTGTAATAGCTTTCGAAATAAAACGCATAAAAAATTTGATAAAATTTATGGAATTGTGAGGGGGCTATCATGCTCCTTTCTACTATCCCAAAGTTAATTTTTCCGCTGATTTCAATTAACTATTTGCTTTTAAATATTTGGATTTGGAGCTAGTCAGCTTCCTAAATGACAAAAGTAAAAAATCTTTTCAGCTTTGAAGACAACCCAAAAATAAGAAATTTTTTATAAAATTTAACACCAGTTTGTGTTCATCAGGACCTGTAGAAAGGTTGTTTTTTTTAGCAGGATTTATATATTATCCAACAAGAGGCTACATATCTAAAGATACTTTTAAAAATCTAGTGTTCATGACAGGAAATTCTTGTTTTACAGATTAGTGGTTATAAATGTATTTTGTATTTAAAATACTCGACTTAAAGGAATTTGGTATTTTGTATTTTAAATACAAGCGGAAGAAGTATTTTGTATTTCGTATACTGCAAAACATGTATTTTGCCCAGCTCTGATTGTATGGAACCGCAAAAAAATATTTAAAAAATCACAAACGCCATAAGTAAATTTTTTGGATAAATGTATAATTATTTCATTAAAATATTGAACAGTCTCCTCTTTGGTGTTCACCTTACAAAACCAGTGAAAACAAATAAATTAATCTTTCTAGTCATTTGTTAATACCACAAAATCTCTTTAAAAGTATATTTTTCATTGGCAATTTATTCTAAAAGAATTTCTGGCCACAAGACATCTTAATAAAATTTTTAATTTCATTTTAAAAAATAAATCCAAATAAAGACCAGAAGCTTTTGTAAAATATTTTATTATTTAATTTAAACATTTGTTCTCGATATTTATGAAAGAAAGTAAAAAACTATTTCTAAAGACAAACTTAAACTACATAAGGCTCAAGTAAAAATTGATTTAGATTATATTCTTATGCCTCAAACGATTTTGTTTTGTTGAATTTGCTTTTAAGTGTCATTATTTAAAGTTATGACTGGAAGCTTTAGAAAATATGAAGAAATAAAAAAGAATAAGTTGCTAGATATATGATCTTGAATTGTAAGTTTTTATTAGTTTTTTTCTTTTATTAAATACAATGCAATTGAAATTACAAAGCTTTTGCCAGCACCTGGACGGCCATTTAAAGTAAATAATTTCAGTTTTATTGTGGAGCCTTTGCACTCTTTCTCTGACTCACTTCTTGTTTTCTTTTTGTGTGTCCATGGATTTAAGACAACAAAGAACATTGTGTTCATTATGTTCACTTGCCTCCCTCAAGCATATTTCACAGCAAAAGCTTAAATCATTTTTATAAATGATGCCTTAAAAAATATAAATATGGTTCAAGTATACTCGGAGACGTTTGAGAAAGGTTTAACATGCTTCTCTAAAAGTGCTTTAACTTTTTAATTGCGAAACAGTATAACAACTCTTGTGTGAGTCTTATGAAACCAAAAGGATTTAATAAAATCGAACCTGAAAAAAGGAAAACAAAATGAGAGACAAAACCAGCATATTTCGAAATCTTGTACACTAAATACATAGGTGTTCAAAGAGAACTGGCAAAGATAGAAAAATCTGTTTGAGGAATGTGCAGTTTTTGCTGATGGTTTGAAGATGGATGTTGGCAGTGAGGCTGGTGTTTGTATATTGGATAAGGGGGTAAGGGTGTCATACAAACGTCCGAAAAAATATAGCGATTTCCAGGCTAATATTGTGGCAGTAATAAAGCCCGCGTAATTGATAAAGCAGAGTACGATAGGGGAGGGGTAAAGGAAGAGGACATGATAATCTACCTCGACATTCAGACCGTGCTTGAAGCTCTATAGGGGCATTCAGTAAAGTCTAGACTGCCGACAATTGTAAAAGTGGCGACACACACGGTAATAAAATTACAGATGAGTTCGCGAGGAGTATATCGGCTTAGGATATTGGGCTCGGATATGAGTTGGCAAGGCCATCAATTGGTTTCTATTATAATTTGATAGGAGCATGGATCGCCGACAGAGTGGGACAAGCCTAGAGGAACATGTCTGATATCCAGGTGTCCGGGATTATTTGGCTCGCGCCATACAAAAAAGGTAATAACGTTTTGCTCAAGAAGTGCAAAGTGGGTCACTTACAGGGCACTGCAATGTTAGATTAGTGTATGACCAGAAAATGGATTCAGCAAGTTGTACGGAGACGGAGCGGTAATAAGGACTGCAAAACACTTTGTCTGCCACTGCCTAAGGATGCAGAGACGACAACAGGGGTTGCTTAAAGGGCTCTTCTTAGATAGACTTTGTAAGGTATCTGGTTGTGGGCTAGGGAACATCATACGACTTATTAAAGGGATTGGGCGGCTCGGCAAACAGCTTTTACAAGGTTTAAAACGTACTTTTGGGTGGAGGTTTCTAATATCATTCGTCTTATTTTCCTTGGCAATCTTACTTAACCAAGCTTTATTGGTGTTTAACTTCAAATTTTATGAACGTTTTTACAGATAAGAGCAATAATGTCCAAAGAACAAAGCCTTCAATAGTGCAAGATTGCAAAACAATAACTATGAATTAATTGACTCACGACTTGGGATTTTATTTTCTCTCACTTTTGGATTTTCCGAAAACGCTAGAAATTTTAAACAAATTACCACTTAATTTATTTAAAAATATTTCTAAAAAAAAAAATGAAGGTTGTTCCTAAATCATAGTATTTTCATTGAATACCAAACAATTTCCGAGTTTAATTTTTTTTAATCTGTATTTTATACAGTATCTAAGTATGCACAAAGACTCCAAGGACTTACATAAAACATGTTATTAAAAAATAATCAATAATAACAAAATGATTGTCTACAATTTTTTCACTTCTTGTTTCTTGGATCACTTTGTTTTGATGTTTCCCCAAAAATGGAACTACTTCGGGCTGTCTTTCATCAATGAATTTAATTATGATTGGTAAGTTCTTTTAAAAGTACTTTAAGTTTTCTAAAAACACATTTACAAATATTTGAACTTATTCCTTGTTTAAAATATAGCTGGTATACCTTAATCTATTAATCCAGAGTGTTTAAAATTCTTAAAATCTTCTTGTGTTAAAACCCATTACACAAAATATTTTTCATTATATAATTGTAGTACTTTAACATTAAAGTTTAACCCAAAGAAATGAAATCACATGTGTTTTATTACCCTCTTTCTCTGTATGAGTAACTTTACCTGTAAACCTTAAGGTCCCGTCAAGTTATTGCTTGATGTTGCTGGTGTTGTTGGTGGTCGTTGTTAATATTTTGCTGTTGAGATGTACAAACTTGCCGTCTAAAGGCTTAAGTATTTTTTACCTTCATCACCTCAAAAGTACAAATTGATATTACACTAATTAAAATGCAATAAAGTGCATTCTAGCAAATACTTCTTTTGTATATTTTATTACTTACGTTCATCTAGAATTTGCACAAAGAACTGAAGATCTGACATTTAAGATTGCCACGTATTTTGAGGACTGTAAGGATATCGTATTGATATAAATTTTTAAGACATAAAATATCAAAAATTATCATTAAAAGTTAAGTTTGTAATTAAAAGTTTTTTTTTTTTTTGAAAGGCAAATGCCTACCTACGATTGGAGCATTAGGAAAATTAATAACAGTTACGTATAACACTCTCGCTAATAAAAGCATTGATCTTTGGAAGGGATGCGGGGTTTGCGAATGATTGCTCTTTCCCGGAAAAAAAAGAGAATTGATTTTAAGACGATCTAAGAAAAACCTCCAAAGGAAGGCAAGGTAACTGATTGTGCCACGTTGAGGCGAAACATTGAGGCAGTAAATAAGGCATTTCTGTGGAGGTTAAGCCACATACTAAAACAAATTAAGTAGTAAGATAACCTACTGATGTTTAATGTAATGGATGTAAGTCAGTGTGTCTGCTAATCCTTTCGAAAAGAAGGGTGCATAAAAATAATGTGCCAGAGAAGTTAAGATTTAAAGGTCAACAGTTCAACGCATGTTTGATGAGGCGAAAACTAGTGGAAGAGCTGTAGACTGGAGTAGCTACAAGGCCAGAATCAATAGGTGAAAGGAGATCTACGATCTAAGAACTTAAAGGAAATTTCAAAATCATAGAGTACATAGAGTACATAGGGTACAGTGGCAGAAAATCAAAAAAGGGACCTTGAGTTACGGAACCTGGAAGAAAAGTCAAAGTCCTACAAATCCCTGCCATGCCACAGAACATTATAAACCAATTTAAACACAGTTGGTAGTCATTTTTAAAGCATGTTGCCTTTGAAGATATATACCTAGAAGGTAAAGAGAGATTAAGGAATTTCTCATACCCACGTTTGGTAGGATAGGCCACACAAAATTTTTGCGGTTTAAGGCAAGTCAGTTTATCATCTGTTTTGTTTTACCCTGCAAAAAGCCTAAGAGATCTTCCTTTGATGGTCTTTATTTATTAAGACATCATTAGTTCGGCATGTAACCTCAGAAGACAATTTGTTGAAAGTGCACTACATGATGTAGTTCGTTATATAGAGAATAACGACCAGGGGGACCCCAGATGAGCGGGGTTTTTACTTTGTTTTTGGCTTCTTACGCTCAAAGTTATATTTAAGGAGCTTGATGTTGATAGAAAAAATATTGTTGCAAATGAAAACTACATCTAGATTTTGGTCCAGAGGACAGTTTTTTCAACGGTCGGCGAACTATTGCTTATGGTGTTTTGTGCACTTTCTTTTTCAGCGTCAAGAAAGGGGTTGGATGTTTGACGACTGTAAAAAATCCAACACTTAAAGTATTAAGTTTGAAGCGAGTTTGTAAGGCTTCATATCCTATAAGAATAAAGTAGCCCTTGGTAACAAATTTTCATGAAAAATATACACAGAAATAGGTTAAGATAGAGAGGGGTATTTACGCGTTCTATGTATGCAAAAGCAAACCTCAATTAGCATGAGACGTCATTCTCCACATGGTATTTATTTGTATATATATTAGTATGTATGTTTGCATTGATTTAAATAAACGATTGATATTCCCAGTAAAAAATATATGGATTAATCCATAATCGAGCAATAAAGGAGTAATGACTTGTTTATCCATTTGGAGTTATAAGCGAGCTATCGAAATTTTTTTTGGTTTGTTGTTTATGCCTCGCTTAATACTCCAAATATTTACTCCCTTTATGCTCTTTTAGAAGACAAAAGCGATTACTCCCTTTATGCTCTTTTCAAGACCAAAGGGAGTACTCGTGTCTGCGGAAATGCTGTGTTAAAAATCAAATGAGTTCTAGAGTTTTATGAAGTAATCCATTACTCGCAAAGGAGCGCTCCAAGATTTCTCTCTGGGTTCGAAGAAAACCGACCAGAATAAAAATATTAAAAAAAAATTTTTGAAAACCAAATATTAAAAATTTTTTTTATTGAATGAAATCTTTTTTATATGCATTTTTATAATAAACAATTTTTTCATTTAAAAAATATATTTTACTGCCTTCACATCGATTGGAATATTAAAAAAAATCATTTAAAATATTTTGAATAAAATAAAATAGTATATTAATAAAAAAATTTAAAGTTGAAAATATTTTTGTTCTAAAGAGAATGAAAAAAATAATATTTTAAACTCTTTATTTGGATTAAACAAATTGTAAATTATTATGAAATTTTTTAAAACACAAAATGATATTATTATGATATACTTCCTATCCAAAAAAAAAACTTGAATTAAAGAAAAATAAATTTTTTGTATATATTTTCAGTAAAAAAAAAATATTCACAACTTACAGCTACGTTTTCTAGTTACAGAATTGTAAAAAGTGCCAACTAACGTTTAAAAAAATATTTGTGTTGGAAGTTTTTAAATATGTTGTTTGGATCAAATGAGGCGTTAATTATGAAAATATTAATTTTAATTTATTTTAAAGAAAATAACATTAGCTTTAAAGGATTAAATATATAAACTTGTGTTGGCAACCCTTTTGCATATTTACCAAAGCTAATAAAATTGTAGACAACTCTTAGATTTCGTATGTGAAAATATTACTGCATGTACATTGTAAATTTTTAAACGTACGTTAGTGAACCACGCATGCGCACGTACAATCATTACTATTCGCATCTTTGTTTATCATGCTCAAACACACAAACGTACATGTTTATGGACGAGTGAGTACTTCTCAAAAAAAAACTCTTCAATCTTTGAAAATACTTTTTATTAATTTTTTTTGCAATATTTACGAGCATATCTATAAAAGTAATGCACGCATTAATGCATTTTTAGGTAATTTGACATTTATATCATAAAACTGCATACTCTGGCTGTCCATGAAAACTTTTTTGGATTTTCAATACCCGCTTTAGTCAACTCTCCAAGAGGTTGAAAATGTGTGAGAACAAATTTTGTTAGAAAAAAATTAACATCAGAATTGTGATTAAAAAATTGAATTTTATTTTAGTTTTTTTTATTAAACATTTTCTTAATGTTATTCGTACTTTGCTTCTTTTAATCAAAATAATCACACAGTGTAAAATTTCAAGACGATGCTGCCAGTTAAGTACATATTCTGTGTAGGCCGAAGACAGAACCAAAATGTTTGGTAAAAGCACAGGGTTAAAGAAATTTTAGAAGAGGATCTAGTCAACAAGTGCAATTGTTGTTCTGCAAAACATTTGACTTAAATTCCCAGATCGTATTAAATTGATAACCGGAAAAAGACAAATTTTTAATGTTGTTTACTTAAACTATAACATATGATTAGGTAAATGTTATGTGCCTTGACAATATGCGGAAATATTCTGTTACAAGTGTATTGAAGATATTTATGTAAAAAAAGTGTAACGAAAATATAACAATTCATCGTTTAGATTTTTTTGACTGTGTTAAAGTTTTAATTTAAAATGGGGTCTTCTCGAAAAGAAACACAATATAAATTACAAAGCATCGACCTTTAATTTCTATCCATAAAGAAGGATATTTTTAAGGTTGGTCATACGAAACTACAGTGGGGAGCAGCATCGAGTACTTTAGGCTGACCGTTGTTTCTTAAAGTGGAATTCTTTTTGTCTTACTTTTCAAATCCTATAATTTCTTAAAAGGAACATGTTTTAGGACTCACCCCACAAAAAGTTAAAGTGGGATGGAAAAACTATACCCCAGAACATTCACGCTTCCGGGGCATTGTCTTCCTGTGCCGACTTACGTGTGAGTTCCGTCCTTTTGCCAAAGGCAAGTCGATGTGCCACATGCCACGATTTGGTTTTAAACTATCGGAAATATTTCTAACAGTTCTTGTTTTTTAATTGGCTAACTATGGACAAAGCCAAACGCAAAAATAACCCATCTCTTAGGAAAAAATTCATGCATATAATCAAAACATCTGAGAAACTATGGCAACTCTTACAACAAAACTTTGCATTTATGGCAAGCTTTTGAATAGGAGCAAAAGAAGTAGTAAACCCTTTACAAATGCATAAGTTTTATAACTTCTTTCGATACTTCATATCTCAGAAGCTTCAGCAGTTATCGATTTAATACTTTCTGAAATGTGTGTCTACTACAATATCTACATTAGAAAAAAGTTGGAAAGGAGCAAAGGATATGGTATCCACCGTGCAAACGGACGATTAAATAAAACTTTCAATAGGCTGTATCTTGCATATCATACTGTAACGCTCTTCCTTCTTTTACTAAATGTAAGTTTTATACAATTAGGATTAAGAGTTCAATGCGCACGAACAAATTTCATTACATGATTCTTCTAACTTTTATCCTTTGTTATCAAGACGTAATAGTCTTTCACTTTCTTTACTGTACCTTCCGTATCTTTATTTAAATCTTTATTTCTTAGGGTAGTTCTTTAAGGTGATATAAAATTTTTAGATTAACCATTTCCCAGGGTCTTCTTTTGAAAGTAAGAAACTTTTATTTCCTCTTAAAAAAATAAGTTTCTAATTGTGAAACAAAGTCAAACGAAAACCCAAAGAGCCTATGCCAATCTTTGCAACAGTATTTACCAAAGGTGGTTTTATACTAGATGTATTTACACATGACTTGACACTTTTGTAATCCACATGTATTTGCATATGTCTGTCAAATTTGGCATTTTACAGATGGTTTATAAATTTTGCTTTCACACGTACGTATGTAATTACATCTGACATAACCTCCAAACCAAAATAAACAACTTACTTTTCCTTGTTGTTGTTCTAAAAACAGCTGATGACTTATGCTTTGTCAAATAGAACGCGTTTTTATTGACAGTTTGTCATATGAATTTTATATGTGTTTTACACAAGCAATGTTTCCACGCGTTCGCACGACATGTATCAATTTCGCAGTGAAAAATTTGACACGTCAAATGTAAAATACATCTCGTATAAAACCACCTTAAATATCATACAATATATACGTATAATCTGATAATACTTTTTTATAATTACGATCGACCATTAGCCTTTCTTCTTACTAAATTATGCCTTTCATTCACCGCTCTTATTATATTTGTTCTTGAAGTGGCATTTGTTCTCACATTAAAAAAAGAAAAAGTGGAAGTTTCTTCAGCAAGATTTCATACATTTTTGCAAAATTTTTTAATACGCAGCTGTATCTGGATCATTATCTTCATACAGTAAACGAGTTTGTAAAAACTTAGACTATAAACACAAGCTTCCGGAAGCAAAAGTACGGATAGAAAGATGGATGTTATTAAGCAAATCAGAAAATTTGCTCATTTTTATCGGAGCTACCACTCCTCGTTTTATTTTCTATTAAATGCTTCTTTCGGCATATAGAAATTTTAAAGAAGAAACATTGCAGTTAATAACTACTCCAAAATACAGCGTACCGAAAATTTTACAAAAGTGGTCCGCTTATATGCTCCTATTCAACCAATATTTTTTTAAGAAGGTAGACATTGCGGTAGACGCACATTATAGAACGTTTGAGGGTCGATAGTTGTTACAGTTTCCGAAAAAAGGGTATCTGAAATATTTCTTTAAAATAACTATTTTCCTCGCTTTCACATATCGAAAAATGTTCCCCCAAAATAGCTTGCCATGCATGCAAAGTTTTTCGATATCAGCCAAAATCAAATAAGATATGTTGGGATGGCTGCATGAATTCTTTCTTTAAAAGGGTTTAAGGGGTTCTTTTAAGGGATTTGCTATACCTGGGTCTGTCGTAAGCCGATCATGGATCAGTAATTTTTATTAAATATTTTCTGAAAACCAATCATGGCGTGCAGTGTTTGGCCTGGCTTAGAAAACGAGATTTTAACGGACTTATAGACGAAAGAAAGGAATTTAACCTAAATGGGCACAAAAAAGTGAGGTTCTAGGAGCGTGAATAGTTTTCGCATCAAGCCAAAATTTTAAGGGGTAAAACAAACAAAATTTCGATCTTAAGAAATAATTGGATTTCAACAGATGGACGGACAGAATTATAACGTAAGTCGGAATGCAAGGTCCCAGGGGTGTTAAATTAAGAATAAAAAACATTTAAAAAAAATGGCCTTACAAATTACAGACAGTAAAGTTTAAGCTGCTAAAACTTAATGTTGCATAACACTTAAATTATTACAATTAAAAAAGTCCTAAATTAATTTTTTAAGCCCTGAAATCTAAATTAAAAAAAACTTTTCAAAACTAAGAAAAATAAATAAATTACTTAAATACAAAATAGTTACTACATTAAAAATGCAAGTCCTAACTAATATTTTTCAACAATTCAAAGCCACAGGGATGCCATTAAAGTGAAAAACTTTTACATATTTTATCAAATAGGAAACTATCGACTTTTTTTCAAAATCTTTAAAAATTTTGAATTTTAGGGAAAAAAATAATTTTTGAATTTCGATTGTTTCTTTTCTTAAGGAACCAAAAAATAATAATCATTAAATGTTATATTCTGTAATGCATAATGTATCCCAATATATGACAAAAAAAGAAGATAATAAATGCAGTTTGCTTAGGCCCACCATTAATTACACTTATAAATATCGATTATTAAAATTAACAAAACTCTAACAAAAATTTTTTTTCAATCAAAACAATTAACACCCCCTTTTTTGTTGCACTTAGTTTTATTCTTTATAATCAATCTCTATTCATTTTCAATTTATTTTTCCCTTTTGTGCATCTAATTGGTTTTTATTAATTTGACTTAATACGTTTTCTTTTTAAGATTTGTTTTCATTCATTATTGTCTCAATTTGAGTTTTTGTGATTTCCAGATTTGCCTTTCAGTTTGCTTTGTTGTCATTTGGATTTGTCATCAATTTGAATTTTTATTAATTTTCCTTTAAACATAACAAATTGAAAGTGTTTAATTGTTAATTAGGTGGCAGTTGCAGCAGCAGTGCTGGTGGTGGTTGTGGCATGCAACCCGTTTATTGTTTATTCGCCGTAAGTAAAATTAATTGATCCCGCATAATGAAGTGCACTTATTGGTTTTTAAATTGACCCGGATTTTCTGTTGTTTTTTTAGAGTTTTTCTTTTTTTGTATTAGAGTGTGTGTCATTGTTTGGACATTTAAGTACAAGTGCAAGAATTAAAATTAAGCACTTAACTTTGTGTTTACATCAAAAGATTTTTTTGTGTGTTATGTTCTTACATTATATTAAGTTTTCTTTAATTTGACAATAAAAATACAATTAGGAAAATATCAGTTAAAAGTGTACTTATACAGAACGTTAAAAAAATATATGAATACATTAAATTAAATCAAAATATTTTTTAAGAAGGGTTTTTATAAATTGTTGATTTTACTTAAAAGGTTTTAGGTGTACCTTACCCAGGCGCGGATCAAGCTCAAGTTTTGGGGGAGAATCATAAATATAACTGTTGCCATTTATTCCTGATGTTCTATTAAATGTTACCAGGCACGGATCTAGCTCAAGTTTCCTGCAGAAACAAATTTGTTAAGCACGACATTTGGGTCAATTTTAATTTATTTTGTATATGGGAGATTTTATGTCAAGTGACCCAAAAAAAAATTTTTTTTAATTTTAAAAATATTTTTTCTGGAAGATTGAAAAAAAAGCTATCGAAAGTATTTGGGACGAATTTTGTTAAAAGCAAAAGGTAATAAACTACATGTATGAGAAAAAACACCTTTTTGCCGAAAACGTCAAATTTTGAACCCCTTTAGCTCAGAGAGTTCTTGATCGATCGTGTTAAATATTTGTGTCTAAACTACTCTCTGCAAGGACTTACTTGGGTCCAAATTTCTTTCCAATCGAAAGACATCGGTTTTAAAAGTTGCGTCACTTGGCATGAAATCCCCCATATACAACATTGCTAGGCCGTTAAGCCTGTCCTCTGTCATGGCTGATCATAGCCATGTTTTAAAACGGCGAAGGGTGGAAAATTACATTTCAGCCGCAGCATTACTGACCGTCATGGAAACAAAAATGATGAATATTTTTCGCAAGTTTGGCTAAATATCTGAGTCACACTTTGCTAAAACATTTACATATGTATTATTTTTTTGGGCGGTTTTTAAAAGTTTTTATTTTTTTCCAATGCAAAATTTCAGCCTTTAATTCCAATATAAGAATTTTTTTTTTATAAATTTTTTAAAATTTAATGTATGATTTGCAAGTTGTGGAATCATAATTTCGAAATCTGTAAATAAAGTAATATTCTGAGGCAGAATTTGAGGGATGTTAAACAAATAAATGACGTCCTTTGAAAAACGTGTTTTCAAGTCCTGAAAAACAGATTCAATAAAGGGTATGTAGCCCTCGATGCTGTAGTATACTTCGACAACTTCAAAATGTTATTTTCTTTCAAATCTAGGCTTTTCAACTAACTTTTCCATACCAACGCAACTATTTTTGGCCTCTTCAAAAATAATTTTGAGTAGTGTTTGGGCTTTATTTCTTTAAGTCTGAGACACAGTATCAGGGTCTTTATAATAGATGAGCATTTTTGTAAATTTATATCCTGCTTTTGTAGAACTACACTAAGCGGATGTATGGCAGTAAGTTTATCAATTAAAATATGTAGTCCGCAAATAAATTCGAAAGTGCTTAGAGAAGTTCGTAATAACAAGAGCTTTAAAGACGAATCAATGGAGCATTTCCTGTAGGGTAAAGAAAAGAAACGCAAGTCCTATACCTAATCCTTCCTAACACACAATCTCCTTCACTGCCATAGCAGACTTGGTGCCACCTGTTTTGGGCAAACGAGGAGCGGAGGAGCCAGGAGCTTATAAAATTAGGAAAACCCCTGTAAGGCAAATTTTGTAAATCCTTTTTGTAATTTCTTTTAACAATTTATTGGCAAAATATCAAATACATATCATTTCACCTCTATATGGGAAATGTGCTCTAACTTTAAAAAAATATTTTTAATATTTTAAAAATACTTTCATTTGGTAAATAATTGTGTTTCCAATAAGAAACAGCCAATAAACATAAGTATACATTTTATCATCAAACAAAAGGTATTGCATTAAATTAATTAAGTTAGGTTCTAGGGCCAATTGGAATACGTACGGATAAAGGCGCATCCGTAAATATTGGTCCTTGAAAGGTGAACACATGGGCATAGACTGATTCAATTATTGCCGAATCGGCAGTTGCTTAATCAAGAACAAAAGGCCAGGGGCCAAATCGTCACATTCGATTCGAATCGAGATATTACTCGATCGATTGAGTTTATATATAAGAATTTTAATAAGAATTTTCAAATTTCCATTCGAATCGAATGCGACGGTTCGGCCCAAGACAAATGCAACCAAACCTGTTACGCTGCCAACATACATATATCTGCGCCAATTGAATAACCCTTTATATGTCTTGTAAATGAGTTTATTGCCATTATCTAGCATGAATTAAGCATTGCCTGTTTAAGAGAAAACCCTATTGTAAAAATTTAGAATTGCTTTTTAATTGTGGCCATTGAAAGATGCCCTTTTATATACATATCACTTAAGCGGGTGTATTAACTTATAATGAGTTGCATTAACTTTGGTTTTTCTTAACATAAAAAACTAATTAAAGCAAAGCTGAAAATAGTAAAGAGAAAACTATTGGAATTCAAAACAGAGTTTTTTCTTATTTAATTTGTTATGGCCACATACAAATAAGATTTATTTTCCTTCTTGTACAGTAAAAAAATGTCATTTATATTCCTTAATTCAAAAAGCTTGGAAAAAAGATTTAAAATAAATAATTCTAAGGCTTGTACAAAGAGAAACAAAACAATTTATTTCTCATGAATTCCATTTACATTTATAATTATAAAATGTTCCACTATCTGTGGCAAATGTTGAAGAAAGAAAAAAACACAAAATGAAGAAATTGCTGTTGTTCCTGGGACACCATCAACATGTTGTTGTAAGAAATGCAATTAAAGTCATTTGTCGTCATTTGAGGCTGACTTACAGTTGTGAACAAAATAACAATTTTGAAGTCGGCGGTGTTAGTTGCTCGGTAAAATAGTTGCTTGGCGATACAAGAGCAGAAATGGAATAAAAAACACAATTTATATAATTTATGCAATGAACAATAGAACAGCATATAAACAGGATGTGGCACTAAAATGATAAAAAGGTTTAAGAAATAAGCCAAACAGAGACGTATCGTTATACAAACTTATACAAGAAAAACCTTACAAAAATCAAAAATAACAAAAGTTTAAACAATATTTAATTAACAACACATTTAAAATATTAGTTAGGATTTAATCCCACATTTCTTATTTATTTATAGGGTTTGTTGTTGGTTAAGTTTGTCTATATGCATTTCATTGGTTCTTACACCAAATCATCAGTAGACTTCAACCCAAATTCTTAAAAAACTCATTAATATTTTCTGTCTTTATATAATAACCTCAATAAAAAAAATTTATTTAATTTATTTATTTTTTCACTGTAACAATGATTGAAAAATTTTTATTTTAAAAAGCCTTCCTAACTGTTTTATAAAGTGATAAAATATTTTTTTTCCTAAAATTTTATGAAAAATATTGTTCGCTTTAATAAAACTCAATAAGTTTATTGAAGTTATTGTATACAAGCAGACAATGCTCGTCAAATTAAAAAAAAAAACTATTGTAGTCTTACGATTTCTTTGAGCAACATCCAATAAAATCCATATATACACAGTTAAACCATAAGCTCTTATTAATGAACTATAACTTTGTAATTTTCACAAATATAAATTTAATGTTTGTTAAAATCAAAAATTTTTGTTGAGCGATTTTCGTTTGCTGTTTGAGTATTTTGAGTTTAAGACTTGGTTTTTTGGCACAAAGAAATTATTTTGGTATGATATGAAGCAATGTGTGGCTTATTATTTCATTTACCCCTTGAGGAAAGTTTGCGAATGCTGACTAATAGCGGCACACCCTTTAATACATCAGTACTCGGAAACATTTCAGGTTCTTTGAGCATCTTTTAAAGGGAAAAGAGAAAAACGAGACAATAATAAAAGCGGGAAAGTAGTAGTTAGACTAAAAGAAGAGAGAAATAGTCTAAGAACAAAGAAGAAAATGTAAATTTAAATGCTAGAAAAAAACCACCCTTCAAATGTACGTATATCCCTCAGCCACCTGATTTCTAGTATTAACCCAATTAGGTTTTTTAGTTTATACTTCGAAACATTACCTATTCGTTTGCTAAATCTTTTACTCAATGACTTAACTCTATGATTTTTTAATCTCAGGCAGAGACACACAGCATGCCCTATTGTCCCTAAACTCTCCATAGCCTCACACATCCCACAATAGTTTTCTGTGATCATATCTCCTCTAGCTCTATAAAACTGTATCCAGTTATGATCTTAGTCGTGGTGTTTAGACTCAATCTATCTAAGCCCGTGAGCAGCCCTGTACCTGCTGACTTTAGCCCCGGATATTCAACCTTAGCTACACAACAGTTAGTCCTACTCCCCAACTAAAGATTTTTCATGTTAAGCATCTTTGTCCCAATTTTCTCATTACAGTAATCCATTGACGGATTGACAGCTGTTTTCATATATGCCAAATTAAATTCTGAGCCATTGCGAGTGAGTTTGTCGACAAGTTCCGTTCCCAAATATGTCGCAGTGTCCCGGATCTTAACAAAGTCCGATATTTAAGAAGTCCACAATTTCACCATTTTTTTCTTAAGGCCCCTACCAACGTAGACTTGACGAAATGCGTCTTCATAGCTTTAATGACTGCTTGACTATCAATTGATAAGTTCCCTTTAAACTTAAAATGAAAAATATATCCACCAAGGATATTTATTAGGTAGCCCCTTGGGCAACTAAATGCCACCTGTTGGCTTCGGTGTCCATATCTATCTTGGATCTCCGATTTATAACAAGGTCCTCAAGACCAATTTCCAATAAATTTGTAAGGCCAGTATCGGGAAATTTTTCTAATTCTGATTTGCCTATTTGGATCGAATTTCCTGCTGCCATTTCTGTTATTCTGAAAAGGTACTGTATTTAATACGTATAATGTCGCTGGAGGCGTGTTCCTTATAGATTTAGTTATACGATGTGAAGCATAACTCTGGGCCTTAACAAGAAGCTTCCTTTTTTACCGCCTTTCACCACATAGTACACCCATACATTATAAGGGGTGTTTCAACCATTGTTTTTAATCTCTGGCAGCAGACCCAGCCTTATATACTAGCCTCAACTATACCTCATTCAGTGCAGTAGCCATCAGGGCTTCCGAAAAAACAACTTGTTTTGTTTTAACAGGATTCACGCCCAAAGCGTTACCTGACATAACAGTCAAAAAATTTTTTTTTGCTGGCCAAGATGACGACGTCACCTGCAATAATATTTATTCCTTCGGCATCAAATTTCTAAATATTTGATTGACCGTTAGAAGAGGGGAAAGAACCAGCCTTGTGATGTTCTTCTTTAACCTACCTCTCTTAGTCTAGAATTCAAGACTCTGCTTTAATCCATATGGAGATTATTTAACTGGCTAAGAACTCCTTTACTCCAAGGATCCTAAGAGCCTTATCTGTTGTATTTATTTTTACTTTCACAAAGATTCCATATATATTCAGAAACTTCGCAAGCGCTAATTGCTTATAATGCACTCTCAACAGATTTACAATCGAGGTAAGCTTGTTGAGTCCCTTTTATATAGATTAGGATTTTTAATACTTTAAACGTCTTCAGCGGAAAACGCTACAGACAGATGGATAAAAAAAACACTTCGGTTAAGCTTGCCTGCCTTGGCAGACTTAGGAAAAAATTTATTAATAAAAAAGACATGTTCCTAAAACTATCGTTAACATTGTAAAAATTAATTTGTCACGTTGCACGGCGTGGTAGGTATAAGCTCATTTGGAAAGTGTATATCTTTAAGTAGTCGTAGAGTCTTCAAACTAGACCTAGACCATAAACTATCTATTCGTGGAACACATCCGTTTTCTGCTGGGTCATAAGACCATCTTAAACCTTTGAACAAACTCTGTTTCTATCCCAGTCCCTACTCAACAGCTTTCGAATTGTAGAAAAAAAGTAATACCATCAGTTCTACATGGGTTTCTGTAGGGGTTTCTCTTAAACCTGTTGTAGTCTATTTCAAAAATCAAACCTGAGTACTACCGTTTGGTTCTTAATTTAAAAAGAGTGCAAATATCCCGACAGTCATTTTATAATTTGCCGTGGTGCCCATTCAGGCCCCACTCCCAAATGCGATCTTAAGTTAAATTAGTTTTGCCATATTGTAAAAAAATAAAACTCTTTTGAGATCCACTGTGATGCAAGAGAATTTCATCTGAACTAATAAATAAGTTTAGGGCTTTGTAAGTTAATTTAGCAGCACACTAAGATACAGAGGGATGTATTTTATCTACTCATTGTACTTGAATCAAATACGCAGTATTCAAATTGCATTAGGAAAAGTAATTGGAATATTATAGTTTCGCCGAAGATACTTGTCCAGTCGCACATAACTTTACCAAACTTTCAGCCAAGTTGAATGAGTTACACCAGTTGACCAACACCAGCTTCAGTTACGCGTGTTAATGTAACTAGTCTCTCGAAATTCTCAGTCAACAATGTAAGGAATTTTCATGTGAAAAAATACATTCAGAAAACTTTTGTAGAGGGGCAATCGATTGCAATTTCTATAGCAGCAGAAAAGAGAACGGCTTCTAACACCAGAAGATAGGAAAATAGGAATATAAAACTTGGCGCCAGGAATGACTTGACCTCAAAAGAAACTTATGACGCTTGAGGATCCCGATGAAAGGGTTTCATTCCGTCTTTTTATACAGTCCTGAAAAAGAAAGAAGAACTGACTGCAAAACAGTAAAAAAATGTCAAAAAAGTAAAAAGTAAAAAGCAAAATCTGCAAGCCGCTTTGCAGAATGGGAAAACTTCTTAACTTAAAAAGTCTCTATTAAATTAAGTAACAGATTGTTTAAGTAACAACTCATATCTTAACCTTGTTGTAATTTTCGATTATAAAATTATTAAAATATCAAAGATAATGCCAAAAGATTTTGTAAATTTACTCATAGTTTTGTCTCTGCATTTCCTACCGCCTCTGGTTACTCACTAACAACAACTCCTTCATGCCATTTCCGCTTAAAAATTTCTTAAGTTTTTGCTAAACTTCTTTTAACTCAATTTTTTTTCTATTTATTGAAACCATAAACGACAAATGTCTTTTATTACAAACTTCATGGCCTTTTAGTTATTTTCTTATGAGTTGGCCTTGTATTGTTGCTCCTTCTTAAGACAGCAACCTGTCTTAAGTTTATCTAAACAGACTTTGTGCTCCCTTTTGATTTTGTAAAAAAAACCCACGAGCAACACTTTATTGCCACTGATTATAATGATGATGATAGTGAAGTTAGAGGCAAAAACTGATGAGGTGTAATCTGTTGCATGTGATGACTATGATGCTGACGATGTTGCTCTTTGTTGATTTGCTATTGTGGGTTGCTTATAAACTATTTCTTCCTGTCTGCCAACAACAGTTCTGGCTCATTTATTGCTGCTGTTGCTTTTATAATTTAATAGTAATTAAAGCCTTCACTTTAATTTCAAACTTTACTTTTTCCTCACTTTTGAAGTTTTCTTGTTGCTGCCTAATTTGAAGATTCTTTTCAAAGATTTTCACCATCAAGTAAGTTTTTAATATCAGTATAATTGGTAATTCAACCAAAAGTCAAAGTAAAATTATTAAAACATACTCGTATCTTGGTAAATCAACATTTTTTTTTGTTTTTGTTATAATGTTTGCCATAAAATAATTTATTTTCTGCTTATGTTCTCTATTTAAAGTGTTGCAATTCCTTTAACAAAAATTTTAAACAAACTACTGTATAAGTGGTTAGATGTTCTTGTTGTTACAAGGAACACAAAAAAACTTTAAGTAAAATTAAACTAAAAGAATGAAAAGAAATAAATGATGGTGTTAAATTACATCCAAAAGAGATCAGCAACAAGTGTTTGAAAAATACAAAAAAAAAATGATTTTCTGAGGTATAATTCCACTTGCAAAAACACTCTATAATAAGTATTTTTTTATATCCTTCATTGAGGTAATAAGGGTATATATAAGTTTGTCCTTCCGTTTGTAATTTCTTTAATACGAGTAAACATCTTGCAAACATTTTTGTGGCACATACTTACATCCTATCTTCGCCCCCTAATAGCGTTGCCATACAAAGTTTAATTTTTTTTAATCTCTCCCGCAACTCCCAGGGTGATTCATGAATTGTCAAATATAAAACCGACCTCAATTAATTTTTCTTCCTAAACATTTTAGTAGAACATACATATCGCTATCTTCAACCACTAACAGGGTTGTCATATAAAACTTTAAAAAATTAGGGAAAAACTCCCTAAAGCTTCCCTGCAGTTGCCTTTAAGGAAATAAAATATATCACAAGATCCCATTAGTTTTCCCTTCCAAACATATTCTTCGAACATCGCCTAAGGCGGCTTGCCATAAAAAATTTACAAAAATTATGTAAAAATGCGCACAACTTCCCCAGAGTTGGCCTTGGAGAAATAAAGTGTACGACGGTCCGTCCCCCTTTATTTTCCCCTCCTAAACATATTCGGATTATATGTATATCCCTTTATATCTCAGTAAGTATATTCACTCTTGCTACAAAACTTGGCACGGATACTCTGAAGATAGGGACCTACAGATTTTTTTTCCGATAGTACCAGGGGAAGTGGTATTTTCCCTACAGTTGCCCAAATTTTGTGAAATATTTCATGCGCTATATCTCGAAAACTGTAAGAGCTAACAACTTCAAATGTTTTATAAGAAATAAACGGACAAAAAGTCTTACATTCTGGGAAGAAAAGTTTTCGGGTAGAGGCAGGGGAAGAGGTAGCTCCCATACAAATTAACAATTTTTATAAAGTTCTCTATATTATATATCTCAGAAACTATAACAGCTATGGACATCAAATGTCCTACGAGAAGTAATTGGACAATAACATTGGACATTTTGAAAAAAATAATTTGCATAGAGCCAGAGGGAGGGGAACTCTCCATATGAATGAAAAATTTTTATAAAATTTTTTATACGCTATATCTGGGAAACTATAACTGCAATAGACTTCGAATGTTCTACAAAAAGTAATGAACAAATAATTCATAAATTTTGAAAAAAAAATGGTTGGAAAGAGGCACGGGAACTAGAACCCTCCATACAAATCTACAACTTTTATTAAACTTTTAATAAGAATGGTGTCGAAAACTTTTAAAACTCTCAACCTCGAACCTTCAACATGGTATTTCTATTATACATATTAACGTTCAAATTCAATTTCGAAACCTAGGATTTCTATGGATTTTAAGCCCGGCACAAGGTATTTTTTATTATATTTGCATTTCAAAATTACACGGCTAGAAAAGATGGCTGGGTAAATTAAAAGACCAATGTGAAGGGTATATAAGATTCAGCACAGCCCAATAAAGTGCTGTTCCTGTTTTTGTTTTTTGATTTTCCTAAAAATTTGTTAAATATGTTCATTTTACTCGTATTCATAGAATAATTACTATTGTTAGTTTGCTGAATCAAATTTTATGCTTATGATAGAGTATGGAATGGTAGTATGTTAACTAAACTTAAGCCAAATACGGCAGTAAATATGCGTAACGTTTTAGAAAAGTATATAACCGGATGACAATTTATGATCGAATAGAAAAACTACTTAAGTAACTGCCCTACAGGGAAGTGGACTGGTCCAAGACTATTGACGTGAACGGTCCCTTAGGGTAGGGACGGGTTCTAGTTCTTGCACTTTATATAAAGAGAACCTGTCACTTTTACATTGCGTTGTCATTAGGGGAGGCAATTGATTCAAAACTAACACCTCAGAACGGGTTACAGGCCAATCCTATATAAGCAAATTTTGCATTAATTGCTTAAGATCCTGTTCAATATTCTTTGTTTGTATTTATGCGTGTGTGTGTATACAGATGTATGTTTATGTGTAGGGACCAGTATTTCTATTTTTATCCTAAACTTTTTAACACCTTTTAACCAGTTACTTGATATGTGCCTTTTTAAACAATCACGACTAACAACTTTTGTGCAATTCATGTTTTACACCTGTAACAGGACGGGTACGCCGACCAATTGACACCCATTTCCCGCAGGGTGTTAACTTACCTGGGTACTTCATGTTGATATAAATGCTTGCAAACAAACAGTCAAAGCAAACGTCGACTTTTTCTGATGATGCCGCATTTCGCAGCAGTTAAAAAGATCCTAAAGAGACCCCGAAGCAACTACAGCACCATATAATCCAAGTAAAGAAAGTAAAGAATAGTTGTGGGAAATAAAAAATAAATGAAAAGAATAAAAATAATTTACACTAGAAAATAAGCTCCCGAATTCTTATTAAAAATCAGATTGTGCCTCAATACCTTGAAGTATAATATCTTGACATTCACTTATATCATCGGTACGCATGGATGTCACACACAAAACTCTGTGCCTCGTCTCAATTATAAACTTCTACTTCGCAAATTGATTTTTAAATCAAAATATAGCTACAGTTTACAATTATGGTAAACTGTCTCCACCATTTTACAAATGATAAATAAGGCTTCTTAGTGTATTTAAAACACCTACATCGACAAAAATCAACAACTATCATCACTTAATTACGAAGTCTTAGAGTTTGTGGAAAATTATTTAAATAAGCTAGAAACACAAACACATCCGGTCGCTTGAAAAATCTTACATTATAACGGACACACTCTTCAAAAAAGTTGGGGCACCCTCAGGCGAAACCATCGGAATTTAATTTTACTTTAATTTTAGACCTGAAACTTTATTTTGGCACTAGCTGGACTTATATTATTTTTTTCAAATTAGCACTCATTTGATGCGTTCTAGGCTAAATTGTGAGTAATCGTTAATCGTCTTTTTCACTGCAATAGTTACGTAAATATAGTATCGCCGGCCATTATTGCCGCACTTGACTTTGACTTTTGTCGTTTGATGACCTTAGGATCCCTGTACAAGGAAAAACATTGCTCGATTTTTTGCTCTAGGACTGTTTTATGGTATAATACGCAATAGTTTATCACGGGTCCTTGAAGTGACCCGGTACCGTTCTTTCTTCTGCCTTAGATTTGTGAGAGAAAGCCTTTAATCAAGCACCTGGCTCAGAGTTCTATCCAACCAGGACCACACTCTGAAATCAGCACAGAGCAGTTTTCCTTAACCACTACTCTTGGATATGAGGCTAGAAAGTTCCATTTTCTCTGTATTCTCCCTAAGTTTCTCCAAACGTGTTAATGGTTAAATACATAACGCTAGATATATTAAATTAATTTCACATTTCCTTTACATGTTCACAATTTGTTATAAATGCCGCGTCATAACATTTGCGGGCTCCAATAATATGGTTTCAAAGTTGTCTGCACCGCTCTCATCGCAGTGGTACGTTGCTCTATTTTTAAGATTAGAATGTTTCATTTCTCGTTCCTTGGTGTCCACCAAACCACTGAACAGAAGATTAGTGTAGTAAATTATACGCTTTGATATAGCCGGTCTGTCAAATGGCCTATAGCTCTCCTAGGTATCGCCAAACATTCGTGGTCCTTCACTGCCCTTTCATCCAAATTGTACTTCCAATTAAATCTTCAATTTAGAGTTTTTCTGGTTAAAAAAAGGCAGACTGTGGCCTAACTTAGTTTTATTGAATATTCGGGCATCTTCTGGCCTTTTTAAAGCTGATTTGAGCTCTTTTCTCTTAGAATTGCAATTACGTTGCCTGCGAAACAAGCAGGTGTATTGGATGTAAAAATTTCAGGACTCTCTTGTTCCGTAATGAATTACATTTTTTTTTGTTGAGAACATGCTTTCAATATTAAGAATAAAAATAATATTTTTCGCAAGTTGTTAGGGTAGTTTGCTATGTCGATAGCACTTGACATTTTAAATAAAAGTTTTCTTTTATTTCTTACAAATGTCTTCAAGTTAATAACAGCAAAACTTACTTAGTTTAAGTTTATGGCATTTTATTCATTTGTACTTAAATTTATTAAAAAGGTCTTCTAGCAAAAGCTGCACCAAAACTTTTCTTCTTTCAGTATTTTTTATGCTGCTGTTACCATTTGTACATTTTATAACTGATCAAATCAGCTGTTGGTTTCCCTAATTTTATTGTAGTTTGATCTACACAACTTAAATCTGAGTATGAGCGTGAATTTTGGAGTAAGTAAAAAATATTTAAGTGATCGTATTACAGATGATATGGTGATTTGATGTTAGAAACCAACTGACTTGTCCATCTCTCAGTCTGCTAGTCTTAATGTTCGCCAGTCTGTTGTTCTATCTTTATGACAAATCTCTGTTATGTTACACTAAAGTAATATAAACGATCTAACAAACGAACAACTTTTTAAAAGAAGTTTTAAGTCTAACGTTTTTTCAACACTTGCAAAAATATTTACCAAATAAATTTTAAAATCAAGATTATTTGAATGGTTTATCATCACTTCTGTTGGCAATATTCAAGAGGAAGAACATTTTTAAATAAATTTGTTACACCTGTAAAGTGGATAATTCTATGTTGGCTATGCTGCATCAGAAAACACCTGCAATCTTAAGAAGAAATCTGATACTTCAGTGCATTAAGAGTATAAGCGCGATATTATTAAGGACTAAAAAAGCTAGAAATAAAGATTTTTTTAAGTTTATAATTCTTTGCAATGTTTTTAAATTTCTAGAGACTTTAAATGAAAATAAACTATTTTGGGAAACAATTGTAAAGGACTTATTTCTACAAACAATTTTCGCTTTCTCAGAAAAATACAACTTGTGATAGAAAACAACCCACTTATTTCAAACGCCTGAGGTTTGCGGAACCAAATGATTCCAAAGCTAATTTCAACCGTCCATCACAACTCCTCAGAATTCGTTCGGACTCCTGAGCAAGTCTTACTTTCAAATCAAGTTCACCGTCCCCTGCACGCACAGTGGATGAAACAATCACTTAGTTGTCAATGCCAGATCAGGTTTCTGCTTCTGGACAAGTTTTAATAACTTGTTCTTCTCCTTTAATGATAGGGGTACCTACACCCAAATTGTCGGTCTTAAAGAAAAACAAATAGTTCCTCCAATTTGCGAGAGGAAGTACATTGCTGCAACTCCACCTATCGAAAAGCATTATCTTTATGAGTTTATTCTCGAGTTGCAACCTTTTTACCATAAGGTACTTATGATCTGCCAATAATAATAAGCTAGAAAAGCGAGGTTTCTTTGCGTCTACATTAACTTGTGGTTGAACTACCTCCCCTAAATTATTCTGAAGAAGAAGATTTTTCAGTGGAGAAAGTTCTTAACGTTTCTAAGCACATAGAACACAGTTATTTCAGGGCACACTTAGATTGTCACTCCTCACATGAACAATTCTTTATGATGATTAACCGAAGGCTTCGAAGACTCCCTTTCGCAAATGTACCACTGCGTTACCTGAGCGGATCCACCCGACATTTAATAATCAAAGAGGGGGCCCACTTAACTTTTTCTCAGTCAATTAGGGCTGACGTACCTCAAGGGATCATTTAGGATCAGTCCTGTACCTTCTTAACATAGAAGACATGTCAACCAATAGTCAAATACAAACGTGGACACATGCTGATGATACTGTTTCCTCAGTACTCATGAGAAGTCATGAGACAACTATCGTATCATATAATCACAACAATGCGCCAACGTAATTTTAACTTTACGCAGTTTTTTTTAAATAACCAGACGGGTCATCTATGCGTTAAGGCAAAATATCTTGCCGTATACCTAGATTGATCTACGACCTCCAACCTCATATTTAAGTCACATATGGATCCGAAATGGACACAAATGAAACTTAGAGCAACACAAGTTCATTGGCTCATTGGTAGGAATTCTGTTCTTCGCCTCAATTGCAAACTTCTGCTCTAAAACCCGATTCTGGAACGGATTTGATGCTACGGTATGCTTTATGGTGCACTACCTGTGTCCCAAACATAGAAAACGTTCTACTTTGTCAAAGTAAAATCCTACGCACGATAACCAGTTCTCATTGGTATTTTAAAAACATCAATATCAACAAGGATCCATAAGTGGCATTTGTTAAGTTTAAAATCCTAAAATATGGACAAGTTATTAAATAAACTGTGAAACACATCCAAATCTGCCCGCTCGAAGCAAAGGAATGCAATTGAGCTTAATTGTATTTAATTAACATAACGTTTTTTCATTTGACCAATTGCGTTTATTTTTACGTTTGTTAAGCGACATCTGTTAAGCGTGTGCATCAAGGAGAAGTTGCAATGCTTTGATTTGTTAAACAATATCTGTTTTAAACTTATAGTTTCAAATACCTTCAAAGCATTCCTGCATTACTAGCAGTTATTTGTGGGCATATTGAAAAGGAGATAAGACTATAAGTGTCAATTATAGATGCACTAGTCTCCTACACAACGCACGCAAGAATTGTTTTAAAATAAAAAGTAAAGTCGACGAAATAAGTTCCTGCTAATTCAGCCTTAGAGATGATATATCCCTAACTGACCAGATATTCACACCACGTAAAATCTCGGAGAAAACCCAGGAGAAATAGATCGACATTTACCATTTCTTCGTTGACTTAAAGTCAGCTTTCGATAGTCTGATTAATGCAAAGGTGTTTGAGGAAATGTCTGAGCTTGGCATACCAGTAAAGCTCATCAGATTCTGCAGGATGACTTTAACGGTAACAAGGTCTTCTGGGATCAACTTAGTAAGTAGGTAATATCGACATCTAAAAGAATGCTGTCACTTGAATCTTTAACTGTCGCATTGCGGTTTTACTTTTTTCCTTAAAGTTTCCTTGTCATATTATAAACATTTTTTAAGTATCGTTGGTTTGCTGCAGCCTTAATTTCGGCGGCTATTGAACCTCAAAAACTGCGTTTGCCGTTTAGTTATTTGGCTTGCTTTTCAACTTTTGGAAAAACAATTTAGCTTAAACATCGCTTCTGTCTGAGGATTAGCTTTCCAATATATACTATTCGTTGACTTTTAGTCGTTCTTCTACGAGCCTTCGAAATTTCTGAGATAACCACTTTTACTTAAAAGTGCTCAAATGTTTAATTCTGTTGCAGATACTAATAAAGCGCTTCTAATCTTTCTGAAAATTAGTGGTGATCTCTAAAATGTTTATGACTGCCCAACAAAACAGAGAATACCAATCATTATTAAATTCATTGATGAAAGGCAACCGCAAGCAATTCAGTTTTTGGGGAAGCATCAATGAATGAAGCACGTGATTTTCATAGTACGTAAGTGATCCAAGAAACAAAAATTAAAAAATTAAAAATGGACAAAGAAACCTTGAGGCTTGGATATTTCACTAACAATGCTATATGTTCAAAATAGGAACCTTTGTTCAAAACCCAGATTTTTTTTCCCACATTAAGGTTCAATTATAACCATATCCACAGAAAACAGCTGTTCAAATCAAACTTAAGGGCAACACCGTATTTAATTATAGGTGACCATAGAAACCAATTGAATTTTAGTTTTTATGACAACGGTTATGGTTAAGGCGTTATGGTAAGTCACGTATAATTGCAACTTTACATAAAACTAGGTAAAACTTAACAAAGACTTTCTAGACTTAAATCAATTTTATCCAAAAATTGTATGAACATCCTTTTATAGAAAATAAACTTTTTCTCCAAACCCCAATAATACCCACTTTTAAATTCAATCTACTGAACACCAGAAACTGCGATTAATAGCTTCGATAGCAAAACAAAGATCATCGCAACGTTTAACAAAATTGCTTTCAACACTTTTAAAACACCAAATTTTCTTCGTTTAAATGCAAAAGCAAAACACACACATACACATTTACAATACACACACGAGTTAAACTTTTTCAATGTGTATGCCACTGCCACAATCCTAAGGAATAGTTGCAGTAGTCAATGCAATATCAAACGCAATAAACGAACGAACAGACAAAAAAAAACCAAACAACTCCTACAAGATGTCTGTCCATTAATACCGCAAAAAACAGGAAGAATAAGATTAGTTTAGACATTTGAATGCGGTGTGGCTCATACGGCCTCTAGTAAACAGTATATATTCATGTTGCTAACATACGGCAATTGGTATCATTGCAATATCATCAATTGTTATTTCACTAACATGCCGCTAAAAATTTGCAATATCAAATCATGCAGCTTCGTTTAGAGAACATTAAAACGTTTAAAAGCCCGAAAAAAGAGGTAAAAATACAATAAGAAATAGTTGCAAGGCTGAAAGGGTTTCTCTGCCGGAGATTTTGGGAATAAAATGGGAAGTAGTTTAAATTAAAAACTAACAACATGGTTCCCAAAAAAGTTCTGAAGTTTTAAGACATTAAAGCCATTAAACAAAATTATAAAAGAGAGAAGTTATTGTCTAAAATTTTAATTTTTTTTTTTTTTTAAATTTTTGGAAATCTTTCACTTTAAAAGTATTTTGTTTCAAAAAATCATACAACTGGAAACCATGTTTAATTCATAAATTAGTGCTGGCAACTAGAAGCTTTATATTTCACAAACAAATTTTTATTTGGCCGTTTTTCTCTGTAAATATAAAAATTTTATATAAAATGGAACAAAATATCGACGACCTTATAGAGCATATGTTTAATCATCCTTTACTCTGGAACAAAACCTGCAAAAACTTTTGTAATAGATATGCCATTTCTAATGCTTTCAACTGAGGGCAACAGTATCACTACTTTCCAAACGAGTGAATTCCCTTGTTTTATAAGAAGTTTCGAGCGAGCAGACTTGAATGTGTTTCCAGCTTATTTAAATACTCGTCCACTTAATTCGAGATTTTGCGTTTAGCTAGTGGAACTTGTAGATCCTTGTGGATGTTGCTGTGTATAATTTACCAAGAAGCATCAGTTATCACTCGTAGAATTTCGTCTAAATTTTTCTAAATTTTCTTTATGTTGGGAGCGGAAGAAATGCCCACTAATTGTATGCCGTAGGTGAAATTGGTTTCCATATGAACGATAAGGTATTTCGTCTCAAGGCGCTAAGGCGAAACCTGCTTATTAATAAGAGTTGGGGGCACGCTTCTTTTTGCAAAGTTAAAGTTACGTGGATGCATCTTTGTTCATTTAGTTGCCGATTCCTCTACTTGAAAAGTATGACGCTGCAGTTAGTCCAGGGACTTTTAGGGATGCTTATGTAAACTGAAAAAATCATTATCTTTAGCAGAAGTTGACGTGTACATTTGACTATTGCTTGGCAAGTCTGATGTGTAAAGCAAGTACAGAATTGGTTCTAGAATACTATCTCTAGTAAGCTAAAGACAGCTTAAATGGTTCCACTGTTTAATCATAAGCTGTCGGTTGGCTGTGCACATTTCTAAAAGTTTATAGAGATTTACATTCAAGTTCAGCTTTAAATTGACAAACAGGCCTTCATGCCAAACTTATCGAAAGCTCTTTATACGATTTTCTTACAACCTGAACGAAACAGCGATTTTCTCAGCGGTACTATGTTGTCGTCCAAAACCAAATCGTTGATCGGCAATTTAAATTTTTCGAGCAGTTTCGACATAGTTGTTAACAGTCTCAAAAGCCTGTAAGACTCCTCTTTTAAAGGCTCTTTTTTAGTCTTAGAAAGCAATTTCACTCAGTCAAACTCTCCAAATTACCAGGAACTTTTCAAGTCGCAATATGGCGTTGAAAATAAAAAAAAATTTCCTTGTTGTAGAGCAAGGTAGCCCTTAAAGCATTTTATTGATCATGTTATTAAAAGTTTTTGAACATTCAAACTACTATTAGCCTTTTCGACGTCTTGAAGTTGAAATCGTATTTCGATTGTTGCCTACAATCCTCGCAGGAAACGCAGTGGTTGTTTTGCGTTAACGGATCTTGTCAGACCGAATAATTTGTCTGAGAAGTGGTGGGACGCCATATGGGATGCTGTCATATATGCTATCATCAGATTCCTAAGTTGATTTTTGAATTCCCTTAATTTAGCTTTAAGTTGGAGCGATCTGTGCTTTTGCCATTCTCTATGGGCTCTTCTTTTCTCAGACAATAGTCGTTCCACATCGGTTTCACCTAGCCTGGGGTAGGTATAAGAAACATGTTCATCGGCATTTTCAATATTTTCATTATCTTTCGGAGTTTTTAACGTTTCCTTTTGCGAGCAAAGGTGCTGATATATTTTTGAGATAAGAGAAAATCACTGCTAATAATTTGCTGAAGACTGCAAATGAGAATTATTGTAGATGAGTGGTCTGAAAACCGATCCAACCAGGCTTGAACCTCAAAAAATTCCATGGATATAACTTTTGCAATGTCAAATCAGTGACGTCTGGAACTTTATTTTGATCAGCTGGGGCTACAAACGTATGCTTATATACTTAATGCTTAGCGATGAAGTCGCCAGAAGCTATAAAGTGGAGGCCAAAGTATTTACAGAAATTGTTGAACTAATCAGACGTTGTTGAAAATCTAGGTGGAAAATAAACTGATAAAATCGCAAGGCTCTGGATGATTTCCTCAAAACGAATATTTGTTGCTTAAATATAAAGCTCTTAGAGCCACTAATCAAATGGTGTTTGATTATCGATTTAATCAATATAGCCAAGCCACTGCAAGGTCTATTTCTGGGATCATTTGTGTCGTAAAAATATAGCCATTAATATTTAAATCACTTCAAAATGTTAATAAGTTTCAAAAATTACCATGCCTTAAATTTTTATTGTATCAGGAAATTTTCGAGTTAATTTTTCTGTTAGCGGATGCCGAACGGCAGTTTGCAGTAATACAGACTACATTTTTGCATTTCTTGCATCATGTTAGTCATATTGGCAACACGACTTCCAGACGATTCATAATGGCCCCGGTTGGTTCATTTTTTGGCACTTCTTTTTTTGTACTGTTGGCTGGTTAGCCTTATGTGAGCTGGCTTATGAAACTTAACTTAAGAGTTTGGTAATAAACTTTAATTTTTTAATGCAAATTGATTTTTTTAAGAATACTACAGCAAAGTGCTCGTATTAAATCCATAGGCTGGTAAAGGATATAAGAAAGGAACTTCTGCTTTTTGTTGACATCTCTCAAGAATTTTTACCAATAATATTTTAAAATACTGTTTGTCTGGATTGCTGCCTTATAGAAAATTTACACAAAAATGCTAAAATAACACTAATGAACAGGAAAGCAGCCCAAATTTATTGGCCAATTAATAGAAAATTAGTGACTCAATTTAAGTTTAAACTTCCATTATATAGATCTATTTCAGTAATGGGGTCCAGATGAAATAATGGGGCACTGCCTCTGCCTCCTTATTATTACAAACCGTTGGTTACATTAGCTGAACATAATATCGATTTCCAGGCGCTTGGATCTTCTGTATTTTTCCTAAAATTTCTGACGTCAAGTTTCAAAATGTCTTCCTCCACTTGATTCTTCCATCGGAGATTTGGTCTTCCTCTTCTACGTGATCTGCCACCAGGTTCGCACTCAAATGTCTAGGATGGAGCATTTTTGTTCATTCTCACAATGTAACCCAGCCAACATTAACCCTTAATTTTAAAACGCTTAAATACGTCCATATCGACAAACAGCTTTTACAGCTCTTGATTAATACAATAACAGTATTCACTTTCAACGCAGATTGGTCCCTAGATTTTCCTAATAATTTTTCTCTCGAACATTTCGAGCACTGATACATACTTCATAAATTCAAGGCTTTACTTTTTAACTATTTATTTAGTTTAAAATATCATCTATTTGCCAACATTGTTCTTCCTTTTATCTCAAATTCAAAGTTATTTGTTTTAGCAATGGCGGTGCCAAGGTAGATGAAATCGTTTACTACTTCCAAGTTGTAGTTTTCAACTTTCGGTGTTTGCGCAGGTCTATTGACTTTATTGCGCTCTCTGATGCCATCAACTTGGGTTTATCTTCATTTACTGCCAGACACATATTGGCATAATTTTTTTCGCTTTTTCAGAAATGGCAGTTCCTGCTTGCAATAATCGCCCTCTTATGTCAATATCGTCGGCGCAAGCGAGTAGCATGTGCATGTAGATTTGAAACACTTTTGATAGGGCCTTAGAAAGTGGCCTTGTAGTCAGTTTATATATGGCAAGTGTCGATCTTTGTGCCACCTTCATCCTTATTGCAAGCGGGGACCTCCCTGTGGTGAGACCTAGGATAGCTGTTCCTAATACCCGTTAGAGGACGTAAGCTAAAAAGTGCCATGTATTCACGTAAATTAAAGATAATCGCTGACCAAAGCACAATGAAGGTAGTAACTATATCCCCCTCAATTTTTAACATACCCATTTTATTAGATGTTCGCCATGCCCCTTTTTTTAATTTGTAACAGTTTTCGGCCGGGTGGAAATGAATTAAACAATAACGTTCATATTTAAGGAAGATATAAGATTACTTTATTCAGCCGTATCGATACTGTTCATCCCCTTAGAAACTCACTCCTTAGAAATTAGCATTTTTGAAAAACTCTTTCGCAGCAGGTCAAAAGTCAAAACTTGGGAGATATTTGAAGACATGTTATATTGTTAAGCATTTTTTTTAAAGGGCTACTATTTCTCATGTTAATAACAAACAGTTTGTTAAATGTGGATAATAAATTGATTTTACATTAAGATTTTACATTACAGGGCTACTTAATACCCAAAAATTTTTTTTGAAAAAAGCTATAATTTAGGCTATAATTTTTGATAGTTGATACGGAGATATAAAATAAAATATATATTAATTTTGTTTTTAGAAAACTAATAAGTATCCCTTTTCTCCTATATCCTGGATAGTTGTTAACTAAGCTCGCGAATTTAGTAGTGATGGTCTCAGGGATATTTCTAATAGTTTAAAATATTTTAGGTCTGTAGTAATTGTGTTAGCACCGGAAACTACATTTAAATAAAGGGACAGAGAAATACCGCTAAGAGAACTTCTCTATTATAAGGATCCAGAACAAAGACACTTATTTGGGTAGGAAATTACAAATTTATTAAAAACAAATCGAATCACAAACTTTTCTTATCGCTTGGTGCACAGAAAGAAAACCCGCTTTCTAAAATCAAGAATTTTATTCTTGTACTTACATTTTCTTAAATCAAGCCTATTCGTATTGCTTTAACAAATCAAGCAGAAAAAAGCTTGTTTTTTTAAATATTTTTACATTTGAATGCAAAGTGTCTCGGTGGCCTAGAGGTAACGCGCTTGTGCTGCAGTGCAGAAAGTCCCTGATTCGAATCTCAGTAAGTACAAAAAAATTAAATTTTTAAATTGTAAATTTTCAGTGCCAATAAAATAAAAATAAAATATCAAATTCTTCTACTTTAATAAAGCTCCATAAGTCAAAAAAGTGACATTTCATTTTCGAATTAATCCCGTTTACGGCTTAAATCAATCTTTTATTGACTTGTCAGTACGGTTCCGAACTCAAATCAACACTTTTTTGGCTTAATTGTGGCTAAAAGTAAGAGATTCGTACTTGAAAAATTTTACTTGGAGTAAGAAATTTCGTACTTGATTTAAGAAAAACCGTACTCACCCTACTCTTGACACCGCTATGGCTTGATTTAAGTAAACTTTACTCAGTTTATTTTTTGTGTGTGGAAGCTACAAGTATTTTGCAAGTTCTTTTGAAATTTTCTTCTAATAAAATTCTAAAAAAAGATAAAAGAAAACAATTGTACACGATTTAATTCATAAGCCCTTACATAATTGTTATATCCAGACAAAATCCAAAAAATACTTTTGATCACCTGAAACCCTAGAACTGTGGAAAGTTTAAATATTGTTAAGAAAACGAGAGGTGGAGGATGGGAACAATGATACGAGTACATGTCTTGATAAGAAGAAATTAAATAATTTTACACTTTAGCAAAATTGTTTTTGTTATTGCAGAATGAAAGTGCATACAAGCGCGTATTATGCGCGAAAAAACGATTATCGTTTTGCGATTGTTCACGGTCTTAACAAGCTCTCAATCTCTTGACGTATATAATTGGCCGAACATACATATGCGGCATTAGTAGCCACAGTCTTAAGTATGGTGTGTTAATATGGGCAGCAAATAAGCCGCAGCATGCAAGTTTTACCAAAAAAAAAACACTGATTCCGCACATTGTTTTAGCTTCCTACTACTGTATTTCGGTCTTATGTGCTCCCGATTCGAAAAAGATTCTTTTTTTTTTACTTTTGTTTTAAAAATTTGCCAAATAATATCTGGTTGCTGCATTAATGGCTTTTGAGCTCTTGCATATGTCAGAGAATTTGCCACAAATTGTTATTGCTTAAAATCTTAGTGGATTTTTTCAGAGCAATTTTATTATACAAAAAGGACAACTGCATTTTGCTTTACACTGCACGGTTTAATTTTAGTTGTTTTTGCCGCTTATGTTGCAAGTTGATATGATCGCTTTCTATACAACAATTGTTGAATTCAGTGCAGTACATTGATTGTGTTTAACCATGCCATCCATTTATCGCTACTTTGGTATTTATTTTGCGTTTTTTTCTTTTTTGTTTTTTTTTTTCATGTTGCTTTTTGTGTTTCTTTAATAGTGGAGGAGTCAAATAATTGACAAACAATCACATAAATGTTTTAACGCAATACAAGTGAATAGTTCCTTTGAGAGTGTGTCTAATGTGCCGCCTTGAAATACATATTCTTGTCCAAATGGTCGTTCAAAAAACTTTAATGCAGATTTCGTTCTCGCGGAGTTTTATAAAGTGCTTTATTAAATCTAAAAATTTTTTTAATAGAAATTTTAGTTATGAGACTCAATTTTAAAATGACAAATCGATTTCTGAAAACAGTGGCTTTCGCAAATGTATCTGGTTTCATATAATTTGTACACAAGCGATAATTTCTGAAAAAAATGGCGTACTCCAACCCCCTTTTTTCATTGTCCAATGTGTTACGTGTTCAAAATTTAAAATTCTCGTAACATTGCAGGTCGCGAAATTAAAAAAAATAATAGGAAAGTTGTTTTACTTCTTAAATATAATCGATAAATCCATTTAAAATTAAAAATAATTATTTACTCACTTAGTTGGCCAATTATGACAACCCTCCAGCAAAATTTTTTTGAATTTGAGTAATGAGCTGTCATTACTTGATAGGCTACAAGGTAATGAGTTCGTTTAGACAGGAAAACTACCTTTTGGTAATTACGTTTGTAGGTATATATTCACAAAAGGATTAGGAAACAGGCTTTACAGCATGTTTTTTTTTTAAATCCTTAAATTTTTATTTTTTTGTTCAGTTGATTATTGATAACTAGTTATTCGATTGATTTTTGTAAGCACATTTGTATGCAGAAGTCGTGAATTTCAAACAAAAATAACTAGTTATTCGGCCAAAAACTAACAAGTGCTTGTTCATCTCCAATATTACTTGCTAACTTACCAGGTAAGCAAAGGTTTTGCTGGGCCATGTTGGATTTCCAACATTTCGGTCCTCTGCGCTTTTCCTCCCATTTTTCACATTGAGTTCGAAAAGGTTTTCCTAAACTTGGTCTTTCCAACAGAGTTTTGGCCGTCCCCTTTACCGTCCTTTCCCGGAATCATATTCAAACCCCTTTTTCGCTAAAGCATCTTCATTCATTCGCTTTACATAACTAAGCCAGAACAGTCTTTGAATTTTGACGCTCTTAACTTGACATCAGTATCGGCATGTTTCTTATACATGTTTTGGTTCGTACGATTCCGTATTTTCTTTGCCTACGCAGATTGGCATGTATATCTTGCGAAGTCCTTTTATTTTAAATACTTTAAGAACAGGTTCAAATACTTCAGCAAGTGTTTATGGCTCTGCGCCCTAGATTTGTATGTGTGGAAGAAGTGTCTTGCAAAGACAAAGCTCACGTCTGCCGAAAAAGTCTGTGCTTTTAAACTGTTTCCTTAGCCCAAAATAAAATCTATTGGCAAGACTAAGTCTTTGCTTTACTCCCAAACTGATATCATTACTTTGAGTTATGGCGAATCCAAAGTTCATACCTCAAAATTTGGGTAATCAATGTTCATAAAATGTCCAAATCTCATGGACTATTTATTCGTTGATACCATTAACTTAGTCTTTCCTTCATTTAATTCCAAGCCCATTTTATCCGATTTTTTTATATTTACAAATGCAGCAGTCACCCCATGATGTCAATATCGTTGACATATGCAAGCAGTATGTGGGTCTTGGTCAATATGTGTTTCACGCCCAATCTGTAACCTTTTAAAAGCTCTGTTCGCTGGTAAGCAGCTCAAAGAGGTATACTTCGATCCTAACGGATGATTTTGTATCCGTTAAAGTTACCCTGTACAACTATAGAATCTGATGAGCATTGCAGATGTTTCCAGTTCGAACACGACCTCAAACATCTTTTTACAAATCGGACTATCGAAAAAATCCTGGTAATCGATGAAAAGTTGGTAAGTGTCAAAGTGGTTCTCATGAGCTTTTCCTAAGATTTGACGTTTGGTGTACATATCTGGTTGGTCGTAGACCTAACACGACTAAAGCAAGATTTGTATACGTGACAATATCTTTTATGCGATGGATAGGAGACTAAAGCCTCTTTAATTGGCACATACAGCTACACATTCTTTTTTGTGAGCCGAGTATAGCAAACTGATGTTCCATTCATGGAGTAGGGATTGCTCCAGCCATGTTCCTTACCAACACATCGCCTCTGGCATTTAAAAGCTCAGCCGATAAGCCATCGGTTCCCTTCGCTAGATTATTTTTCCTCCAGAAAATTGTTGCTTTCACCTCTTCTTTGCTGGGAGGTAAGCGCTCTTCACCACCATCCCTGATTGAAAACGAAGTGTCTCCATCGCCACTGTCATCGCATATCAACAACTGGGAAAAGTGTTCCTTTCATATTTTAAGATTGTCATCCTCATCAGTCACCAGCTTGCCTTTTTGGATTTTACAGGGGGAGATAACAATCGAACAGCCCTCACTTTGTTGTCTCACGCATTTGTAGAAATTTGGTGTTTATTCGACTCACGTACACCTCGATCTCCTCACACTCATGTCTTTCTATGTTTTTTTTTCTTTCGTTGGAAAATAAGTTTCTTCTCTTTTCTCTCCTCCTAGTACCTCTACCGCGTACCACGTGTGCTTTATGTCTGCAGAGTTGCCTGGTATGCTGAAATTTTCTCTGCAGTTAGCTTGAGACACTCTCCGTCATACCATTGGTTTATTTTAGGAGGTTTCTGTTAGTCAAGCAGATATTGGGACGAGGAATTCTCTCTTAAAGCAGTTAGGTTTACCGAATGGGGTAGGCGTTGACATTTTGTTGTGCTCGCAGCTTCGCATTTTTTCTTTGTTCAGTGGATTCCAAATTTTCACTTAAAAATTAGCTTATTGGGAACTCGAAATTTGGTTTGATTAGTAAATAATATGCCACAATTAAATTTACAATAAACCAACTTTGAAAAACAAAACCTGCACAATTTTACACCTGCATTTCACTTCCTGCGATACTACATCTCTAATGACTGTAATTTTATTCAGAATATTTTTGTATGAATAAATTTTGCATGAATAAACAGTAACAGTGTGCTCCAATTATATTCATATTCATATTCATTTCTATTTAAAAAATAGCTTCTTTAGGAAAGAAGTTTCTTAAGCTTGCTTCTGGGCGAGACCAGGAAAATTTAGAATTGCTGTTTGCAGGTTATGAACCAATTTGTATAGTCAAACTTAATTTATTATGAAAATTTTTACTGTTTGTTATCACACACTTTTTTAATTGGTTTTGGACATTATAAGTCATTACACATTCGGGAGCAATAAGGCAGAAGGGCTATAACCTGTAATGCAGGAGCACACAATCCAGATACGAAAACTGCATGTGCCTTGACTGCTTTCAACCCTCTAAATCTGCTGGTTCAGATGATATTATAGCAGCCATGCTGCAAATTATAGTGCCAGCGATAATTCCTTTTCCAACTAGATTTTTTAGGGCTTCCCACTGACACTCCATCAGTATGGCGAGAAGAAAGAGTTGTCTAAATACTGAAGGATCAGAGAACTATCCGCCCGCTGTCGTACTCCTTAGGACGATGAAAAGGCTGTTGGATCTTTGTTAGTGAGTGAACACCAACACGCCTATATAAGGGTTAGGTTAGTTCAAAGTGCAATGCAAGAGGTGGTCAGGTACATAAAGTATAAACTTCCACTCAATGTAAGCTCCATTTTCTCAATATCAAAGGGGCATTTAAAAACATTGGTAGATTCAGTTCATCGAACACTGGTGTCAACGTATGTCCTTCTCTGACTGGTGAACTAGACGGGTGGAATGCTGGAGAGCCAAGTAATCAATGCAGACCTAGTAGAGGTCTCCGTAAGGAGTGTTGTCACTAGGAAATCACAACAAGGAGGAGTCCTCTCATTGCTGTTGTGGCCTCTGGCCGTCAAGGGGATTTTGAGGTCCTTGGATGAGGAGGGAAGAAGAGTGATAGCCCTCGTAGATGACATGGTTATACTTGTTGGAGGCAAATTTCTGCTTACCGTTACTGATCTCATGTAGGTGGCGTTGAGAAAACTCTCGCGCTGTGCCAACTCTAATGAACTCGGGGTAAATCCGGCGAAGAATAAGTTCGTACATTTGACCCAAAGGCATAAGATTTCGATCCTAATACTATAGCTCTCTTTGGAGATTTAATAGCTTTGTGACATCCTGGAAAAACTGAAAAAGAAACATTGAAAAATTTAAAAATAAGGAAGTGAATGCTCTTTACGTTTACAGAGGATCATTTGGGAAATGGAAGGAACTAAAACCCAGCTCTATTCACTGTACAAACACAGAGATAGTCCGATTGATAACAGACTTTGGTTGCTTGGTCTTGCAAGATAATGTCTCAGGGACTGCCACCGTAGGATATTTAATAAAGTTCAGAAGAGTGCCTTAGTTTGTATAACGGGAGCTGTAAGGAGTACTTTGCAAGCTGCTGTTGATATAATATTGAACCTTCTGCCTCTGGTTTTGTTTTCTGACCGGAAGTGTTTGGAGAATCAGAGAAACAAGTACACAGCACTAATTTCTTTTGAAACATTGTATTGTACTGATTGAGATAAGAAGAATCGAACAGCTACGGATTAAAGTCAGTAAGTCCAGTTACTTGCTACCGTACTTATTCCAAACAAATCGACGTGGGTGGATGGCCACTTACCACTTAAGGAAACAATGATTGGTCTAAGAAGAAAACTGGGGCGGGAGTGGGTATTTCCGCTGAATTACTTGAAATCGCAGAGTCATTCCGACTATTTGATTACCTTCTCAGCGGAACAGCCGATAGGGAATACATTATCATCTATTTCGAAAGCCAAGCTGCTCTTAGGGCACTAAGTTCTAAGCTGATAAGGTCGCACTTGGTCAGGGACGTTAGATCGGCACTTCAGGGTTTCGTGGGCTTTACGTTCTCTTGGATTTTGGGGCACTGTGGGATATTCGGAAATGGGACTGCAGATGCATTGGAGTGGGGTCTAGACTAAGGCCATGGCCTTCTTTAACTAGACTATGGTCCTTAACAGTTGGCCAACTTTAATTGAAGTTAATATGTTATCTTAGAGATGATAAATTTATATTTGAAAAATTTATTTTCAATTGAAACATTTCCTTGAAAAGCTTTTAATTATGCTTACAACAAATACTTTATCACCCTACCATTCAAAAAAACTCTTAAACACGGACAAATATATGTTAGTGTTGCATTTTACCAAAATAACTTCTAATAAATTTTTCATGAACCTGTCAAAGTTTGTGCATTATTGTAAAATCGTTGGATAAACGTGCTCCTTAAACTATACTTACATAGATAAGTATATACATATGTATGTACGTTAGAAGTCAAAAACAAAAAAGAAATTAAAAAAAATAAAAAATATTTCTTTGTTCTAGTTTCTCTTAACGTGCAGATCAAGTGCACCACAACACTTTTGCTCCATCGTGATCACCTACCAAAACTAAAAATGCAAAACAAAAAAACTGCAAATAATTTTAAGAAACGGAATAAAAGGAATTGACCGCTGTCTTGAGACCACAACAATCAATAGTTATGGAAAACTAACCGCGCAGTAAAATGCTATAAAACAAATGCATTCTTGCACATATTTCTCTAGTTTTGCAGAGGTTACTTTACTTTTGCTGTTTTCCTTCTCAATATTTATTTAACTTGTAACCACAAAAAAGTCAAAACTTAAGCACAAAAGCTGCCGCCACAGCCACCTTCAATTTTTTATTTCATAGCACTTCTACATTTTTTGTTTTGTTGCTTTTATTGTTAACAATTGGTAGGGTGTTTGTAGGTATGTTAAGCTTGTCCTTAAAAATTTTGACAATTAAAATAACAAATTTGCGAACAAAGTTTAATAAGAAAATGTGTTAGAAGAACATGTACAAAAATTTAATTTTTGTGAGAGTGGCACAGCACCCTCGGCGATGAGAAGTGCTTATGTTCCCAATTTTTTTTTGAATCGTTTTAGCTCTACATGGCGTTTTAAGTTCTGGGGCCAAATCGCCGCATTCAATTCGAATAAAAATTTAAAAAATCTCATAAGAATTCCTTTATTTAAAAGCATTGACAAATAAATGGATTAAGCGAATTTCGATTCGAATCAAATGCGACGATTTGGCCCCTGTTCTTTTATAGCAGATAAACAAAATCGTCCTATCATAAGACCTTCTCCTTGAGACAGTGATGGCACTATGGGGTGAAATGTTTTACATTCGATGACGGATATTGGGTTCGTCCTAGTTGTTTTTCTTGTTTATTTATATATAATGCTTTTTTTGATTTCGAAAAATTCTGTTCTCGTTTTATGAGCAAATACTTTTACTTTTAAAATTATCCCCACCTTTCAAAATAAAAATTGCAACCCTTCCCAAGCATTTCTGAATTAGTTTTTACAACACAAACGAAAGATGTACAAACTTTAAGAAATAAATTTTTAAAATAATTTTAAAAAGTTTTTATAATAAATGATTTAATGCATCATACTTCCAAAACACTTCGACTTCAACCTTCCATTTACAGCATCTGTCTTTTAACATCAAACGTCTTTTCAATGGTTTTGGCAAAAAAAGATTTTTTTATTTTCTTTTATTGAATATAAATATATTTCACTTTTATGGTGCACTTATCTATTGTTTTATGCGGCTTTTATTTCGCTCCAGTAACATCAAAGTCTTCTTTTGTCTGTCGTTAACAAAATGTACTTAATATTTGATGGACACGCAGGCGTAACTGCAAAAATTTACCATTAAGTTTTGTATAAAGACAACAAAAATAACAACAACAAATAAAAGTAATAGGTAGCATTTTATATATATAATTTTAAGGAACAAAGAAGTAAATATTTTTTTGGAATACCAAACAATAGGGCGTTTCTTTACTTTGGTCCTAAACTATTTCTACTTCTACATAGAGGTTGCATTTTGAAAAAAACCTTAAAGCTGGAGTTCTTTGTTGTTACTTATTTTTAGGTTTTTTTTTCTGCCTATCTGTCGGTGGCTTACGTTTGTTGCTCCTTTTCAATTCAGTTTTAAAGTTTTTGTATTAAATCAATTTGTAGGTGTTGCAATAATCTCCCATTTAGTGATTGTACGACTACTGCTGTTGTAAATAGGAAACTCATTATGTGGTAAGTGATTTTCGCCCTCTGAACTCAACGAACTTTTACTAATTTATTGCAGAAATTTAAAATAATTAAGAATCTTTGGGGTAGCACATAAGCAAAAATAGATTAAAATTAATTTCAGTAAACTTTTATTAACATTTTTTATTAGTACAGAATAAGCTACAAATCATTGCTAGCTTCGTCTGCTTAGTTTTTGATATATTTTATTATTATACCCTTCACATAGTGTTATGAATAGGGTGACCATTCGTCGTGATTTAATCAGTTAATGTACTGATTTTTCATTTGGTACACTGATTAACAATTTGTGTACTGAAACTTACTGATTTTTAATTAAAAGTGCTAATTGCACTGAATTTATAAAATAGTTTGATATTTTTCCCTAAAAAAATTTGTTAAATAATAGCAAAACTAGATAGTTCAATATTTTTCTAGCAGCAAGAAATATTATGAATCGATTGACAGCTTTCCAAATTTATTAGAAATTTTTTTGGAAATGTATTTTCCAGGGTAAACTAATACAAAAAGAGTTCTTTAATAACGAGAACACAAAGACATCCAGACAGCTGAGCAGATATGCTTCCAGAGACTCGGAAAGCGTTTTGTTTACGACCGCTTTATTTAAGGGTTTTTGTTACTGTTTTAAAGTCTAATATAAAAACCAAAAAGCGTACTGATTTCAACTTAGAAATATATGGTCAACCTACATATGGGCATTTCCATGAATATGTCAACCACGGCTGGAAAAATAAAAGTCATCGCAACTTTTTTTTAAATATACCAAAGAGCAATAAAACACTTAAATTTTATTATGTAAAAGTATTTATAGCTAATTATAATTATAAAAGAGCAAAAATAGCAGATTAAACTGGTAATCTCTTTGATCAAATTCCAGAATTTGAAATTAACTATTTTCTCTTAACTAGTGGCTAAATTTAGGTAATTGTAATATTCCAATTATACTTTAAAAATAATGTTACAACATCAGTGACCAAGTTCCATTATGAAATTAAAAATTTAGAGTTCGAATAGCGGTATTTTTTATAGATTGCTTTGAATGATATTCTAATGTCACGTACGTAATGCAAAAACGTTATTTGTCGTCATCATTTGAATTCGACCGGTCGCAAGTATTTAAAAATAAAAGTGCAAAGCAAAATAAATCTCGCAAACAAATATTGATCGATTTTTTTTTTAAATTTGATGCAATAAAAATTTTATAGTCTTTCAAAGTTTGTAGCATACGATATTGTAAGTAACACACTTCAATTTAATACTTTCAAATTCCTTTATAATTATAAATATTTTATTAAGATCGGTAAAAATAGCTATGAGACTACAAAGAAATGGAGGGAGGACTTGAGGAAAAACGAAGAACAAATAAAGAAATACCGGAAAAAGGAGGCTGAAAGACAGCATATCTATCGAAAAAAGTTCGCAGATGCTGCCAAAAAAGACAAAAAAAAATAATAAACGGGGAATTAACACACAATAAGTTTGATGTTTTCTATTTAATTACAAAAACTATGCTTGAAATAAGCGATTAATATGAAGATATATCGTCTATATACATATTTTCTGATTGGAGTAGCGCTCAATTTAAAAACAAATTCATTTTAAAAAGTATTCCCTCTTTTGTAAACAAATTTAGCTGCCAACATTTAGAATGGAACTTCTTTGCCACATCACATGGTAAAAGTGCAGTTGATGGAGTAGGTGGTACTGTTAAAAGAAAGGCCTGGCAAATTGTAAAATCAAATAATTTAATCTTGCCAGATGCTTTCTCATTTTATGAATGTGCTCATAAATATGTGGAAGGAGTTAATTTGTTTTATGTTGCTACCGAAGAGATTGAAGGGTTTTCTGCTCATCTCCATGAAAAATGGCAAAATGTCCAGCCCATCCCAAAAATAAGAAAACTTCATTCGTTTACTTATCATGATAGTCAGTATATAAATGTGTTTTGAACTGCGTATTCAGTAAGAGAAAAAAAATAAAATTTAATAATTAAGTGCCAGCGCCCAAGTACATAGTGTATAGTAAGAAATTAAAATAACCTTTTATTGTTTTTATTGCTATTATCACCGAATAAACATTTTTTAATTCTTTTTAAATTTGTTATGTATACATATATTTAAAAAACCAATTTTTTTTTTTCAGACAAATACTATGAGAGAAAAATCTGTCACATACGGTATGTCACGAACGATATTAAGATTTGTTCATAACAAAATCATCTAAAAATCTTTTTTTATTTAAAAATTATGGATTATCAAGGAAAAATACTTGGCTTGGTGAAAGAACTTAAAGAAAGGAAAAAAAATTTTACAATTCGCAGATTTTCGTATATATGTGCATGCACCTCGACATCACTTCCGTTTTTTGTCACGTACGATATGCACCTTTTTCGCCCGATATTTTGGCCGGCAAGGTTTTCAAAGACATGATTTTTTTTTAGATTGTAGTACCCTCTAAATGTAACATATTGACGAAACAATTTTTCAGTTACCACTCTTTTTGCAAAATCTACACCACTTTGTAGGCGTACAAATGTCACGTACGATGACATGGAAATGCCCATATGGGCTTATTTTGTTTACAGTTTCAACAATATTCACTTGCGAGCCCAAAAATAATATATTTTCTAAATCCTTAAATACAGGGAAGTCGATATGATCATGTCCATCTGCCAGTCTATGTGTCTGTTTAAATAAACCTTGCAGAGCCAAACAAAGCCGCACAGAAAGCGCTTTCATATTAAACAATTAAAAATATCGGTTCACTTTTTGCCGAGATAAAAGCAAAAATCCAATATAACCCATTTTTTATGATAAAAGCAGATAAGGACCTAAATTAGGAAAAATGTTATTCTAGATAGCAGCATGGGAAGTAGTATCCCCTTTATAATTGAACAAATTTTGGAAAATGTATTATGCGCAAATCTGAAAAACTATAACGGCTGTAGACTTTTGTTTATTTCTTTAAAATTTTAACATAAAAACCTCTACAACTGCCCCGGAGTTGCCACTACACGGTTGCAATGCAAGACCGACTCCCACTATTTTTTTCTTGCAAACATTTTTATGGAACATATTTACACCCTATCTTAGCCCCATAACAGGATTGCCACACAAAATTTAATTTTTATTTATTTTTTTCAATTGGTTCCACAGCTTACAGGGTTCTCCTTAAAACGTCAAATGTATGACCAACCCCAATTAATTTTTCCTCCCAAACATTTTTGCGACACATACGTACCTCGTATCTTCATTGAAAAAATTGAGGTAAAAACCCGTACAACTTCACTGGAGTCGCACTTAGAGGAATACAATGAATCACAGACCACCATTGGTTTTCCTCCCAAACATATTCCTAAACCATATGTACTCACCTAAGGTAGTTGCCATACAAAACTTACAAAAATTATTTAAAAACTCCGATAACTTCCCCAGAGACGACCTTCTACAAATAAAGTGTACGACAAATCACCATTAGTAATAAATCCCTCCCTACAGATTCCAGAATGCTAGTTAATAGGTCAAATGTATGCCTGACCCCAACTAATTTTTCTTTGCAAATATTTTCCTAAAACATAATTCCCCCCTATCTTTAACCCCCTCGTCAGGGAGTTTCCATACAAAATTTTAAAAAATTAGGGTAAAACCTTTTACACGTGGTGAAGGGCATACAATATTGGGCCCAGCCGAATATAGCGCTCTTACTTTTTTTATTTCAGATGTTTCATATTTTGACCATAAATAATATGAATTTTTTTGTGCTTTAAGGTGCGTTTAGACTGTGCTAATATTTGTGCAAAATAATAAAAATTTTGTTTGTCCTAGTGTAAACACTCGAATTTGTTAGCCACCAAATATTTTTCGACTGTTTGTTGGCTAAAAAATTCTTTGTTTGTGAACAAAGCTTTGCATAGTGTAAACACTTTGTCAGCACGTCGTTACAAATATTTGCCTCGATATTTTGTTTGTTCTTACAATATTTTTGGCGGAACAAATAGCGACAAATAATTGTAGAAACGTGGTAAAGTGAGGCCAAACGCAAAAAAATGGTAATAAATCTGTATCTTCGAAACTATTTGTCCAATTATAAAATAATGTATGAAGGAGTCGTAGAGGAGGACCCAAGGTCTTAGAAAATAAAATTTTGGACTACCCTGTATATACATACATTGAGATACAGGGTGCCAAAGTTTACCTCCTCGGGCTTACAAAACATTTCTATGCTTATAACTTTTGTAAATATCAACCGATTTCAATGATTTTTAGATTTATTTGATGAAAATTAAAATCTGAAAAGAAAACATAATCACTCTTTCTTATTACCTGTTACAGTTTAAACGATATTTGGGTTTGAAATTTAAAATTGTTGTTTTTGACCCAGACTTTATAGGGTTTGTTGCAAATGTCTGCAATTGTAGTTATGCTAAAAATATTTTTAAAAATATTTTTGTATTTCTAAAAAGTTTGTTAAGCCTGCACAAAAAAATTTATTTAATTATCTTTATTCGTCTAGCCGTGAAAAATATTCAAAGTCAAAATTTTCAAGGTGATTTCAAAAATGGCATAATTTTGACAAAAATTTAGCACAATTGATTAACTTTTTTTGCAAATATTTGTAAAAATAATTATTTCTTTTTTAACGTTTTTGGAAAAAGCAGGCTTCAGTATATATTAGTAGTATATTTTTGAAAGGATTTAGACGTGCACCCTACGCCAGGCATTGGTCGAAAATATGGAATTTTTCAACGAAATTTTAAATTTATTGGCCGAGAAAAAAAAACGCAAGCCAGTTTTTGAAAAATTGGCCCGAAATTAAAATAACTTATCTTTTGAGTTTTCAGTTTTAATTAAGTTTTTCACCGCCCGCTCAAAAATGGGGTCACGAGGGTAAATGTTATTAATATAGGCAAGTTTTAAGATGCGTGTAATATAATAGCTCAGAAAATAACTTTAAAGTTACTTAACTCTTTTTGTTTTTTATTTAAATAATAAATAACATAATATTATAATAAAGTTTTAAAATCCATTACGTTATTATAAATCAACAATATTTTATAAACTTTCAAATATAAAAAATTTTCACAAAAAAAAACTAAATATAATATTTTGGAATTTTTTTAATCTGACCCCTTATTTTTTTTCTAAAGGTAAAAAATATGATATGTAAGCAAATCTCCATCTGTTTACCTTTTCAATTATATATAATATTTGTATATTATTAGTTATTTTATACTATGTTAACTGCCCTTGTTGAAAGTCCATTATTTTGTAGGGTGTGTATATACATTAGCTATGGCATAGTGATATATGAAAATTTTTGCAACGAGATTTTGAAGTGCTCCCGGCTTTTAATTTGTAAGACTTGGAAAAAAATACATATGGCAAAAAATGGGGGAGTTTGGTTGTGGGTAAATGGCGCCTCATCTTTTCACGTTGCTTTACAAACACAATTTGATACTATTTGGCAGATGGATTTCATAAACATAACAACAACATTATTTGACAGATGTTTGTCATACACACCGGACAAATAAAATTATTTGTGCAGTGTAAAGGGGTATACAAATATTTGTACCAAACATGTCTGACACCAAACCTTCTGTTATTTGTGCAAATAAAATTCAAACAAATATTAGTGCAATCTAAACGCATGCCCAAATATTAGTCACAAACCATACTATTAGCCCAAACCATTATTTGTTGTGTTTGGGCAAATATTAGCGTAGTCTAAACGTACCTTTAGACAGCTTCTTCGAAAAGTTTATTTCATCGTAAACACTTGATTTCAGTTGTTTATTAATTTTCACTTTCATTTTTCAATTTCACAAAATTTGTATGCAAATGATAAAAACGCTTTTCTAGGCTTTTTTTAATGTTAACACAAATGTACACAAATTAATTTGTCCAATTACTGTGACAAAATTCAAAATAAGCATTTGTAGACATAGAACGAAACAAAAATTATGTTGCAGCCATTCGTTCATATTTCGAATGTCTCCACGCACCGCTGTCACTTTAATGAGCATCATGACAAAGTGGCATCCTAGAACGGTGGCGGTAAATAATGTGGATGATAGTGGTGGTGGTGGTGGTGGCGCTGGTGTTTTATATCGCATACTGTAGTCGCACAACAACTCAACAAACGACATAAATACCTCATGAACAATTATTTGGCAAACAAGCAACCGTGTGTATATTTTTTAGCCCTTCTATCGCGTATAAAAAATAAATACTAATTAGTGAATACAACACGAGCATAAAAAATTAACAACAAAAACGTCAAAACAAAACAAAGTTACTCACAAACAACAAACCAGCAAAAGTTTTAAAAAAATTTATTTGTAGCACGTTGTTCCAAATTTTAGGTAAAAGATTTTTTGTTTGCAAAAATCCTTTTTTTTTTTTTGTGGTGCACCATTTCAGGCGACATAACACGGCATGTAAAGTGTTGCATACAAATGTGGCACATGTGATTGTAAGTTACAACAAAGACTAGAATATTACATTTAGTTTGTTATTCTGCTGTTTTCGTTTAAGTAATTCTTTTCCTGAACTCAAAAACGTTGGCATTTTCTGTTTCTTACCTCATACGTGCAAAAAACTAAAAAAGCTGTGGTTATTATCTGGGTTAAATTTTGCAACTGGGCCGTCGACTGATCAAAATCATCGAAGAAGCCATTTCAAATTTTAGCCTACATTATGTATATCCGGATTAAACGCCATGAATCAGACCGTTGGCCACTGACCGTTAGCTCTAATATCTACACACAAAAAATTATCTAAGAAAACTTAACTTAAATCAAGCCATAGCGGTGTCAAAAGTACGGTGAGTACGGTTTTTCTTAAATCAAGTACGAAATTTCTTACTCCAAGTAAAATTTTTCAAGTACGAATTTTTTACTTTTAGCCACAATTAAGCCAAAAAAGGATTGATTTAAGTTCGGAACCGTACTTGATGTAGGTCAAAAAAAGATTAATTTAAGCCGTAAGCGGGATTTATTAATTTTTATATTTTTTTTTATAGATACTTAAAATTTATAATTTAAAAATTTCATTTTTTGTACTTACCGAAGCTGAGATTCGAACCAGGGACTTTTTGCACTGCAGCACAAGCGCGATACCTCCAGGCCAGCGAGACATTTTGTTTTCAAATGTAAACTAATATATTAAAACAACAAGCTTTTTTCTGCTTGATTTGTTAAAGCAATCCGAATAGGCTTGATTTAAGAAAATGTAAGTACGGATCCTACTTAAAAATTTCAAGAAAAATTTTGGATAAATTCAAGAATAAGGTTCTTGATTTTAGAAAGCGAGTTTTCTTTCTGTGTAAGACGTGGCAAGTTTGGCTCCATTTGTTATTCATGATAAGTTCTGGCAAGTCAAGAAGGATGATCGAAGACTTGTCTGGTGGTCGTCCCTCACATTATGCCAGGAGCAACGAATACCATTGTAAGAGGTATTTTGCACGACAAATCGGCATATGCGGGTTTTTGTGTAGAGGTAAGCAATTTATTTTAAATGTTTATCCCTTTATTTAATTTAAATTTTAAAAAAAGGGGTCGTGTATTTCAAAACTAGCTACAGGCCTACCGACAGATGATCAGCCCACCCATGAAGTTTTTTGTGCAACTCGACCATTTAAAATTGGATAAAAAGCCGCGAAAAACTGAAGTTCTTTTTATATATGTTGCAAACAAACAGTTTTGAAACTGGCCAGTTAATTTAATTAAGGTGAAAAAAACGGATAATTTAGTAAAAGAAATTTAAATTGTTTAACACATTTCGTTATATTCTTGAATCTTCAATACGGTCAATCAACAAAAAGTATTCAAATCTTAAAACTAAATATTTAATATTAATCCCGACAGTATCAGGCTACAATTTAAGTTCTCAAAAATTAAGTTTTTCAAATGTGATGGTTACAACTTTTTTTTCTTCAAACGAGTTTGTCCGCCATGTTGTAAGATGTTTCGAGTGAGCCGTTTTAATGTTTTTCCAGCTTATATAAATACAGGGTGTCCGCCGGTAAGGTTTTGTTTTTTTATAATTTTGATTTAATGGAAGAGAATAGATCTTTTATTGATAAATGTTTTATTTAAGTCAGCAATTATGTTAAATACAATATCAGATCAATGCCCGCCTCTGTTAGCCTCAAAAATGCAAGCCCTTTTGAACAAATTTTTCATTCTCACACATTTCAAGCGATATTTCAATAATTTCATCACGAATATTTTTCTTGAGTTGCTCCAGCATTTCTGGTGTGCTTGCATTTTAGATATCCCCACAAAAAGGAGTCCGGAGCAGTCAAATCAGGCAACTGTGGAGGCCGATTAACATAACAATTTTTTGAAATAACTTTTTGTGGAAAGAGCTCTCGCAGTGATTCCATTGTAAACCTAGCTGCATGCGGTGTTGCGCCATTTTGTTGATATCACATGTTAACCAAGCGAAAGCATGCAGTTCTGACATTAAAAAGTTTTCAATCATATCACGATATCACTCCACATTGAGTTACCGTTGCGCCTCCTGACCAAATTGCACACCAGTCACTTTAAGGTGACTGATGAATAATGTGAGGGTTTTCCATTACCTAAAACCGACTTTTATATTTATTCACATTTCCATTAAAACAAAAATATGTCTCCTCACTCATTACGTTTTTTTTTTTTGACGTAAATTGGGATTGTCGTGTTTTAACAATTAAAACATGTTTGTTTACCGATTATTTTCTCATAATAAATTTTGTCACGTCTCTTATTTACGACTGCCAAATAAGAACTAATGTTTACTTAAATGGCGGCAAAACAAAGTAGTACACCTAGCCGGCGGACACCATGTACTTGGCCACATGGTTGCCACATTTATATTACTAAAAGCCTATACGACATTTAAAAATTGGAACCACGCTCCTCAAATAATTTTCACAGGGTTTCCGTTTCTTTTATAGCATCTTTCCCAGAGTCTTCTGAGTTTACGATGATCGCCATAGAAAATAATTTGTCGGAGGAGTAGCTTTTGGACTTCCTTAATGTGCTTAAGCTGTTGCTGTTCTTAATGCTTACAACGAATTCATGAAAAAGTTTGCAAAATCCTTTCATTTTCATTAAGTTTGAGTGATCTGTGTTTTCCATTCTAACCATCGAAGACTTAATTTCTTCAGACAAAACTTAACTTATGTGGCTTATCTTATACTTATTGCGATGTCCTTTATTTGTTTTACTTATTCAGCTATTTTTTAAAGATGCCATATTTTTTTTAGAAAACAAACACCCTATATATGTAATAACTGAAAAAATGAAACTGTATTTAAGTTTTTTTTTTTATTTCAATAAAATCGAGCTTATTTCGTGCTTAAACACAAAGTCAAAAGGCGACAATAAAGCTTTTCCACATCTGTTGTATCTAATCTGGCGGTAGTTAGAAGAGGTACGCTCAGTTTTTCTTTTTACTGTGGTTATTAAGACTACTTATACAATCACCAATATCTTCCAGAGTTTTTGGTTGTACTTTTTGCGAGCATATGTATGTCTATTTTTTTTATTTATGCTTATTAACCCATTTAGATAAGAGAAAACTACTAGTTACAATTTGTTGATTTCTGCAAATAGTGACAAAAGATAGATCCAACGAAGCTTGAACACTAAAACTTCTGGGAACACCAATACATATACTTAACCTTGTAGTCGCCAGCAGCAAAAAAGTGTTGACCTAAAGTTTTATAAACATAATTTCGCTGGTCTATTGTTATTGAAAATCTTCGGGGACAATAAATTGACGAAACCACAGGGTTCTGAAAAACTTCTTCGAAACGGATATTAGTTGCTTGAATACAAGGAGTCCATTGAACCAGAAAGGCCCCCCTTCCAAAGAGGTTTGATTCTAGACTTATTTAATTTAGCCGCACTGGGATCTTTTTTAGCGTTTATTGAAACTAAAAGGGTTTTACTAAGGTAAGGTAAGTGCCTGCTATAAGCGATAATTCAATATTTCGCTGCAATGCACTACAAGCCAGTCCTTCTCTGTTTTATGTGTCCGTTCGAAATATCTCAGAGAGAGAGAAATTTATGGCAAGAATATATAAAAAAATAAAATGTTGAATTGTTTTCTGATGCTACAGTACTTTCGATTTGTGTTATGTTCACTTTTGACTTAGTTGCACAAAACTGGTAGCTTGTGTCACTAATCTTTAAAAGCCTATACAAATGTCCGTTTTAAGTGCCCTTTTTATATCTGCATTTTTACGATTTTTCTGGCATTTGCAAATTATTGTTATAGAAAACATTAACGTTAGCTGAGTTTTGAGTTAAGTGCTCAAAATATTTCATTTCTGTCAATATGCGTTTAAACAAGTGCTTAAGAGCACCTTGTGTACTTCGACATTTACCATATTTTTTGCCAATTTAAAACTGTTTAAATATAAAGAGTTAACGCTTACTGCGCAATTTTAAAAATGTGAAGCATTGCAGCACAGTGTCAGTACGTCCACACCGTCCTTTTTGTACTCAAAACATCAAACCTTTCAGTAATAAAGCTAGTTTTTAACAAATCATTCTTAATATATTTTTTTTAATAAATTCTTTTTGCTATTTTACCTTTAGGATAACAGCACTTTTCACCTACCTGCACAAAAAATCGTGCAAATTTGATTGTGCAGCTAAATCAAAATTGCTGTGCTATGGCTTGGTTATAGTTTTATTTGTATCCACATTGACTACCATATAAAGCTACGATTATAAATTTTTGATAACGTTTTGACTCATTAACTTATAGATTAATGTAACTTATTATTAAATAAAAGAAATTAAAAAACAAAAAAATTCCTTCCACGTACAATATTTTTAATTAATTTTTTATATATTATTTTTAAAAACAATTTCTTTTGCAGATTTTTTTATTAAAAGTAGGACCCTTCATAGTCTAATAAAACCATTTTTAAACCTTTCTACACATTTTTTGTTGGCTAAAAAATCTACAAACACTAAGCAATTTCATATTGGATGACACGTTACTCAAATGTTTTATTAAAAACAATTTTTATTATTGTGTGTATTTTAAAAACGTGTCTTATTTTAAGAGTTTTTATTCTTTTTCTATTAAAAAAAAATTTGCACTAGAAAATTTTTGAAAGAGTTTGTAACAGCTGCATTTTAAATGTTTTAAGTATAAAAAGGAACACATATTTTAATAAGTAATTGTTTCTTATGTAAAATTGGGAACAATGTATTTTAATTTTTTTTTTTTAATGATTAACAATTTTAATTAAAAAGTTATTAAATAACAGAGGTCAAATACCTTGATGCCTTAAAGCTACTTAAACTTGGAAATAATCTTTAGGAATAAAGAGTAAAAAATATTTATAAATTTGACAAAAAAAAATTATAACAATTTTCATAATTTAATTCGGTTTTAAGACTAAATTGAGTTGCATGCAAAGTAACGGAAAAAAGTGTATTGAAGACGAAATTTACGTTTATTTTCAAAACTTTGTTATGTCCTTGCTAGCTTCTTTCATTGTGTTCATTTGTGCACTATCACTATTAGATCATCAATTGTCAAAAACAATAAGTCTCCCGAAAGAATCTCTAAAATACATAAAATTTGTGTCGAAACGTCGATATTTTAATATACTTTTGAGAAGTTAGAAAGATAACAAAAACAAGTAAGAGCGCTATATTCGGCGGTGCCGAATCTTATATACCCTTTACATTGATCTTATTGTACTCCACGCCAACTCTGCTGGATTAAATTATTTTCAGAATAAAAATTCTTTGTAAAGAGTTTAAATTCAAAATTAAAAGAAAAAATATCTTAAATCTATCTTGTAGCAGGCATAAAGTCAACAACTGTAACAGCTTAAAAGATAAACATTATATAAAACTTCCTCTAGGCCACCGAGACACTTTGTTTTCAAATGTAAAATAATATATCAAAACAACAAGCTTTTTTCTGCTTGATTTGTTGAAGCAATCCGAATAGGCTTGATTTAAGAAAATGTAAGTTCGGATCGTGCTTAAAAATTTCAATAAAGATTTTGGATAAATTCATGAATAAAATTCTTGATTTTAGAAAGCGAGTTTTCTTTCTGTGTAGATATACCGCATCAAAAATTTCAAAGAAATGGTTTGATAGAAGCTACCGCCTCCTCTTTCCGCTTCCCACTGCTTTTAACTGAGTACTTTTATATGTAGATTTTACATTTGAACTGTTTTTAAGTAAATTTGAAGCCAAGTGCTTGTGTAGTCTCCGACACCAAGCATATCAAAAAATTTCATTAAAATAGTCCTTAAATAAAATGGCTTCCAACAAAAAAATCTTAAAGCTATATTTACACTACCAGAGTTATCATCTGAGTTTCACAACTAAGACTCGTTTGTATTGTGTAATAACATGTCAGTTTTTATTTGTTAATATTTTTGTCTTATATCAGTTAAAAAATATAACGTTTTCTATTTTTAGACTATTTAAGTTTTTAAAAGTTACCGGAATAAATGCATGTTGTTGTATTGTTATAAGAGTGTATATATATCAGTTAGTCATTCCGTTAGTAATTTCTTTATTATCCATTTATGAACCCACAAAGTATATTTTGTAACCTTAGTCGATTTAGCCATTTGCGTCTGTCTGTGTGTCTGTTAAAACAAGTTTCCGGAGTCAATTTAATCACTACGGACCCGGCATTGGTGTCAAACTATCAGAAATATCCCGGGGATGGTTGCTATTTAAAATATCCAAGATCTGTTGACCACAAACTTAGGTATAGGAAAAATACTGAGATTGCCCCAGTTTATTTTAAAACAAAATCCATACAAAAACTGTAACTTATGTAAACAACTAGCAACGCTGTTAAGCATACATATGGATCTGGAAAAATTCGCACTAAGTTTCTGTATGTATGTTGTATGTTTGGTATGTAAGTATGTTTGTCATACGTTTGATAATTTAAACGCAAAAAAGTGAAGACTGTTCTTATGAAGGGAGGTTGACAGTTATAGCTTCCTATCTCTGTTAACACTCTTGCAAAGACAATAGATGTACATCGTATCATACTATTAGAGCTTTAAGCCCACTACTAATCATTATAATAAAGGGATTTTCGGAAATTGGACTTATAAAAGACCCATTGTGAACTGCAAACCGGCGATTATAAAACTCGGTACGACAGGTCCAAAAAAAAAATTCAAAATTTTGTGAAGATAAAGTAATATTCATGCTTATTCCGGGGGGACATTTGTACCGATCATAAAAAACATCTGTATGACAGTTCATGGTATCAGGACATACACTTTTACAAAATTTTGTAGTGAATTCTTGGTATAATCAATGCGCTTTTTATAAATGAATTTAAATAACAAGACTCCTAACCATTAAGTTTATTAGATTCGACATACACTTTTTGTTTTGCTGCTTGCATAAACACATACATACATGTTTTACTTAGATACTAGCATATGTACAAACATACATACGTATAGAGACTTCCTTCTCCATTAATATTTAAGCAATTAATATGGCTTCTTCTTGTTGAAGATATTTTGTATTAAAACAAGTTTAAAAAACATATTAAATGATTTTCTTTTTAATTAACATGTCCCACGCTAACAATTTCCTTTATTAACATTGAAGAGTTCAAATTAAAAAGAAACAAAATTGAAAAGTTAGATTCCGGACAGCAAAAGTCAAATGAATTGGTATTCAGTCTTACAAGAAGAATCTAAAGAAAAACAAGAAATAAGTTAAGCCAATATAACCAACAATCACTCAAGTAAACATCATTCAACAAGGCAACGTACTAAGATACCAACCAACCAGCCAACCAACCTACAAAATCGCAAATAAACTATTATTACCAGACAATGCGCAGGTGGTAGGCAACACGGCAATAAATTGTTGTATTGGCAAAATTACATGTTAACGAAATTGAAAAATACGAAATCGCCAGCAACAAGTAATGTGCATTTGCAGAAGCAAAATTGCTATAAAAATATGTTAAAAAATATATACTTGAACGATAATTTGGCTGGAGGGAAGCGAAGAATTTTACCATATTGAGAGACATAATATGCAACTATTTGTCTGTTCTGACTAACTGGATTCACGGCATTGAAAAGTGGGTGGATAAAAAAGTTTCTAAAAAAATTAAATCAAAGGTTCATAGCACCTAAATAAAGTGGGATAAAGTAGGCCTGCTCCGAGTCACGCTTATAGACCATTTTAGTACTTACTGCTACCAGAAAAAAAAAGAATCGTTAGCCGGACAAATCCCTTTTTTAAGGATCTTTTTGTTTTTATTTCGTAAAAAGTATTTTTTTTATACTTCTCACTGAATAACCGGGCCACTTTTAGAATATTAAATAACGTGTAATAAATTTAAGATTCACTATTCCATATTGATGAGCTATAGCCTACGGTTACATATTAAACTCTACCATGACTTCTATACTCTACATACGCATGTGAATAAAAATCGTCTTTCAAGTTTCTAAAGCCTTAAATCATGTTGATGCTGTCGAGGATTGCGGAGTTAGAGTAACATGAAAAAATAAAAAATAAATGAAAAACATTTTTCAATATAAAGTAGCATTAACTGCATTTTTATAGCCTTAAGTATTACGCGCATGCGTAACCAGTTCAATTGCTAATATGAAGACAAACTTTACAGTTTCAGCTACTTAAGAGAATAAAATCTTATTGCAGCATCTGGAGAGATAGTGGTAGCGTATGTAGTTGTTGTTGACTGGCAGCACTTGTTAAACATAATGCGTACACGTTTTTGAGGCCATGTTTTACTTAAAACTTGTTGTTTAAGCTTAAGTCATACCAAAATACCATCATCCTGGCTTACAGCAAATATAAATAACATCAAAAATGACTTAGACGCCCCGCATTGATAGACACCAGTCATCTCCAAGTCATCCTTGTTGTTGGTATTGTGAAGGTGGTGGTATTGGGAAAGCGAGAAGAGGCCCCAGACATTATTAATGCAGACTAAAACGCTTAGATTTTTTTCCATTTAACTTAAGTTTTTTTTTCTTGTCATTTCAGTTTCTGTTACTTTGGAAGATGAAAAAACTTCAACATTTCTGCATATTTCATGTTCATCACCACTGCATGACAAATTAGTTTTTTTCTAGCCATAAACTTGAAGTTTTGTTTATCGTTTTTCGGTTTTTTTATATTTTAAAGTCAAACTATAAATTATTACCCCTACACAGGAAAGTTGTAGCAAAATAAATTTTTTAGGCCTACGGAGAACCGATTGACATACATACACGCATATGTTCATATGATTTTAAAAAATATTTCTCTTAAAAAAATTAAAATATTTTAAAGTTGAATCTTAGTACCAATCCAATAGCAGTGAGTAACTGTCATGTCGTAACATAATCGTCTAAGTCTGCGCATTAATATTTAAGAGATTATTAAATGACGTATTTCTTTAGACATTTGAATTATGTTTTTAAAAGCATTTAATTCTATATTTGAATTAAAACTCTAAGCAATTTACATTAAAAATTATTTATTTGAACTTTCTCTAAATCTTATAATAATTTTTATTTATTTGGCTTCAAGTTTATCTTTGAAACTGGGATAGTTTTGAATGGAAATTTGTATTATTAAATACTTTTAGTTATATCTTCAAAACTATAAAACCTTACGAGTTTAAACCTCCTATAGGATTCTTCTGATAAAAAGAATATATATTAAAAAAAGTTAGTTTAAAGACACACAGGAAACGATACGAAATATCTCGGAAACTATTACATATCTCACTACAAACTCCTACACATTCATGGCAAAATGTGTCTGGTGGCAAATTTATATTCTTCAATACGTTTAGACTGTCCGGAGGAAGAGTTGCGCCATTGGAATTTTTGATTGCGTGGTTTTATAAGTCACGATGTCGTTGTGGTCCAGTGAGCATTGCGCCTTCGCTGTGGAGACATTTCTTTAAAAGTAATGATTCTTGATAATTGCTCGTCTACAACTTCGTTCAAAGTTTAGTATTCGGCGAATATGTGATAGACCGAATATTAATTTAATTCACTCGTTGGTGCAGAGATTCCGCGTATCTTCTTTGGCTCTGAATGTCCCACGGCCATGTCCTAGTCGATCTTCAAGGACTTTCAAAAACATTGGATTGACTGAAAGCAGTTTACCGGAAAATCCGAGACTTTTAATACGGAAAACAGCAGCCCCACTGGCACTTCTAAGAGTGATAATTCGTGAAATTTTAAAGTTCCATCCTTTTATAATTAAAATCTCCAAGAACTGAAAGAAAGAAAGAAATTTTTTGTGAAACGATGTTGAAGCGTTTTCGCACTGTAAATCCCATCTTTTGAAACGGCGAGTCTAATTTTCCCTCAAGCGGCCAAATCAGCAACCAAACTGTCGTAACTGGTCTCTAAGATCCAGCAACCCTCGACTGAAACATCCGAAACCATTGCATTGTCCCAGGGTAACTGTTTGGGTTGACTTATCCATGCATGAGATAATTTGACCATTCCTTTTGGGAAATTATTTTAGAGACCATTTGATGAATGTCAACGGTGTTAATTATTGACGTATTTTTACGGAAGCATTTTTGTTAAGACTGTGAGTTCATCCATTGTACTCTTCACACACGTATGTAGTTTCAACAGGATGGAGCGACTGCACACACAGCCAGAGTTTTGATGAATTTGCTTAGGAAAAATGTTCCCAAAAACTGACCAAACGCTTAAAGGCCATCCCTCCGGAGTCGCACGATCTAACTGCCATGAATTTTTTTATGGGTTTCATAATGATAAACCCTAGTCTCTTAAGGTTTTAAAGGAAAACATTGGTCGAGATATCTTTAGGAAGTTTGTCTTACATGTGAACTGTGCGAATAAAAAAACAAACTTTTCTAGTGATACATAGTGCGATTAACTGGACAGTTTTCTCTTGAAAGGCGCGTAACAAACGAACGAGTTTCCTAATTTTTTCGTAGCACATTCCATTATTGTGTCGGTTGAACAGTGAAAAACTTTCCACTTTAAATTAATGATTAAGTAAATCAAGGCAAGATACCTCAACTCTACCAAACTGTAGCCCCTTTCCGCAAACGGTAAATTAGCTTTAAGTAGACTTTGGAGAACCAGCACATACATGAAAGCTGTGTTTTATTTTCGGCTGTGTATAGGTGATAGAAACCCCAAGACACTTGAATCCTTAGTTAGACGCAAGAAAATTGTGTTTCGCCAAGCTCTGAATTTTTATGCCCAAAACATCAAAAGTTTCTGTCCCCTTAACATTTATACCATCCACTAGTACCCACGGAGCTTTTTGAGGTTCAAGCCTTATTGGATCTATTTTCAAACCACTCGCTCACAAAAGACACTATTTGCAGTCCTTAACAAATAGTTACTAGCGATTTGCTATTATCCAAAAAGGTTAATTGGCTCAAATATAGAAAATATATCAGCACCCACTGCTTGCTAAGCCTAGCGTTAGAGACTCTGGAAGATATTGATTAGACAGGCTTTAATGAACATTTTGAAAAAGCCGTTGAACATGCTTCTTCTACTTTTCAAAAGATTAGGTACAACAAAATTTTTTCAGCGAATGTGGAACATTTTTTATCTGAGAAAAAAAGAGCCCATAGAGAATGGCAAAAACATAGCTCGCCGCGACTTAAAGCCAAGTTAAAGAAATGATTAAACCAAGTCAGGAATTTGTTGGAGTCCTATAGAGCAGCATCTCTTAGAGCATACTTAGAAATACTAGGTACCACTCCTCAGACAAACTATTCATTATAGCGATCAGCCAAAGATCTTAGAAGACCCGTTATCACAAAACCACCACTGCGTAACCTGCAAGGATCCTGGGCAAGAAACGACGAAGAAAAATGTGACTTTTTTGCAAATTATTTAAGAAACGGGCTTACTCCAAATACGTGTGCTAGTATGAGTAAATTACCGCTTAGGGTTCCTAGGTACCCTATACAAATACGATTTCAATTCCTAGAATTCGTAGAGGCTATTAATAATTTAAACGCTAAAAAAGCTCCTGGATTTGATAAAATCAGTAACAAAATGCTCTTAGAGCTACCTCGCTTAGCAAAAATAATAAAAGTTTTTATCTTCAACGCCATATTATAGCTTGAACACTTCCCGCCAATGTGAAAAGTAGCCGTAGCGAAGATGACTTCTAAGCCTCACAGAAAAAACTGATTTCGATATTTGAATACGAAAATCGCATATTTGATCATAAATTTTTTTGAATTTTCTGTGATGACGTTTTTTGTATTGTTGATAAAAGAAATTGTAAGCAAGGTTTTTGATTTTATTTTATTTTTATTTAACAAAAAAACTTATTGAACCAAAGAAAAAAATTGTTGATTTAAGTTTTGATTTGAAAAAAAAGTTTATTAAATATGTTATAATATTTAAATACAAAAGTTATCAATTCAAATATAGAAGTTATTAATTTTTATCGTTAATTTGAATAAAGAGTTTATCAAAATGAAATCTAGATTTAAAAAAAGTGTGCGTTGGTTTTAAAACGGAATTTATTAATTACTGTTATTTTGTAATAAAAAAAAAGCTTTTTTTATTTAATTTTATTTTATTTGTAAAAAAGAATATTAAAAAGTAAAAATATAAATAGTTCAGGCATTTTTATATATATACATACTAATGTATAGTGTTATATATGTATGTATGAATCTGTACATCATTATATAGTTAAATAAATGTTGGTATAAAAGTATGTAAGGTATGTAGTATATAAGTATTATGTAAAACATATTTAACGCTATGAAAATGTAAGTATTTATAATATACTTATTAATGCAATTAAATATTGTCCAAGTTTAAAATTTCGTTTTTAATTGTAAATATTTTTGTAAATTTTTTAATGTTTAGCATTTCGAAAAAGAATATTTGTAAGAAATTAATTCTTTTAAAATTTCCTCCGTGGATTTTGAATTTTCCATTTGCTGAAATCTGTAATTGGCCAATATATATCGAACTCATCGGACGACGTATTTTCACCTCGCAAAATTTTAATAACATTATTGGCATCTGTTTCTGCAACTAACACAATAACAATATTACAAAATTTGAAATAAAAACTGCTAAAAGTGTTTACTTACCAAATTCAATATCATTTCCATTTTTTGCTTCTCCATGATCGAAAACATTTTTGGAGTGCCGCTTTAAATTATATATTTTGGAATACAGTTTACCCCTTTTACCGGTGCTGTAGTATTCCTATATTTTATTAATAAAAAAGTAAATTGTAAAAACGTTAACTTCAAATTAGAAACATATTTATTTTACCAATTCCTCTGAACAATCGGAGACTGTGCAAGAAATGCCTTTAACTTCTAAGAATGATGCAATGGTCTTAATCAATAGTTGGCGCTGTTCATCATGTAGTAACTTTTTGTCATCATAGTATTTTAGAATAGATCTTCCATTTTGTATTCGTTTAAGCATAGCCATAACGGAGCAAATTTTTGGGTTTTTATCTATTGTTGGTATAGATATTTTCGTATGTTCTTCTGGTGAGGTTTAAGAAACATTTGAAGTTTTCAAAATTCATCTCAAAAATAGCAAGATCACCAACAGCAAGGCCATAAATTAACATGTCAATATGTTTTGGCTTTAATATTTTTAAAACCTCAGTTGTAATACGGCGTTCTGGTAAAAATTAAATATTTAAAATTTACCTATATTTTATTTTTTTTTTTTAAATTGGGTAATTCATAAGTTAAGTTATCTGTGGTATTGTCATATTAACATAATGGAAAAAAAATTTGTTTTGCCCTAAAAATTTTATTTGGAACAGAAAATTATGTAGGTTTCAAACCATTTTATATTTAAAAAATTATATGACAATAACACATGATATCATACCTTGTGAATTACCCAAGTATATTTTTTTATAATATTACCTTGAAAGTGAGTCCGCAAATGTTGCAGATTCCAACTGCACAATAATTAAAATTTGAAGAAAAAGTTGTTTCACAATTATTGTTATTAACATTTAATTTTTGCGAGCATTTTTTAAAATTACAAACATAAATTGCACCAAGTGGAATACGATGTTCCTTTAAATGAAAAAGGAAACTTTCTGGGCAATTAAACATTTTACTACATATAAAACAATTAATTTCACTAGCCATATTTTATTTTTTTATCTTTCTACACAGAACTTTAAAAAAACTTTATCGCGGCAAGGATCAAAAAGAAACTAAACAAAATCATGGCAATGAAGAAGCAGAAGAAAAAAGAGTTTGGTTTTTATCAATGCATATTTATCAGGTAGCCTCAGTAAACCAGCTGATTATTTTGTTTTTCACTATTTTTCGTCGTGCTAATATCAAAGTTCGTTCATGTTTATGTTTTTTGTTCTTGTTTACAAGCCATATTTTTTAGTTTTCTTTCTGTTCTCTGTACTTTCGTAAACAAAAAACATTGCCTTTGACAATTGCATTACGATTTCTACCAACAAAATTCATGGTGATATTTTGTTTTTGTAGAACCGCTCCTACCTGATTAAATTTGCCTTGGTTTTTATGCTTTGTAGCCAGCGTTGTCAATTCGGCGAGTTTCGCGCCATATCTGGTGCTTTTTGAAATTTTGTTTTAGTGTGAGTAAAGAACATCAAAATTTTTAAGTATAATCTGTTTTATGGCCAGAAGATAACAATAATGATAAAAATATTCGCTTTATTAATTTCGAATAATTATTATAAATTTTTTTATCTCTTTTTCAAAAAGTTTTATACAGAGTTAACAAAGTAAGGGCCATTATTATTATGAATGTACATATGTGTGTTTTGTTGTTAAGTTTTTTTTAACTATATTGTAAAAGGTTGTTTTATTGTTATATTTTTAACATTAAAAAATTTAACTTTGTATATAAAATAAATTTTTTTCATATTTTATTCAAAGAATATATACACAATTATTATTAATTTTGAGTCCTTACTATTAATTGTTGATCTCCTTCTAAAAGTTTTGGTATAGAATTTATGAAATTAAAAAAATGCATATCTAGTACAAATGAAGATAACGAAAATTTTTTTTAGTACATTTATAGTGTTTGTTGTACTAAGTAAAATTATGATCAAATCCTGAATAATTTTTGAAAATGGTTAAAATTTTTTTTATTGTTGTTAAGTTATTATTTTTTTTAAATCCCTGAACTATGAGTGATTGTTTTATTGTTATATTTTTAAAACAAATAAAAAATTCTAAACTTGGTGCGCTTTTTTCTAAATCGCGCGTTTTTTCTTCATTTCGGTGCGTTTTGAGATTTTAAAGTTGACACCGCTGTTTGTAGCATCTACAAAAGCACACAAAATGCGTACCTACTTACATATTAGTATATAAAACAAAAACAAAACAATGTTTCTATGTCGCCAAGAAAAGTTCAAAACAGATCATGCAAACTTTTAAACTAACTGACAAACTGATAGTAAATTTAAGATTTACTTTGATTTAAGTATTTATTTTATTGAATATGCGGAGGTATTTAAAAATTTTTTTATCAAACCCCGTTTATTAAGTGATATTTTTAATAGTTGTTTATTTGATAAACATAATGTTTAAGTCAAATACAAAGTATTATTGAAAACAATTTTTATACTTAATAAACCACTTTGTCAAATTTTTTTTAGAGATATTTTTTTCTGTGCTGGTAAAGAGACTTCCAAGGTTGAATCTTATAGGCCTATCAGTTTACTGCTAACCATGTCGAATAGTTTGAGAAATTGTTAAAAAAATAAGTTGACTCCGATCCTAAATGATAACGACTGCATTCCCAATTACTAATTTGGTTTTAGACGAACACACAGTACCATCGAACAGACTCACAGGTTGGTTCAAGTTATAAGGAAAGCGTTTAAGGAAAAAAATATTGCTCTGAGGTGTTTATAGGTGTTTCTCAAGCACTTGATGAAGTTTGGCATGAAGGTCTTTTAACAAAACTAAAGTTAAACTTGAATTTAAATCTCTATGACCTTTTGAAAAAATATATATGTAACCAACAGACACTTAATGATCAAAAAAGGGGACAACTTTAGTTGTCCTCAACCAATTGCGACTGGCGTACCTCAAGGTAGCATTTTAGGACCAATTTTGTACCTGCAAAACACATAAGTCGACATTTGCTGATGATACTGCATTTCTCACTACTCATGAAAATTCTAAAGAAGCCTCAAAAAAACTACAGCATCATACATCCAAGTAAGGAAATGGGCAAAGTTATGGGAAGTAAAAATTAATGAACATTAATGTATCAAAGTAACTTTAACTTTACGCAACGAAACGTGCTCTCCAGTCCTTATTAATAACCAGATGATACCTTGAGGTAAAATACCTTTGCATTCACCCAGATCGCACCATCATATGGACGTCACACATAGATGAAGTTAACACAAATAAAATTGAAAACAGTCCAAATTCATTGGCTGATTAGTAGAAACCTTGTACTTCGTCTCGATTCTAAACTTCAAACTTTTGAAGCCAATTTGGTGCTACGGGATACAACTATAGAAAAAATTCAACGTCGTCAAAATAAAATCCTAAGAATTACAACTGATGATCTTTGGTACATTAAAAACAGCAACATCCACAAGGATCTACATGTTCCACTAGTTAAGTGCGAAATCCCTAACTATGTGGACAAGTATTTAAATAAACTGGAAAAACACATTCAAATCCTTTCGCTCGAAACATCTACGAAATTGGCGGGCACAATCGCTTGAAGAAGTAGGACACCGTTGCCCTTAGATGAAACCATATTTTTATTTGAGAACATTATTTTCATTCTGGCACTAGCTTGACAAATTTCAAACATATATTTTTAAGTTCTGAATTATTGTTAGTTCACAGAAGTGAAAATTCAATAAAAAAATAAATATGAAAACAACAAAAAAAATTTTTATTGTTCTAAAACAACTAAGGTTTGCACCAAACAGTGCATTTTTCAGATTGCATGCAATTTGGATACTTTCTAAACAAAATCCGGAAACTTTATTTGCTGGAGTACCCTTTGTTTAAAAAACAAGCCTCGTCGCTGAAGACATTTGTGTGGAAGAAACGTATTTTCCACACAGTAAGCATTTTAATAGTAAAATGAAATGATTTGCAAACATATGTATTTACATTAGTATTGAAAAATATTGAGTATTTGAATACTGGATACTCAATACCGTGTACTTTTCCAGGTACTTAATACTTTAAAGTAAGTACTCATTACTTACAGGGTTGTATTTTGTAGTATTAAAACATATTAATCTAATACCACGCTGCATAAAAAAATTAAAGCATTTTGGCAAATTTATATTTTCGTTTTAGTTTTTAATGTTAAGGTGTTTATTTTTTTTTATTTCCTACATTTACTACATTATGGCACATAACTGTTCAATTCACAAACTCTTGCACGTGAACATATTCGCGTTTTTAATTTTATATACGGAACGAGTTTAAGTATTGAGTAGTGTGGAGTACTCAGTTGAAAAAGTATCCAGTAGTATTGAGTAGTAAAAAGTAACCACTTTTTACAACACTAATGTACATATGTATGTCTCGAACTTTCTGATCATATTAAACTATATCGAATAACTTATAACCTTACAAGGATTTGAAAAACAAAAAAGATATTAATACTACACACATACATACATAATAAATATTTTTCAAAAATGTCTGTAATATTTATTGCCTATTTGCTTTGGCTGCTGCCATCACAAGAACTTTTTATCTTAAAAATTCATTAAAAACAATTTTCAATTCCATGAATAGCAGGACTTTAACCTTACTACACCTCAGTGAAACTAAACACATTTTTTTCTACTCCATCATACACCTTGCAATCGAAGAGGTTTATGTTTCTTTTTGGAAAACAAGTTTGTCAAGCATCTTTATGAATTAAAATGGCAAACACTCAGGCAAAAATATATTCGTGCAATAAATGTGTTTGATATTACACAAGAACGCAAGTTAGCGCGCGCTCACGCTCTTTTGTGATCATTGTCAAATGACAGGTGCTCCATTTTTTGTAATAAAATGCAACACTGCAATAAAAAAATTTAAAATTAAAACTTACACACATGTTACATAAAGCAACAAACATATAACACTTTGTGTTAAAAATCAAAAAAAATAAAAAAACAAGTAGGAGCTCTTTATTCGGCTGTGCCGAATCATATTTACCCTTTACATTGGTATTTTTACATACACAGCCATTTGATCTAGCCGAGATATTTCGGCTGCAAATATTAAAAAACAGTCTTTGTGCCGGGTTTGAAGTCGACAGCAATCCTAGTTTTTGAAACAGAAAACTTAGGACAATTTAACGTTTATACAGAGTGTCCGCCGGTAGGGTATACCATTTTGTTTGTTTTTGGTTCTTGATTAAATTAAAAAGGATAGCCATTATATTAATAAATGTTTTATTTAATATCGGCAATTATGTATGAAACACAACATCAGATAAATATTCGTCTCTGTTAGCCTCACAAATGTGAGCCCTTTTGAACACATTTTTCGTTACATTCTTATACATTCCACGTGGTATTTCATTAATTTCATCACGAATATTTGGTTTGAACTGATCCGGCGTTTCTGATTTGTTTGCATAAACCTGCTTTTCAGATATCCCCACAAAAATAAGTCCAGAGCACTTAAATCAGGCCACCGTGGAGGCCAATCGACATTAGCATTTGTTGATATAAATTGTTGTGGAAAGAGGTATTGCATTAATTTCATTGTAATCCTGACTGTATGCGATGTGGCACCGTCTTTTTGATACCACATGTCAACCAAGCCCAAAGCATGCAATTGTGGCATTGAAAAGATTTCAATCAAATCCCGGCATCTCTTCCCATTAAGTTAACGTTACGATGTTTTGAGTTTCAAAAAAGTAAGGTCGAATGATTCCTCCTGACAAAGGGATACAAAGGGGACTGATGAATAATTTGAGGAGTTTCCATTGCCCAGAACCGATTTGGCGGCGAACACCCGTATGTATAATAGAAATACCATGTAGAAGGTTTTAGGTCGAGAGTTTTTAAAGTTTTCGACAGTATTCTTTTTAAAAGTTGTAAATTTTAATGGCGGGTTCTATTCTCCCTGCTCCTCTACATTAATTTTTTCCAAAGGGTAAGAGTTATTTGATTATTAATTTTTGTAGAACATTTGAAGTCGACAGTTGTCATAGTTTTTGCATAAAGCATATAGAATATTTGACAAAAATTATTAATTTGTATGGGAGCTGCCCCTTCCCCTGCTCCTATCCAAATAATTTTTTTTTTCAGAAGGTAAGCTTTATTGTAAAATTACTTTTTGTAGAATATTTGAATTATATGGCTGTTATAGTTTCTCAGATTTAGCTCATGAAATATTTAAAAAAATTTGTTCTAATTGTAGGGGAAATATCACTTCCCTTCATCCTATCTGAAAAATTGTCTTTTCTAATTTAGGTCCCCATATTCAAAATATCCGTGGTAAGTTTTGTTTCAAGAGTGGATGTGTTTACTGAGATATATGGAGACTTTGCCCAAAAAAAAATCGGGTTAATTTGGGTTTTTGTCCATGTCTCGGTTATTAAGTAACCGGTTTTGCAGATTTTAAATAGCGATTATCTCAGGAGTTTATGCATAATTGTTTAATTTCAAAACATTTTCTGTGCGACTTTCTTTGAGTTCAGAAACTTGATTTCAACAGGCACACAGACGGGCATGGCTAAATCGACTTTCCTATCTGTATGGATCCAGAATGTAAATACTTTATGGGGTCTTAAGTGAATATTGAATGAATTACAAACCAAATGACAAACTGATATACATCCTTATCACTATGTGGAGGGTATAAAAAGAAACGCTTAACAAAACGCATAAGTTCTAACACGAAATGCTAAACGAGGGGTGATGTGGCAGCCAAGTGGCATCTATAAAACCATTAACGCATTATTATTTTTTTAAGTCATTGTAGCTGCTACCTTTAAACAAGTTTTCGATGCTGGAATGTTGTGAAGTTGTATAGATTTGTTTTGTTTTTTCTTTTTTGTACTACAAAATATATTATTACTATTTGTTTTATCGCTGTATTTGTGGTGGTGCGTCTGTCAAATGACAGTTGCGTCTATGTTCGTAGGTGACATAACGATTACTGATGCTTGGCTGGAGCCTATAAAATGATTGTACAAATTTATATGTACGTGTGCTTTTACTCTGACATTTTTATTTCTTTGTTTCGAATTGTATAATCAATTGCAATTTTCTTGTCTCGAAAACCCCACTATCATTTGTAAAGCGAGTGGCTGAACATCAGGTAACTGGTTCAGCAGTCAGTGGCCATAGATTACGCATGAATTGGCATAAATAAATAAAAATGTGACTTTGTTATTGCAAATATGTATGAAAGATTTTTATCTAATATTCTTAGATTTCAAACATACGTCCGTTTTATATTAGCTAAATAGCACAGTTTTTATTTGCTTTAGATTTCATTGCTTACACTCTGAGTCGATTCATTCATAAATGACCAACTCGCCAATTGAACAGCGACGTAACACTTGAATAATATCAACAATACAATGCCAACTAAATTGAATGTTTAATAAATTGTGAAAAAAAAAACAATTGAAACAAAAAAGTTTTCTAATAAAACGTTTTATTCTTTAATCTCATATAATGCGTTTGGTTGTTCGTCTAAGATGTATGCCTTGAACACATAGACAAAATCAAGCAACACAGCTACAAGACTAAAAATGAAGCTGGCAGCAATAATTTCCGTGAAGTTAGCTACTTAATTATATTGAAGGCGGCGGCCGCATACATACACCAGTGCTGTTAATTTCCATCACTCATTCCTGAAACACCTTAAGCTCTTTTTCAAAACGGTTATGGTGTGTCACTCAGTCATATAGTTTGTCCTGGATCGAGGGCAATGTGATTCACATATGGACGACATCCCGACGCTCTACTTGCAGATACAGATGCAGTTTAGTATTCTGAAAGGCTAGTATGCACTGGGTTTGGCATAGCTGGTCTACCACACATTTCCTTTTTGTTGCAGTTTTATAGCTTAATGCATTCACTTCAGCATGTTGGGACTAGGTCCCCATTTTCCGCCAAGCAGCTTAGAATATAAATTAATTTTCACTATTTACTTCTATATTCCAAAGATTTCAGTTTAAAATTGTTAAATATAGTATTTTTCAATAAATAAAGAAAAAAAGAAATAGTATCAGTTTTGCTTTCTAGATTTGTCAAGTGATATACTTAAGTACAAACATATTGATGTAATTTTGTATAAAAACAAATTTGTTCGCTTTACTAGAATTCAAATAACCCATTAACCAGAAAATTTAAAACTACTAACACTTCATATAGTATTTAGCAAATTGAAAGTTAAGTTGCAACTGTTTTATGATCACATAAAATATAAACTGATTTTGAACATAACATAATCATAATTTAAGATCGAGATAATACAATGTTTGTTCGCAAGTCTTTCTGTCTGCCTGTTTGCGTAGCTTACATGATCATTATCTTTATCCATATTCAGTAAGTTAGATAAATGATATTTTACAATGTTTGACAAGAGAATGGTATTCTTAAGTTCATAAAAATAATTTTAAATATTGTTGTTTTTTTTAGCACGTTTAGTTAACAATGTTCCAATGATCATAGTTTGTGTTTTTGCTAATAATTAGAAAATATCTGATTTGGTCACAGAGATTAATACCAGTATTTTATATCTTAGACTAACTTGCAAACTGTAACAGCGCTATATTCGGCTGTGCCTTCACATTGGTCTTTTAATATACCCAGCCATTTTTTCCACCCGAGTTATTTTGAACTGCAAAGAACGTAATAAAAATATTTTGTGCCAGTTTTAAAGTCCATAGAAAACTTAACAAAATTTAACGTTGGTACACACAAAAAACTACAAAAAAAATTTTTCAAACAAATTCTTGTTCAAAATAATTTATTTTTTTAGTCAATTTATTTAATAGTCTCTAATAATATTTTTATTTGATTTTTAAATCAAACAAAATTTTCGCCTAGACAAATAAAATATTTAACCAGCTCAGCAAAATTTTTTAACAGAAACTAAAATAGTTACAAAATTGTTTGTCTAAATTTACAACTTTCGTTGTAGGTCCTCAGCCAGACAAAATATTTACTGATTCTCTGAAATTTGTTACTGATTCTACAACTCAGTTTTTTCTGTGTATGAATAATAGAAATAAATGTAAAAGGTTTGAGGTCGATAGTTTTAAAAGTTTTCGACATTATTTGCATTAAAATTTAATAAAAGTTGTTCATTTATATTAGGGTTTCTAGTCCCCCTGCTCCTGCTTTTTTTTCCAAAATGTATGAATTATTTGATCATTACTTTTTGTAGAACATTCGAAGTCGATATCTGCTATAGTTTCCGAGATAAAGCGTATCAAAAATTTCATAAAAATTGTTCATTTGTATAAGAACTACCCCTTTCCCTGCTCCCATTAAAAAATTTCTTCTTCAAAGTGTAGGCCTTACTGTCCAATTACCAAGCGCCAAGTTTTCTGGCAAGAATAAATATACTACAAACAAAAAATTATCTAAGAAAACTTTACATAAATCAAGCCATAGCGGTGTCAAAAGTACGGTGAGTACGGTTTTTCTTAAATCAAGTACGAAATTTCTTACTCCAAGTAAAATTTTTCAAGTACGAATTTCTTACTTTTAGCCACAATTAAGCCAAAAAAGGATTGATTTTAGTTTGGAACCGTACTTGATGTAAGCCAAAAAAAGATTGATTTAAGCCGTAAACGGGATAAATTCGAAAATGAAATGTCATTTTTTTGACTGAAGGAGCTTTATTAAAGAAGAAGAATAATTTGATATTTTATTTTTGTTTTATAGACACTTAAAATTTACAATTTAAAAATTTCATTTTTTGTACTTACCGAAGCTGGGATTCGAACCAGGGACTTTCTGCACTGCAGCATAAGCGCGTTACCTCTAGGCCACCGAGACACTTTGTTCTTAAATTTAAAATAATATATCAAAACAACAAGTTTTTTTTCTGCTTGATTTTTTGAAGCAATCCGAAAAGTCTTGTTTTAAGAAAATGTAAGTAAGAATCGCACTAAAAAAGATTTTGGATAAATTCAAGAATAAAATTCTTGATTTTAGAAAGCGAATTTTCTTTCTATGTAAGATATACTGGGATATATGCACGGATTTTATCCTAAAAATGGATTATTTTGGGGATTCGCTTATATCTTGGTCAAAAGTGAACCGATTTTGCTGATTTTAAATAGCAATTGTTTCCAGGATATTTCTAATAGTTTGACACCAATAGCTGGTCCGTATCGCTTTATTTGACTCGGGAAACTTGATTTAAACAGACGGACTGATGAACATGGCTATATCGACTTCCCTATCTAAAAGGATCCAGAGTATATATACTTTATGGGGTGGCAAATGGATGATGAAGAAATTACAAACGGAATGACAAACTGATATATACCCAAATCATTATGTGCAGGGTATAAATATTTGAATGAATACCTACATACATACAAACATACGCAAATGCAATATAATTTCAACCTGATTTTTACTTTGCTTGCGTATTTCCAATAACTTTCCAAAACTATTGAAAATTTTCACAAAACAAATGTTTTCAAATTTTGACAGAGCAACGTCTGCCGGATGATGTAGTACTGTATATAAGAAGTCGATTTTAATGTTTTTAAACAATCAAGTGGCCTTAGTGACTTATGATGTTTAATTCTCACTGTTTAAAATTCTTGGCGCATATAACAATTTGACGCGGCTAAAGGTTCCGGGACATGAGAAGCACTCTTTAAAGACGGGGTAAGCCACTTCTGTTCTTATCATAAGTATACTGCAATATTTAATACCATTTTTGCACAATGTCCTAAAGCGGGTAAAAAGGACCTGTCATCGCGTGTTAAAAGATTGTGTTTCCATTTCTTACAAGTTTGCTGAAACAATTTAAAAGAGTAACTCCCGTACGGCGTAACAGATAATGGAATTTATATTTTTAAATGACTTGTTTTTCTTGGATAAGTTAATATTGATCAAAACTGTTTGTTCTGTTTAATTTATTTGTAAAGAGATAAAAAAACTCCTGTCGAAGATGCAAAATTATGAAATTTTTGCTTATTAAACCATTTTCAAAAATAAATAAAAATACAAGTACGTATGTTTGGATCCTCTTATGCATAAAACGCTCAGGTCGGAAAAACTTGCATAATTTAAAAATATCAAGCTGCTTAAAATCGTAATAACTTAAAGTTTGTGGCCAATCATAAATCATCAGTTTTTTTAAGGATGTGCGCATAAACAACTTATGCGCTGCAATACTTTTAAAGACCAGCAGTAATTATTTCATAAAATTTAACTTATTTGTGTTTAGAAATATATTGTCTTCATTTTGCGAATCTTTAAAAATTAAAATCCCCACGCACTTCCTTTCTTTGAATAGACAATTATTACATGTTTGAAATTTTTAATAACTGCACTTGTTGCTCTAAAAATAAAAGGAGAAATAAAAAACAAGAAATTAGTTACATTCGGTCAATCCCGATCATATTTTATAGTACACTATCATTCGTTTATTATATTTACTTGTTTGCAGTTTATATATATATTTTTTTTTTGGACTAGTGCAATTATTCTCCTCTATATATATCGGCCTCGGTAGATCAGGGTTAAGTGCACAAGTCTTCCAGTGTGGGGGTTGTTGGTTTGATTCCCACCGGAGACCCTAGTAGGTCTGCTTCATTCTGTTTTTCTTTCCATATTATCTTGTTCTAAATTTCTATTTTACTTCTATCTCCACCCTCGCTTTCTGTGTCTCTAAGTAATACAAAGGGACTAAGTTAAGCAGACCCATGTAGGATTCTTCTTTTCTTACACGACTGCCTGTTTTACCTAACTTAACTTATGCGTGCATGTCAACTGTAATTCCGGGTGGGGACTGTGTTTTGTTATGGACCGATCGCAATAAATAGGTTATTTGTGTGGGATGTGTGTCAAATATTAAATTGATCGGCATCAGTTTCAGTAGGTTAAAAAAAAATACAAAACTGTCGCGTGAACACAAAGCATCGCTAGCTCTTCCGTGATGTTCTCATTAAGAAACAAGGATTTTTGCATTTTTAGATTTTTTTTTTATTTTGGCGCTTCAGCCTGTTATCCATAGTTTCAGTAAAAAGTTTTGTGATAGAGTTTACTATAAAAAATGCCATCGATTTTATTGAAAGTTATGTTAGAAACATAAATTTACAAATCACAATGAAGGTGTCAGTAGTGATGCTTCTTAAATTATACGCGCCTTTTAAGAAAAAATGAAAACTAAGATAATAATTAAAGGAAACAATTGCAAAACTAACAAGAGAAGAGATAGACGTAGACGGAAAAGAAAAGCGTCTTAAGTATCCGTATGAAATAACTTCTCCACCCCTTTCCACAATAATTGCCTATTTTCTTGCGCCCTAATTTCGATGATGAATAATGTTTTCTCTTCAAAATATCGCTTGGTTTTTCATGAAATCTTTTATCTAGTCCGTTGAATTAATGGTTCTCTTATCTCGACCAGTAACAGAAAACATTTTCTACCGTTTCTTTTTTCTCCTTACACTCACACATCCTACACTATTTTGGAGTTACATGATTTCCTCTGCTTGTCCTAGTCCCAAGTGAGCAATTCTTTCTAATGACCCCAGTCTAACCAGATTAATGAGCAACAAGTGTCCGCTTAGCTTAGTCTAGGCCATATACCCTTAGCAACTCTACAGTTACTTCTTTCGCCTACACAGAAAGAAAACTCGCTTTCTAAAATCAAGAATTTTATTCTTGAATTTATCCAAAATCTTTTTAAGTACGATCCTTACTTACATTTTCTAAAACCAAGCCTATTCGGATTGCTTCAACAAATCAAGCAGAAAAAAGCTTGTTGTTTTAATATATTATTTTACATTTGAAAACAAAGTGTCTCGGTGGCCCAGAGGTAACGCGCTTGTGCTGCAGTGCAAAAACCACTGGTTCGAATCTCAGCTTCGGTAAATACAAAAAATAAAATTTTTAAATTATAAATTAATTATAAAATAAAAATAAACTATAAAATTCTTCTTCTTTAATAAAGCTCCATAAGTCAAAAAATGACATTTCATTTTCGAATTAATCCCGTTTATGGCTTAAATCAATCTTTTTTTGGCTTACATCAAGTACGGTTCCGAGCTTAAATCAATCCTTTTTTTGGCTTAATTGTGCCTAAAAGTAAAAAATTCATACTTGAAAAATTTTACTTGGAGTAAGAAATTTCGTACTTGATTTAAGAAAACCCATACTCACCGTATTTTGACACCGATATGGCTTGATTTAAGTAAAGCTTTCTTTGATAATTTTTTGTGTGTACTAAACAGTGTTAATCATCGATATTTCCTAATTTTTTTTTTTGGTTCTCTCCTTAATATGAACGACCTTGTCGCTATTTTAGTGCCAACTCTGTTAATGTGTAAGGAAGTTCAGCATGGATTGTCCTTAACGAATCACACTATTTCACCAAATGGCCATTTTATAAACTGTTACAACTAAGACTTTACGCACTACGCCTCCATATGGATGCCTGACTATTAGCGGAACACGTTCCCCCTAGAAGATCTGTTGCACTTAAAAATGGCCATTATTTTCACCTGAAAACACTACACCCAAGAGTAGACTTTCTGTTGAAATCAGGTTTCCAATGTTAGAGGTTGACTTCGATGCCCATATCACTTCGAGTACTAAAAATCTTTCTTTACCCCAAATCCTCTAGTCTGGCTTATTGCCACCATTCACATTTCCCATTATTAGGTACCGTGTGCAGAATGTGGTCTATTGGTGCTTGAGCTTTTTAGACCTAAGTTTAAAACTTTTTATAACAGCCTTTTTCTATCGTCCCCCGCCACACAGTGTGTTAATATCTTAGAATGGGTATAGAAATCATTGTGTCAATCCGTCTTAACACCTTCTTTTGTAAGCCCAAATTTTTCCTATGGAATATGAGAATGTACATTAGGCATGAGCCCCTTTTGACCTTTTTCTAGGTAGAATTTATTACCCATTATAATTTTTTTGTCAAAGAAAGCCTAAAAATATGTTGCCTTAAATCATAATTTCAAGTCCAACCCATTAAGTGTCTCCGTTCTGTCAATATTTACGCCCAGTCAATTTTTTGATGCAAAAAAGAAGAAGCACGCACATAAGGCCAACTGCAGTAATTCCCTGCCCATTAAGAGAAACCTTTGAATGACCAGAATGTCATCTGCATATGCAACGAGCTTCTTGTAGGGTTTTCTGTCAACCTAAAGTGGTAAATCATGATTGAACTTCCATCTCAAACATAGCAAAACTAATTGACAAAGAAGGGGACATTTGCAAGTTAATTTTAGGAATTTAATTTTAGGCGGAGAATTTTTTTCTTTTTGTAAACATTTTGGGCATTTGCAGAATACTTACGACTCTTTTAAGCTACTCCAGTGTAGGGTATAACTATAACAGCAAACACAGTAATACCCACTACAACATTACCATCTTCATTGCCTTCAGAGGTCCACCAACAACATACACTATTTACCAATGTTTGTATTATTTTCCTACTCCTTTCTTAAGAATTTTATGAATATGTATTGCAAATCTACGCACTGGCACGCAATCAACTGTATACAACAACAATAAGACTGTTAACCACACTTACTCTTTTCCAGCTGTACAGGTGCTTTGCCACCAACTAACCAGCCAGAAAACCTACCAGGCAATGGAGCATACAAACCCAAAAAAGAAACATCTAGTTAATTTAAGTAAAGAAAAAAAAAGAAGAATCACATGGACTTTTTTGATATAACTTGCTTATGGGTGATAAATTATGTCGCTAATGCAAAGTGCTCTGCTTTATATATCAGGCGACAGCCAACAAGCAGCAACAGCATGCGAACGCAAACCGACAAATATAAGAAGGAAATAATGTCTTGTTGTCCAGCCTAAGAACAAAATATTTTCTACTACGTGTCTTCCTGCCGGTTTTTTGTTAATTTTTTTTCCAAATATTTCTCCTTCGATTTTACATTATGCGTTTGTTGTGCGATTTGATCGTCTGTTAGTCGCATCATTAGCCATAGAGTAGGCGTGCATATTAGCGGTACAAGTTGCTGGAAATACTTGTATTCCAGACACAAGCACTTTGTCACCAATACACTCGTTTAACATTTGGAACAGTGGGTATTTCTTGGTATTTGATGGGAACTCATATAGTTGCGTAAAACTAACATATTGGGTTGGAGTCAAAGCAATTTTTTTCTGTTAATTAAGGCAAAGCCTGAATATTTATGTTCCAAAAATTGCTTTAAAATACAATTAGATATATTAATAAAAGTTTTTGCTGAGCCAATTGCAAGACAAAGCTTGAAAAAAGGTAAAGTATGAAACCCAAAAAACCCGTCACTTTACCAGATTTCTTTTTATTAAATGTGTGAGCCATAAGGAAGTAAGTCAGAATTTTATTAAATTTCAAAAAAGTGTTTTAATAGATATTTTCAATTACGCTGTTGGGCTTCATTTACCCCTCTAAAAAACCATTGATAAAAAAAGACATTTGGCGAAATGTCTTCTTCCCACCACTTATTTCTTTCATATCAAATGTTAGTATGTAGATGAGCATAAACTTGGTACATCTGTTGGTTACCTTGTAGTTATTGCAGTTGTTTGTAGTTAAAGTCTCTTCTTATCGCTTTACGACAATTTTATTTATTTTTCTTTTGAATATAATGTCCATATTTTTTATACTCTCATACCAAACCAACTTCTAAAAAAAACAACGTAAAAATCCTTGTTCGTCAGTGATTTGATAAAGTGGCATCGTTAGGTTGACTATGACTTGTTACTAATTACTTGACTCGTTTAGAGGTTCTATGAATTTTTTTCTTCGCCATAGCAAAGAGCCAAATAAATTCTTAATATTAATTTTAATTCCAACTGCGTTAGAGTCTATTCGTTTTATCTTTTTCTGGTGTTGCATACTACTTAGTGGCAGTTGTTGCAGTTCTTGTTGTACGTTATGTGTACTGGTTTGAACATTTCAACCGGGTATATGTTTTGGTTGTCATCATTAGGCAACTTCCTTTTTACATGAACACACTTTTAAATCGTGGGAATTAATTTTAGCATTTGACCAAGAATTTAAGGATTCTAAATGACGTATATGCGACAGAAAGAAACTTGACAAAGTAAATACTTCAAAATATTTGTTTGGTTTGTTTTGTTTTGTTAAAAAAGGGGATTCTTTTAGAGTGAAGGTATTTGGTTGGCATTTTCAATTAAATATAAAAGTTAAGGTTATCCTTGAAACAAAATTTTTGATCAAAAGTCTTTTAAGTTCATAGTGTTGCCGATAGTTAATGTGAAGATAATATATGTATCAAACAACTGCCCTGGAGATGTCCCTCCACGGGTGCAATATAAGACCGACTCTCATTAATTTTTTCATCCCGACCCTCATTAGTTTCCCATCCCCATTGTCTAGAGGGGCTCCCATAAAAAGTTTATAAAACTGTAATTAATCTCCACCCTTACAGCTTCTAGGGTGCCCGTGGGTAGGTAAAATACAGGACTTCCATACAAAATTTAAAAAAATTAAGGTAAGAATCCCTACAACTTCCCTGGTGACTCTATGAGGGTTATAATATGACACCAACCCCTATTTAAAAATTAAAGATACATCATAAATAAAAGAAATGGATAAAAATAAAAAAAGTTCAAAGTTTCGAAAGGCCAATGTGAAGGATAAATAAGATTCCGTTGCGCTATTTTTTTCCAACAGACAAAAGTTAAAAATTTAAACTTATTTTGAGCTTTCATTACCTTTTGTTGCGACTACATTATCAAATACATATTGTTATTTATCATATATTTTTCAAATCTTTAAGCTCCTTATAAAGCTTTTTCTTAAGTTTACGTTTTGAGAATTAGCTTTAAGGCAGTGTGCAGAAATTTGTGGGTTTATATAAAAATCAACAGCACTCTTTGTTGGGTGCTGACAGTTGGAAGTAGATATCTTCTATTTAACCCAAATTAAATTAAAATTAGAAAACAGAAATATTTATTGTATTCACATAAGTATATTCTTGAACAATTTTAGTACATGGCTTAAAACAAAATTTACCGCCTGACACTTTATTCTCTCACGACAACTCTTTTTCCGTTTTTTTTTCGATTTTTATTACCGAAACGAATAATCGTAATACTGATTCAGGGTTTCTAGTGGCAAATTTAAATTTTTAAATACGATTATTTAAAGAGTTATAAAGAAGGAGGTGGGCGCCGTTGGAATTATCGATTTTGCGGATTTGTCATCCACGATGTTGCAGGTGTCAGGTGAGCATCGCGCTTTCGCTGTAAAGATATTGTTTAAAAGTAATGATTCTTACGTAATTTCTCGCCGACAATTTTGTTCAAAGTTTGGTATTCGGCGATTACGGGATAGGCCGAGTGTAACTTAAACTCATTCGTGGGTGAAGAGATTCTGCCCAACTGCTTCGGCTATGAGTGTCCCCCGGCCATGGCCCAGCCGATCTTCAAGGGCTCCCAAAAACATTGAAAAATTATCGACGCATGATTAGGGAATTCTTTTTGCCAAACCTGCGAGCTCATTAATCCTATCAATTGAATGGGGCGACTGCATACACAGCCAGAGCTTTGATGAATTTGCTTCGGGAAAATTTCCCCTAAAACCGATCAGTTGCTTAGGGGATATGCCATGGCCATCAAAGTAGCCCGATTTAAGCCCCTGGATTTTTTTATGGGGCTACCACAAAGAATGGATTTATAGTGATAATCCCCAACCCCTAAAGGCTTTAAAGGAAAATATTCGTCGAGAAATTAGCTCAATTGTACAAAGTTTACTGCAGCGTGTGGTGCAAAACACAAGGTTCGGATTTTTACAGTGTGTTTAACTCGACGGAAGACATCTGGATGTCTTACTCTTTAAAAAGTAAAATTCGCATTTTAATTCTATCGTTCAATGTTCTTAATAAATATAGAAATAAAAATCTGCCACCAGAAATTCTGTATGAAAGCAAACAGTATCAAGGAAAAAGGTGTCGGTATCAATACCGGTAGCCAAACTTAAACGGTATCGGTAACAGTATCGGTATCGGTTGCCAACCTTGCTAAGAAAGTATACGATTTATCTAAGTGGTATTAAAATATATTGTTTTTACCTTGCCTACTCCTTATGGTCCAAAATTCGAAAAACTGAGTGCAGACCGACTCTTTTTAAATTTTTTTATCGTGTATAGTACGAGAGATAGCAGCAAATTGACTATTTCCGATTTGACAAATTTTCGCTCTCTTAGGATGTGAACTTTTCAAACCCCTTTTTTTTGGATATATATCGGTAGAGGTTTATGAACTCTATTTAAAGTCTAAAGCCTTTCGTGTTTGAGATGTACGATTTCAGTTAGTCAATCAGTCAGTAAGTCAGTTATTACCTCATATGGATTTTTATCGATTTTCTGTAGTTATATATATCCTTCATTACAATGGCTCCTTTCACCATTTCACTTGTATAGATTATAGCTTCATCCCTAATTCAGTCCTAATTTTTTTTAACTAAAATATGTTCAACAGCTCGCTGACGACTGATGATCAGCAAATTAAAATTTAACCACATAACAAAAGCGAGACAAAACTAATGCATGCAAAAGCATGCTGCCTTCGTACTCATCTAAATAGAGATGAATAAGGCAAACATAAAGTGATAAGATGAAGAATAAATAAAAGAAAAGGTGTTGCCATGATATAAAAAATGGCAGGCCGTAAATTTCGTTCTAACCCAAGAATTAACATTTGTTAATAAGAGTATGTGTAAAATAGTATTTCCGAATTCAAATTTCAACTAACACTTGGGTTAAATAGAAGATATTTACTACCAATGCTCAGTACCAAACAAAGAGTGCTGATGAGGAGTTGTAGCGGGCTCCGAAAATGCATTCCACTCGGCTAGTGTCGGGAAACTAAACTTTTTCAAAATATTTCTTCAACAAAAATCTTATCACAATCAAACTTGAACCAATATAAAAGGAAATTTTAGAAATAAAAATTGTTCAAAATACGCTAAAAAAAATTAATATTTATTAAAAATTTAGAGTCTGACCCTATTCTCAATATAATTCTCTCCTCTGTTGGAGTTCAAAAGACATACATCTAGTCTTCCTTTATAATTCATTTCATAGTTTTTTTCAACCAGTTTCATGTGTAATGGCCGGAAAGGGATATTCATGTTCTTTTGTGTCTTCCCTTACACCGATTGCTAGAAATTCACATTTCAAAATGGAGAACTAAAACAAACAAGTCTTTTTCAAACTAATTTTAGTTAAAAAAGTTTATTGCCAACTTAATTTGTAATGGATTTAAATAAAAAAATATTTAAACTCATCATAAATATTTAGTTTGTTTTTTTTAATTAAAAATAAAATTCTTCGACTCTTTTTAATAAAAATTGCTTTTCTTCCCCCGTAAAAAATTTTAGTTACGTCTTTTTTATGTTTAAACCTCGATATGTTCCTTTAAGGATTAAATTAACATTTTTTATTTCATCAAGCATATGCATGCATGCCTTCACATGTATGAATATTCAAAACAGTTAATAAAAGCATCCCTTGTTAAAGACATTTCGCATATTTATTAATTTATTTTAAATTTAATTTCTTATCTATGTGGGTTTAAGTTTGCATGAATAAATTCACTTTTGTACTAAAAAAAATCAACAATTTTTTATCGCCCATCAAACTGTCAAATCGTATTTGCTCTTTCTTGTGGCCAATTTTGTTGTTACCAAAAACAATCTAAAATAATTTTTATAAAATAAGTATGTATGTATGTATATTCGCAGACATAATAAAAATGTCAAGAAAAAGAAACCGAAATTAATATATTTAGATGATGGAGGAGTATGTCCAGACATTTAACATACGAATCGTATATGCAGACATGTCTCACCAGACTGCACAGAAATACGCGTAGCCTCCGCATAGTTTTTGACCATGATGAGACGAATGAATTAAAAAAAAATAAAAAAATAAACAAATAAGAGTAACAAAAATACTAGCTTGTACCGACTGTTATATACCCTTTACGCTAATGCGTAGGCATTTTTGGAAAAAAACTAAATAAATTACGGTGAATAGAGAGTATTTGAATTTTTGTTATATTTAAGTAAGTTCTCTATAAGCTGTCACACCTTTCGGCTAGTAAAACGAGCAAACGTTCTCTAAGTTAACCTATATAAAGAGTGAAATCAAAAAAACCTTAACACACTTGTTCTCTTAAAACTTTTTACCCAAGTATTTTTTGATTTTTTTTTATCAAGTTACCTTTGAAAAGTATGTCAGTTGTTATGTTAAATGTCAATTTTCTTCATTTTTTGTTAAATTAAGTAAAATGAGTGACGAGAAAAAAGTGCGTACTACAATTATTAAATATTTTCAACAAAACCCAACATGGTCCTACAAAAAGTTGGCCAAACAATCAATGGTCTGCCGTCAAACTGTTTCCAATGTTATTAAACGGTATCAAGAGAACTTGTCCGTTGATAGAAAACCTGGTTCGGGTAGAAAGAAAGGTCCACATGATGTTTCTAAGGCCAAAAACGGGCTCTATAAATACCGAAATTTACATCAAGGAATGTTTACAAAAAAGGCTTCTTCCGTTCATAAGAAATCATAAAGTATCCACTTATTTTTGGCCTGATTTGGCATCTTGTCACTATGGTAAGAAAGCTCTTGAGTGGTACAAAAACAATAATGTGGTATTTGTACCAAGAGAGGCAAATCCTCCAAACTGCCCGGAGCTAAGGCCAGTGGAGAGATATTGGGCTCTTGTGAAAAGAGAACTTAAGAGCACAAAAAAGGTGTCCAAAAGTGTGATAGATTTTAAACGGAGGTGGACTACCAGTTCCAACAAAGTGACAGAAAGCACTTTAAAAACCTTAATGGAAGGGTTTCCGGATAAGGTTCAAAAATTCATCACTAGTGATTAGAACTATAAAAATAATTTTTTTTTTTGTAATTTTAATAATAATTTCAAACTAATAAAAATAAAATCAAAACTGTCAGTTAAGTAGTTTTTTTTTTATTTACATTTATGTATGTTAAGATTTTTTCGATCTCACTCCTTATTTCTAATAGTTCTTACGACTTCTATTGACAACGGGAGTTTTACGCGAATGATTAAGTGGCCATTGTCTCCGGGAAAAATTTGGATACGAAGAAGAAAACACTGGCAAGGATAGGCTAGTGTGCGAGGAAAGTGAAGCTTTATGTGAACTGCGAGTAAACCGACTTGGTTCTTTCCCCAGGAAGACTAAGTTTATCAGAGATTGGATAACACCAGCCTACTACTAAAGGGACGGACAATGTATCTAGGAGTGATACTACACAGTAAGTTCCCGTTAAGGGCTGAATAAGGAGAAAAGGGTCAAGAAAACGACAAATGCACTCTTTGCATGTAGGACAAGGCTAGGCAAAACATGCTTCCTTAGTCAAGACTTAGTCATTAGATCTACGCTTCAGTCTCTTGACCCAGCGGAAATGGGTACAATTGGCGACGCTGGATGTAAATTTTGATATAAAACCAATTTTACTGGTCATAGAAGAAGCTCCAAAGATGTATAAAGCTCAATCAAGATAAACGGGTCAATTTTCTTGTGTGCCATATCGTCATGGCAAATATTTGAGAGCGTGGAATGAAGAAGTGACAAAATGATCCTGAAAATTTTAAAAAGGAGCCGATTGTAACTATGGAGGAACTCGGCTGATCAGTGGGCCTTCGCCTAGACCAAAGAGCCTGCAACTTGTTTACGGATGGGTGCATTATGTTGGGTGTGTGGGATGCTGCAGTTTTCTGCCGGGAACTTGGTATCATGGGGTCCTTCATGTTTCCTGATGACTGCAATGTAGCAGCTTAATTGGCCGCCGATCCTGCCTTTCCTTTCAAACTAAAAATTTTAAGGTACAAATAGATATTGATAGTCAGGCGGCGATCAGTGTTATCTGCGCAAAGTGCTCCTGCTGCTCCATTGTTCAGGCGTGCATTGTAGTTTGGTAAACTGTGTGCCGAAAGACAGTACACATCTACTATATTCAAGAACACAGAGTTACTGAGGAAAATAAAATGGCACACGGGCTGGCAACTCTGCCGCGGGGGTCAAAGCCATGGAGGTGTGGGTAAATACAACTTCATGTAGATTCTCCAGGATATTGTGTAGATGTTATTGCCTGGCGTCTACGATTTTTTTCTGTTATTGCAAAGAACGATTGAAGGCTGCTGGTAATGTAGATTGCAGGTCATTCTTGGAGAGCGATTTATGCTAAAAGAGCTGGACCACTGGCCAGCAATTATTGCAGGTTGTGTGACGTAGCGGTGGGAAAGGCAGACTGTTGAGAATATTATGTGTCATTATACAGCACTTGTGCGCTCTAGATCAAAATGTCTAGGGGCTTATTTGTTTTAAAACTAGGAGAATATACCCGGCCTAGAATTATAAGTCTGCTGGCATATGCCAAGAGAATGTGGAGCACCCTGGATTTCATTAAATCGAACTAGTTAAGCCTCGTATCGTTTCTTTTCATCTGGCAACACTTAAGACCAAAGGACCTGTGTGGGGTATTCAGTGTATTTAATTTCAACCTTTATAAGCCCAACCTATTTCTAGTAAAATAACGTGGCTTTGTAGAACATCGGAATGCTTCGGACAACCTTTATTAGAAGACGGAAGTGGATTAATCGTTTTTTTCGTTAGTATTTATTGTAAATTCACTTCACCAGGTCGCAGATTATGCAATAAAATTAATATGGATGAACAAAAACTCATGTTCTCATATAAAAATAACCCAAAAGTGTAACAATATCTGCACTCCATTGCTAAAACTAAGTATATCCAACTACACAATATAGAGAATTAGTTTCATAATTGATACAAATGCGGTTGCTGTTGCTATGATATCAATAGTGGACAAAAAGAAAACAACAAAACAATTCTTTAGTAGCCACCACTCAACATTGTTTGTGTCAACAAAACATCATCCGGTTAGTAGTTTGTGGGATTTTTTTCTTCATCTCTCTTTGCAATGGGAGTTTGTGTTCTTAGTTTTTCCTTTTTGCATTTATAGTCAAAGCCGCTTAATTTTTTATCGCTTAAATTTTACTGCCAAGTGGCAGAGTGGGAATGATGTAAAAAACATAAAATTATAATGAAAATTGTGTTATCAACTACGCCATCATCATCAACATTATGCTTATTTTATAAAGCGAATAAAAGAGAACGAGGATATTCGTAGTAATGAGGCTGACAATGATGATATGTTAAAGACCATAAATTTTTAAAAATACAACTACTAGAATGCACGCTTGATCGAAGTTCGGCAATGCACTTGAACTTGGCGTTTTATTTGTTTGGTGCCATTAAAAAAAGAGACCCAATTGGAAATCTAAAATAAGGTTTGGAAGCTAATTACCCTAATAATTTACATCAGAGCTAGAAGTGTAACATTTAATTCTCTTAACTCATTTAAGCTAAGAATTTTTTCTAAACATTTTTAAATAATGTAGGATGTAACCGTTGTTAACAATTTATTTAAAGCTGCTTTGTAGATATTTTAAGTAGCTCTTAAACTAATATTTGGTTGTGTAAAATATGCTCACTTTAGACAAGTAATTTTTAAACAGGCGTTAACTTAATTAAACTTTTGCCTTTTCAAAGAAACATTTAAAATAGTTCGACTAAAATTGAAGTTAACAAGTAATTCTTGAAAAAAAAAAATAAACCAAATTATCCGACCAGGCTTTTACAATTTTTTAAATCCTATTGGCAACACCGCAATTTTCGAAAAATAGTAAATTATTTTCTTTTTTCTTTAAAATGTCAGGATTAGTTTAAGTTGAACTAGCTGGTATCTAAGAGCCCACATATATCCTTTGGGTGCTTAGTGTTACCAAACAAAAAAAAACAATAAGACGGGGATTCAAAGGTGACGAATACAACGTAATGAACTTTAGAGTGCTTCAAACTCACTTGGCAAATACTGGTGGTCTAGTATTTCCTATCCTAGACAATTTTTCAAGGGTTTGGAAAAGATGAGACCCTAAACAGTTTGTCCCGGAGATTTATGATAAGCAGTCAATATGTACCCATACCTGCAACTATCGCTGCCCACCTGTTCTGTTCTTTTGGCATTAAACGCTGTCCTTAAGAGCTTTACTGCTAAAATTAGCAAGATTTATTTACAGAAAATTGCAGCTTGTAACGGCCCCCTTCCATCTTTAACTTAACCCTAAAGAGTATTTAGCCTGTGACCTAAGTGAAGACCATTGAAGTATTTATTCACAGGTACACTCAGCTTCCCAACGACGCTCAGTTGAGGGATCACATAGTCACTGCCACATATTGTGTTTCCAAAAAGACTTGCCAATAGCATATGGCCCCTGCGTATATTTTACCGTTTTTCGTTATCAAGAGGTAAAAGTTTTTGCCATATTTTCTGCAGTCAGATAATTGGTTTTAAACCTACGATTACGCCTATCGAATCTGTAGGGGGATACATTGTTGTACTCGTCCCTACAAGTCTTTACGGGCTCCCCAGACGCCAAGTACCCCATAAAGTTGTTTGAAATATAAAAGGAAATATCATACACTTCTCGTGAACCCACAGCACGGCAAGGAGCTTGTAGTTTGTTTCGAAAAAAAGAAGGAAGTTGCATCTAAATAGGAAATAATGTCAACCCATTAGCCAAATTCTAAAAGGTTTTCTATTTATCTTTGCAACAACTAATAGATATACATTTCCAGAGGGTTTCTTACTGACAGCATCCTATATACATATTTTTATAATTTTTTGCCATTTTTTTATCTCATTTATAAGAAGAAGCATCAATATTAACAATTCATATCGCCTTTCAACTGCACAAAATATTAAAAGCATAAAAAGTTAAAAAAATTATTGCTATTAGTATTGGCTTTGGCTATTTGCTTTAAACTTTTTATTTTTATTTTAATTTCTACTCCTCTTAATTCATTGACCATATTTATTTCGGTTAGTTTTGTTGTAGTTGTTAATGTTGCAGCAAAATTTTGTTGTTGCTATTGTTATAATATTTGTTGCCAGTTATTTTCATAATTTTTTTTGTTTGATTTTTACTTAAAATGTTTATTTTGCCATTACATTATGGGCGTTTTTTAATGTTTTAAGGCTTCCCTTTTTATAGTTTTCGCTTTTTGTTGATCTGTTGGATAAATGTACCGAATAACTTGATGGTGCTGTGCTATCGGTTCAGATGCTGCTGTTGTTGTTATCTAGAGTAATAATATTGTTAGTATTGATGTTGCATAAAGTAGATTCGTAGCTGTTGCCGTTTTTATAGACATCCTCATTATAATAATTTTTTGTTGTTGTTTTATATTTTATTTTTCCTGAAATATTTCAAGTCCATTCATATCTTTAGAGCTGTGCATCCCAAGCAGTTACTAAATTACTGCTGCTGTTCCTGCTGTGTATGTGTTGTAGCTGATTCTGCTGCCACAGTTATTGTCAACTATTAATTCATGCCGCACAATTTATCACTTTTGGTTGTTTAACACATTAAGTTATATAAACAAACTTGGAAGTATGTCTGTATGTACTTGTGTGTATATTTTTTTAAATGAAAATTTTGTAAATATTTACTTAAGTGACAATCACAAAACGTTTGTTTCTTTAGCCAAGCGTGGATTCGATTCCCAAGCTCTTTGGTTTAATGCCAGTTTGGTTTAATAACACCAAATTTCGAGATATCTTTCTCTGCCTGATCCTTACACATCGGAGTTTCGGTTGTGCCCTTCTGCGTTATAAGTCATTAGGTTTGCATTCAACTGACTTTTTAGCTGAACATGACCTTGCCAACGTAAACAAAAAAATTTAATACTGTGGATAAGCGATATTTCCGTGCTTATATTTTTATATCTGTGACAGTGATGAAAAAGTTGATACGGACGGAGGTCCGGTTCAGTGTACATGTATTCTTTTGGGCTATAGTTGACTCGAATGTTACTCTATCTTTTGAAAATCTTGCGTATACATATCGTGAACATTAAAAACATTTTCATTGACGACATACAAGTTCAATTCCCAAAACTCACATTTCACCTCATTAAGTGCTATGCTGTGCTATATGCTATGCTAAAATGATATATAACTTATATACAGGGTGCCCGCCGGCAAGGTATTCTACTTTGTTTGTTTGTTTATAATTTTGACTAAATGAAAGAGAACGGATCTTATATGTTTTACTTAATGTCGGCAATTATATATGAAATACAATATAAGAAAAATGTCCGCCTCTGTTAGCTTCACAAGCGCGAGCCCTTTTGGGCACATTTTTCATTATATTCTCACACATTTCACGCGGGACTTTATTAATTTCATTACATATATTTTGTTTGGGTTTCTCCAGCGTTTCTGGTTCGATTGCATTAACCTTCTTTTAAATTTACACACAAAAAGAAGTCCGGAGCATTCAAATCAGGTGACCGTGGAGGTCAATCAACATCACAACAGCTCGTTGTAGAAAGAGGCCTCTCAGAAATTCAATTGTAATCCTGGCTGTATGCGATGTAGCACCATCTTGTTGATACCATATGTTAATCAAGCTGAAAGCGTGCAGTTCTGGCATTAGAAAGTTTTCAATCATATCACGATATTACTTCCCATTGACAATAACGGTTACGCAGTTTTCAGTTTCAAAAAAGTAAGGTCCAATGATTCCTACTGACCAAATTACACGCCAGACTGTTACTTTTAATAGATGCAAAGGTGACTGATGAATAGTTTAAGGGGTTTCCATTGCCCAAAACCAACTATTCTTCTTCTTCACATATCGATTAAAATGAAAATGTGCCTCGTCACTCATTCTGATTTTTTCATGAAAATCGATGACGGATTTTGATAAAATGTTTTAACGATTAAAACACGTTGGTTTACCAAATATGAACTGTCAAGACTAATGTTTACCAAAATGGCGGCAAAACAAAATATTATACCTTGCCGATGGACACCCTGTATATATATACACATTCACAAGTTTTTTTTTTAAATAGAAGTGAGTCAACCAAATTTTGTAAATATTAGTATTTCATTGAGTGTATCTTCCGAAAGTTAGGTTAAGCCCTTCACGAAAGTCACCTTAACCAGCCTACACCTTACAGGTAGGCTAGAATAAGGACGGACTTGACTCTTTATAACTTTCTTACTTGTTTTTATTTCGATTTAAAAGTAAATAATGGGGATTTTATCATTCAGTTTCAGTTTTGAACATGTTAATTCCTTTCCCAGCAAAAACTTGGCGGCGATATGGCATTACAAATTTCTTACTTTTCAACTACTATAACATACCGTCTGTATTACTTAGCACTTGTTAGATAATGAGTTATTTTTTATCTAAAATTTTGGCAGACAGTTTCAGTTTGACAATTTCTTAACTAATATAACTTATATAGCTTATATAAGTCCTTTTTTGTAAGCGAGCATGGTAAGTACTTACTTAACTCCCTCTTTGTAAGCGAGGATAGTAAATAATTGCCCTCAATGCCATCGCCATTTTAATATAATGGGTTAAAATGTTAATGAAAAAGTTTTTTGGACTTTAACTCATTACAAATGAATATAAGTTTATGCTGGGTTTTAAATTACCCATCGGAAAATGAATAATAATATTATTACAGCAAAAAAATATTTCATCAGGTTAACATGCTTATTATATAAACTTGTTTAACCCACATTTATTTATCGGTTTTCCTAAAACCTTTATTAAGAGAAATATTTATTTATTGCTCATATTTGCAATTACAGAATCGGCTCTAACAATATATTATTGTCATAATAATGTTTGCAAAAAATTCAATACTTAAAATGTCCATTAAATAGTTTGTTCGCTTCTATGGCAACGGCTTGTTGGATGGTTGCCTGTAACCTTCTTTGGCTGGTGTCTTGACTGGCTCTTGCTCTTCCTCTGTTTCGAATTGCGTTTATTATGCCGTGCTGTACAACATAATGACATTTTTATAATATTCATAATTATGTACGTTTGTTTTTTTATCGTACAAATAGTCCTTTTTTACTTATTTAAAACGAAATGCATTAGAAGTTATCGTTAAACCAAGTAAATAATGCATGTGACAGTAAAGTTAAATAAAAGTTATATATTTGAAAATTGATTTAATTTAAATTAATCTGGGATACACACATTATAGTTTAATAGTAATAATGTAAGAAAATTTTAGATATGTAAGTACGAACTCTTAAATAGATTTCAAAAAATGTGTGTCTTTTTTTACAGGATCTTTTTTTCAGACAAAACGTGTTCCATATCTTTAGAAAAAAAAACTCTTTTGTACATAGTCTGGCAGTGTGTGGAAGAAGAATGTTTTGTGGCTTTTTCTGTATGCTCCGGAGCTTTAAATGGAATATTCTGCAAGCAGTGGGTGCAACTCTCAAATAAAAGTAAAATGTGTTTGGTGATTACTGTGGGCGAGACTGCTAAGTTGGTGCACCAGGTGAAATTACATTCAGTCCCATTTCAGACACAGAATCGTATCAAATGCGACCTCTTGGGCTAATGAGCTGGGGGCCCCTGTACGTATGAACGATATCACCAGGCTCTGAAATTTTTTTTCTATAGAGAGGCCACCTATAAAACGGAGTTTTATTCACGTTTTGATTGCCCATATAAAACAACTAAAATCAGAAAAGCACATCCTTAGCCCACCATTCATAGGTATTTATACATATCTGTAATTTCTTATTTAACGTTTTTCGATTGCAGGGCAAATATTTGTTTAACTAGTAGACATGCAATGGTATTTGTGGTATTTAAACGAGAACTTACAACTTTCCTTAAATATTGCTTTTAAATTATTTTAAAATTAAAGACTTATTTCCTAAATAATAAATTTTTAAAACTGCCTTTTTATGTTGAAAACTAATTTGCTTGAGTCCCCATAATATCAAAAGATCATTAACAGCCCATTGGCACTTCGGCGGGGGGTCTGCATCCATACGAGCGACATTTAAGTATTTGCGCTGAAAGCATGATCCAAAATCCACCTTCAACCTTTTAAAGAAACAAAATATGAAACATAAATGCCAATTGAAAGGCAAAAAATTAAGCAATAGAAATAAAGATTTCCAACGATTTTTATCTAAATAGTGGCGCCTTTTGGCAAGCTTTATTAAAAAAAAACGCAAACGGAAATGCAGTAAATTTAAATAAAATTGTATTCATATAAGTGCATACATATGTTTATTTAAATATGTAAAGTAATTTAAAGGAATTAAAATTTTTATTAAAAAACTGATTCCTTTTTTAAAACTAGAAGAACCGAATTTAATTGCAAACCTTATAACTTAAACCAAGGATTTTCCGCATCTGATGCATTAGTTAGCAAATTTACTTTAAACCTCATTTCTAAGATACAGATTCCAAATAAAATTATCTTCATGTAGCATTTTGTTCTCAAAAAAAAAAAAAAAAACAAAAAACAAAACGGTTGCCACTCACAATTTCATCTGCAATTATAACCATTTATAGCAGCAAGTTCATATTAATGTTGGCGATGAGTTTTAAGCCATACAACAATTATCATCATGAAACAAAAAAAGGTAACATTTTACAAGTTTAAGTCCAACTGTTTGTTGGCTGCTGCTATCAGGAAAATACTTCATTAGACTATGGAGCATATATAGAAGAAATGTAGAAGATGAAGGTTGACAATCATCCCCCACTTTAAGAATTATTGTTATTATATGTTGCAGCAACTGAAAGAACATAAAAGCAGATAAAATCTCTGTTTTTATATCTGCAGCTTCCAAATGATAAAGTGCTTATTTACACACGCTTAAAAAAGTCAACAACAAAGGCACATTAAAGGGCATAGGTTCCCAAACTCTGAAAAAATAAAATAAAATAAAATAAAATAAAATAAAATAAAATAAAATAAAATAAAATAAAATAAAATAAAATAAAATAAAATAAAATCAAATAAAATAAAATAAAATAAAATAAAATAAAGTAAAATAGAATAAAATAAAATAAAATAAAATAAAATAAAATAAAATAAAATAAAATAAAATAAAATAAAATAAAATAAAATAAAATAAAATAAAATAAAATAAAATAAAATAAAATAAAATAAAATAAAATAAAATAAAATAAAATAAAATAAAATAAAATAAAATAAAATAAAATAAAATAAAATAAAATAAAATAAAATAAAATAAAATAAAATAAAATAAAATAAAATAAAATAAAATAAAATAAAATAAAATAAAATAAAATAAAATAAAATAAAATAAAATAAAATAAAATAAAATAAAATAAAATAAAATAAAATAAAATAAAATAAAATAAAATAAAATAAAATAAAATAAAATAAAATAAAATAAAATAAAATAAAATAAAATAAAATAAAATAAAATAAAATAAAATTAAATAAAATAAAATAAAATAAAATAAAATAAAATAAAATAAAATAAAATAAAATAAAATAAAATAAAATAAAATAAAATAAAATAAAATAAAATAAAATAAAATAAAATAAAATAAAATAAAATAAAATAAAATAAAATAAAATAAAATAAAATAAAATAAAATAAAATAAAATAAAAGAAATAAAAAATTAATATATTTTTTGTGATTTAATTAAAATTTTTTTTTTCTTTTGGTCTTGTTTGGTAAAAAAAACCCTGTGCATGTTTTAATTTGAAAACCTTTTCTTTAATAATTTGGATAAAAATGTTTTTAATTTAAGCTTAATATAAAATATCTTTTAGTAACAATAAGTCTTAAAAAAAGGTGTGGTTTAGTTTAACTGGCCGGTCCCAAAGAACGCCTTGTAAGCCTTTTGGGCCCTTGGAGTTATTAGACAAGAGCAATACAGCTCGGTTTATAATATCAATTCTATGTGAGTACATAAATGTTCGACCTTTTATTGACATTTGCCAACAATTTTGTCTAACTAATATCAGGTAGTGCTTCTAGGTGATGGAAAATTGCACTTCTTTGCAAAAAAAGAATTTTATAGCTATCGCATGCTACGATTTCCATATGACTTCGGAGACTCTAAACAAAATGATCTTTATTAAAATGTTGAGCCTCACAGTGGAGCTTACACTACAATTGTAGAACAAGGCTCCTTCAATGAGTAGATGGACTTTGCTAGCTTACCAACCATATACTTTTTCTAAAATAACAGCGCAGCGCTTGTCGTAGATTCTCAGTACGCTTGGACCATCGAGAAATGTCAGAGGTTTGGGAAAATTGCCTCGGGTTAGTTTAAACTGGCTGATGTCGAGGAGCTCACATAGGACCCTTATGCTAGCAGACAAAAAGAAATGATAATCCAGTAATTTAAATCTGATTAATACGATTCTAACAACTTAAGGGTGCTCCACACTCTTTTAGAAAATAACAGCAGTTTTGCCTTTCCAGCTCCAGAAAATTTCTCCAAGTTTTCAAACTGCGGAGATCCTTAACAGTATACAATTGAGCAAATAATTGCTGGGAAGTGACACAGAATGTAGTTATCAATTTCCTTATACTCTGGTAGATCACAATCTGCAATTATCGCTGGGTTATTGTCCAGCTCTTTAACCTTGAGCCGGTGTCTAACGATAACCTGTAACCATTTCATTACTGGTCTGTTATCCCATCCCCGCAAAGACAGTAAGAACCTCCTCGTCCCTTAGTTGGCAAATACACGCATTGATTCGCAAATTCGTCTGCCGCTCCTTTTTTGACACATAACGTCCATTTGTTTTCCATCGGGAACCTTGTGCCCACGAATCCAATAGATGTGCAGCTTACGCACTGCACACAGTTTACCACGAGATTTCTGGCTCGCCTAGATGATTGAGAAGGGTGTGACGTTCGCGAAATCAGCTTTGATTGCCCCCTGACAATTAGTAAACACACTTAGCATCTTTTACGTGAAAAATTATGCCATCATTAGGAATTTGGTGAGACACAATGATGCCCAGTTTTCAATCGGAGCTCCAAATCTTACTTCTACTCTGGATCCATATGTAAAAGTTTAAAGCTTATGTGGCTGTAGCGAATACACGTCAACCAACCGTATTCCTCCAAAGTTTATCCCGCTTTCTTATTAAGATTAGTTTCAAGGCCATGTCCTCACTGCGATATTTTGTAGACAAAAATCTTTTCATATCCACGCGATACCTGCGCGTTTTGTCACGTTGCCCCTGTTGACTTACAGACCCTTCGAAACAACCAGATCAATAGGTATTAAACTTAACATTTCATCCAGCGGCGCCATAAGTTTGCTACGTTAAGCACAATTTATACACAGTTTCAAAAGTCCCTAGGTGCATCTGCAGTCAACCTGCCCCTCCAGTGAGGCTACCACACAAGTATCGTGTAAAGGTCTAGCCACTGCAGTATAGATCCAATGTCCAGGATTTGTCGCAAGAACCCTTGTTCTACTAAGTAAGTATTTTCTTACTAGTTTTTTATGTAGGAGAGAAAGGCAATGCCAGTGGCTAGCTTGGCTGCTACCATGGGTTAGCAAAAATACCAATAACAAAGAAAAAATAATTTTTAGTTTAATAGCTACTAATTATCTCAATGTTTCTAGCAAGGACAATATGGCAGCGTTCAGAGTGAAGGATGTTGTTGTCGTTTATTTACGCGAACACCTGTGGAAGGGTTTGTGGTAAGGATTGCTACAAAGTGAAATTTAGCAAGTACAAAGAAGATCTAAGAAGAGCTAAAAGGGCTTGGTGGTCAAAGTATTACAAATTCAAGGTTCCGAAAGCTATTATCCAATGACCCAACGGTAACAAGACATATCTGAAAAATGAGTTGTTAAAAGACTTGTTCTAGAACTACTTGTGGAAACATACTTTTCGGGTTGTATAGGGGTTAAAGGAAGATATAGCGACAGATGGTTCAAAAGGGGGCCTGTGGTTACTGGATCTAAAATAGGAGACAGTAAAGAAACTGGTGAAGCCTGGATGGGACTGTTAATAATGGTTTTAAGGTATATCCATTTCGAAGATATAGAGGTCAGGGTAATTTTAATACCCAAGTCTGGTAGAATATGTCCTTTGAAACTAAAAGCTATAGACTTATCAGTTTACCGTCTATTTTGCTTAGGGGCCTGGAGGGGTTTTATGCAACCTCGCACCACTGGTAGATCCCAAAATGCTTATCTTGAAGGTAAAACGGCTGAGATTGCACTACGTAATGTGGTTGGGTATATGGAACGGGGCTGTCATGATAAGGAATATACACTAGCGACGTTCTTGGATAAAAGAAAAGCCCTTAAAAAGTGAAAATAGAGGTAATTAATGAGGCTTTTACGGACCTGAGAGTCAAAAAGTGTTTCGTCAAATGGGTAGCCTCGATGCTCAATTGCATGGTTAAAACATCTAGATGTGTTTGAATTGTTATCTTCTCTTTTAGTATCTTTCCTTGTCTTACTACATATTTTCCCCGTTACCTGATGACCTATTTTTTTTTTCCTTGAAGGGGTGAACAATAGGCCCAGGAGGTATTCAAGTTATTGTAGTGTAAATCTTTTGCGTAAGATTTCCTTGACATCCTCATGCATGCATAGAGTGCATTAGTCGTCTCTGGACAGTTGGAATTTTTGTAATAGGCTCTTATTATTTGTCATTATTATGTAAGGTAATGAGATAGTTACGACAGAAGAATTAGCTTCTGATAGGAGCGTTAATAATTACATTTGTAGATAGACATGTAAAAATAGAACTATGAAATAGACTTAGTATGACACTTTTGTTTTAAAATCCCTAAAATTTCAAATTAATTTTTAGTTAATATTTACTAGTTACTTACTTGGTAGTTACTTGTAAGCACATTTGTAAGCGGGGTCGTAAATTTCGGAACAACTCAAACAAAAAGGATAAGTCATTCAGTCAAAAGGTAACTATTATTTCTTTCCCTTCAATATCACTTGATAGCTTAATAGGTTTTGGTGAGTTGTACTCCTGGGTACATTGTGTGGTTATTTAATAACAAATTTGTATTTATTTTAATTACGTAGTCAACTTGTTATTTTACTTCTTATGACTTGATTTATAAAAGGATTGGGACTCACTGGTCTGAAGGAATAGTAATGCTTTTAACGTATGTTAATTCGTATATCATGTTTTCACATGTATAAATGACTGCCAGTGTAAATTATACATGTCGCTGCTTGTTTATCCTCCGTATTTAAATGATTTTGTAAAACAACACACATCCGAAGGAAAAATATTATTTTAATTGCTCCCACGATTTTGTTTTCAATATGGACCAGCAAGATTTAAATTAAAATCAGGGTTAAAAGAAAAAATAAAACAAAACAAAACAAAGAAGTGAAATAAACACAAGTTTATTATGAAAATGTTTTTGAGTCGTGTTGTTTTCTGTAGCTGCTGCTGTAGTGACAGAGATTTTCATATGCTAAAGTATCTGTGCATTTTAATGAGTACGATTGTTGTCATTGCTGGTTGGTTGGAGTCCGAGCTGCTGGATGCTGTTTTGTCTTAAATATTGTTGACCATTTTATTTTAACGCATATTAATTTCAAAATATTTTTTTATCTTTTTGTTGTTTCTGTTAATTTTTCCAGCTCTCATGTTGTCCCCAACATTTTGATTAATTGTCGACATTTAATTATATACATTGTTGTTGCAGCTTTTGCTGTTGTAATATTTTGTTGCAGTTCGTGTGTCTGTATGTTTAAATGTGAGTGCAAGTCTAAATTTGTTGTTTGGCGCCCTTTGGTTTTTTATTCGGTTGTCAACTTAATATCTTGACTCATTTATCGTTGTACAAAATTATGATGATCATACGATTTACACTAAGTTTTTACTTACAAATTTTGGAGTCCAGCAATTTGGCTTTTTTGTAACTTTATGATTTTGAATTAGTGGTAATGTTGCCAAATAATTTCAAAAGTACTAATATTGTAGTTATAAAAACCTTAAAAAAATTTTGTTATTAAAAGGAAAGTCTTGAATATACAAACATTTTTTTAAATATTTTTCCTTAGATAAACTATATATGTTAACTCTTTAGAAATTTGTACAAAAGCTATTGACGAAGAGATTTTTTTTTAGAAAGAAGATGGATGGGCCTGGATGGTGCATCACTCCACATGGAGGCAATACTGTGCCCAATGTGTTGACCTCTTTTTTTGATATCCTTAGTAATAGCGAATAATTAAATTCCTGAATCTTTTTCTATTTTTACTACCATCATGTCGCCAAAGCTTGTCCTCTTTCTAGGATGCATAGAGTTTGTCATTAACTTTGCCCATCCCACAAATCTTATTTCCGTTAAAAACAGTGTTCTTGGACTTAGGCATTGTATACCAGGAACTTAGAGAGGGAGAGTAAGCATTGACTCAAAGCAGCTGTGCAGTGGTGCAAGTAAATTTGCACTGTACGAATTTTGTCTTTTCATAGGGTTCTAAAGCCTAGTCCCTCGTCACAACTACTCAGGAATCTTTCAAATTCCTCTTCGATACTAACCTGTGTGAATACTGGCTCACAGTAGCTAAAGCTCAATTAATTAAGCAGTTACAGAGAAATTTAAGGTCAAGATTGAACTTTTAATGTTATTTTGTATTTAATGTGAGAGGGCTTTAGATTGAGCTTAAGAATTATTCTTTTATTTAGAAAGCGTTCTTATTCTAGACAAGTTTCAATATCCTGCTTTCTTCCTTTACAGGGGATAAACTCAAACCAAAAAAGTCACTCTGAGTCGAATAACAGCTGTTGCTGTTGCCCTTAAACAAGCCGTGACAATGCCGTTTATTGCGAAGCCAAAAATATTAAAGGATTTTTTATTTCCGGAGTCCGACAAAGAGTACTTAACCAATGTTTTATTCTGGAATTAAAAACATTATTGAGCACTGATTTTAGCCCTGTCAATGATTCCAGTGCTGTGGCCGTTTTCAGGCCTAGGAATGCATGACTTTTGTCCGTTGGTCTTCTTTTTGATTGAGTTTCCTCCCCAAAATTTTTGGTTTAGAAAGATGTTTAGCGACATATTAATCCCCCCCCCCCCCCCCCTGGATGAACTTAAGCGTTATGCCTTTTCGCTATTCTGTGCGTCTTCCTGGTCTTCACAGTGGGAAGGGGAGCTAAGTGTAGATCTCTCACGTGCTACTTATTCGTACTTTTACATAGATGTTGGGGCATTAATAGCTGTGAGACATATTTTAAAAGAGAAATGAAGCTAACAAAGTTGTGTTTCTTTGGGACCATTTCATTGTCCTTTTAAAAGTTCTTTTTTATCGGCCCCCTGTCGATCTCTGTGATAAAGTGAGCCTTTGCCTTAAAATTTCCGAAGGAAAGAACATAACTTGCTTCAGCCGTATCAGACCCTCTGTTCTTTTTTTCTTCTCGGCCTTTACCCAACCCTGCGGAGTAGGTGATTTAAGCCCTACCAAAGCCACCTTTACCACTTCTGGCAGGAACAAGACTGCACAACTAGCTTGGCCAGTTTCCACTGCCCTAACTCTTTACCACCCACATTAGTGGTGCTAGTCGGAGCAATGTTGTCGTTGCCCTTGCAAGCTGATTTTTTACTCTTCGTTGAGGGAACTACAAGGTCATCTATGAGATCGACGGGGGCACTCTCCTGACAGAGACTTCGTTATGAACTTCCTATAGTAAGAGCAACTCTCAATTCTGATTGAAAACAGCAGATTGTAATACGGTCAGATAGAATCCGTTGTTGGAATACGCACTGGCGACACATTAAACAGGCACTTCACCTGCACCATGCTCGTCATAAAGTCCTACCCGTCTTTCATAATATTTTCTTCCAGTTATCGTGCTGTATTTGTGGAGGTAGTTCTTCATGGTACCATCTTTCATGCGGATTTGAAAGACTTGAGCAAAGGGAAAGCCGGGAACAATATATCAAGGCTAAACAGAATTCCCCTGAACGATGAATATGGTACATGGTTTATTTATATTAAAATCGGCTATAAATTTTGAAAAGAATGAAAAGTATATCGAGAAACTTTGTGTGGATCGGTCAATTAATGACCCCAACTTCCACAGAACGGTTAGCCCGCAAATAAAGTAACCCCTTACTAAGACCTAATGCATGCCAGCATCGACACAATATTTGGTTCGCGTAGCTTTTTTTCTTCCTTGAGAAAATTATGTGAGGCTATCTGAAATAATTATAATAATGTGCAAAAAAATAATTTCCTGGGCCAATTTTTATTTTTCGTAAAATATATATAAAAATGCAGCCTGCACTTTGATTGAAAAAGTACATGGACGCTCTGCCAGCCAGACGGGCTTTAGTTGATTCATGAAGTAATCTATATAGTTGAAAGTGGATCTTTGACTATTATTTTTGGGCGTTAAGTACATCTACATAGACTTTTTACACTCCAACAAATAATGTGATGTGGGTATAACAATATGGCCACCTTTTTTTTCGATAACTGAGAATCAAGTTTACCTATAAAATCGCCCTCTTCATCTCTTTCTACATTTTCGTTTAACATTTTATTTTGTTTTTAATATATTTTCAATGTTTTTTGCATTTCTTATCAGATTTTTTATTTAATGAAACATAAAATGAATAACATACAGTCAAAGGAATTATGTTCTGCATCGTGTGACCACATTTAAAGGCTTCCATTTGTTATAATGTTTTTTTGCTTTAACTCACAAAACAGTAGGATGAAAAAGATCTTAATTGTTGACTGCTTCATAAGTATGTGGGGGATCATAAACTTCATAATTTATTGTTAAATTCTCGTTTCAGCTCAATAGTTAATTAGTTTTTGATATATGACTTTGGTTAATGTTTTAATAATTAAAGTAACTTTTACGAGCGTTCGTTTTAAATTCTGGGGCGGATGAAATTAATCGAAGTGGTTATAAATAAGAGTATTATGTTAAAACACGCCATAAACATACAGGATGAGTTTAAGTAGAACAATTTTATATATTTGTTGATTTAAGATAATTTACGATGACTGTTAAAAGTAGGTAAGTATGTAAAGTGCTTTTATAAAATTATTTGTTAAAGATTTTTAATTGCTTAAGCAGACATTTGAATATGGAAAACTTATTGAAAGGTTTCTTGAAAATTAAAAAATTGAGTTTCTCTTAATTTTTTTGGAATTTCACAAAACAGTTAAAGTACTTATATCTTTGACATAATTAGAGACCAGGGTTGGGCAGTATTTCAAATACTTGTATTTGAAATACGTATTTGAAATACAAATACGTATTTTGTATTTGAATTTGAAATACCACCTTCTAATGTGTTTTGTATTTTGTATTTGAAATACCCAAAACTGAAGTATTTTGTATTTTGTATTTCAAATACTTATGATGGCAAAATACATTTTTGCAAAATACATTTTTTTGTTATACAAAAAGTTGTCATTAGAAAAATTGAATAATGTTACAATTTTTAAAAAAAAAAAGAATGGAAACTTTGTCTCCGTATTCATTCACGTCTTCGCCTTAGCAAGGCACGTTCTTTTACAGGTCTCAATAAAGTAATATTAAGAGCTAAGCGAATATTTGGAAATGCGAATGTCAAAAAAATTTAGTTTTGTGTAAGAATTAAAATTTTTTTGGCATTCACACTTTTAAACACATGAAGTAAGATCGCTTTATTTGCCTCTGCCGAATCTTATATACACTTCACATTGCTCTTTTAATATACCCAGTCCATAGGAAACAAAATTTAACGTTCGTATGGATAATAGAAATAGATGAAAAAGATTTGAGGTCAAGAGTTATAAAAGTTTTCGACATTATTTGTATTAAAAGGTTAATAAAAGTTGTTAATTTTATTGGGATCTTCTAGTCCCCCTGCTCCTCTTCAACCTTTTTTTTCCAAAATCTAGGACTTATCATCGAATTACTTATTGTAGAACACTAGAAGTCGATAGCTTTAATAGATTCCGAGATATAGCGTATCGAAAATTTCATAAAAATTGTTCGTTTGTATGGAAGCTACCCCTTTTTTTGCCCCCACCCAACATTTTTTTTCTTTAAAGCGTAGATCGTGTTGTGGAATTAGTCTTTGTAAAACATTTGATGTCGGCAGCTGTTATAGTTTGCGAGACAAAGCGTTTCGAAAATGTCATAAAAAGTGTTTATTTGTATGGGATCTAACCCTTCCCCTGCCCCTACCCAAAAAATGTTTTTTTCAAAGTATAGGACTTATCATCGAATTACTTATTGTAGAACACTAGAAGTCGATAGCTCTTATAGTTTCCGAGATGTAGCGTATCGAAAGTTTCGTAAAAATTGTTAATTTGTATGGGAGCTACACTTTCTCCTGCCCCCAACCAAAAATTTTTTCGGTCTTGTTGTACAATTTTAGAAACATTTGAAGTCGATAGCTGTTATAATATCTAAGATTTAGCGCATGAAATATTTCACAAAATTTGTGCAATTGCAGAGAAAAAACCACTTCCCTTGATCCTATCTGAAAAAAAACTTTTTCCTTTTGAGGTCCCTATTTTCAGAGTATCCGTGCCAAGTTTTGTGGCAAGAATGACTATATTCACTGAGTTATATAGGGATGTATGCACGGATTTTGTCATAAGAAATGGGTTATTTTTATTTTTCGTTTATATCTCGGTCAATAGTCAACCGATTTTGCTAATTTTAAAAAGCGATTGTCTCCAGGATATTTACAAAAGTTTGACACCAATAACTGGCCCGTATCACTTTATTTGACTCCGGAAACTTGATTTCAACAGACTGACAGACGGACACGGCTGTATCAACTTCCCTATCTATAAGGATCCAGAATATTAATACTTTATGGGGTCGCAATGGAAAATAAAGAAATTTCAAACAGAATGACAAACTGATTTATACCCTTATCACTATGTGGAGGGTATACAAAAGAAATGCAGAGGGCGAATTTTTGAATTCGCCTTGATATTACTTTACTTTTAATTTAATTTGTTTTTCACATACAAGGCACATTTAACCAGGTAATATTAAGGGCTCAGCTGATTAAAATCAATTTGACATTGTCACATTATAAAAATTTAATTTTGCATGAAATTTTTAATTTTTCTGACATTCTACCGTTCAAATACAAAAAGGAAATGCAAAGGGCGAATCTTTTAAATTCGCCTTGGGTTTACCTTGTTGAATGTGCCTTGTAGAGAACCAAATTCATAAAATTAAACACCAGTCTTTTTTCATTAGGACCTGTAGAAAGATTGTTTTTTTTAGCAGGATTTATATATTCTTCAACAAGAGGCTGCTTATCTGATTAAACTTTTAAAAATTGTGTGTTCATGATTAATGGTTATAAATGTATTTTGTATTTCAAATAAAAGATACTAAAATACTGTATTTTGTATTTGAAATACTCGACTTGAAAGTATTTGGTATTTTGTATTTGAAATACAAGCGAAAGAAGTATTTTGTATTTCAAATACAGCAAAGCATGTATTTTGCCCAACACTGTTAGAGACAAAAATCTACAACACATTTTTTACAAGTCGGCAAGATATTTTGTTTAAAAAAGTTACCGATAAAGATTGGGGTGAACGATTTTTTGCGTAAAGCAAAAATTATGTGGTTAAAATTCTGTTCACACACGTTTATTTTCAATAACTTTAGTACTAAGAAAAGCAGTATCATTAGCAAATGCTAATGCGAGCGTTTGACTGTTCAGTACACTAGATACAGAATTGGTTCTGGGATATATACTACCTCGGAGATAACAAGTCCCTATTGGTAAGCGAAAGGCTTAAGAAGGCCCTTTTTGAATTAAACCTGTAGCCCGGAGATTTATTTGAAAGTTTAGCTTTAGTCTAGTTAATAGGCGTTGACGACATACCTTCCAATGGCCATATTTAAAAAAAAAAAACATTTTTTTTAATTTATTTTATATATATTTTTTTCTGGAAGATTGAAGAAAAATCTATTGAAACTATTTGGGACGAATTTTGTTAAAAGCAAAAGGTAATTAACTACATGCATGAGAAAAAACACCTATTTGCCGAAAACGTCAAATTTTGAACCCCTCTAGCTCAGAGAGTTCTTGACCAATCGTATTAAAAAATTGTGTCTAAGCTACTTTCTTTCCAATTGAAAGACATCGGTTTTAAAAGTTGGGTCACTTGACATGAAATCCCCAATTTATTAATTTATTCTTGAATCCAAGCACTAAAAGCGTCTTGTTGCTAATTTTTATAAAAAATTAAGAGCTTTTTTAACAATAAAGCTATCAGCAGCTTTTCTTACCTCTTGGAACTACATTTAATCGTTTATCTATTGGCTCTCCAGTAATAATAGATGGCAGTTTACTCATGTAAGTACATATTATTTTTCCTAGTTACTTATTAACTTTAGTTGGCTCTATAATCTCTTGTTGGTCTTGGCCAGTTTAACTAAATGCTTTCAAGCAATTAAGTCATATGAATGCTCTCTGCAGTTCGTTGAACCAAGAATTTTCATATCTTCAGCCACTTAGTCCTTCCACCACATTCTTGGCCTTCCTCATTTTCACCTTTCGTGGTAGTTGCCATCCAGTGCCTTTTTGGCTGGATGGCGAAACCGCTTTACCGTGAAGCGTTTAAATATTTTTAAGTAGGGATAAAGCTCATTCAGTTCAAGGTTGGTTCAGCGGTTGGGAGTATAATAACACAGGTGTGGCCATAGATTTAAGTAAGAGTTTTTTTTTCAAAAACACCCAGCAATGCTTCATTAGTTTCTGCCATTAACAGCTCGAGAAGAGTAAGCGTAATGTACAATGTTGTTCAAGTTCTTCGAGAGAGTGCTCTGAACTTAAACTAAATTTATAGCCCAAAGTAGTGTAATTTATCAGACCAATTTGAGGCCAAATTTTTATATCTGACATAAATATTTTTCTTCATGGCAGAGCATTTGTTAGCCTTTACAGTGTCACTTTTCCCTCGTCACGACCTATCTCTAATTTCCAGCATAATTTCTTTTTGTACTCTTAACTCGATCAGACCCATGTTTGCCGATTAATTCTTAATCCTAGAAATAAAATTATGTGTCCCCCCCCCCCCCCCCCCCCCCCTTCTATTTTTCCAACGATAACATTGTCCATACAAGGAAGATATGGCCTTTTGTGTTCGCTTTTGCCTTTTCTATATGTTTTTTCCAGTATGTTGAGGAGGTTGTACGATAACTTTACTTCCTAACTTTTTTGAGGACTTAGTATCAGCCACAGTCATTCAACAAAATCATACAAGTTTTGTTGAGATCTTATATACATACATATGTATGTAATAGTCGATAAAAAAAAAATGACATGTAACCAAATTATTTGAAAAATTGCTTTAAAACAAGCTGACTCCGATTCTGAATGAAAACAGCTGCATTCCAGATCACCAATTTGGATTTAGAAATCAACATAGTACCATCGAACAAATCCAGAGATTGGTACAGGTTATAAGAAAAGTCTTTGAGGAAAAGAAATACTGCTCCGCGCTCTTTATAGATGTCTCTCAAGCGTTCGACAAAGTATGGCATAAAGGCCTGTTAAACAAATTAAAACTCAACCTTCCATCTAATATTTTCAACCTTTTAGAAAAACACATAACCGACCGAAAACTTATGATTAAAGAGGGAAACCAAATAAGTTCTTCCCAACCCATGGTGTACCTCAAGGGAGTATACTAGGTCCAGTTCTGTACTTGCTCCACACAGGAGATATCCCCACAAACAATCTTACTCATACTTTGACATTTGCTGATGATACCGTTTTTCTCAGTATTCATAAAGACCCTAAAGCGGCCTCAAAACCACTTTAACATCGCGTACCCCAAGTAGAAAAATGGGCAAAGTTGTGGGGAATAAAAATAAATGAACAAAAATGCACCCACGTTACTTTTACGTAACGCAAAGAAACGCGCCTCCCAATTCTTATTAACAACCATACGGTGCCTCAACGAATTGAGACGAAATATCTTGGCATTCACCTGGATCGCCGCCTCACATGGAAGTCACATATAGATGCAAAGTTGACACAGATGAAACTTAAAACGGCCCAAATCCACTGGCTAATCGGTAGAAACTCTGTGCTACGTCTTGATTGCAAACTTCTACTCTACAACTCAATTTTAAAACCAATTTGGGCTACAGGATACAATTATGGGGCACTGCTTCCGCCTCCAACATTGAAAAAATTCAACTCCGTCAAAATAAAATCCTAAGAATGATAACTGGTGCTCCTTGGTACATTAAAAACAGCAACATCCACAAAGATCTTCAAGTTCTACTAGTTAAATGCGAAATCCTAAACTATGTGGACAAGTATTTAAACAAGCTGGGAATACATCCAAATCCGCTCGGTCGAAACATTTTGCAGCATAGTGGACACACTCGCCTGAAAAGAAGGGATACTATTGCACTTAGTTGAAACTACTGAATTAATTAATTTTATTATGAGAACTTGAATTTTAGTCTGGCACTGGCTGGTCTAATAAAAATTTAATAGTTTTAAGATTTGAAAACTTATTGTTAGTTCGCCAAAGGCGAAGATTCAATAAAAAAAATAAAAAAAAAAACATGTGGCGCATTTGCTTGCTTACAACAAATCCGCGACCGAACTTGTTTTGACTTTAATGGCAGCTGTAATAGTCTCTTATTTAACTAATTCCGTGTCTTATCTATCGTATTTTATGTATAGCGATGATGTCGTTCCTGTAGTCTTCGAGGGCAACTGCCATATAGGTAGAAGCACAGACCTGAGAGGCGTTCGTACATTTCAAATGCATATCCGTATGCCATTGTCTTTTAAACGTAAACATAATGGGGAATACACACATTTGTATTTTTGATGCACTTTTCATTGTAGGTTTTCGCTGTAAAGTGGGTTGAAAGCCTAGCTCTAACCCATTAACCTAAGAGCGGGTTTGCCGTGCAAACATTAGCCGACGCTACCAAGCAAAAGTGTGTGAAAATTCTTGAGATGCAGTCAAAAAGAATGGCAAATAATTTGTTTAAATAATTTTAACAAATACTATATATATTTTCATTATATTATGTTTAGATTTTCCTTAACTAAGCAGCAGCGATAATGGCGATAACCGATCTTCTAAGACCTTAAGCAAGTCATCGTAGTAAACAATTTGTATGAGAAGAGGTACATATGTGGACCTTCCAGGTTTTTCTTAAATGATTTTTTGTTAGTTTTAAAGTGAAGTGATCTATGATTTTTCCATTCTTTACTGGCTCATCTGATCTACTTTTGTAAAAGAAAAGCTCTATTATATCTTATCTGGTGGTTGTTGGAAGAAGCTTGTCCGACTTTTTTGATGCGCGCATTGATGCCTCTAATAACAATAATAACAAATTTTATAACAAAACTATTTTTAAGAATTTTTTAAACTTAGTATATGTTTTTATGATTTAAAATTAAATTTTATTTAAAGAAATCCAATTTATTCCAAATAAAGTAATTCAGTGCTTCAAAAACAAATCCCAAATTTGGAGACTGAAAAAATTTAATTTAAAGCTGAAATATAATATAAATTTAAAAATTTTCAAGCAACTTTAAAACTAAAAAAGAATGAGTTTAAGCTTATTGATAATATTTAATAAGATGGAATTCCTTCTTCCTTCTCCTTGCCATTGTTCAAGTTAAAAAAAAAAGTAGAACGACTGTTACATATTATATGTGACTCCTAGTTGTCACTGATTGTCTGCCACTTGCCACTAGATAAACTCATGAAACATTTACTCAAAAAACATACAGAAAACCAGCAAAAAAAGACAAGCAAACAAGGACTGCCCCAACAATGTTGATGATTTGATAAATAAATTGTATAAATTGTATAATTCAACTGTTTGTGTCACGGCAAATGTACTAACTTGTACTATTTGACTATGAGCCTGAAAGAATAATTTTGTCTTTTAAATGTAATTTTTTGGCAAATGTTTTGCCAAAAAAAAAAAAACCAAAAGCAAACAGTAAAAAATAAACAATTTGTAGGTGCCCATTGCTGCTGCTGCTTTTTCTACTGCTGTTCATGCACAATGACTTGTAAGGTCATAATTTCTTGCTGAGTCTAGTTAAGAGTGTATGTGTGTATATAAATGTATGCAAAAGTTGAAAACGGTTTGAATTTCCGGATAATGAAAGATTTTTTGCTTTATACTGCTATTCGCCTTGACTACCAAAATATACTGCAACATCAGTTAAAGAAATGGCAACAACAGAAATGCTCATAAAACACGTAGTTCGTAAAACAAAAAAAAAGATGAAAATCTAAAGTAATAATGGAGGCAACAGTACAAAGGACCACCAAAAAACTTAAGAAAGAAAAAAAAACAGAAACATTTTATATGATGCCACCGCAAATTCATGCGACATAACACATATGCATTTATAAATATGAAAATGTGTGCGTGCGTTTGTGCCTTTGACTAATACGTGTGTATGTTGCACATAAATACAAATAACGACTTTAAACCTTAATAAAAACACAGGACAATAGAAGAATTTGTACACGAAATACAATTTATATTTACCACAAACATAAATACAAATAAACATTATTTTAGCCACATGAATACGTATTTGTCACCAAAGTAAGAAAAAAAGTGTAATAAATGTTGCCTACAAATAGGCTGAATATGTTATGCTTTATATGTTACAATCGTAAGCAGTGTTACCCAAACAAGGTAAGTTTAATTCTTTGTAAAAAAAAATCTTCCTTAAAGTTGATGAAAAATCAAAAATAAAAGTTAATGAGAAATGAAAAATTTTTTTTGAAAAAATGGTTTAAAAAATTTTATTGAATATATTTTTGGAAAAAACAATGGATGTAACATTTAATTCTTTCTGTGAAAAAAACCTAAAATAAACCATGCCGAATATAAAGAGGGTATAGTTACTAGTATTTTTAACACCAGCTACACTAGGACATTATGGGGGATTGCTTTTGAAGATCTAGTGGTTGGCGGAAGTCACAAGGATCAGTTTTGAAAGTGAACTATCAGTTGTGATCCCTAAGAAGGGTTGCTTTTTTAGAGCTGGTGCTGGGCAGCTTTTGCTGACAAAGTTAAAATACAGACCTTAAAACAAGAGGGAGATTTATAGACTATCTGATATTTAAGGAGTAATTAGGGCAAATATGTTGGCAGTATTTAGAGCAATGGAATTTTATTTAATTATATTTACAGCCAGTAAGCCGCTATGGATAAAAACGCAAGTGAAATCTATATCTTGGTAAGGGTAAGCTTGGCTTCAGAGCGATTTTAAACTGCTTGGAAATATTATTAACTACACGGCGCACATAAAGAAGAAATGGTAAAACAAGCAATAGGCAGTACTTAAGGATGATTATGCCATAAGTACTCGTATATGAAGATATATGAACATTATACGTCAAGTCTAATCAAAACACTCGAAACTTTTGTAAAATGTGTTAGTATTAGGATGACTAGAAACGATAAAGTACGCTAATTGTTACTACCTGAAATTAGAAGAACTATAAATAAGGTAAGGTTAGGCTAGCTTGAACTGGGCGGTCCCAAAGACCAGTATGCCACTTCGGTCTAATGAAACCCAAGATGCACCACAATCCACTGGCAAATGCTATCAGCCTTATCTTACCGACTCCAAATATTTCTTCCAGGCTTTAGAACAAATAAAACCCCAGATTGTTCTTCTTGAAGCTCACGAGCACTGGGCAGTGACAGAGAATATGATCAACGGTTTCCTTATCCGCTCGTCCTGTAATTTGGCATGCACCGCTGTCCAACAATGACCTATTAAACTGAAAGTCTATAATGATTCCTACGAAAAAACAGACAACACCACGATTGCTCCCCAATCATAGGATCCAAACATAACTTTCAAAACTATTAACGAAGTGGTATTAACCTAGATCCTCGTAGCTCAGACTCTTGTCAGAGAAGTTATGACCTAAATGTAGAGCACAAGTAAAGCATGGCCGTTTATTGCCATAGTTATATGAACCCCCTCCTTGACAGCTCGTCTGCCATTTTTTCCGCTTAAAACCGTCGGATCCCAAACTAAGTAGATGTGAACTTGTCACATGACACACAACCACCAATAGACTCCGCGAACACCTGAATAATCAAAGAGCAGGTTAGGTTCGCGAAAACTGCCTAAAACGTTCACTGAGGATTCTTAGTTTAAAAGGAATACAGAAGACCGGCGATCAATTTTGCCTTTTAAATCTCTGCCTGAAATAACAGGCAATATGGTTTGAGCAATAGGCGGCCACATTCCTTTATAGTCACACCCGGCAACTGAATAAAGTATAGACTTTAGATTCTGTATTCACTGCTGAATTCCATGCACCTTACCATTCGGCCATAACCATATGACACCTGATTAGATTGTCCCGTTCACCGCAATACAGTCGCAAACCTCTTAAAAATACCCCCTGTGATCAGATTAGATCGTTTTAAGTTCATGACTTCAGCCAGCGCCACCATTGGGGTGCTGCATTTAGCACCAGCTATATACAATCCTGCGGGCCTCTGTGCACTCTCCAGGTTCCTGCGGTTGACTTGATTTTTCCGTGCAACCCACCACACTAATTTTCAATAGAGTAAGACTGACCTAACAACTGCGGTGTAGATCCCATGCATAAGTATTGGTGTAAGACCACATGTTCTGCGTAGCATTTGTCTTTGTGCGTAGTACTTAAGCCGTCTTTTTGACCTTTTCCTTGACATTCTATGAAAAATTACTGTCTTGTATTACTACGAAGAAATTTTTGTGTCCCCTCAGTGCCTGGTTAAATTTATTCAATCTGAATGTTGTCCACAGACCAGTCTTTTTCCTCTTTGTAAGTCCGTTTACTCGTTTTTGAAACATTTCTAATGATTTCCCCTTTAACCATATTATTGAAAGCCTGCAAAAGAAAGTCCCCATTGATTGCTTACTGTAGTGAAAGGCTGTTTTAATCCAATGGACGACTGAGGGAAGTTCCGACTCCAATAATTTCTTTTTCGTATAGGATGGTTGATTGCCATAAACTCAGTCAGAACCCAACTTATCCTTGATGAGAAAGTCAAGAATCCTTTCCAAAGTCCTTAAGATGAATGACGAGAGCCTTCTGAGTCTATAATCTTTAAGCTATGAAGCCATAGAATCAAGTAGTTGGGTTATAGATTTCACAGTGAGTTGAGTTAATTACATACGAATTATTTGCTTACATGTATCTGAGAAAGATTTTTAAAACAATCAATTTAAATTATTGTCCAAGCGCATACGGAAACAGGCCACAAGAATGAACCCAAGAAACTTTTGACTTTTCAATATCCTTCAGCAACTTAGCATCACTGGAGCTGCATTTATATACTTATTGTTACACCAAAACATATTATTACACGTGTGTGTGTATGTTCAAAACCATATGCGATTGTGACTAAAATTGTAAAATAATTTATATACACGCTCATATAATTCATATTCTCACAGTAGCATGCCTCAAGTAAAAATTTGTCTTCATGTCGGAAGTTTTAAACATGAAATTCACTTTAAAATGGTGCATAAATCTTTTAAAACAATAAAACAAAAAGAAAAAAAATTATTCATTTAAATATAATTTTCTCAAGTGTTTTAAATCTTCGATAAATTCATTGCAATACGTGAAAAATCTATCTTTTTAAACTGCATAATGCTACGTGAGAGATCCTTTTTTGCTAAAGTTAAACTTATTCCTTTTCAAAACTGCCCTTACAATTCCCACAAAAACCTCCCCCATTTGGGAATTTGTCCCAGCAGAATATTTCTTTTATTTATTTTGAGGGCGAATTATCCTTTCAATTTGAGTTGGCATATGTGCTGCATAAATATATTTGGTTAAAGTAAATATTTCTTTTCGAATATTCAAGCTCTAGATGCTACAACGAACCAATACTTCAACAGAATACAAATAAAGATGCAAGAATTTAAAGCTTTGGCAGCCAAGAAAAAACAAAACGAAAAAATATTTATAAATTATTCTTATGTAACTGAAGGATACAAGTTTGCAGAAGAAGGTTGTTACAAAATATTCTTGACGTTTTCTTGAGATTTCCTTGCAAGTTAGAGTAAATTGTTTCATAGTTGGGCCTTTGAGAAAATATTTTGTTGTTTGTGAGTTTGTCGATGTATTTTATTCACATCCTTGCATACATGTCAGCAGGCATTTTGTATGCACTAAAAGTACTTTATTTCTATTTTCGATAATAATTTTTTTTCTTCGTTTTAGACTTTTTAGCAGGCACAAAAATTGATTTATGTATATTGAAAATGTTAAAACAAAATAAGCCTTTTAAGAAGTTAAAAAGAAAATTTAAATTGAAGTTGGCACTTCTTTTAGTGTGTAAGAGGGGCTGTAGGATTTATTGAAGAAAATTTAAGATGTTTAGTAAAATACGTTTTTCATTATTTAACTTACCAATATTACTCTTTACATTAATTAACCAAACAATTTGTTAACAAATTCTGTATTACTAGTTTGTAGCAAGTCAAGGGTATCGGGTTGTTCACGTAAATACGGAACTTCTAAAGCCCACAAAAAAAGTCTGGAACGGTTAAGTCGGACAATCTTGCAGGCAAATATAAATCGCCAAAACGAGAGATGGAGCAATCCGCTAACACCGCCTTCAAAATATCTGCTGTGGCTGGCGCAGTGTCTGCCTTTGCTCCGTTCTGTTGAAACCACGTGTCCTCGAATCCTAATTGGTCGAACTGCGGCAGAAAAACCCCGGCTTACATGGCTCTATAGCAAGCACCATCCACTATTGTCGTTTGACTAGCGGCGTCCTCGAAAAAAATGGCCCATGACTCCTCCAGCGTGAACAGCGCACCACGTAGTCACTATGAACAAAGGCAATGGCTCCTCGTGCATTACTCTTGGATTTTTGGTGTCCCAAAAGCAATAGTTTTGCTTGTTCACATACCCTCTGAGATGGAAATGAGACTCATCGCTCATTATGATTTTGGTCGAAAAATCGTCCACTTCGGCATTGAGATTGAGGTTGGCTTGGTCGTAGGTAACATGCGTTCGGCGGTTGACAGGCAGCAGCTGATGCACGGACTAGACTTTGTACTGGAGCATTCAGAGGTCTTTGACCAAAATTTGGCTTAGGGAAGACCGGCTGATGGCTAATTGCGATGCACGGCGTCTGGTCGGTGTTTCTGGTGACAGTTTGGCATCCTCGCCAACAGAGGCAATATTTTCCCCAGAACGGGCACTTTGGGGCCAGCGTCTGGTGTTGTCCTATGCTCTTTAATTTTAGTGACCCAACGGCGCCGGGTTTGTGAAGTCGGTGCCCGACGACCTAGGAATAAGCGAAGGAATTCGCGCTGCGCCAACACCGCATACAAATTGTTACGCAAGAAAATAGACACAATTATTCCGGGTTCTTGGGATGTGTATCGCTCCATGGCTTGCTCACTTGTATTTTAAATCTGTGTATTTCATAAATGTCAAAACATTTACAAAAATAAGAGCATCTTCCAATAGGGTGATTTCTTTTGTCCCACCATTTCTGATATAAGTTAAGAAGTTGGACGACCTTTAAGATATGTTCCATAGGTGGACACATCTGCAGCTGGTAAAACATTTCTTATAACAATTAATTACAGTTTATACTCCCGCCTAGTAACCCAGCTAGCCTTTTCAATTAAAAAATAGACTTTCGCGAATCCCATTTAGAGTGCATTCAATTGCCTTCGAGTGCATATTTTAATCGTGGAAGATTCTTCGAACAAGGGAAACTCTTACATTCAGATGGTTCATCCACAAGACCTGTGCACAACTTCACAGAAGATTAATTTTAAATTTTTCTTCAGATTGTCTTACAAATTTTTTATAAGAAACATTCAGTCTTATAAGGCTTACCAAGGGACTATTTTACAACTTCTAAACAAGTACATTAAAATTCGAACGGGGTTTCAAAAGCAAAAATAAACAAAAAAAACTTTACATTGGTTTGCTATTGTAACTTTGCAAGTAATAGTAAGGAGATTCGTTTAATAGTCGAATATTAGTCAGCATCATCAATTGAACAGTTCCTGGATATCTGGGTACGTAGTTTTCTAGTGAGCTTTGTTAGTCAAATAAAATATGTCTGCCGTCCTCTGGGTTTGTATAAAAAACAGGTCCAATTTTTTAAGATTTTTATTAAAAAAATTTTTGTTTAAATAATTTTTAGCAATTTTTTGAAAGATGAAAACCATATTTGAAACATTAAAGCTATTTAACACACTTTCTGATGTTAGAAAAATACTTAACTTTCTTGTTTTTTAAAATTTAACAAATGTGTTGAGAAAATAGAAAAAAATATACTAAATTATTTTGAAAATTAGTACAATCAGCATATTTTTCAAAAATCAGTACCATTCAGTACACAAATTTTTAATAAGAACATTATTTGAAAAATCAGTTCCTGTGCTAATGAAATCAGTACAAATGGCCAGCGTTTTAAGAGCACTCAACGATGCACAGTGGGTTCGATGACACCGAAAGTGGCGACTAATTCATGGTAGCCGTAATTTAAATTTTTTTGGAATTTTTTTTTTCAATTCGTTTTATATACATAAAAAGGCATATTCTGAAAAAGAGATACACGGAAAATTTTTTTTTTTTACAATTTTAGAGACGTTTTTATTTTTCGGAAAATTATAGTTTGTTTCAGAATTTTCGCCGTAATTTTAAAATGGAAAGTGATTTTTTTAAAAAATGAGAAGCAAACAAAAGCTTATATTGTCTTCTTCCTAAAAAAAAAAATAAATACATATTTTGCGTAAATATGAATATAAGTTTAATTTAAAATCTGAATTTGGGTTTTGAAGGATTTCGAGAATTTTACAACTTTTTTTAAGAAGTAACGAAATAAATTTTTATAATTTTTTTTTGTTTATCAATAATTGTCATACACTTAAAAGGAAACCATATTATGTCCATCCTCACCTTCATCATCATAATCTTCGCTATCATTACTCTCACTATCATGTATTTCTTGAAAAATAATAGGCGATAGCAAAAGCTGTAGTTCGGAATTTAATAATCGTTGCTTTTCTTTCCGCTCACTTTGTTTATTAATACCATATATAAACGGATCTATTTGAAATATCTTTATTCGACTTTTCTCGGCTGCATTTGCGAGCAAAGTGTTCCCTATAATTTTTAAATTCCTTTTTTCTGTCTTCCTGAGCTTCTATTGAAAGTTCTCCAATCGGTAAAAGGGCATATTGTATGATTTTAGGACCATGAATTAAAAATTTATGTATTGTAGGAGTCATATAAAACTATTTTAACACTCTCTTGAATAAAGGTGACTGAAACTTGTTCACGCACTTATCTGCGACAACGATAACAACAATAGTAAGCATTGAACGAACGTTAGTTTTGTTAAATACATGACTTTTAAAATACACGACTTCAAACAGAAAAACGTTAATAGCAAAAAATGGAGCAAAAAACCCGAGCTAAGATTTCATTCTTTTAGAAAATATAAGATTCAAAATCCAAACTTAAATAACTTAGAAGTTATGGTTCACGAAACATCAAAAATAGGCCAATTTTGGACCTTCTTTAAAAAATCGTCAAAAATATTTTCACAAATATTTTCAAAAACACTACATAATTTTTGTACACTTAAATACCTGAAATTGTAGGTTCTATTCTTAAAAAAATACTTTGTTGACGTTAAATTTGAAAATTACAGACTAGTTTAATGCAAAATTTTACTTTTTTCGGTTTTTAAAAAAATTGCAAAAAATTTTGTACTTTGACACGTCACTACGGAGTCAGCTGACAAGATAGATGTTTGAAAATTTACATAATGATGTAGAATTTTGTCTAGTTTTATCCGATTACTATAAAAACTTAATTCAACTAAGCGTCACTTTCGAACCATTTCAACCCACAGTGCGATGGCTTAATATAGAGGGGGCGTAAATCGATTTTGTTTCAAAATTGCGTTTTTGCTTTTTATGACTGACAAGTGTTAAGTTCATCGTAAGCTGCGTTTCTTAATTGAAAATAAAATTTGCTGCATTAAAACTTTTTACACGCAAAATTTTATGGAGCGTTGTTCTTCCCTTGTTAAGTAACAAATTTCCCCTTTTCTATATTAAGCCATCGTTATGCATGCTTAAAATTAATAAAAAGTTTGTAAATTTCCTAAACCAAAGTATATTAAAATGCAGTTAAAGACCAGCTTTCCTTTGAATTTTATATTTAATGCACTTTGTTTCCAAAAACCATCAATTTAATTTACTTTATTTTCTTAAAACAGGTGTAAGAGTATTTACAAATAAAACAAATTGTCATCTAAGCAAAAGGACAAAGCAATAAGTGACTTTTTAACAACATTGCAAATAAAATCCAATAATTCGCTTGACGTGTTCAACATGCTTTTTTGTTTTATTTCTTTCAACATTTTTTCCATCTTTAATAGCTTTCTTGTTTTAAAGGAAAAAATGGCCAAAAAAACATTAAGAAAAATAAAAAAAAAGTGGAAGTAAAGCAAGTGTCAGTGTTTAGGAACTGCCAACGAGGTCGTCACTTGTCACACAAAAGTCGCGTAATATTCATGAATATTTTATAAGATGTTGCATAAGGGTATGCATGTGCGTTTGTGCAACATCAAATAAGCTGGTAACAACAAATCTAAAGAATAGAGTAGTTCAAGTACTAAAACACATACTTGTTTCGCAATTTTTTCCTTTAAATAAACTTTCCAACTGCCACCACAAAAAGTAAAAAAGAAATTGTCAAATATTGTTAAACTCAGCCGCAATATGCCATTTGGGAGGCCATCAAGCTGGCTGTTAGAAGTCAACACATAACGGACTCTAGTTGTTCGGTAAAACTATTTTTTTTCATCTTTACTCCTTTGTTGGCAATTTTTTCAACATTTATCCTTACGTGTTTGCATTTTTTTTTCTTAGTTTGTTCGTTCTACATTTTAGTTCTTTAATAGAGAGCAAGTGTATTACAAAAATATGTTTTATGCTAAAGCTATTGTACATTTAACTAAACTCAATTGTGGTTAAGCAAAAAAAAGACAGTAAAATAATATTCAACTACATGAACTTAACTATACTTTTTATGTAACAAAAAAAAAACAAACTCCAAATTTCAAGTGAATTTTTCAAATGCTAACTTTGGTTTGCAGCAACAAGGACTCTTTGGTGTATCGTTATAGTTTCAAAAATCTTTTCAACACTCCTTCTTCTTCATTTGACCAGTTTTTTCCTTTCGTGGTTCTCCTGTGTACCGGTTATAGTTATATTTAACTGCCGCACAGCCAACATTTGATGGCGGCGATGGTGGACCAAGTTTAATATACGAGATGACACCAAAAGAACCAACCAAAAAAGAAATACAAAAATTAAAAAGAAGCCAACAAAGCGGCAGCTCAAAAAGGATTCAAGTACGATTATAAGTGAAAAAATATGTGAGAATTTTTTTGCAAATATACACACACACACACATAAACACACATGATAAAAGTATGCGCATATGTACGTATGTGAGTTGGGAAAATATGCTGCACTGCAGCACGTCACTACGTGGTTAGCAAATTTATTATGGCAAACGGAAGTTTGTCTAAAGAAGATGAAAAAATACAATTTACAAATACCAGTGCATAAACTACTCTACAAATACTATGAATATTTACTTCTTGGCGTTGGATGATATTTGCAACAAACACAATAACACATGCCGTGCAACAGAGAATTATTTTAAGCCTGCCAAGTAACAACAAAAGCAAAAATGTCGACAATTTTAGCAATAATAACACCAACAAATAATATAAAGAAACACAACAACATAAACAATTTGTTTCTTTAACTGTAACAATATATCTTTCAAAAGAGAACAACAAAAGCTTCGTTAAGTGTAATATAAATGGAGGGAATGATGCCCAAAGGACATCACTGTTCGCTTAAGTTAAATGCAGAAACACAAGAAAATATTATTTATGTTTATTATTGTTTAAAACATTTCTTAAAATTGTATAGACAGGTTTGAACCATAAAATTTTCTATGTAAGGGATATGCATCTTAATAAAGGTATAGCGTTAATGACTGTCTCACTGATCCACCATGCCACAGGCAAAACGCGAAAAAACCCAGTACCAAGATCGGGAGCTTTAGACTAATCAGCTATTCATTCTAAGCTATTCCCACTACAGAAACCACAACAGAAAATAACAATCAAACGTTGATGCCGACCAACGGAATAAAACAAACTATAAAATTTGAAATATAAAACATTAAAACGCTTTAAGATCCGTCTCGTCTCGAAAAGTTTGCAATGAATGCCTACAACACCAAAGTACTTAATCCAGCTGAAACCATATGACCAGTATCAGGTGAGATGAGTACGGAAAATGGGTTCAAATCAGCTAGTCAACTAAGAAACAACATTTTGAGCTTCCTATTATCCAGTTAAGCACCGAATGCTCTTCTTAGCTAGCAACCCCACTTTCACCCAAGGGCCAAAATCATAACCACATTGCAGTGCTACGCCCTAACTGAGGCGATCGAATTGCAGAAAAAAAATTGTATGAAAAACTCCAAAAAGCTATAGCATCTACGCGCAGAGGTGACATTCTAATGCTTAAGGGTGTCTTTAACACACAAGGCAGGCAGAGGTAAAATTGTGGTCAAACATGGAGCAGGACGTATGAATGAAAGTGGTGCCGTCTATAGAGATATTTGTTGTTTGCTACTGCTGAAACTGTTTTCGCTCACAAAAGTGTCCCCAAAGTAAACTGTGCAACTCCTGATCAGCGGATTAAAAAATTAAATTGATCACACCGCCATCAGCCGATATTGGCGAGGATCACTCCATGAAGTGAAAAATAGAAGAGAATCAGATGCTGCAAGTAAACATCACCTACTGATTGCTATAGTACCTTATTACACCGTACCGAACAGAAAACTTGACATTGAAAAGCTGGAATGGCCAACCATATCCTCGACATATGTCGAAGATCTCTCCAGTACCTCAGCTACACACGCCCACGTGCAGCTGAAAGACTGGGATATAATAGAACAAATTTTCTTAAATTTGGCGAAGACACTTCTATGCCACAAAAAAAAGCAACGCAAAAAAAGTTAATCTGTGACAACACCAATAATACAAAAAGGTAAAAATTTCAAAAGTTAACTGAATAAAGCAGACGCCAGCAGATCTAAACAACAACTGCATCGGGGTCACAATTATCTGAATCACATTGCAGGTAGGGTGCAGCTGTTGCCAAAACTAATCACAGCATGGACCTTTACAAAGCCGCTAAACAACTGACTCACACCATTCGGCAGCACAACGCGTAAAAAGCCATATAGATAAACTACTGCACCGAAATATCAGCCATCTCTGACTCACCACCCTGTCTATGTACATCGCACTGCATAAAAAATGACTCTATGCCCGGACCTGACAGAAATTGTTGGGACAATTTAAGCATTAAAGCTCAACAAAGCCCTAGAAAATGATAATATTTCCGTTGAACTTTTTTAAAGCATCTCCCAAAGGCAGCACATAGTTACTTCTCCGTATTATCTCAAAATTCTAGAAGTCTTGGTACCTGTCCGGTAGCATTTAAGAAGGAACTATAAGATAATTGGAAGCATTATAAACTGTAGATTATCCACAGCACTGTGTGATGAGTTGCTGCAAGAACAAACAGCATTTCGTGCTGGAAGATTCTGAGAATAATCATCGAGCAATGGTGCTCTCTTCTCCATACTCTCTCATATATAGCAGTGTTGGCAGCGTTGCAAGAGTGTCCCAGAGAAAAAAAATCTAGCGCATAAAGAGTCTATGATATGAAGCTAATTGCTGAGTACTATACGAAAACATAGTCAGCAATATAATTACACGTCAGGCTGTGCATTATTACCCCTCAAAAACACTAAGCCACTGCGTATTAATGCACCAACCCCTAAGCGATTTCTTTTATGGCATCAACCTCTTATTTAGGTTGCGGCTTAACTCAGGGTGTGAAACCCTGATTAGATAAGTCACGGGGGCTTTTGCCTATGATTAATCCTCTATGGCGATCTATTTAGCTATTTATCAAAACCCAGGGTACACTAATACAAGTAATATTAAGAGCCAAGTTGGTTATTATTATTTATTAAAGTGAATTTTAGATTTACTAATTTTGTATGAACTTCAAGTTCGTTTGACCTTTACCTTCTCAAACACAAAAAGGAAATGCTGAGGGTGACCTTCTTGAATTCGCCTTTATCTGTATGAGTGTACCCTGAATAACACCAAAGCTGGAACATTTAACTTCAATGTAAAATCTATATTGCTTTTTGAAAGTTAGTTTTGGAATACTGCTCCCAAACACATAAGTAGCATCCAATTATTTGTAAACTGTTAACTCCGTAGAATTTGACGTACATTTTGGCCTTGAAAAAAATTAGGAACAAATTCTTTAGAATATTATACACCAAATGGCTATTCGGTTAGAAATACTTCAACGTAAGTGGCGTGGTCATACGCCTAGAAAGCACCCGAAGACATTAGCGGAATGGCCATCGACTGGAATCCTCAAGGTCCGTGATGTATTAAAAGGCCTGCTCATACGTGTAGGAGACAGCTCAGGACGCAGCTGAAGTGAAATGAAACATATAGAGAGCCCTTTGTTTCTCATAGAAACTACACACAAAAAATTATCAAAGAAAACTTTACTTAAATCAAGCCGTAGCGGTGTCAAAAGTACGGTGAGTACGGTTTTTCTTAAATCAAGTGCGAAATTTCTTACTCCAAGGAAAATTTTTCAAGTACGAATTTCTTAATTTTAGCCACAATTAAGCCAAAAAAGGATTGATTTAATTTCGGAACCGTACTTGATGTAAGCGTGAAAAAGATGTATTTAAGCCGTAAACTGGATTAATTCGAAAGTGAAATGTCATTTTTTTGACTTATGGAGCTTTATTAAAGAAGAAGAATTTTATATTTTATTTTTATTTTATAATTTATAATTAATTTATAATTTAAAAATTTCATTTATTGTACTTACCGAAGCTGAGATTCGAACCAGGGATTTCTGCACTGCAGTACAAGCGCGTTACCTCTAGGCCACCGAGACACTTTGTTTTCAAATGTTAAATAATATATTAAAACAACAAGCTTTTTTCTGCTTGATTTGTTGAAGCAATCCGAATAGGCTTGATTTAAGAAAATGTAAGTAAGAATCGTACTTAAAAAGATTTTGGATAAATTCAAGAATAAAATTCTTGATTTTAGAAAGCCAGTTTTCTTTCTGTGTACAGGACATAATATCTATAAACCAAAAAATATGGAGCGGTAATTTGTATTGTACTGGATACGTGTCAAAAAACATAAATATGGTAGTTGGTATTTTTTTGAACTTTAAACTCTTATACCTTTACAGATAAAAACACAATTTAAATGGTGTTCGACTGGTCTTAAAAATTATGAAAAAATATAGGGGAAAAAAACATAACACAAAATGCCTTAAAAAAATTAGAAAATATAATAAAACCTTATTGGTAATTTTTTGGAATTTTTGACGCCAAAGGAAAAAAAGTGAAGCCATAAATTGGTAATTTTAAAGTACTTTCTGAGATTTTTATACCTAAAAAAACTGCAAACATTACATAAACATTAATAAGGGATAAGTATGTTCAAAAAAAATTGGAAGGAAAAATCAGTTGGGGTCATTCCCACATTTGACTTATCCATGGGCACCCTGGAAGCTGTAGAGGTAGACTTATTATAATTTCCTAAACTTTATATGGGAGCCCCCTTGGGCAATGGAGATAGGCGGTAAGTATGTTCTAAGAATATGTTTGGTAGGGGAAACTAATGGGTGTCGGTCGTACACTTTGTTTCTCTAAGGCCTACTTTGGAGAAGTTATGGGCATTTTTACATAATTTTTGTAAATTATGTATGGCAACCCCTTAGCTGATGAAGATAAGGTGTATGTGTGTTCTAGGAATATGTTGTGGAGAAAAAACTAAACAGGGCCTGTGATACATTTTATTCCTCAAAGGGCGACTCCGGGAAGTTGTAGGGGTATTTACCCTAATTTTTCCGATTTTGTGTATCAACCTTATTAGGGTATGGAAAAAGGGGGTAAGTATGTTCCACAAAAATGTTTGGGGGAGAAAATTGATTAGAGTCGGTCTTATATTTGACCTTTCCTTGTAGGAGCACCCTGAAAGCTGTGGAAGCGACTTAAAAAAAATTAAACTTTGTATGGCAACCCTATTAGGAGGCGAAGGTAGATAGCAGAGAAAGTCTTAGTTGCTGGCTTATATCTCTGTCAGTTATCGGGTCACTTTGCTGAATTGCAATAGCAAAATGTTTGCAGGTACAGCTAATGTTTTGATACCACAAACAGGTCCTAGAAACTTGATTTTAACAGATTAACGGACAGATGGACATCCCTAAATCAATTATCTATAAGGATCAAGAAAATATATATCTACTTTATGGGATCGCAAAGATTAAAGAAATTACAAACGGAATGACTAATAGATCATACTAATGTGAAGGGTATAATTAAGGATGTTTTACTTGGTATTGTCCATATTACTACGAGGGCTGCATTTTATATTTCAGGATTAGAGAAAAAACAAATATTAAACATCGAAAATTACTTTATTGTTTTTTAAAATATTCCCAATTGAAGATCTATACGCTTTTGCATGCGTTTGAATCATTTGTAGAAGCACTTTTGCCACTCTGAAACAAAACTCCAAAACATGCATTCTGAATACAGGAAACGCTTCTTTAGGTGTCGAAAAACGTTGACCTCTAAGTTTGTTTTTTGCGTACGGGAATAAAAAGAAGTCATTCGGTGCCAAGTCAGGACTATACGGCAGATTACTCATCAAATTGATGTTTTGGGAAGTTAAAAATGCAGTTTCATTCGACCAATCGACACGAGCTTTTTTTTGAGCGATTAACAAATTGTGTGGGACCCCACTCGTTTCGACAGTCAAATGTTTATGCAATATTGAATGTATGCTGGTCCCATTTATGCCTAAGGTTGTCTCAATCTCACGATAGATCACATGACAATCTTCCAATATCAGTTCACGCACAGCATCAATGGTTTTCGGAACAACAACTGATTTTGGACGACCTTCACGAAATTCGTCTTGAAATAAACTACGACCACAACGGAATTCACTATACTATCGATAAACAGTGGTCCTTGATGGAGATTAATCGTCAAAAATAGAATTAAGCTCATCCATGCACTGTTGCTGAGTTAATCCACGTCGAAAGTGGTAAAAAATAATCGCACGAATATGTTCACGATTTAATTTCATTTTTTGAGTCGAGTTAAGTCTTTTAAGTTACTGTAAACAATACAAATAGCCCTCGTATGTCAAAAAGTTCTGAGTACCTATAACCTAGAAAATGTTAAACTTTACGATAGAGCTGTCAGCTGTCAGATTGCAATACTAGTGTTGCCAAATCCCGAAACACAAAAGGCAACCCTTATACTTGGGATTAAGTATTCTCTTTTAAAAAATATTTCAATCTGCGCATTCTAAACAGCTTACTAAACTTAAAAACAGTTTATTCTAGATTCATACCAACGATAATATTAAGAAATTTATTAAACGCTATTGTCTTGTAAAATCTAAAAAAACCAACATAAAATAACAACAAATAAAAAAGGATATTAAATTTCTCACTTTTAAATTGATTATTAAATAAGCAAATATCTTCTTTTTAATAGAGTTTGTTTCAATCTTTACTTACATCCTTTTTCTATCATAACATTGCACTTTCTTATTATTATCCTACAAAACAGTTTAAACCGAAATAAAACTACTTATCACAAGAATTATCATAAAAATCTCCTTTTAAAAAAAATCAAAACAATTTTATTATTTTTTAAAAATCCATAGCAAATGAACCAAAAGTAAAATAAAAATTTCATTGCCAAAGTTTATCAAACTAAACAAAAAAGAAACTGCAAAGGCAACTTGCTCCAATAATAATGTTGCATGTTAAACCCGGCCCACTTAACTAATACACTTTTATACTTCTTTTCTTTTTCTGCTGATTTTTCCCACTTTGTTTTATTTCCTTTTCATTTTGCATTTAAGTGAAGCAAAAAAGAATTTAAACTTGACAGGCAGGATATTGGCGGCGGAAGTCCGACTATTTTTTTTCGTTATTTGATTTTAATATGCAAACTGCAAAAACAAACATTGAATACAACAACAATATTTGGAAAGAATAAATATAACAACAATAAGTCCATGATAAAGAGACATTGAAAAAGTCAAAATTGCCTGGTTAAAAATTATTTAAATATAATTTTTGGCAAAGGTTTGGTTAAAACTAAAACTAAAATCTTTTTTTTAACTCAACTATAACAGAACAATGATCATTTAAACTTTAATCGAGCGTGAATTTATACAGTACAAAAATAGAAATGAATTTAAATAGCTGAAATAGAATTATTGCAAAAGTACCTATATCGCACACATAGTTCAAAAACGACTTAACTCAAAAATTTTTTTTTCAGAAAACAACAAAAAAAATATGGGTGCAAATCACGGCATTCGATTCGAATCGAAATTTTAAAGGTCTTATTAGAATTCATAGATAAAAAGCATTGACAACTCGATCGATCGAGTAGAATTTCGATTCGAATCAAATGCCGTAATTTGCCCCTTATTATGATCGACATAAAAATATTTAAAATTAAAAACGTATAAACACGTAGTAGAGAAATCATGCGAATATAATCACATGACTCTTTTAAATACCCTTCACCAAAATTATAAGAGTATCTATAAGTTTGTCATTCCCTTTGTATTTTCTTAAATATCCATCTGTTTTTTGGAAAATACTTAATCCCTATCTCCACCCCCATCTTTGAAATCGCCCTTGGAGGAATTAAATGTAGCATAGACTTCCATTAGTTTTCCCTCTAAAACCCAAACGTAAAAACGCCCGCAACTTGCCCCGAGTCGGCCTTTAAAAAATAAAATGTACGACTGACTCCCATTAGTTTCCTTTTAAAAACATTTTCCTAGAACATACTTACCCCCTAAGGGGGTCACCATACAAAATTTGAAAAATTAGGTTTAAAACCCCTACACTTTGTGAAGGGTAAATAAGATTCGGCCTAGCCTAATATAGCTCTCTTACTTGTTAAATATATAGATACGGGTGGTTTGTACATGCGTACATAAATTAGACATATAAACATGAAAAATTAAAATTTTTAGATAAGACACTGATGATCTGGGTATGATATATGAATTGACTTTATCTAACTAGAACGTAACCTAGAAAACGATTAAAATAATTATTAATAATTTGTAAGTTAATTCATTATTGTAACTCAAACCGATGCACAGTGGGATTTTTGTACAAAAAATGGGAATTTAATTTTAATATTATTTATTTGAGATTTTTTTGTGAATATCCCTTGAGAGAGCTAATTCCAAACTTTAACAAAAAGATGCCTCAATATGGCTGCGGAAAAGTATTTATATGCCAAAGCAGATATTGATTCGAGTTAGCTTTGCCTATCGCCATGTATCGGTATGTACCTTTATCAAAATAAATACGTGAATCCCTAGTCACACGCTTAATTGATTTAAACAGTGATTCTGAATAGTTGTAGGTTGGTCTAAGACTATTATTTTTGTATGTTTCAAACATCTACACGAACGTACAATCCGTTTAAACATCTGAATCTAGCCTATACAAAGGCAGGGCAATGATACTGGATATATTCCTTCGATTCTATATCCTTTCAGCGTTTTGCACATTCTTAGTGCCCTTTTGGCAACATCTGTCCACTTCTTTAATTTAGCTTTCGTCGCAGCAGAAGTCTTCGGGTTCATCAGATCCAATGCTTGCACTCTTATTCTTAGTTTTTACTGATTATTTAACTTTTTGCTTCCCCGCGAAGAAAGATTTTATCTGCGATCTTGCAGAGCCAAAATAAAACTTCAAAAACCACATCTAAATAATAAACTCTACCATTTCCTTTTCACAACTTTTTTTAAAAAATGGTTTGATGATAAGTAACTGTGATCCCACGATAAACAATTCATTTGAAAACATGCTAAAAGGTGTTCAGGCTAAAATTCTGGCGGTAATGAAAGCCGCAAAATTTATAGGGGATAATGCGGAAGGGAGAGGGGACGTGGCAATCTACGTTAATAGTCAGGGCAAGCAATTGCTCTAGAGGGACATTGTGTCAGGTCTAGACTTGTAGGTGACTGCAGACGTGCTCTTAGGGCGATCGTGGTGACAAGCAGGGTTAGACTCTGTTGGATTGCAGGTCATTGTAACGTTTCCGGCAATGAGATTGCCGATGGACTGGCAAGGCAGGTACCAGCCCGACATATTGGACTTGGCTGTGAGCCGGTAAGGCCACCACTGGGTTTCTATTCTGGGCTGACAGGAACTTGGATAATGGACAATGTGGGCCAAACCTAGAGGGCCAGGGCTGATTGCAGGATATCTAGACTTTTATGGCCCAGGGTGGACATGATGGGCACAGACCTGCTACTGAAGAAGAGCAGGGAGGTTCTGAGGTGCAATATTGGGACGTTCACAGGGCTCTGCGATGTGGGATATATGACGAGCAAATGGGACAGGAACTCTCCAGATTTCTGCGGGGTATGCGGGGATAAGCAGGAGATAGAAATGGTAAAACATTTTGTCTGCCACTACCCTGGGCTGCACATCCACCGACAGAGATGGTTGGGAGAACGCTTCTTAGATGGACTTGGTAAGAACCCTGACTGTGGGCTGGGGAGCATCGTATATTTCATCAAGGGGGTTGGGTGTCTGGACAGATGATTCAGCAACTAAAACTACTGACTTCTTTGGACTTTTTTCTGACAGCACTCTTGCTCTACTTTGCTTTTACCTATGAAATGCTTGTCTTTAATCTTTTTTTCTTTTTCTCCTTCTTACTCTTTTGAAAGGATTTACAATGTGCCTAACGGCCTGCGGATGGAGGTGGCGAGTTAGTCTCGCCACTACCCTTCGTAGCCTAACCTAACCTAAAAGGTTTTAAAGACACGAACCTAAATTTTATAAGAGTTTTCCCATCAACAAATATCCCGCCAAATTAACAAATGGCACGCTCGTGTACCTTATTGTATGTTCACCCATCAAAAACTTACTTTTCTACTACTATTACATATTGTTTGCATTACTTAGGAGTTGTTAGATAATGAGTTATTTTTTATATAAAATTTAAGCAGACAGTTTTAGTTTGACAATTTTAACTTACTCTAGTTTAATATTTAAAACCAGTTTTAGCTAAAACATAGAAAAAACACAGAAAAAAATTTTAAATGCAACAATGAATAACTAGGGGCAAAGGAAAAGTTATTTTAATGCCAATAAAATAATAGCTTATGTAAGTCTCTTTTTATAAACGAAAATGGTAAGTTAAAATGGTAATGAGTAAGAGTTTTTAGCATTTAAATTCATTACAAAGCAATGTAAGGTTTTGCTGCATATGCCCAGCATATTCAATATTTAATTGAACATGCTACAAAATTTGTGTTTATCTATTGTACAAATAATTCTAAAATATATATATTTTATGAGCATATGTTTATAAATATGCAATTAACACTTTGAAAATAAAAATATCGCCACATTAAATATATTCTAAAATTATGATGATGATGATAATTTTATTTTGCCATAAAATACTTAATCAATGCCACAATCGATTGCCGAAACTAATTTGTAATAAATTTATTCAGATGCAATCATCGAGTGTAAATATGTTGTATGAATTATTAAGATTTATTTCTATTTATATATAAAAACAGAGATGAACAAACTTTAAAGCAACTAGAAGTTTTATATTTTTCCTTCTAAAAAAAATTTTTAATGAAAAATTTTTGGAATATTTATATTTTAATTTTTTGTGCGAACACAAATGTTAAAGTCAATCACTCTGGTGTTAGTTGTCGACAAAAATAAAAGCGGTCAAGGCCGAATATAGTATGTATACTCTACACCGTAATTTATTTTATATAAATTTGTAAAAAAAGTAAAAAGTATATCATGTAAAGGTAAATTGGGAAGTGGATCCTTTATGTTACCAATGGTAAATTGTAAACCAACTGCCGCAAAACTCTTTAAAATTATATCCTTTTATGAAAAATGTTTACGCAAGATTTGTTGCCGATACCGATATTATTATTTCAGGATATAGGTCTACTATATGTATGTGGAAGTACCAATAACAGACCGAGTTTTGCAAACATATTTTTGTGTATTTTTCTTGCAAAAATTTTTGCATGTGAATAGATGAGGGTTATGGATAACATGTGTTGGATAACATACTCGGATTAGTTTTAACTTGAAAAATCTCGAAACAATTTTAGTGCCTCCTTCATTTCAATCTTAGACACTACAAAGTGTTAGTTTTTATAAGCTCGCTTTTAAAAGTGTTTGGGTCTCTTTTCCGCAGCTCCATAGTTGTCATACTTAGAATTCTTTTAAAAATCGTATCTGCTTCCTCCACTAATCTTTTGAGCTTAAGCAGCAGAAGAAAAATTTTTACCCGAATGCTGCGAAAAAAAGTTGCCAAAACATAATTTTCGTCGTCCATTATGCAGCTGAAGTATTGCCTTCCGTGCTCTGTTTTTGGCTTTTATATATTTAGCAACGTTGCCGAAAAGGACCTTTTTGAACTCTGTAAGTTTTTAAACCTGTATTGTCTTTCAAGTTTTTGTTGAGCCAAGTTGGGTTCATTTAAAAATATTAAATAATGTTTTGGTCACCCATTTTGACCAAACTTACTGGAATATTTATCAAAGGTAACTTAGTTACAAAAATTAAGCCTGTGTGAAAGTTTTTTCATTATCCTACCACATACTTTATCCAATTTGTTGCAGAATTCCATATATAAAAATTTATTTTTGCTAAGTCTACAAAAGGTACTGGCAAACTGATATATGCACACAAATCATTTCAATCTTTATTTAGATAAAACCATAACAGTGCTCGAAAGTGCGGTAAGTGTTGATTTAATTAAGCCAAGTACGAATTTTCCTAAACCAAATACAATTTATCTAGTAAGAGTATGGTAGCACACTGGTGTTGAAGTTCGGAGAGTCCCAGGTTCAAAAATCAGCTATGGCAAGTAAAAAAATATTAAAATTACATACGTATATTATATATCGACCTTTTTCTTTTTTATGATAATTAATTATATGTTCTTTACAACAGGCTTTCAAGGTCATTAAAAAGTATCTAAAATGTAAATAAAAGACTATATTTTCATTTTCAATATTTTCCGATGTTTCGTTGGTTATTTTTCAACTTTATCAGGGTTATTTTTGAATTTTATTAAATATTTGTCTCTAGTATAATAATGCAGCAACTTTAAGGGTCATTATTATATGTTTTTTATAAATTAACCCTCAGTTTATATTAGCTTTAACTTAAGTTAACAATAAGGTGGCCTTTAAATTTTTTGGCTAATACATAGATACAACCAACTAACCAAGCTAAACAGAAAGTTTGTTAAATGTATGGCAATACCAGTGCAAAAACCGACCGCTTATTTCATATAAGGGTACGCAGTGGCAAGGACATGCTTTGCTTACACCAGCAAAAAACAAATTAACAACAAAATACGGCAACTTTAAATAAATAAACCTCACGTTAAGTTATTAAGAAAAGGTGAGCTTCTCCTTAGCTTATCGGACATTTTAGTTTAAACATTTTTGTAATAACGAAGATGTACTTACCTTTACTAAAATATTTTTACTTTAGTCCATTAGACAGATATAGTAATGGGCGTTACTATGTTTACTTTACATTAAAGGTTAAAGAAAAATGTACTTTCTGTTAGCCCAAGTGTGATCGCTTTAATAAAAAAAATGACTATATATCTGTTCAATCACATTCTAATTTTTTCCAAAATTGGAACCTATAAAATTCTGAAAGTATGTTGGTTTTTAAAAGTGAACAAATTTTTTTCTTATCAAAATCACTTTCTGGCCACCCCTGATACTAATTTTTGTAGGTGCACCGTAGTTAATCTAGACAAAATCAATAGACATACATGCAACGATTAAAATTATTATGAGGTAAAAGATAATGACTCATACTCGATCCAACAATAAATTTAGTTTTTTTTTTTCAATAAAAATTTAAAATTAAGAAAGATATTTAAGTGTTGCATAAATATTGCCAGCGCCACCGACACCTTCATCTAACGTGGTACAAAGTTAGCACTTTGTATAGTTTCATGCTTACAACAAGTATAATTATGACATGTTAAGCAATTAAATTAATTTCAACTTGCTATATGCAAGTATGTGTGCATGTTTGACTCTGTGCTGCAAGAAATATATAATTTTACTTTTACATTTCAGTTTTTATTTTAGATGTTCGACAAAGACTCTTCGACAATCACCAATTACACATAAACACCGGCAAAGATACATTCATACGTTCACCGTTTACAAGGCAACATAATAAGTTTTATAATTGCTACATACATTACATTAGCAACATATAAGTGGGTACATTTATATATATTTGTTGTACATGCATATGTTGTTGATTTAAAGAATCAGCAATATTTTGTATCTTCTGTTTGCTGCGTGTTTCTTCTTTTTCAAATGTTGTTATTAAAAAAAAAGACACACAAAAAATTGCAAAATTCATATTGCTGATGGTTGCAGTCTGTATGACGACGTGACAACAGCATTTAGATAAACCAACAACAAACTCATTAGGTGGTTGCTGGTGGTGCAAATGATGATACCTTAAATGATGATGTTGCTGTTGCGAATGGGCGGTTTTTTTGCTGTTAGTTATTTCGCTCACGTCCAAATATTAAATAATATTTGTTAATAAACTAGCGAGGATCTCTAAATAAGTGTTTAGCAAACAAATTTTGGAAGCAGGGATTAATTACACTAGTAAGGTAGGAGATTTTCAACAAATTATACAAAAAAAAACTCGTTCATTATTTATTAACGAGCATTTTTAAACCAAATGCAACCAAGAGGAAACTTTATTTAAAACAATATAACGTTAACAACTGATTGTCTGATGTTTTCAGGTCCTTCAGCGACATGGCTTAAAGGATATTTTAAAAAGTCTAAAAGACCGTAGTATATCATGTGGTCGCGTTGGGAGTTGTCGGTTTGTTTTTATATCCTTCACATAAGTGATAAGGGGATATATAAGTTTGCCATTCCGCTTGTAATTTCTTTACTTTTTTTCAAATTGCAATTCCTTTAAGTATATATATATTCTTGTTAATATCTGGTAAATAAATAGTAGAGTCTAGAGTTTTCAAATAGGTCACATAGCAAAGCCGTATTGAATATATGTACGATTTTATATTTTAAATATAATGTCACTGACAGGATGATTTATTTTCAATACTTTGCTTTTTTTCTTAATTCAAAAACAAGAAGCCCTTAATAAAAGATCCTTTAGCCTACCTACTCATATGTATGTTGTTTTTGTAAACTAAAATTACCTTTATGACCATTAAGTTCACACACTTAATATTAATTATTATAATGGTTTTGAACATAATTAATAGAATAGGCAGATCTTTGATATAGTATTCAAGTACAACTATTAACTAATGCTACAAGCAATTGTATGTTTGCCGTTGTAAAAGATTTATAGAATGATTTTCCTATTCATATTTAGGTATTATGTACTTAAGTTGTTAGTCGTTGCATGCGAAAAATATTATAATTAATATGAGGACACTACAGCGGTGTTAATTTTAACAAATCTGTTTGCATTTCATTCCAAGTTTTGTACACATTTGAATAAAAATGTGCGTTTAGTTATTTAAATGTTTATTAAGTTCTGTTATTTTATTTTTTTAGTAAAGTTTCTGACCAAACAGTAACAAATTGATAGATTAAAAAATAAATTTTTTTGTAAACTAATGGCAGTATTAAGAGTAAAATATTAGTCAGGATATTAGTGTGAAAGTGTTTCGGGAAAAAATATAAAATATGTTTGGACTCTATTATGAAACACTAAATATATGTAAATTATAAGCAAATTTTATTTTTATTTCATATCAAACACGTTTGTGCGAATATTTGTAACGCCGCATAATAATAGTCTGACACCCGCCTTCAATTATACCAATTAAACGATGTCCATCAGATAAAGATAATTTTATAAATTTTGGCACAAATAAGTTTTTGGGCGGCATTTAATCTATTTAATATAGAAATGGTCGGTTTATTTTTCCTCAAGTCCCCATATACATAAATATCCTCCCAGAAAAATCTTTATCGTTTATTGCATTCAAAAATCCTATTCATACCCTTTGAAATTTTGCATATGTTCAAGACTTTATGGCAATAAATGATATACTGACGTTTATTGCTAAATTAATCTTATTGTTCCATAAAAGTCTTTAGATCCTACTCCCAAAATCTTATTTATGTAACTGCTAAGTTTTAAATGGGTAACGGTATGATGATGCTATTATGCACGCATAGTTCGTTTAAAAAGGATTTAATGAAAAAAATTTTGCGGGGAAAATTTTTTTGACCCTTTCTTTAAAGAAGGGGTTAACTCAAAATTCGTATTTATTTCCAAAAAAAACCTAATGAATGAAATTTGACTAAAATTTTTAAGATACTTTTTTTTAATTATTTAGAATTATTCTTTAAGTAGAAACGGTCCTACTAGTTTGTTAAAACCGCCCAAATATATCATGGGTACCATATTCCCCTTAATATTGAATACATACCATTTTATATGGTGTAATATGGTGATTTTATATTTTCAACGGTTAATTATTATACGTTAGCTTAAAAGGAAGAAACCTTAAAGTTTCGAAGGACATGCACTAAAGTCCGTAACAAAATATTGGGCAGTGACACAGGATATGCTCCAACAGCTCGATGTACTTCCTACACGTCCCGGAATCGCTGTTCTCTGCAACCTCCTTCTAATGGAGGTGTACTTGTAGGTGTATGTGACCCGTCAGTATACTCATCACCTAACTTAATTTAGGTCTTCTGAGTTTCCAGATTTCCCAAGTCCTATTTTCATTCGGGCTGCTCCAGAGGTTTACCGTCATCGTGCCAGCTGTTATATAATGTGCGTGACTTATGGGCAGGTTTTGCCCCCTCTTTAACTTGGCCTTCATTGCAAGGTAAGGCTTCGGATTTTTTAGGTTCACCGCATGCCATTTACAAGCTTCAGTTTCCAAATTATTGACCTGTTTATTTCCGGTAATCCCGGAATATCCAAGCACCTTTATAGTGCAAATTTGGTCATATTCTCAGTTATAATTATTCAACTCCTGGCTATGCCATATAATTTAGCATTTGGTACTTGCGAATATAATTGCTCTTATCGACCCTTTGCTATCTATGCAGATGTTCACGTCTCTTGGACTTGCGTGTACCTTTAATCTGGAGTATTAATCTGCGAATGATCGAACTTCTACTTGAAAGGTAATTCTTCTGGTGTTAACAAGTATGTCCAATTCTGCTTATTTCGCCACCCGTGTAATAACGCGAACTTTTAGGCATCTGCCCCAGTCATTCATCAAATGGGCACTCTGAATCTGTTGTCAGAACATTGCAGTTAACCTTGGGGCCTTAGCTTGAAGCATATGTTTAGACTATTCACTGTTCCTATTTTACCTTCCAACTGCTCCTAAATGTGTTGATTTGTAGATATATAGCCGACATCAATCTATCTCACATTGCAATCTACCGCAAGCGATGCCTTGTTGCTTACGTGTTGGCTGGAAACTTAAAGTCATCTCCAATGCTCTCGTTAGAGTGCTACTTATTGCCACACTGACTTTGAGGTAGCGTAAGAAAAATGCTAATGTTGCAATTTTTGTCTACCAACTACCGAAGCGTCCTTGGACTGTGGCCCCTTTTTGTCTTATAATCCTTGACTATAACTTTCTTACTATTTTTTCAAAATAGCTAAATCTTATATAGTTTTAAACCTAAAATTTTTTTTTTTTAATAATCATTGTGGATGTTATTGTTATTTAATTTGTATTTATTGCAGGCGATATAATGGAAAAGATGACACAAGAAAGTTTTTCCTAAACAAGTCTAAAACAATAATTTGTGTACAAGTCTTATTTCAAATTCAGTTTCAGTAAAATTTTTTATTCACTTTTATTCACTTTTCTTTAAAACGTAACTAATTAAATATATTAAAATATTATTATATGTTTAGATTAAAGAAATAAAGTTCTTCCTTTTTAAAGTCTACTGACACTTTAATATGCAACAGTGAACATAGGACTGCAATCTAAATAACAAATCTGAGTACATATTAGACAACCTTGGAATTACTTAACAATTGTTGCATTTATTGTAATTAGATTTAAATGTTTTTATGTTTTTTTTACATCTTCTTTTTTTAGAACAAATCGCACATTAAATTAATAAAGCACTTATTCAGTGGACAGCAAAAAATAGTAACGAAAATTAAAATTTCGAATTGCAACTTTTTGCTCATTTAAATTCATGAAGTCGGTGGCGTATGTTTATAAAAACGAGCCACAAAAGGACTAACTATAACAAAAACACACACACACACTAAATACAAATGAAGAAATATTTTTGGCAACATTAACAACAATTTCAAATGAAATACATGACTAAGGGCAGGACCACAAAAAGTAAAGGAATCAAAAGCAAACCAGCAAAACATCAAAAAAATTTAGTTACTCAATATGTGGTTATGTTTGTTAGTATGTTGAAGACTCGGCACTCGCAGAAAATATTATAAATTTTTGCGATTTCAAAAACTAAAATAAAAATAAAAAAAATTAAAAAGAAAATATATAAAATTTTTTTAAATGTTTAGAAATCTTTTAAAGTAAGCCTGTCGAAAAGAACTGAGTTGTCAATCTAAAAGCAGCTGCTGTCGACATTTATTTTCTGGTTGCAGCAGATTTATGTAAACGTTTGTGCTTATTAACTCCATTCAATCTTCATGTAACTACCACTGCAACGAATAAGTTTATTTAACCTTCTTTTGGTAAAGGACGACAGTTAGTTAGATTTTGTTTTAAATTTAGTGGGTTTCCACCAGCTACTAACTTTATACAACAAATATTTTCATTGGCGCCTGCCTGGCTTAGAAATTTATTAAGGATGAAAAAATATCTACGCAGAAAAAAATTCAAATAAATTGAAAATACAAAATTTGTGATTTTGGTTAAAATTTTAGAAAATTTTCCACCAGCAAATGAGCTTGCAAGCGCAAGTATTAAATTAGTATTTTAATTTTAGCATGAAACTACAAAGACCAAATTCCATAAATCATAAAACATTTTTTAAGACAATTTTTTAAGTTAACCAAACAACTTTTGTAACATAACTAAAAAAATTAGGTGATATTTAAATACCCAAACTACATTTGTGTTTGTGTAGATGTTTGTAACGCCCAAAAGTAATAGTGTCAGACCCACCTTCATTTAAGACAATCCAATCCGAACCACTTCATAAATCGATTCAAGCACGTCCATCCGTTTCTCTTCCCGGGTACAAGTTTCCTATTTTAATTAAATTTTACACAGATAAGTTTTTGGCATAGGCCCTAGGCCTATTGTTTGTGGTCATGATAAATGTTAGCCAAGTGTGTCCCCAGGGTCGAACTCTTATCGAGTTGAACATGTACACAACACGGCTACTACAAAAAAACCATTACAAAGAGAGCAAAGCACAAACGACTAACGACAACAGCACAGGTTAATATTTCGATCATTTCTAGTTAATACACACAGCGTAAAAGCACCCAAACTGGACCCCGCTGGTCATGATCGGTCCGTTTTTTAACATAGCCCTTATACAAATGTCCTGCCGGAATAAGAATTTAAGTCATAACTTGATTAAATATAACTCTATTTTCACCAAAGTTTGCCTAAAATTTCCGCCCTTCTGAGGTATGATTGAAGTCAACTTGTATCAAACTATCAAAAAGATCTGCAAAAAAATTGCATTTGAAATCCAGCGAAATCACCCGATAACCCGGCCGATATATAAGCCGAAAACCAATACTACCTTCTATTTTTTAGATGTTATTTTTGACCCCGAGAATTCAATACCTGGCCGGCACAAAATTTTTTTGTTCATTTTTTCCAGCCTTTTCTTTAATTTTTAATTTATTTTTTATTTTTTTTATTATTCACATACATTTCTAATAAAAATAAGTGAAATTTTCTATAACTGACATTTTAGCCAGCAACCACGACTACCCCGTTTATTTTATTTCTCTAAAATTTGTACATAAAAACCTCTACAAGCCAAGAGGTGCCACTACACAATGCGATGTAAGATCGACTTCCATTAATTTTTCCTTCTCATGAACATTTTTGTGGAACATAATTTTACCCTCCAGCCGCCCCCTGACAGGATTGCCATACAAAGTTTTTTTTTTTTATTTTTTTTTAATCGCTCCCACAGCTTCCAAGGTGCTAATATAAACGTCAAATGTAAAACCGACCCCAATTAAATATTCCCGTCAAACCTTTTTGTAAAATATACTTACACCCTATGTTCATCTTCTAAGGGAGTTTTCCATAAAGAATTTGAAAAATTTTGAATAAAAACCCCTACAAGCTCCCCGTTGTCACCCTAAAGGGATAAAATGTGATACCGACCCCTATTAAAATTACAAATATTTTATAAATAAAAAATGAAAAGAATTAGAAAAAACAGTTCGGGTTTTCGAAAGGCCAATGAAGTATATAAGATTCGGCACATCCAAATATAACGCTCTTACTTGTTTCAAAATATCCCACTTCGTTTAATAAATACTGCGCCATTATTGACCGTACATCCCTTAATAGATATTTACCCGATAATCAAATTAACCCCACTCACTAAAGTCAGCCTATTTTTCGTACACTTTTTACATACTTTGGTCGAGCTTCACCGACTATAACTTCCATATTTGATTTTGTATACACAGAAAGAAAAAACATATTCTAAGCTTGTAGAACCTTCTTATTCAATTCCAGTTTTATTTTATTAATTATATTTTTTCTAATATTAAATTCATGGAATATATGATTACAAAAAAATTTATAATACAACATCTTCCTTTTTTTTTAAAAAACAAAATGGTAATGTTATGAATTATAAAACAATATATAAAACTATCATAATTACATAGGTTCATAAAAATTTGTTGGCAAGAAAGAGAGCTGCGGAATTATTTTATTGGAGAAATATGAACCAGGATATTGAAAATTATATTTTAAAATGTGAAAAATGTCAGGAAATCGGGCCATGCATTACTAAGGAGCCAATTATGCCCCACAATATTCCAGATTTACCTTTTGAAAAAATTGGTTGTGATATTTTGGAATATTCGGGAAAAAATTTTTTAGTTATTGTTGATTACTATAGTAAGTGGGTTGAATTATTATATTTAAAATCTAAGACATCGTCAGATGTCATTGAGGCGTGGATAGAAATATTTTCAAGATTTGGAATACCCAAAGTCGTTATAGCAGATAATATGCCGTTTGCTTCATACGAATGTTTAAAATTTTCCAATAAATGGAATTTTAAAATTATTACAAGTAGTCCAAACTATCCTAGAAGTAACGGTTTGGCTGAAAGGGCAGTTGGAATAGCTAAACAGATCTTGAAGAAATCTGAAACAAAAGAAGAAGTGTATAATGCTCTTTTGGAGTATCGAAATACTCCAGTTAAAGATTTGAGTTATTCACCAGCACAGCTCTTATTATATAGGCGTTTACGTACTAAAATTCCCATTACAGATAAGTTGTTACAACCTAGTTCTGAATATATTAGTAATAAATTCATTAAGAAAGAAATGGAGAATAAAGTAAAGAATTTTGAAAGGTATTATAATCAGGGCACAAAAGGAAGAAAAGAATTTAAGATTGGAGATAATGTATATTTTAAAATTTATTCTTCCCAAAAGTGGGTACCTGGAATTATAATTGCTTATCATGATACACCCAGATCTTTTATTGTAAAAGGTTTAATTGATGAAAAAACTTACAGAAGGAACTCGTTTAGGTGGATGAGCAACTGAAATAGCTTTATGATCGATTTCAATATTATATTCTCTTTCAAATTTCCCAACTCCCTCAAAAACATCCTTATATTCATGATATAAAGTTTCTGGTCCATCACATTGTTCCAAATTGTAAATTCTCTTTATCAATCCCAATTTTACACAGGTGTCCCTGCTTAAAATTGGTTTATAACCATCATTAACAATCAAAAATAACTCTTTAGAAATATTGTTTCTTGAGGAACATCGAAGAGTTACCTCACCCAAAGGATGTATTTTGTGACCACTGTAGGTCTTTAATGTAATATTAGTAGATTTTAAGCCTGAATTTTTACATATTTTATTCAAAATAGAAATTGGAATTATATTTGCATCTGAACCCGTATCTAATTTAAATTTAACTTTATGATTTTCTACATTTAATTCGTGATACCAAATATCTTTAACATTATGAGAATTAATACTGTCAGTTAATGCAAAATCACAATTAGAATTTAAACTACCGCTATCATTTTGATTTAAAATATTAACATTAATATTTGATCTACAAGCTACAGCAAAATGATTTAATTTCTTACACTTGTTACAAATTTTACCAAATGCAGGACAGTTATTATTATTATGAAATTTAAAACATCTGGTACATTTTATATTTGCATTAGGTAACTGCTTAATTTGATGTTTATTCAATTTACCTTGTTGTCGTTTTCTATTTATAAAATTTACATTTTCCATCTCACCAAAATTTTCAGAGTTTTCCTGAATATTATCTATATGTTTTTTTGATTCTTGTACTTCTTTTATTTGTTGTTTTTGCTTTTCATATATTCTGCATTCTAGTATTATTCTCTCTATTCCAATATCATCCATTTTCAGTAACTTCTCCTGGAGTCGTGAATCAGATATACCCAAGACTATCCGATCTCTTACCATCTCTGATATATTCGCAAAATCGCAGTAACTAGATAGTTCTTTTAAATCTTTAACAAAATCGTCAATAGGTTCATTTTGTTTTTGGGAACGATTATAAAATACAAATCTTTCGTACAAAATATTTTTTTTCGGCGAAAAATAATCATTCAAAGCGTTTATAACTTTCAAATAATTATTGCTGTCTTCAATTGAAATATCCAATGTTCGAATTATTTCTTTGCCTTCATATCCAATTTGATTTCTTAATAAAGCCAGCTTAATATTATCACTAAGCTTTGTATTTTTCGCTATTAAATAATCTTCAAAATCTCGGATAAATATTTCCTAGTTTCTGGCTCTATTGCCACACACTTTCAAATCAGGAATAGATTTTAAATCCATTTTGATAATTTTTTCTTTTTTAAATTTCCTTTTTCGACTGCGCCATGTAGAACCTTCTTATTCAATTCCAGTTTTATTTTATTAATTATATTTTTTCTAATATTAAATTCATGGAATATATGATTACAAAATAATTTATAATACAACAAAGCTCAAGAATTTTTTTCTTGAATTTATCCAAAATCATACTTGACGTTTTTAAGTACGATTTGTACTTAGGTTTTATTAAATCAATGCTAGTCAGGATAACCTAAAAAACGTGCAGAAAAACTTGATTTTAAATATATTTTAACATTTAAAAACGAAGCGTTTTGGTAGCGAGCTGATGTTGCATTCCGATGAGTCCAGGTTCAAATTTTAGCTACGGCAAGTACAGAAAAAAATATTTTTAGTTAAAAATATTAACACTCGTATACATTATAAATAAAGTAGGCTTATTAAGGAATTATTTGACAACTTTCCCATAGACATTTTAAAATAAGCGCTTAATAAGTCTACTTTAATTTTTATGAACATGGGGGTAAATATGTATAAAATAAAAGGAGAATATAAAACTCTTCTTTTTTAATAAGGCTCTGTTAGTAAACAAAATGAGTTTTAATTTTTTCATTAATCCCATTTGCGCCTAAATCAATCTTTTTAATCTTGCACCAAGTACGGCTTTGAGCATAAACCAATAATTTCTTGGATAAGAGTACGAAATTCGTACTTGCCAAATTGCACTTTGCTTAAGAAATTTTGTAATTCGTTTCAGAAAATCCTTACTAACCGTACTTTGATTACTTTGTTTATTTTTTATGTGTAAGTGTATTAGTGCTATACATGGCAATGTAGACGAATGACACTACCATCAATAAAAGGTATTTACCCTGAAATCGTTTAAGCCCCCCACAAACACCTAATGCAAACAGCTATCGAAACGAAACTTTCCTTGAATTATTTTTATAAGAGAAAAGAAAATGTGATACAAAATTTATAGACAAATTTTCATCTTCATGCGGTTTTTAACACATGTTAGTACTGACCTAAAAATAAAACTGAGTGCCCTGTAGGCTAGAGCAGCAGCATTTTTACAAAATTTGCTACTGCAAACAGAGTATAACGGGTCGTTTTGGACTTGTGGTATATAAAACCCCTTAGGAAACTCCTTTTTAATGTTAGTTTTTAGATTCATGTCTTTAATGATTTTTTAAAATCTCAAATATAAAGCCCAACATTATTAAAATTTTAAACCTATTGGTTTCGGTTATAACAAATGCCTTTTTTAAAATTTTTTTTATTTAAGAGTGCAAAAAAATCAAAACTTAATTTCATTTACATATACATACATCACCACCTTGATACAAAAAGGCCTCAACTCTTATAATACATTTTTAACTTTGATATTTCTTTTGATATTTCTGATAGCTTGACTCCAAAATGGGGTCCGTAAGACTTAACTTAACTGCGGAAACTTGATTTGAACAAACCTACTTCCGAAGTCATGGCTAAGTCAGGTCGCAACTAAAAATTTCATAAATTACAGATGGATTAGACTGATCTTTACCCGTATCAATATGATGTGTAGGGTAAAAAATTATTAAAAAAAAACAAGTTGAGACCTTTCTATATTAAGGTAACCAAGGGTACATTTATATGCATAGTATATGTATGGATTTTCATGTATACATATGTATGTATGTATGCTTAAGCAAAAAACAAAATTATAGACATAAGATTGGCTTCTTTTGATAAGGTGTCATTAAAAACGATCGATTTTATTTTTCCGCAATGCGTGGATCTTTACATTCGACATATTTATGGGTTTTCTTGTACGTACCACGAGATGTAGGGTTGCTGTTGCATTATCGTATAAAGTGCGTACCATTGCAACAAAGACAAAACACACGTACAGATATTCCTGTATATATATGTTCCAGACATTTATAGGAAATAAGTACCACGCACCATGTGGAGGCAGGTATGCAACATATGCATATTCATGTTGCAGTTATTTCTGTTACTTTAGCTAACGACAAAGGATGAGGTTATAAGCAATGGCTACAATGATGTTGTTGATGATGCAGCATTTAATATGCGTAAATACACGCACAAGTAATTCTTTACCTTTTTTTTCAGTCAATTCTCATTTTTCGATATGAACACGCATCATATAACGAACAACATGCAACATACAGAAGTATTTTTGAGTTTTAATTTTTTTGCAGAAGCTGTTATTCTTCGTGTTGTTGCAGCAGGTGGGTGATTAAATGAAATTGGAAAAAACAGCTAAAAAATTTTAATATTTCTTCGTGTTGGCTTTTTTCAACTTCCAATAGCATTGATGCCATCAATTGCAGAGGAAGCATACTAAGTATTTAGTAGGCACAGGAGAGGATGATGGAATTATTTGCTTTTCAATAATTTACACAGACGTTGTTTGTCAATTACAGTGGACAGCAGAATGTTTTTAGGTTTGAAGAACAAGAAAATTATTTTATTTTAAAATTACATTAATGAAGCAAAAATTAAAGCTTTTGACGATTTCTCAGGTTATTGATACAAGGAAGAAAACTGAAAAAATAAATAAATGTATTTATGTGTTTAAAGAAGGAACGGAACGTCACTGGCTGATTCATCATCTCTCACCCCAAATGCGTAAAAGTAGAGACTTAAAATTTGAATTTCGTGTAACTTTCCAGTGGTGTAGAGCCACTTAGAAGGTTCTTAAATCGTTGGACCTTAAATAAGTAATTTGTTAGTAATTTTCTATTTCCAACTTTACAAGATAAAAACAAACAAGCAGGTGTCTGCCACTTTTTCAAAATTTTCAGCCTTAAAGATTCAAAAAAAATTTTATTTTGGTACCCAAAGAAGTATGAATTAGTTATTTGGTACTTTTTTTTAATTTTATCGCTAAAGAGATACATAGCTTCACTATTAAAAATCGAAAAAGTACTTTTGATTTCCGTGAAATTTATGAAAATATATATAAAATCTTTAGCAGCTTAAACAAGTAAGAGCGCTATATTCGGCTGTGCCGAATCTTATATACCTTTCACATTGGTCTTTAAATATACCCAGCTGGGTTATTTTGTACTGCAAATAATATAATAAAAAAAAACTTTGTGCGAGTTTTAAGTCCATAGAAAACTTTACAAAATTTTAACGTTCGTATGGATAATAGAAATAGATGAAGAAGGTCTGAAGTGGAGAGTTTTAAAAGTTTTCGACATTATTCATATTTAAATGTTAATAAAACATGTTAAATGTTATGGGATGTTCTAGTCCCCCCGCTCTTCTCCAACTTTTTCTCCAAAATGTATGAATTATTTGATTATTACTTTTTGTAGAATATTTAAAGTCGATAGCTGTAATAGTTTGTTTTTATTTTTTTTTTTTTCAAAGCGTAGGTCTTGTTGTCCAATTACTTTTTGTAGAAAATTTTATGTCGACAGCTGTAATAGTTTCCGAGATATAGCGTATCGAAAATTACATAAAAATCGTTAATTTGTATGGGAGACTAGACTAGACTAGACTAGACTAGACTAGACTAGACTCGACTAGACTAGACTAGACTAGACTAGACTAGACTAGACTAGACTAGACTAGACTAGACTAGACTAGACTAGACTAGACTAGACTAGACTAGACTAGACTAGACTAGACTAGACTAGACTAGACTAGACTAGACTAGACTAGACTAGACTAGACTAGACTAGACTAGACTAGACTAGACTAGACTAGACTAGACTAGACTAGACTAGACTAGACTAGACTAGACTAGACTAGACTAGACTAGACTAGACTAGACTAGACTAGACTAGACTAGACTAGACTAGACTAGACTAGACTAGACTAGACTAGACTAGACTAGACTAGACTAGACTAGACTAGACTAGACTAGACTAGACTAGACTAGACTAGACTAGACTAGACTAGACTAGACTAGACTAGACTAGACTAGACTAGACTAGACTAGACTAGACTAGACTAGACTAGACTAGACTAGACTAGACTAGACTAGACTAGACTAGACTAGACTAGACTAGACTAGACTAGACTAGACTAGACTAGACTAGACTAGACTAGACTAGACTAGACTAGACTAGACTAGACTAGACTAGACTAGACTAGACTAGACTAGACTAGACTAGACTAGACTAGACTAGACTAGACTAGACTAGACTAGACTAGACTAGACTAGACTAGACTAGACTAGACTAGACTAAACTAGACTAGACTAGACTAGACTAGACTAGACTAGACTAGACTAGACTAGACTAGACTAGACTAGACTAGACTAGACTATACTAGACTAGACTAGACTAGACTAGACTAGACTAGACTAGACTAGACTAGACTAGACTAGACTAGACTAGACTAGACTAGACTAGACTAGACTAGACTAGACTAGACTAGACTAGACTAGACTAGACTAGACTAGACTAGACTAGACTAGACTAGACTAGACTAGACTAGACTAGACTAGACTAGACTAGACTAGACTAGACTAGACTAGACTAGACTAGACTAGACTAGACTAGACTAGACTAGACTAGACTAGACTAGACTAGACTAGACTAGACTAGACTAGACTAGACTAGACTAGACTAGACTAGACTAGACTAGACTAGACTAGACTAGACTAGACTAGACTAGACTAGACTAGACTAGACTAGACTAGACTAGACTAGACTAGACTAGACTAGACTAGACTAGACTAGACTAGACTAGACTAGACTAGACTAGACTATAGAATCCACCCGTTGATTGATTCTTGATTTAATATAAAAACAATGGTTTTCATTAAAAAATTAATCCACAAAAGATGCTTTGGCCTACTGTTAATTTTTCATAAACTTTTTAACTAGAAACACCCCATAGCCCCACCATATGCATTGCAAAGCATTTATATATTCTAAACCTAAGCTTAAGGGTCACATTAGTAACTAATTTTCCAAAGATTAATACCTAGAATTTCATACAAAAGAGTTAGTTCCGTTCCTGTACAAAAGTCAACTGTTTGTAACCCACACTTTTCAATGTCGTTTGGTGCTGATGTTATTGTTGTTAAAGATGGAGTTGTTGTTGCTGTTTGTTTGTAAAACTTTAGTCAACCAGACATCCAATTCAACTTTAGTAAAAACCAATATCAGATCAGATATTAAATCTTAACCATAAACACCAACACGGTGCACAACCAACATACATAAAGACTTGCAACAACAAACAAGGAATATGAGCCCTGACTTGATATGCAAATAACATCGTTGTCACTTCCCCACAAGTGACAAGTTGCGGTGGCTGGATTACGTTGTGGAATTTTTTCCTTCCTTTTTCTTTAGTCTTGTTGTTTTTGCTTCGAGTAGGCTGTTTACACTCATATAGTGGGCGGTTATGAAACACGCGATTAATGCAAGTAACATACGGGTAAAAGTATCAAAAAGCCACTTCCACTATCGTGATGTGAATACAAACAAGCAAACTTATTACCTGCTGTGTTACCTTGTAACAACCCATTTATACCTTAACATCTCTCTCGCAATTTATATTAACACAGAGAGAAAAGCTATTTAAGATGACGACTACGATGCTGCTGATGATGCTTTAATAGTTACTGATAGGATAGTAAGTAGTTGTAGTAATAAGGATTGTTGTTGGTTGGAAAAACACACGTAGCAACAGTGGTTTATCAGTTAACCACAAAATATGTTGGGTTAGTGGTTCACGTGTAAAAGAGGAATATTTTAGTGCAAGAATGAGAAACGTGTAATGGTCATGAGCTAAAAATAAAAGCTAATAAAATTAATAAATAGTTGTTTTGTAAAAGCTATTACATCCCTTAAATAGTTAGGAACTATTGCTTGATATTGCTTACTTTATTTCAATATAGTATATATATTATACGTTGTTATATAAAAAATAAAATCTTTATAATCACATCACATTAGTGAAAAGAAAATTATGCGTCTGCGTAGATAAGGGTGCCCCTTCTCTTTAAAAAAAATGCAAAATTGCACCTTAGCTCCCCCCAGAAATATTCTCCGTAGTACAAAAATACATCTGAGTTTTATACTGATCGGTCAAAATATCATTGATATTATTAATCCCAAAAATCCGCCTTTCTTGCGTAATTTTTTTACATTTGCTAATTCTTAAACAAATTAGTTATGATGTAGTGTTTACTGCGCTATTAGTTCTAGTTAGAATCTTGTACTTGTTTAAATATATTAGGCTTTAAGAAAGAGAATTGTACGTTTTATAAAGAAGTAGTTTTAATAATAATTTTATTATCCAGCACTGCAGAACGCTCTAATCCGCAATCGTTCGAGGTACACTGCCGCCTTGCACCTGAGCGTTGCCAGCAGGAAAGTCGAAGTAGACAGTCATTCCCTTTCCGAGTGCAGAGGTATCATATTATTTATTGTATTTCCAACATAATAATCGAACAGAGATAATTTTATTCCTTACAGAATCATTGAATAGAGAATATTGTAACTGCAGCATAGGTAAATCAATCGTCTTTTAATGGTTATGATTAGAGGGTCTTTGCGTAAGACCCTAAACTCGGCTAAGCTACCTCAGCCGAAAAGTAAAACACCGACGTGAACTAAAATGGATTCTGGTGTTGGACATACAATTTCCCGACCTAAACTATTAACTACTTATAGGCAAATATGGTCCCATAAAACCTCTACTTTGCTCTAAACTTAAAGTATTAGAGTCAACCTGTAGCCAAAGAGGTATCACAAAAGATCGTTTGACCAGCGCGCTTGATACTCCACAAAGGTCATCTAGTATATAACGGCCAATCAATCCCTACATATGCAGAGAAGATGAAACATCGCTCCCTTTTTTTTTATATTCCAACAACTACATCAGTGGTCATTTAAAGGATGTTAAAGTTTTCTTGGTTGGTAACCCACCATCCAATAATCTCTAAAGGTTCACGTCAATCTCGATACATCCTCCCTACTATGGCCTATCAATTGGATCGTTGGCTTACAATCAAAAGAGGTACACATCAACCCAGGCCCATGTATCAAGATTAAGTCATCTACTCTCAGGCAATAAGGGAAAATTTCATCATATCTAAACTGAATCTCGAAGTCGCTCCGAAAGGAAAATTTTATGATATAAATTGTTGGTTTTGCAAACAGAAATGGGGGCTTATCTGTATGCACTACTCATGGTTTAAAATGATTACGGTTTATTAAAAGTGTGTACAGTGTGTCTGATGGCAGATTTTTTTTCAAACTTAAATAAAAAACCTTAATAATTGACACAGAGTTTTATTAAGAGCATTGAACAATAAACGAAAATTTTAAAGAGTATGGCATCCAGATGTTTTTGGATGACTTGAACACACTGTTAAAAACGGAGCTTTGGGCTCTGCGCCACACGCAAGTTTGTCGACCAATATTTTTTTTAAGGCCACAAGAGATTGGGGATTGTCATTATAAAACCCTCTCTTTGCGGTGGCCCCATCAAAAATCTATGGGAGCTAGATCGGGAGACCTCGGTGGCCATTAGATGTCCCCAAAGTGTCTGATCAGTTTTTGAGGGAACTTTTGACGAAGCTCTGGCAGTGCTCGTGTATGAAGAGTATGATGGATGAGCTCGCAGAGCTTTCAGCTCTTGAACGATTTGAATTTTCAAAGGATGGAACTTCAGATCCTTTTTCAAAATTTCATAATTAAATGCTCTTGAAAGTCCCAGGGAGGCTGCTTTTTTCCGCATTTAAAGTAGCGGGTTGTCAAGTAAAATACTTTGAACCAGATCAAAGTTTCCGGGAGTCTTTGAAGATAGGTTGGACCCTGGCCGTGGGAAATTTATAGCTGAAGCAGTTGCGAGGAATCTCTGCACCCACTAACGAATGAAATTTACACTCGGCTTATCACGTATTCATCGAATACCGAACATTGAAAAAAATTGTTGACGAGCATAAGATTCATTACACTTGAACGGCGCTAGTCTCCCTCCACCACGTTTCATACTTTTATAAATAATTGTATTTGCCACATAACACTTGAAAAAAGTTATCTGAACTAGTTATTTGTTGTTTATTTGTGTCTTCTTTCTAAAAAAAAATGTGTCACTGAAGGCATACAAGTTAAATGTCTTACTTTTCGATCAGTAAGGGAGAATCAAAAAAAAACAGCCTTTTACGAGGGCAAATTGCACTTAACCTTTTCCATTTGTTTAATTGCTCTATCACTTTCAACTAAAGATATAACCTAATAAATTAACGTCTAAAACTTTTTTTACTTATAAATACTACATACATATTTACGTATTTTATTTTAAAAATTTTTTTATTTTTTAAGTTACACAAAACTGTTTCAAATATTATCTTTGAAAATTGGTAGTCGCCGACAAAGAGAAAGGGCCTCTCTTTTGTTTTAAATAAATCTGTAACGTATTTAAATAAAACAAATAAATATTTTGCATAAAATATAAACATTTATCATAATGTGTACATAAATACTATCATGACCACAGGCAACAATTTTATGAACACATATCCTAAATGGAGTACTTTGGATGTTTACCCCTTTTAAACATTCAATAACACATTCGAAACAATTCAAAAATCATTGTCCTAGTACCGATACTTAAAAATAATTTTTAAAATTTCATTTCAAATGCTGTTGCTCAAATAGAGGCATTACAATTTGATTCGATTTGTGGCACTTTGCAACAATTGCATGCACTAAAACTGAAACAGTTTATGTTGCTTGGGACGACATTATGGAAAGGACAGAGCAAATATGAAAATGTTGTTATGCTAATTTTATCACTTTGTGTGTCTGTCGTTGTGTCACTATTAAGACAGCACATAAATACTCATAATTTATTAATTTTTTCCTTTTGTTAACGGGGGAACAAAAGCTGAAGAGGAGCCAGCCCAAAACGCATGAATAAACCATAATAAACCATCGATATTGGAATCTGGAATGTTGATGGTGATGAAGAACAAAAGCGAACAAAAAAAAACACTGAAAAGGTGAATGTTATAACGCCAACTCTAAAAGACAAACATAACACGAATAAAAAGGGTTTCAAATTGTGTAGAAAATACGTTGGATGCCAAACAATAATGCAACAAGTGTCGGTAAATCATAAAAAGATATGGATGTATGAATGCATCACCTAACGTAAGTATTGTACCTGTTGGCTGAAATAAAATTCAAACAACACACACATACATTCACAGGTGAATAAGGAAATCTTACAGGTTGCTAAAAGACAGATATTTAAAAGTATTAATGTATTTAGCATAAGTCTAATCGCATTATCTAAAACATTTCAACAATCAGGTAGGGTTTTTTCAAATATATTTTTTTTTTATATTTTTTATACTTTGTTTATTATTTTCCGTGGAGCCAAAAACTCATTACTAAGTTTTTTTGGCTCTTAATAAGCCTAAGACCTACTTTCTCAATCTTTTCCTTTCGGAGATCTGCCGTTTGGGCATTGGAGCCTACTTAAAGAGTCAAAGGTACGAATAGTGTGGGTAAGGTACAGTGTTGAGTTTTATTTTGCTATTCAAAATTCGGTAAATCAGACCCAAAAAAATTCAAAGATTTTTTAACACCAGAAATGCGCCATCACGAAATCAAGTACACAATCTTGTCGCGAAGTGGAAGACCGGTTGAAGCAATAAGCCAAGAGAATATCGAACGAGTACAAGAAATTTAAAAAAAAATAGACTTTTAAAATCTTAATAGATAAAAATATTTTTCTATTGGCAACATTTTAGTATAATAAGACTTAAAAACAAGTAAAAGCGCTATATTCGGCAGTGCCGATTTTTATATAACCTTAAAATTGGTCTTTTTGTTTACCCAGTCAACTGATCTATGAAAGTTGTTTTCGAGCCGTAAAAATTAGAATTACTTATAGTGGGCTTAAGGTACATAGCTGTTATAGCTTTCGAAACAGAAAACTCACAACATTTGAACAATTGCATTGACTTTAAATCTCTAAGGATCCAGAATATATATGCTTTATGGAGTCGCAAATGGATGTTAAAAAATATTACAAATGAAATGGCAAACCGATATATGCCTTAGCACTATTTAAAGGGTATAACAACAGTCAAACAAACATACACACTACGACTCTTAAAAAGACAAAGAACAAATTAGCCAAAAACAATATACAGGTATGATACGATGTACATCTATTGTCTTTGCAAGAGTGTTAACAGCGATAGTAACTGTCAAACTTCTTCTGTAAAAATAATCTTCTCTTTTTATACCCTTCACATAAGTGATAAGGGTAAATATAAGTTTGGCATTACTTATCCCGTAAATTGTCAAACGTGAGCCGAAATCAAAAACACATCTTCACACATACCTACGTCCAAGCATACAAACAGAAATTTAATGCGAATTTATTCACATTCATATGTATGTAACGCTGTTGCCAGTTGGTTACATTTGTTACATTTTTTGTTCTAGAAGAACTGAGAAAATTGGGACAGTCGCAATATTTTGCCTATAGGTATCTAGGTCTGTGATGAATCGATTTTATTCATTTTAAATAGCGCTCACCTCAGGGATATTTCTGATAGTCTGACGGCAATACCTGGTTCGTAACACTTAATTTGTCTATGGAAACTTGATTTCAGCAGACACAGACGGACATGTATAAGCCGACTTCCCTATCTATAGAAAATTGATAATATATAAATTATAATCTATAGAAAATTGATAATATATAAATTACAAACGGAAATGACAAACTGATATATACCCTTATCGCTAGGTATAACAATTGGGTAGGAGAGAGAGTGAAAGTCACCATGCCATAATAAACCATTTTTATAAAATATTTGATACGCTATATCTAGCAAGTTATAGCAGCCATCGACTTCAAATTTTCTACAAATAGTCATTGCACCATAATGGCTACATTTTGAAAAAAAAACTGTTGGTTAGGAGCAGAGGGAGTGAAGCCCACCTACAAATGATTTCTTTTTATTAAATTTTTAATACGAAACATTTCGGACCTTTGTTTAAAAGATTTTTTTGTTAACATATTGTAAATTTTTCTATTTCAAAAACTAGGTTAGCTATCGACTTTAAACCCATTACAAGGTAATTCTATTATTATGTTTGCAGTTTGAAAACAACTTGGCTAGATCAGATGACAGGGTATACTAAAAGACCAATGTGAAGAGTACATAAGATTCGTCAGAGCCGAATATATAACTTTTCCATGGTATACTCCCACACCATATATGTATATGGAATCCCTTCTTTGGACGATGTAATATATCCGGGTGGAATCAAAGTTCAGCTCGCAATTTTTAAGATATTTTAATGAAATTTGGCACAGATAAGTTTCTTGGTACTGGCACGAAGCCTATTGTTTGTGGGGATGATCGGTCTATTTTTTGACAAAGCCCCGATACAAATGTCCTATGGAAATAAGCATTTTGGACTATAAATGGGATATACAATTTTGCACAGATGCTTATTGCCACCATCTATTATACTGAATACAACAATTTTGTCATATAGCCCCAATACATACATATGTGGTGTAGGGTATAAAGGGGTCGGGCTTGACCGACTAAAACATTCTTACTTGTTTGTTTTTAATTTCGATATATGTCACATTAAACTATTTTATATTCCTTTACACTTCTGTTGTAACCTTTACATTTTTCATATTTTCAGTTAGTGCCAGACTTCAGCGCCTCCTATACACACGTAGTCACCTTTAACTGCATCTTCCTATAAATATGTATGAATGTGTGTGCGCACAGACTAATTCAAAAGGAGAGTCCATTCTACTAAAAAAGGCGTTTGTTATACAGTTTGTACATCCAACCCTGTATTGGCTACCGGTTGGTGTTGTTTCATGCCTAATATTGCTCCTGCTGCTGTTGTTGCTGCTGGTACTGCTCTTCTACATTGTTTGTGGTTTTTTTTAGCAACAACAGGTAACAATTTATTCGTACACCTTTTCAAGCTTTTTTTTCCCTTCAACATTTTAGTAGTTTTTTGTTTTCGTTTTGTTGAACATAACTGGAGCACAGGGTACATAAATAATAATTTCATCATTTTTGTGTAGTGATTTATTTGGTTGGCGGTTTTTTTTCATATAGAAAGAAAATGCAGCAACGAAAAAAGCTGCAATTGCATCAGCAATAATATGGTGCTTAAGGAAACGTGCTTTACAGTCCATAAAAGGAGTAAGTATGTGCGTATTTCATATTATTTTTATTTATAATTTTTAATTTTTTTTTTAAGATTTTTAGTTCTAAAAGAAATGTCTCTGTTTCTTTCGCTAAATGAATTGAGTCGTGTGTTTTGTGTGCTCCGGTTTCTTCCTGATCATGTCATAATTGTGCGAACGATTTATTGTCATCTTTGGTGATTTATTTAATTATTCTTTGAAAGAATATTTTTATATTAGTTTTTTTTGGTATTTTACTGTGCGTGTAAGAAATATATTTTAACGTTTCACTTAGTTTTGTGAACAACTGCGTAGTGGACAATTTCACTTCCGTATAGTTGTCGCTTTAAAAAAAGGGAAACAGTGATATGAATATGGAAAAAACCACAAAGAATTAAGCCAGATTTTAAATTAGATTTTTTTATAGCGGTGTTAAATGAGTTTTTTTTTTCAAAAAAAATAACCCACTAATGCAAGCCCGATTGTTTCAGTAAGGATTGTATTTATAGTAACCAAATCATCGATCCATGTGTCAAAGGCAAGGTCTTTTTCCTGGATGTATCATCCAAATGAGAGGTAGTGCTGGCATTGGCATTATGCATGACATATCCTAAAAAAGTTAATTAAATATTATCACTAACGAGCGGTTGTATGTTGAGTTTGAGAATAAAAAAAAAGGAAAAAGAAAACAAAATAATATTAAAACTTATCTTTAGCTCATTAACAAACCTGATTATGCTTCAACATGTCAAGGAATTTTGTCTTGTCACTGTTGATTTGGTAATATTTTAAACTTGTAGGATCACAGTTATTTTCTCAAACAACTCAAGAACAGCTTCATCTGTGTGTTTGAGAGAAAGATTATTTGAAAAATATATATGAACCCATCTGCATCGGTGAAAAGTATCGTCATCGAATCAATCGCAAACTGATATAGTCGTAGTTGAGCGCATCAAAGTACAACGGTTGCGCTAGATATAGGATGTCTTACGTAAAAATGCAAATTCATCGGTAAAAAATTTCCAATCCCAAGCCGAAGGACAAGACCCAAACTCCGATAGAAGGACCAAGCTGAGAAAGATCTTACAAAACTTGGTGCTAGAAACTGAAGGCGAAGTGCCTTAGGTTGATGCGCACTTAAATCTATTCAATATAGCGATTGTTTATGCACCCACAAAATAACAAGTGACCTTTATTTAAATCAAGCCACTGTGGTGTTTAAAGTACAGTCACTTACACACATCTAGGAGGCGATGGTCTTACGCATTCGATATCAGTCAGTTGAAGGGCCACTGTAAGTCTTAGGCGACCAGACAGATGCTGATGAAAATCTAATCGCATATGTTTATTTTACATCACAACTTGTGCACGACCTACCATTATCTTTAAACTTAATTGTAAAAAATTCATATTAGTTCAGGGTAATAGAACTAACGCTGATTTACTGCAAAAAATAATTCTTAACTGATCGACAGTTATCATCGTTCCACTCTGATGGCTAACTTCGCTTGGATGCGTACCATAGCAAACTCGCTAAATTCATATTATCTAACAAGCTCCGGTGTAAAAGTGTAAGGAACACTTGGTCGAGATGTCATTCAAGACGTTTCGTATGTCTTTAAGAGCATAAGTTGGGGTTTACTTTGGTAACATAGTAAGAGGATTGGATTGCCTTTAACAAACAAGCAAGAGCCAAAGTATAATAACCTCCCCCTTTTTTATTTCCTAGCACTAAATGATGTTGAAGTCAAGCACTTGAAAATATCAGACTAGAAAGTATGTAGGACTCGATCTTTATCGGAAATAGTGTTTGATAACTATGCTGATTGTTACCGGAATCGGGTGATTACTGCGAACCAGATAACTTAGTCTCTACTTGCAACCTGCAGATTTCCGAACTTTTCTCTCTCTTTTGGACTGCACCCATATCTTCTTACTTTTTGCATCTGCCAGTTTCATCTACCTAACTGCCATTCTCAAACAAAGTACACTCTTAACAAGCCAATTCAGAAAATTAATAAAAAAAAAATCCCTTCTCAGCTTTGGGTATGGTTTAAAATAAAAACTAAAAACTATTTTTAAAACTTCGGAGAATATGATCAGCATTTCATACGTTACTTGGCAACAAAGGGTCCTTGCCAACATTAATACATATTATAAAGTAGAGAGCTATGATTTTCTGGTAAGGTTTTTGGTAATTAACAATAGAACCGTTCATTAACTGTAATAAAGGGCGGATTATTAAAAATAGGGCGCCAAGAATAAACTTGTATGTATTTACGACTAAGGACAGCTTTGCATTTAAAGATTGCGCCTACATGTCTTATTTGCCTGTTAATAAAAGGTGTACAATAAATACAACCCTGCAAGACTACAACAAATGCGGAATTAGTTTTCTTGGTTGTTCGAAACAAGCAAAATGTTAAGTAGAGTCTAGATTGCAGGAGTAGGTATACACCTCGTTAGATGTATTATTCCTCAAAATAAGTTCACTTGAGGAATAAATGGAACTAGATACACCCTATTGTTGATTAAAATTACCATTATATGTTTGTGGTAATCATTACTTTGATTGCAGGTAACCATAATCTTGATTAGGGGTTATAATACATATCTTTCTCTTAGATTATGATAACCATATTCTAGGAACATCCTATGTATATTTTATAAGCCATAATCAGTAATTTGACTGCTTATGACAGAAATGATGATTACATATAATAGTTATTTTTAATCATAGCAATGATTGTATATTCCACCAACAATTTACTATAACTATAGTATGGTTGTGACAGTCATAATAATGATCTTCGTAACCACACAATTATGAAATTGTTCATGATCATATTTCCGTGACCATACTTTACCCTGTTTTTCTTTGCGTGAATGCGGTATCCTAAGATAATTTGTTTTTACCAATTTCTTTTATCCTTTAACAACCGTGAATGGAATACAATTTACCTTAAAATTTTTTTAGTATTTAGTGATACTTAACGGTTTGATTGGTTGCCGGTTTAAGGCTGCCTTAAGGTTTACCCATTTTAATATTTACCCATTAAAAAGTTAATGCATCAAGTTTTTCAATTCAAATCACTGTTCATCATCATAAAACCTTTTCCATTTCATTGATTTCAAATATTAATGCAAAAAAAACGATTTATGTACATTTGTATGTATGAAAAGAAAAAGTATTGAAATTCACACGCTTTTAAAGCTTTCGATGATTTATTAGCTAAACGTCTTAAAGAAAATGGAATACAAAAACAATACAAAAAAAATATGCGAAACAAAATTGAAACACAACCTAATGCAACTTGTTAGGAATAATCTACTTTGTACTTTAAACAATTTCAAAAGATGTGTATCATTGTATCAACTTTTTTTCAAACACAACTTAAAGCCCCCAAAATATTACAAAAAAAAAAAGTATTTCAGAACACTTTACTACCAAAAACGTCTTACAAAAAATCACTGTAGTTGCTGTAGATTTTGGTAGATGTCCAAATTTCCAAATAACAGCAACAACAGTAACAATAAGAAGCAACTCTAACAGAAAGCAAAAACCAAATCTAAAATCATTGTTTTACTAAATGCTCGATTTTTAATGGAACTACTTAATGTGGCGCTTGCCCTTGTATCAACAGCAAAAACTTTAATGTTTGTGAACAATGTATGTATGTATGTATATGTATATGCATTTATGTATGTTTGTATATGTGACTAAATGTGTTATCCTTGCCTTTTGTCTTTGTAACAGCTTTCTTATGATTTTTCTTAATACGAATTAAAACGAAAACCGAAGAAAGATTTGTCTGTTGTTGTTGGTGTTTTTTCTAAAAATGGTGAACATCGCCTTTGGCGTCGCGACACGTTGGTTTTTGGCTACCATCTCTATGCCAATATAAATTTACAATCAAAAAAAATGAAAGGAGAATAAGGAAATTTAATGTAAAACAATTGAAATACAAAGAAATTTATACAATCGATTTAAGGCGATTCTTTCAACACGCTAAATCTCAAATAATAACAACGAAGAAAATAAATTATTGAAAGACCTACCATTTTGTTAGGGATGAAAAAGATCGGGTGGATGCAAAAAAATAGCATAAGGATCTCACTTCTTGCTACCGTGTCTGGATTTTACACTGTGCATAGACACAGATGCATTTCCCGAAAGTTTCTAAGTGCATAATGGCTTTATTCTATGTAAGGGAGTATACATAAATCCTGAGGGTTAAAAAATGGAATCCGGTACGGAAGCAAATTTTTGGAAACTGCAGAGCAATTCAAACTATAAAATGAATTTTGGATATTGAAAGCTTCTGGCCATTAATAAATATCGAGTGTTTTTATTTTGATCCAGAACTAGTTTTCTGACTATGTAACACCTCATACAGATTTCCTTCGAAGGTTGGGGGTAATCTCGTGAAAAATTGTGTTGACTGGATTCAGTTAGGCGGCTCTAAGATGAACTGTGCTGTTGGTCTCGGCGTCCACTAGGAGGGCTTAAGTGCAGTGTATTTTAAACCAAAATATTAGCTTTATTCGTATGAGGCGGGGAAACAACATATGTTATTGAATGCTCGCGGGAATATTGGATTTTTGTTGACAATCAGGTGGCATTTCTGTCACTCAATTCAAATCAAACTTCGTCGTTAGTAATTGATGTTAGGGAGATTTGTCCGGACTAAGTCGTCTATCAAATATTAATTTCGTCTGGGTTCCTGCGCATTGAGACCACTTTGGCAATGGTATAACTCTAACGCGGAGTCAATTAGGCAATTTCTTGAAGTGACTAATAGTATGTGGCATAATCTTGACACATGTCTCTAGGCTTATAAGACCCTCTTAATTTGCAAGCTTACGATCCAGGTGATAAGCAGTCGGAAGGGTATATTGAGGGTAATATTAGCATCAACGGATCACTGGGTGGTGGATAAACACGCAGGTAGAATTGGACTCCCTTCCAACGACCACTGTTGTAATTGGAAAATAAGAAAATGAGAATAAGAAGCTGTCAAGAGGCATAGATTTTTGGGCAGTTTTATACTATATGGCCTTAGTGTTGTATCGAGGACATGTAAGCATTCCTCTCGATGAGGGATTGAATTTAGTAACCCCAGTGTTTATCCGAGTACGGATTCTCAGAGATAGTTCATCTGACAAGTGGTAGGGTCAAGTAAAAATGCGGTCATTATATACGCTGATTGGTAGCTGGCACGCTTTGTTACCACGCACCTGTACTTTTACTAACCAGCCAATGTAATAAAGAGTTGTCTAAGGTAGGTCGGGTATTTAATATAATTTTAGTTTGGATCCCTGCACATATGAACAACTTGGTTGATGAAAAAGCATAAAAGCTGGCTAGATTTGGATCTGGTCAACATACCTCCAATGCGAAATTAGTTTTGATTTTGTTGAGGTTAATCAAAACTGGGTTCTTTAGACACTTTGTTTGGTCGCTAAGGACAGGTGGTGTAGTTTCGTCCCATGCAGGGTCTCTAGGCTAAGAGAATCGTGTAATTCAACTTGTCAGCGTAATCGGAAGGATGTATCAGTGTTATTGTCAATTTAAGCTTATTGGTTGGCCTTAAATGCACAAGTAGACTCGGACTTCTTTAAAAAGCTTCCATCGCAGTTGAAGGAATTATAAAAAGGGGAACAAGGTTCTCCACTTTCTCTTTGAACGTGCCAAACGACATTGATTTCTGGGAATTTTTTATAGGATAACCTTAGCAAATTATCAAGGTGTAGGTTTAATTACGTGTTGATATACCTATACATTTCGGACAGTAGGGAAACCCTTGGTAGAGTTGTGGACTTTTAAACGTCAGACTTTCTTGGGACTTGCAATGTTACGACTCTGTTGGCAATTAAATTAATAATATTTTAGCTCTTAAGTTTACATAAAAGCTTAACATGACGAATCTTCGGTGGGAAAGTAAAAGTGACTCAAGGAAAGCTAGGGTTTTATGACTCGGACTGAGCTTTATGGCCCGGACTAAGCTTTTAGACCCGCATTTGTGGTCATAATTAGCTGCCTTTAGTCAGGGCTTTGACACGCAGGCAGGTTCACAGCCTATATATTACTGTAGAATATATAAAGATTAGAAAGGATTGGAAGCGATAGTTGTGTGTCAGTACCCGAGATTACAAGCTAAAGGTTCAATGATTAGGTTCAAGATATCACGGAGAGCGATAGTTTTAATGTGTATTGAAAACATCATTTGGCTTATCATGAGAGGCAGGTGCCTAGGGTTTAGGTAAAGAAGAACTCAGAAATTTAAGTAGACCTTTGCTTTCTTCTTCTTAGATTTCATTTTTGCTTTTATTAGTCATACAACTTCTTTTCTCCTTCATTTATGTCCTATTTTGTCTCATTTTTTCTTGAAGGAATAATATCTAAACTTAAATTTTTGGCTAACTGTTGGACCCCGTACTCCGCACTTTGGTACAAACATGGATTCTAAAAGCCGATACATCTAACAAGTAGTGGGGTCAGGTCAAGATTGGCTTATTTCAGGCCCTTGTTGGCAGCTGTCGATTAAATCCAACTGCCTTTAAAATCAATTGACTGCATTTTAACGCAGTTACTGCAACATATATTAACCAGAGACGCAAATATATTTGCACAGGTCAATTGCTTGCGTAAGAGCTACAATTTTTGTTGATAATTAAATTGCTCTCTAAGCTCCTAACTTCAACTTGGCGAAGTTAGTTTTATTCCGTGACTGGAGGTCACTTAGGACATTAGGCTGTGCTATGTTTCGGGACACTTTGGAATTAAGCCGCAAGTGAGTTGGTATTAAGGTAATATGTAGCAGATACCAGTATCATTTCCTATCAAAGTCAACTTAGCAATACCCGTCTCAACGTCTACTAAATTAAGTTTCTGAGACCGAATCAGGTTGTAAGAACCCTTTTTTGCCCCTTTCTTTAATAATTGTTATTAGTATTAGATCCAAAGATTTAAGAAATCAGCACTAGGAAATAATCCGTTTTAATTTTTTCAACTTCGCGATATTTGTTAAGGTAACTTCGGGGCTAGGACATACGTGTGTATTAATATAAATAAAAAAACCGGTAAAAATTAAATAAGTGGTGCTTCGTTGACCTAAAACTTTTAAACAGAAGAGCTTAAGATGGAAAGGCGAGTTCGAAGCTGCGGTCTATTGCAGAGAATTGGGCTTTAAAAAGCCTAACATGCCTTCTGTTTCTAGGAATCCAAAAAGATTTTGATTTGCCCTGCCCTAACGATCGAGCGATCTCCGCAAACCTCGCTTTTTCCTCAACGGTCAAAATGTTCAAAAATCCGTTGGTACACTGTATACTAGACTTAGGACACAAAAAAAATAGATGGCCGACGAATTGGAAAAGTTAATTATCAGTTAACTCACTAAAAATTCGTACTTCATATAAATATTATATTAGAAGTTTTAAAAAGATGTAAAATAAAATACAACTCCGTGCAGAGTTTCTAAGATTATGTGAAGATCTTATGACACAGAGGCGACGAAGTCTCTAAAACTCTGCGAAGGAGGGATTTTAAGCTCCTTGTTGAGATGCTAACAGGTCATTATGGCTTAAAATTCAAAGTCTAGGCAGCGGTACTAACAGGTTCTGTAGCGTGCCAGGAAATTAAGAGTGGTTGACCATATACAATTTTTCTGCCTTGCGCTTGTGCACTTAAGGGCAAATTGTACGGTCTCATCTTTCCAAGACTTAAAGGAACTTTCTTGAACAAAACGACCGTAATATCATTTGCTTAAAAGTACTTTGCTTAGATATACTTATCGAGTTATGGTCATGGACTTTTTATTATAACTTTACACTGTTTATAGTTCCCAGGATACAATTTGGGCCTAAAAAATTAGTTCAGAGGAGCAAAACAGAGTATGAGACTTAATTCGGTCTCAGGCTAATAATGTTAAAAGGGGATATGAAATGCATATAATAATAATTTTCAAAATTTCAATTCCAAAACTATGTAATTGCATATTTCCAAAAAAGAAAAGTATTTGTAGTTTCATATTGGTTATTAGAAATACTCTCTGTAGCGTGTAAAACCAAAAATCAAATGCTTTTATTTCTTAATGCATTTTCTCTTTCTTGCAAGCAGTTTTGTTAAAATTCATTTCCAATTTGTATTCCTTTGCTCTGCTTGCTACTGTTTATTTTAAAAGATTTTGGTTCTTGTTTGTTAGTGTGTCATTGTTGTTACTTTTTTTTTTGTTGGAATTAGTTTTTATGGCCAATGGATTTTTGGATTTTTCATTTATAACTCTGTTAAACCATTTGGTTATATATGTTTGTATGTGTGTGTTTATTCAACTAAATTGTACTGAATTTTGTTTTAACTCCGCCGCCAACATTTGCCTTAAGCGGCAACAGCAAATGAATTATGAATTACCGTTTTATATTGTCGCTGTTGTAATGGAGAATTGAAACTTGGTTCCTTCCTTTTTCCATAATAAATGTACTTTTTCTTAAGATAGTTTTATGTAAGAAAGTGTGTGTGTGCCTGTGTTGGTGTGAATTTTGGACACACTATTTCAGTTCTTTTCAAGCAGAAGTGTTAAGCAGTTTTACGCTTTTTTGCTTTCTTTCAATTCAATTTATTCCATTTCTTTTAAATATTTTTTGTGCTGTTCTTTAGTGTATTTAAATAAAATTATATTTTAATTGAATTGACTTTTTATTGTTGTGTTCTTTTGCTTTTGTTTTTTGGTGTTACGAATATTAAGATATGAAAACTTACTAGTATTTGCAAATAGTGAGGAGTTTTTCTTAAGACTTTAAATGATTTTATAAGTGTCCGACGGTTTTTGCAACTTTAAAAATATTTCGTTAATATATTTCTTTTAGTGCTGCCAAATTAGAGTTTGTGTGAAAGCTTGCAAATTTGCCGTACAAAAAGGCGTTAACTAGACGTTTCATTAACTGATAAGGACGCCCCGGTAGATCAGTGGTAAGTGCACGAAGTGCAAGAAGCTGCCTTGCAGAGCAAAAAAAAATAATTCCTTTTATATAAAACGCCATATTACTGCTCGAACATTTCCCAACGGTATGGAAAGTTGCCATTGTAAAGATGATTCCTAAGTCTAGAAAAGATCCTTCGAAGGTAGAGTTTCACAGGCATATTAGTCTGTTACCAACAATGGCCAAATTGTTCGAGAAATTGCTTAAAAACAAGCTAACCCCGATCTTGAATGACAAAAACTGTATTCCAAATTACCAATTTGGCTTTCGGATCCACCATAGTATTTCCGGACAAGCCCTCAGATTGGTACGGGTTATATGAAAAGCCTTTGGGGAAAAGAAGTACTGATCCACGCTTTTTATTGATTTCCCTTAAGTATTTGATAAAGTTTGCCATGAAGGCCTGTTAAACAAGCTAAAGCTGAACTTACCATTAAATATCTTTAAACTTTTGAAAAATTATGTTACTGGCCGACAATTGATGATCAAAGAAGGAAACTGCTTAAGCTGTCCTTAACCCATAGTGGTGGGGCTACCTCAAGGGAGTATATTGGATCGAATTCTGTATTTGCTTTACACAGCAGACATATTCACAAACAATCTTACTCACACGTCGACACTTGCTAATGAAACCGACTTTTCCAGCAATCATAAAGACCCTAAAGAGGCCTCAAAACAACTTCAACATCACGTATCCCAAGTAGAAAAATGGGCAAAGTTATGGGGAATAAAAATAAATACAAAAATGCACCCACGTTACTTTTGATTTACGCAAAGAAACGTGCCCCCCAATTCTTATTAACAACCATACGGCACCTTAACGAATTGAGACGAAATATCTTGGCATTTATCTGGATCGCCGCCTCACATAGTACCACATATAGACGCGAAATTGACAAATGAAACTTAAAACGGCCTAAATCCATTGGCTTATTGGTAGAAACTTTGTGCTTAGTCTTGATTGTAAGCTTCTACTCTACAACTCAATTTTGAAACCAATTTGGTGCTACAGGATACAATCATGGGCCACTGCTTCCGCCTTCACCATAGAAAAAATTCAGCACCGTCAAAATAAAATACTAAGAATGATAACTGGTGCTTTTTGGTATATTAAAAACAACAGCATCTACAAGGACTTAAAAGTTCCACTAGTTAAATATGAAATCCTAAGCTTTGTGAAGAGGTATATAAATAACCTGGAAGTAAGCCCAAATCTGCTCGCTCGAAAATCATACAGCATGTACGACACACTCGCTTGAAGAGGAAGGATATTGTTGCACTTAGTCGTACTTCTGCCGCTCACCACTTTGCCGCTCATTACGTGGCCTTGGCCTTTTGCTGTGTAACTTTAACGTGCATAAAATATTTTTAATCGTTTATTTTTCTTAAGTTTTTCGTCTCCATTCTCAAGTTCCACTCAGAATAATGCTTGCAGGTCCTTTCCCAGTTTTTAAAATTCGAAACAGGCTTTCCCTTGGTGCCCAAACTTGTCTTGGTCTCTTTGGGATTAACGTAGGAATCAATACCCTTAATGACGACTTGATCGCCATATACAAATTCTTTTTAGGTTTTCAAAGTTACGAAACTGATTTCAATCAGCGCTTTCGTGACTTCCTTGGGTCTTAGTCTCAAAAATATTACCACGTTAATTAATGTTAGACATATAAAAATTATTTTTTCCAAATAATCCGACTAAAAGCTTAACAAGATCGCATTTTTCCCAGTGACAGGGGTATAATTTTAATCTAAAAATATGCCAAATCGATTCTGAGATGAGCTTGCAGGTTTAAAAATCTGCCGGTTTTAAGATTCTTGTGGAGAAATTGAGGTGCGCCCTTAGCACCTGTAGATATGTTTTATAACAAATATCAATGAATTTTCTTTCTCTTATTACAAATCTTTTCCATTTAATAAGTCCTCGTGTCAACACGTCTGTACACTACGAGATTGAAAACATGAACTGATTTTAATTGTGATCGGTCCATAAGTAAACAAAGCTCTAACGTAATTCCCCCTTTTGGAAATCATATTAAGCTGAATGTATTGGTAATAGTTTTGTACATATGTAATGGTTTAAAGACATTGCTACCCAGCATACCATTATCGGAGCGCTCTTATATATGAGCTCATATATGAGCGATTTTATGAGCCTCTGTGAGTGTTTCCTGCGTGCATATTTCTGAGCTCATAAACGATCGATTTTATGTGCTTTTTATGAGTAATTTCTGCACTCTGACAGATAACGGTAAATTCCAGCTAAGCAGAAGAAAGAAGTTGCTCAAATTGATTCATTAGTGAATATTTTTGGAAGCGTAAAGACAAAATTGTGAGTTATCTTATAATAAATACAAAAATAATACATAATTGAAATAATGAAAAGAGCAAACTAAAAAAAAGATAATTAATAATAAGTGAACTTCGTTCAAACAAATTAAGAAAAGAAAATCCAGCATGTAGTATTAAAAATAATAGTGTTGTTGAAGAAAATAGTGAGAGTGAACGTATTTTAGAAAGAGAGAGTGTAAACGAAAACTGGAATAAGAGCTCAAAATGCGTTTTAAAAAAAGAGTCATAAATTACTCTTTTATGCATAAAATTTAGAGCTCTTTCATGAGTGACCAGTTTAGTGGAAAAAGCCACTCAAAAATGAGCGTTTTATGACTGTTTATGATTATTTTATGAACTCTTTATGAGCGTCAGCGTTCCGACAAAAGAGTCTTTATGAGCTCATTTAGAGCGCATATGGTATGCTGGGTAATAATAAAACATGCATTAATGGTTTCATTATTTAAAACCCCAAAAATTTAAATACAGTAAAGTAACATACACTGCTATCATTTACTTTCCCAGTAATTGCAAAACCGCAATTTTTATGCTGTTTTGCATTTTAAGGCCTGCAAATTGCGATTCACCATTCGTTTTATTGCATTCAAAATTACTTAAACGCATTTGTAAAAAAAAAGCAATGAGCATCACAATATTCCGTTTGTTTCAGCTAAAGTAGCAGCTCTGTGGAATGGTAGCCAAAGCCGAAATCAAAATCATATCACTTGTTAAAATCTTTTTACTGCACATTGTGTTAAATTCAACGCATGAACTGATTACCAAAAATGGAAGCATTTAACGCTATTGTTCGTTTATTGTTTTTACTTTTGTTTGCCTTAGATTTTATAGCAAATGATAACTACCGGTAGTTAAGCAAATGTTTTATTTTATTTTCGTGGTTAAATCTTAAGATTATTTCAGTTTAGTTCGCCTAATGCTGGATGGATTAAACTTTTTTTGGATTTTTTAAAGCTTTTTGTTAAGAATGTCTTAGATAAAAGCGCGCGTTAAATGTTATTTTGTTTGATATTTAATTAAGTATTTAACATGCGTTTCTTCTTCTTTTTTTTTGGTTTCCACGATAATAGCGATTTGCCGCTTACCGTTCACTGGGCTTTATTTGCTGCGAACAACTTTAATCAATGATGAAATATTTAATGTGTGTAAAACTGCAGAGTACTTACTAATGGTACATAAGTACGTTCATACATACATATTTATACACACATAAATACATTTGTATGGATGGATGTGTCCAGTGCATTTGGAAATAGTATGTTTGCTGCTCTGTTGTTGAATTATTATTTTTGTCTTTGTGCCTTAGTCTTGAAGGATTTGGTGGGAACTATTTTTAATTTAATTTGATAATTTGTGATATATTTTCAAAAAAAATTTAGCACCAATCGTGTATGCGTTCACCTGAATTTGGCCTGATTATGATGGTTGTAATTGTGCAATAACATGTCAAGAATTAATTTTACATCCAATCCAACATACATACATATCTATAGTGATTTGTGCTCGAATCCATAGATGTTAAAAATAAATTAAAAAAGTAGTAATTTAAATATAAGCAAAAGAAGTAAGAGCGGTATATTCGGCTGTGCCGAATCTTAGATACCCTTCACACTGGCCTTTCGAAACACCGAATTTTTTTATTTTTATCCATTTTTTTATTTATGAAATATTTTAAATTTTAAAATTGGGGTTTGTGTCACATTTTAGCCCTCTTAGGGTGACTAGGGAGGTTGCAGGAGTTTTTACCCTAATTTTTTCAAATTTTGTACGACAACCCCCTTTGGGAGGTGGTGATAGGGAGTAGTAGATATTTTCAGGAAAACGGGAACCCTGGTAGCTGTAGGGGGATTTCTTACAATTTTACCAAAATTTATTTGGAGCTCCCTTAGCAATAAGGGGTAAGTAAGTATATTTTAGGAATATGTTTGGAAGCGGAAACAAATAGAAGTACGCTTTATTCCTCTAAGGTCGGCTTTGGGGAAGTTATTGGAGTTTTTACATACATTTTGTAAATTTTGTATGGCAACCTCATTTGGTGATGGTGATATGGGGTAAATATGTTTAAGGAATATGTTAAATAGGAAAAACTAATGGGGGTCTGTAATATATTTTATTCCTCTAGCAGCGGCTCCAGGATATTTTTAGGGGTTTTTACTCTATTTTTTTTTGCAACCTCCTTAGAAAAATGATTGCAAGGAAAAATGAGTTGAGGTCAGTCCTGTATTTGACCTATCCACGGGAACCCTGAAAGCTGTAGCGGGGACTTTTTCAATTTTTCCAAACTTTATATGATATCGCCCTTAAGCGATGGTGATAAGGGGTAAGTATATTTAAAGAATACGTTTCGAAGAGGAAACTAATGGTGGTAGGTCGTACACTTTGTTTTTCTAGGGCCGACTTCGGGGAATTTAAGGGCACTTTTACATAATTTTTGTAAATTTTGTATGGCAACTCCCTTAGTTGATGTAGACAGGGGATAAGTATGTTTTAGGATTATTTTTGGAAGGGAAAACTAATGGGGTTCTGCGATACATTTTATTCCTCTAGGGGCGACTCCAGAGTACCTGAGGTTTTTGTCCTATTTTTTTAAAATTTTGTATGGCAACCATGTGAGGGGCTGAAGATAGGGGGAAGTATATTTCCCAAATTGTTTTGGAGAAAAAATTAATTGGGGCAGGTCTTACATTTGACCTTTGTAGGAGCACCCTGGAAGCTGTGGGAGCAATTTAAAAAAAAATTAAATTAAAAAGAGGAAGTCTTGGTTTTTGCTTTTATGTATCTCGGTCAGTTATCGGGCGATTTTGCTGGATTTGAATAGCTATTTGCTCGCAAATATTTTTAAAAGCTTATTTCTATCGTCGGGTCTATGCGACATCTGGGAGCTTCAAAAAGATGATTTCAACTATAACACGGACAGATGGGCAGACGGGCAGAAGGACATCGTTAAATCGACTTCCCTATCTATAAGGACCAAGAAAATAAATACTTTATGGGTCGCAAATTGATATTAAGAAAATAGCAAACGGAATGACAAACTAAATTATACTCTTATAACTTATATGAATCTTTTATTGAGGTTAAAAAAATATCAACTTAATGGAAAATAAGTAGTTTTTTCATATTTTTATTACTGTTTTTATATTTTAAAAATTAGGGATTATTAAGCAAAAGCAAGTTGACAAAAATAAAGTATAACAAAATGCACCTCTCACATTACATTGCCTTTTTAAAACTTCTCTATTTAGAAGTCCAAGACAATCTTCTTTTAAGCCGGATTAAGATAAAAGTATATAAAATGAGACGAAAAGAGCTTTTAAAATACGTTTACTTACCCTTTCACATGTAGTTTTGTCAAATAAAACTTCACTTAAGTTGCGTTAAGTTAAAAGAAGACCCCAAAAAACCTAAGCCAGTGATCGGATTGTTGTGCGAGACAAGAAGAAGGTGAGAAAAACTTTAGGGGAGAAAATTACAAAAATTCGTTAATGCAGACGAATTCATTTAACATTTTCCATATAAAATCTCTTAAGAAAGCCATATGAGACATAAAAGGTCGGCATCTGGCCTTTGCAAAAGCTTAGCAGTGACACAGAAAATTCTCCATGGATCCGATGTCCTTTTTGCATGCCCTGCAATCGCCATTCTTCCATCCGAATAAGACGTACTTGTTAGTTTGAGATACCCATCAGCATCACTCATCATCTGTTAAATTCGGGTTTTCAGTTTTAGAATCCCCCTAGCCATATCCTTATTTTTTTCCAGAGGATTCGTGTCACTCTGCCATTCGTCTCATTGTTTAACCACGCCCTTTTGTTAGTTTTCGCCAACTTTTTTGGCTCAGCCTTTTTTCAACGAATGAATTTGGGTTTACAGGACAACCACCGCTGTTTCTTAGCTTTAATCACAAGATTATTCCCCGTTAACCTGGTCATATTTAAAGTAATCATTAATTGTTTCCTTGTGCTGGAACACAGTGCAGATTTGGTTTTCCCAGACCTAATTTCTCTAATCGACGCCTGGCTTTGTACAGATGGTCCCGCCTGTTGGACCAGCATTTCTCTTAAACCAAGACAAATATTTCGCGAATTTCTAGACCTCGTCTTAAAAGAGAGAGTTATGGTCCGGGAGGCGGAAGTAGATCTCAATTTCAGAGATTTTAACAAATACTCCCAGCCATGTTCTTCTCTTTGCCATAAAGCCATTCATATAATGCAGCCTTTTGGCCATCTGCTCCATAGTCCCGTCTAACCTGGTATCAACACAAAGCAGTCAGCCTTTATCTTCACTTAAAGTAAACGATCAACCAAGTTTACGGTCTCCGTATAACCCTCTAGGGTCCATATTTTGCTCCCGCCTGTAGGCGTTTTCCTGGTCCTGGTACACACTCAGCACCCTAGGCTAAGGGCGAACCTTGAGTATAACCACATCGCTTTATCTGCAAGCTTGTTCAAATTCTCCGTTAGTCAAAATCCTTATTAGGCTATGCATTGAAGTAACTCAGAAGAAGCTAAAGAACACCACCTTGTGGTATTGCACGATTTAACATTCAACCAATCGAGTCTTATAGTACTGGTAAACATTAAATAAGCCAAAATATTGGATAAGCCATGTCTGGTTGTACATAATTAAATCTTCCTAAACCCCAATGCATACAGACAAGGTAAGCAATTAGTCATTGCAGAAATTCTCTATGTAGTGTGCCACCTCGTTTATTTCCAATGATCACCCTTTAATGTAGGCATATTGTTAAAATTACAGCCTGTAGTTTGGTATCCTGTTCTTAACCACAGCATTTCCCTATGGGGAAGGAAATTGTCACAAAATATTTTCAAGACCGGTTCTTTGATGCTGGGATCATGTTCTTGCTTCTACACTTTACACGAAGGGGACTGATAAATTTAACGTGGTCTTGTTATCGGATTCCAGTTCAATTCTAACTAAGTTTGTTCTGCGTTAGTTACTTAAGATCCTATTCAATCGTTCTTATGCAACCTGTCTTTGAACATTGTATATAGATATTTGTATCTGCATGTTTGTTAATTTTTTTCCGAACTTCTCAACACCTTTAAACTGATTAATAAAATACCACAGGATCAGTACCCTTGGAACATTTGTTACACATTTCCCGAAAGGTCAATATCCGCTCCATGGTTTTAGATAGGAAGAAGATTTGGCTAAAGCTTAGAAAATTTTTTTGTGCGCGTAGCTTCCTTTGCCAGGTTTTAGTATGAATACCATCAGTCGCTAGGAATATATGCGAAAATTAGGCAAGCATTAAGGATCTCTACCAAACGGAACGATAACATGCCATTTCATTCTGTAGAAGAGTCGGAAAGATGCCATCCGGGATAGGGGGATTGCGATGTACTTCTTCATCTGGTCGCCGCTCCTCCGAGGGACCTAACATGTTGGTAGGGAAAGTTAATCTTAATCAAGAATTTTAGTTTTTTTTTATATAATAACCAGCACTTAGGGAAGGGCCCCTATACATGCATTGCATCGTCTTGATATCAGAAAAAAAGGTTATAAGAAGGAAGAACTAGTGTTTGTGCGCATTTGATTTAATTTTTTCGATACTAACTGTGACAGGAAAGACATTTTTAGGTAGATTAAACAATAATCTAAAGGCATCTTTCCCAGTATTACAGATATTCTCTGTTATTCAGGGTCTTTCACTTTCGGATCTTCTTTCTCAGAGAGAGAGTGAGAGAGATAGAAACTCTCCTCGAATTGTTTTCGAAAACTTTATTTAAACAAACGAACAGACAGATATTAAGACAGTGTTAATTATATTTTATATTTTTTGCAGGGTACCCTGCCTGTATCTACATTTCGTATTTTTATTATGTGCAAAAACACGCGAATTTAATCATTTTATCTTCAATAAAAAATCTAAATTTCATTCTAATGCGTTTCTATCTGTGATGTTTAAAATGTTCTAAGAAACGTATAACGCTATTGTTTGACTATTATTAAAAATATTTTTATGTTTTTGCTTATATTTTCTTAGGAGGGAGGAGGGTAGAAAGTTAAAAAAGTTGATGTTGCAATTTGTGTTCATCATTTAAACACATGATTTAGCTCTTATTTATTTCAATCATCATTATTATCATCTTAATCATCATCAATAGGAACAACATGTTACATACACCATGATCACAGTCACTCAGAGATATTTGTGCATCTGATGTCGCTGCGTTTGCTGCTTTAGAAGTTGTTGTTGCTTATATTGCATTTTGTTAAAGCTGATAGTTGTATACATTAGAGACCTGCACCAAGTCCTATTCAAGATAATTCAAGAACCGCATAATTTTCTAATTCTTGTGTTATTGTGTGGTTAAACGGTTTAAGTGCTGAAATGTAGAGTAGCTAAAACAGTTTTTGTGCTGCAGTGTAGAGTAGCTAAGAATAAAGAGTGGTGTCGAGACTGTGGTCGATAAAAAAATTACTGTGCCTATGGTGTGGCAACAACAACAAAGACTTAAGATTATGTTGTTGTTATGTTAACAAATAATAATACACACAATGTTGAGTGGGTACATACACAAGCAAACATATACACAAGCAGGCAAATTAATATAAAACTCATGCGTAATTACATTACATTACATACATATGAACATTCAAAATCAACCCCCGTTTTTTATAACTATCACACCAGGAACATCCCGCCAACAGTAAATTTTCGAGACGAATTGAAATGAAAGTGTGCGATCATGATGACTCGATGTTCCGTGGTTGTTTGCTTAATTGTGCTTAACTGTGAATATATTTTTCATTTAAGTTAAGTTAAGTAAACAAAAGAGATGGCGAACAATACAACGCAGTACTTAATTTTGTGTGTGCACACGTAAGGTATATGAAATGAATTTAAAATTCGAGATGATGCCTTATTTAGTGTCGTCTTGGGCTGGCCTCTAGTATACATACTAACATGCCCATGCACATACGTATGTAATTACGTGTTTGTTTAGTTTTGGAAGGAACGTTTTATGCATATAAATTAATGAAGTGCCGAAACGCTCAATATCCTACTGTGAGATTAACTGGTAGTAAATATATTTTGCTTCTTCTTCATTTTCTTTCGCCAACTACACATTTTTAAAACCATCAACTCTATCAACTAAACGTCCGACCAACCAACGATAAAGTGTTACTGCTTCACTACTCACATCTCTTTAGATCATGTTCGCTGCCTTTTAACGCCTTTTTGTAACTGCCTTCTTTTTGTTATTGCTGTTGTTGCATATATTCATATCGCTGTGGAAAATCTATGATCTAAATTGTTTATCTTAGTAAATCAATATTAGATTTGATTACATTGGTTTGCCCGAATAAGTGGTAAAGTTTAAATAAGTGTTTAACGTATCTTTGTATTTGATGACGTGATAAGGTCAATGAAAAGGCAAGACAATATAAAAAGAGGAAAAGGTGGTTTCATCTGACAAGCGAGTGATAATAAAGGTACTAATAATGTAAATTTTTCTTTTGCCTATTTAAACTATGTAAGTATGTAAGCAATTATCAGATCGTAAGTAAACAAATTTGAATCAAATATTGTGCATACAAATGATTTGGTACAGGATTTAAAAACACCTTTGAAAAAAAACCAAAGGAGGAAAGGAACACAAAAATAAATTCGAAAATTGTAATTGGTGATAAAAAAAAAACTTAGCTGGCAACTCATGTAATAAAACAAGTCTTTTAAAGAAGTGAGTATGCAACACATTTAATGCATACAAAAAGTATTGCATACTTTTGTGATCCCTGGTTAATAAATTAAACCGTATTATACCAATTTCTATAATCATAAAAGTTGTTTGCAAATACATACATACATACATATTAAGAAGCAAATGTTCTTTCGATCACATATTATATGTTGGCTTACAAATAATTTAAAAAAAAATGTTATTTTATATAATCTGCTTACAAATATATATTTTCAAAATTAACAGTATAATTTTTGTTGAAAGAAAACAATTCTTGATGTGGTTTTCATTCAGCGGCTAATTTTACAGCAGCTGATTTTTTTATTTTACACTGCGCCATCTACTGTCAACAAAACACACTAGCTTATACAGCAAATACTCGCCGTTAAAATTTTTTAAGCGAATTCAGTACGGTGGTGCATCACAGCGCTAGTGATTTTTTTGAAGTTTGATTTGGAACGTCTTTGTATTCAATACACTGTATATAATTATTTCGAAAATTCAATAAAAAAATCATGTTCAAGGAAGCATCGGAATGTTAATGAAGTTCCCCAGATTGATGGCATAAAACTAAATTTTTTGAAAATCAAGTGCTTTTTAAATTTTAGAATTTTCATATTTTCTCAGTATATAATATATATTTTTTGTCAAGATATAATATTTATTCTTTAATTTTAGTTTTTTTTTTTGCAGAAATAATCGTCAAAGTTTAAATTTATATAAAAATCCAAAATATAACGTTTATTGTTATTGATTTTTTTGAAAATGTATAAATAATTATTTTCGCAAAAAAATAAAATCATAAAATATAAAATTAATAAAAATCAAAAAACACTTATTATTTTTGACAATATTATATAAATAAAAAAAATATGTTTTATTTTTTGAGACTTTTATTTTTTGCCATAATTATTACGGTCCCTGATAAATTTTAAATAAAACTAGCTAAGCTTTTTTGTGCTTTGCTGCCCCAATCAATGTATTTATTTATTTTTTAATTTACTGCCCCCCATAAGTTGCAACAAATTTTAAGTTAGCCCTTCTATTTAATTAATATATAAAAATTGGAAATTTTATAGGTTTATAGTTTTGGATATATGTATTCAGAAAACTTTAGTTAGCAAAAATTCTTTTACAAACTTCTAAAAAGTACCAAGATATATTTTTAGATGTAAAATCCGATGGAAAACGCTATTTTCTAAACACTGCTTAGCTTTTACCTTAAATTGTGACATTTCGAAGCACAAATAATAATATAACTGTCACCATCATTTGACTAGCTTGCTGCAAAAACATACATAAATGTTTTAAGTGTTTTAGGTCAGGTTATTTATTGTACGTCTTGACGAGACAAATTCATGCCCAGACAAATGTAAAAATTCAAAATCCGGCATTTTTATACTGTCTAGGAATGATTAGTATCGGCAAGACGTACAATTAGGTAGAACAGGCAACCGTTAAAAAGAAAGGATGCAAGCTCACTTAGGTCCGATTAATTCTGTCCTTTTGTGGTACCTGAAAAGGCAGATAGAAAGATGAAGGTAGAAGGGAAGAAGAAATTTAGAGTGATATGAAAGAAAAGAAGCATAAAGCAGACTTACCAGGGTCTCTGGTGGAAATCGAACCCACGAATCCCAGACTGGTAGATTCGTGAACTTACCACTAATCTACCGGGGCACTATTTGAGTGTTTTCATCTGCAACGGTACTACTCACGCTATAAACAAATGATAATAATTTTAGAAACTAATTTAGTTTGCAAGCACTCCTACAATTAAAACGGTTACTTTTGTTTATTGGTAGAAAATTGTTATATTTGAAAAAAGGAATATACTATATACTAGTAGCGCCGTGCGCGCATAGGTATTTAAAAATTAAAAAAAAATTGATGGATATAATATATAAAGAAAGTTTCGAAAAAGCTTAATGCCTTTAAAATTTTGAAGTTTCTACTTACTACAGTTTACCGCGCATTTGTCGAATGTTTTTTTGTTTGGAAAATAAATAAGTACACAAGCCTTGTAAGTAAATTACATGGCGCATATTCAGAAATCGTAACTAAAGTCGAAACTTATAAAACGGACACAAAAAAATAGTTCATAGATAATTTAAGATGCTATTCACAAATCATAACTAACGCAACAGCTGTTAAAAGCTAAGTTTGTTATTATTGTTAGAAAAATATATGTATTTATTACTTTGGGTATTTTAGAGAGACTCAAATTGGTCGCCAGATGAAAAATTGTTGTGCTTTTCAAATATGTTAATAATAAAATGAAATCAATCAGCTGTTTTTTAATGTATCTGTTAGTTGACACTTAGTTACAGCTTTACCCATAATTAAGTTAGAACTTTTCGTGCTGAGAGTTATCAACTAAGAATAACTTAATAGGTACTTAAAAAATTTGCACTTAGATATCATTTCTGAATATGCGCCCATTTCTTTTATTAATTTTAACCAGTTCCGTGCAGAATTTTAAACAACAATATAAGTCGCCACTGTTTCTGTGTTTTATATGACTGCGTTGCCGTCGATGTTTGCAGTCGGCTTGGGTTTTCGATACGAAAGAATTTCATTGAGATTTTTTGTGCTGCCCGGTACAGCAGTTAAAAAACGAAAATAATTTAACAAATTTTGGAAAGTGATAAGGAATTAAACAAATATTAAATATGCATATATGTATATGCAAATAAGAATAAGCCTTTAAACTCAAAATATTTAACTTTTGAGTAGGAGCTTGGTAAAGTAAAATTTAACAACGTGCTTGCACAACTACAGAAAAAACGAATGCGAGAAAATAAAGAAAATTATGCAAAATAAGTATTTTCGTTGTCAAATGTGTCACAGAACCGCAAGGAACCATTCAAAAGTTTTTGGATTTTAACAAACAAATGGCTAAAAGGAAAGTTTTTTAACATTAAAAAAAGTTATTAATTATGAAAAAGTTAACGAGATCAATAACGTGATAGAAAAATATATATATGTATACATGTGTATTTGAAGACAGCTGTTTGACAGCCACCAAATAAGTCAAGAAGATAATACCAGACACCTTTTTTATATTTGTTCAACGTTCCTTTAACTTCAATTTTGATTTGCCAATGATTTTAGCCTTTTGTGGACATCAAGATTAAAAAAATCAAGTAAGAAATCTTTAAGATTTATGCAACATCCTATAAAAGTTGCGGTGCAAAACAAAAAAAAAATGCAAAAATAATAAGAGTTTCGAAATAAGCAAGAAGACAACTAACTACAGCAACAATTACATCAACTGACCCAAAATAATAACAACTCCCTTCACCAAAACAAACATGCACTATCAAAATGCTTATTAATTTGCAAAGTTAATTATTTGTGAATCGTTTTTCAACGAATAATTTGAAATATTTTTAATCGGTTTGTTTAAATTTTCGGTAACTCATGTTGACTAGTTAATTTCTTTGTTAATTTGTAAATCAATTGTTTTTGTTCCTTTTAAATTTCAACAACACTAAAATAACCTGCCCCAAAGCAAAATCTGATTGTTATTTGTTTATTAAGGAAAACTACGAATTGAAAGATTTTGCTGTTTAACTTACACACCCTTTTCAATTCTTTTAAAATCCCAAAAACAAAATTCATTATCAGTTGTTTTTGTATTTAATTTATAATTAAAAACCAAAAAATTAAGTGCTTTGCGAATAACAAAGTTAATGCATTGAGCTATTAGTATCTTATGCGTAAATATTTATGTTGAATGTATGAACGCAAATGCATTATAATTTGTCGGTTTGTTTGCTGTCAGCGTTTCTGACTGTCTGTCTGCCTATCTGTGTGGGAAGCTTATTGTAGACAATTTTATTATACAAATTTTTTATTTACAAACCCCATTTTTTTCTTTTTTTTTACATTTCATTATATTCTTTATTTAAAGTTTAAACCAAAACTAAAAAAAATCTATAACAACCTATTTAACAACTACGTCAAAAAATTAATCAACAACAGCAACAATAAAAATATGTAGTAGTAGCCGAAAAGAGTTATCGCCCGCCGTTTTAAAACCCTCCTTTAATAAAAGCCCAGGTCACCCTTTTTAACAACAGCCACAAAAATTTGCAAGTAGCAAATTTAAGAAGCAAAAAACAACGCAAATAATTTTTTATAAATATAGCCATATAAGGCTTTAATCGCGCTTCACCCAAAACCATTTAATTTAATAAATATATTGGTTTTTTGTCTTCGGATAAACTTCTTTATAAACACAAATCTTCAAAAAGCATAAAAGGTAAGTAAACATAAAGTTATTATGCATAATTAACACTGAATCATTTAAGTATTTTTAATTTCATTCATTTCAGAACATAGGTACATTTGTAACTTAAATTTAAGCAGCATCCAGAGTTCTAGCAAAAAAGTTTTTGAAAATTAAAAACTATTACTTAAGTTTCAATGCAACAAAGTTTTTAAGTCCGTTTTTTTTACTTGTACGCAGTCCCTATTTTGCATTTCGATTCGAATAAAAAATTTTCGGTCCATCTTTCTAACTGTGGAGTAGTTTGGGCTTAAATACCTGCCTGTTACTTATTGTTTACTTGAGTATCCATTTTATCGGGTTGTTTGCACAAATAATCGATTTTGGAATTATTATTTTGCTCGAATAATCGATTTAGGTTTTTTAATAACTCGAACAATATAAAATATTCGAGCGACTCCTACAATTTTTCAAGTTTATTTGGTATATTGCTTAAGAAAGCGAAATTTTTGGTTTATTTCAAAACATATCTATAAAATAAATTTATTTAAGGTATTGAATACTATTATTTTTAACCTTTTTCTATATATTTGGTAATACATAGGTATATGGATTACGCACCAAAAGAACTTCTAATCTATTAAGGTCAAGAATGAAGCAAACCTATTTTAAATACCCTATTCTGAATCAACGTTTTCCAGGGAGACCGATCTACATCTATTAAAACAACTAATAGGTCATGACAAAACTCCCTAAAAAGTTTTAATATTTTTTAACAAGTATTGTAATATGCTCCAGGAAGTTCTAGGCGTTTTTCAGCTAATACTAGCTTCAAGCAAATAGACTGCATTTAGTACAAGTTCTCTTTTATGTTCTGGTCAGGTTTCAGTAGCTCGTATTAAATTGAAACCTTTTAGCTCCATCAAATTAAGATTATTACAATAGCGCCATGGATATTGCACTTAGGTGTTGAGTAAGCAGAATGGCCAAGCTGCACATACGAGCGCTTACGTTTTAACTATTTATTTAGCGTTTAAGCAAAATTTTTGAATAAAAAGAATAAGTACGATATCTCGCTTCTCCTTGTATTGTACCCAATTTTACCACTGTTTTTAAATTATTGCCTGAGAATTTCTAATGATATTGCAAGTTCTTGTAAAAAATTTTCCTAAAGGCAGCAAGAAGTAAAATAACTAGTAATAAAAACAACAAAAGTTTACAGTACAAATTATTTTTTTCGCGTAGTCGATAAATTGACGTACTTTTTTTGAGTTATTATTTAATAAAAATCTGCGATTTTTCTTACTCGAACGATTAACTGACTGAAAGTTGCTAGATTAATCGAGCAAATATTGTTTGAATGGATACTCTATTATATACTAAACTTTTTGTCTCCTCATAGTAAAGCTTAAATTTTTATACCCTTTGCATACACTTATATTAGTTTGTCATTCCGTTTTTAATTTTCACAATATTTATAAGTATATATGTTCTGGACTCTTTAGATAGGGAAGTCGACATAGCCATGCCCCTCTCGACGTCTGTGGGTCTGTTAAAATCAAGTTTCCGGAGTTAAGTAAAGTACAACGGACGAGGCACCAATACCAAATTACCCGAAATATTCCTGAAGTAATCGCTATTTATCACTACCGTCCGAGATATAAGAAAATAAAACCCATTTTTAGGACCAAATCCATGCATTATTATCTTAGTTATTAATATCTCGAAAACTACAGCAGCTATCAACTTAAAATCTTGTACAAAAAGTAATTGAGCAACAATGCTTATATGTTAGAAAATGTTAGTTTGATGGGAACATGGCGAGCGGTAGCCCCAGGTGGAGCGGTTTCCCTATACAAATGCTATCGACTTCAAGAAAGATTTTAACTAGTATTTTTTTTAAAGCCCAGATATTGGTTTATTTCGATAAATGGCCTGCTTATAGTATATAAAAGTTGGCCAAAAAAGCTCAATTTTAAAAATACGAGTTGCATATTATTGCATATAATTTTTTAACAAATTTATTAAATGCTTTCTTATGTTTTTTTTATTAATTAACACCATTAATGGAATTACTACTTTTTTTAAAATAGGACAATCGGTAATCGATTTTCGCAACTGCCGAAATTTCTATTAAATGGATTAAGAAGGTAGCACTGTCTAAAGCAAGTTCCTCGTTATACTGCTGGCTTTAAATAAGGTAAACTCTGTATTGCCATGTAAACTTGGGGTCATTACTTAATATTGTCTGGCTAGGGCTAGGAAGGGCAAATGGAATCGCAGTATTACAGAAAAGATTCTGCGAAAAACAGCGATATTTCAGTTGGTAAACATAAAAATATCATTATTGGGTTCATCATGTGACTCAGGTGGTTAGGAAATAGGAAAATAATAAATTAAATAAACGGGAAGGCTCACACGACTATTTTTTTTTTCGGTCTTAGACCGAAAGAGTTCCTTTTTTAATCTTAATATTTTCTCTCTTTTACTATATTTCTTCTTTTTCTTTAAAAGTAGAAAGTTTCTGAGTGCAGACATATAAGAGGCTAATAAGAGTCTGGCTGTCTTCATAATTCTTCATCACCTTTTATAACCTAACTACCTAACCATATGTAAACTTTAACTAAGATCGTTTTTTAATTATTAGTACCCATCAAAAAAAAAATTGAAAGTTCTAAAATCTTGTTTTTGGTTGCCCTGGTTACTATATTGTCGGGCTTGGCCGACTACAACTTTCTTATTTGTTTGTTTAAAGTAACCATATAACCTTATCGAATCTCATTAGTTTAATTTATATAATTTTAATTACAAGCTATTTGTTAAAAGAAACAGTCAACGACACGCTCATGATGAAGTCATGCATGTTTTGCCTGAAAACACTTTATTATCAGTAAGAAAGATTATGCATTACAACACATAATTTTTTACATATTACACATTTTATTATCCATTCTTCAGTGCTATGTACTAACAATAAGTATTTAAATCTTAAATAAAAATTCATAATTTTGGATCAGCCAGAGTCAGACTTAATTAAAGTTCTTAAATTAAAGTAAACCAGAAATCTGATGATTTTATCTGTGGGCAACAGTGTCCTTTTTCATTAAACTTGTGGGTCTGCTTTGTTATAGGATGTTTTAAGCAAGTAAATTTGAATGTGTTTCCAGCTTATTTAAATACTTGATCATGTATTCTTAAGCTATAACACATAAATATGTCTTTTTTGAGGCATATATAGGGGGACCATTTATTTCTAAATCGAAATCAGTACGCTTTTTAATGTTAATAGTCTAAAAACGAACTTCAATTATAGCGGTCGAATTAAAATCACTTCCGTCCCTCTGGGTGTCTGTATTTATGTAGTTAAAGAACAGTAATTTATAACAATGAGGGATTACAATAATTTTAATACACTTTCTGTTGCTACAAAATTGCCTAATTATCTAGTTTTTTTTCTAATTTAACAAATTTTTCCAAACATTTTTAAAAAGATAAAATTAACTTGGAAAATCAGTACAATCAGTACTTTTTTATAAAAACCTTAAACCTCATTAACAACCTAATACCTTGACATTCACCTGGATCGTTGCCTCACATGGTGGGACTTCCATGACACAAATAAACTCAAAAGCAGCCAAAATTTATTGACTAATCAAATTAAGATAGCTTAGTGCGAAATCTAAAACTTAGAACACTAGCACTTAAAGAAGTTGGAAGCACATCCGAATCCGTTCGCTCGAGACATCTTACAACATGGCGAACACACTGGTTTAAAGAAGAAAAACATTATTGCTTTCATATCAGACCATCTTAATTGACGATTAACCTAATCTGAGAACATTAATTTTAGTCGGGCCCTAGCAGGACAAAGAAATAAAATGTTTTTTTAAATTTAAAATTTCATTGCTAACATATTGTTGTTCATGTTCCCTTCTTAACGTTTTGAAATACTTTCAAATATCAATGATTTAATTTTCTTGATTGATTACAATAAAATAAGTTTTTCATTTAAAGTCTGTTTACTTTTAATATGCCTTCTGCACAGAAAGGTGTTAAAAATCAATTTTTACTTTTATTGATGACTTAATTACTAAATTAAATTAACAAATATTTCTTTTACTGTGTGTTTCTTAAAAACTAATTATGAATTAACAAATGTGGGTAAAATATTGCTTAAAATAATAATAAAGAAACAAATTGTTGCTGGAACATGGATCTCATAAATATGGTATTAAATAATAAACTACACCATTTCCAATTGTATTTCAGAACTTTCTAATTGTATTTCAGAAATTTCTAATTCAATTTCAGAAATTTCTAATTCAATTTCAGAACTTTCTAATTGTATTTCAGAAATTTCTAATTCAATTTCAGAAATTTCTATTTGTATTTCAGAAATTTCTATTTGTATTTCAGAATTTTCTAATTGTATTTCAGAATTTTCCATTTGTATTTCAGAAATTTCTATTTGAATTTCAAATGAAAAATTCTGAAATACAAATAGAAATTTCTGAAATACAAATGGAAAATTCTGAAATACAATTAGAAAATTCTGAAATACAAATAGAAATTTCTGAAATACAAATAGAAATTTCTGAAATTGAATTAGAAATTTCTGAAATACAATTAGAAAGTTCTGAAATTGAATTAGAAATTTCTGAAATTGAATTAAAAATTTCTGAAATTGAATTAGAAATTTCTGAAATTGAATTAGAAATTTCTGAAATACAATTAGAAAGTTCTGAAATACAATTGGAAATGGTGTAGTTTATTATTTAATACCATATTTATGAGATCCATGTTCCAGCAACAATTTGTTTCTTTAAATGGGGTTGATTCCACAATACTACCTCTTAAATCTGGAGTCCCTTAGGGTTCGGTCCTTGGCCTTATTCAGTTTGTAACATGCATTAATGATTTACCTTTTAACGTTAATTCGGCATTGTGTAAATCGTTAATTTTTGCAGGCGATGTATTGCTTTTTGAGAGTGATCATGATTTTGTTGTCTTAGGTTGGGTTACGAAGAGTAGTGGCTAGTGCAACCCCCCCCCGGGGGCCCATTGGTCAATTGTAAATGCCTTCAGAAAATTCGAAAAGAGAAAAAAGAAAGACATTTGTAGTAAGAACGATACAGCAAAAAGAAAATATAGCAAAATGCGTTCCACGGGAAGTCAGTATTCGTCAATCGCGCGTCGGCGCTGAACCACCAGCCACCCAACCCCTTCAATAAATCCGATGATGTTCTCCAGCCCACAGCCAGAGAGCTCACCAAGTCCATTTAAGAAGTGCCCTCCAAACCACTTTTGTTAATGGTTTTTTAGCCATAGGGCAGTGGAAGGCAAGGTGCTCCATAGTCTATTTCCTCCTTATCCCCTCATAACCTACATAAATCCAGAGTGTTCCTATCACCATGACTCGTCATATATCTAACATCGCAGTGCCCCGTTAGAGTCCCAATAATGCACCTCAGAACCCCCCTAATCTCCTTAAACAGCAGGTCAGTGCCTCGCTTGTCCAGCCTGGCCCACAGAAGCCTTGAGATCCTGCAATCAGCCCACCAACCTTGTCCAATACCCAAGTCACTATCAGTTCATCATAGAAACCCAATTCATCGGCAGTCTTATTGTCGGCAACGACACAATGACCTGGAACCCAACAGAGTTTAACCCTGCGTGTCGCCAAGATCACCCTGATCCACAAGTCTAGATCTAACATAATGTTCCTCTAGAGCCTTGAGCGCGCCCTGACTGTCAGTGCAGATTGTCACGTCCCCTCTTCCATCCGCGTCCTCCCCTATCGATTTCACGGCCCTCGTCACCGCCAGAATCTTAGCCTGGAAAACGCTGCATTCGTCTGGAAGTCTGTATGACATCTCTTCTCCTGCATCAATTATATAACCATCAGCCCCTGTGTTCATCTCCAACTTTGATCAATCAGTGAAGACTGTACATCCCTCATACAGCTTATCGGTTCCCTTTGATGCATCCCTATCAAGTTTCGCGACTATATAGTCCGTCAAACCCGACTGTCGCATGAATCGTCCACCCCGACCCTTTTCAGAATGCTGTCACTAAGCCTAAACAAGCTCCTTGCTGCCATTTCAGCAACTAGCTCCCGTATGGGAAAAAGGTGCAGAATAATATCTAGCGCTTCTTGTGGTGTACTATTCCTGGCACCTGTATTTCCTAGAACAGCACATCTCTGGACCTTTGACAAAATCTTCCTCATGTCTTCCCTCTTCAGGGGCATACGAAACTACCGTACGTAAGTCCTTCAACGGATGTGCTAACTCAGTTCACCAAAACCGGTTTCAAACCCCATTTTTTACCTTTGAAGTTCCTGCAGGCATAATGCGCATATTGAAAGCATTCCTAATCCTCGCCCTCCACGTTACTTGGCATCCCGGACGATACCCAGATACCTGGTACTATCCGACAGTTTCAGCTTAACTCTGTTAAGCTCCGGCAGCTCAAAGCTTGCCCCTTGTTCTTTCCAAATGAAGAGGAATAGCTCTGCCTTCCGTATTCACCCTAAGATGGTTGATATATAACATCGACTCTTATTTAAAACTTAGAAATTTTTCATAAATAAAAAAAAAAAATTCGGGGTTTCGAAAGGCCATTGTGAAGGGTATATAAGATTCGGTACAGCCGAATATAGCGCTCTTACTTGCTTTAATGCTCATATGCCTGTGAAATTGCAATTGCGGGAAAAATTACTTGCTTTTATCAAGTGTTTGTTGTTTATCTCTACTCTTAGAATATGAATGCCTTAAATGGTATTAATAATATTATTTAATTTAACAGGTCCCTTAATTAGGTTTATTAAATGAATATTTTTTAATATTTATATTAAATTTTGCAATGTGTACTTTATTTGATAACTTGATTTAGTTTTATTAACAGCTCTATGTTACACGTTTATGATATTATTCATAAGCTTTTGGAATCAAACCCTTCTCATGAAAACTGTGTAGACACTTAAGAAGTGTTGGTCTGTTAATCAATTTTGAAATTTCGTGCAGACAATATGAAATTGTTTAAAAAATGCAACCAACTTAAAAGTCTGAGATAAAGTACATAATAAAATATAGTTGTTTTACACGAATAATTTTTAATTATTTTTTTTTATAACAGACTATGTCGAACGTCTAAAAGTATGCCTTAATGGTATTTGGTTTCTTTTACTGTCAACCTTTTAACAGTTGTTTTTTTGTTAAAATTAAATCCGAAATACAAGCCAAAAACCGAGACCACCTATGTTTACTTCTCTAAAATTTGTACACAAAAACTTCTACAGCTGCCCCGGAGTTGCTCCTACACGGGTGCAATGCAAAACTGACTGCCATTAATTTTTCCTCCGCCCCCTAGCAGGGTTGCTATGAAAAAGCTTAATTTTTTTTAATTGCTCCCACAGCTTCCATGGTTCTCCTAAAAAGGTAAAATGTAAGACCGACCCCAATTGATTTGTCCTCCCAAACATTTTTGTGGAACATACCTCTATCTTCAGCCCCTAACATGGTTGCTATACAAAATTTGAAAAAAATAGGACTAAACCCCCTACAACTTCTCCGGAGTCGCCCCAAAGGAATTCCCAGAGTATACTTACCCCTTATCTCCACCACCTAAGGGGGTTGCCATACAAAATTAACAAAAATGGTGTAAAAACGCCCATAACTTCCCCAGAGTCGGTCTAGAGAAATAAAGAGTAGGACCGACCCCCATTAGTGTATTCTCGCAAATATATTCCTAGATTATACTTACCCGCTATCTCCACGCTCTAAAGCGGTTGCCATACAAAATTTAAAGAAAACAGGGTAAAAACCCCTACAACTCCCCGAAGTCGCCCCAAAAGAAATAAGATGTATCACAGCCCCCATTAGTTTTCCTTCCCAAACATATTCCTAGAACATACCTCGTATCTCCGTCACCTAATGGGGTTTCCATAAAAACTGGTTGGGCTACGAGAAGATGTTTAGGGGTGTGCAAATCTAACTGATTAGCTGATGCTTGTATATTGTGTACGGAAGTTGGGGTGTTGAATGACTTCCAAAATAACAAAGGGTGTTCCAGCCCGAAGTTATGGAGTGATGTGGTCATCGGAATCACTGGCGGAAAAATGTGGGATGGGACGATCTATGCCGACAGTCACGCCGCGCTGACTGTTAGAATGCTCTTAGTGTGATAATGGCGACACGAAAAGGATAACTAATATTACTGGATCAGCTTAGGGAGTTATTAGCCTAGGGATGAGCCGGTATGGTTCACATGGATCTTAGATAAGGTGTTTCACGTCTGAAAGAGGCATAACTGATTACAAGATCTCTAGACTTCTGTGTCTCCTCAGGCTGGACAAAGAACGTACTAACCAGTTCTTTAGTAAGAACAGAAAGAATCTAAGGGATATATTTGGAATTTTCGCGGGAGACTACGAAGTGAAGTATATGGCAAATAATAATAAAAATATTTCAAATTTTTGGAAGTTGTCCGGTTTTAAAAAGAAACTGGAGACTGTAAATCACCTTGTCTGCCGCTGCCTATGGCTGAAATTTGACGTCAGAGGTGGTAAGAGGAGCGCTGGTGTGATTTGCTTGATGAGTTGTATGGTTGTGACTTAGGGATATTATTGGGCTTATCTAGGGTATGTGTTGACTAGGTAACAGGCAACTTTTTAAAGGGTTTGTCGATTAACATTTTTACAAAATAATAAATATATTTTTCTTGTATTGAATGTTGATTTGTTAAATTTATTTATATTTATTTCAACATCTGTATCAATATGTTTAATTGTTGCATATAAACAAGTTTATATAAAAATAAACAATTTTATATCTATACAACTACATGCATATGTGTGTGTGTGTTTCTATGTCCTAACGTAAACGCCACTTGTTTCCATATTGGTATACAATGTGATGACGATAACAAGAATCCAGCAGTATTTAGTAGACTAAAATGCATGGTTGTACACTCAAAAAATTATTAACTATTATTATCAACTGGAAATCTATTTAAAATAACTGGATATTCATTTAAAAACCGTCCAACAAGATATTCATTAAAATTAACAAAATATTTTATTTAAATTTAGACATCAAAAAATTAACTGACATTTTTGTTTAAAATTAACTAGATTTTTTGTCATTTACAGCACAACACAAAGTATCAGAAAAAAATAACAAAATTAAAATTACTAAAAAATAACTGACAAAATTAACTGCAACGGGACATCAGTATTTTTGTTTTTTTGAGGCTTTGAATAACCCTTCATCAGTTATAAAAATTATTGTATTAAAATTTAACTGTTTTTTCATTTAAAAACAACTTTACGGATTACTTCCTAAATAACTGACAGTAAGTTACTGTAATAATTTTTTTAGTGTATGCATGTATGTATTCAGTTTTTTTTGATCAGATAAGAAGCATGTAGGTATAAAAGTATTTAAATCACAAATTCTTTTTTCTTTTTGCAAGACAACAAAACAACAACAAATACATAAATAATACACAAAATTGTTTGATAAATTTATTAGGTTTTATTTAAAGTAGAGTATAATATATTGTTTGTGTCAAGATTAAATAATTATTTATAAGTAGGTTTTATTTTTGTTTTGTTTTGAATTTTTTGTATTTTTAAACTTAATGGTAATTATTAAATAAAATTTATCTACAGACATGAATACATTGTATGTATATTGTTTATATTTGGAAGGTTTTGCAGTTTAGTATTTAAAATTTTTCTTTATATTTTGGGGCTTATGAGATTTTTTTATTTGTTTGTTGCTACGATATTCTATCTCGTTGGCGTAAAAACTTGTTTATAGTGACTTGCACGTTTAAAGAAGGAACGTTATTGGGATTGTAAGCTTTCGCTTTTAAAAAATGCCTATATTTAGCTGTAATTTGGAAAAGTTGTTAAATATGGTTTGGTTAAGAGGAGTGGTAAGCACAAGCTCTCATAATCTGCACTTGGGAATCTCCCTGTAACACTGTGCGTACCATCAAAGAAAAATAAGACATTATTAAAAGAAAAAAGAAGTAAAACCACGGAAAAAAAAGATATAGTTTAAGCCGGAGAAAGAAAAAGCAACTCAAATACGCGTTATGTTAAACCCCCCAATCTATTGCATATGCCCTTTTCACCTGATTTCAAAGATAAATCAAATAATATTTTCTTCATAGAATCTTTAACCCAATCATTTAGGTTAGGTTAGGTAGAACAGGCAGCCGCAGGCGTTAAAGGAAAGCATACAGCTCGCTTGGGTCTGCTTAATTCGGTCCCTTTGTGTTACCTGAAGAGTCAGATAGAAAGGGTGGATATGGAAGGAAAGAAGAAATTTTGAGAAGGATAAAAAAGAGAAAAAAGAAAAATGAAGCAGACTCGAATCCATGACCCCCAGACTGGTAGACTCGTGCACTTACCACTGAAATAACTGGGCATCCCCCAATTACTTAACTCTTACTTACTTACTTTAGTTACAAAAAATGTTTGTTCCATTAGCCAAACATAGAATCGATTTCCATTTACTTCGATCTTCTGCGTCTTTTATCCAATTTCTGACACCAAGTTTCGAAATTTCTTCTTCCACTTAATCCTCCCGTCGAAGATTCGGTCTTCCTCTTCTGGCTATATGTTACCAGGTTCGTATTTAAATGACTTCCTAGCTGAAACATCTTCATTCTTTCTCACAACATGACCAAGCTAACGTAAACGTTAAATTTTGGTACTCACTTAACTCTATGGTTCTGTAACCTCGTTCAGTAACATATATCATGCTCGATCATTGATATCAGTATTAAATTATTTTTGTTTAGGTATCGGTATTTTGATTATATCGGTATACCGGTATAGGTATTTTCTTAATGGTATTTACTTAAGCCCGACCGTACATTCAGGACCAGAACTCGGTAGAAAAATGTATTCCGCTCTTGTTCGGGGTTCGGCGAGAATCTTCCCCCTATTCCCTGTTTCCTCATTCTAAATTAACATTCGAAAAATTTCTCCCTTCTGCCTTTAAATTAATACAGATTTCGGGTTGAGTTGTCGATAGCAAACCGAGAATTGAGTGAAAGTAAAGTAGAAGGTTAGGTCCGCTTGTTCGGTCCCTTTGTAAAAAGATAGAAATTGTGGAAATAGAAATGAAGCTGTAGTACAGGTTAGAGTAGGACAAGAAAGTAAAAACAAATAGGATGAAAGATATTTACTAGAATCTCTGGCGGGAATCAAACCAGCGACCACCCGGCTGGACTGGACTTGTGCATTTACGAGAAATAGAAGGTAATACCTATTAGTCATCCTATAAAGCTCATAGCTCGATAGTGCCGACGTCGTCGTTGGACAAGCGCCGTGCATCGGAAAAGCAGATGTTCTATCGTCTCCACCTTGTCTGCTTCCTCGCCCAAGTGGTCAAATTCCTAACAAAGATTTTATTTTGCGGTGACTAGTAAATATAATGGCCATTTGATTCTCCCATACAATGCAGTGTGTATCTGCTCCAGGTGGCCTTCGTGTCAAGTCATCTGCAGTCTTATTTTCGGGTATTCCAAAGTGCCCTGAAACCCAGCACAGTCTGGTTGGTTTGTAGTCTTTGATTATCCTTGACCTTAGTGTCTTAAGAGTAGCCTGGATGTCCTCCCTTAGGCCTTTAGACCTTGTCGCAAATATCTCTGCTAGAAATAAGCTCCAGTGCTCGCCAATTCCTACATTTAACCTTTTGGTGTATATGGATGCTGGCTCAAACAGATGTCACCATTTTCTCACATTAATCTTCCTAAAATAAGTGTCTTAATTTCCAGTTCGTTTTTTCTCGAATTTTTCTGTCTTTTTGCGCCATATACCTGATTCCTTGGGTCTCCATCTTAAATAAATATCACTTAATTCAGTATTGTATTAATTGTGGCTTGTTCAGTGCTCCTGAGGTTGAATCTCATTAAACATCAAATGGTGGCAATACTTTAGGACAGCATCTTACCAAGTCGAACATCAGAAGGTGCTTATAGCCAGAATGTTGCTTTATATATTAAATGGATAGCACTTGGGTTTATAGTCAAATTCTAACCGAGTTTTTGCCAGCGAAGATATTACTGCTTCTTTATCTTTTTTTTTACCCGATATTTAGTAACGTAATAAACGAACAGCCGCGTAGTTAAGAATTTAAACTACAAATTTTTTTTTTCTTTAAAATGAAAATAAATCATTTTATTTTACAGTTTATTTATAATAAACTAACATTTGCATGATTTTTTTAATTTATTGCAGATGGTTAAAGAAAAGCCAAATTCTACACGTATCTACGATAAGGATGGATTCCGTAGACGTGCAGCCTGCATTTGTGTGCGTTCAGATGCAGAAACTGAGGTTAGTTTTAATACTTAACTTTTAAAAATTTTTTTAAACAGTTATAATTAAAAAAAATTTGTTATATATTTACTAACAGGTTCTGTTGGTGACCTCCTCAAGACGTCCAGAACTTTGGATTGTGCCCGGAGGTGGTGTAGAACCAGAAGAGGAACCTTCGGTAACAGCTGTCAGGGAAGTGTTGGAGGAGGCTGGTGTTACGGGTAAACTGGGAAGATGCTTAGGTGTTTTTGAGGTATAACAAATGAAATTTTATATTTTATAAATCAAATTTGAAATATTTTAAATTCCCAATAGAACCGTGATCACATGCATCGCACAGAAGTCTTTGTTATGACTGTTACCAAAGAACTAGAAGAATGGGAAGACTCCCGTAGTATTGGGCGTAAACGCCAATGGTTTTCGATTGATGAGGCCCTGACGCAGCTGGCCTTACACAAACCAACACAAAGACATTATCTAATGCAATTGCGGCATTCAAAAAACAATTCAAATGCTAATTCTACAACAAATTCACCAACTGCAGCTTCACCTACCACCGCATAAAACTATTATTATAATTTGTTTCCTTTTTATTTTCTTCTATTTTTTTTATAAAATAAATTTTCATTAAACTACTTCTTGTTTTGCTCTTTTTAAAAAAAGAGAAATTAACTAGTTAAGAAAAAAATTATACGTTTAGACCTAGAGATAAAATTGTTAAAATAGAAGCGATTAATTATTTCTGTTGATTAAAATAATTATTTTGTCTTCTTCTTTTTAAAAGTAGTCTTTAAGTTAAGCATTATTATTATTTTTGCAAACAAAATTATCATGATTATTTCTCAAATATTAAGATTTTTTTTCTTTTTTTTTTGATAAAAAGAAAAATAATTTACAACAATAAAAAAGCGCAGACACAAACACACTTCTAGACACGCATAGAATACCCATGTAATAAGAAATTAAGTTTAACTACAAAAACAATGTATAAATAGACACAACTTTTTGAAACAATTTACAAAATGATTAATGTTCTGTTTATTTTATTCTAAATTATTTTTATTTTCTTTTGGATTTTGTTAATTGGTTGAAATTTTTTAAAATTGATTATAATAAAAAATTGCGTAAACAATAATGTTACAAAAAAAAAAATTACTTTGTGTATGATTAATTTTATATTTCTGTTATTTTTCTATGTTAAAATAAAATTTACTTTTCTTAAAGATTAAGAAGACAACAATTTTTTGCAATTTTAAATTATGTTCAAAATCTTTGTTAAATCCCTGACCACACACGCAATCTTATTTGTCTTCATATAAGCAATAACGCCGGCAGAATTGCTGTGTCAAATTGCTAATGTTCAGCAGGAAGGGAAAACGTACGTGCCTTTGAACACAAAATAAGGTGTTTTATTTATTATATTAATTTTAGCAATTATTTTTTACTTTTTTTTGCTAATTTCTTTTATTGTTTTGTCTACTTTTTTTGCTCCCTCTTTTTACAAAAACATATATGAATCTGGCAGCTTGTAATAAAAGATTATTTCACGGCAATTTATTGTAACATTTATTGCTAAATATGTATTTTAATACATATTTATACAGTACACACGTTAATATCTAGTTTTGGCAATATAATTCGACAGTTGCCACGGCAATAATTTCCATGCTCATTGCTGGTGTGGTTGGGTAGTAAGCAAAGCTGTAGCACAACAAATTATATCTATCATAATCAATTTAAGATAATTCATTGAGGTCGCTCAATAAAAGCTATTAAAGCAGCCTTAGTCCATAAGCTAAACTCAAAGGTAAAAATGTTTTTGGACAATTTAATTAACAAAATACAAAGAAGGAAATTGTGCCAGCACAAGGAGCTAAAAAATCTAGCAACACTCAATATATCCTTACTGGAAAAATTACACGTTTTAATTAAGCAGAATAAATGTTAAAACAAAATTCTTTTTTTCTTAAATCACGTAATTTGGCTCGTTTCAACTTGCATTAGTGCAGCTTGTATTTATACTAGGAAACAAAATTTTAACATTTATATGAATTAATTTGTGAAAAAAAATGTTTAAGCAGGTTTACTAGCCAAAAGTTTGTATTGGATTGGTTCCCTAAGCGCATGTTGCTTTGCAGTACCGAATTTCAACTTCCTAAAAGCAACCCTTACATCTTTGACTTTCTTTTAAATGCCATAATAAAGTTCAAATATTAATTTGGAGGTTATGAAAACCTTAAGCTTTGCTTTCATTACGAATTTATAAGATTTAATAGCCCAGCTGATTAAAATAAATTTGACATTTTCACGTTATAAAAATTTAATTTTCCGTTCAAACACAAAAAGGAAATGCAAAGGGCGAATTCAAAAAATTCGCCAGAAAAATTAAAAATTTCATATAAAATTAAATTTTTATAACGTATTAATGTCAAATTGATTTTAATCAGCTGGGTTCTTAATATTACCTGGTTGAATGTATCTTAAGATGATGTAAAAAACTTCAAATTTTAATAAATATATTTTTAAGAATGAACAACTCTATCGTAACGTGTGAGACCATAAAAAACTGTATGATCCTTAAAGATCAGAAGATTGAAACGTTTAACGTGCAAGGACATGTTTTCTGCTCAGAATTACCACTAAAAGACTATGGCGGGTGTGACCATCTACATTTAAATTTATATTCATAAATAAACTAATTTTTAAAAGACATAATTTACAAGTTTTCTAAAAAAGTTGTTATGTATAATTTTGATTTTAAAATTAGGTTATAATATCCAAGAAAACGCAAAAAATAATTGATTTTGATTTTGTAAATTTTAATTTTATTTTGCATAGAATTGCTACAAAAACCAATTTTTCTTAGAAAAACTTTTTAGAAAATGTATCAGGTAGACCCTTCTATTAAACGTGCAACAAAGGAAGGAACAAATTACTTAGTATCTGATATTTTAATTGTTGCTAATTAATAATTTAATTGACTTTTATTAAAAACAAGAAAACATATTTTTTAAGATTTGGGCCGTTTTACGTGAAATTGCTCAAATGAAATAAACTAAACTTTTACGGTATACCTGTGATTTTATAACTGTGACTTGAAAATCACTGGAAACTTTAATGACATAGAACGTGAAAAAACTGTGATGTAGTTACCAGACTTGGTTACTTTTTGCCAACAACCTCGTTAATTCGATCTTTAAACCCCATATACATAAATTACATTGTGGTTCGTAGAAAAATAAGAAATGTTTCTCAGTAGCAGGGTACCCCTATCAGGTAGGAGCGATTCTACAAAAACAACTAAAACCGTCATAAGAATGTCAAAGACAAATAACAAAAACTCACAAAATCTTTCTTCTTATTGAGATTTTCTTACGATACTACAGTTGTTGTTTGTAAAAGAGGAAGAAAATACATAAACAAATACAAAATTTGACAATACTATATCGAAATACCGTTACTCAGCTGTTTATCTGAGGCTACCTGATATTAGTGTACCCTGCTCAGTAGCAACTGTTAACTGCAGTGTTGGCACTTATGCTATAAACACATAGACCACAGCAGGCTACCGACAACATTCTCTCAAAAATAGAACACATGCATTTAACTGTACACAAATATTTTGACGGCTTTACAACAACACGGCAACATAACTACAGTTGTAGCTATGGCCAGGTTAAATTGAGAGAAAATATTATGTAAGAGTGTAAAACCAGTGCTGCCAATCGAGTTACTATTTTACTCAGCCGTAGTAATTTAAATCTTTTTAATAATTTTGTAACTATAAATTAAGTAAAAAAAGGACAAAAAATAAAAATTTATTAAGGATAATACACTAACTTGTATTAAAAGCTTTTTCTGTCTCCTCATTGTTCTTAGTTTTAATTTGCTAAATATTTTTTAAATTGCAGAATTTCAAAACAACAAAATACAAATTTATCACAGATTTTAGTCTCAAGAACTATTGACTTATAATACTGTCTAAAATAAATTAAGCTTTTTTATGTATACACTATATTTAAAAGTGTTAAAATTAGTGGTTATAAACCTTAAAAGTCGAGATAATTACACGCTTTCTAGATAAATGGAATTACATATATTTTCCAACTGTAAAATAGCAAAAAACGCCAAATATTTTACTGTCTAAAAATTGAACGAATTTAAAATTGTAACATGATGGAAATTAACAGCACTGGTGTATGTATGCAGCCGCCGCCTTCAATATAATTAAGTAGCTAACTACATGGCAATTACTGCTTCGAGCTGCATTTGAAGTCGTGTAGCAGTGTTGCTTGCTGTTGTCCTTGTCTTCAAAGCATTAAAATTTGTTAAAATATTTAAAGTAAAATTTTTGGGTCTTCTGTTAAGTAACTATTAACTGCAATGCTGTTACTTTTAATTTGATATGTTATTTAAAGTAACGTACATATGTATATGTTTGTGAAAAATTATAAATAGCGTTCACCGTCACTGTTTAAAATAACTGTTATTTAAAAATCACGTTTACTGTTAACAGTATTCCTTAAAAATTACGGGATCGCTTACCTCTACTAGTAACTATTATTGAAAATTATTAATAGTTTTCTAAAAATTAACTAACTTAATAACAAAAAAAAATATGCTCAAAAATTTTGGCTGTTGAAGTTGTCATTTACGTTTTTACGTTATTGGCAGAGAAGGTAAATAAAAATTATTTTTTGGTTTTTATAATTTTGACAAGAAATAATAATTTTGCTTTTGCAGAAATCATTGTTATATTTTTAATTTATATAAGAAACACAAAATTAATGAATATTGTTTTGATAATTGATTTTTTTTTTAAATTAAAAAAAATGCAGTCATTTTTGCAAAAAAAAAAAAATAAATATCAAAAAATTATTATTTGAGATTTATTTTTCTGACATAATTTAAGGGGTCCCTGGTTTTTGCAAAACTTGTTTTTGTTTTTGCTCTTTACTGGTAAAGTTATTGAACACACCTGTTGTAGATAAAATAAACAAATGCAAGAAAAAGTGATTAAAATGAAGAAACAAAACAATTAAATTGTAGATTATTTTACAAAAAGAATAAATTAAAGAACCCGGTTGACATTAGAAAAAATTAAGGGTAAATATGTAACCGAAACTCCATTATCTAAAAACCGATCATTTTACCTACAACCAACAATACATACAAGTCCTTGTAATTCACTACCTTAGTTTTTTTAAGTAAAAAAAAAAACGCAAAATAAAAAATCTAATTTAAAAAGCAAAAAGATTTTATAATTTTGTGTTAAGTGTATTTTTTTATAAAAATTTAAAAAGAGCCCACGCAAATTTTTTAAATAAAATAAACAATAATTGAAAACGAAACAAACGAAAAATTAAAAACTTAATACAATAATAGATTTTTTTGCACTTTTACCTCTCTACTGCTAAATACAATTAAACTAAAGTTTTATATATAAAAATACAAACATATTTGTTAAAAAAAAAATTAATGTTTTTTTTTGCATTTATTTTCTAAAAGGAGACCATGAAAATAAATTTAAAAAAATTTTTTATTAAAGTAAGTAAATTTATGAAGAAAGTGCTACTTTGCTTTTTATATGTGTCTTGTTTTAAACCAAAAGCAACAATTTCTACTTGTTATTAATTTAAAAAATAAAACGCTAAACAAATACTACATGAAAAAACGTACTTTAAAATGTAAAGAATAACAATAATAAAACAACCTATTTAAAAGCAAAATATGTTTAAGTAAAAAAATAAATTTAAAAATAAATTAAAGAACAAAAAAAAAAAATAAAAAAAATTAATAAATAAAAATAAATTAACAAATATAGACAAGTTATTAAAAATTAAATTGTTTAAACATTACGGTTTTTTTGTTTGAAACGTGAGCCTGAGAAGTCAAATTTGTCGTTAATTTTAATTTGTATAAGAAATTAAGTTTATTTAAATACATGTACAGGGTGTCTGAGGGCAGATTTATATTTTCAAAATTAAATCAAAAACGTAATAATTGACACAAAGTTTTATTAAAAGCATTGAACGATAGAATGGAAATGCGTATTTTATTTTTTAAAGATTATATTATTCAGATGTCTTCCGTCGAGATGAACACACTGTTAATAGCGGACCCTTGTGTTCTGCGCCACCTAACGCAGTAAACTTGGTTAAATTTAGCTGATTTCTAAACGAATATCTTCCTTAAAGACAGAAGAGATTGGGCATTGCCATTATAAACCCTTTCTTTGAGGAAGTGCCATAAAAAAATTTATCGATGCTCTGGCTGTGTGTGCAGTCGCCCTATCCTGTTAAAATCACGTATGTGAAAAGTGCAATGAATAAGCTCGTAGGTTTGACAAAAAGAATTCAGTATTCATGCGTCGGTAATTTGAACCATTTACATTCGTCACCTGGCCTCGAGAATTTTCGAAAAAATGGGCCAATTATTTATTGCTTTGATAAGGCACACCAAACAGTAACCCTGGGGGCAATGCAAGCAATGGTTTTTGATGCTACAATCATGGGTCACTCTTAAAAATAAAATTTACAACGCGAAAGCGCTCCAAGATCGTTTTGCAAAAATTTTCGCGTAAATCAAAGTCACTTTCTTTCAGTTTTTGAACGATAAAAATTTAAAAAGGATGGAAGTTCGGATCCTTTTTTAAAATCTAATCTATTGAAAGTCGCGGATTTTCACTTAAACTGCTTTCAAAATTTTCAATGTTTTTATTTATAGCCGAAGCAGTTGCGCGGAATCTCTGCACCCACGAACTAATTAAATTAACACTCGGTCCTTAATCTCAACGGCAAAGGCGCGATTTTCAATTGACGACTGCGACATGTCGTGACTGACATCCCCACAATTGATAATTCCAACGCCATAACCCCCCCTCCGCATCGCTTATTACTTTTTGAAATAATTGTATTTAAAAATATTAATTTGCCACCAGACATAAATCTTAGAGTCATATTTTTTATTAATATTTATTTTTACAACGTTAAAGATTGTTTTGTTTGGGAAAGGAAATAGATTAATAAAAGAAACTTTTTTTTTCTTTTTTTGAAAAACGATAAAAATTTATTTAATTTTTTGAAGAATTTTTTAAATGCAGATTAGTTGTTAATATTTTCCAAATAATTCAAAAAATAATAATTTGAGAAATAAAAAATAACATTCAATTAACAAGCAAAATAATACACAAATATACATCATAGTTGCCTAAATAATAAAGAAAAAAACTTGTAAAAAATTTCGTTTTAAAATCAAAAAAGGGAAGAATTATTATTTCATTAAAACATTTAAAAGGAAAAAAATAAATGTTAAATAATTCATAGCAAAAATATACTTTTCTACAAAATTAAGAAAAAACAAAATTTACAATATTAAAATTTTTTTACTTTAATGTTTTGTTTTTAAAATTTGTACGCATTTTTTAGGATTAAATGTATAAAAATTTTATTATATAAATTAGTTATTAAAGATGTATTAATGAAAAACAAACATTGATTAAACAACATTATTTTAAAATTGTGGAAAAGGCATTAAAAATAAAATATTTATAATTAACAACTTCTTATACACATACACATACAAATACATATACATTAAAATATAATAAAAAATAATATTGTTGCAATAATGTATATCATAATAATAAAAATTTAAAAAATTTCAATAAAAAAACTATAAGAAATAGAATGAAAAAAATTTGAAAACGCCGAAACTTTATTGAAAAAAAAATAAACCAAGTAAGAGTGGTTACTATGAGATACAGAGGAATAAGTCTCCTTCCCACTGGTTAAAAGGTACTCTCTATCGAATTGTTTGAAAGATTAAAATTAGAAGTCGACGAGATAATTGGGCCATATTAATGCGGCCTCAGACCTGAAAAATCTATCATCTATCAGATATACATACATACTACGCCAAATCTTGGAAAAGTTCAAAATAAGATGGATCGACACATATCTTCTATTTGTCGACTATAAGTCTGCTTTCGACAGTCCCATACGGTCAAAGAGATTTCAAGATATGTCTGAGCATGATATTTTTGGTTTGGTACCTTAACTGATACGTAATCCTCAGATAAGATAGGCATGCAAATCTCTGAGCCTTTCAGTACCAAACAAGGTTTCAGACAAGCAGACGGCCTTTCGTGTGATTTTTTTACTATTCCCTTAAAAAAGGTTATACTAGACAGAAGTGGCACATTATTCACAAAGCAGCACATGTTACTCGCTAACGCCAACGATATCGACATTATGTGGTGGACATTGCGAGCAGTAACTTTTACCTTTGAAAAAATTCGAGAAAGAATTAGCCAAAGTAGGCCTGACAGTAAATAATGATAAAACTAAGTTGGTAGAATGGCCACTTACCTTTTGAGAGCAGAGCCATATACACCGATGAGTCTAGGACGGATACTGGGGCAGGTATCTTTAGTGAATTACTTGAAATCGTGGAGTTATTCGGACTAAACGATCACTAAAAAGTATTCCAAGCAAAGATATTTGCAAAAACGAGAGCCGCGCACTTGTTTCGGCAAGACAGTGGTCGAAGGGGAGAACGCATTAAATTTTGTGTAAAAAGCCGAGCTGATCTTAGGGCTCTGGGTTCGAGACTGGTGAGGTCAAATGCGGTCAGGGACTGCAGATCAGCGCTCTAAGGACTCGAGGGCATTACACTCTGTTGGGTTTCGGGGTACTCTGGGCGCGAAGGGAATCTCAGGCAGAATTCAAAATGACAACTGTTTCGATTTTCCTCCAATGTACGAATTCTAAGGTAAGAAAGAGCCACACTTCAGGGACAAGGTGGTCAGGTGCTAGACTAAGGCCGAAGACTGCAGGGTATCGAAGTCTTTGTGGCAAGTACCGTCAGCCGATTTCCTGGTCGTCCGGCACTGACTGCGCAAGCACTGCGCCGTTTAGCACCAATCTTAAAGAGTATGGAACCACACAAAACGCTGCCAAGATTGGCTGCCCCCGAAGCACCCGTTCCGCCGAGAATATCGTCGCTGTTGGCGAGGATGTCGAGCTGTCGCCAGAAACATCGACCAGATGCCATGCCTCGCAATTAGCCATCAGCCGGTTGGCCCTAAGGCGAATTTTGGTCAAAGATCTGTGCATGTTACCGTACAAAGTCCAGTCCGTGCATCAGCTGCTGCCTGTCGACCGCCAAACACGTGTAACGTATACCCGGGCCGAAGTGGACGATTTTTCGACCAAAATCGTAATGAGTGATGAGGCTCATTTTCACCTCAGCGGGCACGTAAACAAGCAAAACTATTGCTTCTGGGGCACCGAAAATCCACGAGTTATGCACGAGGAGCCAATATACATATATGCATAAAGTGACCAGGCTGAAGTTTAAACGTTTATTAAACACGAACGATTATTTCGCGACTCTTTTTTTATCTCCCAGACGATTGCTGTTTGGCTCTTAAAAATAATGCTTTTACGAGTAATTTTGACGTTTCCTAAACCAGAAGATCTTCGTTTGGGTGTTTTTGGAATCATTGGACCATTGTTGTTAAGCAACAATCACATTTAATTTTTCAATTAATTTTTTTCAGCAACATTTTGTCACTTGTTGTGCGAACTTTTTTTTTTTAAACCGGTGTCGTCGTTTGAACATTTGAACGATCTTTAAAAGACTGCTATTTACCAGCCATACAATTAGCTGCTGGTTTTTTGTAAATTTTTAGGCTATAATCCCCTTTTGCGTTTTCTTGCATTAAAAAGCGACTATAAATTTTGTTTAATTTTTTTTAATAAAAAACTAAATTTGAAATATAAAAGTTTTTAATGCTGCTATCAATTCAAGCAATAATATTCAAAAAACGCTTTAAAAAAATTTTATTTTGACTAAAATAAATAAGGAAGAACGCGAAATATCCTTATAGTTAAAAAAAGAAAAAAATTGTTTGCTTTGATGTTAAAATTAACAAACAAATCCTATTTGGTCAAAGACTTCTCGATTGCCACATTGTAAAACATTTGTTAACTAAAATTCACAACGCAACCAAAAAACTTTTTTTTTTTTAAAAAATGAAAAGTGTTCTGATTTCGTACCAAAAATAAATGGTCACCTTAACTTTATTACTAATTTGCAACTTTATCAATATGTGGAGGGAGGGTATGAAAAATTATATTTTCAATAACAATTTTATTACCAACGCAAATGTAGTTTAAGATCATTTTGTTTAAAAAGTTTTTATTAATAAAAAATATTACAAATTATTGAGCAATAACGTTAAAATAATAGTTTTACTAAAAATTTTCCCTAAACTAAGGAGGGTTTTCATTTGCATCTATCAAGTATACATAAAGTACGTTTCATTTAAAGTAGTAGTTTGTTAAAGGACTTGCTTAATTAATATTTGTTTTCAGGAATTTACTCTCTTACAACTTCACACTCTTTTTCATTTTTTTCTTTGTCTAATTGCCAGCTTTATGTAACTGTTGCCTTGTGTAAACGTTTAATTTCATTATAAAGCTTTAATGCCAATTCCGTGCTGGGAGCATATTCTCTACTCGTCATATGATTATTTGGCTGCTTGGAAGGATCTATACACGTTTTAACTAATCTCATTAAGGTTTTAGGTGTTTTAGCCGAGGCCAAAAGGCCAGGAAATAGGCCGCCACCTTTTAAGATTTGATCACAAAATATTTGTAAATTATTATTTTGTTGAACACCCGTGCAGATGAGTTTCTCTTGATCGCATTTGCCCATGCAAAAGTGAAGGTTGCAGTCTATATCCTCTTCACATGAAGCACCATTCGAAAGACGTTTATCGAGTTGTGTTTCTACAAAAACATGTTCAGCATTTGCGTATTTAATTCTGAAATAGTAATAAATTGCTGATTCAACACAAAGATAAAAGAAAAGTTTAATATGATTTTACCTTTTATCACCGGTTACCCCAAAATTGCTTATTTTCATTTTGCACATTTTTAACGGTTCCGGTTTTATTTCGTCCATTTTTAACACAAACTCCATTAGGCTTAAGGCGAACTTTAGACGTTTTTGCCAATCAAAGGATCTGTAAAAGAAATTCGATTATGATTTGATTTGTTTCTTGCATTATTTTTACCAACATACATATATTGTAATAAAGTTTGATCCGTTTTTAGTATATTAAGATTCTCGGTGGCATAGTAGGGACCACAAGAGCCTAGCACTGTGGGAAAAAGACTCTCCTCGTCGTATAACTTACTCATCATATAATTATTGTCTTTGAAAAGCCTCCAAAAGTTTAACATTTGTTGGGGATTATTTTTGTCGATTTCTTGATTTACTAGGGCACGAATCTAGAAGAAAGAAAATTATAAATTAAAAAACCATAACAATTTTGCATATTATTTTTTTTTAATTTTTTAAAATAAAAGATGAATTTATTATGTATTTAAAAAGGTTTACGTAATTAAAAAAAACCTTCTTGGCCTACTAAAGCGACTGCATATTGTTGTTTCTAATTTGAGCGCAAGTTTTGCAGCTTTCTTTATTACTCCTTCCTCAGAAATCGAATTGCTGAGTTCTACTTCAGTGCTTGCATTACACGTCATTTTCAAAAGCTAAAAACGTACCAATATGCTTTCCCTGGATTCTTTAGATTTGAACCTAATCAGTTTTATCAGCACAAAGTTCCTCAAATCGCTACTAGTTTTAACTATTTTGATATTTTCGTATTTATTGTATTAATTTTGTCCTAAATTCTCCTTTGATCGGTATTATTTAAAGTGTATTTTGGACTCTTTTCATTCTTTTTGTTGCAGACATAAGCACCAACAAATTAAGGCCCCACCATTAAGGTCGCCTAAATAGAACAAGCTTAAGCATTTTGATGCTGAACTTTGGCCTGTTCTAGATCAACATTTGTTCTTAAAAATAACCCACAATTAAAATTGGTTTAAAAATTTTGTGAAGAAATTAATTAATATTTTATGGATCCTTGCGGATAGGAAAGTCAAATTAGCCATTTTTATCTGTCCGTTTGTCCGTCTGCTGAAAAAAAGTTTCGGGAGTGAAGGCAAATCCTTCGGACAGCGTTTTGGTGTCAAACTGGCAAAAAATATTTCTAGGCAGAATGTTAATCAAAGTCAGCAAGATTGGTTAACTACGGACCAAGATAAAAGCAAAAAGCCATTTTTTAAATAAATTTTATACATATGTACATATATTTCAAATATACTTCATAATATGGAAAATATTTTTTATTTTCGATAGAAGCGGGGAAGTAGTATATCCCCTACAGTTGCAAAAAATTTTGTAAAATTTTTCATGCGCCTAATTCTGGAAACTAGAGCGCTAACGACTTGAAACCAGGTACAAAGTAGTTCCAGTTAAAAACGTACAAAAAATTAGTTGGGTAAGAGCAGAAAGAGCCGAAGCCCCTACACAAATGAACAGTTTTTTGAAATATTTGAAACACTTTATTTTCTACAAATTCCTACAAAAAGTAATTGTGAAGAAACTCCTACATGTTTGAAAAAAAAAAATGTTTACATAGGAGCAAGGAGAGCGGTAGTCCCCATACAAACAACCTATTTTTATTGAATTTTTTATATCAAATAAATCAGAAAACTTGAAAATTATCGACTCCCGGGAAGCATATTTATCGTCATTTTAACGATTTTTGGTGCCAAAAATTGGGCTTGGCCGGCTAGATGACTTTTGCCATGAGATTGACGATTTTTTTAATTCAAGATTTACGTGTGTAGTTAAAAATCGTTTAAAACAAATCTGTGGCAAAAAAGAATAAGAACTTAAGTCAGCTTTACCTAAATTTAAGCTGAAAGTGCTCCTAATCTGAATAACTCTATTAATATTTGTTTTTTTCATTATTAGATGATTACCAAAGAGAGAGAGAAAGAAGAAAAATATTTACGCACCTTTTCCGTTTAACCACAGAGTTGTTACTTTATTGTTACTCATTTATTTTCAAAAAACAAAAAGCGTGCATGGCAAATGCTTTAAGCTTTTGTTATTTTTTAGGAGGTTGTGTTGTTAGAAACATCAATGCTTAAGCTTTACGACCCTCTTGCGAATTCAAAAAGCTGTTTAAACAATTTTGACGATTTTTAAAAAAATATTTACGATTTTGTACCAAGTTTATCTGGCAACTATGCCGGGAAGTAGCATCGCACATACAAACGTTTAAATTTTGTAAAGTTTTTTTATATCAAAAACTAGGACAGGTTCGGACTTCAAACCCGGTCTAAATTATTTTGATTATAGTATTTTCAGGTTAAAAACAACTTAGGTGTACAAGACCAATGTGAGGATAATATAAATAAAGTTCGGTATATCCGACTATAGCGCTCTTTTTTTGTTTTTTTTATTGTGTTAATTAGTAGTTGATAAGCTACTGGTGGAAGACCTTTCATCGGGTCAAGTGCCTATGTCTGCCTCCTCGTGGTATCAACTTTCAGTTTTCCTGAATGGCTAACAGACTTATCTAATTTAAAACAATCTGTCTTGGGCTTAATGTGATAATCACCACCCTTATTGTGGTTGGCGTTGGCGTAGTCGTTTTTAGTTTTTTGGTACCGTCTAACAAACACGCCAGTCTTAAATGAATAGCACCCTTGTCGTTTTTGTGTCGAATTCGACAACATTCGGCACGACAACGCCAAACACAATAAGGCTGAATGTGGTTAGCTACTGGTCTGGCTTGGGGCAGGTTTTCCTTGATGATTGTGTTGCAAGGTTTAAACGATACCAATACCTTATCTGTGCAGATTAAAATTGGTAGGAATTGAAGGAAGTCGATATCCGATGCTGACCAGAGTCCTATCTGGTGCAACAGGAATCAGAAAAGCCCCCATGGTCGTGTATTGAACGGTCTGATTACTGGTGATGTCTCCTTCGGGAGTACAAGTGGTGGTTATCCCCAAGCGGGGAAAATGAGAATGAAAAAGAATATACTAGGGTTCGTCTTGTGCGGGCCCTAGATTGATCGCGTAAGCAGTCTTATAAGAACTTAAGGTCTGCAAGAAAAAGTCTCTAAGTTTTGGCGGTTCTGCCCAAACACAAGAGCAGCTGATGAAGTCGGCTAATAGCTGAAAAAGTGTGAGTACACTTGGAAGTATGTAAGTAGGTAAAAGCCTCTGCTGGGGACTCTATGAACTGAAACAAGACTCCGTCAGAGTAGTAGCAAATGTTGGAATGGCCGGCATTGGGATGTTGAAGCATGTGAGATATTTGGTCCTGACTGAGAGGGAGAAGATTATGAAGCATTGATAAAATGGTAGAATGATTGAGCCAGAATGAAAAGTTTATATTTAATGAGCTGGGTGTTCCATTGTGGAGGTGCACCATGATGAAGTCATAATCGTTTTCACTTAAAGTTGGGAGCAGTTTCACAAGCGTGTAGATATGTGTCTGTATCAGCCCTGCTCTGTTTTGATTGGAAAATGATGAAGTTAAAACTGGAGACGAAATTCGAAGCCTACGCGGCGGGGGCTCATGTAAAACAATACAAGACTGTAGCAATATTTTTGACGACTTAGCTAGAATTCAGCAATAACAAAATGCACGCTAAATTTTTACAGGAAGTTGTTCTTGTAGGGACAAGGCCACCTTATTACTCCACCATGATTTTTAGTTTTATTAAATAACTATGTATAATGCCCTTACCATATTATCGTCCAGTGTTACATTGTACATTAATGTGATATGCATTTTAACAATATGATGGAAATTTTCTATTTTGGGATATACTTGTTCACCGTTTTTATTCACCCAACTTAAATCATCCCTGATATGGCGAGCCAGCTGCAAAAAAAAAATCAAATTAAAGAGACAAATGTGAATGGATTTTTTTCTAGTTTTAAAATTTTTGATTGCAAATAAAAATGGGTCTTAAATTTTAATTTCCTTATTCTTTCAAAACTTTAAAGGGGGTTAAGGGGACTTTGAAGGTAATTTGGAAGCTAGCTTGAGTTTATTATAAATAAATAAACGAAAACTAATAACAAACCCTATATATATTAACAAAAATTCAGAAAAATTTCTAAAAAAAACAAATTTAAATTATTGTAATTTAAAAACCATTTTAAGTAACTTACCTTTATCGCATAAACATCACCATTTTTTTCTGCCGTAAACATAGTTGTACTCATGTCATTTTGGGGACATTTAAATGACTTAAACGATTGTTCATTTGTGCACAGCTCTTCGCATAACGAGCCACTGTATTCATGGCTTTTATATTTTTTACACTTCAATAAAAATTGTATTTTTTAACATATAATTTGTTATTTTATTGTATATTTACCATATAATTTAAACTGTTTTGGGACATGATTCTATAACAAAACTCCAAATTCATGTAGGACACCACCATCATGCATAATCCTGCCAGGATGGCCAACAGCACTAAACGTTGCAGCAAAGTTCGAAATCTTCTTTTAAAAGCATTAAACATGTTTTTTTACTACTTTAAGGTATATTTTAAAAAAGTTTATTTATTTTTTTTAAATAATTTATTTTTTTTACTTTAGCAAAATTTTTCTCGTATTTTTCACATTTCTTTTCTATCAGGATTGTCTGCTCAATGAGCAGGACTCTTGTTTTAATGTTTCTCTTATATGAGGGTTGAAGGGAAAGAAGAACTCTTGTTGGTTTTTGTTTTGATTTTCATATTCTCCATGTGTTATCCTTTTTATTTGTTGCATTGTGGTATTTCTTACTTTAATTTTCTACACACTAAAGAATGTTTACATTTTGTTGTTACAGTAGAACAAAGCTTATACCAGTTAAGGATTTAATGCAAACAAAAGTAAACCAAGATTAAACACTGTTATAAGTTTAAAGTTAGTTTTAAGTGATCTATATACATAGATTTTTTTAACTTTACTCAATTTTATTTTCGTTTCTAATACTATATTTATTACCATAAAGGATAACTAAATATCCCTAATTTGTTGTCAAGAATTTTTAATTTATTCTTGGCTGTAATGTTTGCAAAGTAAATATAAAGTTTTGTGGAGTTTGCGCTTTATTTTTGTTAAACACAGTGGTGGTTAAATTGAAAGAATAGTCGACAATATCTTGATATATAAAGGACCAATAATAATTTAAAATTAATGCTACCAGATTGGATAATTTACAGCTTTTTATATCTTAAGGTTACTCCATAAGAGTGATATATTATGGGAAAGGAATTCAGGACCTATGCCATAGCATTTAGTCTCTTGATGTTTACACATTGTGTGTTGCGAGGTATTAAAAAACGGCTGTTATAGAAAATTTTTGATAAAGACACAAAGATGAGCTTTATTTGACATGGGAAGCAGACTTAAAGCGTGTGTAAAGTGAGTACTGTGTGAAGGGAACGACAGCAAGCAGCCTAGTCTTGGTTATTGAAAATCTTGGAACAGGCCGGTGATATAGAACGTGCTTAATGGTCAAGGAGGTTAATATTGTAATAATAATCCAGGGATTGTTAGTTGGAATCTAATAATTTGTATTAGAGGGGTGAAAAAGACACGGAAGTCGGCATCTAAATCATGGAAGAGTACATTAGATTGCCCATAAGACTATCTGATGAGTGAATCATATTCTTTCTAGGTGGAGATAGTAGCCATTCAGAAGGTCGAATATCTTATAAAACATGTTAGGTATACCGACAGTCGGTCAGTTCTTAGAGTCTTGAGGGCTCATTATGCCAAGTCTAAGTTTGTATGGAAAGTAGAAGGACCCTTGGTTGAATTATTAATTTTTTTTTACATCAGACTATGTTGGGTTCTTGGGCTCTGCCACATAGTTGACATCAAGTCGGGCTCTGGGAAAAAGGATTTAACGAAGACCAAAATGACATTTCCAAGTTTTAACTGAAAAACATCACTCTTTATTATAAAATTCCGTTAGTCAAGTGTTGCCAAAGAGACTTTTAACGGAAAAAAGCATAGTGTATATGAAAAGTAAACTTCGTCCTAACTTACAAAATAAAAACAGAAGGAAAACACTGATACCGTATACTTTTCTCTGTTATATGTAAGTTAAATAGGTGATGTTTACAACCAAATACACTACTACCGTTCAAAGAGTACTGATGATGAAATTGCGTAGCTGCTTTCGAAAATGCATTCTACTCGGCTAGTAGCGGTAGAAAAATCAGCTTTTTTCAAAAATTGAAAGTTTCTTTCAACATTAACGGAAAATAATAATTTCTTCTAATAAAAAGAAATTATATGAACTAAAGCCAAACTAAAAATCAAAAATTTGTATTCACCTTTAGTTAAATTAACTCAACTCAACGAGCATAAACCAAACAGAAGAAAAAAAGATTAAAAAATAATAGAAAACATAAACCTTTTGATTGCAAGGCTGAGACTACTACCGCCCGGGCAACGAGACATTATATCTTCAAAACATAAATTCTTATTTATGTGAAGCGTTTACGTTAATTTTTTATTCATGTATACTCAACTGAAAATGTAATGTATACGAGTATTAACAAAAATTATTGCTTTTATTAAGGAATTTATAAATAAGCATGATTGTTGGCAACTCATTTTCAAAAACAGTTAAATATTTAACTGCGGCAATAAAATTTTTAATTAAAAACTGTAATTTTTTTAGTTAAAGCATTGATGTGCGAATAATGACTTCTTTGTATCAGCTTGTGATGCTGTTTATAATTTCTATAATATCTATGAAGCAAACATATATTCTTGGTCCTTATATCAGTCTTTTAAAATAAAGTTTCATAAGGTAAGTCAAATCCAAATGTCAAATTATCAGTAATATTCCTAGGAAAAACGCTATTTTATATAAGGAAAAATGGTTTACTAGGGCCCAAGAAATAAAACCAAAAAAAAATCACTGCTACTGTACTTCGCACATTAACTGTAAGAGCGACGGCTTAAGTTGGGAAAATTTTTTTAAAACAGAGCAGGGAAATTACTCAATTTTTGTGCAAATTAAAAGGAAGCTGTTAATTAAAGCATTCAAACTCAACCTTTAATGAGGTATTTTTTCTATTATGATTTTTTTCAATTTAAAAAAAAATTTTGTTAGATACTGGTCCAGAAAGTAGTATCGAACGTACAAACGTTTACATTTTTTTTAACTGTTTATTTCAAAAACAAAAAGAGCTAACGTCCTTAAATCCGCCACAAAGTAATTGTATTGTAATATTGTAAACCTGTTTAGTACAGATGTCTGGTAAATAAATAGACACGTAAAACTCCGACTGTTAATGGGGTGGGTAAAGGGTATTTCCCCCCCCAAAAGATTAAAACTTCATATCTGATTTAATACATAAAAATATTGGAAGCCATTAAAAAAACTTGTGTATATATTATTAAACAAATGTTCTGCATATTCAAAGATGCTGTTGCTTTTGGAAAAATGTTTTTGAAGACACAAGAAAACTTTCGCCTTGAGGTTGAAAAAAATATCTGCACTTCAACAATAAATTGTAAATCCAGAACGTTTTTTGTCTATTATAAACACTATAATTTCGCTCGGAAGGCATAATATACCTCTTCGTGAACAACGAGAACATAAAATCGGCTTTATCGACGCATTTGAAAAGGCTTTAAATTATATTAGCGATGATGTCAAGGTATCAATTAATGCGAACACACTATTATCAGTAGTTTTAAGAGATTTTGAAAAACGTTGGTCTTGATTTTAAAAATTGAGTAGGGATTGGAACTGATGGGTGTCTTTTGATGTTGACAGAAAATGGAGCAGTAAAAAAATACAAAAGCCGAGAAAAGTTCAAAACAAACTCTTTGCTATTCCCATAAACTATAGGCAACAAGGTACCAATAATATAAAAAGATCTATCGTTTGTCAAATAAACCAGCAAATTAATTTTTTGAAAAACATTTTTCTAAGCGTAATGCACAAAGTTGTCTGCATTATGCGAAACAGGGTGGGTAGATCAAATGGACAAATAGAGGAATTGGAAAAGATACGCGAGTGCAAATATAGGGATACATCTTTAAAAGCCTTAAAATTAAGAACTTCTCTGAGCTCTTTCGAATTTATTTGCGGATTACATGTTCTAAATAATGTACTTACTGTCGCACAGTCGCTTAGTGTAATTCTACAAAAGCCGAATATAGATTTACAAATCGGATTATCACTTATTAAAACACTGATGACAAGTTTATTTATTATTTGAGATAACGTTCTATCGCTTAAAATTTTTGGATGCCACCTTTTGCGAAAAAGATAATATTTCTAGTTACGGTCGAAAAATCCCAGTTGAAAACTAGTGATAACCCTAATTTATATAATAATTTTTTATTGCAACTGGAAACCATTTGGAAATGCCAAATATTCTATTCTTAATTTTACCATAACACTTATTGAAACAAATTTTATTTTTTTTTTAAATAATTTTGTGTTTATTTTTTTCATTTGGTTATTTTAACTTTGATTTTTTATTAATTTTTCGTTACTTGTTTTTTTCACATGTTTTTTTTGTTTGATTTTTTTATAATTGCTATTATGATTTTTTTTTTAATTTTATTTGAGCAAAATTATTTTTGGTTTTACATTTTTTTGTTTTTAATTCAATATTTTTTAAACATTTCTTAAAACTTTAATGTGTAACTAAAAAATTAATAATATTCAATCTTAAATTAGTTTATGATTTATTTGTTTTATTTTAATAAATTTTATTATTGTGTTCATTACACTTTAATTTATAAATTTATTCGTCTTGTTTTTTTGCTTCTGAGTTAAATTTATATAAATGTTTGGGGTTTAAATTTTTTAATTTTACATTTTGTAAATTATATTTAAAGGAGGGGAGAAACGGCTGTGATGACAATTAAAAATTTTCTAAAGAAAAATAGGAGGTTATTTAAAACTTGAGGGGGAAAACAACATATTTTAAGAAGTTTTTAAATAATTAGAAAAACTATTTAAATATTTGGTAAAATTTTTTTTTTCAGCAACTTGTATAATTTTTAACATAAAATCTTTTTTAAATGAAGACTTGCTTAAGAATTAAAAAAAATGAAATTAAGTTGAAAATTCTTATTGACAATTTTTTTATTAAAAACTTTTAAATCATGTGGCTAATAATGTTATTGCAATATTCAGAAACTTAAATAAATATGAAAAGAGAATTCATCAAAATTTGTTAATATTTAACGATTTGTAAAAATTAAAAGTTAATCGTTAAAACCAGGAATTTTAAAAAAAATTTTGTAAGTGTTGTTTTTGTAAACTTATTTAGAAAAAAAACATCTATTTAAAAAAATTCTATATACAAAAAAAAAACATTATTTTCTAAAAAAATTCTGTGCAAATTTGTTTGTTTTAATTATTTCTTCTTAATTTTAATGTGTTTTTTTAATTAATGAATAATTTAATAAATTTTTTTATTAAGAAATTATGTCATATTTTTTTGGATTTTGTTTTACATACTTTTATATTTTCTTTAATCTAATATTATAACTATTTTAGAATTTTGTTTTCAACTTACTGTACTAATTTAATTTCGTAAATATTTATTTTTTATTAATTATTTTAATTTTTTTTATTTTATATATTTTTGTTTAAAAAATGCATGTCTTTAGTTTTATATAAGTATTTTTTATATAATTGTTTTGTTAATTTTTATGGTTGTTTTGAACAAATTAAAATTTTAACTATTTTGGTTTTAGGTATTGAACTTGGTTGCGTGAAAGGAATTTTAATTTATAAAGACCCGTAAAATTTTTGATAAAAAAAATTTAGTTTTCTTTAAATATTACGATGAATATTTTAAATTTATAATAATTTCAGCTAAAATAGCCTGTAAACAAACAAACCAAATCCCTAGTTTTTGATCTGAGAATACAATTAATTTATTGTAAAGAAACCCTAAAAATTAAGTGGCATTGAGAGCAGTCCCGAAAAATGAAAAAAACAATTTATTGAAATTATATTATATTTTTGCGCATAATAGCATGTTTACACGGTAAATTAACCTCTAGGTTGGCTCTGAGAATCTAGATTGCATATCATAGTATTCACACAGTGATTCTTGTTTCACTTTTTTTATAACTTTTAACTATATCACTTTTTTCTTTTATATTTAAATTTTTACCTTATATTTTTAATATTTTTTTTAATTAATTTTACACATAACTTTTTCGTGTTTTCTTGTTTAATTATTTTTTGTGCGCTAGGTCAGATAAACTTGCGATAGTTTGTTATCAAAGTTTAAGATGATAGAGAATTTTTTCTTTCAAAAACAAGTTCGCTCTCAAAATTTTGTATGTAGTTTTAATCGTGGTTGGTATTAACCGTGATTGAGAGGGCGAACTCTGAATTTGGGTCCCTGTGTAAACATGCTATAGTGCAAATTTATTATTATTTTTTGAATTAATTCTAATTTAAGTTTAAACGTTTTATGAGCCAAAACATTTTTTATTTTAAAAAATTTAGAACATCAAAGTCTGAAAAATTTAATCCTTTCAATTCATTCCCAAATACAGCACAATGGGTTAGGTTTTTAAAAATAAATTCCCTTCTCAACAACCAGTTTGTATCCTTTTATTTATATAACTGCATACAATAATAACATTTAAATTAAATTAGAAATACTCAAAACAATTTTATTTTGAAAACTTAAATTAAAAAAATTGTTCACCTTCAATTAAGTGATAAATTATTTTTTTTTAATAATTTTTTAATTCAACTATTTTTATTCTATTATTTACTACTTTTTATTTTGTATGTACAAAACGGTGTGTTCTTTTTTAACATTTAATTTAATATTTATTTCTTTTTATAAATCATAATTTAATAGTTGTCAAAATTTAAAAAATAAACCATTTTGGCAGTGCATTGATTTTTTGTTTGTTTTTATATAAATATTTAACTACATTATCGTTAATTTTTTTAAATTTATTAATTACATTTACATATAAAAAGTATTGGTTAACAAAGTTTTCAAACTTAATTTTTTTTCTTATTAAAAAAAAAACGAAAACAATTCAATTATAAAGAATTTTTCTAAAATATATTTAATTAAAAGAAATATATTAAAAATAATAAAAATAATATATTATATTTCAAATGGAAGACAGCAGTTTTTTAACTTATTTAAAAAAATCATTATTTAATTGATCAAATAAATTTATTAATTAAATACATTAATTAAGTGAGCATTTTATACGTAAAATTTATTAGGAACCTTATATATTTTTTTAAATTATTTAAGCAAAATTAAAATTGGTAAAAAGAAATTAATAAATAAATACGAAAATATGAGGTAAAACCATTAAAATTTATAAGAAGTACTGGTCACCCTTGTTTGAGATACGCCTGCAGTTATACTTATAGACCCAGAATTACCTTATCATTCGAAAAAATCATGTCCATGCTTTTGGCCGTCCGGCTGGGTGCGACTAACGAAAATATTTCTCATACAAATGTCCTTTCGAATAAGTATTTTTTTCTACTTTGCTTGTGTCATATTTACATTCGCTATATTTCATGCAAAGAAGCCTGCAGCGCTTAGCTGTATGTAAGTTCTGCATAAATGCACATTTTTTAAAGTCAACTTTTTGCTTTTAAATTAGGGTCACCATCTAAAATAATTGGTATTTTTAAAATATTTTTGGCAGTAAATAATTATTGTGTTCAATATTAAAAAAAAAACACAGAAAAATAAAAACAGCAACAACAACTTTAACAATAATTATAATTTTATAAATTGGATTCTTCAATTTTATAAAATATTTTAGACTAATTAAGATTATTTTATATTTAATTCAAAATTATATTATAAATAACATACAACACTATAAGTCTTTACTACTTTTTTAATTATTTATGTTATTTTTTTTAATGATTTTCATGTAAGTTTTTTTACAAATTTAATTTTTTGTTAAACAACATTTTTGTTTTACTGTTGCTTTCTCTTATTTAATTATTTCGTAATTTAGAAATAAAAACACCTTCTGGTTTTAAAAACGAAACAATTTGGTTAAAGGGTAGTTTTGATTTTTATTTGTAACTTTTTCAAGACAAACTTGAAAGTTTGTTGGGAGATTTTTTATTTAATTCAAAATTAAACCTCATTTAAATTTACGTACAATGCAATTTTTTTTTATCGATTAATAATTTAATGGCATTTTATGTTTTATGTCAGTAAGTGCATTTGGGTTATTTAAAAGAATTTAATTTATTGTTTTCTTGTATTATATTCCTTTTACTTGATATTATTAATTATAAACAATCAACTATTTTACAATAATTATTTAACTAAGTTTGGTTATGGTTGAGTGTATGATGTTTAAGATAAAACTACATTTTAAGATTTTGTTTGGGGTAGGAAAGTTTTTTGTATGAATTTTAATGTTTTTTTTATAAATTTATTTATATGATGTCGTTGTTTAGAGATTTTTTTCTTTTCAAGTATTAATGTTAATAACTAGGTATTTATGTATATTGGTTTTTCTTGCCAACGCACACCACTAATCTTTACATGTTAGTCCTCTGGTCACCTCATATACATACATACGTGTCAACAATGTAGCAGAATTCGTTTTATTTTCAATAGTTTTTAGTTTTGGCAGTGTCCTAATTATAACTTTTTTTTAATTTTAAATGCTTTTAATAGTTTACAATTTTTAAGATTATAAATGTTTTTATGATTTATTGCTTTAGTTTAAACTAATATTTTAAGATCTATTCGTTATACATTATTTCTATGATTGCTTAATTATATTTGAAAATTTATCTAAAGTGCAAGTTCATCCAAGTCCCATTATGGAATTTGTAACACTAAAAAAATTTGCAACAACCAGTTGGTATGCTTCTAGAGAGTTATTAACAGTAAAATAAGGAGAGTAAACATCTGATTCTTTTATCTCTGGTTTCTATCTAGGCTTTTGCTTTTTCTGTGGAGATTTACGACCACATATTTATGCCCAAAATAGGGAGAAAAGTGCGATGAATCTAATAGATAAATAAATAAAAAGAGTAATAAACTTGGTTAGAGCTAAGCTCAATCCTTTAAACTCTCTTAATACTCCATTTAATATATTGTAAGAAAAATGTTATAGAAACTATCTTTTTAAGCTTATTTTTTGCGTAAGAAATCAGTGTATTTGCGTGCTCTTTTGCGTACTTTCTTAAAAGCATTTGTCAATTTGAAGCTCTCCCGTAAATAATGATGACCATGATGTGAGTGATAGTGAGTATGAGATCTTTGAATACTCGGTGGATAATCATAGTGTGGATGATGTTGGTGTTCCTGCTGTAATTGCATATAGGTGGACGACGATGGATTTATAGAAGCCGAATGGGTGGATGAATTGGCCGGGGAAGATGGTGATAGAGGTGAGAGTGGTGTGGGTGTATATTGGCCACTTCCCTTCTGTGAAGTCAATAAATTGTGGCCTGACGAAGCATCGAACGAGTCAAAAGATATGCCTTGTTGTTGTTGACGTTCACCGGTGGGTTCCAGTGACTGCAAAGAGGATGAATGTTGACTGGAGGAGGTGGTGGTCATCATATCATCCACTCTATTCATTGTAACGGAAGTTATTTCATTAATGCCCAATGGTTTATTAAATTGGGAATTAACTGCCATATTAGTATAATCGTAGGATGGATAAGTATAGGGCAAATAGCCTGCATGATGTACTTCAGTAGAAACCACGGATGGCATTGCTGCATTGCGCGAAGTTGTGTTTATAAATTTAACCTCATTCGCATTACGTTCTGAACAGGAACTGAATACAATATTAATATTGTTAGTGCTAGAGGATAAATTAATGTCGGCCGGCAAAAATGGTCTCGAGCTGCAGGATGGCATAGTACAGGATCCGGCCCCGGTCTCTACCCTTGAACCAGTACAGACATCTGAAATAACAGGATGTTGATTTAGGTTTGTCTCCTTGCTAGAGTTACGGCGAAAACGACTGTCATAGCTGCGCGTACTTTCCGTACCCTCTACCGAGGACAATGTATTGGTGGTAGTATTGTTGTTGGCGAAATTGTTTTTATATTGAAACTCCAAGGCATTGCTTGGTTGAAAGGGATAGCTTTTGGTGTTATTTAAAATATTTCCCAAGTTATGCTGACCTTTGGATAAATACTGGTGTATGTCTTCGCTGGTAATTTGTAAATCTTGATCCAAGTAAGTATTGCATTGGATATAGTTGCTGCAACAATTGTTGAAAGTCTCAGCTTTGAATTTGTAGCCATTTGTGTTGGTTTGGTACGGTTCGTGTCGCGAGATTTCTATCGATTTTAGTAACCACCGTTTGTGTATTGTGTGAATCTGTAGTTTTTCTACATACAAACAATAAAGTGCAATTTAATGAAAAGCAAATATTTATAAATTAAAAAATACAAAATATTTATTTCCTTAATACTTATTAGTAAATAAAAAGATATAAATTTACAAATAAAAACAAGAAAAAAAATAATCAACAAACTGTTTTAACCTGCAAGTAAATAAACAAGCAACAAAAAACAAAATATTACTGCCAACAACAATAAATAAAACAAAACAAAGAACAATATCTAAAAACATGGAAACAAGAAGTGAATCGTCTGCTAAGAGAAACAAAGAATTACATGCTATGCAAGATTCCAACTCTGAAAATTTTTCAAATATTCCTCGCTTATCTAATCATGATAAAGCTTTTCTCAGAAATTTAATTAAAGAAAGTGAATATGTAATGGGTGAATTGATCAAAAGTTCAATTAAAGAAAGCGAGAAAAAACATTTTGACTATATTAAAAATTTAATGAAAGAGAGTGAGAAAAGAATTTTATCTCTTATTGAAGAGAAAATTAACAGTATATATGCCAATATAGACAATATTACTGAAAGAGTAAATAAACTTGAAGTTAATAGATTGGAAGATGAGAGTATTATAAAGGAGGTAGAAAATTTAAAGAGAAAGATAATAAAGCAAGATAATTCTATTGTTGCCGGGGATATACGAATTACGGGTGTACCCTACGAGGAAAATGAGAACCTGTATACAGTTATTGAAAATATTTGCAATAATATAAAAATAAAAACACCACAAATAGAAAAAGTATATAGACTCAAAAAAATTTATGTAAACAACAAACCGTATAACCCTAAAGATGAAGTTATAGTTGCAAAGTTTAACTCACCGTTTGAAAAAAATTTCCTTTTAAAATCTATTGCTAAATATCGTCGTGAAAATAAATCGCCGCTATGTTTACGACACGCTGGGCTTGAAAGTGACGCACCTATTTTTATTAATGAAAACTTAACGCCTCATAACCACAAAATACTAAAGGAAGCCCTACATTTAAAAAGAAGCAAAAAAATTAAATCAGCGTTTACCTTGCGTGGTCTAGTTTATGTAAGAAAGTTTAATTCTGAAAACCCTGTCCTGCTAGAATTTCCAGAAGACCTTGAACAGCTTTTTCGTGAGTGATGGATGGAACTTAGTCGCTTACTTTTATGACGAAATCCCTTATCCCACTTTTATTTATTTATTTTTTCTATTTTTATCGAATCTTGCCTTTTTTTATAACTATTACCCAAAAATATGTTACAGAAATTACAACTTCAATAAATCAATTTCATGTTGCCGAAAATACTTAAAATACTTCAAAAATCTGTTAAGACATTTAATTTGTCTAGTAAATTCAATTATTTTTAGCTTATACTGTTACCAAAAATCTTATTGCGTTGCGTTTTACTATAAATATGACAAATCTATTACGTGATTCGCTTGATTCTAGAGATGGTAACTACAATATGATTCGGATCTTGGCTAAGCATCGGCGTGGTTTTTCTATATGTCATATAAATGCACAAAGTTTGCTACCTAAAATTGACGAGTTTCGTTTCCTCTTTGAGTTCTCTGGGATTGATGTAATATGCGTTTCTGAGACGTGGTTTATACCTGAGATAAGTGATAACGTCTACGGGATTGATGGTTATCGTATCTTTCGTTCTGACAGACGTGGTCATGCTGGAGGTGTTGCCATATACATACGTAAAAATATTTCCAGCAAACTTGTTTGTATACATAACGTACCTAATGATGTTGAATGTGCCTTCATTGAGATTACTTGCAATGGTGACAAAATGCTGCTTGGATGTGTTTACAGGCCTGACAGGAATATGAGTCTCGACACACTTGTTGGAAAACTGGAGCTTCTCTCAGCTACCTACTCTGAAGTAGTTATAACTGGTGATTTCAATTGTAACTTGCTTGTAAATCAAGATCTATCCGCCACTATGTCTTCTTTTAACTTGTCACCTGTAAATATTTCCAATCCAACACATTTTTCGTCTACAACTAGCACATTACTTGATTTGTTTTTTGTAAGCGATGTGGATAAAATTTTATGTTATGATCAGTTATCCGCATCCGTGTTTTCTAGACATGACTTAATTTTTATGTCCTACAATTTCGCAATTCCTAGCGACACCCATACATATAGTTTCCGTGATTTTAACAGCATCAACACTCTTGACCTAGGGAGAGATCTCGTGGGCACCTTGTGGGATCAAATCTATTACTTACCAACCGTAGATGAGCAACTAGACTGCCTAAATACCTTGATTTTGCGGCTATATGACAGCAATGTGCCAGTTAGGAATAGGAAACTTGATAGAAAGGCAAAGCCGTGGTTCACGAATGAGGCTAAAATGCTAATAGCACATCGTGATAAAACGTACCATTTATGGAAACGTTATAGAACACCCGGATTACAGGGTCAATACCGACGGGCTAGAAAAGCTGTTGTTGCTAAGATAAAGCACGACAAATCCTTATATTATTTTAGTAAATTTAGTACAGCGATTGACAGCAGGAAGACTTGGAGGCAAATACGTGAGATAGGGATTGGAAAGACCTCTAATCACATTGCGACAGTTGATGTTGATTCTTTGAATGAAAATTTTATTAATATCCCTATGCCAACAGTTCAGACTGATCTTTATGACCAACATATCCCTGGTAGTACTTCTGAGTTTAATTTTCACTGCCTGGATACCTTTGATGTTGTTGAAGCTTTTAAATCTGTGAAATCTAATTCAGTTGGTCTGGATGGCATAAACCCTAGATTTGTTAAAATAATTTTACCATGGATAATCAGATTTGTAACATACCTTTTTAACAGTATAATTACCACCAGTACTTTTCCAAATGCATGGAAATATGCGAAAATTGTTCCGGTGCCAAAGGCAGGAAATGATTATCGTCCTATAGCCATTCTTCCCTATTTTTCTAAGGTCCTGGAACACTTATTATATAAACAACTCTATGGGTGCGTGAATGACAATAACCTACTTACTGACCGTCAATCAGGTTTTAGACCTAATCATAGTTGTATAACGGCACTGTCTGACGTCATAGAGGATATTCGAAGTAGTTTGGATGATAACAGACTTTCGTTTTTGGTACTGTTAGATCATTCAAAAGCTTTTGATTCTGTGCACCATGAAATGTTATGCCTTAAATTGTCGAAGTTATTTAATTTTTCACCATTAGCTGTTCGACTAATCTCTTCGTATCTTTCAAATAGATCTCAGTCTGTTGTATGTGGGGATATGACTTCACGTCCGCTAAACGTTACAAGAGGTGTTCCACAGGGCTCCATTCTTGGGCCGCTGTTATATTCTTTGTATGCTAATGATTTGCCACAACAACTACATTATTCCAAAATCCAAATGTATGCTGACGACGTTCAGCTATATCTTAGTTGCTGCAAAGAGGATATTGAGGTAACATCTCAGGAATTGAATTATGATCTGGGGAAAATTCTCAACTGGGCAACCGCAAATGGATTACGCCTTAATCCAGATAAATCTAAATGTCTGATAATCAGGAAAAAGAATGTATTCATCGGTAATGGGTTGAACATTTTTCTCGGGGGTTCGAGAATAGGTATTGTGGATACGGCTAAAAATTTGGGTGTTACTTTTAACAAGTCGCTTACGTGGTCAGAGCAAGTAAACCAGGCAAGTAGCAAAACATATGGTATGCTGCGGAATTTATGGGCCACCCAACACTTAACCCCGTTGAGGGTTAGAATTCTGTTGGCAAAAACATATCTTATACCAACTCTTCTTTACTCTTCGGAGATATTTACTGGTTGCAACTCAAGGGATATGAGGAAGCTCACTACAACTTTTAATAACGTTATTCGCTACATCTATGGCCTGCGAAAGTTTGACCATGTAAGCCAATATTCATCTCGTATATTCAATATGCCTCTTTCCAATTATCTGGTTTTCAAAAATATAATTTTTATTCACAAGATAATAATGACAAAAACTCCGAAATATCTATATGAACGATTACAGTTTTCTAGATCGCTTAGAGGCAAAGGTATAACTCATATTCGTCATCGCGACCATGCTTCCGAATGTCAATTTTTCATATTAAGCATTCGCCTCTGGAATCAACTTCCAAATAATTTGCAAACCACTAGCAACGCAATAAGGTTCAGAAAATTACTTTTAGAACACTTGTCGTAATTTTTAGACTTTAATTTTATTCTTTTTTTTATTATTAATAATTTATGTAAAATTTTTTTTTTTGTTTTTTCATGTTTGTGATATTAAAGCTTTTATTTTTTTTTTTTTTTTTTTTTTTATATTATTTATTCTATTATATTTTATGTAAAATTATCCCTTTTTTATTGTATAACGTTTCTGATTCTAATACTGTAATTTATAAGATACCATGTCTTGTTGTATTAGAAAACCAAATTAATTAAATACAAATACAAATACAAAAAAAAAAAAAAAATACATCTTGATGGAACTGTACCATTGTAGACTGTTCGTATTTACAAGGGCTGCCACAGCATTTGCGTGATGTTGAGGGTCTGTCATCTGAAGAGGATCTAGATTTCAAAAACTGGGAGTTAGGCAATCTATGTATTTTGACCGGTGTTTTTTCGGCCTCCGAAACCATTTGCCGCTCTTTTTCTTTCTTATGTTGTTTTTTTTCGACTCTATGCTGTGTTCTGTCATCCAGTGTTTCTATGCCGTTTGGTGTGTGCTCTTGCCTGAGTTCATCTACACTATCGTTGTTGGTGCTGGTCTTACCATCAGCCAGAAAACTCCATCTTATCGGAGAAGGGGAACAAGCATATTCAGGTAGATCATTACTTAAAGCATCTTTCGATGTGTGTCTTTCTATAGTTACCTTGGATGAAGAACCATGTGACTTGTCATCACCACCGTTTGCTGCATATTGCTTGGCCCGATCAAAAACAGATGTCAAAGAGTCCATTTGACTATCGATCCGAGAGGTGTTTAAAGCTTTTAGTGAGATAGAACTATAGCTTGGCGGTCTCTGCTGCAACTTCCTTTTGCGCATCGTTACCGAAGCCGATTTTACGGAGTTGTTGCGGCTCAGTGAGGAACGTGATCCATATAAACTTGTCGAGTCTGTCTGATAACAGTAGTCCGATGATGTACAGCACGACGATGGCCGTCGAGATGAAGTGCCATATAGATCTTCAGCAAAATATTGTGCCAATTCAGTGCGGGAACTAGAACAGAGGGCCGAAGGTTTTTGCACAAAAATCGCTTGAATTTCTCGTTCGGTACAGAGGGGATCGTTGCATGTGTTAAGCGATGTTTGAGAGATATCGGTAGCGGAACGATGGCGACGAGTGCATGTGTGACCTGAGGACTGATCCTGATGAAGATTATCAAGGGTATGACTCTCTATTTCTCCTTCCAACTCATCTGTGGCACGAACTCCGTTGGTGTGATGATGCAGCTGAGTGGCATTGCTTTGTTTTCGCCGACGATGATTATGTGAGTGAGCATGATGTGCATGAACATGAGACGAAGAACTACGAACTGAAGCTCTTGGTGCACTGTTGCGTATAAAAGGTTCGATAGTTTCGGTGCCGTTTTGGTTGTGAGGATCATGCACATGATGATTTGACTGATGAGGTGAAGAGTGTAAATGTCCATGGCTGTGACCGTGACCGTGAGGTGAAATATGACGACTGTGTGGGGAGACATGACGACTATGTGGTGAAGTATGGCGACTGTGAGGTGAAGTATGACGACTGTGTGGTGAAGTATGGCGATTGTGTGGGGAAGTATGGCGACTATGAGGTGAAGTATGACGACTGTGTGGTGAGGTGTGTTTACTATGAGGGGATGTATGACGACTGTGTGGAGATGTATGGCTACTAGGATGTGGACTGTGGCTGTATTTGCGTGGCATATGCTGGTGACGATAATGTCGTGGAGGTTGTTGATCTTCTTGCTGGTTAAACGGCAGTGAATATTCAGCGGTGCAAGTGGCAGCTGTGGTGTTGGTGTTTGTTTGCCAGTGCTCATTGTGTTTTGGCTGAGAATGTGTTAGGTGCTGCTGTTGCTGCGGGTGCAATTGATTATCATCACATACAATATCATTTTCATAGCTACACTGTATGTGATGATGGTGTTGATGTTCTTGCTGCTGTTGTTGTTGTTTTTCATGTGAATGCTGTTTTTGTAGTTTTGGAGTTTGTGCTAGTTGTGGCTGCTGTTGTTGGTGTGACAGTTCAGCGTTCGTTGAATGTACACTGGCAGTTTCAGGAAGTGAGTCGTTCCTCAGTCAAGGCCCGCTGTTCTGGTAGGCATGTACTTGCTGACGAAGGTGATGGGGCACAGAGGCAGCGTTCCGGCCCTGGTTTGTATTTCGGCCGTCTCCTAAACAGCGCTCTGATGCAGCTATTTGAAATTGTTGTTAAATTTTATTAATTACCTTTTATTAGTAGTGAAAATTTTCAAAATTTTTTTACTTAAGCGTGTCATGGGGGAATTTAAATGCACATGCTTTAAAGTTTTTTAAAAATTAAAATACATACTTGCCAATATTGGTTTCATGCTTTCCTAAGACATGCTTTTTAATTTCGTATTAAAGTATTATTTTAGATTTTTTTTAGCTTAAAATAAAAATTAAAAATTTAATTATTATTTGGCATTATTTTCTTTAGCTGTGTTAAATAACTGAATTGGTGTCAACAATTGGTTTTCATCAATAAGCGGTGCTGTTTTGCTTGGTTAATGATTGCAAGAGCAGAAAAAGTGAAGAAAATTTTTTTAATTCTGTTGCGCGTTTGTTGATAAGTTTATTTAATTTAAGTACGACTCGATTTTTTTTGCTGATTCCACTGCAGTTTCTTGCAGGTCTAAGGAAGACTAAAGGATTTCGGAAATTTTGCATTGCGGACAAAATCATTATTTTCAATTGGACGGGTCTTAGTAATTTTCCTAACAAAAAGAATAAAAATATCAACTAAAAATCAGTTTGGGTCTTCGAGAGAGAAACTGTCGCTTGTAGTCCTTTTCTGCCTAGAATCGATGAAACGAAATACAGATACACACACACACATTTATGTGTGTTGGTATTTTGTATCAGTTTGAAACAGGTAATGTGCTTTCACATTGAATATATTTTACAAATTACTTATCACTTTTGCAATCTATATGTAAGTTCGCTTATCTTTTAAAAATGAAATTTTACAAATGCTTTAAATTTTGGTTTTTATACATACATATGTTAATACGTTCGACATAACTTTCAAAAAAAATATTAAAAGCCAACTTTTCTCCGTTCTTTTTCTAATAACAGGTAACATCAGATAAAAAACTTGTAAAATTGCATTTACAGAAACAAGTATTTCTCACAAGCAATATTTTAACGGGTTTGCGCCACATGTATTAATTTTGCAGTGGAAAGTTTGACCAGTCATATGTGAAATACACCCCGTTTAAAATCATCTTAAGTGTCGTTTAGGCTTCATTCTTAAATGCAAATAAATGTGTGCAATTAAGATGCAAAATTGAAAATAAAATGTCGATGCATTTGATTTATTATTCGACAGCACTGCCAAGTATTTGAGAAATTTGACATTTAATGAAAAAGATTAATGCAATCTAGTCGGTTTTTAAGCTAAATCCTGATTATTAAGGCATAATTGCTGCGGCCAATAAGAAACTAGTTTTTTTCCAATACGAGTACTTTTTATTAAGACCTACTTGGTACTCAGCTGTAAAGTATCGATACCAAATGTACTTGGTTTGTTAGAAAAAGTATAGAGTAGTTACTTGTATTCACTTTACATTTTAAATTTTTCCTTTGCATATCATGATCGATTTGGCATCAAATGCATGTAAACTCTAAGTTTGATATCTAACGATAATTTAAAATCTTTATATTTCTTACAAGGATACAAATAAGTCAAAACAAGACACATTATCACCAGTTTATAAAGTTTTTTTGGAACTTCAAGCTTATGTAGATATAAATAGAAAGTTAAGCTTATTAATATGTTTCCAAATGGAACGTTTTAAGGCGATTTAAGCAACAACAGAAATGAATTAATTTTTTGTAAATTTTAATCGAAATCTTTTGTAAAAGAAAATTTAAGAATTACAGAAAAATTAAAAAAAATATGTGAAAATATAAATGAGCAGCTGCATTTTTTAAAATAATGTTGGCAACGAAAACTAAATATTGATAAAGTGCTTTTGTTGAAATAAATATTTACTGAAAGTGATTTTAAATTACAACATTTTTTTTTTGCTTTCTTTTGGAAGTTTTTTGATTTCTTTAAAACTTTACTTCGCTTGCGCCATAAACTGTACATATATTTAAAAAAAATGTCAAAAATATATAAAAATAATTAACGATTTAAGTGATTTTTTGTTTTTATTATTTGTTGTTAATAGTTTTTTGTGTACAATTAGACAAAGTGAACATTTAACAGACGATAAAAGAGCTACCTGATGACACCTACATGTTCTTCCATGAGCCGAATGACGTCGAAAGTTGCCACGATCATAATTATAATCGTAGTAACACTTGCGTATTGGATTTGGCGTACTATACGCATTTGTACCGTAATTGGTGTAAGAGGTTGAGCTGCCGACAAAATTTGTCGCTGGACCCAAGAGATTGGAGCTATCGCTTAAGGGATATGGACCCATGCCTTCAACCGTTAATGAAAATGAAGTTGTACCAAATACTTTATTTTTTTTTTGTTTTTTTGTTTAATTCAATAATGAATCAAATAATATTTAAGGTTTTCGTTTTTCGAGATAAAAAATAAACGAACAATTTTTTGTTTTGGCCAATTCAAGTTGAGATTTATTTCAAAGTGTCATTGAGGAATTTTGATTTAATGAGTCAAAATATTTTCCAATTGTTGCGATGTTATTAAAGATGTTTGTTTTGTTGTTTTTTATGTTTTTTTTTTAAATATTTATTGCAAATTATAATGCCAAAGAAAGTTATTTAAAATAGAATATTAAAATAAAAGAATTGTTATTAAAATATAAAAAGAAATATTTTTAATAAAAAAATATTATTTATTAATTCTTCCAGTTTACTAAAAACAATAGTAAAGTGCTTCTTACTATTTTTTACTTTGTTTTTTTTTTACTTAATCCTAGATAATTATATTTTATATTAAATTTAGTTAAAACTTAACAATTAAACTTAAAACATTCACAATAAACGAGCACAAGCAATCTTATATCATAATCAAATAAAAATTTTAGCAAATAAAATAACAAAAACTACAAATAGAATTATTTTTAAAAGATTTAACGCTTAAACATTTTTAAATTAATAAAATGAAAACTATAGTAATCTAATGTCCATGATTTTTGACTTGACCACATCTGGCATTTATAAACATTGTTAAAGGTGGCAACATCTCTTAATAAAAATTCTTAAGGGGGGAACTTGTTGTTATTTTGTTCAGTTAATCAGTTAATTGATTTTTGTAAGCACATTTGTAAGTGGGGGTTATGAATTTCGGGAAAACTCAAACAAAAATAACTAGTTGTTCGGCTAAAAGGTAACTAGTGCTTGTTAATCTCCAATATTATCTGCTAATTTACCAGGTAAGCAAAGGTTTTTCTGGGGTACCTTGAAACCAGATACAGACAACGGCCAATCCACAGTGCAGTACCACCCAATTGAGGTCGGCCTCTACTTAGTCTGTTTCTTTTTCTATTAATTACTAAGAGAGCAAACGCGCCTAACCTAGAAAATGCCCAATCGTCCTCCAAAACCTCACTTACTTACATCTCAACCGCGACCACCAAAAACATCGCTCATTTCCTGAAAGTCTCTAGTTTGATGATTGAAGTAAATTCACTTTGTAAGTACGTGAGTTTCGTGCTTAGCCCCTTTGCAACGCACTCAATCCGGCTTAGGAGAAAGACTGGTATTATCGTTGTTAAAAGTTTCCGCCAAACACAAGGTTACGTTAAACATTTGTTTACTAGCCAACAATTACAATCGGTTACATCAACCTAAAAATTATGTTTAACAACCACAAAGGCAGGTAAGTTCTACTAACCCGAGGCTTGCTTTTCAAAAAACAAAATTAAAAAAACGATCAACAGTTGTATAAAGTTCTTTTGATGTGAACTCGAATAGTTGACATTTTTTAAAAGTTTAATTAAGTAAGATGTCATTTTGTCCGCTAGGGTTGCAAATATAGAAAAAAGTAACCCAAACAGTAAAAGCGGTTATCAAACTTTTGGCAGCTCTGGCGAGTGAATGTAAGTTGAATATCTTCATGCAGATAAGCGCAGGTGTTAACAAGTTATTTATTGTTGCTTAAGAAAACTATGGCTATGCCTGTTGACCAAGGCGCATTTCAATAACTAAATTCTAAAACAACTTAAAAGAAAATAAACCGATAATCAATGACTAAATGATTTCGTTTACTGTTAATGATTACAATAACACAGTCGGGCCTAGAACGTGAAGTAAACAAACTTTGACAATAAAACAAAGCAAAGCTGAATTAAAGAGCTTACTGTATGTTATTTCGCTTTGCGTTAAACCTTTTTAAAAATTTGAAAATTAAATAATTACTTAAAAATGACATGCAAATGAATACTAAGCATTACTAATTTATAAAAAATACTCTTTAACGAATAGATGAAGAAATTTTTTTTTATTTTGTCAAATGAACAATGAATGACACTGACAATTGTTTTAATGAGTAGTGTCTTGTATGTTAAACATTTAGTATATAATTTTGTTGTTTGTTTTTCGTTTATATCAAAATAAATATAATTTGTTTAAAAAATAAAACCCCTATTGTTGTTCGCAACTAAACTCAACTTAAATTATCTTTTAAGGATTGACTAAATATAGGCGCCATTATTTATTTTTTTTGGTTATTGTGAATGAGGTTACAAAAAGAATCTAAATTTTTGTTTGTCAACAATCACCACTTGCAAACCACAATAGGAGCAACATATACATATATTAAATTTTTATTAATTAAATTAATAAAAACCAAGTGGAACTAAAAGTAAATGTGTTTTTATTTTCACAAACAATAAGAAGTGTAATATTGAAATAAAAAGTGTTTAGGATTTCGTTAACAGTTTTAAAATTAAATTAGAAAAACAAAATACAAGTTTCTTTAAACTACACAAAAATAAAAAATACATTTTGTTTGGTTGGATTAAGTTGTGTAATGAATATGAACAGAAAAATTTTCTTACGTGAATCATGTTGGGTCTTCTCCTCAGATACCATAAGGGCGGCATGTTCGATGCCCGAGTTCATACTTTGTGGCTCCGAACTATTTGTGCAGTTTAGCATACTCCTGAAATTCGCACACTCTACGATTATGTTTGAAATTGTATGGATGTTTTGTTTTTGTTTTTGTTTTACTACACATTTTCTTAATTTAAACCAAAAACAAATCCAGTTACTTAATTGTACATTAAATATTTTTTACTTGTATAAAATGTACCAAAAATATTTCTAACGATTTCCTGAATATTTTTTGTTGGTTAATATGGACTCTGAGAATTGAGTCACGCAAAACTTTAATATGCCTGCTGGAATTTTGCTACAGGCAGCAAAATTATGTACATTTGCTGTGAAATGTCTTTCTTCTTCAAATAATTGTACATAATTTGCTGAGATTTATAGATTTATAGCAAAATTTAATATAGAAAGCTTAATGGCACTCACTTTTTCAATATAAGAGTTTAGATGTTGTTATTCTTTGTTTAAAAAATGCTTTGAACTTTGCCTGACTTATGTTTGATATCTAAATACAGATCAAGTCATGCGAACTTAAATTTTTTAACATTTATAATTTTGAAAATTTACGCCTGTATTTTTTTATGTTTCGTCAGCTTATGATCCAGGATCAGTACTACATTTTATGCATATCATTAGGTCCCAGCGTCATAGCTGCTGGAGGCTATAACACTAAGCATACGTACTGGGGCTCTCGCCTAATTAGTCTCAGAGCTCTTGTCTTATATGATTTCGTGTCGGAAATGGGGCTTTGTGTTATTTCAACTGGACAACTAACAAATAGGGCAACGGACCACAATAAAATTCCAGATGTAATAGATTTGACCGTAACAAAAGGTATATCCCCAGAACTTTTTCAAGCTCAAGCATCGTTGGATTTATCTTCTGAATACTAACCCACAATGATAAAAATTTTCAGTCCTTACTAAGTTGCAACTAGTGACTTTTTTTATCTTAGAGAGTAAATTAGTTGAAATATAAAAATATATCAGCACTCACTGATCGGAAAACCTACTGCCAAAAACTCCCGAAAACACCGATGATTGTCTGAGTAGTCTTATTGAAAATATTCAAAAAGCCGTTGAAGATGCCTCTCCTACCTACCGTCAGGCCTAGTATAACAAAATTTATTTTGCCGATGTGAAAGAACTTTTATCTAAAAAAACCAGAGCTCTAAGAGAATGGCAAAAGTATAGATCGCTCAAACTTAAAACTGGGCTGAGGGAATGTACAAACCGATTTAAAAATTGTTGGAGGTACACAGGATGGCAGTACTCAAAGACCACTTGGAACGTCTAGACGCGACTCCCCGAATCAATTATTTACTAAACGTTATCGCAAAACGACCACTGCGTAATCTGAGATGATCCTGGGCAAGAAAAGACGAAGAAAAATGCGATCTGCTTGCAAGTCATTTAAGGAACGTGTTCACTCCCAATACGTACACTGACGTGGAGGAAGTACCGCCAGCTGTTGCTAGACGCCATATAGAAATACGTTTCCGATTTTCAGATGTTGTACCGCTAAAAATATTATTCTTTTTATTTTTAATGCCATAATAATATGGAAAGAAAGATGATTTCTAAGCCTGGTAAAGATCCCTTAAAAGTGGAGTCTTATAAGCCTATAAGTTTAATACCAACTATATCAAAATTATTCGAAAAACTGCTTTAAAACAAGCTGAACTTACCCGTGTATATGAATTTAACCTTTCAGAGAGTAACATAATTGGCCGACAATTCATAATCAAAGAGAGAAACTACTTAAGTTGTTCTCAAATAATAGGGGCTGGTGTACCTCAAGGGAGTATATAAGGTTCAATTCTGTACTTTATTTACACAGCTGATATGCCTACCAATCATTTTACACACACGTCGGCTAATTGGTAGAAACTCTGTGATTCGTCTTGATTGTAAACTTTTAATCTACAAATCGATTTTTTAGCTAAATTGGTGCTACGGTATACAATTATGGGGCTCTGCTTCCTCCTCTAACACAGAAAAAATTTAACGCTTTCAAAATAAAATCCTAAGAATGATAACTGGTGCTCCTTGGTATATCAAAAACAGCAACATCCACAAGGATCTAGAAGTTCCACTTATAAAATGCGAAATCCTGAACTATGTAAATAAGTATTTAAATAAACTGGAAAAACACATCAAAATCCGCTCGCTCGAAACATCTTGCAACATAGTGGACACACTCGTTTAAAAAGAAGGGATACTATTGCGCTTAGATGAGACCTTTAAAATTAGTTCATTTTATTTTGAGAAATTAAATTTTAGTCTGGTACTGACTGGACTAGCATTAATTACTTAGTTTTAAGATTTTAATACTAACGAGCGGATTTGGATGTGTTTCCAGCTTACTCGTATATGGGTAAGTATTTAAATAACCTGGAAACACATCAAAATCTCTTTAAATTGCTTAAATTCCTTTACATTCCTTTTAAGCGACTTCTTTCAAAAAAGGGATCTGATTTTTAAAAACGTTTATTTAAACTCGAGTACAAATAATAGGTCATGATGTTTTTGGCAATGAAAAGAGTCGGTTTGTTTTTTCATCAAAGTTAAAGGTTAAGGAATTGCTATTAATATTTTTGGCATATTTTATTTAATTTCAGTTTAAAGTCCTTTTTAGCCCTTTTTAAGAATTCATTTTAAAAATTTTTACTTACTTTTAAATGATAAAAAATCAAACATTAAATACAACTTGGAAGTTTTTTAGAGCAATAATTTATTATTTAAACAAAAATATAATTTTAAAAAATAAAAAAATTAAATGAAAACCTAATTAAATAACAAAAAATAAATTTAAAACTAAAAACTGTAATATAATAAAATTAAATACATAAATTATTTGAAAAGAAACACAAAATTTAAACTTAGGAACGGTGCGATTTGGACTGTTCTGTTATCGAGTTTCGTGGTGTTATTTCGATAGCTTCAGTGGATGCAGTTTTGCTGTCAGTGTCGGTAAGAGAGTCGTTGCTAAATTATAAGATAAAAATAAGTTAAGAAATAAAATTAAAACACAAATAAAATATAAAAAAAAAAACAAATAATGTTTTTTTAACCGAAATTATTTTAGGGTTTTGGTCCCCACCAATCTGCATTTTGATTTGAATCGAATTTTTTTTCGTCCTTCTCCTTCACTGTAAATTAGTATAAGTAAGAGATATACTTATTATGTTTTGAAATTTTGTCTTTTTGTACCAAGATTTCTTTTCTTTAATTTAAATTTGGCACAATTTAATTTTGTAACCAAACTGTTCCACAGTGGAAAAGAGGCACTAAAAAAATCAACTCAAGTCAAACTGCAGGGGTGATTGTATAAGAAGTAATCGGAAGGAAGTTGTTAAAAACTAAATAAGAAAATTAAAAATATTTTTTAAGATTTGATTTTGTGTTGTTGTTTTAATTAATTGTTGTAATTTAAAATGTGAAAATGACGTAGGCGAAGGATGATGAAGAGATAGAGCTAATAATGGTTAAGGCATGAAGAACAAACGCTTGACATGAAAACATAATAAGAATTTTAGAATTGTAAAAGCTTGAAGCTTTTTTCAAGAAAATCAAAACTAGGATCAACTCTAAATAATCTAAGTTTATTTATAATGTTAAACGACTAAAATAAAAGTTAATATGTTTAAAGTATTTTTTTTTTAGCATCCAAAGCATTCATAACAAAAAACTATATTTTCTTGATACTTTAATTAAATTCAAAAGAAGTTAACAAGTTTGTATATATTGTTTAACAAAACTGTAGCAGTAATTATATAAATAATTTAACATTTTAAACGAGTTTTTTTTAATACATAAAAATCAAATTTAAAAAAAAAAACTAAATTTACTTAAACGCTTAAATAACAATAATTCAAAAAAAACTACTTTTTAAAAACAATTTATAATGTAACAACATTTGTTCTATAAACTCTTTAATTAAAAAAAGTGTTTTTAATAAAATAACCAATTTGAAAATTTGCTTTATATTAAAATGATTTTACTTTTAAGAAAGAGGATTGTATGTAGAATTGCGGGTTTAGAAAGTTTCTTTAATTTTGTTCATCATGCAACTTACCCGTACAGTCTACTATCTCGGAATGTCCTTCTTGTGTTTAAAGTTTATGATCGAAAAAAGTTTGTTGGGTTATGGTATAATATTTGTTATAACAAAAACACATATATTTTTTAAATATAAAAATTATCATGGATTACAAAGGTTGTAAAATTTACTTTAACTTTTACCGATATTTACTTTAATTTAGTTTTTTTCAAATTTAAACAAAAACTTCTAATATAAAAGGTGCTTAATATAAGATAAAGTTTTTATAAAAGAATATAATTAATTTTAAAACTAAACAAGTCTAATTGAAAGTTAAACAAAAGTGGTATTGTATTAATATGTAGAAATTGTCACTAAATCGAAATTCTTAACCAGAGACTAAAGGTTCAATTATATGTGAGATAACCATACTACAGAAAACAGCTGTTCGTACTAAACTTATGGGCAACACTGTATTTGATCATATGTGACTTATCATTACGCCATAACCATAGAAACCAATTGAGTTTTGGCTTTTATGGCAACGATTATGGCGTTATGTTAAGGCACGTCTAATTGAACCTTAAAGTAATTGGAAAGAAAAGTAATAAACATGAAGGGTCAGCTAATAATTAAAATACAGTGAAAAAAAATCTAAAACAACAGCAGTTGACAAAACAACTGAGATGAAATCCTGAATATATATATACGAGATTGCAGAAAGCTTACAACCGATATTGGTTTACTATACGATATCTTTAAAATAAAATGAAATTTTTTTATTTTTATTAAGATTCCTGACTCATTACACCTAAGAAGTAAGTGATGCACCTTGTAGTGGTTGCTCTTCTTAACTGATACATAGATTATCTGTCCCCCAGGAATGCCACCTATTGTGTTAGATAAAAATAGTCATCGCCGCATATGCGTACAGACACCCCTTTGGGTAAAAGCGCTCTGGTCGTTATAGCATCAATGCAGGCAGCTGCGTTGCTGCTACCGTGGCAAAAGATGGCTTGAAATAAAATGACGGGGCAATTGATCACTTCTTTCGCATTTCTCTCTCTTCTGTGAATTTTGTGTGGAAGCATATACTGCCAGGATAGCTGAGACGAAGTGATCTAATAAACCTGGATGCATAACCATAAGAATAACCTAGCCAACACTGGATCAAAGACATTTCAGATGTCTTCCACCGTGATCTCGGGGTGATGTACGAGCTGTTGGATACCAAATAACGGCTGTGATTGCGTTTTACTTGGCAAAGCCCAAACTAGTCTTGATCCTTCATTTAACTAGGTTGTGAACCCTGGCATCCTAATGGTGTGGCCTGGGGTAGCTGCCTCAAATATCTATTAAAGGCAATTAGCTAAAATGTGTCGAGCACAATGTGACCCATAAAAACAATAAAATTTGGTTGAGGTGTCCAGTTAATTACCCAACTTTGAAAAAAATTTATTTATTAAGAAAAAAACAAAGAAATATAAAAATGGACGCTCCTAATGCTTACAACACTCGCAAAGGGTTTAAAGGCGATAATTTGTGAATTCGCACGAGAAATGTCCAAAATCTATTTAAAGAAGAAGCAGTGTGTATAAGGGCGGATGTACCTTTAAAGTGCAAGGCCAATGCATAATCGCGAATTGAATGGGAAAGGTGTCTTACCTACATCAAAAGGCAAAGTGATGTGCCATAGGTAGCTGCATTGAAATAAGACATAAATTTTAGTACAGTTTTGTCCCCGGTGGATTACAAAACATCCAAAATGCACAAAAAAGCCAACAGTATTGTATGTACTCATGCTCTAACCGAAAACAAGAATGAACAGAGGAACAGATAAATTTTACGAGCGCCTACGGAGAGCGTTTGACCGCTGCACTAACCATGATTAACGCGAAAAATGGAAGGGAAAATATCTTTGATTCAACAGTCGGGAAATATATAAAGGAATGAGGCTAGTGTACTTTTCCATTGCAAAAAATATGGTAGTTAGAAGCTCCAGATATTGACATTTCGATAGGCATAATGTGGCTGTCCCAAGGTCAAGCAACGAGAAACTTGATTAATGATGATAATGATCAGTGTGTTAGACATATGATCGTATCAGGAACTCCCATCGGCTTGAAGCATTAAACTGTGACAGCAACCGTTCTTTCCCTTCTTAATGCACAACGGAAATTGACATCGGAAAGCTGCAGACACAACAGGCAGCAAACGCCTTACATCGCTTGACTGACCCAAATAATTGAAAAAAAAAAAATTTTTTTGCTCTGTTAATGTTGCAGCGCATTTCGCACTCCATTAAGGAAGTCGCAATATCTGTACTTGATAACTTGAAGCGGCTTCCAATAAATCCATCCTAAAGCTACTGAAGCAATTAAATTGATGGTATTAACTCGCAAAAAAAGACACTTGAAAAGGCATAGAAAGTTGAAAACTACAACTTTTAAATAGTCAGCGATTTCATCTACCTCAGCAACGCCTTAAACAAAACAAGCTGCATCCGGACAATTATCACTCTTTACAAGACACTGATACTGCCTGCGTTTTTATGTGACATGAGTACCTGCGAAAGTTGATGAAGTAGTGTTCAGGAAAACAAATTTTTGGAAAGTCTACGGACCAATCTGCGTTAATGGAGGACAACGGTGTCGTATAAACCATAAGCTGCACACAGAAAGAAAATATATATTCTAAGAGCAAGAATTTTATTCTTGAATTTATCCAAAATCGTACTTGAAACTTTAAAGTATGATCCGTACTTACGTTTCCTTAAATCAGGTCAATTCAGATTACTTCAAAAAATTAAGCAGTAAAAACTTGTTGATTTTGAATATATTTTTACATTTAGAACACAAAGGGTTTCGGTACCCTAGAGGGTAGCGCGCTCCTGTTGAAATTTGGAAAGCCCCAGGTACAAATCCCAGCCACAAAAGGTACAAAATAAAAAATATTAAATATGTACAAAATAAAAAAAAACCCTTCTTCTTTAGTAAAGCTCCGTAAATAAAAAAAATTATTTTTTGTTTTAGGATTAATCCCTCACACTCTTAAATCAATATCTTTAAACTTACATCAAGTACGGCTTCAAACTAAAGTCAATCCTTTTTTGGTTTTATTATATATGTGTTATATATTTATTAAATAAATATTTAATATTATTATTAAAAATGTTCTTCTGAACTTGCCGTAGTTTGGATTTCAATCAAAGACTTCGAACTGCAACGCAGGCGCGCTACCCTCTGACTAATGTAAAAAAATATTTTACAAAACAATAAGTTCTTTCTGCTTTATATTTTTAAGCCATCCGAATTGACTTGATTTAAAAAAATCTTAGTATCGTACCTAAAAATTTCAAGTACGATTTTGCATAAACTCAAAAAGAAAATTCTTGATTTTAGAATGAGTTATTTTTTTCTGTGTATGTTTAGTTACAATCCATTAATTAGTTCAAGGGCCAATTTTGCTAAAAGCAAAAAAAATTTTTTTTTAATATCAAAAATTTTAAACAATTTGTTTAATACAATACCACAGAAAAAAAAGAAATAAAATCTTTTTAACTCTAAACAAATTCAAACTTCCAAGTTTTGTAATTTTTTTAAGAAAAAGTAATATGAAATAAAAATTAATTTAATTCAAAATTAATTTTTTTAAATAAAAAATAATATATTAAATAAAAATATTTAAAGAATATACCTTCCATTTCCATGGCGGAATAGAGCCAAAATTTCTTCAAAGGTTTTATTTTTGGTCTCAGGAACCTTCTTATAGGTGAATATCCAAAATATGGCTAACATAACGCTAAATGGTAAGAAAGTATAATTTTCCAAAGCAGTCTAAAAATATGAAAATTAAATATTTATAATGATAAAATTGAACAGAACAATTTAAGTATTAAATACTCCACCTTCATACTGGGGAAACCTATGCCAACCAGAAAATTGGCCATCCAATTGACCAGCACCGCTATGGCCATTGCACTTGGTCTGGGACCCTGTGAAAACAGTTCGGCTGTTATCATCCATGGTATAGAGCCGGGACCAACGGCAAAGAAGACCACAAAGCCAAGTGTTGATACCACCGACAGATAAGACATCCAGTCGATCATTTCCTGTACATAACCAAAAAACTCCTATACAAAACGTGAAGTTACCAAATTCTCGATGGTTTTGTAGGCTTTTCTTTTTACTCTAACGCGATTAATATTGGATTTTTTACTTTTTTTTATAAAATTTTTTTATTTAAATAAAAAATTTTTGAAACAAATAATATTTTTTTAAATTTCAATATTACAAAAAAAATTATATTTGAAAATTGTAAAATAAAAAATTAAAAAATTTATTAGTTTAAATAAAATTTGTTGAAAAAATTATTGCCGGGATTAGTTTTCGAAACGATAACGGTGTTTTTTTTGATTTACATTAGAAACAGATTGCGAAAGCAAGGCGTGGTTTTTTCAATACAACTGAAATACATCATAAATTTTTGATTTTATTTGAGTCAAAAGTTACCCAGGCTAGGTCGTGTCAGAGTTTCTATGGCAAAGGCAATGATACATGAACTTAGGGAGACGTTCCTCTCAACTAGCCTATTTTAAAAAAATTTTTAAAGCAATTTTAAGAATTTTACAAAGAATGACTTTTCATGGGGGCTTATCGCGTTGGGAATTCCTAGGAATTTCAATGAATTTCATCTCCCGCTCTCCCAAGATTTTTTCGGTGGAATCCTTAACCCATTCATAAAGATTTAAAGAAAATAAAAACGTTTTAAGTTAATATTCAAAGAAATTCTTATTGTAAGAGTAATCTTTTTAAATTTTATAAGGATTATTTTTATAGCAGGCCTTCACCTTTTTTTTCAAAAAAATAATTAATTTAAAACAAGGACAATACAGGATTAAAATATTTTACAAACATTTTTGTCGGAGTATTTTAGTGACAGAACACCACTCGTTACACTTTATTATCAGTATAAGTAACTGTTAAGTAAATGGATTGTAACTGTGATTATGATCAATAGTAATTGTAGTTTGTTAATTAGCAGTTTTAATATCCTTCTTGAAAGGACTTTTTGTATTTTCATAAAAAAAAGGTTAAAAAAGATATGAGTTAGAGGCTTAAGATCTTCTTTAATAATGATCCGCATAAAGTTCTACAGTACAACTCTGACAAAATAATTCTTTTAGACATTAGCTTAAGGCAATATTTTTTGATTAGCGTAATTTGCTTTTGGACAAAAATGTCTTACTTGTATGACCAATAGCTTTGGTAAAGCAAAGCGGGCCGGGTTGTTCTAGTAGTTCAATGCATGGAATAGACAATAAAAGTGGGAGTCTTGACGATGGTTTTTAACGGTCAATGTTCCATATGCAGATTGGAATAACAACATTGTTATGGTCAGGGGAAGGTATATTTAAACGATCAGAGAATTACTGCAACCTGCCTAGTATGAACTGTGCACCTTAAGCACCGGAGCAGTCGTCTATGTCTTTATCATGGAAAGGGTTATTAAAGATGATCCTAACCTGATCTGACACTGATATTATAATAGAAAATATTTTAGAAAAATATTATTATTTTTGTATGAAATCAAGCAGCCCTTACGGTCGTAAAGGCGCACAGGGTTAAGTCCTTTCTGATAAGAAATTGTAGAAGGGCCCTTAGTAGGACAATAAACCTTTCATGTTAACTGTGTGGTATTTTGGGGCCTTGTAACGTAGTTGACAGTAAAATTCGTTTTTTTTAAACATCAGTATGCAACTGTCAAACAACCAATGGGTCACTATTAAAAGAGTATTAGAATATTAGCTATTGGCCAGTCTAATTAGGGTTAGGACGTGAAGACTAGAAGACCTCATTGTATTCATAATAGGAAACTGGTTTCTAGGCCATAAACAATTAAAGGGTGATTCACACAGGTACTTGAATTAGTTACCTTTCACGTTTAAATACTATCTGTTTTCTTCTGGTTAGCCTTGTACTGCCTTTTCATATTTAATTTTTAATATTAAAATATTTTAATTAATTTTCTAATGTAAATGTTATCGTTTCTTTGGTTACACACACTTTACAAACATTTATTGAATTTTTGCTCCATTTTGTGTTTTTTTTTTTTAATTTTTGACTTTAATACAAATTACTATTACTTTTATGCATGAGTTGAACATTTTATATAAAAATATTTAAATATTATGAAAACTCGACTGTCTGTCGTCATATTTAACAGTTTAGTTTGAACAATGTGAAATATATTTAGGGAAAATTTTAGTTCCATTACAAAACTTGCGGTTTGTTGTTGTACAAGCTTTAAACAAAAACTGTTTTTTAAGTTTTTTTTTTGTTTGAAATGGAACTTGTATAAATTAAAGAACTGATTTAATTGAAATATTAATTCTTATTTTCATTAATTTTTTTTATCAAAAAGTAAAAATAAAATAATGAAATTTATCAAAAAAGCGTGGCTTCAGTGATGAGATGTTAATAGTAAAAGAAAATACTCTTTGTATTTTTGGAAAAAGCATTAAATTTAGCGATATTTTACACATTTAATTTAAGTTGTTTAATTTTTTGTTTTATTTAGAGTGTAATAGGTGAATCCTTTTTGAATATTTTACATATCTATTGCATTTGTGTGAATTTTTCTTTTTCATTGTGATTTATTTGGTGCATTTTTCTCTTAAGTGTAGGTTATATGAACTGGCAATTAGTTGTTTAAAGTTAAAGCTAAAATAAAGCCTGCTGTTGTATTTATCCAACCTTAATATCAAAAAAAAGGAACTAAAAATTATAATTTATTTTACAAAATAAAAATTAAAACTTTTATTTTTAACATATTTTTTCGTAGTTTTGCTTTGCCTTTATAAAACGATTTTGGGATAAAAAGCCTGCCAAGTCGAGAATTTTTTTCATTGTGGGGGTAGGGGAAAATTGAATAAATGAGTTTTTTTTTAATATATGAAAAGTGTTAAAAAATTTATTATTTATATAATTTGAGGAAAAAAAAGAATTATTTATATATTATTATACCAATTTTTCAGCTAAATGTTTCTTAGTTTTATTATTTTGAGTGTTTTTTAAACTCTTTTGTTCTTTGTTAAATTTGAAAAAAGTTTTCATACGAATTTAATGAATTCATTATATAAATGGTTTTTATTTTAATAAAATAAAATTCGTTTTATGTTTATAACTTATTTTCCTTTTTTTATTTTCTTATTATTTTAAACCATATTAGGTGAAGTTTTCTTTTTATCTTAAATTTCACTTTAAAACTCAGTATCCTTTTAAAGTTAAAACTTAGCGCTTTCAATTTGAATTTAAGTTTTTTTTTTTTGGTTTGATTTTTAATTCTTATTTAAAACTCATTTATTCAATATGACTTAACCTAGTTAACTAATAAAATTATTTATAACTATATACAATACGAAATAAAACGAACCAACAACAATGCAAAATTATCACATTCGAAATAAAAAGAAATTTTATTTTAAATCAAAACAGGCATTTCATTTAAATAAAAAATAATGAATTCCATAAGAATCAAAGACTCATAATACTGATATCAAATTATCAAAAAATATTTACATATTTTTAAATGATAAAACAAAAGTCAAAAGAAGGAATAATTAAATAAGTATGTGTAATTGGCGTGCAAAAGCATGCTTGATTAAGAAAAAAAATAAGAATATATAATAAGAAAATTGTAGAATAATTGAAAAAAATTTATATTCTTTGCCAATAGTAAGTTAGTAGTACATTTAAAAGAATCTAACGATTCGGAGTGCCACAAAAGTGACTCTGAGAAGTTATACTGTGGTCGAAGCGAAATCGGAATCGGTGGGGTAAACCTAATTCGAGTAGGCTGAATCCAATTCTGCTTAACGTTTTTAGCTTAGATCTTGTTAAAATATGAATTAAGTTAAAATTTATTTTTAAATACTACTAAAGAAACCAAAATTATTTAATATTTATTGGTTGAAATCGATATACACACATATATCGATCGAATAAAAGTTCTTAAAATTTTTTACGCCTGTTTAATTGTTTTTTTATACAAAAATTAATTTTTAGGACGTTTTGTTTGAGATACTCAAAGCCTTGGGCTTATAGTTTTCCTTCAGTTATCTTTTCTATCTCCTGCAATTAAGTCAGCTTAAAAAAAAACCCACCTGCGCACCATAGCAATACTAAAACACGAGTTTGTTTAACCTCTTATATAGCAACGAAAATATAGGTCAGTTTATAATTCCGTTTCCTGTTTCTTCGTTAATCATTTGCGATCCTATAAAATATACGCAGTGAAATCTCGTCCTAGCGAATGATATAATACCAGTCCCTTAAAGTATTTGCGCATAATTTAAAAATTAAATGTTTTTATTTCTGCTCGTTTTTTACTTTTTTTTTGATAAAGAACACTTTTGAGGTAGGCATATCCTTGCTCCGAACTGAAAGAAATTGGGACAGGTTGTAAAGCATGCTACCTTTAATATCTCAACTAACTTTCAATAATTTATAATATGTCTTTCCTTTGCGTAATTGCACTTTAAATGTTTAAGGATATATGGACACGAATCCTTAAAGCTTAAGTAATAAATTTTTTTTTGTCATTTTAAAAAAATAATAATATTCATATTTTTGATAACTTTTTATATGAAATCACTACCCTGTTTTTATTTAATTTTTTTTATCTCCTTATTTATTCATTATACTGCAATTAAATTGCCAGTTTTACAGTTGTAGCGCATTTAAAAAAAATCATAATTTTTAAGCAATTGTAGGGGAGGTTACGACTTCCTTCTATAAAATAATACTTCAATTTAGATTTTGTCCCTAAAAAGCTTGTTGTCTTAAGTCTTTTCGCTTATATCTCAGTCTGTAGTTAATCGATTTTAATAATTTTTAAAAACGATCAGCTTTATTTTGATGGTAAGACACGGTCCGTAGAGATTAGTTTGACTCCAGAAACTTTATTTCAATAGATGAAAGGGATCCAGAATATGAAGTCGCAAAAGATAATTGTAGACATTACAAACGGAATGATAAGCTAACATAAGTCTAAACTAAAAAAAAAATTCAATATCTTTTGCCGGTAGTTGGAAGATAACTTTTTTGATTGATTTATAACACAAGTGTGTGTTACAAAAGTACTTCTAATACGTTTTCAAGTGTTTTTTTTAAATATTCTTTTCAATGTACACAAGTACAACTTTATCAAACTAAAATAAAAACAAAATGATTTTATATTTTTTATAATTATTAGGAAAATACTTATAAAAGAAAAAAAGGAATTTTTTCTTTAAGGCCCAAATTTACGGTTGTTGGTCAATTAAAATGGTAACTATTGCTTAACTAACGTTGGCAATAACCTAAGCTTAATGACTGATAATGTTAGAACAGGCCTTTTAAATTGGAAAAATTTAGTTCGAAAAAAATAAAATTCTTTGCGAATTTCATGGAGTATTTTATTTATTTTACTGCATTATCAGTACTTTTTTCTTTCAAAAAAGGCGAACTCTCTAGAGCATTTAAGGGACACTAATACTATCGCATTTGTTTTAGTATATGTGCAGTTTCAGATAATATTAATTCTATATTGTTGTTAGTGTAATTGAACAAACAAGCGGTAATCGACCGCTTTGTTTGAAAACTCATCTGAGACTGACTAAAAATTTCTTATGCTTTTTATACGTGTAGTTAAGATAAAAAAGGGAATTTGCGCGGCGTGGCAGAATGCCCAACAGTGCTCTAGAGGCATGCTGTCTGAATTTGGGTTTCCGAAAATAAATTAGCTTAACATCAACGACATATTGTTTTACATTTGGTTTGACGAAGCAACTTGTCATACAGGGTGCTTGTGAATGGGTTTATTTTAAAATTTGTTTGGTGAAAACTTTTTTTCAGAAAAGTCCTAATACTTGACCGTTTTTAATGCAATTTAACAACTCTGGATAACCTTTCATGATGATATATTAAACCATAAGTTTATGCTGAACAACCAGCAGTTTATAAAGAACAAATAGCCCAAATCCAAGCTACTATTGGTGCACCACAGCCAGATTTATTGAAAAAAATAGGTAAAACATTGAACTGATCGTATAAACCATTAAACTTGTAGACGTATATATGTATGCGGGAAGTATAAACAAATAAAAGCCATGCAGTAATCTACCAAGTTCTTCTTATTATAATTATAATAATATTATAATAATATTTTCCTTTTCCATGCTGCTAAAAAATAGCCTGTTGTTTCTTTTCATGGTGCTAAATGGTTAACTACAGGTTTTTGGCGGTTTAACTAATTCCAAACAAATAATATTGGTTTAACTATTGTCATAAGTTAATCACTAACCGTAAACTTGGGCATTAAAGAATTGTATTTAAATGTTTGTATGTAAAAAAACTTTTATAAAAAAATAGTTTAAAAAAAGTTTCAAAAAAACTTGTTTTGAAACAACTTCATGCATAAAATATATATTTCTTTTATCATATATCGTAGCTATGATTTAAATATATTTTTACATATTTATATTAAAATTAAAATTTTCTACAGAAAAATTTTAATAAAAAAAAACGTTCTTTAATTTATAAAACCAAAAAAAAAAACATAACAAACCACAAAAACCATTCAGGAATATGAAAAATATTTTTAAATATAAAACATCAAACATTCAAAGGAATCATACTTAACCATTTTAAAATTTTTGCGTAAGATACGCAAAAATCTTATTTCAATACTTGCCTTGATTAGGAATGAGATTGTAATAAATATTGAAAAGATAAACATGCCACCCAGACCATACAGATGCAGGGTACGGCGACCGGTGCGATCCATAAGGGGTATAGAAACTAAAGTCATAACAACCTAAAAAAAATTAAAAGTATTTATTTATATAATTTAAATAAAAAATCTTTTTAAAGGCACTCACCATAATGGCACCTATTCCTATTGTGGCAAATTTAGCACTTTCTTCGGACAGACCCGAGCTAACGAACAGTGATGTTGAGTAGTAGAATACGGCGTTTATGCCACTAAACTGTTGACTAAGTTGCATTACAATGCCAATAATGAGGGGGGCACGTAATGTGGGCGAACATATCAGCTCCATTGTCGAAATATGACTTTCCGATTGTTGAGCTCTTTCTTCGGCACGCATTTCTTCAATGTCTTCATCTACCGTACTTGAGGCACGTAAACGTCGAAGAGCTATTTTAGGCAATAAAATATTAAAATCGTTGTATTTTTTTTTTTTTTTGATTTTTAATTCAATGAATTTTTCTTACAAACCTTTTCTAGCCTCCTCTTCCCATTGCTTTGTTATTAAGAGATATCTAGGAGATTCTGGACATACGGGCAGTAAAAGTAATTGTAAGACCGCAGGACATACAGCTAGACCCAGCAGTATGGGCCAGCCATCATTTGTTCCTAAAATTTGTTCTATACCCAATACCTGGGATAATAGTAAACCTACTGTCACAGCCAATTGATTAACGGTACCTAAGCCACCCCTTAAATTGAGTGGAGCAATTTCGGAAATGTACATTGGCACTAATGATGTGTTGAGACCTGGTTAAATAAAACGAAAACAAAAGGAATGTTAAACGACCCTTCAGTACTTAGATGTGATAAAAGTTTCCGTAAAAATTTAACAAAAAACTTTAAAAAAACCGAAAAGCAGTTTTCTTATCAACAAAGGTAATTACAAAAATTTTTTGTTAATACACGAGGATTTAATCTAATTTTTTTGAAAAATATTAGTTTCATATCCTTCAAGATTTGTGCAAGGCTTTTCCATAGCTATTAGGCTTTGACGCTAAGTGCCCCTGCGCGTTGCAGGAGAAAAATACATTCTTTTTTGGAGAACACTTAGAATGCCTGGAAGAATATCGGCAACAGTAAAACTTTAAATAAACGTCAACTTTTGGTGTACAACCCAAAAACTTTCCATCGCACTTGTAGGAAAAAGGCAAATGGGCCGGGTATAATAAGGAAGAAATACATATGTACTTCATTTAGTTCCTACCAGCTAGACCTAAGATGCAGGGAAAGTCGGAACTGCGGCTTTCTATTGAAAATTGGCCATGTCAAGGAAGGCTGCATCACGTTAAGTCCAAGGTATCTTGGTTTGTACAAATAAATACTTGGACAGTATTATATGAACATTCTGTTTCGGACAATTCAAAATAACGCACTACGGTCTATAACACATAAAACGAAAATTGAAGAAGAAGATAATCCACTCTTAAAGAAAACCTATAGATGGTAAAGTCAGTCAAGCTTCCAATAGAAAGCCTCATGGCAATTGACAAAAGGATACCTTCAGTCATACCTTCTATGAAAACCCAGCAAAGACCTGGTAATAATTTGTCATTAACTGCACACTACTGCAGTGCACTTTGGATAAAAGCAGTTTAAAATTATTTAAACATAAATTGCAAAATTGGGCAGCTAAGTTAAAATAATTGTGCAAAATTATTTGCTTAGTCTTAACCTATTTATAATGAATTGCCAACCCTCTGGAATATGCGATATATATAAAAACATTTTTAGTTTAACTATTTTAAATTAATAATATTGACTTATATTGGAGAAGAGATTATTATAGATAAAGTCTTAATGTAGTTTGGACCTCTTTGATATATAAGTTATGTATTGTTGGTTTCGGCTTAAGGTCCCTATTATTCAATAAAAATACATATTTGTATCCCTGAAGATGACTAACAAAGTTAGTCGAAATATTGGATGAAATAAAATAAAATAAATAAAAAGACAAAAAGAGTTTTTTCTATTTATTTTTTTATTGAATAATAAGGACCTTAAGCCGAAACCAACAATACATAACTTATTATTATAGATATTTATTCATGATATTATTCAAATGCTACTTACCGCAATTAACACCAATTATAAAACGGCCAAGGAATAACATTTCATAGGAATGACTAACTTTAGTAAATCCCATTAAACAGCCACCGGTTATACCCAAAACATTATTTAATAATAAACCACCCTTTCTGCAAATAGAAAAAAAATTATATTCGATTAAGGATCTTGCCAACTCATCTATATAACCAATTACTTACCTTCCAAAACGATTTGCCATCCAGCCGCCACTAAAGCCACCCAACATACCGCCAATGGCGAATATCGACACAGCCACCGAATACAGTTGCTGTATAAACTCTTCGCTTATGTCTTCGCCATAGCGATCTTTGTAGACATCTTTCATGAAATTTTCTATATTCTTTTCGGGCGCATTTATCACACCGGTATTGTAACCGAACTGTAACATACCCAATACCGCCGAAAATATTGAGTATGTTAGAAAGAAGGTAAGACCCTGCAAAAAGAAAAATGGAAAATATTTCTATTAACAAAACTAATGAAAAGCTCTTGTAGTTTTAAAGTTAAAAAAGGAAAAAATTTAGAAAAATAACAAACAAACTAAATTTGGTTTTTAAAATTTTTACAAATATAAGATTCATAAGAAAAAAAATAAAACAAAATTATAATTTTGTTTCAAAAAGTTGTATATTTCGTTTATTCGTAATTCGTTCGAATGACAAGTGTTGCAAAATAATGCCGATTATGTTTAGGGAAGGAAGTATAAAAAACTAAAATAAATAAAATATAAAATTAATAAAATTAAATTAAATTTTAACAAATAAAAATACTTAAAAATATTAAACAAAAAAACTTATAAAACTTCAAACGTCAAAATTATTGGTCTATAGCGGTAAGAAATAAATAATTAAATTTTTTTAAATACATTTGTTAAAAAGTTTATAAAAATATTATTATTTTATATTTCGGTTTTTAAAATTTGTGAAAGTCAAATAATTTAAATGCATTTATTTGGTGATAAATAATGAAGAAAATAAAAAGTCAAGTTTATACCAGCAATGACGATTTTTCAATATAATTATTTTACTTTAATTTAAAACATTTGAAGTGTGAAATGGACTTTAGGCTTCAATTTAAGAGTTTTTTTGTCTGAGATTAACAGCGACTCTTTGGTTACTTAGGTACAAAGATATATATACGTTTTTCATAAACATTTCCTGTCAACGTTCTGTTGAAATTTTTCTTCTTCTTCTATGACAAATCTAGTTTTAAAATTCTTCATTTCGTATAATATTAAATTGCTACTCATAGCAGGTTCACAGATGTAAAAAACTATATTTTAAAAACTAAAACAAAAACATTAAATTAATACTAGACAAAAATTTAAAATTTAAAAATTATACTTTACGGGCCAAGGTAAACAAAACAGTAAGTGTTGCCTTCCTTAACGCATACATAGCTCTAGCACTGAATTGTCATAATTAAAAAAATATAATTAAGTAATAATAACCAAACACAAAATAAACGAATTAAATTTTGTAATCATCCTCCTTAAACTATATTTACACTAACTGATTTATCATCTGAGTTTCACAACTAAGACCCATTGGTATAGTGTAGTGACATGTCTGTTTTTATTTGTAAAATGTTTTTGTCTAATCTTAGTTAAAAAAAGAACGTTTTCTAACTATTTAACGTCTGCCCTTTATATGTAAGTTTTCAAAACTTACCGAATAGAATTGATTACAAAAATACAGAAAGTGAAATACTATAATTCTATAAACGGTTTCACGATTGTAATCCCTCGAGTTAAGCGAAAAGATATCAAATATCTAAGCTATTGCGATTATAAGTTACACTTGCGGGAAAACGACCAGATATTAATTATTCGGCGTTTTAAAACTCACCATCAACGTGCTTGGAAACACTGGAGGGAACAGTGGAGTTGTCCGATTGTATACCTTTATTCAAAGTCGATCCGAGAAAGATCCCCGAAAGGCCTATTATTATAAGAAAAGCTCTAGGACAGAGGGAAGAACGCCAGATGACTTTCGTTTTGAAAACTTGGAGACCGAGATTTATGCTGCCTTCCAGAATGCAACCAATTCTAGAAAAGAGAGGCTCGAGGCATAAGGAAATGCTTGTCCTGACACACGCAGGCTAAATACACGCTAAGAAATTGTGCCTTTTTAGCCGGGAAAACAAGATGGTTATTCAAGCTAGAAAACAGGAGGCGCTTGAGGTAGACTTGTTTTGCAACGAAGGCCAAGCAAGAAAATTTTAATACAGAAAGTAAAATGGGTCAGCGTACTCGTCCTGTTACAGGTACAAAACATGAATTGGACAAAATAGTTTGGTCGTGATCGGTTAAAAAGGCACATATCAAGTGACTGTTAACAAGGTTGGGGGAAAAATAGAAATACTAGTCCCTACACAAAAACATACATCTGTTTACATATACACACAGGCACGCACCACACACACGAGTAAATACGAAAAAAGTAGATTGAACTGGATTTTGAACAATTAGTTTTGAACCAATTGCCCCTCCAATGACAACGCAATGTAAAAGTGACAGGTTCTCTTCATATAAGTTGCAAGAGAAAGAACCAGTCCCAGCCCTAAGGAACCGTGCACGTCAATAGTATTGGACCAGTCCACTTCCCCGAAGGGTGTAAATTTGTTCCAGTTTTAATGTCAAATTTTTTACTGGGAGGGTGCTGCTTACATGGCAAGTATTCTCTATAGCGACCGTTATAAGAATAGGAAAGGGGAATCGTGGAACTAAGAAAACTAAAATTAAACAAGGTGCTGACAGGGCTTCCTTAATTGGATAGGGCTGTAAAGAACAAAGGTTGAAGGTAATGCACAGAGGACATTGACTCGGTGAAGCATATACTATGTCACTTCATAGCTTTTGAGTAGGTCAGCAATAGATGTTTTGCGTTTGATATGTTGTCAAATGCGGCTTCTTTGCTGAGTCTTAAATGGGCAATTTTGAGTGAATTTGTCTGCAAACCAAATGCCCCTGAACTTCTCCCCCAAAGTTCTTTCTCCATTGTTAGAAGCGCACAATTAGCCGATCACTGGCTTATCAGTTTCGCATGCGGGACTTAAGGTCTTTCTTTAACCCTTTCGAGCAAATGGCAGATATGTGAACCAATTAAAGTTAAAATATCTCTAGATGGTTTTAAGTTGATGTTACTGGCATGTGTAATCGTCCTAAAAATTTTTTGAATGCATTCAGAGTTATAAAAAAAATTTTCAAAGTTAAGTTTGTAAAATTTTAAAAAGCAGTCATATCATACAAAATATTATTGTTGTCTTTTCAAATTTAAAACTGAACTAACAGAGTACCGTCCTTTTTTTTATTTACTTTTAAGTCTTTTCAAGAATTAAAAAATTATCCGAAATAAAAAAGAGAAAAATAATTAAAATTTAAAAGAAACAATTTTCTATTTAAAACAGTGTGTGCCTTTAAAAAACTTCCTAAAATATTTAATTAACACTTTAACAAAGAAAGAGATCAAACTAAACAAGGTTCCTAGAAAAAAGTGCTTTTAGATATTTAAGTGTGAAAACTAAATTTTTAACTTAAACAGTAGAGAGAAAAAGGGGGTAATTGATAAGAGTGGCAACATTTGACTGGCATAATTTCATTTAATTCAGTTTCAATGGTATCTGTGTGTATGTGTGTGTCCAGTAAATACTGAACTGAAATTGTTTTGTTTTGGGGTTTAAAAGGCAGGAAGTTTATATTCAATGAAGTTTTCTTTTGGTAAGGTTCTTTGATTTGGGTTTTTGTAAGGGGTGGTGTTGTTTAATGGTTGTTGTTGTTGTTGGAAGTGGTTTTGAATTTTTATTTTGTTTTTCTTAAATGAAATTTGAAGTCGCTTGTTTTTTTGTTAATATTTTAATTACACAACATGGCAAATAATTTAAGCTACAAACTTGTTCTAAAAGTCTTAGCTTCCTTCTGTGCGTGTGTTCTTCCAATCTGTCAACATATTCGCGTAACTCTTCAATTTCCTCTTTAACTTGTTGTACGGTATCAAGTTCATGTTTTATGGCCACCATATCACGTTTCACCTTGTCAAATGAAAGTTAAAAAAGAATTTTTAATATTTTTAATATTATTACAAACGAAAATGAAATATGGAGTTTGACACTTACTTCCGAAACCTCACTTTGACAACTTTCCACTGACTTTGTGAGTTCCTGCAATTGGGTGCGTATCTCACACAAGGCCACTGTAGTCTCCATGTGTCTGTCTCCTCTTTGTAGCTCATCCAATTTCGCTGATAAATTCATACTCATCACGCTGACTTGCTTTTGCAAACTATGAATTTTTTGTTATCGTTATCGTTGTTGTTGTTGTTGTTGTTTTTGAATTTTTTAAATAAAGAAAACATTTAATTTAAGTTTTACGTTAATAAATTATTTTATATAAGAAAATAATTCTTAAATAACTTAAATTAATAAAAAAAATATTTTTTTGGTAATATTTTTTGAATATTAAAGTATGAGAGTGAAACAAGTATGCAATTATTAAAATAAATAAAATTGGATGCAAGTATAAAGCAAAAAAAATTACACAAAAATTATTAAAATATTTATGTATTTAATTAAAAATTTTCGAAAGAGTGTATAAATATGTGAGTTTTGGTTGTGCACGTACACATATACACAAAATGTTATTAAACAAAAAGACCTCAATTAATAATTTTCTTTGTGTTATAAACAACATTTTTGTTGCTTAAATTGTGTGGCAAATTTAAATACAATTTTGTTTAGAATATACTTGAATTAATATTACTTAAACTAAAATTGCTTTTTGTCATTGGCCGGAAATTACCATTTTATCAGAACATTTTTTAAAAAGTGATTTTTCTCAACGAAAATAGTTGAATAACTTTATTTTATAGGAAATTTCAAAATAAAGTTTATATTTTTTATTATTTTCAAAGGATGTCGATCTCCTTTTTCTAAACTTTTCCTAAAAGATTAATTTTCAATAAAAAAATTGTGTAAACAGTTTCCTATTAGAGGTATTTCTGTTTTAGATATTGGTTTTAATATTGTTAAAAAATAAGCATGAAAAAGCTTAATAAACTGGCTTGAATAAACTGGCATCCCTGTTACTGTAATCGTTATCTTAGTCGTGGAAGCTTTCAGAAAAATTGATCAATAGGTTAAGGGTGACTGCTGATCCGTGAGGCTAAATGAGGGGCATGCAGTCTTTAGTGATGGGCCAAAAAATGAAGGTGGCACCAGGACTAGTATTTATATAATGGATACGGGAGTTTGGATGCCAGACAGACTTCCGAACTAGTGCAGTTTTTCCAAACTGAGATTCTGTGGTAATGAATACCGAGAAATTGAAAAGGAAGGGCGCTAAGGGAAGAGAGAACATAAGAAATTTTTGTTGATACTCAGGCCTTGTTTAAGGCTCTAGAGGGACATCTTGTCAGGTATAGACTTGTGGACAACTGTATACGTGCTCTTAGGGCACTCTTTGCAGCACGCAGGGTAAAGATTTATTGGTTGACGAGACATTGTGAATTTCCTTTGAATAAGACTGATAAATATGAACGTGGAATATTGGGCTGGGCTGCAAGGCGGAAAATCCCCAGTTGAGTTCTTATTGTGAAATGATAGAGACTTAGGTCATAGACAAAAGAGCAAAACCAAAAAGGATAGCGCTGATTGTGGGATCTCCAGGGTTCCGTGGCGCAGCCTGAACAGAAGGGTACTGACCTGCTGCTAAATGATAGCAAAGGGGCTTCGACGTATTAAATTTGTACTTTTGCAGGTTATGCGGGGTTAACGAGGAGATATACACTCTAGAAAACCTTGTCTGCCGCTGTCCTAGGCTGCAGACCCGTCAACAGAAGTAGCTGGGAGGATGTTAATAGATGAACTTAGTAAAGTCTCTGAATGTGGGCTGGGCAGTATCATAGGATTTATCAAAGGGGACTGGGAAAATAGGTGGTTTCGGCGCTTGCTCGTGTTTTTAGGAACACTGACTTTTTTGAAGGTTTTGACGGATTGCTGATTTTTTAATTTTTTTTATTTTATCTAAATTATTTATCTTATCTAATTGCCCTTTTCAACTATTCTGAAGGGATTTACTTTCGGCCTTCAGCCCTCTGGGAGGTGGTGGCTAATTCCGTTCGTTACTACCCTTCGTAACCAAACCTAACTTTACATTTTTTTACCAATGAGGGCCCAGAATTTTAAAAAACCACACACCCATATACGTTCATTTTTAATTTATATACAATCGATACTTTCTAAAATAAGTTAAGAAAAAAATATCAATTTGATTTTTGTCAATGTGGATCTTAATTGCCCGCTTAATAGCAGAATCTAAAAACACATTTTCTTAGGGGATCACATCAAGTGCAGCAGTCGCTGTTTAAGTTTAAAACTTTGACCTGTTTTTAACTGTAACATGATGCATCAGATAGTCAGTAATAGATAAATTAGGTTAAAGGTGGAGGCTGTAAAGTTCTTAAGTTCTGTAGGACATACACCTTAGCCAGTGATCGGGTTGTAATGAGCTCCTAGAAAGGAAGAAGATCATTTGAGGAGGGGTTCACAGATATTCTGTAATAAGGAACACTCCTATTTTACACCTCCAAATTGAGCCACATCTGGCAAAACAACACACATAAAATATCGTACTCTGGCCTGTGCGAAAGCTTGTTAATGACACGGAAAATGCTACATCATTTCGATGTCCTACCTGCATGTACTGCACTCCATGTTCTCCGAAGTTTTCACCCAACTTATGTCACTTATCACCTTTCTTAGTTCAGATTTCAAAAATTGTAAAATGCCATTAGCTCTGACCTCATTAAGGTCTACACAGGATATTTGCGTCAATCTCTTAACTGTCTCGTTACTCCACGTGCGCATTTCCTACCTACTTTTTTAACTCGACCTTCGTAGCAGCAAAGGGCTTAGAGTTGACCTTATATATATAATTTAAATACAGTTTTAAAAACCGCTTTTAATGAAGGTTTTCAACATTTTGTTTTGAGTTCAGAGCTTTAAACTTCCCTTAAAGGCACATTTAAATAATTTAATTTAATCTTAAGCAACAAACTATCCAGCAAAAATTTCTTTGTTCGTTTTTCATATTTGTGCTACAAATTAGTTACTTCAAATTTAGTGATAACTTTTTACTCCCTTTTCAAAGGATATTAATAGTTCTTAGCCTTTTAAGTACAAAGTGTACCAGTTTAAGTATATGTGCTGGTGTTAACACAAATTTAGTTCTAATGTGTTGAAAGGGAAGGATTTAAAATGAACATCACAAAATCTTCTCAATTATAAGTGAATACAATGGTTTTCAATTAAGTATTAATCTGTGATAATCAAGCTCAAATGCAGTTTTATTCTTATTCAGTTTAACACCCATATATTCATTCAAAATAACAAAGAGATAATACACCTGTTCAAAAACACACATACACCCACACACCCGCTCAAAGATTACATAAAACTACTCAGTAAGCAAAAACAAAAAGGATGAAATAATGTAATTGTTGAGAAGATAAAGAAAAAACTTTTAGATTTTTTTAATTGTCATTTATATTGTAACATATCTGGTAGAATTTAAAAAAAAGATAATGGAATTACAATGTGTTTTACGTACACATATGTACGTATGGACAATAGTTTAAAGAAGTAAACCAATAAATACATACATATGTCAAAAGTATTAAGAGAGTAAGTCTAAATAAAAAGATTTGTACTCGTATTTGAAAAAGTTATTTAAATATATGTATGTGTATCAAATATAAATTTGTAAAGCTAAATTTTTATACCAGAGTGTTGTTGGAAAATAGAGTTAGAAGTATCAATTAATTGGTTTTTTAAGTTATCCCTTTCGTTTTAACTTACTAAATATTTTAACACCGCTACTGTCCTCATTATTATTATTATTATTATTATTATTATTATTATTATTATTATTATTATTATTATTATTATTATTATTATTATTATCATTATTATTATTATTATTATTATTATTATTATTATTATTATTATTATTATTATTATTATTATTTTTAAAATATTTTAAAATTAAGAAAAAGGTCCTAAGAGGTCGTAAAGCCTTCAGCTGTAATGCAGAAGTAATAGAGAAAATCCCTAAAAATCAAAAATAACCTCAGGGGAGGTTATGTCAAAGATGGATGCTGGGATGCAAAATCAATCGCATTTAGATTTTGAATAAGAAATATTTCGTAGGGCTTTTTTATTGCCAATTTACTAAGTAGCAATTTATTTTTTTAAGATAAGAATTCTTTGTTTTAACCTATTTTTTTAACAATAATATCATATTCTGTGGTTGCGAAGGAACAAAACAACATTTTGATAAATAAATACTACCCATAGCAAAACATTAAAAAATAAGAGTTTTTCAAGAAAGATTTTTTTTGTAAGTAACATTCTGGTCCAACTATCCAGCATTGAAAATTACGGATCAATTTCATACCTGCAGTAACTTTAACCAGAAAAAATATGTCAAACATTTTCTTTATAGGTTGGGAAGCAGCAAAGCCATGCTTGATTCAATACCGATAAACAAACAATGATATTAAATAAGCTACTTGCATTAGTTTATTGAATTTAGAAGCGGAGGTGATCATTTGAATAAGATTTTTGGTTTAAGGTAAGAATATAAAATTGTAAATTTAAGAAAAAGAATTTGATGTCTAGGAATCCAAATTGGGTTATGAGGGTTAAAACCCATGCACGTTTTTTAAGGGTATATAAGATTTGTTAAGGCCGAATATAGCGCTCTTACTTTTTTGATGCAAACGTTTAAGTTAAATTATCTTAATAAGTCAGCATATTTAAGGTTAAGTTTTAGTATAAATATTGTTATAAAATTGAAATAAGGGAAAACCGTTGAAATATTCTGGTTTTAAATTTTAAAGAAATGTTTGTTACTAATTAAATAAAAAAAATTACATTAAAACAAGTTTTCGTAAAAAACAGTGTTTTTTGAAGTACCACTTATTCCAACAAATTAAACAATAATTAAAATTTTTTATTTTTAATTTAAATATTATGGGCAAACGTTTGTAATATTCCAAAACAAGTTCTAAATTAAACGTAGTTTTTTATTCTGTACAAAACTATTTGTTTTTTGTATGTTTGTACATTCATCATTTTTTCTCGGCTTAAAGTAAAATTTTTTTTTTTGAAGACTTAAAAATTTTAATGCAATTCAATGCTATTGATTGAGGTTGACAACTAGAGTATTTTTTTCTTAAAGTGGGATTTTTTTCAGATTACCCTCTTAATAAGTTTTTGTTTGCATAACTGCCAAAATTAATTGCAATATCTTCATCCATGCCCAATTTATGGAATATCAAATATTAAAATTATTATTTCTATAGTGTAAAAAAATTAGAGGACTTTAAATATGATAAAAAAAATAATAATTTAGATCTGACATAAATAAAAATAAAACTTGGCAGTTAGGCAGGCCTTAAGTTGTTAAAACAGTAAGCTGAAAAATATTCCCCTTTTTAGATAAAAAATCTAGTTGTCAATCGCAATCAATATCATTTTCATACTAAATATAAAAAAAAAAAACATAAAGAGTTCAACTTGAAACTTGAATTTCTAATTAACTGCTTAGTGATTTCAAGTTAAGAAAAGAAAAGTTCAAAAAGCTTTTATCCTAACTCTGTTCAAAAGTTAAAGGCTTTTCGACGATGAAAAACGATTTTTAGCCACTGTTCGTAACTCTGCACGTATACGTAATGTCGAGTTCACTTGATTCGTCTTTATAACGTATACGTACAGTGGTAAATATGTAGTTAAATGAGTTCGTTCATACTGACTATTTATAGTTTTAGGTTCATAAAATTCCTTTGTTCTAAAGGTTTATGAGACAGTTTTTTTTATAAGAAAATTTGTTTTATGATCATTTAACAAGTTTTTTTTGTTAAATTGAATAGTTCGTAACTTTTTTAAGTAAAAGTCAACAAATTTTAAGTGAAAATTTTTTATAGAGAAATCTGTAAAGTATCTTCTCTAAAACCACATTATTACAAAGCTTTCTAAAGAAAATTTTTTTGAAAGATATATTTTACACGATATATTATCAATTAGTGTTTTTCGGTTTGGATATCTTAAAATTTTTTTTAAATCTAAGATGTTTAATATTTCGAATTGTTTTTATTAAAATGAAATTCATTTATGCTATCCATTTAAAATTCTAAATTTTGTTTAATACATTTGTATTTATAAATTAAATATTCCATTTTTTATTGTTTTTTCTTATTGTTTTGCTTGAATTAAACCGACCGATTGGCACTTAGGACATTCACCAAATATTAAAAACCAAATACTGTACTTTTTTAGTTAAACATTTTTTGTATGAACTTTTAGTTTCAAAATCAAATTAGAAATAAATAAATACTTTTATCAACAAAAAGTTTTAAAGTTTAAAAGTATATTTGATTTTATTAATATTTTACCAATAAATTAAAATGTTCAAATAAATAAATGATTTTATTTCTTGTATAATTTATCTGGCTTAAAATCCAATTTTAATTTATTTCTAAAAACAACAAGTTAAGATGGAATGAACCAATGATTTAATATTAAATAAATAAATTTTGTTTGAACAAATAAAAAAGCAAAGTGTAGAAGAATATTGTTAATGAAAAATGGAATATTATTTAATAACACAATGTTTTATGTACGAATGTTTGCTAAATGCCATGGATAATTGTTTTAATTTATTTGAAATTTATAAAGAAAAACTTGTACAAATAAATAAATAATTATTTGTTAGCAAATTAAATATTTGAATAATGAAATTTATTTTTAATTAAAATAAAACTTGCATGTGTTAGTTGGGCTGCATGTTTTTCACTGGTTATTTATTATTTATATTATTTTTCAGGAAATTGGGTGTTGTAGTTTTGACTTTGGTGTTTTCTGGTTGAAAGTTGTGAAGATGTGTACGGATTTTTTTATTAGTTAAAATTTTAAAAATTAAATTGTATATTTTGACTTTAATTTAAAAGATTAATATTTGTAAAAAAAAGAATTTTCTTAGATGTTAAACTTTGTATAGAAGTAAGATACTGAAGAGCATAAATCCTGCCCAGAATTGCTACAAGACGACAGTTGCAGGTGTGAATTTGTTAATTAAAGCATTACCTAAGATTTTTTCTAAGCTCTTTAAGAAACCGCGTACACTGTTTTGTTAAATTGGTTGCTTGAAGTATTTTAGATTGTCTTCAGCACATAACTACTCCATAAGAAAAAAAGGAAAAAAACGATTTTTGATAACTGGACCAGTTTGATGTCTGTTTAGTATAAGGAAGAGCAGATTATTCTGCTTATGTTAATTTTCAACCGGTGCTGCATTGATCGAAATAAAATATTTAGCATATGTTTTGCTTGTCTATAATTTTCGATCTTCTTATTATTATAAATTTATTGATATAGAATAGGAAACGCTAATTTTTGGCATTTCCGTCTTGGATATGGAAATATTCAAATGCTCTGATAAATATCCAAAATACTGTGCTTAGTAAGACGATACAACACAGAACAGTTTTGAAAAATTTTTCTCCCTATTTTTTTTTTTTGGCAAAAAATTTAAAAAGTTAAATTATATATTTTAGCTGGAATTTAAAAACTTAGTATTTGTAATTGAAAAAAGTGCCTACCACTTAAGAATGCTTACGTTTTAACAAAAATTTCTGATCCCGAATAAAATTTTTTGGAATTTCAGTCTTGGATACTGTGCTTAGTAAGGCAACACTACGCAGAATTGTTTGGCTAATTTTTTATCTTTATTTGTCACTTTTTTGGCAAAATTTTTACCAAACGTTTTGAATGCACAAAATATAAATATACAAGAACAATGCTATAAGGTATGTATATGAATTTCCACAAGTTTTAAATGTCCAAAAGTAACAGACCCACCTTGAACTATTATAATTGACTCGTACTCGAATCTTTAGCGAAATAAACAACGTGTTTTCATTTGCTTGTCAATATAGCTGACCGTATTTGGAAACCTTGCAATCACTCTATGAACAATTTGAATTTTCTAAGCAAATTTAATATTTTTTGACAATATTTTAGTTTTAAAACAAAAGTAGGGACAATAAATCTGGTGCTTAGCCTAGAAAATATCATTGCTCTCCTTAGATATGTCTTAGTGTCGAAAATGCAACAAAAGACGTTTAGGAATAGACCCCGTAGCTTTTGATCTACTACCGAAGTATACATTTATTCGGAATTTATTCTGATTTCCCTAAATGCTTCATTTGAGTCCATATTAAAACCAAATTTTTCTTTTGTAACACTAGTTAATAGAATTTTATTTTTGTGGAATCAAGAAAAAAAGGTTATGGATCAAGGGAGTGGTATCTTGAAGTATTTGATTTTAATTCCTTTAAATTGACTGTAATGAAAATATTTAAGAGATTTATTTTACATACAAAATGTTCATTTAAAGAAAGAGTTTTCCATGTAATGTGTAATGTAATTCACTGGCCAGTTGAACAAAAAAGGTTGTGCTTCTTCTGAAAGATGCATTTCATGCAAACAAGCCCCCTTTTTTAACCATACTTTATTATGTATCGATAAAACAACAAAACATTTTCTACATCACGATGGTGTTCAAGTGAATCCATACGCTTGGATACTCCAACTTTATCGATAACCACCTTCTTCCGTTACTGTATGCATTAAATTACATTCAAAAACAAATTCGGAACACCAGGTAATACATGAGAGTTGTACTCCATTTTAAGCTGGATAGAGGTAATATAAGTTTAAAGAAGACCAAATGATGTAGAGTAACTCATAAACCGTTTCAACCCTTTGAAGCTTTTTTTTAAAAAAAAAAATATTTGTTCCGTTAAGTGGATATTGCACAGAATTTTCATGCCCACGAAACCAAGAGCCTATTTCTCCTATTACTTTTACCACCAATCTATACAGACGATGTAGCAAGGTCTACCGGACCTTTATATGTAAAAAAAAATTTGGTTTTCTAGGTATTAAATTTAGAGGTGGGCGATTCAATGCTTTTTAAAGAATACTCTAAGAGTGAACGTTATTTTTAATTACTGTTATTTTAAACAGTCGCTGTGATCGCTGGCGATTGCTCTTTTATATTTTTTACAAACAAATATTTTAATTCAAGTAACATGTTAAATCAAAGTCACCACATAACAGAAAATAGTTACTGAACTTACAAAACATATACAGTTTAAAATGTTATTTATATGGGGTTTGGAGATTGGGTGAACGAGGTTGTTGACAAAAACTAACCAAGTCTAGTATGACATCCCAGTTTATAGTTACTTCACAGAAATTCACAAAATATATCTTTGGATATCATATTTTAGCAACAATATCGCGGTTACCAGTGGTTTTCAAGTCACTTTTATAAAGTCAAAGGTAGAGAAATATTGCACATTTCTATTTAAAATTGGCGCTATTTTCACGACCTCAACCGGAGACTTAGATCAAGCTGTGGTTAAGTGAGCCATTCAAAGTGTGCCTTATAGCAATAATCTCAAAAAATCTAGTCAAAAAAACCGATATAAACGTAGAAGCTGCCAGGCTTAAGCAAATGCTTTAAAAATATCTAAGGCCACTATTTTTTTTCGCTAAGATGGTGAATGGAGCTGCACCATTTTTGTTAGAAAGAACAGAATATTTGCTACGAAAGCCATGACGATGGTGACTTATTTAAAATTTTTAGACTCTGGAAAATTTAAAAGGCGGTAGTTAATCATAGTCTCCCTGGTCTTTAATAAAATAATTTTTCGAGTTTTTAGTCTTTCCCTTTGGTTACGAAAACTAACATTAAATTCTAATTATTCTAATGACATATATAATTAATTATTCTTAGGATATCCAGCATTATTTTATATAAAAAAAAATTGCCACAAAATTTTATGAAAATTAAAACATATACAGGGTGTCTGCTGGCAAATTTATATATTTAAATACGATTATTTCAAAACGTAATAAGCGTAGCGGAGGAAGGGGCAGACCGTGAGAACTATCGGTTTTTCGTTTTTGCCAGTTACGATGTCGCAGTGGTCAAATGCACATCGCGCGTTCGCTGCGGAGACATTTTTTAAGAGAAATGATTCTAACGTTATTGCTCGTCGACAATTTTGTTTAGAGTTCGGTATTTGGCGGATGCGTGATGGACCGAGTGTAAATTTAATATGTGTTTGTGGGTGCAGAGATTCCGCTCCACTCCTTCGGCTATTGATGATCCACGGCCAAGACCCAGTCGAACTTCAAGGACCCTCGAAAAATTAAACTGTCTTCAAGTAGTTTATGTAAAAATCCGCGACTTTCAATACGGAAAAGAGCAGCCTCGCTGGAATTTTTAAGAGCGATTATTCATGAAATTTTAAAAAGGGTTCTGGAGTTCCATTTCTTAAAATTAGAATTTTTCAAGAACTAAAAAAAAGTGAATTAGATTAACGCAAAAATTTTTGTGAAACGATGTTGGAGAGTCGTCGCACTGTAAACCCTATTTTTTTTGGGGCAATGAAGCTTTTTTTCACTTAAACAGCTGGTATACAAACGTAAGCACAGTCATTACAAAATTAATGTTACATAAGCAGTGTCTTCTAGAGCTTTTGTTGTAAAAAAAATCGTTTTTAATTATTTTCTTCAATATATTGATAGTTTTTTATTACTTAAGTGGATGCTATAAGATTCATTTTAAGTACATTTTAAGTACAGAATATTATGATAATGGCCTATTGACTATAACTCTCTTGAATATATATTTTTAAACACGAATTTTTTTGAAGAGTTCGGTAAAAATTATTTCTATATATTACCAGCTTGTAATTTTAAGGCGAATATCTGAAAATAAACAACGCATCTTAGGGTAAATTAATTATTGAGTTTTTATACTTCCAGTCATAAATTTATGAAAATTCAGATTTTGTTTTGAAACTAATACTGGAGAAGTTGTTGTGGATCGCCCATAGTGTTAACAATTATTGCGTTTGTTTATTGTTGGGTCAAATTAAGCACAGTAACTTCTTTCTTGGCAGTGATTCAATAAAATATTTTTATAATTAAAATAAATATTAATTAAACCAGATAAACACAGATACAGCAAATAATACGTGCATACACATTTACAAATTACATTTAACTGTAATTCTGAAATTATTAACTGGCTTTCGAAGATATAAAAAAAAAATGGAAAGCACATTTACATATGTATGTATGTAAATACATCCCAATAAGCACAAATTTTTTGTGAATTCCAATGTTGGAATTCCGGTGTGTATCCAAGCTTGAATTACATTTAAAATCCATCCTCTTTCCAGTCTGTTTGAAGTTTGTTAAAAAACAACAACAAATTTGTTTGAAGCATACGTTATTTATGGCACAGAGTTGATGGAAAATCATTGCTTGAATTCAAGTGTCAAAACAGGTTCGGTTCAACTTGAATCACACCGTTATTCAAGGCTGGAATTACACTATAAAGGTACTGTTTTGTTCGACTGTAATTCAATGGTTAATTTTGCTGGATTCGCTATTGAATTCAACTGTGTTTCAACTATAATTCAACACTGGAAATTGGAAATTGTGACTTGATTTCAAATGTAATTCCACTTGAATTTCAGCCAAAATGCTTATTGGGATAAAACAGTTAATAAATTGTGTCTATAGTGGTGATGATATGACACACACATACATGCATATTTTAAGCAAGTTATTGTGTATTTTAAGCTTAAAACAACGAAATATATTTGTATATGTCTATGATTTCGATGAAAGTCAATGAATCTATTGATTTTGTAAGTAAAACTTGCAAAAAGCAAAAAAAAAAAATATTAATTTTAATTAACAACAAAAAAAAATAAAATTAATAATAGCAATTATAATAATAATAAATTTAAAAAGAAGGGCGCAAACGAGCAAGTGTATATTAGTTTCAAAAAGTGGTTTTTTGCTTAATGAAAATAAAAATAAAAAGTAATTAAACATTTGCATTAATAAGGTTTACATTTTTAATTATATACTTATGCACAGCTTAAAATATATTTTTAGACAATTTGTAGTTTTTTTCCACTTATTCAATTTATATTTAAATTTACTGCCATTCACTAGAATGACCATTGAAAGCTTTCAAATTGCTATAGAGCTGTGAATTTATTAAATTGCAACAAGTTTTAGTTGGATTTTGTTAAATTTTTACATTACGTTTTAAATATTTTAAAATATAATTGAAATTCAATATTATGCTATTAACATGCTTTTTAGTGTCACACAAAAATGTTCAGTTATTTTAAATATGATCTGCTTAAGGACACATTAATGGAATCATGTGCTAATTTTTATTTGTAACAAAGTTATTTTTAAAGCAATTAAAATGTTATAAAAGTGTGCTGCGTACAAAACATATGAAAGTAATCATCATTTTATTAAAAGAAATTTGAAATATTAATTATTTCGATATTTTTTTCAAATACTTGAAATAAGCTTGCGGCCTTTACACCAAATCCCCTCAAAAAAGTAGAAAAGTTTCAAATATTTAAAAGACTTAAAGATAAAAATATTTTCCTTTTATATATAAATATTTGAAATTTACTGCACACAAAAGCCTTTTTAAATTTATAATTGTGATATGAAATTGATGGTCTTTGCGGCTTTATTTCCGAATTATATCGGGCTTTGCATCGGACTAGAGTTGCACTTTTGAACTTACACCAAGGAAAATAATAAGAACAAAGACAAAACCAATTGTTGCTTTTTTTCTAAACAATCAAAAAGCTTATTTCATAAGGCTTGGCAAATTTACGCACGTTTTTTTATAATCATGTAAACCTTATATTGCTAGTTTGCATAGGCAAAGATTCAATAATAAGAATATGAAAAAAATGTAAAGTTAATAAGAATTTCTGTTTCAAAAAATATAACTCTCTTATAGCAGCGCTCTTGTAGCAGCCCAGTATTGACTTTAAAGGCCTGCATATGAAGCATAAACCGTAATGTTATTTTAAAGGAGTTAACGTTTTTTAAATTATTCACTAATTTAACTTTGATACTATCACCTGAAAGAACTAAAATCTATTGTAAGTTGTCACCGATTTTGGTTGTATTATTGAATTTTCTATTAAGAAATTTTTTTATTTTTTATTTTTATTATATTTATTTAATCAACATAACTAAATGTACAGTTGAGCATAAATAAAGGCGGTGGCACATACAATCCGTCGTACGTCATACTTCGCCTTTTTAACTGACATAAACATAACAACGCAAGAGGTTAGCACATAGAATTATTTATAAACGGATGTTAAATCAGCAGGTGGTGGTGATTCTACAACAAAATCTGGTGAATATAATTATTGTTTTTGTTGTAGTTTTTGTTGGCTCAGTTGTCAAAAAAAAAAGTATGTAAAACCTGGTACCCATAATTTCACCATTTAACTAATCAAAATTAAGGTTATGAACCAGCTGGTAGTTTAACCCAACTTTTTTAACCAAACGTTTTTAGTCGCATTTATCAGATTTCAGGTCTTCGCATGGTGATTTCTGTCCTTGTATCAAGCTGATGTATTAATATTAAGTTATGTTTATCACATTTTTTTTATTTTTCTAAAACTAGCACATAGCGATCAAACTAGTGGATCTAGTTGCTGCTTGTTTTTCTTTTAATAAAAATATTGTAAAATTTTTGCAAGAAATAAGGGATGAAGTAAAATACGGGCGCTTTTAAAACGTCTTTCTGTTTCTAACAGGAGCAACAAAACAAAAGATATGCCTATTTTTAGACATTGAAAATTGAGCCAAATTACAGTTGGAACATTTCTGTTAAAAAAAAATTTACATTTTCAAAATCATTTCCAGCATTTTGTTTCTTTTACAAAAAAAATTCATATTTTACGAAATAATCTAAATATATTTAAAAAGTATCCACAATTTTCTATATTTTTGCAAAATTGAGATTTTTTTTAAGTCGAGTAATGGGTTTGTAAATATTACAAAAATTTACTTCGAAAAGTTATCGGGACTTTTATGAAATGACGAGCTTTTGGTCTAAAAGTTGCCCTCCTGATTTATACAAAACTTTGGTACAATTCATATAATAATATAATAATCTTATATATTCTACGAAGAAAACTACGAAGGTTTTTTAGCACATTGTTGCAAAAAATTTTTCAGTGTATTCTTCTTTAAAGTTGAATTCAAAAATCCTTAAGCCAAGCATACGTTTAGGTTTTATTAAACAACGAAACGTTAAACTTAAAAAGTGTAATAAATAACAAGCTTTTTTACAGACAAACTTAACATTTTGTTAGAGTTTTGTGTTGAGTGAGAATGATGTTTAGTTCTTGAAAAGTGGTAAGCTTCATTCAAACTCACAAAAAACAGCAGTCGCCTTTGCTTTTTTTTAAATCATGTAAGTTAAAGAGATAATAATTACAACCTAGAACTACTACAGACAGAAATAAAAAGGCAAAATTTGTCTCAAAACAATGAGTTTTACAAAGAATATCAATCACAAATGCTTACCACCCACGCACGTGGGGTGAGTGTAATAACTTTTTAAATTTAAATGAGTTAAAGCCATAACCTTATTTTTAAGGTTCAATTATACGTGCCTTAACATAACGCCAAAATCATAACCGTTGCCATAAAAACCAAAACTCCATTGGTTTCTATGGTTATGGCTATTTCGTAATAGTTAGTCACCTATAATTAAATACAGTGTTGCCCATAAGTTTGGTTCGAAAACCCGTATTCTGTGGTTATGAAATTGGCACAAAATTTTTGAAAAAAGGTATGCAAAGTGGCACTAAGAATCGTTCAAAATGGCTGAAAAAGAAGCAAAACGTAAAGCAAACCAAAATAATTTTAAGTAGTTTTATTTCATTAAATTTTAATTGCAAAGTAGAGTAATATATTTTCAAGCAGTTAAATACATAAAACTTATTCGTTTCATATCAGTAAATGTGACCTAAAATGGTAATATTAAATTTTAGTATTTTAAGTAGCTAAAGATCATCATCTCAATAAGTCTATAAAACAATTTACTGCCAGTTTATCAAAAAAGGCGTTAAATGGCCCGGTAGGCTAAAAATTGCCTTTTAAAAAAATAGAAAAAATGGCAAAAATACCATTAAGTTTCATATGCCATTTTTAACTATCCCTGCTTATAATATATTTTGAATGAGCTCATAACATTAAGATATAATTAGTCAATGTTGGCTGTAGCTATTTACAGTATAACTATTTAATTCGTTAAATTTTTATTTTCATATGTTTTGTATATGAATTTAAAAGTTTATTTTTCTAGCTGATGTAAGACGTATAATTCCGTGATTTTAACCTAAAGCTAAATAAAATGTTCGACTAATGTAAAAAGTGCTTATTTATAGAACAACAATAAAACATTTCAATTAATGGTTACTTTATTAGTTCAATTATTTACAAAAAGTGCTCGCATATAATTAAAAATATAAACCATTTGAATAAGTGTTGGCATTAGGAAAAAGGAACTTGTTTTTCATTAAGAATAAATGAAAAATATTTAAAAAAAATTGCGTATAAAATGTGAAACATACTTATTTAGTGGCGATAAGACCATTCCACCACTTCTTCAAACAAGTTTTAATTTAATTTTGTTGTTGTGTTTGAGAATTTAAATTTTTTTTACATAAAAAGTGATGATTTAAACGTGACGGTGTTTTTTCGGTTGCATAACAAAATTACACGGAGAGAAATATTGTGATGTTGTGGAAAAAAGAAAGGAAATTCAGAATTAATATATAAAAAAACAAGAAAGGCAAATTAAATATATAAAATTTAAAAATAATTTATATATATTATAATGATTATATGATTAAAAGAAAAAAATATACAAGAGGTGGGTGGTTGTTTTGTTAAGTTATACTTTTAAAACAATAATAAAAATGTTTTTTTAAACAAATTATGTTAATGATTGTTTTTTGTTTATTAACAATGAAGCAACAAAAATTATGTGGTAGCCATTTAAAAGAGCATACATTTAGGGGCATGACATATTAGGCGTGTTCATTTACAAACAATTATCAATAATTTTCGACAATTATTACACAAAAAATTAGCAGCTAGAGAGCCAAAAAAGAGTGTAATATATTTAGAAACAAAAATGTTTCTAATAATTTCTACTAGTAAAAATTTTACTATTAGAAATTATTCAAACAATCTTTCTGTCATTATGCTTTGAAAAAAAATTTAAGTTTTAAATTTTTATAAGCTTACAAAAACAAAATACATTTGCTTACAAGTTTTGACTGTAAAAGTGTTCATTTACTTTTAAATACTTTTGTTGCTAGTAATTACTGGAAAGTTATTGAACACAGCTATTATTATGTCTATTTCACAATTGTGTGAGGAAAATCGATGCTTAAGAAAATAAAAGATTAGTTTTGAAACCCAACAGCTCCAAATAAACAAAAAAAAAGGGAGGCCAGATGCTTTCATTAAACTAGCGAAAGTACTAGAAAAATACACCACAGCCACGCAGGAAATACAATGGGAAAGCATCGTCAAATTCTTTCTTATTAGCCTGTTCTGTGAACATGCCCCGCCGGAAAAGAGAGCAAAAGAGATCAAAGTCCAGTTTTGCGTGCCCTTAAGGCAGATTTTCGACTACTGTCCCGGCCAAGATAGTTAAATTATAATCGAAGATTGGAATGGAGAAGTAGGCAGGGATTGGAGAATAACCATAGGTTTGATCAGTCTCCTCGACCACAATTCCGATAACTAAATGAGGATAACTGACTTCGCCGCTAATATGCTTAGTAGAAGCACCCTGTTCGAGCTTTGTGAAAACCGCAAGGCAACATAGCTGCTGTCTTAAGCGGGAAAAAATTAAACCGATTATTATGTGGTAGACGGAAGATATGTATTCACTGTGTTTGACGTTCGAACATTTTGAGCTGCAAACGTAGGTTCAGATCACTACAAATGAACGCACTGGTCTATGTGCCAAAACCCACGTCAAAATACAAAGAGAAAGCTAGACATCAAAAAGCTCCATTCACAACTTCCCTATTGATCCGACCACCTTCCTTGGATATACAGCAATATATACCACATGCCACCGAAGAAGAAAAATTTTAAAAATAAGCTTCCGAACCTTTCATTATCACGAGAAGTGTAACAACAAAAGATAAACTTAAACTGTTGCGTATAGGGTCACACTCGCTCGCTTATAGTAGTTCGAGCGTGTTGGAGCGATACCGAGTATTAAGAAGAAAAACCGTCTATTCTAAAAGAAAAACTGCAATGCGTGGAGACTTAGGCCTACCAAAAGACTCGCTTGCTGGCGTTACTTAGTGCAAAGATTAAAAAATAGGTTCTTGCTGACCAGCATGCATGGTATGCTGAGTATTTGGAAAAAAAATTTCTTCAGATTTGACATACCAGTATAAGGAAGGATGTTTGAAACTATATCCGCGAATAATATTCCACCAAAACTTGTACGCCTTTGTCGAGTGCTGCTGAGTCCTACAAAACCCTTTACAAAAATAGTTGGGACGTCTTTGAAATATTCACTACTGCAAGATGCCTACAACAAAGTAAAATCGGAAAGGGTAACTTTTTTAACTCTTTTATCATACTGATTAGGAACTACTGCAAAACGAAGAAGTTATTTAAAACAGGCACAGTAAGCACTAAAGGCCACACCTTCTTTGCATGTGTGGGCGACATTGACACCATTTGAAAGATAGAAGGAAATGTAAATAGTTTTTTTAGATTTAAAAAAGGATCGGCGAAGAAAGATGTAAGGGTAAAGGAGGCAAGACCAAATATATTTCTTTAACTTCTACGCAAAGGGCGCGATGGTGAAAACGTCAGTCACATTACAAAAAGTGGAAATTGCAACGTTAATGTGCTATAGAGTATATTTACTTCTATTTAGCCATCAAAAGAAAAAATTGATAGTAGCATAAAAGTAAGGCAAAAACTGTTCTGACAAATGTTACGGCTAAATAGGCATTATCTTGATGATTTAAAATCAACACTGTATACAACTCTAATACTATTAGAGCTTCTTTGTTGCGCTAAAGCATAGGTCCTTGCAAAAGCTAATAAGGCTGTACAGGAAGTTTTTAAAAGAATAATTCCTCACAAAATCAACTGCTGAACTGTGTTATAGGGAAGCATGAGCGTCGACCAAGCCGAGAGCGTTATAAGTTTAATACTAATGTAGTCAAACCCTTCCAGATACAATGCTTGTACTGGTTATGTCAACCGAAAAAATATAAATGATCCAGCCGAAAATATTTAAGAGCTGGAAATTGAAAGGAACAATAAAAAAGTGTTTGAATAGCATTCACTAAGCGGCCATGGCCTACATGGCCTAGAGCCAACTTAAGTAATTGAAAATCATTAGATAATACAAAGAAAGACCTTGAAAATTACAAACCTTGTAGTAAGTTCCAGCCTAAATGTATGCTCATTGTTTTGATTATATCGCACGTATGTATATTAACGTAAATTCTGATTCTAACTTACGTGTGGCTAAACAGTTATTGTTTGCTAAAAAATTTAAACTGAATTTAAGCACTTAAAAAAACAAGAAAATAAAATTTATTTGCAAAAAATCGTGTAATTAATTAGAGAGTTCTATTTACAAATTTGAATGATTTATGATTGAATTATATGAAATGAATTGTTAAAAATAAAAATTCATTTTAAATTTAATACCTGGGAGGCATTGTTTCCATCATCATGATTTTAGGTGTTGTTTATTATTTGGTTGTAGTTAATATTAATTTTTATTAAAGATTTTGTTTTGTTAATAAACAGAACTTTTGGAAGAAAATTTAATATGTTCTTACTTTCGCTTTAATTAGTTTTAAAAAATTATTTAATTTATTTCTTATTTTCTTATTAAACAATTTTAGTTTAATTTTTAATTTTTTTTGATTTTAATCAAATTATGTTTTTAATTTTTTATTATTGGTGAATGTCGTCTAAATGCCCTTTAGCTTCTTAGAAGTTTAAGTAGCGACAATACTGTTGTGCGAATTTCTGAAATTTTTTATACATTTAAAAAAATTATCTTTTTTTTAAGAGTTTTTGTTTTTTTTTCTAAAGCTATAATTGACTTAATGGCATCGTTTAAAGTTTTTTTTAGTATTTCTTCCTTTTTAATATTGATTAACATAATTTGCACAAAATCGTTGTTTCATATGTCTCTTTAATTATACTTTGTTGAATAAAATATTTATATAATAATTATTTATATTTTGTAGTGGGGATAGGTAGGGAAAACATTCAGAAAAGAAAAATAAAAATACAACGTAAATTACTAATTTATTTATTTTAAAATATTTTTGAATATTATAATTATTTTTTATATATGTTTAAAAAAAACCCAGCAAACAAATATTTTGTAATCTTAATTTTACAAATTAAATTTCAACTCTTTTTTTTTAACGATTTACAGCGCTAACAGAATTTACGAAACTATTATTAAGTTTTATTTTTGTATTTTTTCATTTAAAAGTTTAACCTAAGATGTTTACTGGGTTGTGTTGTATATATGAAAAAAAAATTCATCAAACAAAAACGCAAAAGTGAATATTAATTATTTATTTACAAATAAAAAAAATTAAAAAAAAAATATATAAAAAAATTAATGTTTTATCTGCATATTATATGAAAATTCTCTATATTTTATCATAAATATAAGTTTTAATAGTTAAATATTTATTTTAGAGTAGGTTTCAACAGATGCATATTTTTAACTGTTTTTATCGCAATGCTATATTAATATTCAATTTAGAAAAAATTCGAAATAACTGTACAGAACCTAATTAAGGCTATAAACATTTTACGCAGGGAAAACGTAGTTTTTAAGGTTTTGGGTTTAAGCACTGTTGCCCTTTATCAAGGTTTAACGTTAAAAAAGTGAACAAAAAGTACAAATTAAACGTTTTGATTTTTATTTTGTTGTGCTTAATATTATGAGTCAAGAAATATGAAAATAAGAATAGTAATAGGTGGATAGTGTACATTTGGGCACATACAAACTATGTGGACAAAAGGTATTTTTTTTGCATTTTTGGTCCACTCAAAAAATTATTTATGTAAAATCAACTGAAAACGCCACCTTAAATAATGGGATATTTATTTAAAACCCCTTTAGTAAGTTATTTGTTAAAATTAACGCAATATTTCTTTCAAATTAAGATATAAAAAAATTAAATAACACTAAAGCTGTATTTACAGTACCTGAGTTGTCATATGATTTTCACAACTGAGGCTTATTTTTATAGTGTAATAACATGTAAATTTTCATTTGTAAATATTTTTGTCTGATTTCAGTTGAAAAAAAAAAACGTTTTCTATTTTTAAATTATTTAACGTCTGAGTTTTAAATTTAAGTTTTTAAAAGTTACCGGATTGAATGCTTACTTACTTAAATACTTAAAATAAAAATTTCAATTTGTTTTTCGACACTCTTAAACTGATTTTTTTGACACTTAGCTCAGATGACAACTAAGGTGGAGTAAATATAGCTTAACATTTTCAACAAAAAGCAAAGTTTCAGAACAAAATTAACAAAGTTAAATGAAAATCAGTATTTTCGTGCAGTTGAAGCTTTTAGTAGCTCTGAAAACCAGTAAAAAAATATTAAATTAAAGTTTAGCTTCTAAATAACTTACAGTCAATTTCTGTAATAATTTTTTAAGTAAAACGAGAGTTTAGTTATTTTAAAAGATTATGAAACTTTAAATATTAAATAAGTAACATCTTATCAGTTAAGAGGCAAAATCTTAACGAAGTGGACCAAAAGTACTTTTTCACCATTTTGGTCTAGAATTTTAAAATTAGCTGAATAATAAATGTTGAACTAGAAGCAAAGGGTTAATTGGATGAACAAAAAGCTCTTCTTTATATTTTTGGTAAGTTTTTGAACTTTTATGAATATTAGGGATAGTGTACTTCTTTTTCCTTTAATGGTTCTGTTTTGACCTAATATTTTAAAACCATTATGTTGTTTCTTCTCAAAAAAAAAAACTTTAATTTAATTAAAAAAGTTACTGTTGATAAAGCTGGCCCATATTAAACACAACTTAACAGCGTTTGCATAAAGTGCAGGCCGGTTAACTTAATTGCCGAGAGATACGATCAAAAATAGGCCAATTTCTATGGAAATTTGTTGGCTTGAAAGACTTGCAGATTTGCAAGTATATTTACTTAATCATTACCATATCACATTTCATAAGGTTAGGCTGAATTCCAAAACGCAGTTTGCTTTGCATCACAAAATTCCAAGTGTTTCCTGAAAGCAAAGATGAGGTTTTTGATAACATCTACTATTTTCAAATGAGTGCTAACAGCTTTATTAATGTCCTGGAAGCAAAAACGTTGTCAAAATTGTAAGGAGAGTGTAAGAGAAAAAGTTGAAAATTTGTAATGCAAAGCAAACTGCGTTTTGGAATTCAGCCTTAGCAGCGATTTCCGGGAGTTTAATTGCTATTGAAATTTTATTAATATGATGGGAAGTTAATACTTTTGCTTCTTCCAAAAGGTTTTGAAAAATTTACTAACGTGGTTTTACATATCAGCTGATGACATGTAGTTGTAAAAGTTATAGAACTTAAATTGGGAGCAACTCTTTAATAAAAAAAAATTTAATTGTTTAAAAAATGCCGCCGAACTTCAAATTTAATCATCAAGCTTACAAAAAAATCACCTTTTTTGCCGAAAAATCATCATAACTGATAGCACTGATATTTATAGACATTTATTACATATCTGTTGAAATCTGCTCTCATATAATAAAAAATTTATTTTTATGGAGTTAAACAACTTTTTCAAAACAATAAAATTTTAATTATATGTTAAAAAAAAATTCAAAATTTTTAATTATATCAGTTCATCAGTGAAACTGAAAAAATTTAAGTTGAGCCAGACTTTACTTTACATTTAGGTTTATTTTATTTAACTACTTCCTTTTTGAAATCGGGTTTACGTGATATTCATAATATATTGTAGACCGATTGTGAAGAAGCTTAATACAAATATTTTTTTTTAATTTAAGAGGGTTAAATTTATTTTCGGGAAAAATAACTGAAATTCTATTGTTTTTGAAAGTTGAAATATTGGAATTACAAATAATAAAAAAAAAACAATACAATATGCAACTACAACTAAACGCATTTTAATATGTTATATATGTGTTTTTATATTTATATCTTTTCAATTTAATTTATGCAAAATTAAAGATAGATAAATATGTTATATAGTTTACTTTTACTTTTTATTATAATTTTTAATTATATTTTCTTTTAATATTCTTGTTGTGTATCAGCAATTAATAAATATTTTTTTTTATTAAAATGTCTTAAATAACATATTTTTAAAATGTATGTTAAATGACAAATATCTAAGGTAAAAAAATTAAAAATATAATAAATATACAACTAGAGATAAAGAATGTAAAAGGAATTTTATAAATACATACTCAAGTAACAATTGCCGCAGGGTTGCTTCATCTTCGCCATGACATCTTAATCTTGATTCATAATTTGCATTTCGTTCACGTTCGCTTTGTGTATGCCGAGAACGTTTTGGTACGTAACTAAAGGAGTGACGATAAAAACGACCACCACCAGTATTGCCGTTGTGTGTATTTGAAACAAAACCACCACTACTTATATTGTGTGTATTATTGTAAGCGTCTTAAAATGCATAGAAGGAAGATGCCAGGTGAAAATAAATTAGAAAACAAAAAGACACTAATTTTATTATTTTTTTAAATTTTTTGAAGTTTTGGAACTTTTAAATTTAAAAAAAAAATAACTTTTCCCTAATTAATACAATTTTAAAAATAATATTTTAATATTTTGATTTTTTTTCTCAAAATTTTTCTTTTAAACATTTACCTTCTGGTCTCAGTCGTACAGGAGGCGAGGTCAACTTAAGTGCTGTTGTAGAGGGCGGAGTCTTGCGTCGACCACCAAACACATAGTCATATGAATCTTCACTCAAATTGGACACTAAATTAATAGATTAAATTTTGTTAAAATTTTAAAATATATTTTATTTTTAAACTTTAAATATTTTTTAACGAAATTATTTTAAGCACAACTTATCCCGAATAAAACTTAAAATTAAAAAATTAAAGAAATTTCTGTTATTTTATACTCACTCTACAACGAAAATTTAATAATTGTTTTTTTTTTAAGTTTTGTTAATTTTTTATTTTCATAATATTTTGTTAGGCCATCGTTTTGTTTTTTTTTTTGCGAGTTTAGATTTTTATTTTTATGAAAATTTTTTTACATATTTTAAGAAGTTTTCATTGAAAATAAAAGAAAGCAGAGAGAAAGGTAAAAGTAAACAAGGTTTAGTTAAGTCAATATAATTTTTAACATTCATACTCTTAATGAAAACAGAGCGAGATAAAGAGGGAGTTTTTAATGAAAATTACAACAATTACATATACAGTGATGACTAAGTAATTAGGTAATCAAGAGCAACAAAACTAGTTGTAAACAATACAAACTGCTGCTTACAATTTCACAAAACCAGATGCAATTGTTTTTGCTTTTACACACACATTAAGACAAGACACAGACAAAAATTTTTAGCAAAATCATTGTTACACTATTAAAAATTGTGAAGAAATATCAAAAAATTGAATGATTTGTATGGCTCACAGGGTGAGTGAGTGAGTGGCGAAATGGATTTATTTACTTATTTGCATATGTGACAGCCTTAGTCACTTTTATGACTTTTATAAATTCACATACATTTAAGCTTCTAAAGGAGGGTAAATGATTCATGCTATAAAACAAAAAATATTGCAGTTTTAAGGATAAAGAAATATTTATATGTTAAATGTGTAATTGTGTGTTTGGATATCAAATATTGTTTTAAGGGTAAATTTGAATAACCGTACACTTATATGTTTGTTTATAAAAAAATAAAAAGTGTGATAGAAAATCTTAACAAAAAAATTTGTTTCAATTCATTTTTGTATAAAACAAACAAGACAAAAGTAAAAAAACACAAATGTTTAAGAGAATATTTCAACCCACATAAGCGTTTGGTTGAGCAATTGCTTAGACTTCAATTATTTATTTTTTAGATTAAAAAAATTTACAATAATATGAATTTAGGAAACTGGTTACGGTGGATTTCATCCTGGTAGCATAAAAACTTTATTTTTTTAAATATTTCCGTCAAAATAAAAAAAATTTTCTATAGAAACAGTAAAAAGGATATTGTGAGTTGACAGATATAAATTGTAAATAACAAAAGGTCTTTTTAATTTTTTCTGTAAGGAAAAAATGTTTTATAAAAAATAACATAATTTCAAAAATTTATTCTATTAAATTCGTATTTTCCCTACAAGAAAACTTTTTATGGCTCTTATTCTTTTAAAGCTTGTACACACGTTTTTCTTCATCTTAAATTTTAAAACATGGCAACATATGTTAAAAACAAATCTACAAAATTGTCAACTATCCTATTGTCCTATTGTCATGTGATCTTTTAGGAAAGTATTTTTCATAAATTCAATGTTACAAATAATGCATATGTACCTTAAGATACTCCCAAAAACATCCGTTTCTTTCTTTAAAATAACTTCTACTACACCAATTTATTATCGGCTAATTTTTTAACAAAAATACAAAAAAAAAAAATTTAAACACTTATTGAAAAGCATGCTTTGATATGATTAAAAAAAAGGAAAATAAAAATCTTTTAGATTTTAAGCAAACCTACCTGGAAATCCCGTTAATGGTTTAAGAACTTGTGTTGAACGCAGTGGCGGTAATAATGGTGGCAATTGTCCAAATGGATCTTGGTCGGTCGATATGGAAGACGTTGTTGGTGGTGAGATCATCGATGTATCGACACTATGCTCCATTTCATTATTGCGGTCAGCTTTTGAAATCAGTTATTGTTTTTTTTTTATTTAAATTAAAAAGTTAAAATAAAATTAAAATATTTTAAAGGAAGAGGAGAAAAAAATAAAAGAAGAAAAATAATTGAAATTGTACTTACATACTGATAGAAAAATAATTATGTTCTGGAAATTTATATATTTTTAATTTATTTATTTTTAAGACACTTGTAATGAGGGACAATAAATGTTTTCTTTTAAGTTAATAAAAATTTAGAGTTTATAGTAAAGTTTTATATTTGCTACTTCTCTCTTAAATTTTTGCATTTAAGCATAATTATGTTTTAAGGCAAAATATTTTACAGACGTATGAGTGATATTTTTAGGTTTGGATATTAATCATACGCATGGGTAGTATTTTTAAATGTTTTACCATTAAGCTGACGAAATCAATTATTCTCAATGTCAAATACTGAATTTAATAATTTCGTTTTTTTTAGAATAACACAATGGAATAATATTTTTGTTGATTAGGAACTGAATGTTGTTTTTAAGGTTTTTTTAAGATGCTGAATTCAAGTCTGCACTTCGCTTTTTTCTATCGGCTCACCTTTTTGTGATAGACAGCTATGTATGTCCAAAATTAAGGCAGTTCCAGTATACAAATTGGAATAACTTGAAAACGGTTTGCCTTTTTCAGTAAAACGTTTTTTGCATTAGAAGTAATACCAAAAGTTTTAATAAACATATCGAAACTGTAATATAAAATAACCCCAAGCCCGGATTGCTTAAGTAAAATTTTTTATTGAAAATTGGGATAAACGAGCAGAATATTTATCGAAAAAAAAATTTTGAATAAAAATTTCGATTAAGGGCATTTCTATATTAAGGTAACAATATGTACTGCCATGTAAGTTGTACAAATTTAAAGCTCAGTGCTTAGATAAAAGTAATAGAAACATATGTATGTATGTACGTATGTGTGAGCAGATATGTTTGTGCATATTTCATTGACACGTTCTGCTGTCAAATTGATGCATGCAGTGCAATTAGATTTATACAGATACAGTAGCATATACTTCATTCAAGATATTCACAAATACTTATTTATGCAACTCACACTATCACTACACGTTAGACATACAAATGTCGTTTAAGTAATGTATGTTAATGTAAGTTTGCTGGGAAGACACATACACACATACACTTGTATATATATTCACAAATCTAGGAACTGCTTTTAATGGCCTTTTTAACCGTGAGTCAAGTTGTGATGACATGAGTAATGAGCAAGCATTTTTGAAAACATAAATGGCAAAGAAGGAAATAGCAACGTACATACATACACACTAATACTATACTAAATCACACTTTAGTAAACGACATTTAGAGAAAAATGTAAAAAAAACAAAAAAATAACTGAATGAGCGGTTGATTGAATGGGAATAAAAGATGATTTAAATTATAAAAAAAATATTATAAAAAAGCAAAAAGGAAAAACATATTTATTTAAATAAAGATCTTTGCTTAAATCTTTAACTTGGGGGAGGGGGGAGGCTTTTCAGCTCCAATGTATAAATTTACGCTATTTTTAACACTGTCGTAGTTTTTAATATTTTTTTATGGAAAACAATTTGTAAACTTTTATGACAGGTTTTGTTTTTAAGATTATATTTGCAACCAAAAGACTTTTTGTGTTAATAAAATGTATAGCTTTAAGGAATAGAAAATTTTAAAAATATTGAGAACTTTTTTAATAACAAGTTTCTAATAATTTTCTTTGAAAATCTTATATTACAATTCAAATTAGTTTTAAGTATAAAAAAATGAAAGAAAAGAAAGCTTGTTCCAAAAAAAAGTTTTTATGCTGTGATTATTATATGTTTCCGTTTTTATTACAATCCCAATGTTATAAATAGAAGTTTTTAAAAAAAAATGATTTTTTTTTTAAATCTTTGTCAAATTTGGCATATTAAAATCATACTAACACAAATTACTTGTAATTTGCAAAATTTTTTAAGTTTGCTGCTTCAGTTTATAATCCAAGTACTTAAAGATCAATGACTCTTATCTTTTCAAACAAACTTCCTTTCAGATTTTAAGGAAGTCATGTTGCAAAACCCTTTTCAATTTGAATAAATTGCCCTAATTGTAGAGTATGTACTTGGAAATTTCTAAAGTGAAACTAAACACTTGAGTTTTTAATTGCAAAAAAATCTATGCGTCAGTATGTGAGTGTTTTTACATTCAAGTATTAAAGTGCATTTAAATATGATTTTTTTTTTTGTAATAAAAACTTAAAACAATTTTAAAAATATAAAAAACAAATCAAGTATCACGGTCTTTAACCTTTTTGTCAATGTAAGATCCAATCACTCTATTTTCCACCTTTCTACTACGATGTCCTCCACTTTAGTCAGTCTATCATTTATCTTTTTACTCTTTCATCATTTAAGTGTATTATGTTAATATGCAATCAGTGTATGTGTGTGATATTAAATATCTACTCATAACTTTAAACATGTACACATTTACATGCAAATGTAAGTATGTTTGTGTTACTTTGTTTGCTTTTGTATAAGTTAAGTGTAAATATTAGCTTTTTATCATCGTTTAACTTTGGATTTTGCCTAAGTCTGCATGTGTTTGTGTTGTAAATTGCATCATGTGGCTGGTTCAATGTTTGTACACATAAATGAATGTTTAATGTTGGCTTCGTTGTTGGCACATTGGCCTGATTGTCATTGCAGTGTTTTTATTCCGTTGTGCAAATAAAAAAGAGGAGTCAGCCGCGGTAAAGGTATACATTTTTGTTTTATGGAGAGAGATGCAATGAAAAGTCATTGTACATTTCATAAGAAAAGGCTTCTTCCGCATTGCCGGTAGACGGTGGGAAAATTATAATAAGATTTTGAAAACATTTAAGCCATTTTAGATGTTAACGGCAGCTGAGCCAATTTTTGTTTAATCACTTTTTTCCTATCAGATTTATTTATATTATGCACCGTAGAGTTAAAGTGAAAATACCGCATAAACGATCTAGTCTTGTTAGGTACTTGAATTGCCAAGAATGTGGCCAGACCAAAACTTGCTGTAAGTTGGATTCTAGTGGTGCTGGGTTTGATGATCGTTATTCTAAGGCCAAGTGATAATATGTAGCAATTGCGACAGAAACCACAATGTCAATTATATAGATTGCCCTGGTTTTTTTCCAGTTAACCGTTTCTCTAAGCAGTTTTTCCCTCTCAGCCGCAAGTATATTAACTATTTAAGAATACGACACTTAGCACAGCCAATATTTAGTAAAATTTTAAATGTCAATACTTTAAAGTGTAACTAGTCCAACGCACGTAAGCCTAACTCAACAAGAGGGGCCAACAAACGAACAAGCCGGTTCCAAGTTTAGCCGCTTGGAAGGCGCAATTAAGAACGCGGCTTAGCAGGTAGCTCAGTTTGTGGCGAATATGCCTGGCACAATGCAGAAAATACACAAAACTCAGTATGCTCTTCTGAAAGCCATATTAAAAGGGCCAAGGGCTGCCCTAGGGTAGGTTTCTAGAATGCAAACAGCATCCACCAACACAAAAATAAACTTCAATGTTATGTAATAAGCCACAAAGTTAATATGTTTTTTATTTCTGAAACTCAAATGATATCAAGAAGGGTTTTCAAAATAAGTGGAAGGTGATGGGTGGCGTCTGTGAGATATATAGTCAAACAACTAATATCCGAAACGAAAAAAATGTCTAGAATATTGCGAATTTGGGTGTTTATTGTCCGCCTAGATGTCACATTTTGCATGATTCTGTATCTGTAACAGGATTTAATATAACTTCAAGTTAGACTCCTACTTTTTGGCTAACTGACAAAAAATTACTCCAGACGTCATTGTTCTGGGCGTAACAAAAGTTATAATACCAGAGCTTTTTTAGATTCAAGCCTCGTTAGATTGGTCTTCAAGCCCCACGCCTACAATAGTTACCATTTGCAGATCCCAACAAATAGTATCTAGTCGTTTTCTCTTACCAAAAACGAAAAACTTGCTCGAAAAAACGCTGCTCGAAAAACGTACATTAAAAACCCCGAAAGATATTGATGGTTTTTTAAGTAGCTTCAATGAAAATGTTGAAAATGCGGCTGGATATGATTCTCCTACTTACCGTTAGACTTTAAGCACAGCAAATTATTTCTGCCGATGTAGAACAGTTTTTGTTTTAAAAACAAAATAAGAGTTCTAGGAAAATGGCAAGAGCATAAATCACATCAACTGAAAACTAAGCTCTTGAAGAACACTTGGAATGTCTAGCCCCTTCTTCTTAGAAAAATTATTTTCTATAGCAATCGGCCAAAGATCTTAAAACATCCGTTATTGCAAACTACCACTGCAAAATTTAAACGATCCCGTAAGAAACTGGCGAAGAAGAATGTGATCTGCTCGCAAGTAATTTTGAAAACTTGCTATGGACTGATATAATATAAATTACCGCCTGTTGCTTCTTAGCGTTCAATAGAAAAACGACTTAAATTTTTAGATGTTATAGAGGCTTTTGACAATTCAATTGCTAAAAAATCTATTTGCTCTTTTGTTTCTTTTTGGCAATGTATTATGGCTTAAATACTTACTGTCTAGGCCTAGTCTTACAAATGTTTATGTCTGGTACCAGAATTTTTCGAGAAATTTCCTTATAAAAAACTGACTTTACTCCTAAATAATAACAACTTAATTATCAATCACCAATTTGGTTTAAGACGACATTGCAGTGCCATTAAAGTATGTTGCTAACAACCAATAGGGGCTGTCATACCCTAAGGGAGTATTTTATGACCAATTCTGTACTTGCTTTATACAGCAGACTTGCCAAGAAACAGTCCAACGCCCACTTGAACATTTGCTTTTCCCCGGTTGCTAGGAAACCTCTTACCAATTAAAGCAACACATAATCCAAGTAGAAAAATGGGAAAAGTTTTGGAGCATAAAAAAATTGATTAATAAAAATGCAACCACGTAACTTTTACTTAACACAAGGACATGTGTTCCCCTGTTTTGTTTTTAAATAACGGGGGGGAAATTATGGCATTCGATTCAAATCGAAATTTAACTTGATTGATCAGATTGTCAATGCTTGTAGTATAGGAATTTTAATAAGAATTTTAAAACTTCGGCTCGTATCGAATGAGGTAATTAGCCCAAAATGGTACGTTTACACTATAGAGCACGAAAAACGTTGGAGTTCGCCTTGATCATTGCCTTGTATAAGAGTTACAAATATATGCGATTTAAACACAAATAAAGCTAAAAGGAGCACAAAGTCTTTGACGTATTGGTTGAAGCTCTGATCTTGGTCTGAATGGTAAATTTCTGCTCTACAGCTCGATTTTAAAACCACTTTGGTGCTACGGAATACAATTATGGGGCATTGCTTTCGCCTCCAACATGGAAAAAATTCAACTCCATCAAAGCAAAATTTCAAGAATGATAACTGGAAATACAAGTTCCACTAGTTGAATGCGAAATCCTAAACTATGTGAACAAGTATTTAGTTAAGATGGAAACATATTTAAGTCCGTTAGCTATTAGCATCTTGCAACGTAATGGATATGCTTATTCTCATATAAACCAATTTTAATTCTCAAGTCAAGGATTATAAGTAAATTTTTTTCCAAATGCTTCTGCCAAATTTTTTTAATCACTGTTTGGCATCTTTCGATACTGCAGACTCTTTAAACAAAAATTAATTTTTTTTTACAAAAAAAAAAAAAAAAAAAAAAATTTGAATAAAAAGTAAATAAAAATGTTAATTATTTTAAAATGAAGTTAATGATGATGTTGTTAATGTGTTTTAAATATGCTTTTATCTTCCATAATGTAAAATGCAAATGTTTGTATGAAAATTACAATGTACGTACAAGTGTTATATAAACAAAAATAAATGTTTACTTAAAATTTTGTATAAATTTGTATATATTTGAGGTTATGTCCTTTGAAGAAACATCTTGTGTGAAACACAGACTCTCAACTACTTACACATATACAGACAAAAGTTTTACTATTGAGCAAACGTTAACTTCAACACTTCCCTATAATGTGAGAAATAAGCTCAAAGAGTAGATATTTTATGTTCAATTTACCTTAATTATTACTTTTTAAATTATTTTATGCCCTTCACTTAGTAATAAATAGATAATTTTGTCATTCCGTTTGTTATTTCTACAATATTAACATGGGACCCCATAAAGTAAAGGGTGGGTCATATAAATATTTAAATTTGAATCGGTTATAAAAAAGTACTGATAATTTTTTGTTTAAAATTGCTTGTTTTATTGAAAAGGTTAAACGTTAAAAACGTTTAAAAATAGAACGCAGTACCATTTATATGACTACCAAGACTTGAAATGGCAAATCCGATCAACCAAATTTTTCAGTACATTTTCTATTGTTCTCTTAAATGGCAGCTTCGATTTCATGTTTCATTGTTTCAGTTATCTCTGGCTGGTTTGCATGACCTTTATTTTTTATTTATAATGGCTTAAGTCCAAAGGGCTTAAATCACAATTCCTATTCGGACAATTCACATCGTAATTTCGGCTGATAAAACAGTGCGTAAAATATCGATGATTACGTTGGCTGTATGAGATGAGTCCAGCCTTCTTGCAACCAAATATCGTCCATGCCATCCTCTTGAGTTTTTGGAAAAAAAAAAATGACTTGAGCGTAATACGGTAACGATCAGCATCGCCCATACAAACGTTTAAATTTTGTGTCCTCTTACTAATTTCTTTTTAATTTTTAAAAAATATAATGATATAACGAGTATATGCGGTTAAATTATGTATAACTAAATTTAGAAATGACACAGGGTTGCACTGACCAATTCTATAGATAACTGGTAAAGAAGTAATACAATATTAGTTAAAAAAATTAAATTGTAATGAAAAAAGATTTTTCTCAAAAAATTTGCTTGTATTTAAAAAGCAAAAAAAAAACAACAATACAAATAATATTTTCTTAGATCTAGCCATAGCGGGGCCATAAGTACGTGAGAACGGTTTTTTACAACTAGAAGGGATTTTCTTAAACCAAGTACGAAATATCTAGTACGAAGTTTTTACTTTTAACCACATTTAAGCTAAAGAAAAAATTATTTGATTACGAATCCGTACTTGCTATAGGCTTAAAAGGATTGATTTAAGTCTAAAAGTAATAAAATGAAAAGTAATTTTTTTTCTAAACAAAACTTTATTGAACACGTTTTTATTACATACTGAAGGGCATTTCCATAATCAATTTTAAATTAAAAAGAGGTCTTTTAAACATTTTTTTTAATAAAAATTAGTATCTAATATTAATTTTAAATTTAAAAATTGTTTATTTATGTGTCCCTTCATACTTATTACTTGAAAATTTTTTTCTATATTTGCCATAGCTAGGGTTAAAACGGGGATTTTTCGAACTGCAACACTAGCGCGCTTTCATCTAGGCCACTGAGCTACTTCGCTTTTTATGTGTTAAAATAAATTCAAAAACAGACAAATTTTTCTGCTTCACTTTTTTTTAAAGTAATCACGTTTAACCTTGACAAAATAAAACCTAAGTGCAGATCGTACTTATTAACTTGAAGTTTGATTTTAAATAAACTAAAGAAAAAAATTTTCGAATTCAGAACGTATATTTTCTTTCGGTGTATCATTTTGAAAGATGATTTTTTGTTATTTATTATAAAGAAAAACTTAATTTTATGAGAGTTATGTCACAAAATACTTTTTTTATATTTTTTTAGGAAAAGTCAATTTTTTTCTGTTTAGAATGGGATGCCCCGGTAGATCAGTGGCAAGTGCACGAGTCTACCAGTCTGGGGGTTGTGGGTTCGATTATCACCAGAGACTCTGGTAAGTCTGCTTCATTCTTCTTTCTGTTGTTTCTTTCTTTCTTATCCTTCTCTAAATTTCTTCTTTCCTTCTATCTTAACCTGTACCTGGAGAGGCAGGGTAACACAAAGGGACCGAATTAAGCGGACTCAAGTGAGCTGTATCCTCCTTTCCTTCAGCGGCTGCCTGTCCTACCTAAGCTAACCTAACCTTGTGCTTAGAATCTATTTATACAGCATTTACCAAAAATCTATTGAAAGCTAATGAAAAATTAAAACTTTAGTTATTGGTACATTTCTCTATCCAGCCAATTGCTTCTATCTGTCATCCTCTATTCTCTTTGTTACCCTAACTAGGCTCTGGCGACCGATTAAGGGCAGCATAACCCTATGCATATCACAAACTGAACACAAGGTTGGTGGCACTGAAACCAAGATTAGACGCTTTCACCTAATCAGTAATTTATTTTAAAAGCCGTGATAAAGAATCCGCTTTTCAGCCCTTACTTCTCCCTATAGAAAAAGGAACGTATGCTAATGAAATCCTTTATTGATTACAACTTCTAAAAAAAGCAGGTCTTTTTCAAACTAACAAATACATATGTTTTATTCACTGATGTTAAAAAGAGTGTCAGAGAGGACAGTTCTTCAAATAGAGGAGAGCTTTTAACTTTTTAATGCAGCTCTTGAGTAAATTTTTATTTTTTCATTGAATTTAAATATTTTTAAATTTTAATGTTACTTTCGAAAAAAATTTGTTTTTTATAATTTCTGAAGATGCACTTGGGTCACAATTAATTCCACTTTCAAAAGCCAATATTACGTTTTATTCTTATAAATTTTAAATCCTTTTTAACTTACCTTTATACAACAGCAATCAGCCATGTTTTATCGAAAATAAAATATCTTGAAATAGAAGTTCCTTCTTTTTGATGGTTTAATCAAAGAACGATCTAAAAGTAAAAAACAAATGCATTTAAAAATTATAACTTTGTTAGGAAAATGATAGATATTTTAAAAAAGAAATACTATCTTTAATTAGATATTTGCATGTAAAGGGTGTTTTTTTATAAATTTAACGCAGTGGCATATAAAGCGAAAATTTCTATTGATATAGTAGACAGCTCTGAGCTTTTTTATACCCTTCACATAAGTGATAAGGGTATATATAAGTTTGTTATTCCGTTTGTAATTCCTTTATTATCCATTTGGGACCCCATAAAGTATATATATTCTGGATCCTTATAGATAGGGAAGCCGATTTACCGATGTCCGTCTGACCGTCTGTCCGTGTTTTGGTTGAAATCAACTTTCTGAAGCCCCCCGATATCGTATTGACCCGAATGTGGTATCAAACTGTCACAGATAGTCGCGAGAAAATCGGTATCGAAATTCAGCAAAATCGCCCGATAAATGACCGAGATATAAGCAAAAAGCCAAGACTACCTCGTTTTTTAGAGTCTACAACAACAACAAAAAACATACTTTTACATTTAATAATAAAAAAACAACAAAAAAAGAAAAAAACAGAATCAGTAATGTTGATATTATTGAAACACACCCAAAACAAAAATTTTATTAGTATTTGTGTTCGTAAATATAACAGGGATGCCATACAAAGCTTAATTTAAACATTTTTAAAATCGCTCCTACGGCTTCCAGGGTACTCCTACAAAGGTAAAATGTAAGACCGACCTGAATTATTTTATCCATTCAAAAATTTTTTTGGAACATACTTACTCTCTATCTCCAGCCCCTGACATGGTTGCCATACAAAATTTTAAAAAATAAGGTAAAAACCGCCACAACTTCCCCGGAGTCGCCAGTAGAGGAAAAAAATGTATCGCAGATCCCCATTAGTTTTTCCTCCCAAACGTATTCCTAGAGCATACTTACCTCCTATCTCTACGCTCTAAGGGGATTGCCATACAAAATTTAAAAAAATGATGTAAAAATGCCCACAACTTCTTCAAAATTGGCCTTAAAGCAATAAAGTGTACGACCGACCCCCATTAGTTTCCCCTCCAAAACATATTCCTAGAGTATACTTACCCCGTATCTCCACCCTCTAAGTGGGTTGCCATACAAAATTTGTAAAAATTATGATAAAAACCCCTACAACTTCCCCGTCACCCGTGGAGCGTTAAAAAATGACACCGACCGCAATTTAAAAATTAGAAATATTTCATAAGTAAAAAAATGGTTACAAAGAAAAAAAGTTTGAGATTGCGAAAGGTCAATGTGAAGGGTATATAAGATTCGACACAGCCGAATATAGCGCTCTTACTTGTTTTACTTAAAATTTTTTTTTGAAATTTGCACAAAAACAATTGAGACAGTAACAGTCATTCCCAATGAACCTAGGGAACGTTTGGCTGCCCCATTAAGGGGAATAGTAACTATGAGAGGCGTTATTGTTATACTTGATATGAACAGTTATAAACTTAAATTTTCCACAATTAACTGCGACAATATCACCTTTTTTTGGGCTGAAAATTAAAAGGATAAAAGAGGAGGTATAGGTACGATTATATTTCTTCGCAAGAAGTAAAATGTTGGAGAACAGAGATATTTACGGAACTTCACAGAAAGGTATAGCGACAAACATTAACAACCAAATGTAAGTACAATTATTTTATTGTTTAATTGTTCAATTGGCACCAAAAACTTAAATCTAAACTACAATTAATAAATTTTTGAAAATTATAAAAAAATATACAAAAATTTTTAAAATACATTCAAGTACAGGTTAAAAAAAAAAATAATAATTAGTTGTAGTTAAAATAAAATATTTTTTTTTTTGTTATTACTTGAAATCCGCTGCCTTCTATTTTAAATAAAAATTAATGCTATTGGGAAAATATATTTTTTAAGTTTATTTTGTCTTACATAAAAAAAAACAGAAAACCATTTATTAGGGTCCAATAAAATATTGCCTTAAATAAAGCTATAATTTTAAAAACTGTTTGTTTGAATAAAATAAAAATTTGTGAAGTCTTTTTGGTGTTATCCATAAATTTTTTTTATATCTCTTTTTAAATTTTTAGTTTTACTTTTTGTTTTTTTTTTTTGTTTCTTTTTTCTTTCTTTCTATTTTTTGTTATACCCAACCTTATGCTAGTTGAGGTAAAATAAAAAAAAAAATCTTGTTTATTAATTCAAGCAATTAAAGTGGTTGAATTAAACTTAAACTTTGATCATTTCAGTTATCAAAGTATCAAAAATATTTTATTGGAAAAAAATTGCAATTTTTTATTTTCTACTATTTAGGTAATTGATACAATCATTTTGGTGATAGGTGCAAATTTAAAAGTTCTATTGATTAATTCAATCATTTTGGTAATTGAAACAATTTTTTGTTTTTTTCTGTGTAGGACTTTAAAAAAAATTGACAAGGTTTTAATTGTAGTAGAGTTTGCCTACATGACACTTTTATTTTATAAGAAGTAGAATCGAGTCTAGCAAAGCTGGCCGGACAAAGCTAGTAGAACAGGGTATCCGCCGGCAAGTATACTACTTTCTTTGCTTATAATTTTTGATTAAATGGAAAAGAATTGATCTTATATTGATAACTGTTTTATTTAATATCGGTAATTATGCATGAAATACAATACCAGATAAATGTCCGCCTCTGTTAGCCTCACAAATGCGAGCCCTTTTAAGCAAGTTTTTCATTACATTTTCATACATTTTACGCGGTATTTCATTAAAAAATATTTTGTAAGAGTTGCCCCAGCGTTTCTGGTTTGTTTACATTAACCATGCTTTTCAGATATCCTCACAAAAAGAATTCCGGATCAGTCAAATCGGGCAACCGTGGAGGTCAAAACCATTTCCAGAAATAACTCATTGTGAAAAGAGGTCTCGCAGTAATTCCATTGTAATTCTGGCCTTATGCGATGTGGCACCGTATTGTTGACACTGCATGCTAACCAAGCCCAAAGTATGCAGTTGTGGCATTAAAAAGTTTTTAATCATATCACGATATCGCTTCCCATTGACAGTTACTATTACGCCGTTTTTAGTTTCAAAAATTTTAGGTCCGATGATTCCTCCTGATCAAATTGCACACCAGACTGCCACTTCTAACTGATTCAAACGTGATTGATGAATAAGTTAAGTGTTTTCCATTGCCCAGAACAGACTATTCTGTTTATTTACATATCCATTCAAATGAAAATGTTTTTTAGTGAAAACCGTGGGTGTCATGGGCGAGCTGCAACATACTTTTGGCATATGTATGGCGGCATGCCGCGGCACATGGAAGCACGTGCAAATCTTTGTGCAAAATTGGGACCAAAGTTGTTCTTTAAAGACAAAGCTCCTGAGCACAGCATCGAATTGAGATTGAAGGATTAAACACTTTCTTGAGTAGCAGTAATGTTTTCATCTCAACTTGCAGTACGTTGTGGTACATGACTGGGCCTATCAGTTACAGTCCCTCTTTCTTTTAAATTTTTTACTAAACGATAAATAGTGAGTCTTCTTGGTACGTTGTTTTTTCCCAAAATTCTGCATTACTTTCTCATCGTCACAGTAATCAACGACTAATTTCGACAAAATGTTTTAACGACTTAAACCTATTGGTTTAACAAATGTGTTTCCATAATAAATTCGCCACGTCTCTACTTCACGACTGCCAAGTATGAACTGTCAAGACTAATGTTTACCAAAATGGCGTCAAAACAAAGTAGGAAACCTTGCCGGCGGATACCCTTTAATTAAATCAAAGCAATATTTATTAGACTTACCACTCTTATTTGGATTTTTCCTGAGTTTAATCTTCTGCTCTATGTTTTGTTCTCCTTTAACTGTGAGGCCAAAAGTTTCAATTATTCTTTTAAAAACTCAAATAAAAAACAAATCAAATAGAAATGAAAAATTTGGTTTTTAACAAGCAAATCACACAGCTTGCTGTTCCAGAATGTTATTCACTTTTAATCTTTACTTTATCTCTTAATTTTAAAACTTAGTAACAAAAAAAATAAACAAAATGCTTTTGCTAGAAAATATGCATTTTGTTCAAAAGCAAGTAAAGGGAGGAAAGAAATTTATACACAAAGAATATATCTTCTTTTTCCTTAAGAAAGTATTTTTAAATTGTGCTCCGGTTTGCAGACCTGAAAAGAAACAAAGAAAGATAAATCATTAAAGAAAATACACATCAAAGAATATTTAAGTATTAAATATTTATTATTAATTACTCAAATTTGTTTGTCTTAAAATTGCTTTATTATTGAACAAACATTTAAGAAACACTTAAATGTACAAAAGATTGATAAAAGAGAATCTCTTTTTGAAATAAAAAATATTAAATTTTAACTTCTTTGCACATAAATTGACCTCTTTTATGATGGATGTTGCTAAATTGCATTAAAATTTTATAAAGTGTTGGCGGCGTGTGGTAAACTGAGCTGCCCTTCAGTTGCTGTCTGATTGGCTGTTAATGGCTTTTGAGGCAAGTGGGTCAATTGTTCTTTTGGCATAATAATTGGCAAAAGAACTTAACATTCATACAAGTAAGCTATTCAGTGTTTTTTGCTGTGTTTTGATCGAGTAAGTGCTGACAAAAAAAATTCAATCAAAGAAGTTTTTGAATAAATTTCTTAAATGAAAATAAAGATAGAAAAAACTTGTTTTGTTAATTAAAAGTTTTTATATAATTTTAACTTAAATTTATTTTACTACAAGTAACTATTTAAATTCTGGACTTACTGTTGAGAACAGAGAAGAAAGAAAAAAGAAAAAATCAATTTTTGTTTAGTTTTTTTGTCTTTTTAATGCATCAAAATTTCCTTCTTACAATAAGCGATCGTTTGAGCTTAAGTAATTTCAAATATTTATGTCTCTCGTCAAAAAGCGAACTAATTGGAATTTTTTCTTTATTTAACAAAGAAAACTTTGACGACAGCCACAGAGATGCTATTAGAAAAAAAATGTAGGGTATCTGGTCGAACATCTATATTTTTAAATATTATTATTTCAAAAAATGATAAAATCTGCGGAGGGGAGGTGGTGCCGTTGGAATTATCGATTGTGCGGATTTGCCAGGCACGATGCTGCAGTGGTCGAGTGATAATTGCGCATTCGCTGTGGAGACATTTTTTTTAAAGTAATGATTCTAACATAATAGCTTGTCGACAATTTTGCTCAGAGTTTGGTACTCGGCGAATACGTGATAAGCTGAGCTTAAATTTAATTCGATTCGCGCAACTGCTTCGGCAATGAATGTCCCACGGCCAGGGCCCAGTCGATTTTCAAGGACTTTCGACAATATTTAACTGGTTAAAAGCAACTTTCGTGAAAATCCGCGACTTTCAATACGGGGAAAAACAGCCTCACTGAGACTTCCAAGGGCCATTGTTCATAATATTTACAAAAAACTGATTAAAAAAAAATATTTTGATTTTGAAGCGCTTTCGCATTGTAATTCCTATATTTTGGAGCGACGAGGCTCATTTTCATTTAAACGGCCACGTCAACATGCAAAACTGCCGCTACCGGTCTCCAAGAATCCGCAACCCTCGATTGAAAAATCAAAAACCATTGCATTGCCCCAGGGTAACTAATTCTTCATCCTTATCCACGCATGAGATAATTCAACCATTTTTTTAAAATTCCCTATGCCAGGCGATTAATGTCAACAGAGGATTAGCGAAATGCCAGGATTATGTAGAAATCATATGACCTGGGGGCAACGAGGCTTATTCTATCTTTCTATCTTTGCCAATGAGAGATTGAAGTCATTCTGTGGACAAGAAAGTCATTATTGGTTCACGTAAAAAGACCAGAACGACTAGTCAGTCGGGTAGTAATTATTCATATAAAATAACAATTTTTTGGTTGAAATTTTAGGAGTGCCAACCTCAGCCCCTAAACTTTGAACCAAATCAGACAAGGTTTTCTGGGCATGCTGAAAGTCAAAGTCCATTTATAAGTAAATATTACTGTTTGTCTATATGTATGTATGAAGAGTACTAGCGTTATTGACTTACTGATTTATTATCCCATAGCCCCAACGCGTAGATCTAGAGATTCAAATTCTTATTTTATTTACTTATCCATACGTACTAAGACGGAATTTTGGGTGTAAAAATTGACCAAATAGGGAAAATTTCATTAGTAGACATCTTTTAACTATACACGGAAGAAAAATTTTAAAATATATAGTCAAAACTAAGCGGACTCATGTCTTGCACTTTTTGGACACATGATGAAGACAAAATTTAAATTGCGTTCGAGAGTAATATGAATATGGCTTTGGTACTTTTGTTTGTAATATTAGACACTAATGGGCAGGACAGAGTAAAAGTTGTAATTAGATCCAGCTTAAGTCCGCTTTGAAACTTTTGAGCCAAAAGTTAAAGAATCAAAAATTATATTGCTTTTGACAGTTCTCGAAAAAGATGAATAATTTTTTGTATTTTTATGAGATATAAGACTCTAAGCTGCGAGATAGGCTAGATGCTTTTTTTTATTCTACTCAGTTATACTTATGAAGATATAAACAAAATTCGAATTGCAATATGATTTTGGTATCTTGTTTTTCCTAACGGGCTTTACAGGATAAAAATTATAATTTAATTCTACTCAGTTCCATTTTTATTTTAATCTAATAAAGATAGAAAAAAAATTCGAACTGCGATTGACAGGTCTCAAAAACTATGAATTAGGTTTTGGCACTTATTTTCAATACTAGACCAAACGGGCAGGACAGGAATAAAATTAAAATTTTATCCTGCTTAGATTCATTTCAAAACTTCTTAACCAGAAATTAAAGAAACAAAATTCGACATTTGACAGGCCTTAAAAATAGCAAAAAAGTAATGAACGAGAACATGGATGTCATAAAACTAGAAAATTGTAGATTCTGGATTAAAATTACATAAAAGATCATAAAAATTGTACTTTGTTAATAATATAGCAGCCTTTCCCAGTAAGTTCTTTATTTTTGTAAATATTTTAAGCCTCGCTTGCGAAGTACCGGGTTAATAAAATTATAATAAATAATAATAAATAAATTGTTTATTTCATAGTTTTAAGCATTAATTAAGACAATAAAACGAATTATTTAGAAATTAGCCCTGATAAGTTATATGGGTCTAATTGACCTCTGAAACAAGATTGTCGCTAGAATAAAGTCGTCTTTATGCCAAATGCTTTAACTGAGATTCTCATTTGGTATGCTTTAGAATTTATCAATACAATCATTAAATTTAAAGATGATTATTGTCTAAAATAAAAGCCTTATAATTAGTTGGTATATAAGTGACTCATTTAGCAATAATCTTGTTTATGGGGTTAATAAGACCCAAATGACTAACCAGAGTTAATTTCTAAATAATTCGTCTTAATGTTTTTTTTTTTTGCTAAAATAAATCTTTGTAGCGGGTTAAAATAATGTACAAAATTTACGAGTTTACAATTCTATTTGGTCATATCTGCACTTTGGCCACGATTCGCGCACAGAAAATTTGGTCAGATTTGATTCAAATTGTTAAAGCTATATTACACCACCTAAGTTCTCATCTGAGTTGAGTGTCAAAAAACAAGTTTAAAGGCCTTATTAGATAAAACGCAAAGCATAATAGCGAAAACAATTGTATGCAAAAAACTTAAATTTAAAAAACTTTTCCATACCATTTCTTTCTGTTTAATGGCGTTGCGTTTTAGGAAATAGGGGGGTACATTTTTTTTAAACTTCTGGTTATTTTTTTTGTCTGGTAACACTAAGGGCTCAAATGGTCTATATTGATTCTCCCTAATTAAAATACAATTTGAGTAATTGGCAAGTCTGAGGACTTTTAGAGAATTTTTTCGCATTTATACACCTCTTTTTGAGTGCCACGAGTCGAACCAGTAACACTATGCAATAATTAGAGGATTTAAAAAAGATACAGAAAGCAGACAGTAAAGGCGCGATTCTACTACAAAAGTGCAGTAAAATACTGTGCTTAGTTTGGCGAGATTCGTGACCACCCCTTTTTGAGAGCCTTAAACGATTCGCAAAATCAGTGAGGCCCTCAAGAAGCGGTGCCACCAGAATTTGTTGAAGCTCATTCAGGTTTGGTTTTAACGCCTAACTTTATTTAGCAACATTGTACCTTAAATTTAATTAAACAAGTATTTTTATATTTTTAAATGTAGATGAAAAATTTAACACTCTTTTTTGGAATAATTTGCAAGTAATTTAAAATTTTTACTATCAATATTAAGCAAAATTGCAGCCGTCAAAAAGCTTGACAACTTTTATTTACACATCAATACAACCTAAACGTCTCTCGGCACTTCAAATAGCGATTTGGTCCTGGAATTAGGTCCTAAGTCAAGTAAGGACTTTCTGCAAAACTTATTGGTTTAAAACTAAAGGTTTGACTCTATTTTCAAGATGCAGTAAAACTCTATACTCAGTTTGGCAGTACTGGTGACCGTTTTTAATAAAAAATTTAGAAAAATCTGGGGTCCCCTTAAAAATGGTGTCACTAGTTTTAATATAAAAGCCGATTTAGATTTGGCTATAATGCCTTACTTTTCACAGCAATATTAAACCGAAGGCTCCATCTGTATATTTTTTCACTGCTGAACTTTGTATTCATCAATTTTGCTACATAAAGTCACATTTGTATTCTCACAACGAAAAAATTATTTGCAAAAACCGTTATAAAACCGTTCTTTTAAATTTAAACTGAACTTTGGGTTAAAGTTAATTAAATTATAATTTTCTAAAGTCTTTATTTTTTTTATGCCAAGTGTCCAGCTGCTGGAAAAACTCAATTTCGTTTCTTATTAAACTCTTTCAAACAAATTTTTATTTTTGTGACTAAAAAAAAACAATATTGTTGTCATTTTAAAACCAGCATTAATAAATCCTAAAAGAATGACTTATTTTCAATTTTTCTGTTTTCGACCACCAGACAGTAGTTTCTTTTCATTAAAAAAAATTAAAAGTGTTATGCTAAAAGTTATAAATCTGTCATATATGTACTTAGTTTTAGATTTAAAAAACTTACCAAAATTTGTAAACTTAGTTCTGGATTTTTAATTTTTCCCCGGTATTTAATATTTAGCTGCAAAAAGTTTTTTTTGTTAAACTGACTGAAACTAAATACTAATCCTTTCTTTTCATTATCAAACTAAAATCCAATATCCGCAATTTTAACCAATAACCAACAACACTTAACTAAGTCAAACCAATGCTGTTTAACGAAACTGAAAATGAACTTAAAAGAAAAATTTTGCAGAAATCTAACACTAACCTGTTCGACTTTTTAGCAATTTTGAAACATTTCAAATATTTAAATCTCGCAAGCAACGTGTTTTGTCTGTCCGTATGTGACTGCATGTGTCCTGTGGTAAATACTGTCCAATTCTACCTTTAGCCGCAATTGAACAATACAGTTGTTATGTGCCTTATGTGGCATTAATTGACCACTGCTTTAGTGGTTGGAGCAACCATTGTTGTTGTGTGTGAGCAAAAGAAGATTTTAAGGAATTTGCATCAGCTGTTGATATTTTAAATTAAAATCTGCTTAATTATAAAGGCTGTCCAACGTGTGCAATCGTAACATTGGCTAAATCACTGAAACGCCAAAAAGCTTTAAAAAAGATGTTAAATTTTCTTCTAAACAGAATTATAGTCTGGTGAATGTCTTTAAATTCTGCCGCAAAGTATGTATATATTAAAAGGTCTTCATATATCGTTTCTAATAGCAGGTCTATTAGGGTCACCTTTAACTAGGCTATTTTTAAATCTACTCAATTCACTTCCACCAGACTTGGTGGCGAAAAAAGCGGCGCTGAATACCGCGATAAGACTGCACGATGTAGGCGGATGTAAACAAAGAACGTGCAGTTTCAAACATGTTTTTTTGACTACGGAATACTTTTCTGTCGCAAGAAATTCTCCTTCCTAATTTAAAGAATCAAGCAAATAAAGTCACCACTACGAGACTTTTTGAACTGTCTCCGAATGCCGGACTTCCTCATACTGGGTGGCGATACACACTTGTATGAAGATTATATGGATGCTGGAGCACGGGACCAATGTAGACAACTGCGTTGCTGAGGGAGAAAAATTAAATTGGACGAGGTAGTTGACCACTTCTGTGGCATTCTCTTCTCTTTCGTGGATGCACACACTGGCAGAATTACCAGAATCAGATGTTCTTACGAGCCTTAGTTTGGAGCCAATGGAATGACTTTTCAATATTTTTCTTAATCTGGATAAGCGAAGGGCATGGAAAAAGTGTCTGCTATTGCCAGTGACTACTAATTAAGCTCTAATATTATTAAAAATGGGACCGCTATTCAACGACTTTTTTAGAAGCTGTGAAGTTGCACAAAAGGTGAAAAAAATATAGCAAATCTTGTGCTTTTGGCCAGTGCTGGAAAATGCCAGAGTTTAAAACTTTAAAATCAACAGATATTATTCTATTTTTCTAAAACAGGAAGAGCAGATGGTTCGTGAACAGGAGTCATAGTGGCAAGAACAATAGCCTCTACTTATATTTATCCAAAAGCTGTTAAAGCTATATTCCCATATCGATGTAATTAATTGAATAAAATTCTAAAAAGTACGCTGGCTTGAACACGTTTTGTGAATAAATGAAGATGTTGTAGCAAAAAAGACTTGATTCGTGGGTAGAAGAAATTTTTAAACTTATTTTAAACTCAATTTGAAGAAGAAGCGCAAAAAAATCCATGAGCTTAAAAATCCGGTTCTAGTTTGGCTAAGGACCTAGATGACTTAAATTTTCAAATTTTTTTTCTAATTTTTTTCAGAAGTATGGGAAAGGGACCAAAGCAATGGATTCAAGTGGAATGCAGCTCACTCCGCTATTATTTTCGCAACCTGTTTTTGCTAAGCTAATCCTTAACTGTTAAATTTACAAGTATAAATCATTAAAAAATCGTTTTTCAAGTACAACATTAGTACCTTAATATTTCCAGCAAAGAAAAATCGATAATTTGAAGGCAGCACATCCTTGTTGTACCTACATAAGTGTCAGGAGCGTTATGCGCTTGTGCAGATGTCTTAACGCCCAAAAATAATGGCTTAAGACAACCCTTTATATATATATATCGATTCAGAATCACTTCGTGTGCCAATTTAAGTGTGCCCATGTATTCTTATGATTAAAGTAGAGGTTTTTGGCACTGGCATAAAGTCGAATGTTTATAGTGATGAACAAACAATTTTCAGAAACAGTCCCCATACAAATGTCCTCCCGTCATTAGCATTATGGGCTATTATGGCTAATAGCCCTTGAGATTCCCTTACAAACCTGCCTACGACAAAGGAGTCGTATTTGCTGGGAAACCAGGAAATACTCTAAAAATGGGAAGGACAAGGTAGGTCATATGAACTGCTTACAATCGCTTTCTAACAAATCATATGAAAAATTCTTTATATGTGGAGTGACCGACCATTTGCACGGATTTTGTCAGTACAGGTACTGATTTTTCATTTGGTGTCCTGATTAAAAATCCGTGTACTGATATGTTCTGATTCTTAAAAAAGAGTACTGATTGTACGGATTTTTGTTTATAATTTGTTATTTAAATTGTTTTCTTCAAAAATTAAGTTAAGATACATAAAAACATAAACATACATAAATAGTTTAGTATTTAATGAAATAATTCAGCTGGTATTTTAAAGACTGATTGACAAGATTATTTCGCGAGTCCTCTTTTAATCGCCCAACGCTGGTTGTAAACAAATTATGTTTGACTCCTATAAAAGATGATCTGACGAGCTATTTTGACGATTTATTATCAAGTAAATCATCATTTGTGTGTCTTTTGCAATCATTTGATATTATTAAAATATTTTAACCACATTTTTTAGCAATATTTTGACATTTGTTGATCAAAGATTGCTTATGTTAACTAAAAATCGTCTTTTATATATCCTAACGACCGTTAAGGGGCTGCTAATAACTAGCAATTTGGTTTAATTTTCTGCAGATTTTTTTTGTCAATGTTTGGCAACTTTGGCGATAGTAAGGTGGCTTTTACTGATATATTTTTTTTTTTTTTGTAATAACCAGCACTCAAGAAATGGCTTCTATGAATGCACTGCATCCTGTTGATATCAGAAAAAAAGGTTATGGGAAGGAGGAAAGAGAGTAGTATTTGTGGGCATTTGATTTAAATTTCTCGATATTAACTTGGACAGAAAAAACATATTTAGGTAGTTTGTTCCATATACGGACTATGCGACTACAGAACAAATTCTATCTTTAATGCGTAGTGTGATTCACTGGCCAGTCCACCACAAGTGGGTGTGCTCTTCTTCGAAGACATGTATCACGCAAAAAAGCACAGGTTTCAGGAACAAGTTTCCTGATATATTCGGGGTACATTCCATTATAGTATCGGTAGAAAAGTGAAAAACATCCCAAATCGGGACAATGTTGAAGTCAATCGAGACGTTTCTGTACGCCGTCAAGTAGCTCTAAAATAGACTTTAGAGCACCTGCATTCAAGACACTTGAATGCTTCGTTTGACACAAAAAAAATTTGCTCCGTTTAGCAAACATGGGACTGGATTTTCATGTCCAACCTGTGTTTGGATTATAAAAAGACAGGCACACAGAAGGACGGACCGACGCACTCTCATCTGCTTAGAAAGCAATTTTAGGTCAATTCCCAAAATTAAAGGGGATTCTTAGACTATAAAAATAAAAAGATACAAGATACAAGCACACTTTAAAGCTGATGCTAGTTTTAGTTTAAATTAAATATTTATAAATGCAATACCATTTAAGGATAAGCACTACTCCTATAACGACATTTTCCAGGCGGCAATTTATTCACTTCAAGCCATATCGTTCTACTTATTTACAAAGTGAAAAGTGGAAGCATAAATTCTAAAAATTTCAGGATTTTAGTTTTTATCACTACAACTTCGCACTTTTGTTCTTTGAGAAGAAACAAACAAAGTGAATGAATAAATATTTTTTTAATTTTGTTAGATGTTGTTCACAGTTTTAGTGAAAATTGTTTTTAACTTAATCCTGTTACTTTTACTTTGTTTTTGTTTCATATAATTTTTTTTGTCAGAGATTTTTCCTGCAACGAAATTTTCGTTTAGGTTTCATTTATTCGTGAAAGTTTTTATTTATATTATTTTACCAACTGGAAATACGTTAAACATTTAAATATTGGTTTTTTTTAACGAGAGTATCTTTTGCTTCTTTTGCTGGATTGTTGTAACTTATAACATATCGCTGCGTTAACATGCAAAAGCACTAAGTCCATGTTTAAAAATTTTATAAGGAGAAAGGAAAAAGAACAAAACTTGGTTTTGCATATACACATTTAAATTCCTTAAGCGCGATATATTATAAAACAGTTTCTCTTTTTTTTACTAATACTTGCAGTTGAAAAATTTAACAGGAATAGTAAAACTTTTCTTTTTATGGAGACCTAGCTTGGAAGTTTTTAGGGACGATTTATGTATTTTTATTTATTGTACATTAATGCATTAAAATCTCAATTTCTTATACAAATTTAACTTAGGGACTTTGCATGTTAAGCCAGCGATATGGTCAATTTAGGATTTTCACTTTCATGTTATATTAGAAAAAGTTTTTGACTTTTTGCAGAGCAGAACTCGATATAATTTCAGGTCGGTCTAGGTAAAAATGTTTCTTAAACATTTATTTACGAAGATTTTTAGAAAGCGAAAGTTTTTTGAGCTGCATTCCATGTCTTTTGTCATAGTAGAACCGGCTTAACACCCTCGTCACCATTTAAAGATGTCTGAACTCTTGTTGGGTTTTTATTCATGTGACTAAGGATCATAGATTAAGAGCAACACATTTCGTCAAATATTCCTCTAACTAAGCAATGTTCGCCCAACTGGGTATCTAAGAAATCTTGACAAAAGAATGAAATAAAATGGAATGAAGCACAAAAGGACTTGCGCTCCCTACAAATATTCGAAAATTAACGCCTAGGAAGCATATTTTTGCCCATTTTTGACTCTAGATCAACTTGCTGTGCTGTTAACTTCCCCAGTTTCCAGCTTTGATTGCATATCTGCAAACACATTTGCGTCTACTATAAATATCTCTGAGGATATGTTATCCATGCCAGGTGATTGGAAATTTTTAAAGACCTTAAGTTTTATTCTTCCAAGTGTGTATATCGTTACCTTAGCGTAGAAAGGCTCTAACGCGCATATTTTTACTAGCCCAGATTTTTGTTTATTTCGGAAAATTGTCTGGTCTGGTCTGAGTTTGGTGTCTCTGCGAAACTAATACGACCCTACAGAATGACCTTTAATGATACGCAATGCTCATGAATATCTCTAAGCCTTTCAGTACTAAACGAGGTTTCAGACAAGGAGACAGCCTTTCGTGTTACCTTTTTAACAGGTTATACAAGCAGGTTATAAAAGACAGCACATATTACTCGCTTGCACCGACCGATATTAACATCATTGGGTGAGCATATCGAGCACTATCTGGCAGTAAATGCGAATAAAACAAAGTTGATAGTATCAACGCACAAGATTTCCAGTAGAGTCAGGCAGTTGGTGGAAATTTAAATCTTCAACTTTAAACAGTCAACGATTTTATATACCTCGGAGCTGCCATAAACAAAGCTAACAAAATCAGTTTAAAGCTTAAAAGACAAAAAATATTGGTTAATAGATGCTATTTCGAACTAAGTAAACAGCTTAATAGCAAGAAACCACCTGCCGACAGACAAAAGTCACCCCCTAGAAGACACTGATAAGTTCCCTGCTAATATACGGCTCTAAAGTATGGGTTCTTGCAAAAGCAGATGTGGCAGCGTTTGGAGTTTTTGGGAGAAAGATTCTTTAGAAAATCTATGGATTAATCTGCATTGACGGACAATACCGGTATCGTAGGAACCATTTGTGACATTTTTACCTACATTGACATAGTAACACGTATCTAAATTCAACTTTTACGTTGGCTAGGTCATGTCGTTAGAATGAATGAATTTGCTCCAGCTAGAAAGTCATTTGACTGCGAAGCTGGTGACGGATCACGCAGAAGAGGAAGACCGAAACTCCGATGAAAGGATCAAGTGGAGAAAGACATCCCAAAAGTTGCTATCAGAAATTGGGAAAAAAGCGCAGAAGATCGAAGCGCATGGAAATCGACTCTGCGTTCAGCTAATGGAACAAATGTTCTCTAATAGCCATCAAAGTAAGTAACTAAGATCTGGTCAAACGTATATCACAATAAGCCAAAAAAGTCTTGACTTAAAAAAATACGAGTTAAGACAACGATATGTTAGTTTTAAAAGTATACAAATTAAACTTTCACATATAAGTTATCATTTACACAATCTATGTAAATACACGAGTTTAATTTGCGAAATAAATTAATGAAAAAGTTTTTTAATTTTTCATAAAATATCAGATATTTTTACTGCCATTAAACAGCAGGCTGCTGCTGTGTATATTTTACTGAATATTTATTTACATACACATAAGTAGAATTTTTGTTTAACACGCAAAATTCCAAGTAAAACTGCAAATTTATCCTTGAACATTTTAAGACAACAATAAATGTCCGCTTGTTAACTCACATACCTCATATATGCCCTATTAGTGAGAGAGGGGGCGAAAGTTTCCAGGATATAAGTATATTTATAAATTTTAACATGATGTACATATGTATGTCTGTATGTGGCACAGGTAAGAATTTTGTAGAAGCCTTGCTTGTTAAAAAATAAAAACCCACAAGAAAATTAAAAAAAAAGAAAATTTACGAAACCAAGTGTTGCACAATTAATATTTAAGTGTTTGAAACTTATGCACTCTCAAGCTTGAACATATTGTTGGAATTGGATTTATTTAAGTGTGTGTGTGTGTATTGGTGGCTTTGAAGCTTATACATGTTTAAATCATTTTACTTTGTATGCGGATGTAATATTAGATCAAAACTTCAAACAACTTTTAATTGTAAATTTTTTTGTTCTAATTTGCAAAAGTTTATTCATTGGATTTTGCTTAATTTACAAACGTTAAATTGTTTAGGTCTATTACACACTGTGGTGATGGCCGCTGGTTAAACAGATTGTTAAAGTTTTAAAAATTATGATGAAACAAGAAACGGGGTGGAGTTAAATTTTAAATTAAAGAAAGATACTTGCTTTGCTTTGTTTTAAAACAATTTTCAATTTTAAACAAGTACTCGTTAATATTTTATATCTGTAATACAATTGTGGATAGATAGATGCCAATTTATGACGATTTATCGTCATTTTGATATTTTTCGGACCCAGAAATAATTTCTGAGAAATTACTTTTGACGATTGGATGATTTTTGCCTAAATTTTACGATTTTTTAATAATAAGGTTTGCAATCTTTTGGCTTAATGTGAAAATTTTGTTGTTCATAGTACGTACATGTGACTTTAAAATATCATAATATTATGAAAATGGTATACTAATACCTAAAGGAATACCTGTTAAACTATAAAGTGTTTATAGAGAAAATCGTTGTGCATTTCCTTTTGCTAATATATTCACAGAATGTAATTTTTGGTGCAAATTAAGGTCTTTAAAGATCCTTCAGGCTAAATACTCTAAAGAACAAAATACCACAAAAAACAATGATTAGAAATAGGATCCCTGAAAAATTATTTCTATAAGATTTTTTTTTTTCAAACAAATTGCTTTTAACATAATAACTATTTTTTACGACATCTAGGTACTTATATATATATGTATAACTGAACTTGGAAATCCGCATAAAAATTTATAATTTGTGGGTTCTTTTATTTGCAATTTGGTTTTTGTTTTAATGATAAAATGATCTGGCAACTATGCCTTCATATAGTGATAAGGGTATACATCAGTTTTTTATTTCGCTTATTTCTAAGACATTAATGTTTGTTCCAAAAATGTATATATAATCTGGATCATTAAAACCCTAACGTCGATTTAATCATATTTGTCCGTCAGTCTTTCCATCTGTTGAAGTCAAGTTTCCGGAGCCAAAACATATACAATGGACTATGAGAAATAATCTTATAAGAAAGGCCAAAATTCATTGCGGGCCGAGATATAAGCAAGAATTTAAAACAAATCATAAACAAAATCAGATACACAATTTTATTAGATTTCTGAAAAAAATTTATGTGGAAAAAATGCCTACTTTTTTTTAGTAAAAAAAATTAGTGCTATTGAGATAAAGTTAAAATCTTCAAGAAATTTTTAACAAAATTTGAAACATAATCAAAATTTGTTTGTTGATTTAAAATAAATTAATTAAAACCATTTTTAAAATTTACTTTTTAATTTATCCAAAATAAAAATTTAAACTTTCTGGAAGCATTACCAAACTAACTTAAAAAAATTTATAGTAAAACTTTAAAACACAAACGAAAATTATATTTTGTTTTTATTAACAATTTTTCAAAGCAAGTTTGCTTACATAAGGACAGACGAAATATTTTGTTAAGAAGACAAGATAAAATATTTTTAAGATAAAAAAAAAAACCTGTTGCACTTAGAACTTCTTTTTATAAATGTGATACAGATAACAGAGCGACACACCCTTTCTTTGTTAAAAGAATTATTTCATCTGAATAGACTATTTGGCTTCAGTTTGTTTTCTTTATTTATTTTTATTTCTTTATTTGAATTTTATAATGGTGAGTTCAGAAAGAATTTTGTGGTAATATTTGTTTTTACATAAAATTTGAAAATTGTAAATTACATTTTATAAAGAGGGCATGATGTATGAATTGTTTAATTATGTTGTATCGAAAATTGTATTAGATTACAAACCATTTGCACTGGATAAACACTCTTATTTAATTATCTTCAAAGTCTTGAAATTATTTTCGTGATAAAAAAAGACTAAACTTATCGAAATATATTAAAAAAAACCGTAAATTTAATTTTAAGTAAAAGGGCTACCCCAGGTGCTTGCCTATATCTCAATCACTATTTGCTTAATTTAAAAGGATGTTATTCAAACACTAAATTTCGTTGTGTAAATTTTCTGCTGGCCTCCGGCATTAAATTTTAAAAAATTGACAGACAGACAAGACTTACATATTTATAACATTTAATTGTAGATATGCTTTATGGGATCGCAAATAAATTTATGTATATTATAAAAACTACAATCTCTGGAGATAGTACCCAGCGAAAACTTCACTTACAAACTTTTTTGTAATGACTTCCTTAATTCACTATTTTGTAGCCTTAATTGCTAGTTACTTATTATTATAAATCAAGTCTATTAGGATTACTTCAACAAATCAAGCAGAACAAAATTTGTTGTTTTAATATATTATTTAACATTTAAAAGCAAAGTGTTTCGGTGGCCTAGAGGTAGCGCGCTGATGCTTGAGTGCGGAAAGTCCCTGGTCCGAATCTCATCTGCGATAAGTACAAAAAAATAAAATTTTTAAATTAGAATTTTAAATTAAAAATACTAAGTACAATAAAAAACAAAACAAAAAAGTCTTCTTATTTTAAAACAATTTGAGACTACATACTTATTAATTAAATTAAATCATTAAAAATAAAAGTACGGATTCGTTTTGGGACATCGCGAACCAAAATAAATACTTTTTACAGTCGAATTGTAAGTAGTGCTTAACGAGAATTCTACTTACTTTTCTACTTATTTTGTAAGTAAAGTTTTTGCTGGGTAGGTTCAACAATTATTTTCGATATTATTTTAAAATGTGAAAAACTTGTTTTTCCAAATAAATCAAAACTGATTATGGTATTACGGTAAAATTTTGCTTAATTAAGCTTAATTCAAAACTTAGTATCTTAATTTTTGCTGAAATCCACTATTTGGTAGGCTTCATGCGTAAGCCAAATTAGAAACAACAACAACAACAAACCTGCAGTTATAATAATACTATCCTAAGGTTTAAGATGCCATTATAATATTTTTGATTTTTACTTCAAAAAGTATCAAAAACTAATTCTTAAAATACAAAAAGTTGCATCAATTACTGCATGTAATAAAAACGCCGAAAAAGTCTAACTTTAAGAGCGTAAACCTCCCCAATGGTAGCTGTAATAAACAAAATTTTTGTTTGTTCTTGATAAAAAACTTTATGTTCTTTTACCGAGTATATGAATCTAGTCAGTTTTCAAAAGTTAAATTTTTATTTAATTTCTACTTTTGGTATCTAATACCCCAACGTGTGTTGATTAAAAACAGAGCAGGTGGCAAGTTGCAGCATTTACAAAAATTTAAATTTTACTTGATCACTCGAGTTGCCTATATTCTTGCTTAAGCAGTTTTAACAGGAGTATTTAGATTTCGATTGCTATAATCGAAATTTTCTTAGGGGCTTAACTGGTAATTGACTTTTCAGTCTATCATTAAATTACTTTCATCTACATTGAAATATTTAGGGGGTTCACAAGGTGTCCTATTATGTGATATTGTCATATTGTTATAAAATTTCACAATGGTTTTTTTGTCTCTTATACAAAAATTGTTCTTAAAAAATACTACGTCGTTTAATATGCTTATTAAATTGTCACAACAACTCTAGATACACTTGCGCCGAGTGTCCAAAATAGTTTGCAAATGTTTTTAAACCATTGTGAAAATATTATGACAATATGACAATAGAACAAATAGAACACCTTGTGAGTCCTCTAATTATTGCAATATTATATCAGGGATCTCTGCTAAATAGTTTCGATACCTTATTTTGTCATTCTCTTTATTGTTAGGAACAGCATTTAATTGTGCGCAAGTTAAAACATTTTTGGCTTTAATTATTATTTATTATTATTAAACACATTTATTTGCTTACGATGTGCACAGATTTCCCCTTAGACAGATAAGTTTATATTGCTTTTCAATATTAAAGGTGCCATTTACATACATATATGCTTGTTTTAGTTATAGGCAATTTAGCTATTAACCACATGTGGACAAGAAAATTTATTTGATTATACTTTTCCCTTTATTAAAAGTTTTTATTACGGCGATAATAAGCCAGACGTAGACAAACAATTTCATGGCCTTAAAATATGTATATTTATTGTCATTTACCTTTACTCAAACTTAATTATAGGAATTTGGTGTGTCAAGCTATATAATACGTTAGTTTTGAAACTATTTTTATGATACAATCAAAAAATCTAACTTTTTGTTTGGTTTGTAAATCTAACAAATTTCTGGGTTACTCAATACAATAAATGTATACATATTTAGGCCCTTTTCTTGTCACGCACAAACTATGGCCAGATTGTAGTAATGTAATTAAAACCATTTAAATAATTTGGGCGTAAAAATCCACGAGAACTTGTTTATTTAAAGATTATTTAAAGGGATTTCAAAAAATTTTCTTATTATAATTTTATATTTTTAAAAGATTTAATAAAAATCCAGTGTGAAAAACAATTTAATTTTTCGTGTCTTTAACAGCACTTACATATAACTCAAGAGCGGCAGGACCGATTTTAATGAAATTTTCAAACAACACATACTTTCTGGAAGAGCCTATTGGTTTATTTTTTTATCTCATACAAACCAAACATTTTTTTAAATACCTCAAATAATAGTTATTTAAAGTGTCAAAATTCGGTAAAGGTCAATTAACTACTGATGTGTATAAAGGAAAATAATTAATAGGCGTGGCACCTCCCACACAAGAAAAAAAGTTTTAACATAAAACTAAATAACTGCTACTACTGATATCTTTAAATTAAGTACTAATGGTAACAATATAAATTTGCATAATTAAGCTGTGTATGGGCGGAAAGAGATTTAAGGGCGTGGCACCTCCTATACAACGCAAATAGTTTTTGTGTATACTTAAATAACTGTAGCAGCAGAAGTCTCTAAAATTTGCGTGTAAAAAAGTACTAAATTCTATTTAAGATGTCTTAAAAGGAAGCAAAAATAATTTTGGCAACCATAATAAAAAAATTTACAGTGGGGAGTAAAAAAAAGGAAATGTTTGTAATAATATTGCATAATACTAGATATGATTGATTGATTGATATGATTGGGAATGATAGATGGGAGAACCGATGAAATATTGAAAATAGAAGACAATCTTTATGTATGTGGACCCGAACCACACATCTTAAATTGAAAGAAATAGCTCACAAGAAAAAAATTTATATTATAATAGTTGCAAGCTGAAAGTTTTGAACTTTTTAAACTGAAATGTTTGTGAACAGTTGCACAAAAGCAATTGGGTCAATAATGATCATGCCTAATGAACCAAAGGAAGGTTATGGGAAAAATTTAATATTCTTCAAATACCTTTTTCGAACCTGACCTTTTTCTAAAGGAATCATAGCCTTTATAGTGACTGTGTAAAAATATTTATCAGTTGACGTATTTTTGGAGATGCCGCAACTATTATTTTATTCCAAGTACATAAATTTTAAGTATATTAATTATTGTTAATAATAAAATTACCCGTGCAAGTTATGCATTTTAAGACTATTAACGTCAGTACAAAAATTGGTAACTTCAGCTCTAACGATAATTGAGATATACACAAAAATAATTTTCGTTATATGGGGGTTGCCACTCCTATTAATCTCCTCCCACCCATACTCGTCTTAATTATGCAAATTAACATTGCTAACATCCGTACATAGTTTGGAACTTTCAGTGGCTATTATTATTGAAATAAATTCTAGAAATTATTTTCGTTTATGGCAGGTGCCACGCTAGTTTTTTCCTTTCCATTAATTTTCTGAGATATCAGGTACGCCATTTTTTAAAACTTCATTTAAATCGGTATAGCTGTTTTTGGGTAATAATTTTTGTAACTAACACTTAGAGGAATGACTTTGTTTTATAAATAAAACGTGTATAATGTTTGAGTGTTTTGCTAAATTTTTAAACATCTTTAAAACAAATTTTAATAATGTTTTAAACAAATCACATTTTTTTTAATTGAATTTCAACTTTGCCTCTTGAATTTAATCTTATCAAAATCTCTAAAATAAACAAAATTAGCTTAAACTAAGTAGATTTTTTTTAGTTCGCTTATATATTTTTAGAAACCAAAAGAAATTCTTTACATACTTTTGATAAGAAAAGCCGGTTTATTTCTAATCTATTGTGACATAATGTCTTATCTTTTACAATATTAATGTATTCGTTAATAAATGTTTAAAGAATGAAATGACATTTCTTAAATTGGAAACCAAAGATAGAATAAAGAGAAAAAAAGAGAAAAGCGAATGTTTTTTTTTTTAACAAAATAATATACTCGTACTCACTTATATATATATAAATGACACTTTTTAAAAAGAAAATTGGGTAAAAGTAAGTTTTCGTGATGGCGATTTTTTACTGCACAAAAGTTAGGTTTTCTATAAATCAAAGAATACTCGAAAATTAGAAATAAAAACAAACAAATATTTTATTTACAATTGTCTTATTATTTTACAAAATTTTTAATTATCTAATACAGGTTAGTCGATTTTAAATGATTTTCGAAAAAATTGTTACAATATCTGAGAAAAGAAGGTCCGAAAAAGGTTTCTAAAATGCAGACCGCTGGCACCTAAAACTAACTTAACAAAAATGCGAAACAGCACAACTTATAGACAAATTGGTGGACATTAATGCTTTGACTTGATTGTAAATTTTTCTTCTTGGCGTCTGCAGTTTTCCTTGGAAAAAATTATGTTATTTATAATTCCAACGAATTTTTGCATTGAGCTTTTCTTTGTTTAGGAAAGTGCATATACCGAATAGGGGTGTATCGTACACTATATTTCTTTAAGGCCAATTTTGGGGAATCTATGGGCGTTTTTAAATAATTTTTGTAAATGTCGTATGGCAACCACGTTAGGTGATGAAAATAAGGGGTTAGTATGTTCTAGCAATATGTTTTGGGGAGGAAAACTAATAGCGGGCAGTGATACATTTTATTCCTCTAAGGGTGACTTCGGGAAATTGTAGGTGTCTTTACTCTAATTTTTCAAATTTTGTATGGCAACCCCGTTAGGGGCTGGAGATAGAGGGTAAGTATGTTTCACATGTATGTTTCAAAGTAAAAATTAATTGAGGTTGGTCTTTAATTTTATCTTTTAAGGAGCACCTCTGGGAGCTATTTGAAACAAAAAAAATTTTTTTAATTTAACTTTGTATGACAACCCTGTTAAGGGGCGGACATAGGATGTTAGTATGTTCATTACAAGTGTTCGTGAATAAAAACTAATGGGAGCCGACTCTGTATTGCACCCATGTAGGGGTAACTACATGCCAGGTGTAGGGACAAAAAAACATATTTAATTAAATAATAAGTTAGGGTTTCCTGTTGGATTTTTATTTAATTTTATTATGTTTATGCAACATTGCTAAGCCGTTAAGCCTGTTCTCTGTCATGGTTAATCTAAGCCATCTTTCAATGCGGTGAAGGGTAGAAAATTACCTTTTAGCCGTAACATTATTGGCCAGCCTTAAAACAAAAGTTTTCCCTTATTGTTTACAATGCAAAATTTCAGCCTAAGTTTCGAATGAGCAATTTTTTATCAATATTTTTCAATTTTAAAATATATCATCTGCAAGTTATGAAATTAAAATTTCTAAGTCAGTAAATGTTGTTGTATTCTGAGGCACAAGTTGAAAGATGTTTTTAAGTCCTGTAAAACAGATTCTATCATGGGTATGTAGCCCTAGATGCGGTAGTATACTAGGCTTTTCAACTAAAATTTATTCTTACTACAAATTGTTAAATTGAATCATGACGATCCACCCATCTTGTTTCGCATAATAGAGACAATTTTTTTCCTAGATATTTCAGAAAAACTGCATTCCGTTTAGGATGATGTTTTTTAAACAACTTGCTGGTTTCTCTCTTACCTAAATTTGCGCCTGCCTTATCAGTTATGTGAAGGATATAAAAACTAATTTATAAACATTAATACTCAGTACCGAATGCATGCAAATCGACTACGAAACTTTTGACCTCCCAAATCGTGTTGACCTGTGTAATCAAAAAAATTCCATTTTACTTAAAAAAATCCTTTTTTGTATAAATTGCTTTCGAAACACTAACTCCCGTTTGAGCCAAGTTTTGTTAATGTTTTACAACAAAAATTGTTTTTTTAAGTATCGTCGCTAAACTTTTTCAGTTCAGTTGCTAAAAGACCACGTATCTTTTCAAGCATCTAAATATAAACTTATAAAAGTTTTACGGGGGTTTCCTTTTAAAATAATAGCAATTCAAATAACAAAAACACTTTATTTTGGAAAAAAAATTAAACAACCTCTGTTCATTTCAAACCAAAAATTTTTTTTTAATTAAACCTTACAAAACGCGATTCCATTGATGTTTATTTAAGTGAGCAAAATAAACTTCAGACTAAAATGTTTTAATTCATATAAAATACAAACAACTTTTCTTTGTGGGTAGTGGCATATTGAAGTTCTTTCTTTGCCTTTTAAACTATTTTTAATCACTAAAGTCTTAAATTGAATGTTGTCGCCTTAAGTTCATGCCACATTGCTTTTAAAGTTTAAAAGTCCTAAAAAGTTTTTTTCCCATAAGTCAATTAAACTAATTCTTTATGAATTTTCTTCTGGACTACCTTTCTGTTGAATTTTATTTTCCAAAATTTTTTAACAAACTGCAACCGCCTAATATAAATTGACCCGTTAGACATAGTTCCGAATCTGTAGACGGCAAATTTCGAAAAACAAAATTTACGTTTTTAACATCATTTTTAAGGAATCGTTTACCAACTTTCTTATGTATAAATGTTTGCCATAGATGTAAAAGCTAGGAAAGTATATAAACGAAAACAAATTGGAAAGTATTTTTTGTCACAGCCAAAACTTAAACATCCTGCACATTAAAAATAGGATTAGGTACTTATTACGTTTCACAGTCGTCCAAAATATGCATCCTTATCACATAGTAATAAGGATATACATATGTAAGTTTGGCATTATATTTGTAATTTCGTTAATATTCATTTGCGACTCCATAAAATATACATATTCTGTTACAATTTTCAAAATATCTCAATGTCTTTTGTCTTTTTTTATTTGATGGTGATTGATTCACCACTACCACCACCTTAAGACCTAAAAGATGTCAGTAAACTCAGGTTAGGTTAAGCAGAACAGGCAGCCTTTGAAGGAAAGGATACAGCTCACTTGGGTCCGCTTAATTCGGTCCCTTTGTGTTACCTGGAGAGGCATATAGAATAGGTTGTGATGGAAGGAAAGAAGAAATTTCGAGAAGGATAAGAAAGAACAGAAGATGAAGCAAACTTACCAGGGTCATTGGTGGGAACCGAACCCACAACCCCCAGACAAGTAGACTCGTGCACTTACCACTGATCTACCGGGGCACCCTCATTATGCTAAAAATAGTCACAGAAAATGTTTACATTGTAGAACGTGTTTTAGGAAAAATTAAGTCCATCAATACCTCTAGACACCCAAAAAGTAAAACAAAATATTGAACTAATATTTGATTACAAAATTAATTTTTTTATACTTTAATAGGTTTGCCGAATGAAATGAACACACACAACCGCCCCGGAGTGTGCAATATCCAGAGTCGTCTTTAGTACTTTCAGAAAGCACAGAACAATGAAAATTATCTTGTCCATAAAAGGAAAAAACTGACATTTGGTTTGCAAGTGTATAAAGTACCAGTGACAGCTTAAAGTGAAATTTCAAGAGAGGTTTCATCATAACAAACACAATCGCCGTCAGAGCTACAATATTCGGACTCTCTTTTCTTTGTTTTACACAAGGAGATACAAACCGAATTATCTCGTAGCTTAGAAGAACATTACAACGTTATTTCACAAACAAGCTTCGACCCAATTTTAAAGGGTTTTTTGAACGTGAACTTAGCTAATAATGATTACCTACTTAAGCAGGGAATTCGCTAAAGTGGCATAAGCAAAATCCGTCATTCATACAAGGGCCCGTCTTATTGTGATATTTTTACACCACCAGCCGCATCGGGAATCGTTTCGAGCCAAATAAATATCAAAAACCATTTTTTCTGCAAATGCCCTGCGAGCCAACATTTCCTTTTATTTCAGGAGGTTCTTTACGTCTGGCATCAACTCTGATATTTTTAAAGGTAAATCTATGCTGTCCTTTTAAACATAATAACCATTGTTGTTGGCACAGATACCAGCCTCCTTGTAATATTTCTGACAAAAAAAATAATAATTACTTCGAACCAAACAAAGTATTATTCAAAAATATTTTGCTTCAAGGATTTTCAACAAAAAGAACTCTATTAATTTCAAGAGATTCAGTAAGTCCGACAGAAGCATTGTTGATTGCTTTCCCTGTAGAAACCAGTCTCGTGAAAACGCATTGGGTATGATTTCTGTTCAAATGAGGAAACGTATTCATTTCACTGCATAATTTGTAAACTTATTTTAATATTTATTTTAATTTGCTCTTGACGCCCCACTACGAGGGAATTACTTTTATCAGCTGTTTCTGATTTGATGCCATTATTAAATAAACAATTGTCGCTTCCATTGCATACAAAAGTTTCGTTATAATATCTTTCACACATGTAAACACAACTGGAGTGATTTCGAATCAGGGGAGTATAAGAAATTATTTCGCTGCATAAAAGTTTTAAACTTATTTCCTTATCTTTTTCTAGAGAATTGGTTTTATTAGCTTTAGCTAAGCCAATACCATTATTATACATACAATTGCCGCTGTCAGTGCAGATACCAGTTTCGTTATAATATCTTTTGCATATGTGTATACAACTGGATTGATTTCGAATTAAAGATTTGTTCGAAATTGTTTCGCTGCATAAACTTTGAAAAGCAAAATTATTTACGATTAAAACAGATTCTTTATGACCGAAGTCATAGTCATCTACAGACACAGGTATCAATCTTGTGGTAATATTGTTTAAACCACAAAGAAAACAGCGGGAACAATTTCCAATTAAAGGATTAACAAACAATATTTCACTGCAAATACTTTGCGAAGGAAACTTCCTTTTAATTTTAACAGGTTCTCTATGATTGGCTCCAACAGCATCACCATTTCCATGATTCGCTGACCCATTTACTTCAATACACCTGCAATAACCGTCTTCAGTACATACGCCAGTCTTGTTGTGTTAATTTTTACACAGTAAAACGCAACGAGAATTATTTCAAATCCAAGGATTATCCCGAAGCTTCTCGCTGCAAATTCTTGATGAAACAAACTTATTTAAAGTTTTAACAGATTCGTTATGTTCAACATTAGCAGTGTTATTTTCCTCGGCCACGGATGAGTCTTTGCCGTATACGCAAAAACAATAACAGTTATTGGTACTCGCAACGGTTTCATTGTAAAACAGTCTGCAAAAAAATCGCAATGCGTACGATTATTGATTAAAGAATTATTTGAAATCATAAGGTTGCAAATAATTGGTGAATCATATATCTCTAAAAATCGAATAAGTTTCTTTTGCTTGATTTTAGAATAATTTACATCATCATCTACGCTTAATCGTAACCGTTTTGTTTAGCCAAGACCGTTTCACCTTGACTATGAAATATTCCTTCTATGTATTCGACTTTCACCAGACCAAGTCTTTAAAACTCAACGGTAATAATGCTGAAAAGAGTTTCATTCTCAAAAAATTTCACTTATTAAGTGAGTTTTTAACTTTCGCTGTTAAGAGTTAATTTTGAATGACAAACTTAAACTTTAAGAGGTGGTATTTATATTAAAGTTTAAAGGCACATTCAAGCAGGTAATATTAAGAACCCAGCTGATTTCAAATCAATTTGACATTTATACGTTATAAAAATTTAATTTTATATGAAATTTTTAATTTTTTTGACATGCTACCGTTCAAGGAAATGCAGAGGGCGAATTTTTTGAATTCGCCTTAAGTTACCTTGTTGAATGTGCCTTGCGTATGTTTAACTTTGCTAGTATTTGATAAATGTTTTGCCATTTAAAACTGAAAACAAGTGTATTCTTTTTGGCTTAAGGGAATATTAAAACTTACGCTTTTTTATAGTTAGAGTTTCAATAGGCGAAATCCGTTAGAATAAATAATACTTAATTGGCAATGCCATGGTTAGATATTAGGTGAGTGCGATAGATAAAGAGGTAAACCAGTAAACTGAGAATGATAAAATTTTTTAATATGATTAAGGACATTTATTTAAAGGTGTTTTATATATATATTATACCTTGAGGTACGCCAGTCTTTTTTGGTTTTCTGAGGACAATTTAAGTGGCCTGCTTTCCTTATAATATTTTAGTGCAAGCTTAAGATAAAGCGATAAAAAGCCCGGAACAGTGCTTCTTTTTCTCAAAGTTTACTAGTAACAATCTGCGGTACTACATTTTTATCAAAAGCTGAAATGGTGATTGGAAATTGTGAATATTTATTCGAAATCAGATGATTTCATAATTTTTGAAATCGAAAATTTTAGTTTACATTCTGCTGAGTGGCAAGTGCCTATTTTCCATTTGTTACAAAAGGCTTAACGCACTAATATAGAATTTATTGCTTTCTGTGCCCAAAAGAGTTATTCTAAATAATACATACGTGTTAGTAAAAAAAAAATATATTTTTTTTACACCTCAAAACATGCCAGTTTACTTAACTAATACAGAAATATTAAATAAATATAGACAAATTTTAAAAACAATTATTTGAATAGAAAACAGGAATTTTTGTATAAATAAAGCAACTATTTTCTAAGAAATCTCACTAAAAGAATTTTTTTTAACTGCTCAAGTTCGGCTAGGATGAAGTTTTGTTTAAAATGAAAATCTTTTGGGCATTTCTGCTCTTGGTTTTTTTGAGACTCTGCTTAGCAAAGTCCGAAAACATAAAAGGGCCAATAAATATTAAAGATAAAACAGTCCTTGTTAATCCAACAGGTAACGATTCAGTGGTAGCTGATGATAATTTGAATTACTCTGAGCTCGGCCTAAAGACACCTAATCGATTTGGAGGACTATATGATTTGCGAATTGTTTGCATAGATGTTATTTCACCTTATTCTTTGACCAAAAATCAAGATTATTGTGATTTCTTGTGCAATGTGTTTTACAAGGAAGTTGGCGCCTGTACTGATGATGGCCATTGTTATTGCTCTGAAATGAATGGACCATCCGAATCTGTTGAAGATGTAAAAAAATTTTCTTCACCGAATATTTGCAATGAAATCATTTTAGACACTCCTTTAATCCGACACAATTTACCCTGCGATATGTTGTGTAAAGAATATTTTAACGAGACTGGCACCTGTACTGACAACGGCTATTGCGTATGCATTGGGGGCAATGGCTCGACTGAAGCTGAGAAAATTGATCTGGTTGATGACGTACGTAAAGAGCCTGTTGAAATTGTAAAAAAATTTTCATCTCAAGGTATTTGCAATGAAATTAATTACGATTTACCTTTGACTCGAAATAATATGCGCTGCGTTATGTTGTGTAAACAATATTTCAACTTGTGTGGCACCTGCACTGATAACAGATATTGCGTATGTAATAACGACATTGATGCACCGAAAGCAAAAATAAATGATAATGCTTTGCAAAATATTTGTAGCAAAAAAATTTTGGATACTCCCTCGCAAAGAACTAATTATCGCTGTGATTTCATGTGTAAACGATATTTCAACAAAACTGGTTTGTGTAGTTATAACGGAAATTGTGTGTGTAATAACGGATATGATGTTGCAAAAGCTGATAAAAACGAATTTTTAATGGTCGGTCGTAAAAAGTTAAGTGAAATGGAAATCAAAAGTAGTATTCAAATTGTGTGCAGCGAAATGAAGTCATACCCTCAGTTGGTTAGAGGTCATTCCCTCTGCATTTTCACGTGCCAAAAATATCACAACGTGACTGGTTATTGTAAAAATAATGGCTTATGTTTGTGCAATGACAAGAATGGTAATATGTCTGCTGATGTCAGAAGTAATAAGCCTTTTGAAATTAAGAGAATTCTCTTGTCTGAAAATCTTTGCAAAGTAATAGTTTTGGATATTTTATTGGTTCCAAATCACTCTTCTTGTGATTTTATATGTCAAAGAGATTACAAAGAGGCTGGTATCTGTACCAGCAAAGGTTATTGTGTTTGTAATGACGGCAATAGTTTAACTAAAGCCTTTAATAGTAATACAACTAATATCGGACATGAAAATTCTGCTGACATAGATATTAAAATAAGTGTGCAGGTTGTTTGCAACAAATCAGTTTCGTACCCACAATTAAATAGAAATCATTCCCTCTGCGTTTTCACGTGTCAAAAATATCACAACGAGACGGGTTCTTGTAAAAATAATGGTTTATGTTTGTGCAATGACAAGAATGGTAATGAATCTGCTGATGTCGAAAGTAATAACCCTTTTGAAATTAAGAGAGTTCTCTTGTCTGAAAATCTTTGCAGCGTAATAATTTCGGATACTCTGTTAAAACAAAATCATTCCCACTGTAATTCTATATGTCAACGATATCACGACGAGACTGGTCTCTGTACCAGCAAAGGTTTTTGTGTGTGTAATGATGGCAACAGTTCATTCATAGAGTTTGATGGTAAGACATCTGATACCAAACTTAAAGAACCGATTGAAATTAAAAGAAAGTTTGTTTCGCAAAGTTTTTGTAGTGAAACAATCCTTAATGCTTCGTCAACTCAAGGGCAGTCCCGCTGTACTCTCTGGTGTAAAAAATATCACAATGAGACCGGTACATGTGTCGACCACGGCTTTTGTGAATGCAATAATGGCAAAGGCTCAGGCATACAACCCTTTAAAACTGTTTCGAAGCTTGTTTGCAAAGATACGTTATGGAATTCATCCCAGTTTGGGGATAGATCACTTTGTATTTCATTGTGTAAAGCAAAGAGGAGAAGGTCTGGTTATTGCAATTTAGACGACGAATGTGTGTGTTATAATGAGCCGTCTCGTGAAATCGCTCTTAAAGAAGTATCAAGTGATGAAAACGTTTGCGGCTTATTATCAATGTTTTCCCCTTCAAGCCCTGATCATTTGGGTTGTTCCGTACTTTGTGAAAGCATTAGATTTGACTCTGGATATTGCACACTTCAAGGGGTATGCATGTGCTCATTAAATTATCCGGATTCATAAAAGTGTTGGAAAACAAACTTTGTGATTTAGATTTTCTAACTTGTTTTCTTCTTCACTGTCACGTTACTCTAACCATTTTTCTAAATTTTAAGTAACAATTTTTAAATAAATTAATTTTTAAAATAAAGCATTTTTTTGGGGACAACAAAAACCTTCTTTTAATAAATGAAACAATGTTTAGTTGATTGTGCGGAAAATATTTTGCATTAAACGAGCTGTTACATTATTTAATAAAGTTCTGCTGGCGCCTGGCTTTAATGCAACAACCGCAGTTTTGTAGATTTTTGCCGTCAGATAATAAACTCGTCCTTTCCAATTACCCATGAAAATTGCTTAGACATAATATAAAAAATAACTAATTATCTTTTCACATTGCAACACTGTTTTACACGGTATGGACACTATCAAGTTTTGCTTAAATTTTTGTTTCAATATGCTCACAGTTACAACTTAGAGTCAAGTTATCGTGACACAGATTTCAATTATTGGTGATTTTTGTCAACCTAAAGCAAAATTCGATAGTGAGACTGCAGTGTTAGGCTAAGTCTTCTCTTGTACGACCTTGTTGCGATCTCGAAAGCAGAAGTAAATTTTGGTCTTTGGAGTTTCAGCCGGAAGGATCAGCCCTGTTCATTGCTCAACACTGGAGCGATCTGTGTAATAACATGTATTTTGGTATGTCTAAATTAAATCTATAAACTGGTGGCATTACTCAGTGTAGTTAGCCTTGACCTTCATAAAGTAAGACAACTCCGTTATCTCGTTAGACCCCTAAGTACACAAAAAATTTCTTAATTTTTAGATTTGTAACTATGATTGATTTCCGTGATTGAAAAAGTGTTACATTCAAGATTTTAAGATGTAAGTAAGTATGCAATCCACAAAAAGAAACGATATCAGATCAGAGGTGTTAAAACAGTTCATTGAGAAAAAAAAAGATTGGATCAGAGCTGCATGGTTGGTTAGTTTTCCTACATGGGGGCGAATTACGGCATTCAATTCAAAACGAAATTCTACCTAATCGTTTAAGTTTTCAATACTTTTTATATAGAAATTCAAATAAGGATTTTTAAATTTAGGTTTGCATCAAATAAGCTAATTTACCCCTTGGAGCACTGAATCAAATCCATTCCAGAGAGGTATCTCAGAGATCATTTAACCTGCTTCTAGTATATCATTTCCCATAAATATGTGCCTCATGGCAGATAAGTCATTCCCTTAACTACAACAGTGGTTGATAGATGTGAGGCTTTACTTTCAAAAAAGGGTGTAAGGCCACGCCCATAATACCTTGATATCAATGAACTTCTACTGAGAAAATATAACTCCTAATGCTGGCTCTTTAGGTGCACAGATTTTTTTTAAACTTTGTATGCATATACATATAAGGTCTCTGAAGGCAAAATATTTAAAGCCACAAAGTAGGCAAGGCTGCTCCCACAAAAATGAAAGTCTAAATAAAGGTACTTGTAACCGATTTTAATGAAACTTTGTTTTGGGGTCAAATATTTTAGGGGAGAATGTGGGCGAGACACGCTTTCAAAAATTTTATTCTTAATGATGATATTTCTACGGCACCGATTTTTTATTGAGTCTTAATTTTCTTTGACTAGGTAAGACGTCTTGCCCTATACTCATACCACAAATGGAGATGAACAGCCCCCCCATTATGCAATCGCAAAATCTAAATACAATTATGATGGGTATGAATTTTAAAAATTTTAAGGGATTATATATAGTGTGGCTGATGAAAGCTGCTACCAAAAAAAAAAAAAAACAAATAAGGGAACTATATTCGACTGTGTCGAATTTAATAAAGCCTTTACAGCCTGTAGAGGTTTTTAACCTAATTTTTTCAACACTTGTATGGCAACCCCCTTAGAGGTTTGGGACAGAGAGTAAGTATATTTGAGGAAAATGTTTTAAAAAAAATTAGTTGGGGTTATTCCTAAATTAGACTTATCCACAAACAGAGGTGGATTTATTACCATTTCCAAAATTTATAATGGAAGCCCACTTAGGCGACGGAGATAGGTGGGATGTTTGTTCTAGGAATATATTTGGGAGGTAAAGCTAATGGGGTTTGGCCATACAATTTATTTATCTAAAGCCGACTCGAGGGGACTTTAAAATAATTTTTGCAAATTTTTTATTGCAACCCCCTTAGGGGATGGCGATCTGCGGTCTGCGGTACATCTTATTTTTCTAAGGACGACTCCGGGAAAGTTTTGTTTCGCAACCCAGCTAGAGGCTAGAGATTGGGGGTAAATATGTTTCAATAAGTGATCGTGAAAAAAAAAAAATAAAGGAAGTCGGTCTTACATTTCACTCGCTTAGGGCACACTCCAGAGCAGCTTAAGAGGGTTTTATGTAAGAGTTTTATTGAAGTAAACAGAGTTAGTCTTGGATTTTGTCTGATATATCAGTCAGTTATTGGACAATTTTACTAAATTTTTTTTCGCAAATATTTTTGAAAATTTGGGTTTAATTCAAAATCAGGTTCGGAATGAAATATTTTATTCCGTTGAGAAATATCTCCAGCAGAACTCGACATAGGTTTTGGTTTAATCAGGCTTGCAGAACTACAGTCAGGTCCAGAGAGGAAGCATTCCGTGTTAGGCGTGCTAACAAGGACGTCGATAATGATTTGCTACGCAACGTTCTGGCTGCCCCAAGTGTAGTAAGAGCTTTTGGTCATTTGTTTGAAGAGTAAGGTATAACGCTGGTTCTTCAATCCCTGCGCTATTAAAAAATTATACATTTACCACTGTCCCGGTTGATATATGTATCTAACCTTCTGGCTGAAATTTTTGCAGGCAATTCATGTTTGTTGGAAAGCAATCAACCAGTGCCCGAGCTTAAGCGAGTGCCTGGGACTATGCTTAACATATTGTTTTGAGCACAAAATAAGAACAGGAGCATGCTCTCACCCCCAAATAACCTGAGTAAATTTTGTACAGTTTTTTTGCCGAAGTCATGTTTTTCCCTAAGCAAATTTTCGGCTTATCAGGCCGTGGAGTTAAAAGTATTTTGTCAAGACAATTGAAGCCCATTTATTTTTAAAAATTATTAACATTTTAATTACACAAAAGAATAATACAACCAAAAGCATAAAAAAAAATCTTTGTTGACTTTGACTAAATAAAGATAAGTTTTTTAAATGAAATTAATTAAAAACAAGTTTTTCAAGACAACATCAAAACAATTTTCCCCACTTTTATGGCAATAATATTTACTCGTTATTTTAATCCTTTTGTATATATTACTTTGTCATGTCATTTAGTCAATTTGTTTTTTTTATTAGTCTTAAATGAAATACAACGAATCTTGGAAGTTTACGTCAATTCTGATAGTTTCATTTGGGGGCTACAGGATTCGTCTTTTTAAACGAGTGTGGGCGCCGCCACTTTGAAAAACATTAAGAGCGAGTAGAATCAGAAAGTAAAAGTAATTCCCTTGTACTGGGGCGTCAGAAGCAAATTGAAATGAATATTAAAATAAGTTTGCAAATTATATGCATTGAAATACATACTTTTCTTCATTTGAATAGAAATCATCCCCAATGCGCTTTCATGTGCCAAAAAATATTACAACGAGACTGGTTTCTGCAACAGCAAGTGCCTCTGTTGGTATTATAACAGAAATGCGACAGTTACAGCTAATAACAATGCTTCTGTCGGACTTATTGAATCATTTAAGAGAGTTCTTTTTATTGAAAATCTTTGGAGCATAATATTTAAGAATAATACTTAGGTTCGAAATAATTTCCAATTTTTTGTGTAAGAAATATTACAAAGAGGCTGGTATCTGTGCCAATAACAATGACAATGTTTTGTAATGACATCATAGATTTAGCTTTGGACGTTAAAAATAGCAGAGTTGATGCCAGACATAAAGAACCTATTGAAATAAAAAAGAGTTTTGGCTCGCAGTGTATTTGAAGTGAAATAGTTTTTGATATTTCTTTGGCCCGAAACTATTCCCGATGCGGTTGGTGGTATAAAAAATGTCACAATAAGACGGGCACTTTTATGAGCGGCGGATTTTGCTTACGCATTTTAGCAAATTCCCTGCTTAAGTGGGTAAATATTATTAGCTAAGTTCACGTTCAAAAAACCCTTTAAAATTGGGTCGAAGCTTGTTTGTGAAGTTATGTTGTTATATTCTTCCAAACTGCGAGACAATTTGGTTTGTATCTCCTTGTGTAAAACAAAGAAAAGAGAGTCCGAATATTGTAACTCTGACGGCGATTGTGTTTGTTATGATGAAACCTCTCTTGAAATGGCACTTATAGAAGTCACTGGTACTTTATACACTTGCAAACCAAATGTCAGTTTTTTCCTTTTATGGACAAGATAATTTTCGTTGTTTTGTACTTTCTAAAAGTACTAAAGACGAGTCTGGATATTACACACTCCGGGGCGGTCGTGTGTGTTCATTTCATTCAGCAGACCTATAAAAGTATAAAAAAATTAATTTTGTAATCAAATATTAGTTCAAAATTTTCAGTGCTTTTTGGGGTTCTAGAGGTATTAAATGACTCTATTTTACCTAAATCACGTTCTAGAATGTAAACATTTTCTGTGACTATCTTTAGTGTATTGACATCTTTTAGGTCTTAAGGTGGTGGTGGGGTGAGATATTTTAAAAATTGTAACACATAAAAAATGTCAGTAATTAAAAAAATGTTTGCGAACAAACTAAAGTATCTAATAAGTTTTTTTGTTAAGCTAGTTGTACACATGTATATCGTTAGCTTAATATACAGGACGTCTGGTAGAAAATTTATATTTTTAAATACGATTATCTCAAAAAGCAATAACCGCTGCGGAGGGTTCCATAAAGTTCCATACTTTAGAAGTTCAAATCATTCAAGGACTGACTTTGATTTACGCATTTTTTTTCAATTAAATTCGTTTGTGTTTTCATACTTTAAATTACTTGTTACTTTTGTAAATAAGTTATTGTTATATATAAATTACTTATTTTCAGATAAATTTAATGCATTAAATTACAAAAAAAAGACAAACAAGCTTAAAATAAATTTTTTTTGGTAAAAAAATAAGCAAAATATAAAAAATTTTTTTTTTGTACAGGGCCCTTTCGGGGGTGGGATTTGGGGGCATTTCTGCCCCTACCCATAAAAGCTTAAAAATTTTACTTTAATAGTATTTGGGCGTAAGTTATACATTATTTTTATTATATACATTATTTTTGCAAATTGCCGCCCACGAAAGGGGAGAGGACGAGACTGTCTAAGTGTAGATTTTTTTAGCTTTCGCTTACGTTTAAAGTTGCATTTGCCTAACAATATTATTAAAAATTTAAAAAATATTTTAATTTTCAGAGGTGGTATTAGTTCTTCTAAGGGAAATTTTTCCCCCTTGGTTCGATTTTTATTATTTTTAATCCTTAAATGCCTATGACTACAATACATGCTTCTGCCAAGTTTCATCAATCTAGGAGCACTCAGTAATTTTTGAGAAGCTTTATTGTAAAAAATAAAAAGTGATGTCCGGCTAGAATGACCAAAAAAACCCCTATGTGCGACGGAATATACAAAGCACAAAAACAATTTTGTTGCTATTCTTACAACTTTGCTGGTAAACTAAAAATTTTAGAAAAAAGTACCAACATAGTTAAATGTAAATTTGTTGTTGTCTACCCATGATAGTCATTAGATTTTTTTTAACTGAAAAAATTATCTACAACTGAAAATCGGTATTTTTGTGTAATCGCTTTTGCAAATACCTGTCAAAACCAGTTAAAATATTAATTGTACAACAATTTTTTGTTTAACCTTTAACTGACGAAGTGAAATTTTGGGACATAGTTTATGACGTGGTGGTAAATTTTACCCCTTTTAATTTTACTAAAAAAAAATTAGTAAAATATATTTTTTGATAATTATTTCTTTTTTAAAAACAAGCTACTATATTTTTAATTACAAAAAATAAAGAAAACAAAAATTTGTGTTATTCGTTTGAACAAAACAGGTACTTTAATTCACAAACCTTTTTTTTAATATAAAAAAAACGACATATAAATAACTTATAAAAAAAACATGAATTAAAAAAAAAAACAAAAACTTAAAGAGCATTTTTTCACAGCCAAATGTATACATTTAAAGATATAAAAGAGATCATAAAAAAAAATAATCAGGTGTAAAAACTGCAGGTCCACCTTATAGGTGGTTTTTTACTCATCAAAATCTGTGTTCGCACAGTCTAAGCATATACGTTTGCTGCATCCCATACACATTGGCTTACTACATTGCAGACAAAAGTGTGTAGTTTTTCGCTTTAGCCTAGTCGGACATATGTGGCATAACTTACGAGCAACGTGGATCGGTTCTACTGCAGGCGAAGGTACTGAGTCCGGACCCAAAATGTTACCAATTGTGTCTCGTAATACCCGAGGGAGCTTTTGGTTGTGTTGACGTCTTTGCAGATGTGGTAAAATCATTTGTCTTGCAAGCTTTTTTAAAAAGTCTCCTCTTGAGGTGTTATCATAATCCTTTGAAGATTGAAAAATAATGAAAGAGTTGACACCACAAATATCCACAATTCTATAAAATATGGCTAATGGCCAGCGGCGTGTACGTCGACCGGATGAATAAATCGAGCATTTCTTATCGAGCTCATCCACTCCACCTTTTGTACTGTTATAATCAGCTATCATTGCAGGTTTTAAAGTGAGTGGGTCATCTTCTTTTTTGTGATGCATGGAGGACAATAATACAACAGCAGTTATATTTCTTTGACTTCCTTCTATTATTTTAGACAGCCTTATTACTGATTGTGTTGGTACTGCAAGTCGTTTTTCTTCATTTGTTAGACCAACTGCATCCGAGTTTTTTCCAAAGTATATAAAAGCATTTGCAAGATATTGTGTGCGTGCATCAGTCAATGACATTATCTTAATGCCATATTTAGCGGGTTTCTTCGGCATGTAAATTTTGAATTTGCATCTTCCACGAAATGGTACCAACATTTCATCAATGCAGGCATGAGTGCCAATTGAATAACTTTTTCGGCAGTTTTCTATAAATTTATTGAATATACCAGAAACTGCTGCTATTGGGTCGTTCAATAATCGTTGTTTTCTATCAGAGGAGTTATCAAATCTTAAGCAATTTAGAATACAAAGAAACCGGTTCTTAGACATTGTAGCTCGAAAAACTTCTCTACCCGTTCCATCAGTTGCAAAAATAAATTGAGCGGCCTCGTGGTTAGACTTGAATACAGATGTGTAAATCAAGATACCGAAAAATGCGCGCAATTCTATTTTATCTAGCATTTTCGCTTCAGTTTGTGCTGTTAGGTCAAATTTTTCTTTCAATTTTATATTTGTATGTTCTAAAATCATGTTCTCCATATCGCTATCAAAAATTCGCGACCAATATCCATATAAATCTTTTTCCGATTGCGGTTGTGTAGCAACTGGTAACCGCACAATATTATGAAGAGGAGTCTTTACGCAGCGTGTTGGTTCCAATGCTGACCACTTAAACCCGTTTTTTCCATAAAAGTAGTTTACAGCAGATTCACATACATTTTCATCAACAACTAGTTCTTCTTCATAATTTCCAACAATTTCCTCAACAATCATTGTATCCGCTTCATCGTATTTACTGCATGCATCATCTTCTATACGTATTTCATCCTCCATGTCACTTTCTTCAATGCAGAAATCCGGATCGACAATTTCGTCGTCGACTTCGCTAACATCGTCATCGTCCTCAAAACATTCCTCAAGAAATTGAGATATGACTGAATCACTGAGTTTTTTTGAATTCGACATGATTTGTAGACGTAAATAGCATATCCCGTAATTTAAAAAATGTGTAATGTAACGTTTTTGATATAAATAATTTTTTACCAACAAGAAAACAGACGAGTGGTAAAAATAATTCCACGAAAATATTACGTTAATTTCGATGTGGGGTAAATTTGTTTCTACTAAATACTTACGCTAACGTTTGCGTGGTGGTAAAATATTTTCAAAGAAAAACTTACGTAAATGCCGAGGAGTGGGAATTTTTACACCAGCATGTGCGTAGCTCCGCTCGTGCTATGTCTAGTTCAGCCAAAACACAACTGAATGACAACGATCACAATATATGAAGATACTAAGAGAATTAAATTGATTGAGCGCAATGGAACAGAGAATTTAAAAAAAATGTAACGAGAGGGTAAAATTTACCACCACCTCGTTAGTTAAAGGTTAAAAATAGCTTTACGAAATACATCTTAAATAATTTACAGTCAGTTACTGTAATAATTTTTTGGGTGTACGTACATATGTTATTATATTAAAATAAGTAAAAGGTGTATTCTGTTATTACCTTGTTTATTCGAGCTTAGAAATTTTGTTAAAAAAATTAAATTAAACTGAAAACCAGAACAATATATAAAATAAATAAACCCAGCTGGAATATAATGTAAAACACTTTTTTTGTAGATTATTTGACACACAAACTCTTTTTATTTAAACATATATTTTCCAGCATTTTTTTTTTATTAAATATATTAATGTTATTACTATATATAATTATTGGCATTAAATAGTTTTTTAACAAAACCAAGGTGTTTCAACGGCTTTAAGTAAGTTTGGTGTTAACGTCTATTTTCTGTTGTTTTTTTTTTAAATCACATGTATTTTAATTTTTTTATTGCTTTTTGTTTTATTATTTTTATTACGTGTTTTTTTGTTTTCCTTTTTTTTTGTTTTGTTTTGTTGAATTACCACCCTTACTCTTTTAGTTACCGTTTCAGACTAAATTGAAATTTTGTGTTTATTATTTTGTTTGGTTTTCTATTTTGTTTTCGTATGCCTTCGCCACTACAGATAGTGTTCCCACGCCAAAGAAAAAATAATATATTCAGTTTAGGAATTTAACATCTACGGTACTTGTTTATAAAAAATTTTCATAACATTTAAAATTTAAAAAAAATAGTTGTGTTAATAGAACTTTAAATAAAATTAGTTTCGTATTCAAATCTTTACTTTAACATTTTTTGAAAATGTTTTCCAAGTGCATACTTAAAAACTTATTACAGTGACTGCCCTACAGATAAAATTACCCTGCGGGAAATTGGTGTCAAATGGTCGGCGTAATCGTCCTGTAACAGGAACAAAACATGAATTGGGCAAAACTTATTGGTGGTGATCGGTTAAAAAGGCACACATCAAGTAACTGGTTAAAAGGTATTAAAGAAGTTACGGGAAAAGATAGAAATACTGGTCCCTACAAACAAACATACATTTGTTTATATATACATACACACACACACACACACGCGCGCAAATTCAAACAAAGTAGATTGAACAGGATCTCAAACAATTAATGCAAAATTTGCTTATATAGGATTGGCCTGTAACCCGTTCTAAGGTGTTGGTTTTGAACCAATTGCCCCCTCCAATGACAACATAATGTAAAAGTGACAGGTTCTCTTCATATAAAGTGCAAAACTCGAACCAGTCCCTACCCTAAGAAACCGTTTACGTCAATAGTCTTGCACCAGTCCCCTTCCCCTTAGGGTACTAGTATGTTTTGACAAATGAACTAGTTGTTTTTGACTTCAGACTAGTTGCATATCTGACCTTCTTCCATACATCAAACTATCGATTTTAACATCAGGTTGTCATTGGAGGTCAACTAGTTTAGTTTCATATAGTTATGTACAAGTTAAAATACTAGTTTTTTCGTTTAAAGATGTATTCCTGTATTTTACTTTTTATTGCACTTTTTACTAAGCGCAGTGAATTTTAAACTTTTTTTATATTTTGTTCTCTTTTGACTTGCACAAAGCTATCACTTTTTCAACAGTCCTGATTGCAACTAGTTCACAACCATTCTAAAACGTTACTAGTTAGAACTTTAGCTACAGGGTGACTCTTAGTTATTTAGAAAATATTACGTAAAGTTGTTTTTGAATGAAAAAACAGTTGAGATTTAATGTAATTTTTTTTTAAACTGGTTTGAAGAATTATTTAAAGCTTCAAGTGCACAAAGCTGAAGTTAATTTTTTCTGTTATTCTGTAGTAATATTTAACTTTTTTAAGGTTTTTTCCGATATGTTGTGTTTTGTTGAACTGAGAGAAAATCGAGTTAATTTTAAAAGTTAATGTAAGTTAATTTTTTGATGTCTGAATTTAAATGAAATATTGTGTTAGTTTTAATTAATATTTTGTTGAAGGGGTTTCAATGAATATCCAGTTATTTTGAGTAGCATTTTTAGTTTATTTTACCATAACAATTTTTTTGAGTGCAACGAAAAAAACCCCGTTTAAGTTTTATGAATACAGATTTGTTAACAAGGAAATTTTCTAATGCAGGCATTGTTTATTTTTCTTTTAAGTTTGTGTTCTGTGGAATAAACCGATATTATTTTCTCTTTCAAAACTTAATTTTCTAAGAATTTAGTTTGCTTTTAGAATTTACTTATTATAGGACTTTTTAGATATTACATTTTTAAAAATCGGGAAAATAATAATTAAACTGGAAACCCTGCATACAAAGGCCTTTTGATTAAGAGCTCAATAAACGATACAATAATGGTTTAGCAGATCATGTCATTCATGTTGAAGCATTCGCCAAGCTTGTACAATCTGCTCTAACCAAAATTATTATTTCAAAATTGCACACTAACTACAAGCTTAAATAAAATAAATTGTTGAATTTTTTTAAACCTTAAAACCATTTTAAATTATTTTATATATGCAAAATATTTACAGCTTCTTGACCTAATATTACAACCATTTTCTTAGAAAATCGTTTAATAAGCTTCGTATGCTCCCTCGTACGTCTATTTAAGTTTTACTACACCAGGGGCCGTAGAAAAAAAAACTAAAGATATTAAAAATATTTATTTATTTTTAATTTTTAATAATTATTTATTTTTTTTTAAATATTTTTTTATTTTATATATTTTTTTATTGCTTTTGCCGGGATAATTATTATATATTATCTATTTTTGTAACAGTCCGTTTTTCTTTCTGTTTTGATTTTGACACCAATAAAATATATAACAGCTGTTTATGAAAAAAAATAATTTTTATGTAAAAAAATTTTTTAAAATATATTTTCTTGCTTCTGCCTTTTCCCTTGGAAACTCAAAAATATTTATTACTTGCGGTCCATGTACCACGACACAATAGAATAATTATTTTTTTTATTAGCTTAAAAGCTATTAAGAGAAACTCTGTGAAATAATTTATATTAAATTTTTATTCAAAAATTTAAAAAAAAAATAAATTTTTACTTGCTAAAGAGCATTACAAATAAAAACATATTTGTGAAATTTTGAATTCTCCAATAGCCCTTAATGATAATGATATGTGAGTATGTATATACTTCTATACATTCATTCATACAAGCAAATGTGTTTTTCATACAAAAAATATTTTAACAGATATACACATGAGTTAAAAGTACAAGTTTAGTAGCCAATCGGCCATCCCTATTTCACTCTCTTTTCTATTTTTATACAAACCAGTTTCAACTAAATATTTGAGGTACACATGCAGATACATGTTAGCCAACTTAACAACCTGTTGTTTTTTGCAAACTGAACGCTGCACGCTGGGGCTTTCGGTTTTAAAATTGGGATTTATTGAAAACTTTTATTTTTTTTTTTTTCAAACCGAATAAGTTCGTTTACTTGGTAAAGGTACACAAGACACAAGATCATTTATAAAAAAATTTAGTTTATAACAACCTTCTTGGCGGTCTTAATTTTTAGTATTTTTTAAATAAAAGTTAAACATATAGTAATAACATCTTAAAACTCGAGATAACTGCACTATGCGTATGTCTTTGTCTATATTTTTTTAAATTTTATTTGTTGCTGTTATTCTTATTTTGGCTTACGTATGAAGCCCTCACAATAAGTTAGTCTCGGAAAAACTATGATAATTAGCTGCGAATTAAGCCTTATTTAGTTAAAAAAAAATCTATTAATTACCTTTTTTGGCACAAAAATACCATTAATTTTGTATAGAAAGTACCCCTTTTAAGCTATGATATTACGCCAACGTTTTGCCAAGAACCAGAAATTGCTCTCTTTAAAACATACTGACAAAATATTTAAAATAAAAAAACAGGAATGGATTTGCAATTTTAGGGTCTAAGCACCCACAGTGCGCTGTTCCATACATACTCTTAATTTACTTTTGATTCGATTTTGCTACAGTTCATTAGTGTTGCCAGATTTAAGACTTTGTTATAAATATTTTTATTGCAGTTCTTAGAAATAAAATAATGAATAAATTTTTTCTTTGAAAATAAAGCAGAGAATTCCTAATATGTGATAACGAAAATAACTTATTTAAAAAAGAAAATTAGATTTTTATAGCCAGCTACGGATGCACACACTCCTTGGTTGGTCGAAGGTACTAAAAGAAATTAAAAAAATAAAATTGAGGCAAAATAAAATTGTTAACTGGTCCCGTAAATAGCTGTTATAGTTTTTTTGTTGTATTTTGTAACCTAAAATTTTAGTTATGCACTCTAATTAAAACAAAATATATAAAACAAAAAATATAAAAAAAAATAAAAATAAATAAATTAGAAACTTTAATCACATTTTGATCATTTTAAATTCAAAGGAAATGAAAATCGAGTACAATAGTTTAAAGTTAAAACGAATTCAATCATTCTGTTTAAGATGTTCTCAATTAAATATGTACTGAATATTCTAATAATATATTATTTGTAATATATTTTGGAACTGATTAAATAAATAATTGAATTTCTGTATTGGCTAGTTATGTATCATGTAGTTCATTAATAACAAGAATATCAAACTTTCTTGAAATTCCATTTTTGTTAAATTTATTTACTTGTCTTTGTTTTAAGCAGGTGTTTGCTAGTCATTAAGATAAGATTAGAGTTTTTCTGTTAAAAATATTTTAATTTTATTTGTTAGTTAAAAATGTTAAAAATTTTTAAATTTTATTTGTTAGTTCAAAAATATAATTTGCCAGGTTGGCCACTAATATCGTCCATAATAACACAACCGATTGAATTTCGTTTTAATAGCATTAACACCAATACTATAATTTTTATATGAAGAAATTTATTTAGCCCATAAAACAATGTATTCAAATTAAGCCATAGCGTTATGAAAAGTGCGATAAAGTCGGATATTTTCAAACTTAGAAAAAATAATGTAGTAAAAATTTCTTAATTTAAGCCACACGAAAACTTGAGACCGTACTTGATAAAAGTTTAGAAAGGTTTGACTTCATCGTAAGTCGCTAGAAGAAGAGTTATACATTATTTCTTAACTTACTGCTAAAATCTACAAGAAGTCTGTCATAAATTTAAAGTTCTCAATCATTACAAAAAAGATTTTATTTAACACAGACGCTGGTGGCTTGAATTAAAATTTGCCAGCTGAAACTGGGAAAATTTTTATGCCGTATATGGATATAAAGTAATAAGCCTAAAAGTATGCATTACTTTTTATTTTATGTTCATTGTTTTTTTATAATTTTAACGAAGCAACATATGTGATATACCAATTCGTTATTTCTTAATGTACTTTTTGGGTAATATGCATTTATTTAACAAACACTCTTTTGGTAATCTGTATGTTAATGTAACTGTATTGTATGTTTGAAACAATAATGTTTGTATGTCGCCTGATTGCGTTAACATCTTTAAGTTTGTTATATATCTCTTTCATTTAGTTTTTAAGTTACTTGTTTTTATTTTTATTTCATTTCATTGTTGTTTTTCCTTTTACTTCTTTATTTAAACATCCTGGAGGCTTTTTAGCATTCATTTGCCAGTAGCTTATTGTTGGCCATGGACGACAATTTCATTGCATACATATGTAAATACGTGTATGTTTTAAGCCTGTTTTATGTGTATTAGTAATATTTTATATCCTTTTATAGTTTTTCTTTTTCGAGTTTTCTTATAGCGTGTCCTTTCTCCTACGCTTGTGTTACTTTCCATTATCTTTTTTCTTTTGTTAGTAGGTATGCTAAAATTTACAAGTTTAGGTTTGTATGTGTAAGTGTATGTACTTGTACATGAAAGAGTGTATGTGTTAGCTTTTACCGCTATAAAAAAGTACATTTGCCGTTACGTGTATAGTTTGCGTGCTTTAACTGTTGTTTGTATGTGTCATGTATTGTAATCAGCTTTTGTTTTAAATTTTCTTATGTTGTTACTGGCAAGATTTTCTCAGTTTTGTTTTAACATAAATCGTTTATGTTAAAGTATTTGTGTGTATTTCTGTTTGCAATAAATCACACAATCACATACGCATGCAAAAATATGTATGTACATACATTCTTATATGTATGTAAATAAGAATAATATTAAAACTAAAAGTAATGAGTTTTTAACTTTTCTACAATCATTATTTAGTTAAAGTGATTCCCAAACTCGGGTTCTCTTGAAAAAGACTAAAAACTATTTTCCATTCACTAAAACTTCAAATAAAATGACACAAAAAAATTATTACCCACGTTATATATAATACATTACTAAAATAAAAAACCTTTAAAGTTTATGTAAGATTACAAGGAGTAAGTCTTTTTTCGGATTTTCTAAGTAGAAATAATTTTCTTTCAGTGCAGATCAAGTTTTAAGCAACATGGCTACACCATGTAATTGCTCAAATAAACTAAAATGTGCAACAATGGGTAAAAGGGTTATTATTTGAATAACACCTAGGGATTTCTTAAAAAAGACAGCGGGCTATAGACTACAGTCTCTCAAAAATAAATTACACACATTTAAATAAATGGTTACAGAACCAACGTTGCAGCTGTCATCATGCTTTTTTTCGATTTAACCAGGGTTACGCAGTGGTGACCTATTAGAAAACAATAATGATCCGACTCAAACGTCAATATGCATAATGTCTAAAAAAAAAATAATGTCTTCATATAAAAATATTGATAAAAACCAACTGGAGGAGAGCAACATCCATTAAGGAAAAACTATCTCCAGGTTAAAAACAAAAATTCTAAGAAGTATTTCAAAAGCGGTAACTTAAAAATTTCAAAAACTGCTTGGAAATCAGAATGCTTAACGCTACATATATCCGAGGTAAACAAGCAGACTTTTTTTATCTGCATGGTTCGCTTGGAAAGGAATCTCTTAAGCGGATGCCATTTGTCTTTTTAAGCACAGCAAGTTATCTGATAAAAAAGGTAAACACATCCGCGTTATGATAATTTTAAGGTGGGTACAATCGCTCGTTACTATACCCGGCCAAGTAGCTGCAAAATAGACTTTAGGGAACCTGCCACTACATGGGAGTTTTTTCCATTTTCGGACCAATAAAGTTGGTATAACTGTTAAGAAGATCATGTCGCGTAAAATAATTCCTTCATCGTTTCAAGAATCTAATACACGTGGATGCTTATATCGACCCAAAAACGTGCTCTGTCTAGCGGATATCGCACTGGATTTACATGTCCGGAACATTGACACTTTGTGTCCCACCAATATTTTTAACCAACGATTAATACAGCCGATGTAGCAAGGCCCAATTTTTAAAATCAGCATTTGGTCTTACGGGCATTTATCACGGCACTAATCGGAGATTAAAATCCGAAACCGGGTAAGTGTGTTGCTTACACAATAACTCATAGCTCCAATCTCCTAAAAGTAAGGCCTACAATTAAATGAGAAAAATAACTTATGCTACTGTCGTCTGCAAAAGAATAGATAGAATTACAAGTCTGACAAGTAAGTCACTATGAAAGATAAGAAATAGATGAACGGAGCCTTGCGGTACCCCTGAAGCTTAGATAGAAGCTAACAATGACTAATTAAACGTTTTAGAATTATTAATTATCTAGAGACACTACTTTGCTTTACTAAAGTAAAGCATGGAGGCACAAAATTTTTTGTTGCTGAAGAGGTTAGCTAATGGGCTTGACAGCATCAAAGAGAATTGCTTCAAGACCAGTGCTCGTATTCCATCCGACCCACGACGCTTAGTGATGTTGAGATCCCATAAAACCCTTTTAAATGCATCAGCTTAAAGGAAATTGCCTGGTATAATCCACAACATTGGTCAGTTACAAATACGTCATTACTTGAAAGAGTTGGAAAAGAAGAACTCTCGTCGTAAGATAAATATCAGAGAAAGCTGAGCCATGAGTATAACATTACCATATAAACTAAATCCTGCTACAAGGCCAACTTGTTAAGTACGAAGATAAAGAGCGGTGCAGAAACAAACGCAAACTGCAGGATTCAAAAAGATTCTGTCAGTATGTGAAATCACAAATATACCGATGAAGTAAATTAAGAATATGTTGTGTGGCAGAAGAGACCTACGATACTTTACGATTAAAGACAAAATAATCAGGAGCGATATATTCGGTTACGACGAATCTTATATACCTTTATATTGATTTTTTGTATTCTTAGTATAGTTAAGATGATTTAAAAACTTAAATATTGAAATGGTATTACCTTTCGGCAGGTTTGAATCCATAGTTAATTATCAGGCCAAGTTAAAAATTGCATATGCAACTAAAAAAAATTATTGTTATTATTTTGCAAGAAACCATTTTTAATATATTTTTAAAGTTGTTTAATAGAATTATTGAGATAATGAACTTTGGTTACTTTATACCTTTTTTGTGTCCCTCTCCTTATCGATTTGGCTGCTATTTGCATAATTTTTATTTATTTCATGCTTTTTCATGTGCCATCTGCAAAGATTTTTGGTGCCATTTTGTATACCTTTTATAAAAAATTTTTTGCATTTTTAACCTGCACCGTTTTAGCTTGATTATTGTTTTGAAGAACCTTAAAAAAATTGGACTGGTTGTATAGAGGGTATCACTCCTCGTGCTCCAAGACAACAATTTTTTTTTTTCAAAATATAGAAACCGTAATTGAGCTACTTTTACAGCTCTTGAATTTAAGAGAAATATAGAAATTAAAAAAAAAATTTTTATTATGTTTTGGCTTAAAAATAAATATTTATTTTTGACAAATTATATAAAAAAAATTATATAAAAAATTATATAAAAATTATTATTATTAATTGAAATTAAATTTTTGGCAAAATTATTATTGTCCATTAATTTCCACTAGCCTAATCCAAAATTAAAAAAATAAACGTTGACTTGCATCAACTATTAAATCGATTTTAAGTTAAAAAAACTAAAAATCATAACATTTATTTACAAATATTTTCATAAATTCTGCAAAAATTTTTTGACATGATTGTTTTTCAAAAGTCTTAAAGAAAATGTTATCCATGAACCTAAACTGTACAATGAGAAACTCTGATCTAGTTATTTGCATTCATCTGTGTAGTTCTTGTTGTTTGTGTATGTGAGCTTTCTTGCTTAAATAAAAACAAATAAACATTGTGTAAGTCTTTCAGTGAAAACCCTTAAAAAATTTTCCATCAAATTTTAAAGTAAAGTGAAGTTTTTTCTTTTTGCTTATTATTTTTGTTATTGCGCTGTAAGTGTGTGTGTGTGTGTTCAATTTCACATGAAATCGATTACGTGCGTTTAAATTCCTAAAACAAGTTTTTACACATATCTTTATTATGGGTTGACCCAGTTTTCTTCATGCCTCAACTTTTATTTTTACTTTAGCTGATGAGTTTTAAGACCAAAGGCTTTGATATGGAAAAGAAAATTACATGAAATTTGTTTCTTAAGAAAAAGATCTTATTTGATATTAAAGGCTTAAGAATTTTTTAAATCAAATAATTCTTAAGCACTAATGTTATAATATTATGTACCACTGTGCAGTAGTTGAATATTTTCATTAGTATGACATTACTTTAATTGCTTTATAATTCTTGAAATCGTTTTAAGGAATTAAAAATTTTATTTCTAAGAAATTAAAAGTTTTTATGTCGCTATTAAGTAATTTTGCTATTTTTTACAGACATGGTAGTAACTTATCGCTCATTTGCTTAAACAATGTCATAATTCAAAAAAGACATTTCGGGAAAAAAGCATTTTAAGTTTTCGTTTTGATTACATTTACTACACCATTTCCAATTGTATTTCAGAATTTTCCATTTGTACTTCAGAAATTTCTATTTGTATTTCAGAAATTTTTTTTTGAAATTTAAATGGAAAATTCTGAAATACAAATAGAAATTTTTGAAATTGAATTAGAATTTTCTGAAATTGAATTAGAAATTTCTAAAATTGAATTAGAAATTTCTGAAATTGAATTAGAAATTTCTGTAATCGAATTAGAAATTTCTGAAATTGAATTATAAATTTCTAAAATACAATTAGAAAGTTCTTAAATACAATTGGAAATGGTGTAGAAAAAGCAAGTGGCATTTTCTCTTCAAAAGTAAAAATTAAAAATAATTTAAGGAGGAAGCTAATACCCAGTATAATGCTCTAAGCACAACAGGGACGAAGGACGAGTTTTCGTTGCGAAAATTCATCTTAGAAAACAGAACACATTTTTGTCGATGCGCCGACCAAAATTCGTCATGCAAAACGAACTCTGCGATAAGTTAATTACTATTTCTTATGCCATCGAATAATTTGGCACAAAGTGACCATTTTTTTCTAATTTTGTTATATAAAAATGTTAATTTAGACTTTAAGAGTTTTTTTCACGTTATTTGGTTGCGTATAATGCACTTAGTGCATTTTTAATGTTATATTTATATTTTTAATTAGTTTTTTCATTAATAATTTTTTTTTTAAAAGATGGACAACTTTTTAAGAAATATGGTCACTCTATCACAGGTGTTTATTGATTTATTTATTTTTATTTATGAGTTTCAGTTGAAGAATTTACCCAATGAATTCCAAAAGACAAATTTACCGTGTAGTGCGAAATTCTTCGTTATTCCCAGTTGTGTTTAGACCATAAATCATAACACATAACCGAAAATGCATATTTGGAGTTATGACGTTGTTTTACTAAATAAGTGATATGTAAGTACAAAATTACATTTCCTGATACATTAAACAATGTATGATTTTATTCATACATTTCAAAGTCTTGTTATTGCAACATGTCTAATTCTAATAAAATTTTGTTGTTATTCTTGGGCGTGATGGTTTCATACATTTTTGCTTTAACATGCACCAGCAACATAAAACGAACATTGTTAGAATTTTATTTTATGTGAAATAAAACTCTTTTTATACAGTTTATTTGATTTGGAAAATCTTGTAATTTTCTTGTTAATTTTTTTCTGTTGTAGTTGGAAAAAGATTCTTATTCTTACGACTAAGAAAATGAACTTCATTAATAATTACTAACACATATTCATATGTAGATGAGCTCTATACATACTCATATTCGCACACATGTGTTTAATGTTTATTTGCATACATTTAGGAGCACTTGGCCTTTAACACTTAAATTCACATAAGCAAACATATAAAGATTTTTATTATTTCCAAGTTGTTTTCACACGTACTACGTAAACTAAATAAACTAGATGGTTTTAAGTATGTCCCTCCGTCAATCTATTTTGGCCATTTCAAAGTTTTATTTATTAGCAAAAACTTTTAAATTAACACAAGGAAAATCAAGGAAATTTCAATAAATGCATTAAAGAAACTTCTTTTTGGCTTTTTTTTTTGATTTGTACAATCACATATTTATATATTGTTTTCAAGAGGTCTGGTTAACGTTCTCTTAAGATTGCTGAATATTTAAAATTTAATTAAAAAACTTTGTGGCGATTGTAGGACGTGCGTCATGAAAATAAAACATTAATTAAAATTTTTGGCAAGGACAGCTTGACTATACATGGTAAACAGTAAAACGTACAAATATTTGTAGGCAAAACTATAATAAAACTCAGATAAAATATTTAACGAAGGCTTTGGCAAAATTAAAGTGCTATTTAATATCTTTTGCAATATGGTTACAGTATGGTAAACGCAAAATTTTTTACAAGTTATTGGAAATTTCGTACGTTAATGTAAAATAAAAAAATAAATTATATTAAAACTATGTAAAAAACTTTGTATTTTGAAGTACTGATTATGCCTTAAAAAAACTGAATCAAAAAATTAAAGAAATAAATTTTTTCCTTTAATAGAAAACTTCTCAAAGTATGTATTTTTAAAGTACACAACAGGTAAACGCTCTCGCCCATTTATTTGTTTTTATTTATTTTGTTTTTATCAAATATGTTATCTTAAAACAAACACAAGACAATTTGTAATTTGTTTTTATATTTTTGTTTTTCTTTTAATAAAGTTTAAGACATTTGTTTGGCGACGGAATACACTTGGCGGTATCTTTTTGTACGTACTTATATGCATTTAACATATATCTACACATGTTCTTCAAATAAAAAATAAACTAATAACTACAAACTTTTACAATATCAGACATCTAACAACCAGAACAATAAAACATTTTTATATAGAAACATGATTCTTAACTGTGAGGGAAAGATAAAGGGGCTTAAAACAAAAATTTTTATATAAAAATATTTTAGTTGTGGGATTTAGAAAACAGGGTAAGCTTAAATCCTGATAAGACGGAATCGTTGTTTTTTTTCGTCAGAAATCATAAGGTGGCAGTGTTGCCACCAACGAAATGTTAAATTACACATGGATCAACCCAAAATTACACATGAAATTACGAATTACACATGCTTTTTTTTAAGCGGTTTTTGTCCTAAATTTAATAACCCAGCAAAAGCTTGCTTTAAAACTAGTTAAAATTCAAAAAACTCTTACTCATTAGCATTCTAACACATTATTTTAACATAGAGATGATATTGGAGGCAGGTACTTACCATGCTCGCTTACAAAGAGGGAGTTAAATAAGCTATTACTTTATTGGCATTATAATAACCTTCTCCTGTAGCCCTCAGTTACTCTTTGTTGCTTTAAACTGTTTTTTTGTGATGTTTTGGTTAAAGCTGGCTTAAAATATTAAGTTAGAATATGTTAAGAAATTGTCAAACTGAAACTATAAGCCTAAATTTTAGATAAGAAATAACTCACTATAGCAAAAGTAAAAATAAAAGTAAGAAATTTGTAATGACTAATTACTTCAAAATTTTTGTTGGAAACATATACTTTTTTTGTGTAAGAAAATAATGATTTACATTTTTTAAAATTGTATACCCTTCACATAGTGATAAGGGTATATATGAGTTTGTCATTCCATTTTTAATTTTTACAATATTTATTTTAGACCCCATTAAGTATAAATATTTTGGATTCTTATAGATAGGTAAGTCGATAAAGCCATGTCTGTCCATCTGTGTGTCATGTTTTCAAACCTTAAAAAAGTCGCTCAGAAAATAGTCAGAAATATACCTGATTTAATCGCTATTTAAAATCAGCAAAATCTGTTTACTATTGACCAAGATGAAAGTGAAACTCTGAAATAACCACAAAGCTTAGCACGGATACTTTAAGGATAGAGACCTAAATTAGGGAAAAATTTTTCATGTAGAAGCACAAATTTTGGGAAGTATTTTATCTAATCACAGCTATAGAAGTCAAGTGTTCTATAACAAGTAATTTTAAAATAATACCTGCATTTTGGAAAACAAATTTTATTGATTAGAGCAAGGACAGGAGCAACCGCCATTCAAATTAACGGTTCTTGTAAAATTTTTGATACGCTATTTCGGAAACTATAGCATCTATCGACTCCAAATGTTCCACAATAAGTAACTGGACAATAATGCAAACTCTTTGAAAAAAATGCGAATGAACAACTTTACTTAAACTTTTAATACGAAATAAGTTGAAAACTGCTGGCCTTAAGCCTTCTACATGGTATTTTTATTATAGATAAAAACGTTGTTATTTTCTAAAGTTTACTATTTTTAAAGCTAGAATAGCTATCCACTTTTATTATAATATTTGCATTACCAAATAACTCTGTCAGATCAGATGGCTATAAAAAGATCAATGTGAAGGGCATATTAGATTCGGCAAAGCCGATTACAGCGGTCTTACTTGTTTTTAAATACAAGTATAAACAACTTTTATTATATATAAAAAAGTAATAATTATCAAAAATGATAAAATTTTAAATTACACATGCAGCCAATTACACATGGGCTACACATGAAAGGAAAAATTACACATGAAATGTGTAATTACACCTAAGGTGGCAACACTGTAAGGTGGAGACATTAAGAAGCTTTTTAGAATTCGAGTCGCCTTGGGATGGTTTATGTGTATTTTGTTTTTGTTTGTGCGTTTTTAAGCAAGAACGTTTAAGGTAGCGGAGTTTGGGCCGGCGCACAGTGGCTGAAAGTCGTTTTTCGTCGGCCAAAACTCTGTAACTTTTAAACCAAAAGATTTAAACCAAAGATTTTATTGATATTATTTGGATACCCTTCGTACAGTGATAGGAGTATCTTTATATCAGTTTGTCAATCCATTATATACTCACTTATGACCTCCACCAAGTACACAGAAAGAAAACTCGCTTTCTAAAATCTAGAATTTTATTCTTGAATTTATCCAAAATCTTTTTAAGTACGATTCTTACTTACATTTTCTTAAATCAAGCCTATTCGGATTGCTTCAACAAATTAAGCAGAAAAAAGCTTATTGTTTTAATAAATTATTTTATATTTGAAAACAAAGTGTCTCCGTGGCCTAGAGGTAACGCGCTTGTGCTGCAGTACAAAAATCCCTGGTTCGAATCTCAGCTTCGGTATATACAAAAAAATTAAATTTTTAAATTATAAATTTATTATAAATTATAAAATAAAAATAAAATATAAAATTCTTTTTCTTTGATAAAGCTCCATAAGTCAAAAAAATGACATTTCATTTTCGAATTAATCCCGTTTACGGCTTAAATCAATCTTTTTCACGCTTACATCAAGTACGGTTCCGAACTTAAATCAATCCTTTTTTGGCTTAATTGTGGCTAAAAGTAAGAAATTCGTACAAAGAAAGAAATCAAGCCTATTCGGATTGCTTCAATAAATCAAGCAGAAAAATGCTTGTTGTTTTAATATATTATTTTACATTTGAAAACAAAGTGTCTCGGTGGCCTAGAGGTAACGCGCTTGTACTGCAGTGCAGAAATCCCTGGCTCGAATCTCAGCTTCAGTAAGTACAAAAAATGAAGTTTTTAAATTATAAATTATAAAATAAAAATAAAATATAAAATACTTCTTCTTTAATAAAGCTCCATAAGTCAAAAAAATGACATTTCATTTTCGAATTAATCCCGTTTACGGCTTAAATCAATCTTTTTTTGGCTTAATTGTGGCTAAAAGTAAGAAATTCGTACTTGAAAAATTTTACTTGGAGTAAGAAATTTCGTACTTGATTTAAAAAAAACCGTACTCACCGTACTTTTGACACCGCTATGGCTTGATTTAAGTAAAGTTTTCTTAGATAATTTTTTGTGTGTACAAAGTGCCAAAAGGGTTCTGATTTTACTACAAACCAGGGAAAACATTAATAACATATACACACAAAAAACTACAAAAAAAATTTTTCAAACAAATTCTTGTTCAAAATAATTTATTTTTTTAGTCAATTTATTTAATAGTCTCTAATAATATTTTTATTTGATTTTTAAATCAAACAAAATTTTCGCCTAGACAAATAAAATATTTAACCAGCTCAGCAAAATTTTTTAACAGAAACTAAAATTCTTGCAAAATTGTTTGTCTAAATTTACAACTTTCGTTGTAGGTCCTCACCCAGACAAAATATTTACTGATTCTCTGAAATTTGTTACTGATTCTACAACTCAGTTTTTTCTGTGTAAGGTTTAAATTATACAGTCATTAAATTAATTATTTCCTAAAAACTAATATTCCACTAATATGGCAAAAATATTTTACGCGTCAATTCTAATCAAATTAACAAAAATTAAGTTTTTTATTTCAAATTAACATAAAATTTTTGTTCCCAGCAGCTTGCCTTCCCTACAATTATTATTTTCACAGAAAAAACTGAGTTGTAGAATCAGTAACAAATTTCAGAGAATCAGTAAATATTTTGTCTGGCTGAGGACCTACAACGAAAGTTGTAAATTTAGACAAACAATTTTGCAAGAATTTTAGTTTCTGTTAAAAAATTTTGCTGAGCTGGTTAAATATTTTATTTGTCTAGGCGAAAATTTTGTTTGATTTAAAAGTCAAATAAAAATATTATTAGAGACTATTAAATAAATTGACTAAAAAAATAAATTATTTTGAACGAGGATTTGTTTGAAAATTTTTTTTTGTAGTTCTTTGCGTGTTGACTAAATTTTTTGATACTTTAGTCTTTAAATATTTGCTATTGAATGGCATTAAAATTTTTGAAGAAAGTAATCTTTGGCAGATGAAAAACGGGTTTCGGTCACTGTGCGGCGGTGTTTTACGGAGCTTAGTGAAGTAAAGAGGAGACTACTAAATATCTGAGTATTGTCGGAATAGCAAGTTTTTTTGCAAGGCGACATGCAATACAAGGCTCTGATAAGTGCCGGAAAATTCGAGCAATAGTAGAAATGGATTTTCAGACGAGCTCCAAAGGAAAGTTAAGCTAGTGTAAGCAGCTTCAAAAAAAGAGTGTTGAGCCGGGGTGAGCAGGTAAGGCCGCACTTAGCTTTTACTATAGCTTGATGGGGACATGGATCTGAATAAAGTAGGGCATGCCTAGAAAAAGACAGGACTGATTGCAAGATCTCCAGACCACTGTGGTTATTAATTGATAGAAGAGGTGCTGAGGTACATAATTGCTACCCTTGCGAGGCACTACGATGATGTGAGGTGTATGGCCAGTAAGTTGTATATATAGAATACTCAGGACTTTTGTATGCTCTGCGAAGATAAGGAGGACTTAGAGATCGTGAAATACATTGTTTACCCAAGGCTGCAGACCCTTTGACAAAATAGGCTGGGGAGGAGGCACTTCTACTATAGCTTTGGTCAGGCCTCTGGTTTTATGCATGATGAGGGTTCATCGGCAGCTATTAACAGAGCTTGGCCTTTGCACATGCATCAATGGAAACCAGTTTTCTTCTCTTCTGTTTTAATTTTTTTTTTTTTGGTATCTTTAATGTTCTTCCTTTTTTTCTGAAGGGGTTTACAATGGGCCTACAAGCCTCTGGGTTAAAGTGTCGAACTTGAAAACAACATACACACGGGTTTTTTGAGAAAGCCATAGAAAAATGTTTTCTACATGGATTTATTTTAATCCTCAACGAAAGAGTACCACTGCAATTAAAAATAAATATCAAATACTATTTTCATATTTTTGGGATGTAAATAAGCTCAGATGTTTGTACATAATGATTAATATAATTAATAAGTAACATTAATATTTCTTTTAGAATCATTAATCATGTGTGTTAGAGTTTTTGTTTTTGAAGGTTCACCAGAAAAAATACAACAAAATTATGTAATAAATAAAAAAAGCAACAAAATCTCAATTTGTTGGTACTTAGTTATGACTCTTAAATGCCTAAATTCGTGCTTCACGATAATTAATTACAAAAAAGCTCAAAAGTAACATTAGAAGGTATAAAAGTTTCTTTTATTATATGGTCAAGTGTATTGTCACCTAAGAATTAGGGTCATTAGTTAATGTTTCATTAGTTACAATGAAACAAAATAAAAAAAATCTGATAACAAGTATTTAAAAGTTTGCCTTTATTTTAAAATAACATTTAAATTGCCACTAAACTATTGTTAGGAATATGAGATATTTTTCTTATGTTAAATGACTTCTTGAGACTGTTATTTTAAAGTCATTGACTGAAACAAATTTTAAATAATCAATCTAAAAATGTATATGGCTTTCTATTGATGATAACCGTCTTAACGTCTCCTGGAAAGATTCGTACTATATTCCGATTAGCTTATTTTAGGCTCGAAACTTTAATACTGTTTGTAAACGTTTGAATTGATATTGTGAAAACAGTTTGTTTTGTGGCACATGATGTTTACACAATAACATTTAATATGAAAGGGTTATTGCGAAGAAAAAAAAAATGGATGAAATAAAACAAACAAGTGCGAAAAGTAAGAGCGCTATATTCGGCTGCGCCGAATTTTATATGCCCTTTACATCGGACTTTCTGCATACCCAGTCACCTGATCCTGCAAAGTTATTTTCAATCCACAAATATTACAGGGTGTCCGCCGGCAAGGTGTACTATTTCATTTTGCTGCCATTTTGGGAAACGTTAGCCTTGACAATTCATGTTTGCCAGTCGTATTGTAAGGCATGGCAAATTTATTTTAGAAAAATATTTGAAAAACCAACGTGTTTTAATGGTCAAGGTATTTTATCAAAATCAATCATCGATTTTTATGAAAAAATTAAAATGAGTAACGACGGACATTGTCATTTGAATGGATATGGGAATAATCAGAAAGGTCGATTATGGGCAATGAAACACCCCCAGATAATTCATCAGTCATCCTTGCATCCATTAAAAGTGACAGTCTGCTGTGCAATTTGGTCAGGAGGAATCATCGGACCTTAAATTTTTGAATTTAAAAACGGCTAATGGTAACTGTCAGTAGGAGCGATATCGTGACATAATTGAAAACCTTTTAATGCTACAACTGCATGCTTTGCGCTTGGTTAACCTGTGGTATCAGCAAGACGGTGCCACATCGCATACAGCTAGGATTACGACGGAATTACTGCGAGACCTCTTTTCACAACAAGCTATTTTAAGAAATGGTGATGTTGATTGACCTCCAAGGTCGCCTGACTTGACTGCTCCGGACTATTTTTTTTTTGGGATATCTGAAAAGCAAGACTTATGAAAACACACCAGAAACGATGGAGCAACTCATACAACACATTTGCAATAAAATTAATAATTTAAAAACCGTCCAACAAGATGTTCATTAAAATTAACAAAATATTTCATTTCCAGTTTTTTTGTTTAGCTGAAGCTTTGAATAACCCTTCGAATCAGTTAAAAAAAATTATTGCATTAAAAATTAACTGTTTTTTTCTATTAAAAAACAACATTACGGAATACTTCCTAAATAACTTACAGTCATTTACTGTAATAATTTTTTGAGTGCATGTATGTTTGGATGTTGGTCTGTATGAACATATATTTGCTGATTTCGGCACACGTTTGGTATTTCATGTCATTGTGTAAATTTATACATATGCTCATACATATATATGTACATACATATATGTTTATATACATACATACATACATACATGTGTATATAAGCACATACATATGTAAATACATAAAAAACGTGAATGGAGTTTGTCCTAATAAACTAAGGCAATCGCAGTGTTTTGCTTATATCTCGGTCCTTGGCAAACTGATCTTGCTGGTTTAAAACAGCGATCATCTCAGGGATAGTTTTGATAGTTTGACACCATTACTTGGTCTGTAGTTCCAAAGTTGGCTCTGGAAACTTGACTTCAACAGACACAATAGACAGATATATGGACATTATAAAATGGACTTCCCTATCTGTAAGGATCCAGAATATATACTTTATGAGGTCTCAAATGGATAATAACGAAGTTACAAATGGAATGACAATACCACTATGTGAAGAGTACAAATATATGTTGCTTGCCAGTTTTATATTGGGGCAAGAAAATGCCTTTTGGTATTGATAAAGCTGCAATCTAAATATGCGTTTGAATAAGTAGGCACCTTGGAAGCTGAAAGCGATATGTTATTGCCACTCGTACATGGAATTGGTAAAGTTTGACATCTGCATTATGATGCTAAGTTGGAAAAACTATTATTTTAAGCTCAAATTTATTGCGAAAATATTAGGTTTAAACTAAAAACAAGTTGATTTTTTTTTTACTATTATTATTTTGTTTTTTTAAGAAGAACATTTCAGCACAAAAATTATATAAAGTTTGGGAAACACTGTTTTTTTTTATTGTGGACATTTAATTTTGTGTGTGTGTAAGTGCTTTTCGTTTATTTATAGTTTCTTGTTTGGTAGTTTGTTTTCGTGTTCTTTATCTTAGTGTTTTTAAGTTCTTATGTTCAGTTTTTTTATTTGGTTACAAACAACTTTTTCCGACATCTTTTTGACTTGGTCTTGTTTTATATTGTTTTTGCCATTATTTGTTTATTTTTTCGGTGTTATCCCTTTTTTTGTTTTGTTATAATTTATTGCCTGAATACAAATATTTATTTATTTTGTTACATAAATCGATTTGTTGTTTAAATTTGTATGCAAAAGGAAATTTTAAAAGGTTTAGAGTAGAAATGGGTCATATATAACATACAATATGTACGACCTTTCCGCTATTAGTTTCGAACGATACCTTTACCGTTTTGATTTTCCTTCCGGTCGTTAAAAGAAATTCAAAGTCTTCTTTTTTTACCTGTCAAACAAAGAGATTAAATAGAGTAGAAATATTTAAGACAAATTTTTTATCTTAAGTCTATAAAAAAAGAAATAAATAAAAACGTAAAAAAGGACTTGAATGAGGCTAATGTCCGTTTACAAGTTAAATGCCATTAAATTTAGTTGTCATTTAGCTTTTTCTGCTATTTGTTCTTTTTGTTGCTTTTGTTTTTTTTGGCACTGTTTTTATTGCTGTTCTTTAACTAATATTTCTCATTTCAACTGTCGTGTAAGGATTGCTGGGTGTAAATTTTGGCAATTCCTTCTTCAGTAACTTCTTATTTTATCGTATTGTTCTTGTGTCTTGTGGTTCTTATTCCAGTAGCTGTTAGCCAAAGTTGTCTTAAGCTTATCTTCTAAATGTAACACATTAAGTATAAAAAAAAGCCTGAAAAAACTTAAATAAATAAAACAAAACAACACGGTGTGACGATAGCGTTAACAATAGTTGTGACAATACGATAAAAGAGACAGAGATAAGAGGTAAGAAAAACAAAAAGAATTAAATGCCATTGTTGCGCTGTGTCCGTTGTTCAAGGAAAAAAAAAACAAAAAGACGAAAAACGAATAAACTGTTTGAAAATGTCAAAATGTAAGAAAAAACCAAACGGAAATGTTTCCATTTTCATGTTGCATTTTAGTTTTGATCACATGCTTAAAAGCAAAGTAAATTTCCGTTTTCCTCTCAACATGCAATTGACAAATTTTAAAACATTTATAACGTGTTATGTAAGAAACAATTTAAAAGACTTTTAAAAAGAATAATTAAGCTGGAAGTTAGTTATTTTAATTAACAAGCACTGAACACTGCACATGCTATAACGACTTCAAAAGGAAGCAAAAAAACACTTCAATGCCGAAATATGTAATACAATTCATTAATGCCGTATATAGTTAAAGAGAAACGTTACCAGCTTACTGAGTGACTGACAGATTCATCCTCGTTTAGACCCAACGCGTAAATGCATAGATCCACTAAAAAGGGATTTCAGAAAATGTGTAACCTAAGTGGGTAAAAATAGTACGAATTGAAAAAAATGAATAAGTTGATATTTCCTAAGCTGTATTTAATAAAAACAAAATTCAAACATTGTACTTAATATTGTAACCTAAAATTAAACAGATCGACACTTTTTCGAAGTTTTGGACAACAAGGTCAAAACTTCTAATCTGATTAAAATCGCAGGGGGTAAAAAGGGTTATATTTTTAATTTTAAAGTACTTTTTGTAACTTTTAGACCAATAAAGATATGTATAAACATGGCTTAAGTCTCGGTCTACTGCTCTCCAAAAGACGAAATGTGTTTTTGGTACTTTTTCCAAATATTGAGCTTAAAGGGGGAAAATTAAAAAAAAAAAACATATTTCGGTACTTTTTGTTACTTCTACTAATAAATATAGAAATTAAATTCAAATTGCGATCGACTCGTCTTGACAATATGAATATATTTTTGGGGCTTCTCTTTTGAATATTATAAATACATTTTTAGGTAAAGAAATAAGAAAGAAAGAAATATTAACCCCGATTAGGACTGAAAGTCAACTAAATGAACACAATATACATTTCTCATTTAATTTTTGTTTTGGTACTTTTTTGCGATTTTGAGCCCAGAAATATAAAATAACCGGCTATTGCGGCAGATTTAGGCCGAAAGCCAATTTTGTGGTTAAAAAGTATTCTTCTAAAAATTTGTACTTTTGACATTTTTTGATATCATGAATCTTCTTGAACTAAGAAATAGTAAAATTTTAGCCACAAATGTGGTCAAAAGTCAGTTTTTAGAAAAAACTTATTTTTTCACATTGTGGTTCCAGAACTATAAATTTAGAGGCTTTAGGACCAGATTGAGAATGAAGAAGTGAGCAACGTTAACTTAAAGTGCTTTTTTTTAACGTTTTTGGTTCCTAATTTTCATTTTCTAAATTATTCGATTCGGTTTGAAGTCGGCAAAGGCAGAAAAAGACAATCGAATCCCGATTCTGTCCCGACGTTGGCAGAGGACTCTCAATATCAAAATAACGTAAATTTAACTAGTTAACAATGCTGTCTCAATGTTAAAATGATAACGCGAGATGGGCGTCTGTCGACTCTTGGTTTTTAGGTTCTAGCAGTTATGTAAATTTAAATTAACGGTATCAGAACAACGTTTTTATCTTTTCTGTAAGACGTGCTTTTGCTAAAATGGTGGACATATTTACTTTAGGGCTTGAAATAAAGATTTGTTTAAATAAATATGTTTATATGCAGCAAAATAAAACATGCAAAAAACTTTCCAACGCATCTTAAGAGTTTGTTTTTTAGTTTTTTCTGATGTTTATAAAATTTTTTTAAATTAAAAATGTAAACTTTTTGTATTTTAAAAGCAAATTTGACATTAACAAGCTAGGGTTGCGATTTTGTGTAAACAGTACTGTCAATGGTACAATATTTTGAAAGAGTCGAAATTTTGTGTTTAAGGGGCTGTGGTGGTACAAAATTTTTGAACCATCCTTTTAGAATCGTATATTTCTGCCTGGGTACTCTTCTCATGTTTAAGTCTCTTTTAATTTTTAAAATTATTAGTCTAGAAAGTTCAAAATCAGATAGGCGTCCGAAAAGTACTTTTTAAAATTTTTGGTTCTAAAATTATAGATAAAGGTCTTGGACAGGAATCAACCGGTAATTTTTCGTACTGTTTTGAAATTTTGATTTTTGAGAAACATGAAATTAAGGCAAGTAAAAAGTACTTCCTTCATGCATTTGGTACTTTTCCCAATTTTTAACATGTTCAGTCTTACACTATGAAATTATGCACTTTTAACCCAGACTGCGTTTGAAATTCAATTAGGTGGCTTAGAGATTTTTTTTTATCTCTTTTGCATTTTTCTCAGGTAGAGAAAGTAAACAAAGTGATTTATCAGTACTTTTTCTCTTTTTATGTTCCTATTTTACTCTTTTGATCTGTTGACCACGATTGCTGCCATATTTTTTAAATTTGAGGTAGTTTTTTTACATTGTTTCTAGATTTTGTTTCTTAAAATATAAATTAAAGTACAAAGAATATTTTTTTTTATATATTTGTAACATTATTTAATTTTTATTTAGGCTCAAGTTGTTTTTTTTTGCAAATGAAGAAATTAATATATTAGTTTTTACTTTATTAGCGTTAGTTAAGCAAGAACATTTTTTCTCTAAAAAAACAAGTTTATACCGATACTAGCCGAGTAGACGTTAAGGGTTTTACGTAATGCCTGCCATGCTGGCAATAACTCACGGTGCTCTCAACAATGATGGATACAAATTGTTCACCAGCGCCCCCAGAATGGCTCGGCTAACCACCCAGGTACCAATTCTCTGTTATGACTCTGTGTAGCCACAACAGACCCCTTGGTGAGGAGTTGGGCTATCTAAACCCGAAAAGCGTTTCTAGTTTTGATCTCGTTTCTTCGTTTAACCCACTCGCCTATTGTGGCGTGGAAAGTCGGCATAACATTTTTTCCCGTTTAAAACTAACTGAATCAAAGCTTTTTCTTTTTTCCTTTTTTTTACTAACGCCATCTAATTTTTTTACATACAAGAATTAATTTGCGTTCAAAAAATTTTAAAATGTTGTAAATTAAGCGCCTACAAAATGATTGTTAGGCAATGTATGAACGCAAGGCGCGATTTTGTGCAACCGGGTGCAACCGGGCTTTAGAATTTTCTAAAGAAAAATTCTATTTAAAACATTTGGCTCAGCACTTGATATAAATAGAGATTAAGTAAAATACATCAAAATTCAAAGTTTCAATTAGGGAGGACACGTCCTTTGCATGGAAAAATTTAGGCGATAATAAGGACCGAGATCGAAATGCAAAATACAATTTGAAGATGGCCCAGAAATATTGAGTCACTAACAAAAATAGAATTTTATTTAGTTTTGAATGTTGTTACTTTAACTTCCAAATATCCGAAGGATAAAAAAATACTGAAATAAAATAATCAAAATAACATAATGACTTTGACGAAATTTTTGTTACTAATTACAACAAAAAGGTTGACAAAACCTATAAAAAACAAGGTATTGTATATAGAATTTCCTTTTAGTAACAAATTCCTTAATTTTTAAAGAATTCGAATAAAATTTTGTCCTGCTAACAAGTCCTTGTGTAAGACATTAATCTTCAACACACAGCTAAAAAAGACGGTTATTTTCTTAAATCATTACATGGCATTTAGTTTTAATACCTGTTCGTGTTTTCGTAAAAAAATTATTTAATTTCAAAAATAATAACTCAATTAATTTTGGTTAATAATTCCACAATTATGATGGTCATAAAATGTTAGCTCATAAACATAAACAACTTCATATTTAAAATTCAGACTATTTTTGCTGACCACAAACCGACATAGAAAAACACAATCGCTTGCCAACTATTACCGTTAACCCCTTACTATCGTATATCAAAGCCATCAAATTATAAACAGTGAACTTTTAAAAACATTTTTTCTTAGCAAAGGTGTCCAGTTGTAAAACAAAACAGTGCAGAAATGTTTATTTATCCATAACAATTTAATTTGAATATTTTATGACAATAAAAACGGAAATAGGACTTACAGGTATGGAGCACAAAATTTGAAAAAAAACATTCACAACAATTTATTTTGTGTTTATTGTTGTGGGGAATAAAAATAAACAAACAAAAATAAGCACAAGTGGCTTTAACTTTACGTAAAGAAACGTGCTCCCCAATCCTTATAAAGAACCATATGGTGCCTCAAGGGTTTGAGACGAAATACCTTGGCATTCACCCGGATCGTCGCCTTACACGAAAGCCACATTTAGGTGCAAGGTTGACGCAAATGAAGCTTAAAGTTACACAAACCCATTGGCTAGTTGGCAAGAACTCTGTGCTTCATCTTGATTGTTAACTTCTACTCAAAAAATCAGTTTTAAAACCAATTTGGTACTACGGGATAGAACTATGGGGCACTGCTTTAGCCTCCAACATATAAAAAAATTAACGCCCTTAAAAATAAAATCCTAAGAATAATAAGTTCCACTCATTAAATGCCTAATCCCAAACTATGTGGGAAAGCATTTAAATAAGCTGGAAACTTATCCAAATTTGCTCGAAATATCTTGCAGCATAGTGGACACACTCGTCTGAAAAGAAGGGATACTATTGCGCTTAGATGAAACTATTTAAATTGATTAGTTTTATATTATTTACTTAGTTTTAAGAGTTGAATATTTATTTTAATTTCGTAAGAGCGAAGATTAAAAAAAAATTGCAAAAAAGACTGCATGCTGTGGATGGCTGAAAACATCGAAATTTCAGAGGAAGATATGGTTAAAATCATTACCTTGCGACATGTCGATGTGAAGATATATATGGATGGGTCTAAGGGAAAAACTGGTGTGGGTAAGAGCATAGTTGTTGCACGAACAGGAGTTCGGATTTCGTTCAGACTTCTGGATAAATGCAGTGTACTGCAGGCTTAACTATCGGTGAAAGGCAGAGAGGCTAACTGGCTACGTACTAAAAGGTATTCGTAGCGGAATCTTCAACGACAGCCGTGCATCACAACTAGTCCGCGAGTCCCAGGCTTTCTTGATCTGCATAACGATGCATTCTAACATCACCCTTTCGTGTGTGAGTGGACATGGGACCAAAGTGGGAAACTGTGTTGCTGATGCACTCTTTAGGATTGGTGCGATATTGGATGATGGGGCACTCGCCCACTTCTGTGGCAATTCCATTTCCTTCTGTAAGTTCACCGCGAAATAATATTTCGGAAGAATTTCAGGGACTTGATGGTCCAACCAGCCTATGTGCTTAACCACTCGTATAACAGAGCAAAGGATGGAAGGGAAACGTTCCAAGTCTCTTTTCGAGCTGGCCGGAAAATTTGGATTGCCTTTCAACGACTTCTGCTGCAGCTGTCAGGATTCATGGGAGGCTAAGGGTATACAGCACATCTAGCGAGTCTGTCCGGCACTGGATTTCATTCGAATAAGAGACTTTGGAGCCTGTCAGATGTAGCCAACAATGGCCTAACTTATATATTAATCTTTATCAAAAATAGCAATTGGTTTGATGGCAGGGACCACTATGGGGCGAATATTGCCAGCCATATACATTCGTTTTTATTTCTATATAAATTTTCCTATTCAAGCTAATATAATCTAATTTTATGAATTCGTCTTCTCCTATCTTCTTCTTCCCCAGGTTTCAAAAAGGGACCGAAGAAACGGAGCCGTGCCGTGTCGCCTAAATTATCTAACCTAGTCTACAGGATAAATATATTTAAATATTTTTAATCTCTTTTGTTATTTTTTTGTTTTCAAAATAGCAACTGAATGCCAAATAACTTACAAAATTAAAAAATATTGAAGTTTCCGATTTCTTGTGTAAATTTTTTTTGTTTTGCTTTTAATTAACTTAATAGTTTACTCTTTTGATAGTCATTTCAGTTTCCTTGTTTTTTTTTTAATATCTCCCCATTATTTTGTCCAACGTGCATTGAAAGCAGTTTTTTTCTTTGCTTTTACACTCTTAGCTTAAAACTAAAAAAACAGTAAAAGAAAACTTAAACAAATGTTCATATTATTGCCCCAAAAAAACAACAACAACAAATAAAGAACCCTTCTTTTATAGAGAAACAAATACCCAGTTCAATCGTTGTTAACACGATAACGATGACAACGAACTAAATGTTTCATTTCACTTGTTTGTTTGCACTTCAAAAACATCAACTGTTACTGTTTTTACTATTTTAAGTATTTCCGTTTCCTTAAGAAAAAAAAAAACATAAAAAACAAGAAAATTTGGAAAACATTTTAATTTTTGCAAACGTGATATTTGCATACAACATTCGCACTCATACATCTGTGACGACAAACAAGTAATTTTAAGTTAATGAAACATTCACTCTATTATTGGATTTTTAAATAAAGTTTACGATTTGGAATATTTTTAGTTTTATAACTTTTTTATTTTCGTCTTCCTTAAAACAAATCAATAAAATTTTTGCACTTACCATTTAAGTTTCCCTTTATATCAATGTTATTTTGGTATTCATGTGATGGCTGCAAAAAAAGGAAGAGAAATTTGTTAAACTAGATTTAGGGCTTAAAACTAAAGTTATTTGCATTTGTTGGACAAAGCAAAAAAATTTTATTCTGATTGCAAAATGTCAAAAATAAATTTTTGGCACAATCACGTATATAAGTATTAAAGGGTTTTTGTGCTAACACTTTATTAGTCTTAAAAATTTTAAGAGTTGAGTTTTGAGATTTTAATCTATTTTTTATTTGTTAAATTTTTGTAAGGCTGACAAGATTTTTTTAAAGGGGATTTGTAATTTTTTTTGTAGACTAGAAAATTTTTTTGGACAGCAGAACTCTTTCTTGGCAATATTAAGAAAATTCACAAAAACAAATTAAGGCTTCCGTAAGGCTTTCTTTGTTTAAATAAAACAACTCATGCATAGTAAGGGCATTATGTGTTTGAGACTCACCTTCAATTATATCAATGGGCTCATAAGTAAAGGCAACATGTCAAATTCTTCAAAACTTTTTTTTTTGCATATTTTTTTATTATTGAATCTTCGCTCAAGCGAACTAAGAATAAGTTTTCAAATCTTAAGACTAACTTTTTAAATTTATATTTAAAAAAAAAATTTACAAAACATGTTGTTTTTTATAAAATAAAATTTTTTAACATGTCTGATTTGATTCTTATATCCCTTAAATAAATGGGTGAGTTGCTTCAAGTATATCATTTATATTTCATACAAATAGCTTCAACTTTGCCACACGGTAATTATTGAGGTTTTTCTTGTAAAATATTTATCACAAACATGAGAATGTCAAATAGTAATGTGAATACACTCACTTAACATTACAAATGTAAATTAATATTAATAAATAATAAATTATTTTGTTTGTACGCAAAAGCATGTAGACAAAATTGTATATTAAATATGGGTGTAAATGGGAAAATAAAGTGAACATTAGTAAAGAGTGTAGGCACTTAAAGCATAAAAATATTAAAGATTTAAATTGTAGAATATGCTCACCAAATGATTGGTATTTTCCCAAAAAATTCAACATGCTTTAAGAATATAAAACTTGATACAAATATGAAGCACTTGGCAAAATTTTCTTCTATTCTTATTCTTTTAGCCTTGAAAGCTGAATATAAACTGAAAATTACATATCAATTTTAAAAGTGTCACTTCATGTGTTAACTTTCAACAGACACAAAGTAGTAATTACCTTAAAAAAACCGAATTCTTCAAAGTTTAAATTTGTAAGGTCACACCCGTCACAGTCTTTTAGCGGCCAGAATGGGCAAAAATCTATTTCTATCTGTTTAGTTATTATTAAACTTTTTAAAACAAACCATCTTTCGGAGCCATATTTTTTTAAACTTCGAATTGCTATTTGAGCTATGAGTCACTATAGAATTACCCATATACCTGTTAAAACTTAATTGGGCCCCATAGTTTTCGATAAATGTTACAAAATTTATATTTATAACTAACTTTCCCCATGTTTCCTGCACCAAAGCACCCAAAGCTAATGCACCAATATACTTTACCCCAGTTTGTAAGAAAAAAATCTTCTTCTTTGCTTTTTGGATACTAATAGGATAATATCGGTGTGGAATTAGACCCGTAAGGTACAACAATGACGAGATTTGAATACTGCGGCAAACTCTAGGAAAAATACAAGACAAACAAACCAAAAATCATGCTGCTGCATATGCTGACAATATCGACAGCATTGATCGCAACAAGAGAAAGGTAAATAGAGAACCAATTACTTTATATCAAAAAGCATGCCTTCGCGGTGAATTCAGTAGAGCAAAACTTTTAGTTACTGCAGCTTTCAAAATATTTAAAACTGCACCCAAGCAGTATTACTATTGAAAGTGTTTGGAAATGAAGCCGAGAATAATTCCCGATGAAAGATGCTACTGTGGGCTAAGCAGCCAATTTAGAATTAAAACCTTTCCTAGACGGGAAAAAATAACATTTTACGGATCGCTCGTTTTACCCGTCCTTTTAAGTGGGCCTAAAGCATACACTATGAAAAGATAGGACGAGTTATTTTTGCCCGTGTTTGAGAATAAAATTTTCCGCAATTTATGTACTACGCGCTAATGATGGGTGTCCGAACTATAATGAAAAATGATATCCTCACGTTGATGTAGTCAACTACGCTGATTTGGACACACTTAGCAAATAGACAGTGAAGCTCCAGCTTTAAGGGTATATTAATGAGCCCACTGACGGGAAATACAGAAAAAAGCGACCAAATCCCCGTTGGAATAACCAGATGCAACAAGGCTTAAATAGACTTGGAGTTTACCATTAACGCCAGCATGCAAAAGACAAAAATAATTGGCGTTCAAGCTTGCTTCAGGCGGTTTCTCAGGTGTTGACTTTGACGCAAAAGAAAAGAAGACTATCCAGCACCTATGCGGTACTGGAAGATGTCCAGGCTAGTCATTTGATATATTGTTACATGTGATTGGCATTGGGCTAAGGTCTTTCATTCTTTATAAGAGATAGCCTTTGTTTTATGACTTTGGACCAGAGCGAACACATACATATATGGGAGTCATACGCTTTGAAATATTTAGGAATTTTGATTACCAGTGAACTTTTTCTCTATCGTTAAGTATCAGATAGCTGTCTAGATGAAGAGAATTAGAAAATGGAGAAGACGACATTTAAATCAGGCACTTTCAAATATTATTGAATATTGTTAAACGTGGCCTTTAGACTTAAATTTATTTTAAAACTAGTCATCCTGGTTTGAAATCAGAGCGAATAAATGATCGGCAGCTGGCAGACATTTTTAAAAATTCAAAGAAAATAGATTCAAGCCAGCATCAAATTTATGACACTTGAAGATACACAAGCCTATGGCTTTTAGTTTTGTCTGACATTGCTGATCTTGATCTTGAAACTCTTTCATCCTTAATATAGTTTTTTGTTCAAAATTAAGGACCAGAATGATATGACTATTTCCAACCGGCTAATTTTACTCCAGCTTTTACTGCCAGACCTCTTTCAAAAATTTATTAAATATAAAAATTATTGTAATAAATTCATCAAAAAAAATAAAATAAACCCTTTAAAACTTCTTACAAGGTTATGATGATATTTCCCAAGTATTTTGTAAGAGTTCATTTAATAAATTGTTGACTAAAGGTGAAATTTCTTTTGTTTTCGTTGCTCAAGTTAAGAAATAAGAATCTTAAGAAAACTAGAAACTACTTGCATTTGCACATTAAAAACAAAAAAAAAAAAAAAATAAAAAAAAAAAAAGATTTAAGTAGTTATAACATGAAATGGTATTTTAAAGCTTCTTATAAGAATCCGAACAAATAAAATTAAATATATGAACTAAACAAACGATAATGAACAACATGAATGCAATAGTTTTATTTTTACAATCCTTATGAGAAGAAAAAGGCTATAATTGAGAACATAAAAGGCGTTGCAGTAAATTTTTTTAAAACTAATAAACAGTATAATAAGCGCAATAAATTACAGCTTTATGGTATTTGAAATACTTAACAAAAAATAAATGAATGTGAAAATTCCATGTGAGCAACAAGAAAATGTCACAGTTATTAAGTTACTCAAACAAATAAGTATTTTTTCAAGGCAAAACGAAAAAAAGAAAAACAAACTCGCTAAGTTTATAATTTAGTACGAGTATTGCCACCATAATATAGAAAGGCCCTAACTCGTATCTTTTAATAAGCCCACGTTTTGTGTGCTCTTATATCACAATTGATATAAAAAATCTCGACTTAGAAATACGAATAGGTGCCTTTCTAAATTAAGGTAGCCATATGCACCTTTATACTTGGAGTGCTAGGAAAAATATTTAAAAGCAAATATGGATAGTACCATTCCTATATTTTAATCCTTAAGGCTACTCTTAATTTTGCAACAAGATGAATAAAAGGTTCGAAATTTTATGTAACAAAGTTGATCTCTAAGGAAGGGTTTTAGTCGACCAGTGAAAGAATCGAGTATTTCATCAACTATACCACAAAGTGTTGAAGATGTGGAACAAATATTGTAATAGAAGCACAATTTATGTATGGGTAATTCCATTCTCACAGGCGTGACCATTTGCTCACATCTTTTTTTATATATCAAAAAACTCAAAACAATGATTTCCAAGAAGAGTAAATATGTATTCAAACGTTTAATAGTAAGTATATACTGAAAGAATATAATTTCTGTTCTTAACAATTTTAAAAAAGAAAAAAACAAATTTTCTCCCTTCTAGGCCTTTTTACGTGGAATTGACCATATTCAAAGATCGTCTATTTACGGTCAATTCCATTGTGATGGGTAAAACGATTTTACTATTTTTTTTTTTGATAAAAGTTAAAACAATTTGAAAGTGTCACTTAAAAAATGCAAAAATTCCCATAGATTCATCATCCTCTTTAATTGGCTTTTCAAAACTTTGTTAGGTCTTTAGGCGAGATAAGACTCGAGTTTCGGGTATTCAGGTCAGCAAGATGTTGTTGCTTCGGTCTTTTTCTGGAGAATCCTCTTCCATTTGTACAACATGGCTCTTTTTATTTTTATGAGTTTAACTACATCAATGTCTCCACACAGCTTATTCACTTATGATTATGATATGATGACAACAAACCAAATAAATTAATTCATGAAGTCTTAAAAATAATAGAATTCAAATGACCACCACCTTCGGTGCCACATGTGTGACATCTTTTCAAAAAGTTATTTTTTTTTGATAGCAGTTTTAACCAGCCTTCCTATATTTCGGAAAAACATAGTGGAATAAAGGAAGGAGCGGTATCCCCCTTTAATTTATTTATTTTTTTTATTTATTTATTTATTTATTTATTTATTTATTTATTTCTCGTTAGTTTTTATAAAAATTTTGAAAAACAAATAAAATTGAATTATTTCCCACTACAAAGTTATATTATTTTTAATATTTTATTATCATAGAGTGAATAAGCCGTTTTTTTTTTGCTTTTTTTAAATAAGTATTAAAAAACAGTTAATAAAAGGTAGAAAAAATGTTTCGTTAATGGGTTTAGCTTTGCCCAAAAAGAAATAATAAAAATAATTTCCCAACTTCGTTTAGTTTTACATACATTTTTTAACCACAATTATGATTTTTTTTATATTTTTTTTTGTTGTTTTAACTAACTTGGTCGAAACAAAAAAAAAATATTGTAATCAAAACCGCTATTCTTTTTTTGTTTGAGCTATAAACTAAAATAACACTGAAAAATTTTGTGCAATTAAAGAAATTTACACTTCACAAACAGATATCTTTGTTTTTGGTTCGTTAAAATAAAAAACCTTTTTTAGTTGGTCAATTGCTTGTATTATTGCGATTTGACACAAATATGCTTAAACTAAGTTACAGATGAATATCCGACAGTTTTAAAATAAAAAAGACAAACTATTGGTTTTCATACCATGCACGATGCAAAACATATTGTTTAAGTTTTATGTATATGTATGTAATATACCCTGCAAAAAGTCTTGAACCACATGGTCCGTTTTAGCTGAAATGGACTAGTTACAACATGGTCCTTGTGTAATGCAGTCATGGACCATGTCATTGTCAAACAAGAACTTGTAGTTACTTAAGTGATATGCGTTCGTGTTTTAACGATTGCGTAACGAGTTGTCGTTGTTTGTAGGTAGGATAGAGTAGTTTTGAAACTACTCCGACGTAATGCAAATCTGGGTTAAGTGGTCCGGCCCTAGGACATCATAATGTTAAAAAGACCATGTTTTTTACATGCATTTGGGTTAGTTTTGGAGTAATCCTACTCCTTTATGGACTAGTCCATACACGCATGTATGGACTAGTCCTGTTTTCTGCAGGGTATTTGTTATTGATGCTTGCAGTTGTATGTGTGTATACGTGTATATTTAGATATTTAAATTTAATGTCCTTTAATGAGCATGAAGAACGATTCTAAATGTCACTAACAAATTGCTTCATAAGACCATTAGAAAAATTAAGCAAAAGGAGTCTTAGATCAGAAGTAATACGTCTATGTTTACTGACAAACTGACACATTCATCATCGTAAAGCCCAAAACAGGAAAGCTAGATGTATATGTCCACTACAATCGGAAATTTTAATCCAAAAGACTAAGTAAAAAAGTAGGCTAAGCTCGTTAAATTGTGATCATATTTTTGGTGATTTTTTTTGAGTTTTTAAACAAAAGTGGTAGGAAAAGTTAAAAATTTTATGGTATTTTAAAATGAGCAAATACAAAACAAAATTTAAACTTTGTTCGACAGGTTCAGTAACAATATAATTACGTTTGTAGTACTTTTCTTAAAAATTGGGTCCATAGAGAAGCAAATCACTAAAAAGAAATAAAAATTATTTTTCGATAATTTTTTGTAAATTCTAACCAAAATAAGTAAGAAAAATAACTCAAATTTTGATCAAAAAAGATTATACTTATATTGTTGGTTCTTTTTTTCAAATTTAAGATCGTAACTGGTAAGAACTACAATTCGTAAAATTTTTTTTGTACATTTTGCAACTTCTGAATTAATAAAGATATTAAATTGATTCAAAATGCGAGTGGTATGCCAAATGACAAAATATAATTTTTCTTTCTTTTTCTATTTCTTTTTTTTTTTTTTTCTCATATTTTTATTATTGAATCTTCGCTAATGCGAACTAACAATAAGTATTCAAATCTTAAAACTAGGTAATTTATGTAAGTCCAGTCAGTACCAGGCCAAAATTTAAGTTCTCATAACAAAGTAAATTAATTTAAACAGTTCCATCTAAGAGCAATTGTATCCCTTCTTTTTAGGCGGGTGTGCCCACTATGTTGCAGGATGCTTCGAGCGAGCGGATTTGGATGTGATTCCAGCTTATTTAAATACTTGTCCACATATTTCAGGATTTCGCATTTTACAAGTGGAACTTCTAGATCATTGTGGATGTAGCTGTTTTTGATAAACCAAGGAGCACCAGTTATCATTCTTAGAATTTTGTTTTGACGGCGTGGATTTTTTCGATGTTAGAGGCGGAAGCAGTGCCCCATAATTGTATACCGTAGCACCAAATTGGTTTTAAAATCGAGTTGTAGATTAGAAGCTTACAATCAAGACGTAGCACAGAGTTTCTACCAATTAGCCAGTGGATTTGAGCAGCTTTAAGTTTCATTTGCGTCAGCTTCGCATCTATTTGAGGCTTCCATGTAAGGCGGCGATCTAGGTGAATACCAAGATATTTTGTCTCAGATCGTTGAGGCAACATATGGTTGTTATAATGATTGGAGGGCACGTTTCTTTGCGTAATGGTAAAAGTTACGTGAGTACATTTTTGAACATTTATCTTTATTCCCCATAACTTTGCCCATTTTTTAACTTGGGTTACGTGTTGTTGCAGCTGGTTCAAAGCCTCTTTAGGGTCTTTGTGAATACTAAGAAAAGCAGTGTCGTCAGCAAATGTCGACGTGTATGTAAAACTGTTGGATGGCATATCTGCCGTGTAAAGCAAATACAAAATTAGACCTAGTATACTGCCTTGAGGTACACCAGCCCCTATTGGTTGAGAAGAACTTGTTTGGTTTCCCTCTTTGATTTTAAATTGTCGACCGGTTATGTACTTTTCTAGTAGGTTAAAAATATTAGCTGGAAGGTTTAGCTTTAGTTTGTTTAACAGGCCTTCGTGCCATACTTTATCGAAAGCTTGAGACACATCTATAAAAAGCGCGGAGCAATACTTTTTTTCCTCGAAATTTTTCTTATAACCTGCACCAGTCTGTGAGTTTGTTCTATTGTGCTATGTTGACTTCTAAAGCCAAATTGGTGATCTGGAATGCAGTTTCTATTGTTTGGCTTTTGTATGCTTGTTTTCTTACGTCTTAATCAGTAAATATAAAATCGTATGTAAATTGTGTACGACAGACTTTAAAAAATATAGACATAGCTTTTGTTCTTTGGTAATTAGCCCTAGAGGTCGCGTTTTATATAATTCCCTGTTTGAACTGGGGTTGAATGTAATAGTTACGGTAACCCCTATCAACAAAAGTATATTTTGATCGCAACACAATTCTTATAAGTCAGCAATTTTATTTCTTTTTAATTTTGTGACAAAATTGCACTTCCGTTCTAAAAACGAAAATGCAAATATTGCAACTAAATAATGCAGACACGTTTCCAGGAACTAATTGTGAAAAATATACTCTTGTTTATTAAGTATTTTGGTTTATTTAATAAGCTTGTATTAAGAATGCAGGGACAGTTGTACAAACCAAAGGATTAATTGGCTCCAACAACCACTGCCTGCAAACCCCACCGTTAAAGACTTCGGTAGATATTGATGAATGCCTAAGTAGCTTTAATGTACACATTGAAAAAACGCTAAACATGCTTCTCCTCCCTCTCGCAAGACTAGAAACAACAAATTTTTTTTAACGGACGTGTAACAACTTTTGTGTGAGAAAAGAAGAACCTATAGAAAATGGCAAAAGGATAGATCGCCCCTAAGTGGATTCAAGCGTGTCCGTTCATCCATCTAGCTGGGTGCTTATGCGTCCTTGTTACCAAAGTACAGGCCACAATTTTCACTAAAGATTACTCTGAGCAAAAATATTATCGGTCCATTTTCTAAAATAGTACCCATTCAAATGATTCACCGGCAATATGTGACTCGAATATTATTCTATTTTTGACGAAATACTTGAGTCAACTGTGCCTAACGTTATGCCACTATCTTGTAGACTGAGCAGAAATATCATCGATACAAATGTGGTGTAGGGTTTAATATGATCGGGCTTGACGTACTATAGCTCTTTAACTTATTTACATATGACTTGCCTAGTTTTACACTTCACAATTAATACATGTCGTGTGAACCCGTTAAAATATTACTCGTGAGAAATGCTTATGTACGCAAAAGCTGTATAACAAACTTTTGATCTGACCTTACCTATTTTTACAAAAGGACAAGGAAAAGTAAGTTTTTGGTTTTTCTCTGGAGGTTATGTCAGAGGTTATAAAAAGAAGCTACCGCAACATCAAGCTAGCCCCACTCACGAAAGTCAACCCACAAAAGTGGGCGTCACTTTGTTCATGTAGTGTTTGGTAACATAAAATATATTGTGATGTAGGATATAAAATATAGTCAGGTTTGACCAAATTTAATTTTCTTAGTTTTTTATTTTATTTGCATTTTATTGTAATAACCATTTCCTCCTCCGTTCGACTGGTTAAAAGAACAATATTTCCATTTCATTTGTTTGACTTAGAGTTTTCAGGGGTTTTATTTTCTGTTGTTGTTGCTTTTAATTGTCGTCTGTTTAAAAAAGCAGGTCAGTAAATAGTAATAAAATTGTTTTATTTTTGTTTTTGCTTTTGCTCTGTAAATGTTTTTAAGTAGTTGGATAGATGTGCTGCTCTTTTGTTCATTGTTGTTTAGTGCAGTAGATTTCAAGTGCTATCAGCAATTATTAAATTGTTTATGCATAAACAGTATTAAAAACGAATCAAAAGGAGAACGAAAATATGTCTGTCTATGTGATACTTATAAAGAACATCTTGTTTTAATGTGGGTGAAATATTATATGTAGAAAAGTAATTTAGGATTAAATGGAAAAAGGTAAATATTTTAACTTGGTATAAGTAAGTGTTCGGAAAATATTTATATAATATTGAAGAAAAACGATTTGGATTAAAGCGCAAGCCTTAAAGTTTTTATAAATACTGACCACGTGCATATTTCTGTCTTGTTTTTAAAGGCCTTAACCTTTATTTGATTAAGCTCCAATACAATGCGCAACATTATCTTGTTTAAGCTCTTCCGATATTTTTTAATATGACATCTTTAGTCTTTAACATATTTCGATTCGAAAAAATATTCAAGCTCTTCAGCTCTTTTTTTGCTTAAAAAAATATTTAAAAATTTTTTTAATATCTAATATAAATGTGTTTTAAAACTAAACTTTTTCTGTTAGCATCCGGTAGTTTGCTTTGAAAAGTTTTATATAATTCCAAATCTCTTTTGCTTTGTAATCTAACCTTAACTGCAAAATTAACAAACCAATATAATATGAAAAACTAAAACAATGCAGTATGTTTCTAAAGCAACTGACCTACAATTGTCATGCTGCTGTACAGCATTAATATCAGGGAATATTAAGTGCATTTTAGGGAAATACATATACCATGAACACACACACATACACCTGCACATGCAACCAGATTTATTTAATACCCATATATCTACTATACATATACAAACTTGTACCCCTATACCACTTGCAGGGTGACCGCTGAGATTTTTAAAAGTGGCACAAAAGGTGGTTTAAAGTAAAACAAGTAAGAGCGCTATATTCGGCTGTGCCGAATATTATATACCCTTCACATTGGTCTTTAAATATACCCAGCCGAGTTATTTTGTACTGCAAATAATATAATAATAAACCCTTGTGTGAGTTTTAAAGTCCATAGAAAACTTTACAAAATTTTAACGTTCGTATGGATAATAGAAATAGATGAGGAACGTTTGAGGTCGACAGTTGTAAGAGTTTTCTATATTATTCATATTAAGAGGTTAATTAAAGTTGTTAATTTTTATGGGATGTTCTAGTCCCCCTGCTCCTCTCCAACTTTTTTTTAAAAAATTTGTGAATTATTTGATTAAACTTTTTGTAGAATATTCGAAGTCGATAGCTGTTAGTATTTCCCAGATGTAGCGTATCAAAAATTTCATAAAAATTTTAAGTTTGCATAAGAGCTACCCTTCCCCAGCTCCTGACCAAAAATTTTTTTTTTCGAATGTAGGTCTTATTATCCTATTACTTTTTGCAGAACATTTAAAGTCAATTTCTGTTATAGTTTCCGAGATATAGCAAATCGAAAATTTCATAAAAATTGTTAATTTGTTTGGGAGCTACCCATTGTTCACCCCCACCCAAAAAATTTTTTCTTCAAAACGTAGGTTTTGTTGTCGAATTACTTTTTGTAGAGAATTTGATGTCGATAGCTGTTATAGTTCCTGAGATAAAGATTACCGAAAATTTTATAAAATAGTTAATTTATATTGGAGCTACCCCTTGTTCACCCCACACTAAAAAATTTTTTTTTTAAAAAAGTAGGTTTTGTTGTCCAATTACTTTTTAAAAAGCATTTGATGTCGATAGCTGGAATAGTTTTCGATGTGCAGCTTATCGAAAAATTCATAAAAATTGTTAATTTTGGAGCTACCCCTTGTTCACCCCCCACTGAAAAAATTTTTTTTTAAAGCGTAACTCTTAATGTGCAATTACTTTTTGTAGAACACTTGGTTTCGATATCTTTTATAGCTTCTACGATTTAGCGCATAAAATATTTCAAATTTGTGCAATTGTAGGAAAAATACCACTTCCCCTGATCCTATCTACTTTAGGAATATCTGTGCCAAGTTTTGTGGCAGTAGTCACTATGCTCACTATAGGGATATATGCACGCATTTTGTCCTAAAAAAAATTAGTTATTTTGGGTTTTCGCTTTTATTTCGGCCAATAGTAAACCGATTTTGCTGATTTTAAATAGCGACTGTCTCCATGACATTTCCAATAGTTTGGCACCAATAACATGTCTGTATCTTTTTATTTGACTCCGGAAACTTGATTTCAACAGACGGACAGACAGACAGACGGACAGACGGACATGGCTAGATCAACTTACCTGTCTATAAGGATTCAGAACATATATACTTTATGGGATCGCAAATAGATAATGAAGAACTTACAAACGGATTGACAAACTGACATATACCCTTATCACTATGTGAAGGGTATAAAAAGATGCGTAAAATAAAATTATATCACATTATTAATTTATTTATTTTCGATATTACACACACAAGACTTAAGGTCTCATATTACATATATAAACTTAATTTAAGGTTTCTTCTTATTATGCGAGGATGTTGTGAGAAATAGTTTTCATCTTTCAGCACAAAACATACCATATTTTTTTCTTTTTCGTTAGAAAAATTCTCTAACAATCGGCTGTTTGAAAATCAAATAAAAATAAAATTTACGAGTCTGACAAGCACTTTGATTCAAGTAAATTTATTTCTTTAAAACCACCTGCAGAAGCTAGTATTTTATAATTTAACAAATTTATTTTCTTGAAATAAATTTTTTGGTAACTTTAAAAGATTTTCTATTTGAACTTCCCTACTTTTGTTTATTCTCTTTGTTGTGGGAAATTAATTTTCTGTTATTCATTTACCGAACTTTACCAAATAGTAAGGAAGCAGCACTTTTATTTCTAAATTGAAGCACAAAATATACACGCTTGGGTTAAAAAAATTGTGAACTAATGACATTTTTGAATTCTTTTCTTGGGGAAAATAGCTTAATTTTGAAATCTTTTACGGTTTTAATTTTATTACAATCGGCTTAACAATTTTTGAAAATTTGAGCTCAAAGTTAAACTTTAAACGTTTTTTAGCATTAAGAATTTAAAGGGTTTTTGATTAAAATTAAAGATTATGGTTTAGGGTTGCTTTTTTCTCACGGATTTAAAATCTCGTCATTTAACATAACTGCTTTATATAATTAAAATATTTTATTTTATGACAGATTTAAATGGTAAACCTTAACATTAATATTTTTTACTCATACTGAATGTCCTCTTATTCATGTTCGCCATAGAAACAATGTTTTTAGTGATTGACATTTTATGAGACTTGCATTGTATGTTCACATAAGAAAACATGTTTTTAAATCTGTCATAGCAAAAAAAAATCGCAAAAAGTGGTAAAATACTATCAGTGTTACAAAGTCGCAAAATAGTAAAGGCCGGAAAAAAGTTTGCAAATTGCTACTTTAGTCGACGAACGGTCACGCTGACCCCTTGTATAATTTTGTACAACGTTTAATTAAATTGTTGGCTATTTCCCTTTAACCACATTTAACCAAATCAAAAATGCATAGAACCACACAAACATTCACATAATGAGATAAGCGAATTGTATAGTAACCATACACATAGAACATGTTTGGCATTTGTAAGGCACTTAGGATGATAAAAAATATTCATAAGTTAAGAAAAAACTATTATTCTAAACATATGAAAATTTAAAAATAGTTATATAAAATTATTAAATATAATTTATTAGCGTAATCTGGGTTATTACTAAAATTTACTTTTAAAATCATGAAGAATTTTTTAAAATTAAAAAACAAAATTGCCTATATATAATTCCAATAAAATGAATATAATTTTCATATATTTTTAATGGTTTTCGATTCGCATCTGCAGGCGTTTATGAACTGGTTATTGGATTAACCAAAGATTTTTTAAATTTTTTTAAATCAATGTATAAAGCGTCACTGACTGACTGGCTAATTCGTTCACCAAGGTACTGCCCAAGCGAGTGAAACCAAAAATTGGATTGCGTACTGTGGGAACCGCTTTCGGCGTATAGATCCTCTTAGAAAGGATTTCGTTGAATTTTTATCCTAAGGGATAAAAATGGGTCAGGAATGATACACTCTAATTTTCTAAGCCAATAAAAATAAAGACGTATTTAAAGTAAAACCAAAATTAGGCTTCAAGCGGTAAATCTGGAAAACGCGTTTTTAAAGTTTTTAACCACATTTTATTATATGTTAAAACTTTTTTGATTTGTTGGAGATTATGAGTCTAAAAATTTAAAATTAGGGACTTTTGACTTGATCTAAAACAAATGTAAAATAGTGGTAATTTTTGTGTTACTTTTTTGAATATTTTATATTTCATATGTATGTATATAAAAATATAAAATTAAAGAATATTTAAGAAATAAACTAAGCAGACAAAAAACTTTTTGCACTGTTTTGGTACATTTGTGCATTTTTCTGAGATTTCAGGTAATGAGATATGAAACTGAAGAACTACTACCCCGGGTTAAGGTCAAAAGCCAACCAAGTGGTCAAAAGGATATTTTTTTGAATTTTTGCAGCTTACAGCTTCTAAAACATTAAAAAATACAAGCTCAGTTAGGGTGGAATAATGACTAAAATTGAGGTGCAAGATCAATTACGTTTTTTAACGTTATCTGTCTAGGAATATACAATTTCCAAAATTTAGTACGAGTTCTTCCTTATTATTCCTTATTATTAAAAAAAACACTCATTAGAGGCCCAATTTACTTGAAAAAATTACTTTCTATCATTGAATTGTCCTTTTCTTTAAAAAACTACATTCAAAAATAAGAAATTCTGAAATACAGACCCAGATTGGGGACTAAAAACCCATCATGGGGGCAAAAAGAACTTATTTCAAATTTTCGGTAAATTTTTGCATTTTTATTAGATTGATTAAAGTCATAATTTATAAAAAGAGATTCTGAAATAAGATCGTAGAGAAAATCATGTAAGTCTTATTTTAAAATGCTCATAATACTTTTTTGCATTAAAATTTTATGTTAAATAATATAAAAAACTGTGCTTACAATGTAGCGGGTAAATAAAAATAAAAATTGTTCAAAATAACACTAGGCATGGTGTAATATGAAAAATACGTCCGCAATGTTAAAATACGTTCAACAACTCGCTGACGACTGATGATCAGCAAAATAAAAATTTATAAGCATAACAAAAGCAAGACAAAACTAATGCATGCAAAAGCATGCTGCCTTCATACTCATCTAAATAGAGATGAATAAGGCAAAAATAAAGTGATGAGATGAAGAATAAATAAAAAGAAAAGGTGTTGCCATAATATAAAAAAATGGCAAGCCGTAAATTTCGTTCTAACCCAAGAATTAACAATTGTTAATAAAAGTATGTGTAAAATACAAATTAGTATTTCCGTATTCAAATTTCAATTAAAACTTGGGTTAAATAGAAAATATTTACTACCAATGCTCAGTACCGAACAAAGAGTGCTGATGAGGAGTTGTAGCGGGCTCTGAAAATGCATTCCACTCGGCTAGTGTCGGGAAACTAAAACTTTTTCAAAAATATTTCTTCAACAGAAATCTTATCACAATAAATTTAAACCAATTAGCCTGATAAAATATAAAAAGGAAATTTTAGGGTAAATTTATTGTTTAAAATATTTTGAACATTTAATAAATGGAATGCCTTTTCCCTGGTTCAATATTGATTTGAAGCGGATGAAGTAAAAAATTTAAAGTTAATCGCTTTTCAAAACATCGTCTCTTACTGTGAAATAGCTAGAAAACATCTGACATCTTATGGTTAAAAATAAAAGCATATTTTTGAAACACATTGAATTAAACCTTAAGCAAACAAAGTTTCAAATTAATTTATGATAAATTTTCTATTTTTAAAAAATTAAATTTTTTTTTCAATTGTAAATGAAATAATTTCTTGCAAAATGGTACGGGCCTTTGCGGCCATATTCATATCCTGCGAATTGTATAAAGGTCATAAAATATTGAGTTATTAACCATCATCTATGACTTAGTAGTTAAAGTAAATTTTTCTGTGCTAAGCCTCGCCATTTAAGAAAAAAGAATTTTGAAAGATTTGATTCTTATAAGGAAGTTCTGTACAGCGTTGTCAGGGCAAGCTACGAAAAGTTACGTGTTTTCATTCAAAAGGTTACGTTTTTTCATAAAAAGTTACGTTTATGAATTTAAAGAAATAAAACAAACAAATTTTTTAAAACTTTTATTATTAAAAAAATTTAAGTGTGCATAAAATTGTAATACATAGATATTTAAAATATATATAACAATTATAAGGGCCTTATTACGCAAATCTTAAAGCATATATATTTTATCATTCATTTGGGCAATTTTACGTAAAATGACTTTAACAGAAAACCCCATTTTCCTTATTTTAATAATTTTCTTTAAATTCCAAATTTTTAAAAACACACATGTAACAGTCTTAAAAGACATGTTTTAAGTTTAAGGTCTCTACCATCCCTGGGAATAATTATCTCTCAAATGAAATTGAAATGGTGACTTCCGTCACAATGGTACTGTTCTTTTCAGGAAGCGTTATGTCAAAAATTACTTATATTTGAATTTCAAACATTGTATTTGATGTATAAAACTCCCAATTCAAAGGTTATCAATAATATAGATACATTTTAAGTCTTTCATTTACCCAATAAATATTGTTCTGTGACTACTACAAAAAGTTACGAAAAAAAGGCGTAATACGTTCAAATTATACATGTTACATATACATAGAGGGTCAAAATGTTACATAAAATGTTACAAATGTAACCAACTGGCAATGCTGGTTCTGTATTTAGTTGACCAAAACGTCCTTTCTAAATTCATTTTTTTGTTATCTAGCTTACTAACTAAGAATTGTATTTGTCTAACACACACATTTATGTAATCATCTCTACACAGAAAACAAAACCACTTTTCGTATTTGTTGTGGTTGCTTTAATGGGTTAATACACAGTGCAGTATTGAAAATTATTTTGTTGCGGTTTTTTCCTAATTATTGTTAGTAACTCGTTTAAGTTGCTTTTTGTTGTTACATATTGTTGTTGTTACTACTTGTTTTGATGTAATTATTGTTGTTGCCATAAAATTAATGAATTTTTGTTAAAACAGTTATGTGTGTTTCTGAAGTATATAGTAATAAGATATTTAAATGTATATTTGTGCATGTATGTACATAAGTTCGTTCATGTTCTTTCATATGTATATATTTGTGTTTGTTTTTACATACACATGTACACATACATATATACATATGTGAATTTTGTAACTTGATAAAAAGTTTATTTTTTTTCCTTTCAATGGTTGCGGTAAAATTTAAACGTTGATTAAGACGAAAGATATTTTTTACTAAAATGATTGTAGTTATTAATAATTAATGTTAAGTATTTAACGTGTGAACACTTGCTGGATTCCAAACACACACTTTTGATTTCGGTTTATATCCGGCACTATCAAAAAATCAATTTCTCTGGAAAAAGTTTTAATTACATCTAGAAACATCACTATTTATTTGAGTAGCTCTAAATTTAAACTTTCTAGAAGTTCAAAAAATAAATAAAACGAAGTAATTTAATTTTATCCTGCTTATTTAATTATATAATTAACAAAAAAGTTGTACATAAGGTATACTACACAATATGGGTGGTGGTTGTACCTACTTAACAATAGCGGCAGAAGTAGCTCTTTCAAAATGTTCACCAAATAAAATATAAGAAAATATGCATTCTTATGCTTTTCGTTGTCTTTTGTCAATTTCTTTTGATGTCAAATATAAATTTGGAATATTAATTTTTAAACATAAGACGCTTTAATTGCCTAATTCTTATAATGGATATTTTTTCAATATACTGTTGCCAAGTAGGGAGGTTTCACCCTAAATTTGGGTTGTTGCTTGCATTTAGGGTAATTTTTGGGGCTTCAAATTTATTAGAGAAAAATCTATGGTAAAAAAATTTTAAAATTCTTAACTCTATATCGTTTACAGCTGAATTGCTTAAAATTAATTTTTATTTTAATTTTTGCTGAACCTTTCGGACTCTTCTTTGAATTTTTTTGGTAACAGTAATATTTGTTTGACTCTTAGATTACGGGCTTGTTTCGACCTAATTTTTGGCGTTAAAGTTTTTTTTGCAAGAAAGCGAGTCTTAATTTTAAATTTTAACTTAACTATACCAGTTCTTTTTAAAAATATGTCCTTAGTCGACCAGCTAACCCATACTTTTTTAAAAATGAATATAAATTCAGATCCACTACTTAAAAAATAACACAAGTATACACGGTTTTGGAGCTGAGCAACTACAAGTTATTCCTAAAGCTATTTGGAGCGCTGAATTCGAATCCGGGTTCCGTTTTTCCAGATTGGTTTTAGTTTGCGAGATATTGCATAATTACCGTTATTTGCGTTTTTTAAAAAGATGATGTTACTTATATGCAAATATCTTCAAAAGTATTCGTCGGTTTATGCAATTATTATTTTTTAGTTGAAAGATAATAAAATTACTAAAACAACCATGGGTCGTTTGTGAAGATTAGTCAAGAAATTATTGTGTTACAGTGGACACAATTTCAAAATTCATGAAACATTTTATGATATTAAAAATTTTTCTCTTTTCAACTAATTTTTTTTACACCAAACAATTAAAAATTTTGCCACTTTATTTCATAAGACATTAGTTTATTTTATTACGCACATTTTGAGCTGAATAAGACCCAGATTGGTGCAAAAATGACAAAGCTACAGAAGGTTTAGTAAATAAGCCCACTTTTTGCTTCCAAATGATTGGCGGTTATATATCAGTGACTTTTGTGTCAGTATGAAGACAGTTCCACTCCTGCAACCGTGATGCGAGCAATTCTGCTTCTTGTTTCGATAAATCTAAATCACGAATCAAGTCATTTATCATATTTTGCGATATTATGTGTGTTTCTTCCATGCTAAAATCTTCGGTCGGGGACGAACAGTTCATCGGTGACAAACTGAAAGTTCACCTAGCATTTGCATTCACACCTGGGCAAATTGGCCAGGGTCATTGTTCGTACGGGGAACTAGCTTGGACACTGATGACACGTTAGCATATTTATACTTTAATAGTTTTTTTGCATTAAGACCGATCACACTCATCAAGCAAAAATAGCAATCATTTACATGATTTTTCGGCTGTCTCCATAATACTGGCATTAAAAATAAAATTATGCTTCTTGACCAAGTGACCAGTTGTACAGTTTTGTGCTACGCGCTTTACAAAATAATTTCGGTACCCACGGCTTGTGAGTGTTTTCCACACAGATACCAAAATAATAAGAATATGCATCTCTCAGCGCTTTTGATATATTTCTTCCACTTTTTCCGATAATATAACATCCCTAAACATAACAAAAACGCTTAGAATCAACTTTGCCCTTTTTTCTTTTCATTTTCACATGTTTTAGAACAAAAAAAAAACTTTAAGTTTACAGTTGAATTGGCGCTTCCACCGATGCCAACAGCTGATTGCCGTTATTACAGTGCAGTGCAGCCAAGATGCAAGAGCCCGAAAACTAGAACCAATCTTGAAAAACAAAAACCGGATTCGAATTCAGCGCCTCAAGTAACGTTCAGATTTGTTCTAATCGGCTCAGCTCCAAAAGTTGACCGGAATTTGTAAACTTGTGTAATTACCTTTGTCAACTTATTTTTAAACTTTTATTGTTTCTATAATTATTACCATTCTACTGGAAATTTTTGTGTACAGTGGATTGACGAATATATAAAAAATTCCCTTAAATTAAAATTTAAGCTCTTACTTTCAAGAAATTGGCATGAGTCCAGAGTTGGTATTAGAACTTATTAAAATTTTAAAAAAATATATTCTTCTTTGTTTGTTTGCCTTTTAAAGGAACCCAGAGAAATAAGAAATAAAGTATAAATGCTCACTTGGAGGGACAAAAGGCAATATCTCCATTTTGTAAATACAGGTAGGGAAATTTCTTGAACCTGTGGATGTAGCTTATATAATTTTCTGAATACATAAATTACTGCATGTCAAAAATAATTAATTTTTTTGAGCTTAACAAAAGAAAGAATTTACAGGGGAATGACGCGTATTTTTAGGGACAAAACATAAACATTAATAAAAATAAAAATTAATAAGAAATGTTGACATTTAAAAAAAGTAGACCACTAAATAATATTTTATTATATCACAGTTAGTTTGTTTAAAACTTTTAAACTACCTTTGCTAGAAATTTAGAGAAATTTAAGTGAAAGTAGGGTGGGGGTAGGCAGGGGAGTGATATTTTAAGACTTTTAAAGGCAATGCTTTTAGGAACAAAACAATTTAAAAACAAAGATATTTTAGTAATTATGAAGATCTTTTGAAAAAATATTTACAAGTAAAAAAGAAACTCGGAATTATTTTAATTTTCCTTTTTTAAATAAACAAGGACATCACATTGTCCGGGAATCTCAGAATTATGGTTTTAATTTTTTGCCTATTACAAATTTAGGGTTAATATTTTTGGATTTGGGAATACTTGTTTAATTTGACTTGGCAAAACTAGCACGCATGCTTTCCTGTAAAAACTTTTCAATGAGCATGATTTATAATGGCCTCTTTCAGATTTAATCATTGATCAATGTGATGAAAGTGTTCTGTATTAAGAAACAGAAGCAGAAAAAGGGTGTCCCAGAGTGTTTTCTAGGGCCAAAAATAAGAGTTCTTAAAAAATATAAATGATATAATACTTTAAATAATAATAACGTAATACTTTGATATCAAATGATTTGTTGTAAATTTTGCACGTGTTGTAGGCCAGTGTACGCTAGGGCGTATGAGCACTACAGAATTTAATATAGAAAAAAAATACTCATACAACCCGTTAAACTATTGAAAAGTGATAAGTGATAATTATATCAGAACTTTTCTCTAACTTTTTAGTTTAAAAAGCAAGTCTAAGGTAACAGGATTTAAATACATGAAGTTTAATAGATTCTACATACATTTTCACTGTTTTACTGTTTTCATCATTAACAAAATAACCTGCTATTCAATTTCTTACGTTTTGATAAAAAAAAATGTCAAAATTGTTTTTTCAGAAACTTGCTGTTTAAAGTAATACAGGTTAATTTTGTCCACACTATGCAATAAGCTATATTACATTTGATTACCGCTATATCTTTTAGATGTGTTTTGATACTCTAAGAACAAATTCCCTCGAAATTCATAATTCTATGAATAAGTTATTTTTTCCCCTAAAATTTTAGATTTTTAAATGGGCTGCTTACTCGATGGTATTATATCTACATAATAATCTTTCCGATTCTTTTCACAGAACCAAAGAAAGACTTGCAATAAAGTTAACGCCATTAAAATTTTATTTTTTAAGTTCTTAATTATTTCGGATTTATATGTCCAATAATGTTAAAAATTTTAAATTTTTGGACAAACATTGCAGAAAATTTATTTCTTTTTAATTATTTAAAAAAAAAAAAATTGCAAAAGTTTTTCCTTTTTATATCATACTCATTTAACTACACATAGTTTATCATTCTATAAGAGTTTCAATGTTCGAATCAATTATTAAATGTCAGTTTTATTCACAATAAAGTAAAGTTACCTTCCTTGAGTTCACCTCCAACGAGGCTTACCAGCAAAGATGTTTTAGTCCAGAGGTGACGTATTAATAATATTAGAAAATAAACGTTACCTTGGGCTTAGTAAAAAAAAAATCAAAGACTTTTCTCTTCAAACGAAAATAAAACTAAACAAATCGCTCATATTTATTGTAATAATATAGGGTGTTAAAGCATGAGAACTTGCATAAGCAGATGAAGCTGTATCTGGCGTACTTAAAAGAAAGATCCTTCTTGAAATATGTAGGCCGATTCGCGTTGGCGGATATAATCCGCATCACATGAATCTGTATGACGACATTTCGTCCATACAAAAAGAAAGATTACGTCGGCTACGCTATGTTGTAAAATAAGGTGCTCAAAATAGAAATGTTTTTCAAGAACGAATCGAAGGTATGCGAAAAAGGGCATGACAGAAGCTACTTAGAGAAATCCAGACCCAAGAATATTGTGCTGATCTAAATATCCAGAATTAAAGAAAGTCGCAGAAGATCGAGGCGCTAGAGGATCCATCTTGCCTCGGCAAAAAAGCTAACCAGGTTGTGCAAAGCCAAGAAAAAGAAAAATTAAAAAGCCATACGACCAAGAGTAAGGTTAAACTAGATGTTTTATATTATTTTCTTAAATATTGAATAAAATACGCTTAAAGTCTTATTTCATTATCTTATTATGTCTTTTCCTTTTTGTTGGTTTATTTTACAACGTGAATACAAATGATAGAATACAAATTTAAGTTTTTCCGTTTGCGAAGAAAATATTAAACGTGCCTTGGACTTCCTTTCGAAAATATGGAAAATTATAAAGAGAAACCCAGAATCTAAAGCAGCTTCTACAGACTTTCTTCAAACCTAATGTCGAATTTTTTTAATGGGCAATAAATAAGTTAAGAGATTCATCACGTAACAGGGAAATTTTTGTTTTGACTTTATAATTTCGACGATCCAAATACCAAATGGATTAAGCCACTTAAATTTTTCTTTCAAGAAATCCATTTAGTGCTATTTGTTACGTAAAGTTTTCTAAAACTCACAAAAACCTGCCACCAAAAACACAAAACCTGGTTTTTAAGTGCGTGGTTAAATTTAAATGTGGCAAATTTAATTTTTATTGCGGTAAAATAAAAAAAGTAAAAGTAGACATGCTTTTTTGATAATAAAATTGGTCATCTTATGATCATGTTAAATTACTAACGAAAATATACTCTTAACTTGTCAACCCATTTTGAAGTATTAAAATAATAACGTCGCAATATTAAAAAAAATTTAATTATATTTTCATAAACACCATTACTATATTAAAGTTAAAGGTATGTATCACTTTTAATCAAACAAAAAATTAAATCTGTAAATTCTATTTAAGGGGTACCCTCACTACAATTGACTACCTAAGTTTAGCTGTCTTCCTTGTATTCATTTGCCTTAAACAATGCAGTGCAATTATAAAGCTTTTCATAAATTCATCGCATCTGAGATTAAAGCAACACCCACACATACAACCTCACAGCAAAACTTAACTCTAAAATATGGCCCAAAAGACTAACCAAGTGAGAAACTAACAGCATTGTGGCAAGAAATTCCCATTGTTTTTCTGAAGTGAAACACAATGTCCTGCGTTTAGACTGAAGTGACTGTATTCGTTAAACCATCAATAAGTGTGGGTATATATATATAAATATGTGTATAACGTAACGGCATGCGTGTAATTTTTGTGGCATTATGCTAGTTTGTAGGTGCAAAAATCATTTTACCGTTTACGTTTTACGCACTTAAAGTAGTCTTTTGAAGCATTTTTATTGCTTTTAATTTACCTACCATGATTCAGTTTCATAGTCATTTTACAATTCAATATTAAAAAGAATGTTGATGTTTAATATGTTTTGAGTACATGATAAAATCACAGGCTCCCATTAAACTACAGTTGTTACAAATTTCATTAAAAAGGTAATTATGATTTTAAAAAATTTTTTTTACACAGTGATTAAAAGATATAATTAAAATTGTAATAAAAACCCCCTTTTAAACATAAATGTATTTTTATTTGTATTTAATATTTTTTTCTTTGTGCTGAAATTTATTGAATCCAAATAAATTTGTTTCTTAAAAGCTACATACGACTAAAAATTTTCTAGCAACCCTCGCATAACGTATGCCTGCTTGCACTTAAGCAGCTGTTGCTCCCCCTGTCGTCATTCGAAAAAAATTATCCTTTAAAGTGACATTAAGTGGCCACTCTTGCCACTATATTAAGGAACCCGCACATTTATACACACGCATACACCAATATGCACAACTGCAAAATAAGAGTGTTTACTCACCAATTCCCATCATTTTTCGCAATAACTGATTTATATTACAATCATGTGCAGCGTAGTCCATTGAGTGCGGTTGACTTATAGGAAAGTATGGGTGCTTTCTTACTGTACTCATTCTTTAAAAAAAGTTAAGCAATATCCCCTGTGTTGTTAGTTTGCTTGTATTTTGTTATGGTCTTTTTAGGTACTCGTGTTGTGTACATGTAAAAGGCAACTAGTGTTCGTCCACGGGAAACACTCTTGGTTCACATTGGTAATGTGGTTTTTTTAAATTTTGGGTATGTGTTGGTAGTTTGCGTTTTGCAATTTAAATATTTTGCCCCTGTGTGGAATTTTAATCTTTTAAATGAAAATATAGCTGGTTGTTTTTAATACTTATTCAGATTGATAAAAAGAAATTGAAAAAATATAAAAAATTTTAAAAACCAAAAATCTCCAAAAATCGTGTTTTTTTATACAAATGTGTATTAAGACTGAACGAAATTTCAAAAAATTTCGAGCAAAAAGCCTGGCACAACGGGTCTGCCATACGTTATCCATCGACTTTTTTAAATGACAACTGAGTTAAAGAAGAGGTTTTATTATTAAGGGTGGTCTTGCACTGTACGCCTCTGTTAATGCAACGTGCTTAAGTTCAGCAATTTCCAACTTTCAGCGTATGTCGGGTAATTAAACAGCTGTTAAGTGGTTTTCTATGTTTTTTTAGTAATCTGATTCAATATTCGCTGACCAATAACTGTATGTATTAGGCGCTTATGCCGGCAAGTTGATACCAGCTGAAAGCGAAGCCATATGACGTTCGACGGACTTTTTGTGCCACCAGCTTAAGAGAGCAATACATTAATTATAGGTAGGACTGGCGCCACTTTTCATACAATACAATATGTTAATTCCGACTAATTGAAAATTAATATATTCAATAAATATTTTGTACTTTATACATTACTGGCTATACCCGGTCCGCTTCGCTGAACCCGATTCTGTTTTTTATTAAACTAAAATGACATATAGTTTAACTTAACTCTATTTAAGTTATGTCTTATAATTTATTGTTCAATGTTTTTAAGTTTATAGCATTAATAATTACTTTCAAAAAAGTATCAGAACGATCTCTTGCGTGGTTTTGACGAGGTCAACTTAAAAATCAAGATTTTTGACGTTAAATGATTTAAATGTGCAAAAACATCTTCGAAAAAGTCAATGTGTTGCAAGTTTAAAAAAAATTAATTTAATTTTTGTGGGCGTGGTAGCGCCTGTTTTTGCGATAAAAATTTTAACGTAAAAAGCCTTTTACATGCAAACAAAGTCTAAAACACATCGATAGAGTAGAAGTATCATCACAAAATGTTTAGTTTGTATTGACGCAGTACCACCCACTTTAAAGCTTTAAAAGTTTTGACGTTCTTGGTCATATAAAGGCGTACGAAAGTTAAAAAAAATTGGTATGGTAGAAGCATCAGTACAAAGAGTAAAATTTAAATGGCTGTGGCACTGCTAATTTCTTGCTTTCACATTTTAAAGTAGAAGCCGTAAATATACTTACAAAATTTAATAAAAATTTTTTTAATTTTTTAATTTTTGGGGGCATGACAGCACCCATTTCTTGCTGTAAAAATTCTGACTCTGAAAGCAGTTAACATCCAAACACAGCTTCAAAAAAATTGTGCAGGGAGAGTACCTGTAATCAGATTTTAGTTATTTTGGCCATAGACCCGCCTGCCTTGTAGCATTGAGAATTTTAATGTTAGATGCCTTGTATATACATAAAAACATTTCAATAAATCGGTAGAGTAAAAGCACTAGTATAAATAATTTAATTTTGATAAGTGTGCCAATTTCAATTTTCTTGCTTAGAAAACTGAGATCCTGAAAGTGTTAATATGCCGAAAAAGTTTCGTAACAACCAATCAGATAAAGGTAACTGCTTTTAAATTTAAGTATTTGTGGGCCTTTTGCCTTGAGAATTTTATAAAGTTTTACAACAATCGGTCAAGAGGTGTTTCGCTACAAACATCATGACACGAAAATTACTACCTATAGATAATATATTAGTAAAACATATCCTGCAAAAAGAACTCCCCTTCAAAGCATCGATGCAGTTTTTTCTCTGCTATATCTAAAGCAAAAAGCAGTTGTTATGTTTACTTTTGAAACACGTTTGAAATGCCCTGGTGTATTATAAATTTAATTTTTTTTTCTGTTTACACTTTAAAACAGATTGGTACATGTCTGCTTCAGGTGGTACACATTAGTATGAACACATGCACCAATGTACTTTAAAAACTTACAACAAAAACACCTGCATACAAAAAAAATGAAATGTAATAAAGTAACAAACACACAAACAAACATCAACACATTGCAATTGATACAATTATTGATAGTTTAAAAATCGCTAAATTTTTTTTTATTTTAAATTAAATAACACACAAATACACTTCCCACACAATACATTCACTAACGCACTGCAACTGCAGCGATGGGTAGAAACTTTTACGTAACTTAAAGCCATGAAGTTTTGAGATTAAAAATATTTTCCAAACCTTGACACAATATATGAATATGTAAATGTTACGAATTTAACGGAAATTTTTCCAAAGAGTCCTGGTAAATTTAATTGTTGGTCAAAGGTTAGAGTAACATGAACAAACATGAACAAAACCAATATTTTCTAGTAAACATTTAATTTACTCCAAATCCTAGAAACTGTAGGGTTTTTTTTCAAAAATTCTGTAAAAATATATACAAACAGTTATTTACAGATATGTTTTGAAAAAATGCTTTACACAAATGCTTCTGCTCACATGAAAATTGTTCATGTTTTTTTTAATGCAGGTTGATTGTATCATCAATACTTTATGGGATTTTTGTAACACTTTTCTATTATTTGTGTCAATATTTTATTTTTTATGCATATTTAATACACACAAATAAGCTTCGAACACAAAGCGAAATAATTACAGTGTATTTATATACCTTATATGCATACATATGTACATAAGATAAAAATGTAATAAATTAATGTAAAATTATAAACATTTACTACAAAAAAATCCTAAATTTAAAACAAGTTTGTTTGGGAAACACACACGGTTAATAGTTCCTGCTATTGCTTTTTATCGAGACCAAATGGGGGTAAAAATGTTGATATATTTTTTTAAAACATTTAAATTTCCTTAAACAAATATAAGGCGACTTTTGGGGAAAAGAGCAATGAAGGCTGATCGATGCAAGGATATTGTATAATGACTTTGTGTTACAAATGAAGCCTCTGTCAATGAAGATGACACACTGGGTTTAAAAAAACCTAATATGACCGTTTCTATTCTAAACTTCGCTGGTTTGGACAGAAAGTGCAACGTTATAATCCTCCAAAAGCACAACGTACATGCTGCCTTAGAATATGTGGAAGAGTTTGGACCTCCCTAAGGAGGGCATTGAAAACTACCCTACGGGAAAGTGGACTGGTGCAAGACTATTGACGTGAACGGTCCCTTAGGGTAGGGTAAAGTGCAGGAACTAGAAACTTTATATGAAGAGAACCTGTCACTTTTAGATTGCGTTGTCATTGGAGGGGGCAATTGGTTCATAACTAACACCTCAGAACGGGTTACAGGCCAATCATATATAAGGAAATTTTTTATTAATTGTTTAAGATCCTGTTCCATCTACTTTGTTTGTATTAACGCGTGTGTGTGTATATGTAAACAGATGTATGTTTCTGTGTAGGGACCAGTATTTCTATTTTTTGCCCTTATCTCTTTAACACCTTTTAACCAGTTAATTGATGTGTGCCTTTTAAACCAATCAGGACCAACCACTTTTGTCCAATTCATCTTTTTTACCTGTAAGAGGACGGGTACGCCGACCAATTGACACCCATTTTCCGCAGGGTACTTTAAATATGCGTCATTCGCCCCGGGGTGCCAACAAACAGGCAGCTAGGAAATTTATTGATTGGGGCTATAAACCAACGCATCTTGGAGATACAGTGAAATTGGCTGACTATTTTATTCAGGCAGAGGTTGAGGCTTACTGCACTGGTCACTCTTGGACAGATGCCAAAAAAAGCGTGTTGTTAAAAAAAAAACATATACAAAAACAAATGTAATAGTATTAGTTGCCTTCCACTGCCTTTTACAAATGTTATTGTATTGGTGTGTATTTTTGGCCTTTCAACAAAAATGCCTATTTTTTGAAAATATTTTTCTAAAGGTATGAAAGCATAAAATTAAATACGGATCTGTTGATATTTTTGCTAAAATTTCGATACAAGTTTTTATCTTTTTACGTATGTAATTTGTTAGTAATGGCACACGCACACACACACACACATATGTATATGCACATAAGTGCAATAAATTTGCTATGCGTCTATGTGTGTCAATCATTATCTGAACTCTATAAAGTTTAATGTGTTTTATTTTCTCTATTTTCTGTTGTTCTCAAATGTATTCGTGTTCTACATTTGAATTTATTTCACTTGTTTTTTTTTCTCTGTTGTTGTTGTTTTTATTTGTAGTTGTCAATATGTTGAGGGTTGTTTTGTAAATGTTTTTTAATACAAGATTTAATTTTCCCCGCTGCTTATTTATATTAATATTGATTGCTTGTATTGTTGTATTTGCAAAGTGTTTTAAGTAAATTTAATCTTGTCAAAGTGCACTTTCTTTAAGCGATGTTTTGTTGAAGAGCTGCGTATTTTTAGGTTAAATTTAAAATGTTTTTAAAACACAAAATTTCACAAATTCTATAGAAAATACTCAGTCAAACACATAACAATTGAAATAGAGCGTGGACAAGACTACGAAAGGTTGGAAGGCTTTACAGAGAAAGCTGTAAGTGAAATTTTTGCTGGGTCTTTACATAAGTAAGCTATTTATTCTTTTTAGTCTAGAAAATAAAACATATAAATAAAAACTTTTTATTTTTGTTCTTTGTAAAATACCTGAAGGAAGTACTTAAACCGATACTCATATAATCAAAATACCTAAACCAAAACAAATATATCTTTTAATATCGTTACTGATACCGATATAATCAAAATGCTGATACCGATACCGCAATGACAAATTTTTGAATACCAGTTCCGATTCCGATTCCGATACCGTTATTCGTTTTAAATGCCAACGTTAATTTACATTTTAAATAAATAATGGGCTATTAAAGCCTTTAATAGAAAGAAGTTAATTTAATGCAATTTAATTCCCTATTTTTAAACGAGATTGGTATGCATTTGTCTTTAATATCATCACTGTTTTAAAAAATGGGTTAAAATGCTGTTGAGTAAGGAATGCCGATACGGTGTTTAAACATTTTTTAACTCATTACATGTAAGTTTTTGCTGGGCATCTTGATGGTGCTTGTTAATTGTTTTCTTAAAACGTATTGAAGCAGTTCATTGTTTACTATCGCATTGTATAATTCTTAACTTAATTTTATTATTTTTTATTAAATATATAACTGACACTTTTCAATGAATGAAGTTATTACACCATGTTGAATTTTCATTGTTCCAATTTTTATATAACTCTCTTTCTATTTATATTTATTTCCTACTTGTTGCAACTATGTAATTATAATAGAATATAAGCAGCACCAATTGCCTGAATAAAATCAGTTAGCTTTTTGCCTTCAAACAATAAACAGCTTTGTCTAGTATTAGTTTATCGGACGGGCTATAAATTATTTGAAGCAATTAAAATATATCCAAATAAAAGCATTGGGTGTTTTGTTTTAACGTCGGTTTTGTTTAAATAAACAAACAATATAATCTTAGAAACAAGATTATTTCAGTATTTATATCTTGATCTTTAAAAACAGTAAACTTCAATTTCAATGCTTTCATCTGAGGGTAACAATGTCACTTCTTTGCAAACAAGTGTATCTGCTATGGTATAAGGTATGCCAAACGAGCCGACCTAGATTTCTTTCCAGCTTAATTTAATTCTAAAACTTCGCATTGTAGAAGTGGAATTCAAAGATCTTTGTGAATAAGGAGCAGTCATCAGTGGTTTGAATATTTTTTTTGCCACGTTTAATTTTTTTGCGTTGGTGACAGATGCGCTGCCCTACAGCTACCTACAAAGCCAGCCAAATTTAGAGCAGAAGGTTTACAATCAAGACGAAACATAGTTTATACAAATAATCCAATAAAATAAGCATTATTTCGGTTTCACTTGCGTCAATTTTTAACTTACATATATGCGAGTTTCATTTGAGGGAACCAGCCATGTGAATACCAGGATATTTCGATTCAAAGAGTTGAGGAATTTTTTGTAATTAATAGGGATACTGGGCATGAGTGTGAGCGTATGAGGATCTCAGAAGTCAAAATAGAGCCCGAATACTATACCAAAAAATAAAATACAAAATTTAATCTGCTGGTATATACACATCCTACTGCAAAGATGAGGGAGATAATCTGGTGACTGATACAGATAGTGTGCTGTTTTAAGATAAAAAGAAGAACAATATTGGCCAATAGATGCTACGTCCCCTTCCGGCAGACAAAAATCACTCCCTATTAGGTACTGATACGACGCGTGTTTATATCTGAAATATAGGTACTGGCGAAAGCAGTTGGGGAAGCTCTTGAAGTATTTTAAAAGGAACATTTTTTCGAAAACCTTTGGACTAATTTTCGTTGGCGGAGAGTACCAGTGTTGTATGAGCCGTGGGCTGTATAAGCTGTATAGTTACACGCATCAAAATTCAGTGTTTACGTTGGCTCGGCCATGTTGTTAAAAAGAAGGAAGATACTTCAGCCAAAAAGTCGTTTCAAAATGAGTCTTGCGACAGATCACGCAGAAGAGGGAGACCATTATTTTATAAAGCTCTGTACATAAAAAAAACCTTTAATTTCTGTATTTATCTCTTTTACACCTTAATCAATGTTTTAAAGCTTACATTAAGTATGGATTCGCACTTAAATCAATCGCTTCCAGTCTTAAATGTGGCTAAAAGTAAGAAACTTATTCTAGACAAATCGAACTTTGTCTAAAAAATTCCCACTTAGCTTAAGAAAATCCGTACTCAAGGTTCTTTCGACACCACTACGACTTGACGTAAGTCATGCTCTAAGCGAACCTGAAACGAACGACGAATTTTTTATTGCAAATATTCGTCTTAGAAAATAAAACACATTGGGATATATGAAAACGCACACAAAAATGCCTCGACTGAAATTCGTCATGCTTAACTCTGCGACAGGTTTATTTCTATTTCTTACGCCGATGAACGATATATGTATAATTTGGCAGAGAGTGACAACTTTTCTTTTAATTTTTTTTTATTTTGTTAATTAATAATTTTATACTTTAAAAATTATTTTCACTTTAATTTGATGCATGTAACACACTTAATATATTTTTAATGTAATAGTATATATATTTTTAAATGGTTTTTTTAATTAATATTTTTTGTTTTACATAGTGCTTTTTTTTAGAAATATGGTCACTCCATCACAGCTCTTTTATTCGTTCCAAATCTGTTTCGGTGTACGAACTTACGCCAAGAATTTCAGCAGAAGAATCCGTAGTGTGGTGCGAAATTCGTCGTACGTTCCAATGGTGTTTAGAGTATTAGGTTTACTTGGTTTCTTTTTTGTAGGTGTGTTTACAAGTATTTTAATAAGCAGAATACATATTCAACGTTGCTCGCTTGAAACATCTTACAATATAGGGGCACATGCTTTTGAAGAGCAGGGACTGTAGCATTGGCTAAACTAAAAAAAAATTTTAAATTTATATTAAAAATTCCAGTATTTTTTTAAAATTAAAAATACAATTTTGGAAAAATTAAAATATAAATTCTAGACTTTATGACTGCTCTTTTTGTGTGAACAAAAACTATAATTTTTGTGTAATAAAAAAAATAATTACCCAGTGAAAATGCCCATAAACGACTTTAGATTTTATACCTTAATGTGTTGCTGTTTTTCTAAAGCAATTTACCTTTTTACTTCAAAGCAGCCTTTTATGAAGCAGCTTAAATGCAGTTATTTAAACCAATAACGTAAAATCCTTTTATAGCATCAAAAATATTGTAAAATTTTTAAGCAACTTTTAATCAAGTAATAGATTGAATATACAATAATTTTTCTTTTTTTAACAAAATATGTGTTAAAATTTATTATCAAGGGGAAGACTTTAATACATTATTGAATTTTACGTTCATAGCGAAAATGTTTTCCTCGTGTTTTTTTTTTTTTTATTAAAGAAAATGTAATAAACCCTTTAAAGTCTCATAAAGGTTTAAAAAATATTTATGTCTTTTTTATGATTTTTTTTTGACACATTATAAAGTCGCTTGACAAAGTTGAATAATATTTAAACGGAAATCCGGTAGAACCGTCAAAAAAACACATACACTCACAATACACTGACTAAATAAAAACCAAATTTAACAATCGCCTAGATTTTATATTTCGTTAAATTACCAAAAAAAAAAATTTAAATGAAATACAACGGATACGAATATTTACTAGGCGTTTGTCAGATGAACTACCAAAAGCAACACAATACCATAATAACTTTGGCTAACTAAAATGAAAACAAGAAACATATGACGTTAATACTTTGAGCAACAACTACAATAACATATGAAAAAAGGACCCATACACCAATACCTCACTTTGCGTCGCGGTAACGTTCCAAAAAAAAAAAACGATGCAAATTGAAACTACGTAAAGTGAATGATAATTTTTTATAGCAAATCATGTAAAGGTCGAAGATAGGTTCCAGGGTTACAAAGGTATTACTTCTAAAAAAAGAAAACTGAACAAAATAAATATTTAAAAAAACAAATATAATACAATAAAAAATTCAAATAAAACAAAATAAATTATTCACTTAACTTGTCAGAAACCAAATAAAAATTATTCACTTCCTGATGAGTCCATAGTGGCTGCTGTCGTAAGTCGGATTTCTTTAACAAAAAATTGGTCTAATGTTCGCTGAACAGATTTTTTCAACCTTAAATAAATTTCCTTGTAGCAACTAATTTTCGTAGCTTTTGACCGAGACACTTGAAAACTTCTTTCGCTGTTAGGATCGTTTTTTAAATCTCCCAGAGTTTTAATGGCGTGTTGCAATAAGATACAAAAGTCGTGCCATCACTTAGAAAAAAAAATTAAGTTTCAAAAAATTTCAAAAAGTTAAAGACTTGATTCCAAAATTACGAAAGCTTGAACATCTAACGATGTACAGCGAAAACTAATACAAATTCAGCGGCGACGCAGCTTCGAAAAAACGCAAAACGAAAAGCGAGGTATTGGTGTAAAAACAAAAACAACTACTATAAACATTGTTAAAGTTTTTAAAGTCACATGTTGACGATGATGGTTGTAAAAATGTTAACAACGTTGATGGCGGTGATGACTTTAGGTCAACAGCAAAAGGAAGTCATTATAAAAATGTACAGCTAAAGCGGCAGCAGCAGTTGCTGTGACAAAAAAATCTTTTTTTTTCGATTTAAAACTACAAATAAAGGAAAACAACAAAAGCTGAACTAATGATAAACGAAAATTTTTTCACTTTTGATTACGTTATCCCATATGTAATCATGAATGTATGAGTATGTGGGAGCATATGTATGTGTATTTATGGTCGTATGTGTTTTGATTATTTCACATATAAAGGCAAACCGTAACTTAACGGTTGACTTGACATTTTTCAAGCTTCAAAAATTTGCCAAAATAAAAAAAGCCTTAAGTGTTGTTGAGATTAATACAAAAACATTACACTTTTGTAAATTTTTGATGTTACCTCAACCATATTTGTATATATGCTTAAATGACTAAAAATGAAGGGACGTTTTTTAAACACTTGGTTGGATTCGGTTGAATCTTAAAACAATTCAGTAAAATAGACATTCCATTGAATTAAGGTTTTTATTTTTTATTTTCAAAAAGATTTTTTATAAATTGCTAAAGATATTCAGAAGTGAGTTGTTTTATTATTTACACCAATGCTTCGCTTTGCGTCGTTTCGTTTTGGGTTTTTTAGGGGGGCATCGCTGCTGAATTAGTACTAATTTTCGCTGTGCGTCGTTTTTCCGAAGTTGAGTTGCTTTGGGATCAAGTCTTGAATTTTTTTTTTTTATCTTTTGAAGTTTTTTTCTAAAAGATGGTATGCCTTTTGCTTCTTATCGAGGCATGCCAATAAAACTCGGGGAGATTTTATCAAAAATCGATCCTGATAGCGGAAAGAGTTTTTAAGTATTTTAGGCGGTAGCTTCTACACAAGGAAATTTATTTTACTTTGAAAAAAACACTGTTTAGCAAGCATTGCACTGATTTCTTGTGCCAGAAAGCCGTTTTATGACAACAGCCACTATGAACGCATCAGGCAGTGATTATTTTCTGTTTTGTTTCTTATAAGTCAATTGAATATTTTGTTTTGTTAAAATTAAATTTGTTTTTATGTTGTTGTTTGTATGTATGTAGTAAACTTCAATATTATTTCTGTTTTTAACTTTTGTTTTCGGTCCAGTTTTCTTTTTAAAACGTAGTATTTTCCTAACCCTGGAACCTATCTTCGAACATACAGAATATATAGAAAATAATAATTGACTTTGCGTCGTTTCAATTTGCATCGTATTTTTATTTCTTTAACGACGTATTATATTTGCAAAAACTGGTTCTTGAAAAGCTGCGAGTTTAATAAACGGATTGCTTTTTAGAAATTTGAAAAGAAACCAAATCTTTCCAAAACAAAGCACTATTGTTGTCGAAATGCAAGTCCCGGCTGGAATATTTTTAATATAATAACTAGAGTTATATAAAATTTAAAGTACATTGTTATGCTATGGAAAAAAGGATAGAGAGGCTAGTGTTTTTTTTTGAAATTAGATATAAATTTTTCGATATTAATATCTCGGTTGATAGAAGAAAGTCCTCTTCGATATATACTGATCGGGGGGAGTTCATAGAAATTCGGTGATGCAGACGAATTTCCCTAATTCTTGCCATTCTAAACCTCCCAAGTAAGACAAATCCCCTTGCATCATCCACAATGACCCTAATGTTCCACTACTTAAGGGCGAAATCCTAAACTATGTGGAAAAGTATTCAAACTAACTAGAAACACATTCAAATTCGCTCGCTCCTAATATCTAACAATATGGCAGGCACAGTACTTTGAAAAAGAAGGACACTATTGCCCTTAGATGTAATAATTGGAATTAAATAAATTTCAGTCTGGCCTTGGATTGGAATACTTATTTTTAGTTCCCAGAAATAAAGACCCAATAATACAATAAAAATTAAAAAAAAATCGTAACCAAAAAAATTTTTTAAATTCAACATAGGTTTTTAAAGGAAATTTTCATACTAAATCAGTATTTAAAATCTATTTTAAATTCAAATTAATATTCATTATTTTAAATTTTTTTGAACCTAGAGCTCTCCGAACTTCAACAACAGTGCGCTACAATCTAGGCTACCGACACAATTTGTTTTTAAATTAAAAATTTTATATAAAATCAACAAGTTCTTTCTTCTTGTTTTTTTTTTAAATTCATCACAAATAGACTTGATTTAAAAAAACCTAAGTACAACTTGTTCTTAAAAATTGCACATACGATTTTGGATAAATTTAAAAATAAAATTCTTCCCTTAGCTTTAGTCGGAAAATCATAAAAACAGATCAATGGCCAATTTTCTAATTCTATGGAATTTTCGCTTTCTTTTGTTTCTGAATTAAATGAATGAAACAACCTGCTTTAATAGTCGTTTGAGGTAAGAAGTAGTAAAACTAGACAAAAATTTTTTTTTAAATATTTTCACATAGAAATTGAAAATGGAAATTTTCGAACAAGATTCTATGGAAAATCAAGTAAGTTTTCACTGCCAGTATTACTCCTTTGTAGAAATTGCTAAATTTAAATAAAAAAAAAACCTGCACTTAGCAAAGCAAAGGGATTGCTAAATAAAAAAATATTGATAAATACCTCGTTTTAGTTTAGATTTTTAGCACAAATCAATATTTTACCTGTAAATAAGCAAAGAAAAAGAGAAAAATATTAAAATATTATATTCAAAGTTATAAAATACTTTTACTTAATAGATAAAGTAAGTCAAGTTGGACCACGTTATGCACTACGATATTCAATTAACTAATATTTATAAAAATAAAATGCAGGTACATCCCTGCAGAAATGATTGAAGTACATGATCCGTTTAAAGTAATGAGGAGTAGTTACAACATGGTCCGATGTAATACAAACATGGATCATAATGACTAAAAAAAAGATGTTTGGCAATACTCGCAATACATGATTTTAAAAAAAATACAACTATGGTAGCACTGTTATGCCATGTTTTATTTAGTGTGTTTCTGACAAGCTTAATAATTAAAAGTGTGTTAATAATGTGTAGAGTAATTACTTGGCCTAGATTTGGGCCTACTCTGACGTAATGGTTTTTTTTGGATTACGTTGTCCTCTCATAGGACATTGTAATATTAAATAGAGCATGTTTTCCCATATATTTGGATTACTTTTGGACTAGTCTTGGTCCCTTGTGGAGTAATCTTTACACGCATGTAAGGAAGAGTATTGATTTCTGCAGGGATAAATATGAATTGCAGACATAGTGTCTAAATAAGCACATATTTAATAATGAACTGACTGCTAAAAAATTGTGTGTAATTACCGCCTCTTACATAAATTTCCAAACTTGTGTAAGGCTTTAATTAGTGCAATATGTTTTTCGGGTAAAGCCCTAATATGGTAGTTAAAGTAGTAGTATTAGTCCGAGCTTTACTAAGTTTTAAAAACCGATTTTTCTTAGGAAACCCCCTGGTACAATTTGATTTATGGTCTTGATACCACTATATTTTCTAAACGTATATGACAAAATGTGTGTCCAAAGAGTAGATCTTATTTGGGTGCAATGATAAGCTATAAGCCCACATAATTAATTACAAGTTGTAGTGCATCCAGGCCGCGTTAGTTAGTACGTATATTCAAAACCCCTCTCAATGAATTTAACGGTAATTATGATTAAACTTTTCTTCAATATAATAAAACAAATAAGAAAGTTATAGTCGATCAAGTGTACGTGAGCAATGGTTACTTCAGTGGGTAGAGTTATCTTATTTTTGGGGTAAATGTCTGCTATAAGAAGTACTTTCATTGTCAAAAAATAAACCGATCATATTTATCTTTAGTTTGATAGTTGGTAATTTTAAGGGGACAGCGTTGTATATAAAGCCGATGTAACCTAAATGCCTTATTTATAAATGCCATAAGCAACAAGCATGGCCCCTACATTGGAAAACTTATCTGTGCCAAAATTTGTCAAATGTTTAAAAAATGTGACTTGTACTTTGTTTACAGAAAAATGCTTTATTCTACTTAGGAAGTGGTTTTGAGTCGACAGACATTATTAAAGGTGGGTCTCTGACTATTTTTTTTTTGGCATTTCAAACAACCACACAAACGCTTAATACATACCCCCATCACGTAGATGGTGTGGTTTTAAATGCTAAGTTTTTTAAAACATAATTAACTTTATGCTTATAACGATTACAGGAGAATTTCGAAATTTAAATTTTCTTTATTTTTATAAACCGGGACAGCAAATTAACCAGTAATCTCAGAATCAACCATATATTTATAAGTACCATGTACATATATTGTACATATGTATCTATATATAATATGCTATCTTTTGAGCATTTTTAACAAATTACTATTGTCCTGCCTAATTACATAAACTTTTCAGTTTTTGTCTTTTGCCCGCATAGCCGCATGTGTAATTTTTGAAGAAATAAAAAGTTAAGCTGCGTTCTGTTCAGTGTAAGAAGTTCACTCTGTTTCATAATTATATATATATATGTATTTTATTTGATGTACCCAGCCTGCAAAATTAGTCAACAGTGGCAAGCCTGACATAAATCTGAATTAATTTGTAGGGATGTCTTACAGATTTCTATTTGACATGTCCTGGAATTTTTATGTACGACTGGTCCTTAAGATTTCTCATGGATTTATTGTTTGTTGTTTTTTTTACTTCCTTTTACTTTGTTGTTGTTGTTTTGGATTGTAAAATGTAAAATGGGCAACGTAATTATTTTCCATGCTTATTTTGTGCTAAAGTATTTTTTTCTCGTTGCAAACATAAAAAAATTAGTATTTACAAAAAAAAACTAGGAAATCCAACTTTAGGTTAGTTAAGTTAAAATAAAAAAAACATAACTCGATTAAAAAAGTCGTTCAAAAAATTGTTTAAACATATTTTTATTGAAAAGGCCTTTAATAAACATTTTTTAATTTAGAAGATAAGTAAACAAATTAAGTTTTTTTTTTTTTGGTTTTTCATTAGAACTCTATCAGATTTCTGTAAGACATATCGGCCACTATATTTCCACGACATATCTTACAGATTTTGTGGTAACCACTTCGTTAAGAATTCTTACAATTTAGCTGACGTTTCTGTTAGATTTCTTACATTTATATGCAGTTATCTGTTTGCGTTTAATTTCATTCCAGTGATAATTGGTTTTTATTTCATTTCGTCTTCATTTAAACTGTTCTATTCATGTAAAATTACAATCAAACTCTTTTTCATAAATTTTTTTTGCTTTCATTCTTTCTACATTTTGGCATGTCATACAAATTTGCTTTTTGGTGACTGTAAAACTCTAAAACCATTTGATTGTGCATCAGCTAAGTTTTATCACAGCAACAACTACAACTTTTGAAGGTTCCTTCAACTTTAAATATCCGCTATAATTAAAATATTACATTAAAAAAATAAATTCTAACTTATAAAATGCTTGTTTTACATCTTTATCTCTTGTTCTTGTTAAGGACTAAGAATTAATGTATGTCAGTGTGTGTGTGAATGAGGTATAAGAGTATTTATGACTGTGTGAATAAATGTGTAACTTTACTGTATCGGTGTCATTGTGGTTAAGAGTGTAAAACGTGATAAAATTTTGATTTTTGCTTAAATTTTTTAAAAATTGCTTCTTACTTCTGGCAGATGTCTATTTTATATACAGAAAGTACTTCTTTAAGTTAAAAGGCCTTTCAATAGGGACCCCCAATTTATTAGCAGTTAGCGAAATTAAATATATTTATTTATATTTTTTTCCAAAACACTTTGGACATATAAAATGCTTACGAATGCGTACAAATGATAAAATGAGTTAATCAAAATGAAAGTAAGATCTGCTGGCAAACACGTATTTGTTCGTGAGAGCATGCAGAAAAATTCGAGTTAGTTTATATTGACTCACCTACTTATAGGCACCTGGTTATTTGCGAACTTTATTTAGAAATTTTAAAAACAGCAACAGAGCTCTGCAGATGACTAAACCTAAACGTGCTCAGGACTTGCAACAGTAAACCATAGTCAACGGTATGTGTTCACTTTAAAGGCTCTAGGGAAGTGATAAACTGGCACTAGTTCTCAATAAAAATTATTGGAACTAAATACACTGAAAAAATTATTCGTATATTTTATTTAATTAGCGAAACAGGTTTTAACTAATAATCTGATTGCTCCAATAAATTATATAGGTTTTAAAAGAAATTTAACAATAGAAGTGATGTTCGTTTATAAATTCTTTAAAAAAGCTTTGTGCCCTCCTTTTTTCAAGTATGCAACACTTGAAGCTTAGTTTACAAAAATAAAAAAAAACATACATAAACGTTATTATAAATAAAAGTTTTATCATAATATAAACAAGAATTTAATTTTCGAAAATGCAATGTCTCTGTAGTCTTTAGTTAAAGTCTCAGTCTTTGGTTGGGTCAATAAATTTTTTTATTTTCTTTTTTGTCTCTTGTATTCTTCTTTTTTTTTAATTTTCTTAATCTTTTTTTTTTTTTGTTTAATATTTTTCTGCTCTTGTTTTGTATTTGCTTATAATTGGTGAGATGTGTTGAGTTTAGGTCAGTTTTATAGAGTTTAGTCCTCAATGTGGTGAAAAGTATGTAAAAGTAATATTAACACTTCGTTGGCTGAATGGATAGAGCGTAGGACATGCAATCAGTAGGCCCCAGGTTCGAATCGCTGATGAGACTGGTAATGCAAACTAAAATTAGTTTTATTTGTAAACTTAACTAAATTAAATTAATAAAAACATAAATAAATAAATTTTCTTTTTAATTTTTATTAATTAAATTAATCCTCTAATAAATCAACTAAAAAGTTATTATCTATTTTTGTTGCTTTTAAATTAAATTTTTTTTATTGAATCTTAAATATGAGCAAACTTTTTAAGCTTACAAATTCATTAATTGATTCTACCAATTTGTTCTCAGAATAGGTTAGGTTAGGTGGGTTAGGTAGAACAGGCAGCCGTTGAAGGAAAGGATACAGCTCACTTGGGTCCGCTTAATTCGGTCCCTTTGTGTTACCTGGAGAGGCAAATAGAATAGGTTGTGATGGAAGAAAAGAAGAAATTTAGAAAAGGATAAGAAAGAAGCTTAGAACAGAAAATGAAGCAAACTTACCAAGGTCTCTGGTGGGAATCGAACCCACAACCCCCAGACTGGTAGACTCGTGCACTTACCACTGATCTACCGGGGCACCCTGTTTGCAGGCTAAAATTTAACACGAATTTAATTGGGATTACAAACTTTTAATTGAAGTCAACTTTTCATTTTTTCTGTGTAGAAATTTTCTTTTACAACCATTACTTTTATAAGACCCTTTGGACTTTACTACCATTTATTCTTTTGTATGTAAGCCTTAAAGTCCTTAAACTTAAAGTTTGGTCTCATATAGTAGACGTACTGTACTTGCTTTGGAAAGCCTGAACCTGTTAAAACGTAAAAGTACCAAAAACTTTTTTATCAATTACTTTTACTGCAATTCTTATTTAAAAACTAATATTTTTCTTCAGGGCTTTAATTGCTGATTTTTGTCTACTTTTTTTTAGTAATTTTTTATGTATCAAATAATTTAGTTGACATAAATGAAACTATAAACTTTGTTTGTATTTAGAACAAAAGATAAATATTGAATAAAGTGCCAATTTAAGGTAATATTTTTAAAGAAATTTTTTAATTTGGTTGCCAAAATATTTCAGCTTTTTTGTGTTGAAGTGTGGATATATGTATGAAGATGTGTTGGCCTTTGCATACTGCCTCTGACCAAATGTGCTGACTTTGTCAATTTTCATCAACACATATTCGTTTAATTGAGTTTGGCTTTTTGTAATTTTTGAAATATTTAAATATAAAATATCGTGGTACGTATCCAAACTAAATAGAAGTTTGTGTCATCAACAAAAAAACAAAATGGAGTTTTTGACTGATTATGATTCGTTAGTTGAATTACAATCTTTTACCAAGTTTTTAGATCTCTGCGATTTAAAATAAATCTTTTATATCCATAACTCAAATTAACGTATCGCTTCTTTCTTTTAGAAGAAAATGATTTTTTTATAGAAATAGAGTATCAAATATCAAGTAATTTAACATATTAAGCCCGTTCTCAAGAAGAGGAAGAACGTTGTGTAAAGTGCAACACGACCCCAAGGTCTAAATAACGTTTTTTGCTTTTTCTGTAAAAATAAAAATAAGTGATGTTACAAGATTTTCGATTTTCGGCTACGATATATATGTACATATACACATACATACATACATATGCATATGAAGGTGTGTATAAATGTTTATATTAGAATAGAATATAAATTTTTAATGCTGCTGTTTTTGTCATATGATATTCAACACATTTGTTGTTTTTTTTTACAAATTTTGTTAAATCTTGCCAAAACTGTGCAGTAGATTTAACATGTTAGTCAATGCATACATAAGTATGTGCAAATTTCTACATTTGTATGTACATATGTAAGTTTATTCAAATAAAAATGCATTTATATTTGGTTTTGAAATATACTAAGGAAATCTTTAAACCCTTTTAATAGATATTTGAGATTCTCTTAAGCTTCGTTTAGAATTATTTTAAAGTATTGGTAGTAACACCAAAATAGTACAATATCTGACATTTTAGGTCTTGTATATTAATTGCTAGCCAAAAACCCGGTGCCCTTGCCTATTTTTCTGGTAGCACTTAATATTTTTACAGAGTTGAATTTTGACTGGGTATGAAACATGATAATTTTATAAGTTATGGGGCGTTATTGGCGGTTGTTGTCTGTGCTTATAAGTTATTTCGAAATGGTGGCTAACTAGTATAACGAAAAGCATTACGAAGTATCAGAAAGTTTTCGAACTAAGCAAATTGTCCTCAATTTTCTACTTCCATGCTTGCAAGACCAAAAAGTGTAAAAAAGTTCCAAATAATTAAAAAAATTTGTTTATCCTTCTGTAAGATTTCATTTTACCTTTTGTTTTTTATTCGAACTTCCAAAAACTGCATTTTTAATAAAAAACCAATTTATCTTTATTTTACTCTAAAAAATTTAGTTTTCAAACATATTTTAATGTAAATTTTATTTTCGTCGTTATGAAAACTGACTTAATACAAATAGTATTAAGTTCTTTTATCAGCTGACTTTTGAAGAGTGCATTTACCTTTTTAATCCTTCAACTTGTTTAAGTTTAATATTTTATTTTAATTATAATTTAGCATTTCGCATATGTACGTGAGAGTTTAAGTTGTTCTTTAAACGTATGAACGTTTGTGTTTGGTATCCCTGGTAACTTGTTAAACCTTAACTGCCTTTTTTTTAATACACTTGTGCTTTTTTTACTCGTTTTTTATTGCTCACATGCATTCAACTACTTGACTCCTTCAATTTTTTCGGCAACAATTATTTTGTTTTTTTAATTTTTTAGGTCGCAAAATACAATAAAACTGAACATGAACTAAAAACACAGCTTATAACTAAAAAAAAATAAAAATATACAAAAGTTTAAATGATTTTTTTTTTCGTTTCTAAAACAAAAATTCATATTTGGATTCTTGGCTGCTTGTCATGGTGTAACTGCAATGTAGGGCAAAATTGTCAAAAATATAAAAAAAATTTTCGTACATAAAATATTAATGAAAATGTTTTTGAATTGTTAATTAAAAATAATTTCATAGCGGGGAATTAGAAAAAAAACTAATTTACCAAAGTTTCTCTTTAAAAAAAATTTCGATAAATAAAATTAAAAAATTGTTTGAGCAGTTGCTCGGCTGGTAAGAGGAGATTGGGTTCATCCCGAGCTGTATTATGGCATATATTTTTTAGACAAGCCGGTCCAAAATAAAACTGTAATTTTTAAGAATTTCTTAGAATTTATACCCATCAAACTTTGAATTGTATTTAATCAAGGGCTTTTATATAAAAAAATTTCCTGCATCGACTTTTATGTAAATATTTTTCTGTGTTTTCTTGTTTAAATGTTGGGAAAAAAGAAATACATATTTAGTAATTTGCATGATAAAATTAGTTGTGCAATGAAAAAAAGAACAACGAAAAAAAAAACAGATTTTTTCTAACAAAACTATAAGAACGAATTAACTGTATGCAAAAAAAATCTTTTTAAAATAAAAGTATTTAATTTAGTTTTGCGCTATGAATGTTAAATATTTTCTAAGCTCTCTTAATACTTTCTGTGTGAGAAACAAAATTCAAAAACAAAAACACTTCAGGGTAAGTTGATGAAAAGGAAAAACAACGAAAATAAAAAATAAATTTTACTAAAAGTTTTTAATGAGTTCTTTTATTCTTCAACTATAGAAATTTTTTTAAAAGTAAAACAAAATAAACTTTGTAGCAGCTTGAATAAAAGTATTAAAATTAAGTAGGGAGAGGACGGTAGATTTTTTAAATATTTACAAGTAGACTTAATCGCAAGCTGGTGTGAAAATTTAAGAGAACTTTAAGTTAATTTTTTTCTAATAATATAGAGAATACATAAGCTTATTAGTAAATTGATGACGTAATAGAATCTGAAAAATTTGTATATTTAAAATTAAATTTTTTGTTGATTTTCGAATTTTTTCTGACAATTTTCAGCTTTTCCTTAAAGCTCAAATATTACAGGACGTTTAAGGGTCCATAAAGAGAAATAATTTTAAATAAGGTTTACTGCGAATCTGTCATATTGTACAAACAATCTTGTATATTTGAACAAGCAGTATGTAGTTTCAGACATATTCAGCAAACTAGAAAAGATCAACCTGCTGTACAAAGCTACTTCACCGGGACGAGACTGACATTTGTACCTACGTCATTTTGCAAAAACGTAAAGCTTAACACAATTGCAAATACACAAATGCTCAGTACTGGTAAAAGAATTGGAGGGCTGTTAGTGCTTTTTGTGCTGCCAGGCATACACTTTGGGCAGACTTTTGGGGGTTTGTTTCAATCCGTAGCTTGAAATCCCTTCCTTAAAGTATTAGCATCAATATTACCCCATACGTAAACTACCAAAATATCTGTTATAACTGAAGAAATGGACAAACATTACTAACATTAAGCAAAAAATAGTACTCTGGTTTGAGTTCATGCGCATAGGGGCTACCATCGTAATGAACGGGCAGATGAGCTAGCTAAGAAAGGATCTGCTCTGAATATCTCCAATGTGAATACAGTCGCAATTTCGTTGCAGACTATTAAGAGCAGCATCTTAAGATTCTTTCAGCGCACTGCTGACGATAGATGGCAGGGGTTGGATACGTGTAGGGTCGCTACGCAAACGTGGCCCTCTTTCGATGTTGGGCGTACTACGCAACTTATAAACCGGAATCGAGTGGAAATTTCGAAGTTGCTGGCGGTGCTATCGGGTCATTGGATGCTGGGAAGGCATGCAGAACGACTTGCGTATAGAAAACTACCACGAAAACCAACCAACCAAGCATAAAATAGAAAACCTATATCTTCAATTAATTATCTTCTTTATACTGTAATATGTCGTTACAAAAACAATGATTTCTTAATGAATCTTATTTAGTTTGTGGCATTCCGATTTAAACAGCTATAGATAATTTCCTGATAATTGTCAACAAGTAATAACAAGTTCAGAATAATGGTAACTATGTATTTGTGAGCACAAAAATAAAAATATATACCTTTGCCACTCATAAGGTGTTTCAAATAATTCACTTGGAACAAGATCTGAACCCATATATTTATCCTGAAGAAATTTCGTATCATAAGTTCATTACTAAGTCGTAGCCGAACACAAGGTGCTTTTAATTTTCCTTCCAATTGTAAACAAACTTAGAAAGTGCTTTAGTTGTAGCTGAAAGGAAGGCCTATGGTTATTATTTTGTAAACTAAATAAATATAAAATCTTTTTTTTGGAACCGAACACCAAGTTTGTCGAATTTTTCTTATAATCATTCCTTTAATGGTTTCTTACCACTCCTCTCCTGTTTTGCCTCCTCTCCCACTGAACGGAAACAAGCAGATTAATGTGGATGCCTGTTTCATAGGCCTAACCCCACACCGATTTTCACATAAGTTAAATAAAGCGAAAAGTCTAGTGTCCCAGTGGGTGGCGTTAAGCTGTCGTAAAAAAAACTATCATGAATACCAATTTGAAGACAAGTAAGCAGGAGCTTTACATGCAATTTCAGTTTAAGCCAAAATATCCACACTACTTCATACCTGTTTGAGGTTAGGATCTTACAATAGTCAAGGTAATACCTAAGTTCTAGGGGATCCCGGCACCCGTTGTAGAAGCAGCTGAAGTAACTTGTAGTGGAACTCAAAAAAATTTGGGACAGGTGGCCCAATCGACGAACTACATCCAGAAAGACAATGGCAGACGGCCAAAGCTTAGGGCAGTAAGAACCACCCTATTGAGCGTTTTTGAGTTAACTTGGATCCCAATCAATGCTCGTTATCTGTGAGTTCCTAACATAATAAAAGTGGACAACTTTCGTCAGTATATGTCTTAAGCCCTAAGTCTTCTTAACCCACGTGAAATCAGGAGTCGTAGATAGATCTCTTTGATGCAAGAATGGTATGAGTAAGGAACACCCAGCCAGTGACAATCCCAGTCTCAGGTCAAAGCCAAAATCAGGACGTTGTCGTACGAACATTGCATCATGTCTTCAACCTTATGTTGCCCTATTCACTGCGTCCTCTACCCAGCATTAAGCTGGTCCATAAAAATCAACTTGACTTGCTTTACGTATATATCTCAGTATCAAATCAAGAGCAAAAATCAAATCAGGAGTGGCTAACTTCGTCAGACCAAATGAGCAGAGGATGCCCACGTGACATAGATTGTTTTATTGCATCCTCAACTCCTACCCAAAAACAACACTCACTCAAGCCGAGCATGTCCTCGTTATCAGAGTTTTTGTTCAGCACAAGACTGCCCTTCGCTTTAAATAAATAGTTTATCCAGATATGCATACACCTTAAAGAAACGTCAAATGACTGTAAAAGAGAATCCAATATTCGGTTGCAAATATTTGAATAACAGACAGAACTCTGAGAACAGCCAAGGAAGATATACCTTCAAACCGTGTAAATAGCGTCAGTTTAAAACAATCTTCGTGTCAAAATCACACTTAATAATTTATATATATTTCTAAGATATTCTTAGCTGATGAGCTGCTAACAATGTTACGCCCTTGTTGTCCTACATCCTTAATACTCCTACCGTCTCCATAACCAAACTGGAATTCAGAAGGTCTCTTCTTTTGGAAATACCGCAGTCGATGCAAAAAAATTCTTTCTATTACCTTGTTAGGAATTTAAAGGAGACCAATGTTCTTATATGAAATAACAAAAGATCTAACCTTATCAGAAGAGCTAAGGAGGACAGCAAACGTTAGCTATTTTCTAAGCCCAAGAAAAATAAAAACACTTCCCACAGACTGATTTTAGTTCTCAAATCCTTTAAGAATAGGAGCACCAGTCCATCCCACAAAATGGAAAGTTTCAACCATCGCCGATCCCAAAAACAACGAAGCCAACAGTTCGTTCCTACTTTTCTTAAAATTTTTTAACACAACGTCTTCAACCTAAGGGCAGTCTTCGTCCACAAGAGATAAGACCGTAGAATAATCTTGGACAGACTGAATCCAAAAATTAATCACAATATAATTAAACTACAAAAAAATTTAGCTCAAAAGCCTATTAAAGGACTTTTGGCATTAACAGAAGTTCTGGCTTAACTTTTAAACGATGATGTTAATCGTTTCTCCCATTAATATTTATAAAAGACTGTTAAGTGAGTTATGTCCTTTTAGCATAAGGACAGATTTATCAATTATTTTGAGCTTATAATTTTACAAATAAACATTGTAAGCATTAGAAATAAATTAAACTAAAGCATAATTTTTAAGCCTGTTCGAAGTTAGGAAAATATGGGAAGGATAAAGAATTTTTGGTTATTTCAAATATTCTTTATGTAAAAACGACCTTAAAAAAAGTAAGGATTAACTGACCTTTAGATTTTAAAGTAAAGTATATAGTATGGGCTGGGAAAATTATAATAAATATTTTAATTTTTTTTATTATTAAGATTTAACTGTATTTTTTAAATAACTGGTTTTTAGAACAACTTATAATCCAAGTATATGCCAATAGGTTGAATTTCTGATGTTTTTTTTTCAAAAAAGAAACATTTTTTGACAAAATTGCGCAAGCACAACATTTCAACAAGTAAGAGCGCTATACTCGGCTGTGCAGAATCTTATATACACGTCGCACCGTGTAGGCGTTATTACGCTAACTCCTTCAAATTTTGTATGGCAACCCCCTAAGGGGGTGGAAATAGGGGGTCGGATTATCATTTCACCTTTGTAGGAGCACCCTGGAAACTGTTGGAGCGATTTAAAAAAAAATAAAAAACATTTATCTCTGTATGGCAACCCTGTTAGGGGATGAGGGTAAGATGTAAGTATGTATGTTCCACAAAAATGTTTGTGAAGAAAAATTAATGGGGCATTTGTAGAGGTTTTTATGTAGAAATTTAAGAGATATCATCAGAGGTAGTCTTGAAGATATACTCGTATCTATACCCCTGGTATCACAAAGTGACCGAGGAAACGGACCCAAGTGGGCTGCACAACTATCACTTCATCACTTCTGCAGCCGCCTGTTCTACCTAACCTAACCTATATACTCTTATCACTAATGTAAAGGGTATATATAAAAATATGGCTATTAAAAGCAAAGCTGCTCAACGAAACTTGTTTTTAATATTATTTAAACAAAAGAACTTAAAACAAAGGATATCTGTTTAACATTTTTTGTGCAATTAAAACGAATTCATTAAAACTTTCCTCAAAGAGAAATGTTTGTTTAAAGTTTTGCATTTAAAATGAAAAAAGAATTGTAGTTGTTTCTCCAGCTTAAAAATTAATTAACAAAGTAATATATAATATAATATTTTAAAAACTTTGCAAATAAACAAAATTAATTAAAAATTAAGTAAACTGCAGAAGAAGCCACAAGCTATGCTGAGAACATCTGTCTAAAAGTTGGCTAAACTTTGAAGAACATCTGCTGTATGCAAACAGTCTATTAAAAAATGTCAAAACGTTAAAAATCTTTACTTAACCCTTATTCCTCCGCAATACGCCATAAGCCGGTCCTTCCTCAGGCGAATTTCGGTCACAGACCTGCGAATGTTCCCGTATAAGATCCAGTCCGTAAACCAGCTCCTGCTTGTGTACCGCCAAGCACATGTAACCTACGCCCAAGCCATCGTCAATCTCGAGGCCAAAGTGAATGATTTTCCGACCAAAATAATAATGGGCAATGAGCCTCACTTCCATCTCAGCGGGTACGTGAACAAGCAAAACCATCGCTACTGTGGCACCGAAAATCCCCCAGTGATGCACAGGGAGCCATCACACCTGCTCAAAGATGACTCCATGGTGCACTGTTTGCGCTGAAGTAGTCATCGGGCCATTTTCTTTCGAGGAGACCGCTGGTCAAATGACTACAGTGGATGGTGCGTGCTATAGGACCATGTTAGCCGAGTTTTTTTCTCTGGCAATCAAACGAATTAAGAATGGAAGACATATGTGGTTTTTAAAGGAGAGAGGAACGGCATACACTGCGTGAGCCACAACCAGTAGTCTGAAGACAACGTTCCCTGGTCGCCTAATCTCTCGTTTTTGAGATTAACTTTGGCACGCAATGTCAACCGATTTAACCGTTTCAGACTTTCATGTAAGGTTTTTTGGAGTCCCGTGCTTACTTTGACAAGCCTGACGCCATGAAGGCCCTCAAGAACAACATTCGACACGACTGACGGCACCCATTTGGCTGATATCATCTTCTCTACTTAACCAATAAAATTTTGAAGGTTCAAGTAAATATAATCATAAAACAGAATCGAAGTTTTTCATTAAAAAAAGAAAATAAGGTCCAAACAACATCGGATGAATTATTTTGGCTCACCTTGTGTTTAAAGTATTTTTCTACTTCGTAGTTCAGTTTCACTTACATTAAATTCTACGTTAAACATAAAACCCTTTTTTTAATTATTTTTTTTACTAAAAAAATAAAACTTTATTTATTGTTTAATACTCTGGGCAGACAATTGTTCTGTTCTTCATTACAAATGCAATCAAATTAACTTGATTTTAATATTAAATAAACTTTTTGTTTATAAATTGGAAAGAAATTGAAAACAAACGGAAAATAATTAAAATGTAAACTCACCTTTTAATTGTATTTAAATAATGAACATTTAATTATTGAGTGAAATTTTCCTGTTCGACAATATTATAAATCTGCAAAGAAAAAAAAAGAAATAAAAATAAATAACCTTAAATAAACTGATATATAATTTTTATAGTTTTAATTTAATTACAGTAATAACATTTAAAGTGATTTTACTATTCAAAATACTTATGCTAATATGTAGGTACAAGTGTTAAGAAAGTAAACTATGAAACAGAAGGGAAGTAAAATAATCCTCATTTTAAGCACTGAGAGCTCTGTGGGCTGGAAAGCCTCATATGTTTCATCAAGGGTGTTGGGTGGCCGGGCAGAGAGATAATTCAGCGCCTAAGACTACTGACTTCCTTGGACTTTTTTCGGACGGCACTTTTGCTTTCTTTTCCTTTTACCTATGGAATGATTGTCTCTAATCTTTCTTTTTTTTCCCCTTTTGACTCTTTTAAAGTATTTCACAATGGGCTTAAGGGCCTCCGGGTTAGACTCGCCACTACCCTTTGTAACCAAAATTAAACTACTCATGACGGTGCATAATTTTTATGTGGAAATTATATAAACCACATAGTATTCTAAAATATGTATTAAGACAAAAGTTATAAAAAAATTGTATTTAGTAACATAGAAAGGTAAATGAAGAAGAACACTAACTCTCTAAAAATCAGTAGCGAACTACATATTTTCATTAAACCAAACGGAAAAATTACAAAAACGCTTATTTTTGTATACCCTTTATATTTGTCTTTTTGATTATGTTTAGCTTCAAGATAAAGTAATTTAGGTTAGGTTAGGCTACGAAGGGTAGTGGCGAGTTCAACTTGCCACCTTCACTCGGAGGCTCATTGTGAATCCCTTCAAACATTTTATAGGTAAGGATGAGGGTAAAGAAAGCCGGAGTACCGTCCGCAAGGTGTCTAAGAAAGTCAGTAGTCATAGGCACTGAATCACCTATCTGCCCAGCCACCCAAACCCCTTAATGAAACCTATGATGCTCCCCAGCCCACTGCCAGAGACCTCACTAAGTCCCTCTAAGAAGCATCCTCCAAACCACCTCTGTCGGCGAATCTGCAGCCCGCAGCAGTGGCAGGCAAGATGTTCTACTTTCTTTTATTAAAGTTGTAATGAAGTAAACAGAAAATAAATTGTTATGAAAACAGCACGTTTTTAAATCGATTTTTTCTATGAAAAGGGAAGAAATATAATGCAAATAGGTTTTTTCTAATAAAAATTACCCAAATTAATGCGAACACATTTGAAAATATTTTCTTAAAAAAGGGAAAAACGCATGACTCCTTGTGTATGGATTTTGGCCTAAAAAACTAGGCAGTGGTACTGTTTTGCCTTTACAGAGATCATTTTAGAAATATTTCTGATGGATTGACGCAATACCTGGTCCGAAGTGCCAAAATTGATTCCAGAAACTTGATTTTTGCAGACACACATACAAATATATGGACATGGATAAATTGACTTCCCTATTTATATGCATCCAAAATATACTTTAGAGGGTTGAAAATTGATATTTAAAAAATTAAAAATAGAACTACAAACTGATATTAACCTTTATCACAAAGTGAAGCGTATAAAAACAGATAAAATAATTTAATCAGCTAAACTGGTCAAATATTCACCTTTGCGATATTTAAAGCTTTATTAGTAAATGAAAAAGAGAGATTAAGATGCTTTTTTCTCGCCCAAATGAGGCAAGTTTCATCTTATATAGGAAATTCAGGAGATATATACATATGCATGTCATATTTGATTATACATGACATAACTACTTAATAAATCTTACCTTAAAGTTAACTGACTAAAATAAGAGCTATGGAGGCTATTAAACTTTAATTATATTTATGTTGACTTACGATTAGTGCAAACATTGTAATAAATTCTTTTGAGCTAAAAATGTAATCTCTTGTCTGCCCCCCCATTAAATTAGTATCAAATTGAGGATTTATATCTTATAAATCCAACTGACTTTAGTTTTTTTCGTAAATAAAATCCTTTGCTAGTTACTACTTGTCATAAATAGATAAATGGCTTTATCTATGCTTTACTTAAAATACGAGATGATATTGAAGTTAAAGTTATAGTTAAAGATGTATTTTTTTATTACTACACATTATATGTTATTAAGGTATAATGTGTTTGTGCAGATGTTTGTAACGCCCAAAAATTATATTTCAAAATTTACCTTAAATTATACCTTATGACTCTTAATTTTATTTCTAATTGATTGATGTCCGTACACCCGTCCGATCACCCATCCATCCGACTGGGTGTCAATGTATTTTTAAAATCTAAGAGCATATTGTATTTGTAAAACTATGTTTATGAAATTTGGCAAAAAGGGGGTTTTGTCAAAGAAATTTAGCCTATTAAAAGCAGGTATGATCGGGGCTCTCACGCCACTTTGAAACAAATGTCCTCCCAGAATGGGCATTAAGACCCTAACTTTCTTGTAAATTTAATGATCTTTACAAAATTTTGCCAGCAAATGTTATATGTAAAGCTATAACGATCAGCCTATAATTTGACATTGCTTCTGTAAAAAGCCTAAATCTTGGTAAGCGTATTTAAGTACACATTCGTAGGAAATTGCACTTCTAAATTTTGTGAAGATTGGCGGTGATTAACTGCACCTCTCATGTGGGCGTTTGCCCGAAAATCATGCTAGACCCACTTACGAAAACCACCATCCAAACGTGCGTTAATTTTGTGCATACGGCATTACTTAGTATAAAACAAATTGTGTTGTAGGGTATAATATGTTCGGGCTTGACCGACTATAACTTTCTTACATGTTTTTTATCTTTTATTTTACGAGCATAAATATTTCGAGATAACAATAAATAATAATTTTATCATATTTTGTGCTTAAACTTACTAGTGCTATTGTATAGAACACATACACAAATGTATATATAATGCATTCACATAACTATACATAAACAGTACAAACACTTGTTCACAAAAAAAAACCTAATATATATATATATTTATGTTTGTATGTATGTATGTGTTAGCATATATCAGAGATATAATTTACTTGCTGTGTTTAAATGGAAATTATTTATTTATTTATCTCATACAATATATTTTGTACTTAAAGGATCCTTTATGTATTTAAACACACATATACATACAGGCCCTTAAAAAAGATACACACACACACACACACACGAGCATAGTTAAATTCTCATTATACAGATTTTTGTTGTTAGTTTTTCTGTATTTGCTCATTCATTCACAGGTTTGTTTGTCTGTTCATTCCTCTTGTTTTATTCATAAATTTCTACATAAAACTCACACTTCCATAAACGAATAAGTGGAATTATTTGTTGGAGAGTGTATGATTGTATGCGTGTGTGTCTAAAGATGAATTTTTATTTAATAGAATATTAAAATATGAAAAATAAAACTAATTCTGTTGTGTTAAAGTTTACGAATGTTAAAGCCATTCATAAGTGACAGGAGCTGTTACAGTAGAACTTGAGATAGTTGCCACATATGGTACAAATACACACTTCATCTGTATACGTATGTGCCAATGAAAGTTTTATCCAAGAAGCACGATTTTACACTAAAACTGAGTTTTTTTTTACTTCTTATATCAGTTCGTCATTGTTTTATATTTTTAATATTTATTGATAACGAAGTTGAACGAGCTATGGCCAAGTAACGCTTGTAAGCAGAATGATTTTTTTAAATACTTTTTATTTTCCAAAGCATTGATATTGTTTTTAATCGTTGCGTCTTACGAAATAAGGCTTTAGTTATGTTAATAATATTTATCACAAAGTTATTTAAACATAACTAAATAATATAAATTTATTTATTGTCTTAGTTTTCATTTGTCACCCTGTTTTATTGTGTCTGAGTAATGGAAGTTTTCTAGCACTTCTACTTGTTTAGCTTGATGCATGTTCATATGTGAGCTTAGAAATAAGAAGTTCGTTTTGCTTAAGTATAACCCCACACTGGTTATACATTTTCCCAAATCGACCTAAACAGAAAAATTTGTTATGTTTGTACCCACAGCTGGGCTAGCATCTAGCTAAAAGTCTACACATGTATTTCTTATTTTTAAATCGCATATTAAAAAAATATTTGATAAAATTTGGAAAAGGAAGCCTCTCCTTGACAATCCCTATTGAAACAGATAATGAAAGATCAATTAATTTTTATAGGCCATATTCAAATGTTCTCCTGCAAAACCTTCTTTTCTAAAACTTTATTATATTTCATTATTTTTATCAGTTATTTTGCCAATTTTTATGTCACTCGCTGGACTTCTATCCAACAAATATTTTTTTCAAAGCAAAACTACCATAAAAAAACGTTATTTGAAACTGCCTTACAATGGCTTGAATACTTCCCGACAGTATAGATACATAGTTGCCTAGAAAAGGACCTTCCAAGGTAGAGTTTTATAGCCTATAAATCTTTTATTTAAAACTTATGTCGAAGTTGTTAGAGAAACTGCTTAAAAGTAATCTGTTTCCGATTCTTAGAGATAACATATGCATTCCAAATCACCAATTTAGATCTTGACGGCAAAACGTTACCATTGAGCAAGCCCACAAATTGGTGATGGTTATATAAAATTCTTGTGAGAAGAAAAATATTTTTCTGCACTTTTTATTAAAAACTCTGAAGCTTTATATAAACTATGGCTTAAAGGCCTTTTAACCAAATTAAAGCTTAACTTGAAAGTAAACTTTTGTAACCCCTAAAAAAAAACCTCACCTGTCTATACTAAATGATCCCAAATAGACCTGGAATCAACTACAACGTCATATTTTTCAAGTGAAGAATCGAACAAAAGAATAAAAATAAAAGCACACAGAGAGAAATGCTCCCCGATTCCTATAAATTGTGCAATCAGTGTTTCAACAGTTTTATACAAAATACTTTGGCTTTCAGCTGAACTCACATTAAAGTAACACATACTAAGAAGCGAAATTTTTTATTTGTCATAATTAAATTCAAGGACATCTACATACTTATGTTTTCCCCACCTTGGCTTTCGACTATTTTCGAAATTTCTCAAATTTTAACCACTCATGATAACTTGCTGCCGTTTTGAGGATACTTTAGATTTTTAATAGTTTCACTTTATTTTTTGGAGAAAGTTGTATGAGTTACTGAATGGCTCACCTATTTTTTTTAAATTTCATGTTTTTGGTTTGTTTTCGTTTTTTTGCAAACTTTGCTTGTTTATCCTTTAGAACCTTCTTTCAGTATTAGTTTCCAAACGTTTATCATTATGAAAGTGTAAACATTAAATTTTTCGGATGCCCGGCTTACTTCTTCTAAAAATTCTTGGATGGGCTCTAGAGATATTAATTCCTTAGTTGGCCTTGATGCCATTCACAGCAAGTTTTTAACTTGAACAAATCCACTTGACAGAATTGTTTTTATCAATTTTTTCTAACCCAAACATTTTGCCCACGGAAAGTAATTAATTGTTTATTCTAGTGTTTTGAATAACATGTAACCAAATATGAACAATAATTAGACTCTCATACTAAATGTTTGCTCGGACTTACCAGTTCCACTCATTGACTTTATACATGTGGAAAAAAATTTTAATCATATTTCTCAGCTTTAGTTGGATATTTATTCCTCTTTTTCTGGAATTGGTCGCCATATCTCGCGAATAGATTTAAATCCCACACTTATATCAAGCCCTACACTTATATAGACTACATAAACTTGTTTCATGTGTAAACTAGATTTAAGAAAACATTTCCCCTTGTGCCGTAAGTCCCTCATTTATTAATGCTCATAAGTATAGGTAATCTTTAGAGGCCTTAAATATGGCCTCTCAATACTTTATCTTGTAGGTTTTACAAGAGACGTACTTTAATCAATTAAAGTTTTATAATATACTTTGATTTATTTAATGGATCTCGAGATATATATATTTTTCTTTGGATGTTAGACAAAGTTATGTAAACTAAAATATTATCAGTGAACAAAATGCAAGCGCCTCATAAGAGTATTTGTATGTAAACATGTACGTATTCTTAAGTGTTTGTCTCTATGTTCTTGTGGGTATATCTAAAATGTGTACTTAAAACTTGCTAACTTTATTTTTTACCCACATTCATAGAATGACGCACAAACACATACACATACCAATATCCCACGTACACTTACACATGTGTATAAGTAGAAGTGTATGATATGTGATATCCTTGTTTCACACTATTTTGTTTTCATTTTAAACTTTTCTTATTATTTCTTTTGTTGTCATAATTTCTTGCTGAGTTTTTATTTAACATATTTTTTTAATCACTTTTGTATTGTTATTGGAGCATAAGAGTTTTTTCTACACACACATATTCACTCTGTGTTGCGCCATAATAAATAATGGAAAATTCTTCATTATTGTCATTATAAAATTGTATTGCTTTTAGTAACACCATTCTATTATTTCAATAGAAAATTGTGTTTCAAAGCACCGACAATTATAATTTTAATAGGGCAGTCAATGAAAACATTTCCGTTTTTATCTTAGTGCATTTTAAAGTATAATTTTTTTTAAAGTATTATATTATTTGATACTCAAATTGTTAAGTTTGTCTTAAGCTTTTTACCAGCACATAAAACAGAGGATGTAGATCAATGGCCAATACAACATTTATAATATTTATAAATAACGTCCATTTTCAATTAAGAACTTTTATAGAGATTTTTACTTTCAAGCCGTACACACAGAAAAAAAATCATTAAAAACAAGGTTAACTCAACATTTTTCGCTTATGATTTTGCTTCATAAGAGTTTCTTGTAAAAACAACATGTGTTAAAGTTAAAACAAAACAAAATTTTTTTTCTGTGAAAATAACTAGAAAATTTTTAAAATAACATTGTTATTCTAGTTAAAAGAAAATGATATTCATGTTAAGCGAACTCTATAATTTATATTAAACTAACATGTTTAATGTTAAGTTAAATTAAATTTAATGGTGAATCAACATTGCTCTAATGTTAAATTAATTTAAAATAACCATAAAATCAAAATGAAATTAATGTTAAAACAAAATCTTTTCATGTTAACAGTACATGAAAAGCATATTTAAACAACATGAGCTTTAATGTTAATTTAAAATTAAGTTATGTTAAAGTCGCCTAACAGCATCATATATTTTCTGCTAACTATAAAATAAATGTTATTAAAAATACCAATCCTTTAATGTAGTTGTATTTATTTTTTATTAACTTAAAAATTATTAAGTACATACGTATTTATTTATAAACTAAGTATAACATTATTGAATACTTTTATTACAAATATTTATTTCTTAAATAAACTCTACCATTATTAGTTGGAAAAGCATTTAACGGAGGGCTTGTAAAATCATTCTATAGAAACACTAAAATTAAATTAATTAAAATTTCCAAAAAAAATCCTTTTTAACTCTTCATCTACTATCCACTACTAGTCAAATTAAGTGCAAATTTATTGTAAATAACATATTTATCAGTATTAAGTATTCGTCGTATATGAGTTTAAGATTTGTCATTTGACAAGTCACTTTTCTAAAATTACTTAAAAAAACTAATGAAATACAAAATTAATACAAAAGATATTAAAAATATATATTACTTTACTGTGCAACATATTGAGAATTTTGTAAAAATACAAAAAGATCTCAGTATAGGTTTGATTCTTTTATCGAAGAATAGTAAAACCTTAAAATCAGTTTGACGAGATTGGCCGACTCATATAGTCTTATGAGCCACTACCAAGAATAGGTATTTTGTGCAGCCACTTGAATCTCGCCGGCGTTGAATTCAAAATTTCTGCCGGTGTAGCAAATGTGCCACCTAGGAAGTACCGTCTTCCGCCCCATGGTACAGGGAAAAGTACATTTTCTGAGAATTCATCATACATACATCAAAAAAACAGGTCGCTACGTCAGCCCTGTCGATGTTGTGCAGGTGGTATTTGAGATTACAGTAATCAGTTAGAAAACCGTTAAGGACCCTATGATCATCCCGTCTAAGAGACAGAAGTTCCCTAGTGTTACGTTATCGTGCGCATCGAGCCTGTTTAGAGTTTCCACGCATCTTTTTAGAAGTGTGTTTCTTTACTCGTGAGCCTTAAGGGCCGTTTAAGATTTCTGGCTGTCCGAAAAAACGTATATTCAAGTCCCCCTTGCATTCGTTTTAACACATTCACAGGCACATACACATATAACGTAGATCTCAGCCTTAAATATAGATAAATATTTTTTCTTTCCTAAGGCCTTTTGAAAACTGGGCTCAATAACTCCAGCACCAGAGTTCCCGTGAAGATTTCTCTACCCATTAATAAACTAGACCTTAGAACCCTTCTTAAATTGATTCGTCAAAGTGGTGCCCTCAAAGATTTTCATATTCAAGTGTCTAGCAAAGATGTGTAGCCTTGGAATATCGTCCCCAAACCTACGAATCGGATTACTAATGATGCCTTTGGCTACCGTCATTTGTTTACTAAAGCCATCACATTTTAAGAAAAATATATCACAAAGTCGTAAGACGCCTTAGAATACACTAACAATAAGAGACCAATGGGTTGGGGCTATAAAATCAGATACTCATAACAATGATTGGTTTAGACCTAATGCCACCAATAATACCAATAAACACAAGGCACTGAATGTGCCTTTGAAAGTCTCTAGCCACAACTTGCTCTACCTTTGGCCACCCCACAAGAGCCGTTTAGGTCATCATCTATGACCAAAATGTTTATATCGTTCATGTACCCAAAAGTCGTCGTTAAACTTCTCAAGTATCTCATCAATTATAAGGATCGACATCAGTGAAGATAAGTTACCGAGAACGAAAATGGCCGCGTAAACCCAGGGACCCATAAGCAACCCAAATGTTTATCCAGTCATAAAACATAAATTATTTTTAATTTATATTTAATTATATGAAAGACTCGAGTTTTAACTATGTGGGTGTGTGCCCGCTTATCTGTTGAGTAGGATACAATATTTCCTAAAGTTTGTTTCCATCATTTATAATTTAACAAACACCAAATTATTGATTTTTTATTTTTTTTAACCTTTTATTATGTTGGCATTCAAATTTCTTTTATAATGCATCCTTGAAAGTACCCACAGTCCACATTTTCAGTCGTTACTAAAAACGATTGGGATATACGAAGAATTAATCATTTCATATTTTTTTTATAGAGAGAAGATAAGTTTTAGATTTCATAAATTTTTTTGGTTAATCAAAGTGAAATTTCTACACAGATTTTTAATGCAGTAGTTTCTTGTTTTAGTCCAAACAATTTTTGTTATCTCATTTGTTTTCACAATAAAAATACATAAACAAACACACAACACTCACACATTTTACTTGTTAGAAATTTAAATACTTTACATTATGCAAACTAATATTTCGATCTTACAACTTTAATTCTTTTATTTCTATTCTCCTCTGTAAACTCATTTTTGTTAAGTTAATTTTCATAATTCTTTTCCAAAAATATTGAAGAATTCGCGATAAACATTGGCAGATTCAATAAAATTCATAATTTATCGGGCTTTAAATGATCCACTAGTTATTGTTATTGAGTTTTAACCTTTTATTTTTTTTTAACTCTTTTTATTTACTTATGATGCATTCATTTCAATAGTTTTAATAGTTAACCATTTATAAAATATTCATTTATCACAAGTAAATTGAAAATGAATTTCAAACCAAACACAAAGAGAAAGAAAGGCCAAACATAAATCACAAACATGCAATCACTTCTCCACACATTCATATTTATGGAAAATATTTCACAGCTTTAAGCAAATGCACTTGCGGCACAAGTATATATACTTACACAAATACATACATAAAACATACGTACTGGGTTTACAAAAACACATTTTTGTATAATGAAAACATTTCTTTATTTAAAAAGTAATGACGTAAAATTTTGATTGAAAAAAAAATACCAGTAGGAAAGAGGTGCTGCAGTGCAAAAATCTCTGGTTCCAATCCCAGCTACGGTAGATACAAAAAATTAAATTTTTAAATTATTAATTTTAAGTATTTATAAAAAAAAAAGTATTTCTTTAATAAAGCTTCATAAGTCAAAAAAAGGACACTCCATTTTTGGATTAATCTCGCTTATGCTTAAATCAAATTTTCTAAGCTTACATCAAGTATGGTTTAAAAATTAAATTAATTCTTTTTGGTTTAAGTGTGGCTAAAAGTAAAAGAATTTTTTACCAGAAAAATCTAACTTTGTTTAAGAAATTTCTTAATTGGTTTAAGAAAAACTGTACTCGCCGTACTTTTGACACCGCTACGGTTTGATTTAAGTAAAGTTTACTTAGTTTTTTTTTTGCGTGTATTTATTGCTTTAAGCGTTGATAATATTGACAATTTTCAAAAGAAATGTAAACCATTGGGCTCGGGCGACACTTGTCATTAAAAATCTAAGTAAATTCTTTAGTTTTGCACTATCCGAAACAATGATTTTTTCATGCTAAATTTGGCATTTAGACCATAGTGCATCTGGTTTAGTTTAAATTGGTCTCTTAAATAACAAACCAACAAAACTAACAGTTACAGAATATTTAACTAAAGTTACCGAATTTAATTAAATTACCGAATTCAAAATCCATTATTTGTTTTTTTATTATTTCTCAAAAGCTTTTATATTTATCAAAGGTATTACTGAAAAAAAAAACATTTACCGGCATAATAAAACAAAAAGTATTAGTTTTTGTTTTAAATGAGAACCATCGCTGCATTTATTTTAAATTTAATTTACTTTTTAGAAACGCTTTAAGCATAAGTATATAAAAAACAAAAATTTTTATAGAGCAGTAGTTTACAGACATAAAATTAAATTAATTAATATTTTTCGATAGAAATAATAATAATATAACTTTTTTCCTAAATGTAGTTTATCTGGTGAATATTCTGACTATAAATCCGAAGCTTTTGTTTGGCCCTAGGAAATGCCAAAGTAAAGTGTAATGGGGTCAGCAGTCTGTATAGTCTGACCAGTGTCCGTTAACAGAAATAGCGGCTGTTAAGCTAATAAGGACCACGACAGGGCGAGCATTGTCCATCACATATCTTCTACTTTAATTTTTTGAAATTCCTTAAGATATATTATTTTTTTTTATTTTCTGTATGAAACTATGTGTATACAAATGTACGTATACGTTATACACAATACTACATTAATTTCATATTACGTATACGCTTGGTTAAGAAATATATATAAGATTTAGGTACCTTTAAATTAATTTATTTATCTTAATTCTTTTTTTTATTAAATATTTTGCCAATCTATTAAGTGGCATTATCAGGAAGTTATTTTTAAGTAGTAATATTTGATATTTTGGTTTGAAAGTTAACTTTTGTTCAACAATTTTCAAATTACAATAAAAATATATTATATTGTAATATATAATATAGTAATTAATATTATATTATATATATTAAAATTATTTACAATTGACTGAAAAAACAGCAAACATTATTATTAAAAACAATTTCCAGATAAGTCGACACAACGAAGTGGCAAATTTTATAATAGAAAAACTTAAGTTTAAAAAAAAATAATATTACAATTTCCAAATATTATTCAGGATATTAGATTAAGCGAAAAAGCTACTATCGAAAAAAGTTTTTTTTTTTGGGTTTTCAAAGAACTCCTGAAGCAAAAAATATTCATAAGTTTTTTCAAGAATTTTGTTGTTGTCTATTGAAGATTTGGTGTAACCTACAACAAACCCTATATAAAATTTATTTATTTTAAAATTAAATATGTTCTTTTATAAGGTTGCAAGATTTCCTTAAATGCCTAGTCGATGTAAAATGAATTTTGTTTTCAATTGTTACGAAAATTATATTTTACCACCACCGAGATCAAGAATAATTTGTAGAGCCAATATAAACAAGTAATGTTTTCGACAATTGTTCTTAATGGTGTTGTTTCAACCCACAAATATATATTTTAAGAACTAAAAATATTTTCTTAACATCATGTTGTTTGGGGTTACAATCATTTAGATTGATTGTTGTGTTCATGATGCAGCAAAACGTTACATGTGTGTTAATTTCTTCGTTGGTATTAACAGAAGAAAAAAATGAATTCCTACAATGGAACGATGTACTGGCATTTTGATCAAACTCTAATTTAATATCTGTTTAAGCCACTCTGCCATAAAGTTACATCAAAATCGCGCGAAATCATTTACGCATTTTAGCGCAACCTAAAACATTACTGAGGTAGCAGTATGATCCTGTAGAAAAGGATTTGAATCAAACGAACATTTGAAAAGAGAAAAAAAAAACATAGTTCGTTTATGACTTTTTTTAAATTCAATGAGAATATATTTAAAAGCTTATACCAGTAATATCATCGAATTCATTTAAAAGACATAAAATAGAAAATTAAAAGTTTAAATGGTTTTGGATTGTCTTTTTAAAATTTTCGAAACAAAACAGATGATTTTAAAATATTAAAAAATAATAAATTTTAGAAATCCTGATTTTAAAGATTACTAACGGTAGTCTTCAATTAACAACCGCTTCCTAATTCTTTTTGTTATATTTTTAATTAATTTATCTTTACAAAATAATCTTGCTAAAAAAATAATTTTATCATATTTTGCAACTAGTTATTCCTACACCGTGTATGTGCTGGGGTTTTTTTGTTCGTGCAAATATTTGTAACGACAAAAAGATTTAAGTTTGAAGTTCACGTTCAACTATTCGATCGTGCATCTATGATCTGCATCATGCAGTTCTTTCGAACAAAATATATTAAGAAGTTCATTAAAGAAATTTTAGTGAAATTTGGTATTTTCTAAGTAGAAAACGTAAGTTATGTTGGTCCTTAACAGCCACAAATGTTTTCATTTCTCCAGGAAATTTTGTAAAAATTAATGACGATGGGTTGCCAGCTAAACTTTTTAAGGCCAGATATAACAACTTTTTTGTAGCACTTTTTCTTTGTAAAAATGACCAGGGTACCCAATGAAAAATTGCTTAAATCTACCAGTCTGTTTATTGAGAGTTCAACTTCCATCAGAGACTCTGGTTAGTCTGCTTAATCTTATTTTTTTATTTATTTTCCTCACTAACATATCGTGAATCAGTACCTATTTCAATCTTTAAAAAAATTTAAATTTCTTCTGAGTTTCAGTAATTGTTTTTTAAAAGTGGTTCTTCTACTGTAAAATTTTCTTAAGGTATTCAATTAGCACCATGGTTTTAAAGGAAAAAATAAGGTTCTTTTAAAATGTAATTATCCAGATTCATGACTTTTTGCTTAGGGGTACCATTTTTCCTATCTTCGACTGAAGATAAAACAAAGTGGCCATATTAGCAGACCAAAGTAAGCTTTACTCTTGTTTTAATAGCCCCATGCTCTTCCAAAGCTGTTCTTATTATAAACTTACTCATAACTTTCAAGTTATTCCATAGAACACCCAATACCGAAAATCTCTTTTACTTGCGTATACTTTGTGGGTGATACACATGGCATAGGATGGTACTCATTACAAAGAAAATTGTGGTTAACGGTATGATAAACAGTAACTTCACGAATTCTTTTACCTTTTAAATTTCTGATTTTAAATACCTACATATGCTGCCAAACAGTGCTCTTGCTAGTTTACCTAAAAGGCAAAAATCCAGCAGTATTTTTCAGAGCTACAATTTACTACAACAATTTCATATATTTCTTTGACATATTAATGAAAGTATAACTTACCTCCTTGGTTTGATAATTTATCCAAACCTTCCTTAAGAATCTTAAATAAGAAATTAAAAACAAAAACCTTTATAAAATAATCTCATATTAAAATGAGAAAAACCAGAATATGATTCTTTTAACCATAAAGCAAGAAATAGGCCAGGGATGTTAATTTTCTTTTTTACAAGTAGAAAGAAAATGAAAAAAGGTAGAGGAAAGCTGTACAAAAATGTTCTTGGGTCTTTTGTTTTGCTGCTTTATTTACTGTTAAAATCTTATGCTTACCCGCCTTTCATTTTATCCGTTTTTTCTTAAATTTTTTTTTAAAATACAAATTCTTTTGTGTAAGTCTGTATGTAAGTACAACAAAGTGTTGTGGATTCTTTTGGGTTTTGCCCAAATACGTCTTGCATGATTCCTTTAACAAAAACGCACAACCACATTCACACTTTTAAAAGTGCAAACACTCATACGTTAATAAAAAGATCACAGTGAAAAGTTAAATACTAACACCCGAAAACAAGAAAAAAACACTTTCTTGGGCATAATTTAACACTCAAAATTTATAAAACTTTTTTTTTTTACTCCTTTGTATTTATTTATTTTTTTCTTATTTTTAATTAATCATAACATAAGGGTTATTCGAGACAAATGAATAAATTCCTTTTACAGTCTGCTTGTTTTTCACAAAAACTGTGGCAAGAGAAAACAACATCAGATTTGTAGCAACTTTTAATCAACAGGACATAGATTTCATCAAATATTTTTGAGTGATTGAATTTCAATATAACTATTAACCAAAATTTTTAAAAAAAAAATAAGTCTTAAACACTAATCTTTTTAAAAAAGTAATATTTTTGTTAGCAATTTTTAACATTTTGGACGAACAGAATTATTTTAAAAACCAACATATCCTTATCTCTAAATTACCAAACAAAAAATTAAAACCCCTTGTTTTAAAGAAGGAAAAATAATTAAAAGTAACTTTCGCCTGCAAAAGATAAGAAAAAGCTATGATCGTGTAATCATTTGCTTTACTCCAAACCGAAATGATTCCCCTGTAATTTAAAAAGACCTTAAGACGTTGCCAAGAGTGATTGTCCCCGGAGCATCCATTCTGCCGAGAATATTGCCGCTGTTGGCGAGCTGTCGCTAGAAACATCAACCAGATGCAGTGCCTCGCAACTAGCCATCAGCCGGTCGTCCATAAGGTGGATTTTGGCAAAAAACCTAAGCATGTTGCCGTACAAAGTCCAGTTCGTGCATCAGTTGCTGCCTGTTGAGCGCCAAACGTGTGTAACTTACGCCCAAGTCATCCTCCATCTCGAGGCGAAGTGGACAATTTTTCGACCAATGTCATTATGAGCGATGGAGCTCATTTTTACCTCAGTAGGTACGTAAACAAGAAAAACTATCACTTTTGAGAGACCGAAAACCCGCTGTTCACGTGCCGTTTTTTTAAGGACGCCTCTGATCAAACGACAACAGTGGACGGTGCGTAATATAGGGCCATGTTAGCCGAGTTTTTTTACTGCAATTAAACGAATTAGGATTGGAGGACATGTGGGTCTAGACTTTTTTTGTAGAGTTTTTGAAGTTTCGTGCTTACCTGAACAAGTTTCAGACCCTGAAAGCCCTCAAAGACAATATTCGACACAAGTGCGAAAATCTGTCCCTCGAAATTCTCGCCGAACAGATGTAAATATCATAAAACGAGCACTTATAGTAATCAAATTCGATGGCGCCCAATTTGTCGATACCATTTTCCTGACTTAACCAATAAAATTCTAAAGGTTTAAATAAACATAATCAAAAATCAAAATCGAGGTTTTTTACACAGAAAAAAATGAGAGTCAAAAAACATCGGATGACTTTTTTTGGCCCACATATTATAAATTTCTGACGTCTATAACTTTTTCTTAAGATATCTTTGTAGGGACTGACTTCTTAAGATTTTCTACAATTAGATTGGTTGGAGTAGAAAAACCTTCTTTTTAGAATTTTTTTCTTATACTGTCTTCTACAAATTGTTTTCGGCATAACGATGTTTTACATAATAAATTAAATAATATATGACTTTCATGTTGCAATAATTTAATAAGTGCAAAAGTAACGTTTTGAAAATCAAGTTTTTTGGATTTTATTTAATATATTTAAAATTTCTGAGTTGTCATTTGTAGCATAAAGAGATTTACATTTTGCGATTTTTAAGAGCTTAGTTTTTCGACCAAATGCAAGGGACAGGAAACTTATCTTAGTTTTATATTCCGATCAGTAGCACTATGTACGGCATTCACCTCTTTAATTTCAGAGTGATCAGGTTCAGAAAATTTTTGGGCTATTTCTGAACAGTTTTTTTATGATTGTTTACAAACTGTAAAAGAGCAGTTGAGAAAATTTAATTTTTATTTTAAAGCACACATGACTTGCCCCATAACATGAAAAGTTTAGCGTTCTTAAAATTATTTGTAGAACATTTTTCCAGCAGAACTAGCTTTATCATTGCCTGATAGACTGCTATGTACTCCGTTCTAAATATCTCAGTAAGTTATGTTTGATCCTTTTTGTATATATAAGACACCCCGTATTTTTTTGAAATATTAAAGGTTTTTTTACACTGGTGGTTTTTGTTGGTTTTTTCTAAAAAGAGGTTGTTAAAAAAAATAGCGACATCTGCATACTTGTTTCTCTTTCATTAGTCCATTTCATTCGCTTAGTGCAATTTGAAATCACAAAAAGAAGCAAGAAGAGGAAGTAATTATCTTTAAGTCACCACTGATTTTAACAAGGCTTGAATATAGAACAAAATAAACAATTTTTATTATGGTTATTGAAAAATTTTTAATATTATTTCTGTTTTGCTAAATCGATAATTTTATTTATTTGAGCTTTTGTTTTGCTTCTTTTTCCGGTTCCTCCCAAATATAAACAAATAATTTTTTGATATTGTTTTTTAAATTTTAAAACAATTGTATTATAAGTAAATATTTATAATTAAAATTGTTCCTGATGATGATCTAAATGTTCAAAATATATAGATCCTTAAAACAAAACTTGTATATATGTTTTTATATAGGAGGAATCAGAGAAGGAAGCAAAACAAAGACTTATATAAGAAAAAAATTTTTTTTTTTGCTTTTTTGTTTTGATTTTGGTTTAGTATGCACGATTTATATATATAGGCATAGTAAAAGATAATATAAATCTGATAAGATATATCGATAGATCTCAAAAAGTGTGCTTAAAAACCAGTCAAATCTCGATTTCTTTATTTTACAGTATAGAACATAATAACTTACAAATGGCTTGGTACTGGTAGAAAAAGTTGATTTTTTAATTAAAGTTTTTTCCCAAAAAAATATTAACTAAAGCTAAAATAAAAAGCAAAAAATTGTTTTAAAAGAAAAAAAGTTTCTGTTCCTCCATAGCCAAAGAAAAAGTCAAATGCCAATCTTTCTCCATAAACACATCTAAATGCAAGTCAAGTGCTAACAGCTAACCACACAAAAAATGGTACCTACAAAAAAACAAACCAGGCTTTTGGTTAGTCATCTTAAATAATTAGGGAAATAATTAAGCAATTGGCTCGACTCATGGCGAAAATGCGAAGTTTCAGTATGCTTTACTGCAAGCTAATTAACTCTAATGCCAGATGTATTCTTTGAGTAAATTTGAATATTTTTCCAGCTTATTTAAATACTTGCACACATATTTTAGGATATATACTCGCCCAGCTTTATATAAAAGAGGAATATTCCAAAGCTGTCCTGAACCTATTGGATCCGACGTAGTTCAAAAAACAATCGTGGGATTGACTCTCTACATACTTCACACAACATACAGGCCAGAAAAATTTCAAAAATACATGTCAAGATGTTCCGAATAACCAGATTTTCTTAGATCTCAGAAAGATCTTAAAGAGGTCTTAAAACAACAAAAGCATAATATAATTTAAATATATAAATTGGAAGAGTTTTGGTGAAAAAATTAAAACGAGAAAAAACGTGATATTTATTTTACTTCACACAAGAAACCGTGGTCTACAAAGTCTATTTACAATCATATAGGATCTCAATAATTTGAAACAAATTATTTTGGCATTTACCTGGATTGTCGCCTCAAATGGAAGAAGCATGAAGAAAACTCAACGTTGCCTAAACAAAATCCTTCGAATGATAACTGGCGCTTTTAGTTATATTATTATTGTCGCCTCAAATGGAAGAAGCATGAAGAAAACTCAACGTTGCCTAAACAAAATCCTTCGAATGATAACTGGCGCTTTTAGTTATATTAAAAGTAACAATTTTTACAAAGATCTCCAAGTTCTTCAATTTAAATGCGTAATTTTAAACTGTATGAACTGGTATTAAATTAAAACCCTATTCGAATCCACTCAATCAAAACATCTTACAGCATGGCAGATGGCTTGTTTGAAGAGCAGGGAAGATGTTATTCTTACAAAAACTCTTTTATTTTAAAATGATGTCTAAAATTTATGTCTGGCGTAGGCTAGAATAATGTTAGTTATTTAGTTTATACATATGAATACTAATTTTAAAAACAATTTGAGTTCACCTAAAAAAAGATTTAGATTAAAAAAATTAAAAACATATAAAAATACGAAAATGCATTATGCTTAATTTGGGCCTTTATCCTAGAAATTGGCTCATTGTTTTTGTTTCAATAATAAAAAACCTAAAAGACTACTAACTTGTATCTTAATCTGGTTACTTTGGATATAATTTTTTGACTCAGTTTATAAAAGTCGGGTTCAAAAATTATTCAAAAATCTAAACTTAAAAATTGCTTTAAGGGGTCCAAAGTTTTTTGCTATTATTTGTGTACTCTTTTGAAGAATGTTAAAAATTTTGTTTGTTTTTAAACACCTCAGCTTAAAATTTTGGTTACCTTTTTTAATTTTGCTTATCTAAAATACAAAAAAATTTTAATTACATGTTGTTTAATTGCACGATGTTTTTTGAAGTATAGAAAACATTTCCTCGGTTTTTCAAATAATAAAATTTTTTTTTAATATTATAAATTTAGTAAAAAATATTTTGGCATTAAAAAAAGCTAAGAGAAAAAAATAATTAGAAAATTTTTCCTAAAATTTATATTCACTTGCATGCTTTTGTCATACATGTTTTTTCATAAAATTTTAAATTTAAATTAATGCAATTGCTTTTGAAGCAATTTAAAATGTAGTAAAAAGCAGCATGTCCACCTAAACGTATAAGTGTTTTTTGTGACAATTTTTACTAAATATTTCTCATACGCCCCGTTGACTTCCAATCAATATCATCAGCCAGAAATTGGCTTACGTTTTGCAAAAAAGTCAATCAACAGATTTTTTTCAAAAAAATAAAATACAAATCAAATCAAATTTGAATATTGTTAAAAATACAAAAGCAACAATATACTCTGAAATGGCAACAGCATTATATAAAAACCCCAAAATAATTTCAATCAGTGTGTCATTTCAAACGTGTGCTTACAATTTAAAAAAGGACTAAAAATATTTTAAAGGTTTGATTAGTTTCAATTGTCATAAAATTCAATATAAGCAAAAAACAACACAGCGAATATCGAATATTGGTTTGTTGGATTATTAACAAAAACTTTAACGTTTTGGTTCGCTTATAGTAATTCTCAATTTGTTTATTGAGGTTATTATGTAAAGACAGAAAATGTTCATGAGGTTTTTTAAAAATTTTGGGCTGAAGTCCTCTGATGATTTCATGTTAGAACCAATGCATATAGACAAACCCTATAAATATAGAAGAAAATTGGGATTAAATCCCGTATAATATTTTAAAAGTGTTGTTCGGTATTTTACTTGGATTTGATTGAAACTAGAATTTTATTTAGATAATAAGGTTTTTTTGTCAGTTTAAAACTGTTTTGATTAATCTGCATGTCAACCAATTAATAAAATCTGCATCTAATGGCAACATAAGGCATAACAGAAAAAATAAAAAAATATGTTTTTACTTAACATTGCTTGCGCTGATGTTGTTTGTATTTAAGTGTTTTAAAAAAGTTTAAAGTATAAATGAATTTAGATACTAAATAGTAAAAAAAACAACAAATTGAAATAACGTTATGAGTTAAATAAAATAAATTAAAAAGTAAGTCATTTAGACAAAATTATTTAAAAAAATTATAACCTACATTGGAAAATATTTATAAAATGTTGTTTACATATAAAACATAAAAATAAAAAAAAAAATAAAAAAAAATTAAATAAGTGAGAACAGTTTAAAAGTATTTATTTTGAATTGAAAAAAAATTTTAAATGGAAAATAAATCTGTGGCAAAAAACTAAGTCCTTTAGTCATTTTGGATTGGCTTAAGCCCTTAAGGGCAAGCAATAGAATCAAGAAGGGAGTCTAATACTACTTTTAAAGGCTGCATGAATTGTGTATTAAGTCAAATATGAACAAAATATATATGAACCTACTGCTTAAATATGTATTTCCTTTAAGGTATTTCCTATATCTTATCTATGACATTTTTATATTTTAAAATCAAAATTGGTTTTTAATCAAATAACACGAACTTACAATTTAAGATCAGCTTTTTAATCTGAACAACTGACAATTGTCTTTAAAGTTATTTCAAATGTTCGTTTGAATATTTTCAAATTGATATTAGTTTTTTAGATAAGGTGTTATCTCCGTAACCAAGAAACTCCCACGACATATATATGAATATTACTCAGGTTGATATAAATGAAACCAACATGTCACTCCTTTATCCTATAAATTCAAAACTAATTATAAAAAACCTGGGGCCAAATCGTTACATTCGATTCGAATCGAAATAAAAAAATTCTTATTAGAATTCCTATACTTAAAGCATTGACAACTCGATCAGTCGAGTGTGACGATTTGGTCCCTGTAAGAAAATTACAGCAAAACTTTTTTTAAAACATTTAAATTTCATATTCATATACGTACATTTAATCAAATAATATTTTATATTAAAATGTGTTTAATGTATTTAAAATATATAAAAACAAAAGAAATTTATTTTTGTTTTCATTTGCAGACATAGGTCTAATTGGACTGCAGCTAATGATCCAGTGCCACCAAAACACTAATTTTTAAAAGTAATTTTGTCAGTATTGTCATTTTTTTATTAAATTGGTTGAGCAGTTTATATGAACAAGAGTTTTTTATTAAGAAAAAAATTTATTTAGCCCAGGGCGCTTACCAGAACACAGATATACAAATCCATTTTTACTATTGGCTCCCATGGTATAAAATATGCAGCTTTTCTTTTAATATTTTACTATTTCTTTATTTTTTCTTAGAAGAGTCAAAATGTGAATAAAAAAAATATTTTTACAATATTTGAAAGAACTTCTATAATTTTGCATATAATAACATACTTAGACCTCAAGTATTTTCCTTTTAACTCAAGCTCAAAGTTTAACATGTAATAAACGATAGTTAAACATTAACGATTATTTGATATGTACATTATAGCACCAACACCTACAAACACATAGTTACATGCATACATTGTTATTGATAGTTAACCCCATAGGTGACATGACCTGTACCCATCAACTCTGCAAACATGCAATTAAACAGACATATGGGCATTTCCATGTCATCGTACGTGACATTTGTACGCCTACAAAGTGGTGTAGATTTTGCAAAAAGAGTGGTAACTGAAAAATTGTTTCGTCAATATGTTACATTTAGAGGGTACTATAATCTAAAAAAAAATCATGACTTTGAAAACCTTGCCGGCCAAAAAACCGGGCGAAAAGGGCGCATATCGTACGTGACAAAAAACGGAAGTGATGTCGAGGTGCATGCACATATATACGAAAATCTGCGAATTGTAAAAGTTTTTTTCCTTTCTTTAAGTTCTTACACCAAGCCAAATATTTTTCCTTGATAATCCATAATTTTTAAATACAAAAAGATTTTTAGATGATTTTGTTACGAACAAATCTTAATATCGTTCGTGACATACCGTATGTGACAGATTTTTGTCTTATAGTATTTGTCTAAAAAAAATAGGTTTTTTTAATATATGTGTGCATAACAAATTTAAAAAGAATTAAAAAATGTTTTTTCGGTGATAAAAGCAATAAAAACAATAAAAGGTTATTTTCATTTCTTACTATACACTATGTACTTGGGCGCTGGCACTTAATTATTAAATTTTAATTTTTTCTCTTACTGAATACGCAGTTCGAGACACATTCATATACTGACTATCATGATAAGTAAACGAATAAAGTTTTCTTATTTTTGGGATGGGCTGGACATTTTGCCATTTTTCATGGAGATGAGCAGAAAACCCTTCAATCTCTTCGGTAGCAATATAAAACAAATTAACTCCTTTCACATATTTATGAGCACATTCATAAAATGAGAAAGCATCTGGCAAGATTAATTTATTTGCTTTTACAATTTGCCAGACCTTTCTTTTAACAGTACCACCTACTCCGTCAACTGCACCTCTACCATGTGATGTTGCAAAAAGTTCCATTCTAAATGTTGGCAGCTAAATTTGTTTACAAAAGAGGAAATACTTTTTAAAATGAATTTGTTTTTAAATTGAGCGCTACTCCAATCATAAAATATGTATATAGACGATATGTCTTCATATTGTTCGCTTATTTCAAGCATAGTTTTTGTGATAAAATAGTAAACATCAAACTTATTGTGTGTTAATTCGTCGTTAATTATTTTTTTGTCTTTTTTGGCTGCATCTGCGAACTTTTTTCGATAGATATGCTGTCTTTCAGCCTCCTTTTTCCGGTATTTCTTTATTTGTTCTCCGTTTTTCTTCAAGTCCTCCCTCCATTTCTTTGTAGTCTCATAGCTATTTTTACCCATCTTAATAAAATATTTATAATTATAAAGGAATTTGAAAGTATTAAATTGAATTATGTTACTTACAATATCGTATGCTACAAACTTTGAAAGACTATAAAATTTTTATTGCATCAAATTTAAAAAAAAAATCGATCAATATTTGTTTGCGAGATTTATCTTGCTTTGAACTTTTATTTTTAAATACTTGCGACCGGTCGAATTCAAATGATGACGACAAATAACGTTTTTGCATTACGTACGTGACATTAGAATATCATTCAAAGCAATCTATAAAAAATACTGCTATTCGAACTCTAAATTTTTAATTTCATAATAAAAATTGGCCACTGATGTTGTAACATTATTTTTAAAGTATAATTGGAATATTACAATTAACTAAATTTAGCCACTAGTTAAGACAAAATAGTTAGTTTCAATTTCTGGAAATTGATCAAAGAGATTACCAGTTTAATCTGCTTTTTTTTGCTCTTTTAAAATTATAATTGGCTATAAATACTTTTACATAATAAAATTTTAGTGTTTTATTGCTCTTTGGTATATTTTTAAAAAAAAAGTTGCGATTACTTTTATTTTTCCAGCCGTGGTTGACATATTCATGGAAATGCCCATATGGAAGTTTAACTAAGCCAAACACATTCGCACAGCAGTTAAATAAGAAATAATTTAGAGGATCTTCTATTTAACTTTAAATTAATTCTTGGGTAATTTAGATATGCACACACATTAATAGATTTATCTATTCTTATATGAGAATCCTTTCAAAAGTATTATTTATTGCTTTTTACTATTGTTTTGACAATAAAACCTTTTTTTAATTAATCTTTTTGCTAATCTTTTTGGCGTTGTCGTATCAATCACTATCAAAGAAGATAGAAATGCGACAATAATTCAATAGATGATACCAAAGATATTAAAACGATAACAAGTAAGTTTTTGAGAGTAAAACCCATTTGTATTAGCTGCGTACAAAACAGCTGGTTACAAAAACAGCAAAAATTTTGAAAGATGAGGGAAATCCAAACTCAACCCTAAACTGTTTTGCCATACTTCAGGAGAAAAGTTATATTCATGTCACTGAGAACAAGACATTTAATCCTCTTTCAAATAATTTGAAAAAAAATCAAAAGACCTTATTAAATTTTTAGTTGGACTTAATAAAAAAAACCTTTTTTTGTGTATAACGAAAAATGTGGTAACATTTACGAAGCAAAAACAAAACAGGTAAAGCACGGAAACGGTAACCGCATAATTAAAAGTATTAATTTTAACTTTGATCCCATCTTGATGATCTAAAATATATTTTACACTGTTTAGTTGAGTTTAAATTACTGCCAAAAATTTTTCATGCCAAAACTTGTTGAAGGTTACATTCTGTTTGTTTGTTTCATATGTGAGGACCTTCATGTTACGACCAATTACGAAAAACCAAAAAAAAATTTCCTAAAAGAAATACATCAATTGCAGGGGAAACCACACTAACAGGTTGCCCCATATTTGATACAGCTAAGCGTTTATCTATTACTAAAATATATATAATTAGCCAAAACAAACATATTGAAAAAGCCAAAGAACTTGATTTTTCTACAAACTATCATTTTTTCTGCCGACATAAAATAGCTTTTGTCTTAAAAAGGGAGTCCGAAAAAAGTGGCCAATAATAGCTTCGCATAACACTAATCTAAAAAAATGCACAAACTGTTTTAGGAATTCTTTTTTTATATAAAGAACAGCATCCCTCAGGGCATATTTAGAAAATCTAGACACTGCTTTTCAGATAAAAAGTCCTTTATGGAGATCAGTCATAGGTCTTACAAGATTTGTCATTGCAAATCTCAGAGAACCTTGGAAAAAAAACGATGAAAAAATATGTGATTTCCTTGAAAATTATGTAGCTATGTAGCGTTTATAAATGCGTTTATAGATGTCAGAGAGGCTGTTAAGTGTGATAAGCGCTAAAAAAAGCTCTAGGATTTGATAAAATCAGTAAAAAATGTTTTTTGACTTACCTTGCATAGCAGCAAGAATTATTTTTTTTATTTTTAGAACCATAAAACGGCTTGAAAGCTTTCGGTCAAGAAAAAAAACTGAAGGCAAAGGTTTATAGGCTTAAAGGATGTGAAAACTGTTTTTGAAATTGCCTAAAAACAAGCTGACCCAGTTTTTGAATAATAATAGCTGCATTACCCCAATACATATTTTAGTTTAATGTTTATATAGGTAGCATAAAGTTAGGCCCATGTTCAGAACTTTGTTAAAATAGAGTAATATTCGAGCTACTACATCCCAAATTCTTATATCAGGAGGACATCTGTATGTGGACTTAATTAAAAAAAGTAACCAACCATCTTAAACAACAATAGGCTTTATGTCAGTACCAAGAAACATATCTGCGCCAAATTTGAACATATTGTATTCAAAATTGCGACCTGTAGCGTGTTCACAAAGATACATTGACAACCAGCCAGACAGATGGACGGAGGGACGGATATACCTTTATCGACCCTTGAAGAAATTTTGAGTCGTTCTGTATACTTGAAGGTGGATCCTAAACCATTACTTTTGGGTTATACAAACCCCTGTGGAAACGCATAATACGTATGTGGTGTTGGTATAATTACAATTTTGTTAAAGACTTTCTGTAATCAAAAACAAATATACTAAAAATATTAAATTTGTTATGAATTAAACAAACTCTATAAATGCAGAAGGAAGTTATTATCTTAAACAAGTTGTATGTTAAAAAACTTAACAAATTAGCACAATTACTTTTTTAACTTAAACTGCCTAAATATATATTAGTTTTTTATTGTTTTTTTTCTTGTCTTATTTCAGTAAAAAAAAATTTGAAAAGAAGCTGTAAAGGAAAGTAAAATTATTCAAATAATGAAACTTGAAAAAAATAACACAATCTTATAATAGAAAATTTTAAAAACATATTAATCTTAAAGGACTAAAAAGAATAGAATGAGAGTACATGATTAAATTAAAAGATATATTCTGAATTTATAACCTTTAATATTTTGAACAAATGTTATTTAACTGATGAAAAAAGAACTTTTCAAATTAGTCCTTTAGCTTTACCATTTAACAATACCCAGCGTTTTGCTTTTAATGCATTTAAATCAAACAAGGAGAGAAGAAGATAAACAAAAATCTGGCATGTAAGTGAATATTTTAAAATAAATAAAACATAAGATTACAAAAATGCTATGACCTCAAGTCTTAAGAATAAAGCAAAAGAAAACAGCACATACTAACGACAAATATGTAAAACATTTCCTCAATGTGTTATGAAAATATTCGAATCGTAGTATTAAAAGAAAAATACAATATTTATGCAAAACTATATATGATATTTTTAGTGATAATATCATTGATACTAACACACTATTATTACAGCTGAACGTGTATAAGAGCAAAAAAAACAACAATCGAACACCCAAACATGCACACACATACACACACATACACCTAAAATCATAACAGTAAGTGTAGAAGTACAGTGAAGGGAATATCACTTAGAAGGGAGATTTCTAAAAACATGTGAATTTGAATGCAAATGAAAAGAAAATGTATTTTTTGCACATCCTTTCATCTTTCGTAATACGTGTAGATTCGATATACTTTAGAACAAAATCAAAATTCTATAAATTTTTATCTTTTTTCTTGTGAATTTTATAGAATCTTCAAATAAATCAGAAATAATATTAAGCACATAAAGCATTTTTCCTTGTTTGCATAAACTCTATTTTATTTTTTTTAACTCATTTATTAGAAACTAAAGTATTGCAACATTTGTTGGCAAAAGTATGTTTGACATTAAAAATTAAATTATATTTACAAAATCTATTTTATTTTTAATATTTTGTTGGCAAATATAAAAGTAATCTTTAATTTTGGAAAATTTGTCGATGAAATTGTATGTTATTTGTTTCAAAATATTTGGTTGAATAAAAAGATTAAAATAAAATATTAAAACTAAAAAAATTTTTTAAATATTTTGCACAAAAAATAATCCATAAAAAATTTTAGTAATAAAATTTCTTTAAATGTTAGAGCAACTTTAATTAAAATATTGAATAAATACGAAAATTAAATGATTCTTTTAGAAGGCTTCGTTTTGATGCTAAAAATTTTATCTGTGCTAAGTTTTATTAAATAAATGGGGTTTAAGATGACATTAACACCCATCTAGATAAAATGACAGGTATAATTTAATTGATACAAAAGGTAATTCTAAGTTTACAAATACACACATCCATATTTATATACATCTCTTTAAAAAAATCAAGATCTAATTTTTATTATATTTTTAATAAATTTTAACATTATCGAAACTATACACGAAAGAAACAATATTTAAAAACTTGTTTATTCAAAACCAAGTAAGAGCAATAAATTTTTATGTGCAAAATCTTATAAACACTTTACATTGGTGCTTTGGAGTACCCAGTCATCTGATCTAGCCAAGCTATTTTCGAGCTGCAAATAATAAAACTACTTTGTAGCGGCTTTGAAGCCGTTAGCTATTCCAGCTTTTTTTTAATTAAAAACTTCACAATATTTAAGGAATAAGCAATCCTACTGCCCGGGTCCCTACATTACAAGTTTTTCTTTTAAATGAAAACGTCATAATAGAAATACCTTGCTAAGGGTTTGAGGCCGAGAGATCCAAAGGGTCGGAGATATGATAAATAAAAATCGTTTTGTTATATTTGGTAAGGCAGAACAGACGGCTGTGGAAACTGAAAATGCAGCCCACTTGGGTCCGTTTTTTCGGTCCCTTTGTGATACCTAGGAGAGAAGAAGACTGAAAAAGAAAACGACATTAAGCTGGATTAGCTTGAAATAAAAAAAAATTAGATAGAAATAGAGACCTAGTGCATACAGCTGGCTTAGTAATGGTCTCTCTCCCCGAACCAACCGATATCTCTGATAAGTAGAGTTGTGTCGGTCATGAACGAACTAGTTCAATTGAACGATTCTGTAAAAGAAAAGATGAGAAATAGTTCGTACTCTTTCCTTCAAACGTTTCTTCTTTCATCTTTCACAGAATTGCGTCGGTTATGAAAGAACTATTTCAATTGAACGGTAGTCTGTCACTGTGGCCGAAAATAAAAACAATTTTTCATTTGGCACACACAATTGTTATATAGTTATTTTCTTTATTAGATTAATAGTTTTATCAATAATGAAATAATTATTTTAATTACAGACATCTCTTGTATTTCATTCCCCACACATTTATTTTTTTTTTATTATTAACATATTTTTAACTTATTTATCACTAAAAATTTTCTTTTTTTGTTTATCAATTAACACTCAATATTACCATTTTCGTTAAATAAGAAAAAAAAGCTGTCAATATGTCTTGTTTCAGTCGGTCATTCATATTTCCCACAGAACATCTTTCACACAAAACATCTTTCATAAAAGAAAGATGAACGAAAGGAACGAACTATTTCCTTTAACCTTTCTGAGAGATTGTGAACGATTCCCTGAAAAGAAAGATTATGCGCAACACTACTGATAAAGGATGATAGACTGGCCAGGCGAATGTTGACCACATGTGGCAGACTATTCAGTCCGTTGGTATCAAAGTGTCTCCTTCGAATGTTATCAAGTGCCGAACAGAAGCACAAGGGGTGCTGTATACTCTCAGCCTTCTGTGCATACTGACAGCTTCTATAAATTTGTTGAAAGGCAATCCCGATCGCTGACATTGGTACCAAATCGACAGTGGCCGGTAATTGGTGTCAAGGTGTCCCTTATCCTTCATTTATTTAGATTAGGAAGAGACTTGAAATGTTTTGGAGCTATCTTCGGACAGGTTATTCGAGTGGTTCTGCATCAAAGCTATTTGGACCATCTTGCCCTAGCAATTCTTCCGGAATATTCATTCACGCGGAGCTTACTGCAAGAGAGGGGAATGCCAAAGAAGTGGTCGGTGTCCCCACCATCCGGTTTCGCACCAAAACTGCGGACGTGCCATTTTTAACAAATATAATAAAAAAAATCAAATTTCTTTCCATACATAAAAAATTAATGTTTTGAAATCGGGAAAGAAGCTCTCGTGATTTTTTTCTATTAATGCGTTAAACACATCTTCATGTAAGAAGTGTCTATTTTGCGACTCGATTTCTAGCGATGCCTCTTAGCTAACGGAGACTGTTCTCCCTGAAAACATAAGTTCTTGAAATTCCTGAGTAAAAAATTTAAATTATGCCAATCAAACAAGCCATTAATATATTTTTAAGATTATTCAATTCGCCCCACTGTACGGTGTATGTAAGTGTGTTCGTATTTTGCACTTTTATTTACTTCTCAAACAATTGTATATTTCACTTTTAAGTACTTAAGCCATTGGACCTATTTTTGATTTATATTTACCACCTTTTACTAGAAAGTGTAAAATTTTGTATAGTGGGTGATATTTTTATCCTAAAAATAATTGGTTCAAATAAAAAAAATTGTTATTAAAGTAACTTACATGAAATTTTTAGCAAATAGCGGTTTTAGTTCTCCAGAAATTTGTATGGGAGGTACCTTAGATTTAAGCAATATATGCGGGCAAGACGTAATTTTTAAACTTTTGGCTACTTTTAAAATAGAAATGCTTTGTTCCATACTTTTAAATTATGGGTCAAAAGTCTTAAAAGGGTAAAAATAGTCTATTCATTCCTTGAAAAATTTATAATTATATATAAAAAGTAGTTTTATTTTAGCTTCAATGTTTTTCTCCATCTAAAGTAAAAAATAATTATAATATAATACGAGAAAATAAAAAGTGTAATACGATTAAAATAATTGGAATAACACTTCTTCCATTTTATATGGCAGGAAATTGTACAACTGCATTGTATTCCTTTATTTTCATAATGGTTTAAATAGAATCAACCTTGTCACATATCAATTTTGTATATTTTGCTGATTCTTCTTTATCCTTTTCATTTATCATTAAACAGTTTTTTTTTTGCTTTTAAAATAAAACTATCTTTAAAAACTCCTCACTTTAATTTACCTTTGAAAAATCTTTCTTCCTTTCCTCTCTTTCCAAATCCGCCCAACACAAATAATGAATAACTATTGTCCTTTAAACGTCATACTTACTAACACTTAAACATACTTAATACTTAAACTATATGCAGTTGTGGGTAGAAAGTTTGCATGTTTATACATTATTTTATATATGTATGTGTGTGTATGTAAGTATATGGGACAAGTGTAAAACTGTTTCTTAATGTACTAGTATGCATGAATATAATCATAAGTTTTGTATTATCCAGTTAATGGGTAAATTTTAATTTAACGCTTCATCTGATAGCAACTACATAGTTTATGTATGTGTGTGTTTTATGTGGATAAAATCTAAAGAAAAAACAACGAAATTCATTACAAACTTGTAATAAATTAGTAAGAAAATGAACTTCGTATTTTCTCAACTTAAATTATTCTTTAGAATATTGATATTGATTATTCATGCAAACATGGATTATGATGCAAATAAGTTGACATTTGAAAATTCTAAACTCATTACAAGATAACAAACTAATTGGAAAATGTACTGTTTTTGTAAAGCAAAGTAGTTAAACCTTTTAATAGTTTTTAATTTTTTTTAAAAAGGTAAACCCTTATGTAAGAGAAAAAAAAGAATACCCGGGTACACATTTAATATTGAAAGAAAATAATATATGGTTTCAGAAGTTTTACATAGTTAAACTTTTTAGCATTTCTAGACTTATAATTGTTTTGTTATTTTTATTCGTATGCGTCCTTGTATCCTTTTATAAGGGTGTGAGCAGTGTAATCTTCTAGCATCCTTTCCAAAAATTTAGCTCTTCCTTAAATTTTGCTGTGTTTGTTTTCAAAACATTAATTTTTAATTTTTAATATATCAGAACTTGTGGTTGTAAGAATGAACAATTTTTTCCGAAATATTTACAACGAAAAATAATTTAACGTTAATTTCATGTACAGAATGATTAAATAAAATTACTTTTTTTTCATAATTTGTGTGTGGGTACTCGGGTACCCCTTTTACTTTTAACAAATATTTAGAAGCCTCATCTTATTTGTGAAAATCTTATTTCATATACAAAAAAATCAATGGAGTGGTATGAGAAATACAATAAAAGAGAACTCAAATAAAAATTATGAGGTGGCTTTTAATCAAATTGTTGGTTGAATTTTGTAAGTAACTAAAATATCAAATCAAAAACTATCTCTATTGATGAGTTTTTCCAAAAAGTTTCAGTCAAGAAATTGTCCACCAAGATTTGAAGCAACAAAATATCAGTACAAAAATTGTTGTAAATCTTTAAGTCCTTCCTTTATATCTGCTTGCGACTATAACGCTAGGTAAACGTACTAGAGCTCCCGCCTAATTCGCCATTGGGGTCGGTTTGTATGACTCCGTGTCTTAAATAGGGCTTGAAATTATTTCAAATTAACAACCAACTAATTGACAAACCTTTCAGAATAATATTCTAAGCATTATTGATTCTAGTTCAGCAAAAGTTACATCCCTAGAACTTTCAGGGCTTAGGCTAAGTTTGATCTATTTTTTGACCATTTGCACACAGTTGTTTCCATCTACAGTGCTAATAAAATCAAAACTGTTTAAATTTCCCTAATCGTAAATAAATAATTAGTTTAAATGTAAAGAATATGTATATCATCACCCACTGCTTGTGAAACCAGGCCAGGGAAGACTTTGATTTTTTTTTTAAAGCGCTGAACATGCTTCTTCTCACTACTGCCAGACCAAGTACAACAGAATTTTCGTAGCAGTTAAGTAGCTTATTTTAAAAGCAAAGGCCTAATAAAAAAACAGATTGCCCCAAATTAAAAAAAAGTTAAAGAATGTGCACATCAAACCAAAAATATAATGGAGGTTTAGAAAAAATCATCATTTTAAGAGTGCTTTGAAGGTCTTTATTCGACTCCTTATATGAATTATTCTCTATGATGTTCTCCCAAATGTCTTAGAATACCTGTTATCGCAAAACCACCATTGATTTATTTTAGAGGGCCCCGGGTATGAAATGGGGAAGAAAAATTCGATCTTTTGCAAATTATATATGGACATTAGTGAATTATTGCCTGTTTTTTCTAGGTAATTTTCAGAATTTAAATTCTTAAGATGCTTTTGGTTTTTATAAAGTAAGCGGCATTTTGCTTTAAAGCTGACTTGCATAGCAAAGTGAATGATTATTTAAAGTTTTAAAAGTCATATTATAACTTAAATACCTTTAGCAAATATGAAAGGTTGAACTGCTATAGATGATTCCTAAGCCCAAAACGGGTCTTTTAAAGGTGGAACTTTAGAATCTTATAATGTTTTCACCAATTATATCGAAGTTATTTGAGAACTTCTTAGAATCAGTCCAAGTACGAACTTAGAAGAATTGCATTCGCAATCACCAACTAGGTTTGAAACTGCAACACATTGCCATTAAAGGAATCCACAACTTTGAAAAGGTTTCAATAAAAGCTTTTAATGAAAAGAAACATTGTTCTGCGCTTTTTAAAAATATCTTCAACAAGGGTGACCATAAATGTACCCACGTAACTTTTATATTGCGTGGAGAAACGTGTTATTTTATCCCTTTAAAAAACATATTAAGTCTCAAGAACTTGAGACGAAACACTTTGGCTTTTAACTGAATCCCCGCGTCATATGAAAAACACATATAATACAAAGTTGACACAAATTAAATTTAAATCTGGCAAAATTTATCTGCCTATAGAAGAAACTCCGAGCTACCTCCCGATTGTAAGCTTTTGCTCTTTAACCCTATTTAGAAACCAATTTGATATTACAGGATAAGGCTATAGGGTACTGCTTCCGCCCAAGCTTGGATAAAACTTAACAACAACATACACAAGGGTCCATAAGTTCCACCAGTTGAATGCAAAATTCTAAGCCAAATAGGTAAGTATTTAAATAAGTTCAAAAAAATTGTATGTCACTAGGCAAGAGGTATGAAAAGTAGGTTTTTCTTTGCCCATTCTGTCTACAAACAAAAATTTAATGGAAATAATTTCATTAAAAATTTAATTTTTTAAGTTGGTACAAATAAAAATTCAATATTAAAATACAGTTTAATAAATAAATATGTATATGTTCCCAGCTCTGTAGGGTGTCCCTATTTTTTCCAATTTAACGCGAACCAATTTGATAAAACCAAAGATTGAAGGTCCTTTTTGCCAGTTATGTCAGATCTTAACAAAAAAATTAAATTTGGGAAATATTGAAATAGTCCTGGATGACAAACAACTTTATATTTCTTCGTTGTATACACTTTTTAAAATATAAACATATATTAAGCTTACGTTTTCCACCCCCTTCTTAAACATAACACTAATAATAATTTCATTCAATATGCTTTAGGTGCCCTTTTTTGTTAGTATAAGTGTGTCAAGGCTACATTTGTTTTGTGGCAAACTGTTAAATAAACTTTACAACAACTACAATATTGAAAAAACAAAAAGCAACAAAATATATTATAAGTTATTTGGAATAATTAAGGCAATTATAAAAATGTCATGTGTATCATTGAGGAAAAGGGCGTGAAAGGTTCTACTTGTGTGCTAACCGGCTACACGCACACACCTGTAGTCAGTTCAAGTTGAATATAATTATGAACAAGAAGAAGATGCAACATTGAAACTATTATAAAACAATTTTTACTTGCACTTTAACAAATAAACTCACTTATAAATTAGACGTCAATAATTTGTCAATATTGCGATAACAATATATTAATATTATAATATTAACACAGTAATATTTTACTTGAAAAAAAAAACTTAGAAATCAAACTTGAAAAAGCCTTTTGAACAAATTCTAACTCTTAAAAGCTTATGGTAGGTCATGTTAACGGTATGTGTTTTTTGATGTAGAACAAAAAATAAGACGTAAACGGTTTAGTAAAATTGAAGCGGGTGGTATGCATCATATTGATTAACATTAAAAGTGCGACTAAATTAAATAACACCCTTAAAATTAAGTCTTGAATCTACTTACAAATATCTATGCATATTATGCACATTTATATTCAAAACAAAAATTCACAATGATCTTTAAATTTAATATTAATGGTAAATCTGTCCTTATTATAAAAAACTCTTAATTCACAGTTTCTTTACTTAAGAAATATTTTTAAATTAAACAATTTCAGATTTCTAATGATAGTTTTTAAACATTAAGTAGTTCCAAAAAATCTTTAAGCAATTAAAATCACATTTTTGTAGAAAAGGTTTTTGTTTGCCTAAAAGTATGCTTCTTTTTTGGTATTGCTTTAAAATAATTTGGTATAATAGTAGTTTTTGTTTTGTTTCACTTTTTCCATTATTTTTAAAAGTTTACAAAATCCAGAAGTTTTAAAACAAAATAATCCAGCTAAAAACACAATAAAAAACAGTTTGAAATTTAAAACTTTTCCAATAAATTCTCAATAGTTACGAAATGACAAGTAGTTTATCTATTATTGATATATGGTTGATTCTCCGTTTCTGTAAGTTTTGAAACTAAAGTTAAGAAATAACCGTTGAAAATAGAAACGAAAACAAAAGCATTAAGAAGAAAAACAAGTTTGTAAATGTAATAAAAACCGAACAAGATGCTGATAAATTGTTGCTATTTTTTTTAAGTTTTAATAAATCTTCTTTTAAAACAGAATTTAGAAAAAAACAGTTGTGTAAATAAAAAATTTTCTATAAACTTTTAATTAAATAAATGTCTTTTGCCAATATCTGTTTGAAGAAATTCATACTGATAAACACAACAAAAAAACACCTGCAAAGTTTATACTCATAAAACAAATAGCTTTACGTGTACACATATGCACTTAAGGGGCTTACAACTACTTTAAAGAGAACATAAAACAGCGAAACTTTTTTATAAGATCTTATACAAGGTGTCAAAAGAACGGTAAGTACGGATTTTTCTTAAGCCAGGCACACTTATTTGATACGAATTTTTTACTTTCAGCCGCATTTAAGCAAAAAATGGATTGATTATACTTTGTTCTTTTCATATTAAACATTTATAATTTAAAATTATTTTTCTGTAGTTCCCTAAGGCTGGGATTTTAATTTGGAACTCTCTGGACTGCAACAACAACGCGCTGTCGTCACGGCCATCGAGAAACTTTGTTTTTAAACGTAATATTATATTAAAAAACCAAAAAATTTTTCTTTTTAATTTTTTAATGTAACCAAAAAGACTTATAAAAATTTATAAAAAGTCTAAGTACGGATCGTACTTTAAAATTTTAATTGCGATTTTGAATAAATTCAGAAATAAAATTCTTGATTTTAGAATGTACACATCAATTATATATATTCTGACAGATAGGGGAATGGATTCAGCCATGTTCGCCTTCTGAAATCAAGTTCTCGGAGCCAAGTCTAACTATTACAGTAACGGTAGCTGTAATAGCGGAAAAATCTCTATTATCTCGAAGTTTTATGGGTCATATACACTATGTTTTTTTCTATTAAAAGTCTTTTCGGCAACACTTGACTAACGGTAGAAAAAAGCATAATGTATATGAACAGCAAACTTCATCCTAACTTACAAAGTAAAAACGAAAGAAAACGGTCATGCCGTATCCCTTTCTCTGTTACGTGATGTTTACAACCAAATACACTACTACCGTTCAAAGAATACTGATGATGAAACTGCGTAGCTGCTTTCGAAATGCATTCTACTCGGCTAGAATCGGTAGAAAAATCAGCTTTTTTTTCAAATTAAAGTTTCTTTCAAGCAAAAATTTGTATTAATATTTTATATTAGAAAAACTAAATACATTACGCTTAAAACATTTGAGGTGTTCTCATGTAAAAAAAATCAAAGATTTAAATATTTTTGTTATTTTAGTACAAAATAGAAATGTATTAATACATGTACGTATGGGTGAAAGAAAATTTTTACAACACAACAACAACGTCATATAAACATTATGCACACACATGCATGTAGGAAACCCTTAAGTTTGAGTTTAACATAAAAAAATTCAGCTAAATGTTATTTGGTTGTTGTTTAGTGTTAAATTTTTAATATCAAACCATAAAATTTCTTATAGTTATTACTTGGCTTCTAAACCCTTTGGTTGTATGTTCTTTTTTTCTACAGTCATTACCTTCTGCCGCCATATATACATACAAACATACATACATACATTTAAAAACAAAAACAGACAAACAATGAGAATTATCAAATAAAAAAATCCTTTCACTCATACATATGTACATTCGAATATATGTATGTAAAACTATAAAAACAACCAAGCAAACAGAAACAAAAACAAAATGCCAAAATTACTGCCTGTCGCTGTGGCCGTGGTTATTGTTGTTGTTGTCGTTTTTATTATTTAGATGATGTCGTTTGTGCTTTAGCGACCTCAATATACAAATAAATTGTTTGCATATCGTGCAAATATTATGAACCAAAAATAACGAAAAAGTGGTTAAAAAATTAGGAAAAATACTTATGTTTTGTTTTCCTTCTTACTTCTTCTTTCTTCCACTTGCATGTGTATTTATCGTATGAGGAATTTGAACATTGGTTTCTATATGTGTGTATGCATGCCAACACTCATACGTCACAATGTGCAAACAACATACGACAGCAGTTTGGAAAGTAAATTAAAAAAAATTTCAATTTAAGAAAATAATTTTTTGTTAATTATGAATTAATAAATTATGTTTAACTTAGATTTTTTGGCAAAAGTCAAAAAATATTTAAAATTTGAACAAACCCTTCAGAGCTGGATAATGTTGTTTCTTTCTTAATTAATTTTTATAAAATTGTTTCTAAATATCTCTCAAGTATTCTTAATACCATCGGCTTTTGTTCTTTAATTAAAGCACAATCTGAGTTTTAGGCTTGAAGTCATGGGCTTTTGTTTTCTGCTTTTTAAAACATAGCTCCAAATGCATAATCAAATTAGAATCATTTAAATTGAAGTTTACTGAAATGCAAATGAAATTTTCGTGCTTGTTAAAGATTTTATTTGGGAAATCATTTTATAAAACAAAAATGATTTCGATGACTTTTTAGTTGATACTCTGTTTGATTTACTGTGCGATATATTCGTTTGTCAATATTAAACGGATAATTTATTCTCCTCAAACTCAAAATCCCTGATTGTTTAGTAATAAAAAATTATTTACTTTTACTACATAAAAAGAATATAAAAAAATTTAACACATGTGATATATATACGTCCTGTTACAGGTACAAAACATTAATTGCACAAAAGTTGTTGGCCGTGATTGGTTTAAAAGGCACACGTAGTGTAACTGGTTAAAAGATGTTAAGGTGTTTAGGGGAAAAAATAGAAATACTGGTCACTACACATAAACATACATCTGTTAACATATGCACACACACAGACGCGTAAATACAAACAGAGTAGATTGAACAGGACCTTAAACAATTATTGCAAAATTTGCTTATATAGGATTGGCCTGTTACCCGTTTCATGGTGTTAGTTTAGAACCAATTGCCCCCTCCAATGACAACGCAATGTAAAAATGACAGGTTCTCTTCATATAAAGTGCAATAACTAGAACCAGTCGCTATCCTAAGGCACCGTTCACGTCAATAGTCTTGGACCAGTCCATTTCCCCGTAGGGTAATTATCCAAAAATTTTTTTACAATAATTGTTGCAATTTAAAAAAAAAAATAAGTTCTCTTCTGAGCCTATTCCCAAGCAACCAGTTAAAAACCTTAAACATCACAAAGCTTTTCTTAAATCTTCCGCCAAATAATTTTAGAGCTCCGTTTCGATAATACCAAACAATGGGACAGCAGACGATGTTATTTGCCGCATAAGCAAGTTTAATGTTCCACTAAAGGACACTTTCAAACTTGATCCGTTATAAGACTTGTTCTCCTCTAACTGGCCAGTGTCTTTACAAGAAGAATCTAAGATCCATCAGTAAACATTGCTTATCCCTCATACAGACTATTAAAACAAAATAACAATAATGTCAGCCATGAATTCTTAGCGGCGGTGTCTCGACTGAGCAAAATAAGTCTCTGTGACCAATATTTCTTCGCCAATCCCCATCCTATGCTAAGACTATTGCAGGCAATTTCCTAAAATATCCTTTTCCCACCCATCCCCCAGAACTCTTTATGTTAAATGTGGGGAATGACATATTTCACCGCTTGATTTAACATCACTAGTTCAATAAGAAGTACACCTTCGGATTTAAGACAAAAGCTTTCTAAAAATCCCCTTAATCCTGCTTTTCATCACAGAGTACATTCAAGGTTAGAATGGGTTTTACAAATGCTGTGCATATCCAGCTTACCACTTTAGGTTGCAAGCACCAATTCTTTCCTTTATGCTCCATTTTTCTGAAAACTTACCATCGTAGCTTGTACCTATATCAAGCTCTTGTATCTGCCAACTAAATGAATGTTTCGACCTTATACTTCGTAGTGAAAAAAACTTGTTTTGATTTCAAAACTTATGTTCTATACATTTTGGCAATTGCAGTAACTTTTTTACTGTGGAAAGAAACCTTAAATTGACTAGGATAACCCTTCTTCGGGATTAACCTTTCTGAACGTCCCACTCACATTTGGAATCAAACATAAAAGCAAATGAATTCCCCATTATGGAGTAAAGGTGAGCGATCCCGTGATTTGTAAAAAATACTGTAAACAATGAATGTGATTTTTAAATCACTTTCTTAACCAGTGACGGTGATCGCTGTCTTATACTTTTCACAAACAGATATGTTATTTTAAGTTGCATATCGAATTAAAAGGAACATCATCGCAGGTAATAGTTACTTTACAGGAAGACCCAAAAATATCAATTTGGATTACGTACCAAATATTTAGTATCAAAATCATGGTTAGTAGTAAATTCACACACCAAAACTTTTATATTAATTAACATACCAAATTAAAAGTAATATTTCTGCTGTTGCTACTTACGAATATTATTGTTTTTATCACGAACTACTATGTTATTCATATGAGGCTTAAAGATTGAATGAACAAAATTATTGGCAAATTATTGGTAACAGCATAGCAGTTACTTCACAGTAGCGCCCAAAATATTTCCTTGCATATCCAAGTAACTACATCGCGGTAGGAGTACTTTCTCCTTTTACGTCCCTGTAGTAACCAGTGATTTTCAAGTCATGGGTATAAATTCACAGGTATAGAATTTTCGATTATCTCTATCATGGAGTCCCCATCTCTGCCAGTGTAGATATCAAAACTCTACTCCCAAGCATCGAGGAAACTTTTCAGACTATAAACTCTTTGACTCATAAGTTTTTACTTTTCACAATGTTAAGCGTTTTATTAACATCCAAGAATTCCGTCAGTCTTACTCTTTTCCATGCCCTTTAAAAAGGACCATATCATAGGACCCACTGCCAACAGATTTAACCTAGAGATATGAAGGATTATCCGCACTTATGGTGTGTGAATCATTAAAATTTTTAAGATAAAATTATACACAAATTTTTTAACTTACGTCGAAGTATATTTCAGCCTGACCTCGTATGTAAATACTTCTATGATAAAATTTGTTTTACAGCACAAAAAACTGGAACCAAGGAGAAATACTAGAAGTCAAAGTAAGAAATGAAAACATTGAATAAAGGATAAAAAGTGTTCTTTGCATATTTGTGATTTTGGGTGTTTTCTTTATTTATTTTTATTTTTTTTTATAAATTTTCTTAAGTTATTTCTGATTGTAGTTGTTGCTGCCAATGTTGATTTTTCAATTTATTTGTTTTGCATTTTTCGCCTTTTTTTTCATCTTGTTGTTAAATTGCAAACAGCATTAAATTTGTTAGAGCTGTTTTTGGGGAGGTTCGTACTTCACAAAGTTGGTATGATTTTATTTTACTTATTATTTGTTTAAGTTTATTTTGTTGGTTCCACATGAATTACTTTAACACCCGGTTTAAATATCACCAACAACAAATATACAATATTTTTATAGAACATTGATCATTTGTGGTTCTGTAAACTGTTAGCGATATTACAACGACATATTATACTCCTTCAAATATTTATTTAAACATTTTGGCAATCGATTTAGCGGGTTTGTTTGGTTTAATAAAAAAAACTTAAAATTTTATTTTGGCAAAGTGGGATAAAAAGAGCGTAGCAAAGGAAAGATCTTTTGTAACAAATACTACCATATTAAGCTTTAGTTTTTTAAATATAATCAATCAACTAAGAACCATTTTAAAAAAAAGAGCATTTTTAATTTAACTGAGTTGAAAAAAGTTAACATTCAAGAGCCGCAATAAAAGGACTGCGAATTGCGAACTATCGCAGCCATTAATTTAGTTAAATACGTTTTCAAAAAACATGTAAAAATTGTAATTCCGTGTTTTGAAAGATATAGACGAAGACGATTCTTACCATAATATTAAAACACATTAGCATAAAATACACTCCACTTTAATTAATAAAATATACATACATTTTTTTAAATTATTAAGTAGGCACAACTATTTCTATGAGTTTTGTTTTATCTTTTTGTTAGAATTATACCACTTTTGCAGAGGGTGTTGTCTTCAGATAAAAAAATTACAACAACAATTTAAAAAATAAATAAAAATTTTTTAAATGCTCATTTTCCAAAAAGATTAAATAATAAATTTTTCTTTTAAGGTAGAAGAGCCAATTTAAGTTTCTAGTTTTTTTTTTTAAGTTGTAACATTTGATTGTTTTAAAAACGAAGACTTCCTTATCTTTCAAGCTGCCAGTGAAATATTTATGGAAAAACTAAATAAATTTATTTAAGAGGTTGTATTGATATGTTTGAGCAAATCCAATATTGATCAATGTCAGACGCGAATTTAGGGGGAAAATTTTCTTCCCCCTCCCCATGCATCCGCGCCTGATATTGAACAATATCGGACTTACCCAAACATATCAATACAATCTCTTAATTAAATCGAATTATTTTTTATTATTATTATTTTATTTCGTCTTAAGGTGGCAAATCAAATACAAATTTCTGCACTTCAACAAGAAATTAAAAATCGTGAACGTTTGTTGTCTACTAAAAAAAATATAATTTTTCTCAAAAGGCATTATATACCTCCCCGTGGACATCGCGATGATGGTCCTTTTCTATCTTCTATAAAATACAAGCTCGGAAGCTACTTTTCGTTCACTTCTGTAATTTCGTATAGATGCTGGAGATAAAATTTTAGGCAACTGTTTCCAAGTTTGCCATTTAGATGATTCATATATATCAAAAACAATTCATAATGAAATAAATAAAAGTTTCCGTAATCTTATTTTAGAAAAATTGCTAAAAAAATATTTATGACGCTAAATACTTTTCGATTATCAGCAAAAAGCCAAACTTCTTAAGTTTAAGATATTTTAAAGTAAACGAGAAGTTTGCAAAAGAAGAATTTATTGGCTTTATCGACACATTTAAAGAGGCTTTAAATGATATTGTTGATGACGGAAAGTGTCAATTAATGCGAACACACTATCAACAGTAGTGTTAAGAGATTTAAAAAATGTTGGTCTAGATTTGAAAAATTGTGTAGGTATTGGAGCCAACGGTTATCCTTTAATGTTGGCAGAAAATTGAGCAGCAAAAAAATGCAAAACAAACGCCCCGCTATTCCTTTAAACTTTACAACTCAATATCGAAAGGCAACAAGGTACTAACACCAAACATCATCCTTAGCGTAATGCAGTTTTTCGGAAGGTATAAAGTTTGTGAGGATGGTTTAGGACCCTGTATTTTAAATTGAGAAAATAATTTTTTATAAAAGTTAAACAACTCAGCTTTATTATTTTATTGAAATGTAACTAAAAATTTGCGGAAATTGAATAAGTCCAATAGAAATTAGAAGCCTGGGGCTTGGAAGAATATAACTTTATGTAATTTGGCAAGCATATACGGAATCTACCGCAGGCGATTCCCGCAGCCTTGAAAGTCCAGTTTTCGAAGGTTCATATTCTACAAAAGAACCATTAATTTGGGAAAAAAGAAAGAAAATGTTAATTTATACGGATCAGGTCTCTTTTTGGTATCCTCTTCAAGACTCATATTTCAATCAAACCACAGGACGAACATAAGCTTTTACCAAGCCTATAAAGGGCTATAATCATTTGATTATTGATTTTCAATAGTTATGTTATTAGTTTCATATAGTTCAAGAAATTTTGTTGCTGATATAATTTGTGTTAATCTTTGTAAAATTTTTATTCCTGTCCATTTTTGTTTATTCCTTTGCATGGGAAAGAACCCTGCCATCACTGAGCACGGCTGGAGAAAAAGGATAGCCAACCCCATGCCAGAATGAGACCAGTAATGGTAAGTTTCATTATAAGTTGCCTCCGTAATGCAAAACACGATTTGTAGATTGTAATGACTCAATTCTATAATTAACTGTAACCATAAGGCACATAAAATATATCCGAGTGAAAATATAGGGGTATGTCTTCCAAAGCCTTATTATTAAGATCTTCTATGAGCACATTCGAATTTATTTGCGGACTACATATTCTAAATAATATACTTACTGTCTTTCAGCAACTTAGTGTAATTATACAAAAGCAGAATATAGATATACAAAAAGGATCATCTCCTATAAAACCCTGATAATGTGCCTTGACACTAAAAGGAAATAAGCCTCACACACAAAATTTTTAACTACATTTCAAGAAGCAAAAAATATTTGCGTTAGTATGGGAATTTCAGTTGAAAAGACTAGATTTGAAAGGTAAAATCATTTTGAAGATGTCAAATTATGCTACCGCATCGACGGCTACATACCCTTATTTTAACCTGTTTTACAAGATTTTATCAAATTGTATTTGAGAATGGTGCAACTATTAGATGTTTATTAAAGTTTAAAAAAATTTACAAAGAAAACTGCTTGTATCAAAATTAGAGGCTGAAATTTTGCATTGGAACAGAAAAAGAAAATTTATAGAGACCGTTTAGCAAGGTGTGACCCAGATATTTACTCAAACTCGCAAAAAATATTCATAATTTTTGTTTCAATGCCAGTCAGTAATGCTACGTTTGAAAGGTCACTTTCTACCCTTCGCCGTATTGAAATATGACAGAGGACAGGCTTAATGGCTTCGAAATATTGCATAGATGTAATAAATCTGAAATTGACGGAAGTGTCGTGCTTAACAAATTTTATTCAACAGCAAGCCATAAATTATTAATTTATTACATATGTTTTTTTGCGTTTTATGTAATTATATTTATTTTAAATAAATTAACTTTTTTGGAGTTTTTGTTTTAATAAACCGCTCAAGGCTAGTTTTTAAATATTGGGCTTCATTTGAAATGTACAAAGAAAAAAGCTTAAGCTGGGTTTTTAAAATTTTTAAAAATTAACTTACAATTTCTGTTAATAAAAAATGAGTGTTCCACCTGTTCACATGGATTGGAAAATCGCTTAAAAGGGAAAAATAGAAGCCTTTTTGTCTGCTTTGATCATTATTGGTGACCTAAAAAACAAATCTCTAAATTCTTTGCCAAACTGCTACTAAACTAAAAAATCTTAAATTGCCAGAAAAATTTAACTGATTTCTTAAGATAAATGGAAGTGATTGCAAAAAATGTAGCTGTGACAAGTCGTCTGCAAAACAGAGCACAGACAAATAAACTTTTTCAGCCAAAAAAAGATAAAACTAAAAAAATGTATAACGTTTTTTTAGCAAACTTATGAACAAATAAATGACAGCAGGTGCTGGAAATCTCTACAGCAAATTACACAAAAATTGCCACCAACCACGAACAAGACAGCCACCTAACAAGCCATTTAAGTCAATGGTTGTATTAAGCAGCTTGAACTAACATCAACACACTGCATTTGGGAGTAACGTCAAAGAAATGGTGAAATTCAAAAACTTAAAAAAATCTCACTACAAAAATTTATTTTCAAAGCAACCAGAGAAGGCATCAGCTAAGGAAACATTTTAAATAAGAAATATAAACAATAGTCAAACCGTCAACAACAACTGATTGTATTTACACAAACATAAATAGAAACAAATAAAAGATGAAAACAATTTGGAAAGGTTCAAAATTTTTAGCATTTATTAGCTTAATTATAATAAATGGGCAGAAGAGATTTAATTTACAGTAATTAATCACTGCTGTATTTAATGTATCCCTACAAGAGGAAAAATATTTTTATGAATAAAAATACTTTTCTTTGCTTTATTTCTTTACCAACAATGTATTGTTCTGTCCCCAAAGCAATATGCTTTCAAACTAGGTACCCCCACTAGAGTACTGGATCAAGTAATGAAATAAAATCCCTAAACGTTTTTATTGTTAAATGGTAATAATAATAATTACACAGTTGAACAAAATTGCTTTCGTTTTGTAAGGTACAAAGTTTCGTTGCCACTTTGTATACATTTGGTGACTTTAAATTCTTTTTCCCCCTTTATCTCGAAATTTTCCCTTGTGAGAACCCGAGAACCATCTCTCCGACTTAAATAAAAGCAGAAGGAAAGATAACAAAATTGCCTTTTATATATGTATGTTTTTAATAGTTTTGTAGGAAAAATATAGTTCCAAGACTTAGTTGGATCCAAAAAATTTAAATTTTTTTTTCAAATCATGTTCAACATTGTGTAATGTATCAAATAACAGATCATTAGCGAATATTTTATAAAACTTTGTAGTTCCTAGAGAATGGATTAATTTTAATACAATAAAATTATTATTAATATTATTAAAATTAAGAAATACGTTTCCGATTTACAGATGTTGTAGAGGCTATCGCTAACCTAATTTTAAAAAGGCTTCTGGCGTTAATAAAATAAGCAATAAAATGCTCTTAGAGCTACCTTTTACAGCTTTCTCTTTATTTATAACGCCATAATACTACTTATTTATTTCTCGCCAGTATGAAAGGTTGCCTAAATAAAGATGATTCTTAAGCCTGGAAAAAACCCCTTCGAAGGTGGAGTCTTATAGACCTATAAGTATGCTGCCAACTTATTTGAAATTGTTTGAGAAACTTTTTTAAAACTGCCTGACTCCAGTCTTAAATGAAAACAGCTGCATTTAAAATCACCAATTTGGCTTTAGAAGTCAACATAGTACCATCACAAACCCACAAGTTGGTACAGGTTATAATAAAAACCTATGAGGGAAAGAAATACTGCCGCACGCTCTGTACTGATGTCTCTCAAGCCTTTGATAATGTTTTACATAAATGTCTGTTAAACAAGCTAAAGCCGAACTTACCAGTGCATATCTTTAACTTTTTGAAAAAGTACATAACTGGAAGACAATTTATCATAAAAGAAGGAAATTGCTTAAGCTGTCCTCAACTAATAAGGTCGGAGATACCTCAAAGGAGTATATTAGATCCAATTCTAAATTTTCTTTACACAACAGACATGCCAACTAACAATCTTACACACATGTCGGCGTTTGCATATGTTATCACTTTTCTCAATATTTTAAAAGACTCTAAAACGTTATCGCGAATAAAAATAAATCAATTAAAATGTGCCGACGTAATCTTCACTTTTCGCAAAGAAACGTGACCATATAGTAATTCAACGATTTGAGACGAAAATCTTGGCATTCACCTGGATTGCCACCTTACATTAAAGTCGCATAAAGATGCGAAGTTAGTGCGAATTAAACCTAAAGCTACACAAATTCATTGGCTATTCGGTAGAAACTTTCTTCTACCTGTCGATTGTAAACATCTACTCTACAACTCGATTTGAAAACCAACACAATTATGGGGCACTGCTTTCCCTTCCAACATAGAGAAATTTAAATGCCGTCACAACAAAATTCTAAGAATTATGACTGGTGCTCCTTGTTATATAAAAAACAGCAACATTTACAATTATCTCAAAGTTCAACTAGTTATATTCAAAATCCTAAACTATTTGGACAAGTATTTAAAAAAGCAGAAACCACATCCAAAAATGGTCGCTGGAAACATTTTGCAACATAGTGGACATATTTATCTAAAAAAAAGGATACTACTACGCTATGATTGAATGATTGAAATTAATTAAAGTTATTTTGAGAGCTTGAATTGTAGTCCGGCACTGCCTGAACAAATATTATTTACTTAGCTTACGTAAGCGAGTTCACATAAGCGAGGATTCAATAAAAAAAATTTGAAAAAAATTCATTATACTCCTCTTCTAGAAATTTAATTAAACTTGGACAAACGGCAAACTTTGTTAACGAATATTCATCGCAAAAATTAAAATATATTATTGTCAATGAAAATGAACAGCATAAGGCAAATTCCAAAACTCGTCCTGGGTGGTGAATTTCCCAATATGTTTATTTCTATTTCATACGCCGATTGGCGATTAGAGTGATTATTTTCGGGATGGTTTTAAAGTTTTTTAAAATGTGTTTTTTTTTTGTAGATGACAAGCAATTGGTATGGAAAATTTTTCGCTTGTTAGAGTTGTATTTCTAGCAAAATGTTTTAGTAAAATTAAAAAATAAATTAGTGAAATCATTCAAAAATATTTTCTTTCAAATGTTTTTATTATAAGACATATTTGGAAAATTTTCAATTAGGTATAAACGATTTATTCTTTTCTTGTTTTATATTTTAACTAATGGCGTTTTCTTTTCTGGCAGAAATGCTGCCTTTATTCTGCCCTATGCCCTCATTTCTGTTCTTTTCTGAGAAGCAAGGCAGCATTGCTACAGAGTTGTAAGTTCTTTTCTGGTAATGTTGCCCTAAAAAAATGAAAAAATGCTACATTTTTGCCCCTAAAATAATCAAAGGGTTACTCACTGCCTTTTTAAAAAGAAGAAGATCTATTTTTTTGCTATCAGTTTTTTGACGTTGAATAAAAAAATTTTATTTCTGTAAAGAAATCATAAAATGGAATTAAAAAACGAGGTCTCATCTAAAAATATAGTGATTGTTTGTTCTGTTGTAGTCACTGAAAATGTACCACTTTTCAAAGGTTTAGGTAGTTTTAAAAAAGTGTTACAAAATAAAATGGCAACATTTATGCTCAGAAAAGAAAACACCATAAGTTACTTTTTATAAAAATGCTTAAAAAAACTTTAAAATTTAAAGAAAATTCAAAATTATTTTCCAGCTACAACCACAACTGCTAAAAAAAATGTAAAGCGTATAAGTAATATTTATTTACCTCGAAAAATATGCTACATAACTTGCCATTTTGTTAAGAATGGCAATCGATGCCGTTATTAACAAAATATCAAATATGTATGGTTTAACTTGCAATAAAAACGATAGACTAAAATGACATGTAGAAAGAAGAGGAGCATTAATCTAATCAGCTAATCAGACAATTAAAGTAAGCAAATTAAGATTTACACATGCAACTGTAATTATACTTGCATACAAAGTAATTCCTGAAATTTAAATAAATAAATATTTAGGGATATATATTATATTAAGTCCATGAATTACTAGGCGGAAAATAAGGTAGTGCCTATTATGTTAATTAATTTTAATAAACTTAACACGAAGATAAAGTTATCAAAATAGTTTGACGAGACTTTTTTTACTCTTTTGAAAATTGGATTTAAGGGGTACAAAAGGTTAAAAAAAGGAAAAAAATATTTATATTGGTCATTTTAAGTTACCTTTATTTGATTTTGAGCTAACAACAAAAGAACATAATTCAAACTGCGTGCAATTGGTCTTAAAAAATTACCGAGACTTTTATGGTCCATGCACTTAACCCAAGAAATGTCCGAGTGTTAAAATTTGACTTTCTTCACTTTAAAAATGCTTTTAAAACTTGTTCCACTTAGAATTTAAAAAAGATTAAGTATTATATCTTGGTACTTTTCTCTAATCGATGACCTACTATCAGGCCGGATCCAGCCCAAGCGTTTGGGGGGAAATTTCAAATAAAGCACGCAATCAAAAAACTAGCCTTTGGTTGTTTATTAAAACAAAGGCTCATCAGAAAGATTTAATTTGGTTGAAATATTTAAAATAACAAAAAAGGCAAAAACAGATATTTTTCAAAATAATAATTTATGGTTTCCTGTTGTAGCAAATTCGTAAAGTACGAAATTTGCATCAATTTCAATTTAAATTTGTATATCTATGCAACATTGCTAAGCCGTTAAGCCTGTCTTCTGTCATATTTTATTACGGCGAAGGGTGGAAAAAGGACTTTAGGCCGCAACATTACTGACCGGCATTGGAACAAAATTTATGAGTATTTTTTGAAAGTTTGGGTAAATATCTGCGTCACACATTGCTAAAACATTTTTTGTATTCATTGGGCGGTCTTTTTAAATTTTCCATTTTTGTTTCAAATGCAAGATCCAGTCTTTAGTTTCACTTTTAGCAGTTTTTTTAAAAATTTTTTCAAATTTAAATAAATCATCTGCAAGTTAGAAACTTAGAATTTCTAAATCAGTAAATGTAGTAATATTCTTAAGCAAAAGATAAGGGGGTTTAAAACAAACGTGTCTTTTAAAAAAGATTCAATAAAGTGTTTGTAGTCCTCGATTCGTTGGTATACTTTGACATTTTTAAAACTATAATTTCTTTGAAATCTTTCTGCAGCTTCAAAGAGGTTATAAACTGTGTGTGGGATTTATTCGTTTTAGTCTCAAGTCACATTATCAGGGTTTTTATAAGAGATGATCCTTTTTAGAAGTCTATATCCTGCTCTTGTAGATTTACAATATGTTATCATTCAGAATTTGTTATCCACAAATAAATTCGAATGTGTTCAAAGAAATTCTTAATAAGAGCTATCCCTGTACTTTTACTCGGACTTGTTTACAATGCTTCTATTTTGGGCTTTAATTTTACTGCAAATTGTAAAGTTGAATCATGACAATCCACTCATCGTGTTTCGCATAATGAAGGCATATTTGTACCTGAATATTTGAGAAAAATTCCATTCGTTTTACATTTTTTACGAAACACCCGTCAGTTCCAATCCCTACACAATTTCCCATTAACAGCAACGTTTTTTAAAAGTTTTAAAACTTTTGATATTGTATTCGCATTAATTGACACTTTGACACCATCGCCACTATTTTCTAATCCTCTTAAAATGCGTCAATAAAGCCGATAAATTTTTCTTCTACCAACTTTTTTAAATACCTTAAAGTTAAAGAAACTTGGCTCTTTCCTGATTACTTAGTGCTTTCATCAAAAATAATTGAATAGTATTTAGTGTCATAAATACTTTTAAATATAATTTCTAAAATTAGATTATTGCCACATTTAAGTGTTTTATTTTTGGCTAAAATTTTATCTCCAGCGTCTATGCAAAATTGCAGAAGTGAACAAAAAATACCTTCCGAACTGGGATTGTCAGATAATAGCAAATGACCATCATCTTGATGTCCACGGAGAGTTATGTTATGCCATCCGAGGAAAATTTTAGTTTTCATAATAGGACGACAAACGTTTGGCGGTCAAAATACTTTTTCACATTTTCTTTTTTTTTTTTCGTAAGATTATGAGTATTTTATTATGAAGTTAGCAGCTTCTCACCCATATAAGGGGCAAAAGTGAACCAATCGGTCAAAAGAGTACTTATTTCGACTTCTAGCATTTTGTTTACGTTTTCTAATATTAAGATTCGAGGATATAATCCTGAGTAATGCCAGAAGCCTACTTTGTTGATGTAGTTCTTTTTTTTGTTCAATTCGATTATAGAAGTATAAAATAAATATAAATTTTTGTATATTTTATTATTTTAGAAATATAAAACAACAAGTTTCACTTGTTTATGCTAATAGTACTTTTTTTGCATTTAGTACTTTGTTTAAGTTAATATTTAAAACGGCAATTACGAAGAAGGTGTGATTGCTAGTTACTCTTTATTTAAAAACATGCTGTAAATTTTAAAACTAAAACATTTGATATGTATTTAAATAACAATTTAATATGTTTATGGTAACTTATATTTTAAATTATTTGTTAACAACTTACCTAACTGTTGTGCAGCATTTTATGTTTTCATAAATCTCTTTTGCAACAATAAATTATTTTTTAATTTAAATTTTTATTTAATTTTAAGTATATTTTTTAGCTACTCTTTGCATATTGTTGTTTGCTATCTTTTTCTACATTGGGTTTAAGTATTGTTTTCACTTAATTGTTTGTATTTTTTATAATTCAATTATTATTTTTGTTGTTAAGTGGAAACAAAGGCACACCAGCAAACCAATGTTTATTATTGAAAAGAAAAGAATTTTTTTGCTTTTCTGCGAATAATTTTTTTATTTAAATAATTGTTTCACCTTTTATAACTATAAATAAACGGAAAGAAAAGATTAAATAATTTAACTTTGCTAAGGGGATAATTTTTTTAACAAAAGTACTTTTATTAAAAACAAAAATAAAATTAAAAACTCTTTTTGTAGCATAAAGCTACAGAACAAAAAATTAACTTCTTTTTAGGGGCATTAATTAATAAAAATTGTCTGTGTAGTCATATGCATATATGCGTACATTCACACATACAAAGTTGTGTGTATGTGAAACTATTCGTCTTTCTTTTTACCACAATCCTTAGTCTTAAACTATATATTATAACATATCGTCACAGAAAATGCAAAACGCCCTATCTAACAAACAATTTAAAATTTGATTTTTATAAATTATAGCCTTCAAATATGTACGTCATCTCGCAAAACTCTTTTTTTTCAGCAGAAATAAATTTGTTCATCCTTTTTAACTAACATATTTGGCAAAAATTTGTGTAAATTGCAAATATATTTTTCATTTACACAAAAATGCTTGCCCCTTCTAAAAAGTTTTTAAATGTTAGATAGGGCGTTTTGCATTTTCTGTGACGATATATTCTCGTAGTATAGTACCTATTTAGCCTTCTGTTTGGGGCAGACAAAATAAAATTGCCTTCAATGAAATTAATACAGCGGAATGCACACTCACACATACACAAACAATACTAAAAGCAGAAGTTAATGTAAGAGAAAATATTACACAACTATGTATGTCTGTGAGTCAAAATTTATTTTTAAGACCACAAAGTAATGGAATCTGAGAAAATGTTAAAATACCCGCACACACTTTTGAACCCACACACACAAAAAAACCCACACGCACATACATGCAAATATAAATACAGACGCCTTAAAATCAAAAGGCCAAAAAGAAAACTAAAGAGAACGAAAATTAAAGGAAGAAGTAAATTAGAAAATAAAAGAACAGAAGTCATACAGACTCACCAAAATTTAGAAAAACACACCAAAATCTGTGAATGTAAATGTGTTTGTACGAAAACTAAAGAAACTAAAGAAGGGAGCATGTGTTTGGGTGTTAGAGAGTTAGTGAAGCTTAATGGTAAAGTTACATTTAAAATTTTAAAAACTTTAAAGTTTAAAATAATGACGTCAATTAGGGACAATAGGCGTTAGAAAGTGAAATTCACTTAAAAATCATGCTTTAAAGAAAGAATTATTTGTTTATGTATGAATGAATGTATGTATATGTATATGTACGTGCCTACATAGATAGCATTTTAAAAAATTGTTTTGTAAAAAGTCACCAAAATAAGTCGTTTAGGACACGTGTTAAAATAAGACTCGTAAGTAAGTCCTACAAGTGCTTTGGAAGCGACTATTTTTAACTGATTTTTCAGTCAAGCTAGATCTTTAATATTATGCCAATAAATTTTTCAATAAATATAAAATAATCTACATATTAAAGTGATTTATATTACTAAAAGAATAATTAAATTGTGTTATTTTTGCAATCAATCGAGTCAGGATATTTCAGCATATATTGAGCACCTAATATTGGTTTGGAGAACAAGACTGAATATTCTTTAAATCAAATAAATAAAAATGTTCTGTGCTTAAACGGTTCTAAGGATAGTAGCTCCTTTTTGCACCGCTCACTTAAATTATCGCAGAATAATGTATTTCAATATATGCAAACAAATTATCCATCCAACTGTAAATAAGACTATAAATTATATTTATGTGTATATATGTAGAACTCTTTACGCAAATAATACTAATTCTAGCTACAATTTCTACCCCACAACCGGCCTTTCTTCAAAGTTTAAACATTGAATGGCGCGCTGAAATTAATTCTTTAAAATCGGAAATTATTGAGATAAAAAAAATAAATAATGGAACTAAAGGACAATTATAAGCGATCAATTACTAAATTGCTAAAGGACGTCATCAGTGTTAAGATTGAAAAGAGAAAATACTTTTTTAAACATTTGTTTTGATAAGGAAACTTGTGTTTTCAATTATTTTTATTAATGCTTTCAAACACAATTTAAGCATTGTTTTATTTGTCTTGCCTTATTTAACATGGAAATGTGTATACGTATATTATTATTAATTGAACAAACAACATTTAGTAGCTATGAGACAAACGTTTCGTATATTTTATGAAGCACATGTATTTCATATTCAAAGATGCTGTTGCATACGGAAAAATGTTTTTAAAGGCAAAAGAAAAATTTCGTCTTAAGGTGGCAAATTCAATACAAGTATACGCACTTCAACAATAAATTGAAAATCGATAACGATTGTTTAAAGAAAGTAGAAAATTCCTTAAAAAGCATCATCCTAGCCATAATTCTGTTTTTTTTAATATCTAGGTACAAAGTTGTCTCCACTATGCAATACACGCTGGATCGTCATAATTTAATTTTAAAATTTTCAGTATAATAAAGCACATAAAAGGGGCTTTACAAAAGATGCTCGAGTGGAAAGATAGTGATACGTATTCAAAAGAATTATTATTAGGAAGTTTTTCTGAACCCTTTCGAATTTATTCACGGACAACATATTCTAAATGATATTCTGTCACACAGCCAACAACAACAGGATACAGGTTTCCAAAAAGGATTATCTGTTACAAAAGTCCTGATTATGTGTCTTGAGACTAAAAGGAATGCAATCCCAACAGAATTTTAAACAAAGAAAAAGATTTCGAAATATACTACCGCATCGAGGCTACATACCCTCAATTGAACCAGTTTTACAAGACTTAAAAACACATTTCTCGAAGGACGTCTTCTGCCTCCGAGTATCAATACACAGAAAAAACTGAGTTGTAGAATCAGTAACGAATTTCAGAGAATCAGTAAATATTTTGTCTGGCTGAGGACCTACAACGAAAGTTGTAAATTTAGACAAACAATTTTGCAAGAATTTTAGCTTCTGTTAAAAAATTTTGCTGAGCTGGTTAAATATTTTATTTGTCTAGGCGAAAATTTTGTTTGATTTAAAAATCAAATAAAAATATTATTAGAGACTATTAAATAAATTGACTAAAAAAATAAATTATTTTGAACAAGAATTTGTTTGAAAAATTTTTTTTGTAGTTTTTTGTGTGTACATTTACTGATCTAGAAATTTTAATTTCACAACTTGCAGGTGATTTAATAAAATTTTAAAAATAATACTTACATCGAAATTACAGACTAAAATTTTGCATTGGAAACTTAAATGGAAAATTTATAAAGACTGCCCAAAAAATAAAAAAAGATGTTGGTGCAAACTATGACGCAGATATTTACCCAAATTTGCGAAAAATATTCATAATTTTTATTTTAATGCCGGTCAGTAATGCTACGGCTGAAAGGTCATTTTCTACTCTTCGACGTATGAACACATGGCTGAGGTCAACCATATCAGAGAACAGGCCAAACGGCTTAGCAATGTTGCATATACATAACTAAAATTGACGCAAATGTCATGCTTAACAAATTCGCTTCAGCAGGAAACCGTAAACTATTAATATAATTAATACGTTTTTTTGCTTTTCACGTTATTTTAATTATTTTAATTGAAAAAAAATGTTTTGTTGAGTTTTTGCCTTAATAAACCGCTAAAAGATAGTTTCAAATTGTGTGCTTTTTTAGGGACTTTTTTTACATATTTGGTACTTGTTTGAATATTTCGGAAATATGTTTCTACAAATATGAAATAAAGGACTTTTAACTCAATAAGACCTTCAAAATCTATTAAAACGATAAAAAGTACATTTTTTATTGAAAATACGCATAAAATTAAAAACAGTTGACCCATAAAAAGCTCGGACGTCAACTTAGAAATAAAAATTAATATTTTTAGATTGTAAGTGCTTTTTGCACCTTTTGAGATTATTTTTTTTGAAATATATAATTAAGAACTTTTACCCGATATTGAAGTCAAAAGTCAACTAAGTGGGAAAAAGCACTTGTTTTCAAATTTTAAAGCCTGTTTGATATCAACTATTATTTACCTTTTTTTAAATGGGTACAAAGTACTTTAAAAATTTTTTCCATAAACCTATTTTAATTATTTTTGCATATTTTTTTTCTAAACTGTTGAAAAAAATAATTAGAAACCTCCTAACACGCCCTAAAAGTCATATCAATTTTATAATAAAGTTAATATTAAAAATTTTTTTACTAAACAAAACCTTTAAAATAAAATTTTAGTAACTGACCAAACCCTGAAACAAAAATTGGATAATTCATCAGACGTTTATTGAAAAAATAGGCCATTTGTAGGATATTTATATATCGAATATATATCTTAAGCTAATCAGTTTGGCAATTACAAAGTTTTAATCGTTATTTTAATGATACTGTGTTGTTTTGCAATTTAATCAGATAAATATTGTTTGTAAAAATTTTGCATAATTTTGCTTTATACCAGCATTTTTAAGGTATTTATCGGTTATTATGTATAATGGGTTAGCTCCTACTATTGGAGGTAAGGCCAGTACAGGATCGATCTTAACAAAGATTAGACCATTTTTGTTGAAAACGGCTTACGCGTGTAAACATGTTTTAAATACCATTGCCTTTTCTCAGTTGCCAGAAGAAAGGCTTAGCAAGACTAATAGCAAGTGATAGGCCGACCAAAGCTTAATCCTTTACAATATATGCTATTAGGGGTGTATGGCAATTGGTTTAGGAAGGCCATTTTGGGAAAGGGCAATGCAAATTTACAAAATAGTAAACTTTGGATTCGACTTTTGAATCTTTAATATACTTTTTAAAAAGTTCCATTCGCATGTTCAGCTACAATCTGTTTAACCGGCCTTTGTGGCATACTTTGTCGAAAACTTGAGAGACAGCAAAAAAAGAAGAGCGGAGCAATACTTCTATACCCTCATTTAAGATTAGAATCGGTAACAGACTTATGGGGTTAAAAACTTCGTTTTCGAATGATATATTCCAGGCTTAGAAATCATCTTTACTAAGGCAACTTTTCATATTGGCGGGAAATGTACAAGGCGTAATGTGACGTTAAAAATTTAAATTTTAATTTTTTTTGCTATGCAAGACAGCCCAAAAAGGATGTTATTGCCTTTTTTATCAAAGCCAGGATGTTTTTAAGAGCTTAGAACATCGATAGCCTCTAGGACATCTAGAATTTGGAATCATAGTTCGTTAGGACGTCTGGCAACAAAAGGCAGTAATTGACTAACGCCTAAGGAGTGAACATGTTCATTAAATGACTTGCGAGCAGATCACATTTTCTTCGTCATTTTTTGTCGAGGATCCTTCCAGATTACGCAATGGTGATTTTGCAATAAGGAGTCTTCTAAGAGATCTAACTGATAGCCACAGAGAGTCTAAGCAGTTTAGTTTAGGCCTAAAGAGATGCCATTTTATATACCTCCAGAAAGTTTTTCAATTGGCGAACTATGCTTTGCCGCAGCTTTAACGTAAAAGAATAAAGAAAACTAAATAAATCTCCCAAAAAAACACCATTAATTCAATAATTGTACTGATTGCGCATAAATTTTCAATTTAGGAAAACGTGTACAGAAAAAACTCAAAAAATTTTTATTCGAACAAACAGTTGTTTTTTAAATCATAATCTCTTTTAGGCAATATTTTATTAGATTCTCAGAAAATTGTTATCTGATTTTTATGTCAAACCAAATAAATAAAAAATTATTTAATAGCAATTATTCTTTAGTGAAAAAAAAGACATTTTTCCAAATACATTTTTTCAGAAATCTACAAAAAATGTTAATCTGACTTTACAATTTTGTTTACAGGATCGATTTAGACAAAAAAAAAAAGTCTTAGTTTAATGTATTACTTAGCTCGGTTCTTTATATCTCTTTTCGAACATGCAACAACGTTCGCCAGTTAACGGCCGATTTTTGACCACTGGGTGACAATTAAATATTGATTTACTTAACGCAATATTTACTGCCGCAATAATTTATTTTTAAGCATTAATTAAAATCTAAATATCTAAGTCTTAAATAACATTCACAAATTTTCCTGACACTTATCAACATATTTTCCATCTGCTTTGGGTAATTCCATACCAGTAAAGCAAATCGCTTTCCTTAGAGGTTATAAAAAGTATTTTTGGCAAATTTTATTTTTTCTTTGTATATTTTTTTCTTTCCTTGTTTTCACAGTTGTTTCTTTATTTTTCTGCTATTTTTGTATATTAAATACACAGACTGTGTGGCTGTTAAAGTTGGCTGGATATCTGACACGATTGTGGTTGTGTCATTGTGTGTAAATGTGTGCGTGCGTATGTAAAAGTATGTGTGCACTTGAAAAGCAAACATTTTATAGCAAGGATAACGATGATAAATAGAAATATTTAGGAAAAGAAATACAAGGAAAATTAAGTTAAGCATAATGCAGAAAAGCAGAAAGATGCTGACAATTTTTAACAAAAATCCTTACTTTGTTAAAAATAAAAAATTTGTCTAAATATACACGAAATTCTATTAGTAAAAAAATAATATGTATACATTTGGCATTCTGATTTAAAGTACAAAACTAAAGTATACTTTTCGGACACATTTATATTTTGTAAATCATGGCATACGTTCGGGGTGCCTTAAAAAATGCTCTATATATAAATATTTTATTTTTTGTTGTTTTTTTATTTGAATATGTACAAATATATATATATTACTTGTTCCAATTTTTTTTTTAAATTTTAATGCATACAAATTAACCTTCACATATGTAACAGCTCATGTAATCATTAATCTTTGCACCAATCACTTACATATATGAATTTTTAATTGACTTTTAAAGAGTAAATTTTTTTATCATTTGATTTTATTTATTTATTCTTTACACATTAATTTGTCTAATTCAAAAGATTTTGTAAATTTTATTTGCTATTTTTTTTTATTTGTTCAAGTACAAATTATTTTGTATATAATATAGAACTTCAACTTTATTTTCTATGTTTTTTCCATATTTTTGTAAAACACTGTAATATTCTTTAACTGATTTTCAACCTGATTGCGGAACCGCCCTAAACAGTCGGAACAAAACTGAAAATAGAAATTCATGAAATTTTATCACACACACTGAAATGCCTAAGCTTTTTGCTGTGCGCATACACTCACACATTTAACTTAAAAGATATTCACCACATAAGACGAAGCTTATAAACGATAATAAATAGACTTTGTAATCACAGCATACAAGTAACAACGAAAAGGACATAGAAAGCGAACAAAGAAAGTCAAAACGAAAATGAAACAGCAAAAATTAACACAACAAATGTGTACGTTTATTATGTTTGTTGTTTACATGCTTTTTCCACAAAAAGCTCTACAGACGTGGTAAATTAAATTTTTACTAAATGAAGTTAAAAAGGAGGTGGATTTTTAGTTTAACTTGTTACAACTCATTTGTCTGTGTTTAGGCATACACATACATACATTCATGTTTTAAAAAATCTGAGCTATATATGTATGTATGTGTGTGTATGTGCCATACAAACGTACATACAAACATGTGAATGTACATACATATATTAGGAATTTCATTAGGAAAAAATTATAATTTTTTCCAAATATATATTTTCTAATATTATTTTCACAGTTTTTTGGATTTTTTTCTTATCCTTTACCGTTTGTAATTTTAATACGCGTAGGTTGTTTGTTTTAAATTTCATTTAATTAATATTTTTTATTTTTTGTCTAGTTTTAATAATTTTTTTTCCTATTTTTGAACACTAAATTAATGAAACTGCGATTCCGTTACTATACGTTGTTATGTCTCATTGTTACTACTGCGAATGTCATATGTCCTTTATTTTGCAGTCTTCTATAAACATGACATTTGCAACCTGAAGTATAGTGTGGTGAATATTTAAAACCGTTATTTCGCGCTACCATACCACTTTAAAAATTTACAGAGTTGTTGCTAAATAAACATAAATCGGTTTTTTTTTGCTATAGAGATATCCTTATCATGTAACCCTTTAAGGGTTGCGTGGGAAAGAAATTGAAGTTTAAGGTTAAAAATTTAGATGTGAATATCTGCAAAAGTAAGGTATTAGAAATGCACAAATAACTCTACGAAAGCTTTCGAGACTTATTAAGAATTGTCAGGTGGAAAAAGTCGTAGCAAATATATTTGAGATGTCAAAAACAATAAAAAATATTTTTTACAAAAATGGGTTATAAGTAAAATAGCAAAACGTCCTTTAAAAAATCTTCTGCGTCGCACCGTGTTTACTATAGAAGTTCATATAACAAGTTACTAAAAGCTTAAGAAATAAACATGAAGAAATATCTGTTTGCCCACATTTTAATTTATATATAACCTGGCATAAAGTTATATTAATTTAGCTTCAAGGATTCGTTTTCTTTCCATATATCTATTCCTAGAGTATACTAACCCCCTCTCTTCATCACCTAAGGTGGTTGCCATACAAAATTTACAAAAATGATGTAAAAACGCCGATAACTTCTACAAAGTCGGCCTTAGAGCAATAAAATCTACGACCGACCTCCATTAGTTTCTACCCGAAAACATATTCCTAGTACATACTTGCCCCCAACTTCCACGCCTTAAAAGGGCTGCAATACAATATTTTAAAAAATAGAGTGAAAACTGCTACAACTTCCCTATAGTCGCCCCTTAGAGGTATAAAATGTATCACAAACCCCCCACTAATTTTTTTCCCAAACATATTCCTGGAATATACTTACTCCCTATCTCCATCACCTAAGGGTGATTTTCAACAAATTTCCTATATATAAGATTAAAAAGGGACGTTTTCATCAATTTGCTTTGAATGTTAATTGAAGATTCTTCATGTAAGTTTTCCAAAAGTGAACTTTTGTAAGAAATGAACCTTAAAGTGCACGCAATAGGATTATTGTATTAATTGTATTTTTTTTAAAGATTTCTTTATTCAACATATTATCTTCGTTGAACGAAATGAATCAATTTACGCTTGAGCGCAACAAAGAAAAAAACAAAGAAAATCGCGCAAAAATGTCGCATAAAATTTGATTGCAGAAAAGTACTAAAAGTTCTTAATATATGCAAGTTTATTGCTAAAGTTTGGGAAACTGGTTTCATTGTTGATGTATCAAGGCGTGAGTGGGTCGAACAGTGTTAACACCCCAAAATATCGAAGCTGTGGTTGAAAGTGCTCGTGAGAGTCCAATAAAATCAACTCGTCATCGTTCTCAAGAATTAAATATTTTACTCACCAGCTTACGCCGGATTTTGCAAATTTTGTGCATGTTTATTTAAACGATGTTTGGTTTCAACAGAATGATGTTACTTAATTAGCCAAAATGGTACTGTCAATTAGCCGCCAAGAATCTTCGATTTGGCACCTTTGGTCTATTTTCTGTGCAGCGCTTTTAAAAATAAGTGTTATGCCGACAAACCAGAAGCAATTGAGCTCTTGAAGGCCAACATTTATGATGACGTTGCCGATCGAATGGGATACTGTGAAGCCAACCGCGTCAGCCATATGAATGAAATAATATTTCACTTCTAACCGTAAAAATTGTACTTCAGAACAAAATAATAAATTTGGCAAAAATTTATACTATTTTCCGTTTTATTGCTTTTTCAAATTTAAATTTTTAAATGGCCCACCCTGTATTGAGCAAAAAAATTAATCATTGGATATTATCTATTTGTACAAAATTTTTATTCTCCTCTAGATCTAAATTGGTCAGTTTAAATTCGGCTTTTACGATCTGAATTACATGTATTTTTATACTTTTATCTCGAGGAAAGAAATCATGTCCCTTTTGTATATATTTACCGTTTTTTTGTTAACTATAGGCACAAAAGAGTTATTCATTCATATATGTAAATGTAACAAAAAACAAAGATCATATTAGGACCAGAATTGGATAAAACTATATAAATCACACACTGACTAATTATGTTTTAATTGCTGTAACTGACCATTAATTAAGCATTAAAAACTCAAAACAATGCAGCAGTGCCTAATGAAAACAATTTAATCGATCATCACCGAAACAAAGAACTTAAACTGCGGAAATTCCAACATCTGTGTCCGTAAACATAAAGGACGTAGTTTGTATTTGTATTAAAAAATTTGTATACAAACATGCATTTAACAAAATAACAAGGGGGTGATTTAAATGTGTTAAAATTTGTTAGTTTTTATTTTTCAAAACAATAACAAAAAACATTTGTCTTAAATTACGACTAATGAGAATCGTTTTTTCAATAAATTTCATGTGGAAACACACACACACACAGACACAAATGCACTAAAGTAATTCGTTATGCGTTTTTGGGAGAAAACACTTTTAACACACCTTGAAAACACACAGTTATTGATCTTAATTGCATTAAGTGGATACAGATGAAGGGAGTGCAAAGGAATTGAATGAAAAAAGGATCTAAAATTATTTTTTACACATAAACGCACATACGTACGTGTTAGTATTGATATGAGCACAGCAAAGGTAAACAATCTCATATGTTTTATACGATTAAAATTTATTCGTTAATGATTTGTTTGAGGGTGGGAGTTATTGTAAGTAGATATTAGCAAAGTATATATTTTGAGATGTGGCAATATTTGTGGTACTGTTTTGTCGTTTTGTTTTAGGTTTCTAAGGTGGTAGTTAAATTTTAGAAATTTATTTACACGCACAGGAAGTAAACAGATGTAGATTTTGCTTGATTTAGAATTTTTTCAAAAATGCACTCTGCGTGCAGATGAATGTTAACGAGTTTTTAAAATTCAGTTTCAACCAAAACAAACAATCAGCCTCTTAAACATTTAAACAAGATAAATAAAAACATGCAACCAGAAAGCTGGGGTGGACCAAACAGGCTTTTTGGTTAATCATTTGCACCACTTTTTGTTTCCTGTTCTGTTAGTTTTATTCCGAATAACGTTTTATTTACTTTCATGACAAGCTAAAAAATTAATGCTTTAATAATGAAAATTCCCAATAAAAGCAAAAGTTTTAACGTATTTCATTCTAAACAAATAAGAATATAAATAAACATCATTTCTGTTTGTATTAAGTTTATTCATAGTTTCATGCCATATCTTGGTTTTGAGTCTTCTTTACATATTTCTGTGTCAAGTTTAATGAGTTTTTTTTTTTGGTTGGATGGCACGCCTCTAAGGGATGCTAGTGACTCATCACAAAATCAATTAAAAAACCAAGAATTTTTTCCATTCAAAATATTTTTTTATCTTCATTTTAAGGGGGTAAGGCAGTTGCCTTTATTTTGGTAAACAGCAACTATAAAATTTTTATTCAAAAGTATTACAATGTCATTGAACTTATTAAGTATTTAGATTCATTAATATTAAATATTCTTTGTTTTTAACATTGAAATAAGTTATTGACGTTCTCTGGTTTTTTTTTTTATTTTAGTTCTTTGAATAAAGCGTATCTGAAGCTTGCCAAAAAATACAGATTTTAATAATTATCATATTAAAATTTTTGATTACTAATTAGTTAATGGTTATGGATAAATTTTATTATTTATTTATTCAAAAACGTTATAAAAGAGAAAAACACTAAAAATAATAAATTCTTTATAATTTAAAATGACTTTTAGGATTTTTAACGACCAAATAACAATATTAAATTTTTAATAACGAGTAAGTTTTAAGAGCACTAAGGACACCTGATTTGTCACAAACCATGGGTTAATTTATTTTGGAGCCGAATTGCCGCATTCGATTCGAATCGAAATTTACTCGCTCGATCGAGTTGTCAGCGATTTTAATATAGGAACTCTAACAAGAATTTCTTAGTTTCGATTCCCATCGAATGTGGGGACTTGGCCCCTGCTTTTCTAATGTTATGGCTCTTACTTTAGGTTTGATAACACTGTGAAACAAGAAAAATTTCTTTTAATGATATGTTTATAGTTATAGTTTTTTTTGTAGTGTTTACAACGTCTACCTTAAAAACCCCTAAAGTAAATATATATATTATGTTACCCTATAGAAAGGGGAGCCGATAAAGTCATGTCCGTCAGTTAAAATTTAGTTTTTAGAGTCAAATTAATTGCTACGAACCAGGTTTTGACATCAAACTATCAGAAATATCCCTAAAATAATCGCCATTTTAAATCAGCAAAATCAGTTGATTACTGACGATATAAACGATTAATATATCCATTTATATCTAAGTAAATACGGGCACTGTTGCCACCAAACATGGCACAAATACTTTGAATACAGAAAACTTAATTAGAGATATTCTTATATAGAAGCAGAGGAAGTTGTAGCCCCCTACAATTTCATAAATTTTAAGAAATTTTTAGATTTTAAGACTACTAAGTAGTAATTTCAGTTCAAAGTGTACATTTTGAAATAAAAATATTGGTCTAATATAAACTGAAAGAGCGGTAACCTTCCTACAAACTTACTAGTTTTTTAAAATTTTTGATACGCTACTTCTCGAAAACTAAGAACAATAATCGGCTAAAAATTTACTTAAAAAAAATTCGCACTATAATATTTACATTTTGGAAAAAAGTAAGTCCGTTAGAGCAGGGGAAACAGTAGCACCCTTAGAAGTACAAGAAATAGCAATAATCGTACAAACGAGAAAACTTTGTGATGCTTTATTTCTCGAAAACTAGGATATCTATTGACTTTAAACCCACGACAAAGTAAGTTTTTTTTCATCTTTAAATATCTCAAATTTAAAAAAAAGTGGCTTGTGCCACTTTCAAAATAATCGGCTCAAATATCTCGACATTAAAAAAATTGGACTTATGCTACTTTTAAAATAAGCGGCTCATATATTGTATCGGTGGCATAAAATTCATGTTGTCTATGCATCATAATCTTGCAATGCACCGCATGATTCAGTAAAAACTGAGGGTCCTTTCAAATGCTACACAACATGGCAATAAATAGGTTTGCCAATGCCTATGAAGTGCACTTAAAAAAATTGGGAGGCAGGTATCTTTTTGAGACTTACCAGAACTCTATCTCCTACTACAGGAATTTAAACGCCCCGTGTTTCACGGACTGTAGTGAGGACTACTTTGAGACTGCACATTTAAGCTATTATTTGGGTTACTGAGGGTTGTCTTAAGCAAGGTGGTCGGCATAAAAAATCTTACATTACGTTTAAGATTATCACCAAATCTTTTTTTTTTTAATTTTAATAATATGTAGTTTGCTGAAGGGTGACCTAGTCTTAGAAAAAAGCGCTTGATAAGAATAGCTTTAATATAACCTTTTGCCGCATTCGAAGGTCCGCTTGTGCAATTGTTTCAATTTTATCGCATAAGGGTTGTACTTAAGGGTGCACGAACTTGGATCAAGTTGGTAAAAATTTACCGGCGATGTAAATGTCAAAGATACAAAAACAAAATAGAAAAGTTGATTTAAAATTAAAAATGGTTTTTCAAAGTTCCCTTCTTATAATCCAGGTATATACATATATAAAAGAATAGCGTTGATGAATGACTAGCTCGCTAACTAACTGATACACGGATACATCATCGTACAACCCAATCGCGTATAGCTAGAGACTCAAAAGCCAAGGTTGCCTCTCCCTATGTATAGGTTAAAATAAGAGATCAAGGATACCTTAACAGGGTAGAAATGGGCCAAATAGGGAAACTATACTATACGACTATACTAAAGGTGCCTTTACATGGTAATACAAAGTATTTAAATTTTGTAAAATCAAAATATAATAAAATTCTTTCCGTGTTTAAGACAAAAGTATAAAAGTCTATTCTAATTGTTTTTTAATATTTATGCAGATACTGTTGGTAGAATCAGAAGCTGTTTTTTAATGCTTGTTTACTTTTATGGTAACGACAGATGGATTAAGTTTTACAGTATTAACAAAAACAGCATTAAAACTTTTGCATTGCTTTTTATTTATTTTTTTTTTTTGCATAAAATGTAACCACCTCAAATAGATGTTGTTAGTGCTGCCAACGTTTTAAACCTTTGATGTGATGGGAATACGCAAGTTTTTAAAATATTTTAAACAAATAAACATTTACCGAACACTTGTCAAATTTTGTATCCGCATTCTCTTCTACTTAATACATTACGCTTTTGCATAATGTGACTTCGTATTATTTTTAGACATTTTTTGTCATGTCGTAATACTTTTTTGTATTAACATTTAAAAGGACCTTTAACAATTTATTAGAGGAAAAAAAATCTACACAAAAATAAATGGAACCGTGCCTGGCCTTTTTTTTTTGAAATTTTGGGCCCAAAAGTGTAAAAAAATGCTTAAAGCTATAGTTTTATTTTAGTACTTTTTGTAACTTTTAGATCAATGAAGAAAGAAACATAATTCAAATTGCGTTGGAATGGTTTCGAAAATATAAGTATAAAAACATTATTTATACTTTTTAAAATTTGGACACTCAGGGATAAAAAGGGTTTAAATTATATACTGGTACATTTTAGGTACTTTTTGTAACAAAGCAATTTCATTGTGACGGGTGTGACAATTTTGCTTATATTTTGTCATATCCAAAACAATTGGCTATGATTTCCAAGGATGGTAGGTTCTTAATTTTTTTAAGTAAAAAAGCTTGTAAAGACCTTTAGATCTCCTTAAAATGGCTGCTAAATGCTGCAATATGTCATGTAAAATATATTTGGGGTACGGGCTTAAAAATAGTTTTTTATGAAAATCAAAAATTTTAAAATGGCTTGATTTTCAAAAAATCTAGTTTAATACCATTAAGATGTGTCCTCCACCTGACACTTCAAAGTTTCCTTGGGCATTAGTTTTTATTAAAAATTATAAAAAAAAACTATTATTTGCCGTACCTAGGTTTCAATTTTATTTGGTACTTAATTTTTCAAAAAAAAAAAACTAAATTTGCTTAAAACCCCCATTTTAAAATATATGACGGGTGGATACTTTTCATCAAAACATAAGAAAGATAACAGCCGATTAATAATGACGAGATCATTTAAAACTCTTGCAAGGAAATTTAAAAATAGTTTATGAACCAATTTGTTTATACTTCGATAATTTGTATTCCCTATTCTGAAAAGAGTATACCTTTTAGCAGTTTTATGAGAAATTGACCAGCTTCTAAACCATGAAAAACATTATTCAATGTTTTCGACAGCTCTTGAAATAATATGAATATATTTCCCGTAATTTTTTTTTTTTAATGTTAACCCTAAGGTTAAGGTTTGGTATTTTTTGTATCTTCTAAATTTACCTTTAGGATTAAAGGCCTAAATATAGAAAATTGAGAATAATTGACCCATAAGGAGCTAGAAAGTCAACTAAATATGTACAAAAATATTTTTTTTCAATTGCTTTAGTACTTTTTTGTCTGTTTATGTATGATATTTTTAAAATATTATATTAAGATTTTTTGACTTTTTAAATAAATGATAACTAATTTGTTTTTAATTTGCAATCCTTAAAGAATAGAAATTTAAAATTTGAAAGAATATTTATTTATTTCAATAACAACACAAAATGCCTTTTTCTGTCATCAAGTTTTGTGAAGTGAAAGATACCAGTTGTGAACACCAGGTTTAATTAACGGCAGACAGCATTTAAAAAAACACACCCTAAATCAATTCAGTTACACCTAAGAAACAAACACATAAAAATAACAATAAAAAAATCATCTGTCACTGAATGTTATTAAATTACAAAATAAAAAGGATCAACTTTACAATAAAACTGAAGTTAAAAATTAAAATGAAAAGGATCCACACATTTTATGGCACGAGTTTAAATATACATGCAAAAACCTAAAACCAGGTTATGAAATTTGATATACAACCAGCCAATGTACTCAGCGCACATCTACCATCATTAACAAAAATAACTGCAGCCATCAAATATAAAGATATAAAAACCCTACAGGGAATGAGATGGATTGATGAATAATAGTTGGTTGACTTAACAGACATGTATTGATAAACCGCTATACAGGCAGGCAACCAGTTCAAATATTTGAAAACCCAAAAGTCATTTGCCAGCCGCAAAATTGCAATACCCACCTTGGTAGTCATATACTAAATACTTACACATCGTTGGTTGAATGTTGTTATTGTTATAGTGTTTCCTACCGTCATAGAATTACTACAATAAACCTCAACAACATTTTACACCTTTTCTTTTGTTTTAGTAGTGCTGACGTAACTGAAACTGAATGTATCTCAATGAATTTCGTTTAAAATTTAAACGTAAAATTCCGTTAGTACTTTTACGACCGGACGACCAACAGTTCACCCGCATTAATTTTTAAGTCAAAAATTCCTTTTGACTAATGTTTAAAATCTTAGATAAAAAGGCACATACACAAAAGGATTATTTCGTGTGTGTAGACATTTACAGTTTGGGAAGCAACATGTTTTGAAGGATACGTGCGTATGCTTGTTTAAAAGAATTGCACATTTTTGTGCGGGTATTATTAACAAAATTTGTTTCTACCTTAACATACATATGTATGTACAATCAAAGCAAAAAATCTCATCTGCTTTTATTCATTTTTAGTAGTTTTGCAAAAAGTAGTTACTTTTGACTACTCAATACTTCTCGATACTTTTTCAACTGAGTACTCCATACTATTTATTAGTTATGCACGATTTGTATATAAAATTGAAAAAACGAAAGAGTGAAAATGAAAGAGTTTGTGAATTAAACAATCATGTGAAATAACTTAGCTTATGACGGAAATAAAAATAAACAAACAAATAAATTAAAAACATTAACAAAAATACAATTTTTCCATCATGCTTTAATATTATTTTTTTAATGCGGCGTGGTATTAGATTAATTTGTTTTAATACTACATAATTCAACCCTAAAAGTATTGAGTGCTTACTTTTAAGTATTAATTATAGGTGGGACCTGTGCCAACGAGTTTTAAATCAAATTATATCCTTAACCAGGTTTTCTTTTTTCCCTTACTTTGTTTGTTATTATAAGAGTATATATCAGTTTGTCATTCCATTTATAATTTCTTTATTATCCATTTGCGACCCCATAAAGTATATATATATTCTGGATCCTTTTAGATAGGGAAGTTGATATAGCCATTTCCGTCTGTCCATCTGTCCGTCTGTTGAAATTAAGTTTCCGGAGTCAAATAAAGTGATACGGACCACATATTGGTGTCAAACTATTGCAAATATCCTGGTGACAATCACTAATTAAAATCAGCAGAATCGGTTGACTATTGACCGAGGTATAAGCTGAAACCCAAAACAACCATTTTTTTTTTTAACAAAATCCGTTTATATATCCCTATTTATCTCAGTAAATATAGGCATTCCTGCCACAAAATCTGGCACGGATATTCTTAAAATAGAAAACTAAAAAGGGAAAAAATTTTTTTCAAATAGGATTAGGGGAAGTGGTATTTCCCTTACAATTGCAATTGTAAAATATTTTATGCGCTAAGCCTTAGAAACTATAAAAGCTATCGACTTGAAATGTTGTACAAAAAGTAATCTGACAATAATACTTACACATTAGAAAAAAAGTTTTAAATTTTTATGAAATTTTCGATACGCCTTATCTCAAAAACTATACCATCTATTTAATTTAAATGTTCTACTAAAATTAATCGTCCACGGAATGGATAATACTATTCGAAATTTACCCTCGAGAATATGGCAGGAGCGCTTCAGAAATTTGGTTATCAGAGCATGCCTACGAACTGTCACACAAGCGCAGGCATCTATCACCCAGTGCTGAAGCTCACGGGTATTTTGACTGAAGACTTCGAAGTCTTGTCTTTCATACACAGGCTAAAAAGCCAGCTGCAGCAGGTAAGAGAGCGCAGTCAAGAAGGCACAACAACCTCCCGTATAAGTTTTTGTAAAACTATTGAAGGGGTTGGCTAACTGGCAAGATTCCAAGGAACCAAAAATTGTCGAAAGCATCAAAAGGGGTAGTGTACAGGCAGGCAATGCCAAAAAAAAATATGCCACAGCATAGTGGAAAACTTCGTGGGAATTGGACTTCTTTTTACACTATAACACTATGGTATTACCCTAGCCAACGAGAAGGGGGAGCCAACGAGGACTCCTATTTTAACTAGGTTTTAAAAGGCTTGCCTTTGTTTGACATACATTTCGTCAACATGGCGAGAACACACGTTTGCCCATGTACCAAAAGTATGGAGGCCGAATAACTTGACTCCGAAGGACTTTAGACCTATCATCGTTTGATCGTTTCTCGTGATGCTAGCATTAAAATTGCCTTGATTTTTTCCTACTGTGCGAAACCTATGGAAGGATCAAAGCACGTTTTTTTCGTTATAAGACAAGCAGGTGCTGGACTGAGGTTGTGGGCTATGGCGTGTCCGATTTCCTGTGGCAAGTAGTAATATCCAATATAACCAAGGTTCTCTAATCCATTAGCAAGGAAGGCCTGAGACTACTCACCGGTGTTCCGAACGGTCACCACAACATTAAGATATTGTCGGTTAAATGGCAAACTGGTACGGCCGTTTACTGCTGCTTGTGCGAGAATGCAGACGAGATTCCGACGATGGAACATATACTGTGCCAATGCCCGGCACTTGTCATAAGGCGACATCGACACTTCCGTGACAACTTCGTAGACTATTTACCTTCTTTATATGACGGGCCCATCTTTTATGAGATGCTACGTTACGCTAAGGATTAACAAGTATTACCTACCATTTTTTGGCTAATTATCATTTTTCGTTGCTTGTCCTTGTTTCTCGTTTTAGCTCTCCTTTTTTACATTTCCTTTTTTTCAGAGCAACACAAAGGGTAATGTATTGTCTCCGAGTTACGAATAAATGTGTTAGATACGTTGAGGAGATTAGCTGATGTAAACTAGTTGCTCCGCTGCTTCAAAAACCTTATACATTTTTTATGTTTCTTTTGGCACAAAAAACCTGTTCCATCCTGCCGAAATCACACTGGATTTTAATGCTCAAAACAATAAAACCTTCTGTCTTATTAAAATCTATGCAGGGTAAGTTGCCCCCCGACTGTAGAGTACAAACCTAATGCATGGGCTAGTGCTCCGAAACTTCTTTTTTAGGCTATCTGATCGAGTACAGAAACGTGCCATGGTGCCAATCGGTGACAGTGAGGTTTTAAACCACATCGATTAGCTCGTGAATTGTCGTGATATGGTATGTATTTCAATGTTCTATCGATATTGTAATAAAATGTTCTCTGAAAAATGCAGGTACATTTTTAATAAAACCTGAGACTTTGTAAATGAAACGCGTCGCGAATTGCAAACGTGCAACAGGGAGTGACCGTTCTTTATATCTAGAGTTTGTAGTAAAAACGATATTTTTAGATGTTTTGCTTGTACTTTCGATATCAAAAAATTCAAAGCAAATATTGGATCAATGCATTAAAAGCGGTAAACCCCTACTTTTCTCTTTGTCCCTTTGTCCCGAATTTAGTGCTCTTACCTGTAACCGGATAAGCTTGTATAATGTGTCTCAATTATTAAAAAAAAATTAAATTATGCGGAACAAACACATCCAGAGTTGTATAATGATTATAATATTTCCCTAATTTATTTTTAACGTTAAAGCGTATGCAAATCTATAATTAAGCAATCACCGGTTCACATCATACCTGTATAAATTTCCTAACCCTCTACATAATGTGTGTAACAATATAATTGCATGCATGTATGTATGTGGGTATTAAATATCTTAAAATCTTGACAATTATGTTTTACTCTTATTAAACCAACCCACTTTAAACACCTTAAGAGCTCATTTTTCCAATCCTCCCCATTGAGATTAAGATGAGGTTCTCTTGCATTGTTGTTGTTGTTGTTTGTTCTTTATTTTCTTAAACACACACCTCAATCAAATCTTAAGATATGGTTGCCAATGTATGCTGGTTCTTAAGTGTTATTGTCGTTGTTGTTCTTGTTGTTCAAATGTTTGTTGCTCATTCAGAAGGTAATTATGGTTTGCTGTGTTATTAAATTCTTTATGGTTTTTCTATTATTCTTCCTTTTTTTTAACGTTTAAATTTCATTCAATTGTTTGATTTAACCGTGACTGTGTATCCTTAAGAAAAGGAATGGGATGAATAACTGCCTGGCTGGATGGTTAATGTTCAAATTTAAAAGCAAACACCTTGAGGGTCGAAACAATTTTTAAGTGATTTTTAAGAAATTAGGTTTCTCAATTTTACACACATATTCAGTTCATTTAACAATGTAATAAAATATTAAAGAAAATTATAAGGGCAGCTATTAAATATTAAACAATAACGTGGGTTAATTGTTTTTCTGCACATAAATGCTCAGTTTGTTTCTATTAAAAGTTTTATTTTTATTAAAGTACTTTTTTGAAGTAAAAATAGGCAAAGCTTAAAAATTATTCTTAAAAAATAACAACGATCTAATATTTTCTCATTTCCTTATTACAACTATTGCCTAAAGAAATAATATGCTTTATAAAAATTGTTTTTTCATCAATTGGAACCCTGAAAGCTGTAGGGGAGGATTTTTTACATTTTCCAAAACTTTGTATGCCCCCGTTTGGCAATGGTGTTTGAGAGATGAAACTGCTAAGGGTTAGTCGTACACTTTATTTCTCTAAGGCCGACTCTGGGGAAGTTATTAGTTTTTTTACATCATTTTTAAAAATTTTTTTTGGCAACCCCCCCTTAGGTCATGGAGGTAGGGAGTAAGTATATTCTAGGAATATGCTTGGAAGGAAAAATTAATTTTTTTAATTTTCGTTAAACAACCCTGTTAAGGGCTGGTGGTATAGGGTAAGCATGTTTCACAAAAATTTATAAAAAAAAATTAAAGGGAGCCGGTCTTATATTGCAACCATGTCAGGGCAACTCCAGGGCAGTTGTAAAGGTTTTCATGTACAAATTTCAGAGAAATAAGAAGAGGTCATCTTGGCTTTTGGATTATATCTCAATCAGTTACCAAGCGATTTTTCTGGATTTCAATAGTGATTTGCTCGCAGATATAACTGATCGAGTGGCTTCAAAAAGATGATTTTACCCATAACACGGACAGACGTAAATCGCTAAATCGACTTCCCTATCTATAAGGATCAAGAAAATATATATTTCAGGGGTCGCAGATGGATATTTAAGAAACTACAAACGGAATGACAAACTTATACATACCCCTATCACTTATGTAAAGGGTACAAAAACTTAGACAAATATATTTATATATATGAAACATGGTAATTGTACGTCTTGATAAACAAATTCATGCCTAGACAAACGTCAAACTCAACGTATAAAAAAACCGTCAAAATATGCTGCATTTTTTGTATTCGAATTTAGAAATTTTTTTAGACAAGTATTCGTGCCACCAAGGCTTATATGTGTTAAAGTGCGACCAATACTTTGATCACAAAAACACATAGAAACCAAGCCCAATTAAAGGACGGATATGCAACAAGGAGGTTTTTATAAATCAGTCAAATGACGGGACTCATGCCTTTTTTCCGAGTTAATGTTTAATTTATTCACTTTTTTATTTTGATTTTTGAGTTGTTTTCTCTGTTTCTGCTGAATTTTTCCAACTTTCTATAAAATTTTCTTTATAATTGTTTTTTTTTTTTAATTTCTTAAAAATTAATGTGCTGTTTTTATAAGCCAAGTAGTGATCAGCCAGACAATCACTACTTGGCTTATAAAAACAGCACATAAAATACAACTTGAAATAATTCCCAATCAAATAACTCCCAACAAAAAGAAAAAAACCCCAACGGAATTAAGTTAACTCTCAACTTAAATATGTAAAATATGAATAAAAATTTTGTTTATCTATAAATAAAATTTTATCAGCGCGAAAAAATTATCCAAAAAACAGTATTGTGGACAGACGGCCTCCGGCCGGACGCAGAAACAATACATTATTGTGAAATCTAACCACCGATTTCGCCATAACGTATAGCATGGACTAAGCTATTTTCCCTCCAAATATGAGCTTCGCTACACTTAATTCTTTTCTTTTATGAACCTAATGACACTTTAGTTATGAAGATTCGACAACGTTAGATGTGTACAATATAACGATTTGTGTTTTTGCCAAAAATTAAATTTAGCGAAACTGGTACTTGGAAATCAGTAAGGCTTAAAGTACGTTACACGGCTGATGGCCAGAGCAAAGCCGGCAGATCAAACCCACTTAAGTTTTAATTCCGTGCGCCACTTTTTTAAACCCAAAATTTCAAATCATAACTAGCTGTCACCGAAAGCCGGCTGTTAACAATACCTTTAAACATATTTCACAATGGAAAAACTTCCAATTAAAAGTAATATAATAACTTCCAATTAATATAAAAGAAAATTTACATTTTTTTAATTTTTTTTTGTTGGGATTTTTTTTTTTTGTTTTTATAGTACCTCAGAAAAGTACATTGTCAACCGCGCATAGTCTAGAACAAATTCTGTGTTTTTTAAACAGAGCAGACATCCTAAAAAAACAGACAAACACAAATGTCATTATTTGATAAAGACATTGCGCTACTCAGTACGTATGAAGATCCTAGAAAGACCTGGGATTCAGTGTAAGCATATTATCCAAGTAAAAACACTGTCAAAGTTATGGGAAATAAAAACAAATTAGCACAGAGCTGTCATCGTAGTTAAAAATTATAAATTTTTGCTGTTTTTGTTTCTTTAATTTTCATAACAAAAAAATTTCAATTTTGGCCAAAATAAAATATTTTTATATAACTTCGGTCTGAACTATTCTAGAACCGTTAAGTGTCAGTTTCACTATTTCGAGGTGAAAGCGGTTTTATTTCATCTTGTAAGGTACTCGTATTTCTTTGTAATAATATTGTCCTATTCATTTGCAAATTATGATTTAATCTGTGGAATGGCGGCCCTTTGAAAACTCACTTTCATAAATTTTTTTTTATTCTATTTGATTATGAATAAAACTGAGATTTATCCATCGATTTTTATAAAAAGTTTTTGCCACTTTCTATTTCTTTTATTAATTTTCATCAAAATTAAATTTTCTAAATTTTGTTAAAAAATTAATTTTTTAGTTATGCAGGTAATTCTGAATTAAAAAAAATGTCCTCGCACAACTTAAAAATATTTTTATTGTGAATCTCTTAGCATTTCCCATGATAAAATTGGATTATTCCCTCCTAACCTATGGAGAAGCCTCTTCAAAAATATGAAATTTTAGAAAAAATTAGAAAAAGTCTAATTATTTCGACTGTTTTTATACTTAGGGGCCCATAACACTTTTAAAAATATGTATAGTGATCATCAATTTAATTAACTAACTAATTCGCAATTTTTGTTAGCTTTTTCTTTTCTTTGAAGAAGCCACCATACCTTTTTATTAGAACCTTTGTATATTTGGCTCAATAAACAAATGTCATTAAATTAATTTTACATGTATGGAAGGTGACGCGCCCGCTTATTTGTAAAGGATATTATAAGCCTATAGTTGACTTGTAATGAATAAACCTGCTTAAATTTTGAAAACTTCAATGCATCGGCCTTTTATTTTTTTTTTTCATATAGGTGGTGTTACGCCTACTGAAAGTTTGAAAAGCTTACACTGTACCTTCCTTCCATGATAAAGATCATTTTTTGTTAAAATTGCTCGAAAATGAAAACAGCCACTAAGATGTTATCTGGACTAAAAAACAGTAAACCCGATGTTTTTCTAATATTGAAAACTCTGAATTTTAAAATGGCTTACCTAAAATATATATTTTTTTTAAATTCTCTTTCATGCTTTTGAAGAGCATATTTTGATTTTTGAAAATAAACACTCACTTAAGTTGTTTCCTTCTTATTTAAAAAATATTTTTTATTTATTTATTTTTATAATCTTCTTTTTTTGGTACAAAAATGATTTTATGTATTTTATTATTGTAAAAGTATTAATTTTATTTATACAAAAATAACTTTATTTAAAAAAAATTACTAAATATTTGCTTTTTTACAAGAGTAAATAAAGATTTCTTTAATTTCTAATAATTATTAAATATAAAATTATTATTACTGGTAATGGTTTATTTCTTAATTAGTTGGGATTTCCCCTTATTTTATAAAATAATATCACAAGTGTATCTTAAAGAATACACAATTTTATTACGTTTCTTATATTTTAATATGTTTGACAATATTGAGCCTTAAATATTTATTGAACTTAAATTAAAGTTGTAAGAAAAATAAAACTTACAAGATATGATTAAATATTAATTCAGATGATAAAATTTTTTATTAAAAAAATTTATATCAAAACTGAATAAAATTTATTGTTTTAAGGAACAATAAAATATGTTGTGATATATGTTTGTGGTATGTCTCCTGAAATCTTTTTTTTAGTTTTAGTGTTTGGTTTTTTAAAATATTTATTCGATATAAAAATATATATATTTAAGTACACAACCGCAGTTTGTTATTTCTTTTTTCTTTGTTGTTGCCTTTTTTTGTAAAAAAATATATAAAATTTTTTTCCTAAAAAATATTTACCTTCTTAACTTTAGAAATTTATTAATTTTTGTACTAGTTACTTGATTAAAGTTGAGTGTTTGTTTTACTTAAATTGTATTGGTAGTGTGTTTAAAATTAGCTGATTGTTATCTTTATAATTAAATAAATACATTTCTTTGTAATAAGAAATTTATTAGTTTTTTTTTTTGTTATAAAAAAAATATAAATCTTAATCTTAAACTAATTTAAATTTTTCTTTGACTAGAGTTTACACTCATTTTATTTGCTTTTTTACAATTGATTGTGATTTTTTCGATTTTGAAAAAAATTTTACAATTTTATAACTAATACGCTAATACTGCACGGAGTTTGCCTGAATTTTTTGAAATAGAAATTTTGAAGAATTTTTATTCTAAAAAAAATTATTAAATTTTTTACTTAAATTAAAATGAGATCTTAGAAGCTGATTTTTAAGAATAAAAATTCTTAGATATTTTTTAAAAATTTTAAATACATTGTTTTACGTAATGATTACGTTTTTAATTTAAATTTTTTGTTTAAAAAGAAAACTTAAAGTAAAGAATAGATATGCTAAATTATTTTAAGGTAATTTTTTTTTTAATAAAAATCAAATTGTTCTGTGAAAAATGTTTTAAGATTGAAATTTTTTTTCCATAAATTTATATAGAATATAAATAAATAGAAAGTTATTAGTTAAAATTTTAAGTCCTGAAAAACATCACTGGTTTAATATATGGACTCGTGAAAACTAGTTTAAAAAAGTTTAAAAAGAAAGCACTTTCATGTCTTAGATTGGCAGATTTATCATTGTATGGGCACTGCAATTGTTAATTTCATTGTCATTACATTTTTCGAAAATGAGAGGAATATTGCAATTGAGGATAATTATAAACTACATACTTGCATTTTTTAATTTGAAATTGGTAATCAGGTTTGTAATTAAAATTCAAAATATAACTGTTAGCGTCCAAGTCTGAAACAAATGCGTCAAAAATATGTCCCTAGGAAAAATTAAAAAAAAATATTTAGATTTAAAAAGTAAGGTATGCCGCATCATAATCTTTCAACCAATTTTAAATAAAAACAAAATTATCATAACTATTTTGTTCGTTTTTTATATGCTCCTTAATAAATGCCTAATAACAGGAATCATAAGATACGCGGCCGTATTTTGTTTTAAAAAAAGTCTTTAACTTATTGGCGAGTAGCATTTCTAAGTTTTACTTAGTAAAAGAGAATATTTTTAAAAACTAGCTTTATATCTGTGAGCATAAGTATACATATCGTTACCTTAATATAGAAAGGCCCTGTGTCGTATTTTTTCATTAGCCCAGATTTTCGTTTTTTTTTTTTTTTTTTTTTTTTTTATATTACAAGGGCCAGGAAAAAATCCTAACTTAAAAAATACAAGTTAGGGCCTTTCTATATTAAGGTAACAAGATGGTGTGCACTGTTTGTGATGTATTATTAACAATTTTCATAATTTTCTTAAAGAGTAAAACGTAGGTACTATTTTAAGCCACGGTGGTCAAAATAGTCCTGTGGCCCAAACACAAATCGAAAACAAACGAAAGCCATAATAATAGAAGTAAAACACACAAAACGTTTAAGTTGCAGTACGATAGCTTTCAGCTAAGCAGGTTCATGTTTAAAAGCAGCTATTTCCCGCTAGACTTTCATAAATTGAAGTCCTTAAGGGTCTCGGTAAACTAGAGCATAGATTGCAGATTTGGCAGTGTAGGGATAGTGAAAACGATTTTACCTCTCTTGCCTATTGTTTTTTGTAACTAACCAATTTCAAACAGTTCAAAAAGGTTGAAATTTAAATTAATATCTTCTATTTACAACTTACTTAATCTATCTTAAATTTTTTTTTGCTTAAAAATAAATTCCAAAATTCCTTCTCTGACTAGAATTTTGCTACCTTATAGTCGACATATGAATAGTTCTTTTCTTTACCTTTCTTCCTAAACTACGACTAGAGTTAACTATATATTCGTTGACTTAAACTATTGAGAAGAAATTATAAAAAAAATTGAACTTAATAATAAATTAACTACAACTAATGACTAGAGTTTACGCTCATCTTTAATGGGTTTTGTGGATTTTTTAAAAACTACAAGCTAAGCGACTAAAACTTTTTTAACTGAGATTTGAATCAACTTAATTTAGAAAAAGAAAAAATTAATTAGATGCCAGCAATTAAAATGCTTAATGTTCAAATTATTTTGCTCACATCTCATTTAGTTTGACTGTAATCTAAATGACTAGAAATTTTGCATTTCACTCCTAACCTAATGACTGGATCTTACACTCTTTGTCCTTTTTCAACTGGGATTACTAAAGGATTGTTTAAAACTAAGAGGAGAAAGAATACGACTAGATTTATTTAACGATATTTAAAATGTCTAATTTAAAAGATTGTTTTTTTAACTGATGACTAGATTTTATTCTCTTTGGTTTATTATTTATTTTTAAAAAAATTAAAGAAAACTAAAAGTATACACAGATTAGATACTAAGATCTCTAAAAAAAAGTTTAAGGGGCTGCATAGTTAATCTTAACTTAAATATAACAAAAATTTGCACAGTGTTTCTTTCTAACCTAAATGACTTAAATTTAAAGAGTTTCATTCTTAACGCTAATGACTAGAGTTTGCTCGTATTCTTTGTTAAAAAAAATAACTAAAATATTTACTTTATTTTTCACAAATATTAAAAAAAACTTAAACCTAGATTTTTGTTTGCCCTTTAGACGTTGTTAAGATTATAAAAATTTTCATCTGATTTTATATTTGACAACTTCAAGAAAAATCATATGCAACCCAATTGCTATGAGATGAAAGCAGTTGTTTTAATGTGTTTTACTTAGTTCATAGAGTGTTAAAATTCAACCCTAGTAGAATTTGTAATAAAATTTTTGTAAAAATTTCATTTAATAAAAAATCAATTGTACTTTCTCAAAATTTGCCTTCAGATTTTGTGTTTTTGTCAATTAAAGATTACAGGATATGTCTTATTTTTTTTAGAGATCATTTGACTTATTGTTTTATCTGGAAATCACTTTAAAAAAACACAAAAAATTTTAAATTATTTTACGTCAAACAGCTATAAGTTAAGAGTAAGGTTTGGTTCAATAGAAGTTGAGCCGTTGCTCTGAACTTTTTGCTAAAGAGCAACGCACAGCGAAGTGACAGCTAATTGGTAGGCTTCAAAGTCATGACAAATACTTAAGCAAGAATTCGGATAATCGTGCGCGCCTCACAAACTAAACTAACGGAAGAAATGCGCTAAAAGCTAATATTAAAATTATTATTTTTGGTGCTGTATACAAACTTACAAAAGCACAGTAATAGCATAATGATTGCAATCAAAATTTGCAGAAATCAAAGCAAAGCAAGGTATAAACAATGCTTCACTTATTCACTGAGCAAAACATGCACATTTACAACATGAAAATATGATGTTTATAATATATTAACAAAATACTTTTCAAATATTTCAAAATAAGTTAAAAATCCCACAATAAACTTAAAAAAAAAAATGGTAAAACCAGTTGTTTTAGTAAAATAAACTGTTAAATTGCCAACAAACGAAATTCCAGAAAAATAAATAAAAATTAACAAATTAATCAACCAAAGTGTAAGCTCTGCTTGAAATATATAAAAAAAATCAAAAACAAGTAATATATAAAACAAAAATTTCAGAGCTTTAACCGTATTTAAAAATTATAAAATAATTTTGCTTTAAAGATTGCAGGGAACTTAAAACTATACAAAAAAGAATTATTTTTAATTTTTTTTTTTGGCAAAATAAATAATAACTTTTAAGCAGAAATAATTATTGTTTTATAATTTTAATTTTTCACGACAGAACATTTATTTTTTTTTAAAGAAAAAATTATTGTATTTCGGCTTTCTTTTGTTAAAAGGAATAAATATAATTTTCTGATTTTAATTATTTTTTAATAATAATTAAAATTTTTTTAATTTTGATATAATGAACTTTTGTTATTTAATTAACACTTTAACTAATATTTGAACACAGAAAAAATTTATTTAAATAATCAAAACGTTTAAAAATAATTACACTGAAAGTAACAAGGGGACATTTACTATGCATGCATTTAAAAACCTTAAGTCGAAATATCTGCGTAAAAACATAAAATTTGACATTGAGCTTAACACATAACAAATTAAAAACAATCCCGTTTGCCCTTTTTTAAAAGCATTTAAATATGTATGTTATTAAGATGCTATTAACAGTCAAGCGCTGCTGCCGTTAGTTGGTAAGAAAGCTTGGGTTTTCAAATTAATTTCATTCAATTAACATGTATTGAAACTATTAGTATATTAAATTGGATAAAAAAATAATTAAATCCAAAAATAATAGAGCAATAGTTTTGGTTTAAAAAAATAGCTCAAACAAAAGTAAATATTTTTTATTTTAACTAAAATTTCATAATAAAAAGCAATTAAAAAGCAAAACATTTTTCAAAACTAGTGTTTATTCCCGGAGTTTTCATCAGTAATAAATTATTTTCAGTGGACGGCCAGAACTTAAAAACCACAAATATGGCTATGAGAGAGTACAGCTATAAAAACCATTTAATTATTTTTTAATTATATAAAACCCAATTGTTTGTTTTTATTTCCGCTCAAAAAAATCAGAAAATTGTTATTTAAAAAAAAAAAAATAAAAATCAGAAAACAAGCGAATAGCGAATATTGGTTTGTTGGTTTCTTAAAAAAACTTGAACGTTTTGGTTGCTTATAGTAATTCTCATTTTGTTTAATGAGGTTATTATATAAAGACACAAAATATTCATGAATTTTTTAAGAATTTGGGTTGAGGTCTACTGATGAGTTGGTGTAAGAACCAACGAAATGCATATAGACAAACTTAACCAACAACAAACCCTATAAATATTTTTATTACTTTTGTCAAAAAGTAATTATTATTTTTTTACTTTTGTTTTTTGGCCAAAAAAATAATTTTTTCTTACTTTTTACTTTTTCAGGAATTTTAAACTTTTATAAAATCAATTTTGATAAAAATTATATATGAAAATCATAATTTTTTTTCCTTTTTTGGTTTTAATATTAATTGAAAATATAACAATTATTTGTGGCCAAAAAAAAATTAAAGCTAAAAAAAATATATAACATACCTTGACAGAAAAAATTAAAATGAAATATTAATTATTATAATTTTTTTTTAAATTTAGAAAGTACTTGAATTTCAAACAAAAAAAATCAAGATGGTGAACCTTACTTGACTTTCCGGTTTTTTCTTGTGCTTTTTTTTTATTAAAAATTTAAAAATAAACATTTACAGTCCCTGATAATTTCTGACAAAAAATTTAAACCAAGAACTTAAAAAGCACTTGATTTTCAATATTTCCTCTTACGGTCCCAATTTAATCCAAATTTTTATAAAAAGTTCTCATTAATATTTTTTATATATATTAAAACCTTTGTTTCGAACAAGTTGATTTTTGCTTTGGAAGTGTAATATTAAAAATATTTTTTAAACTCTTTTAAGCCTTAAACTATTTTAAAAAAAATATATTTTTTATAACTTCAATTACAAATATTCTTTGGTTCCCTTAATTTAGCTGTAGTTTCAAATACAAATTAATGTTTAATTGAAAAAATATACAAAAATAATTATAGACTAGTTGTTAAAAGTAAGTATTAAGTACTAAACAACCCTTCAAAGTATTTATGCAAGAGTTAGTGGGAAAAATATTTACAATTTGTACGTTTTAGAAAAAAATTTATAAAGAAATTCACCTGCTTCATTGCTTTTACCCCATATGTCTACGAAAAATAATTCAATTGTTTTTCGAATACCTTTTTTGAAAGATCGTTTTAATGAGCCAGTGTGGTATGTTGTATAACGGAGGCACAATTTCTTAAATTTGTTAATGCGGCCGCTGCAATATTTTCTTCTTCGGTCAAACCGTTTTCGATAATCTGCAAACGTCCATAGTCCCGCGAAGATGCTGTGGAACTGCAATCGGACATGGTTTCGTCTGGATCGTGGTAGGCAGTTTTAGTGCTACTTGTGTAAATCACTTCTTGTACCACAGTTGTTGGAATGCTTTTTATTGTCCTTATTTGTTCTTGATGCATGGGTGGTGATGGCGAAGATGATGATGAATATGATGTGGCCGAGGAGGAGGGTGTTGCTATTTGTTCGCCTTTTTCCTTTTTAGTTGAGGATTTTCCCTGATTTTTGGCCAAATCTTTTTGCTGATGTGTCATTTCATGTTTCTTAAGATAAGCTTGACGCTTGAATTTCTTGCCACATGTTTGGCAATTATAAATGATTTCAGTTTCCTCCGATTTTTTAGAAATATTTTTCTCTTTATTTTCTTTCTTAAAGTTTTGTGTAGGATTATTTGCTGTCGCTGCAACAGAATTATTTTTACGCGGCTTATGCCAACGTCTATGGGAAGCCAAATTAGCGGGACAATTGAATTGTTTACCACACTCGGGGCATCTATATTCAAGCAGCACTATGCAGGCACAACGATGTTGGGCCAAACCAAAAGCATCATCAAATTTTATGCGACACAATTTACAAACATAATCTCCAATGATATTTTTAATGGCAGCCAACTCTGCCTTAGTCTCGTCCGTTATTTCCACTATATTGTATTTGGGATCAATGTCACCATTGCTGTATTGTATGCTGCCTTCGGTTATATCTTCTAGAGGTCGTATAATAGTGCCTGATACTGGCGAAGATGTCTCTTCATCGAATTTTAGTTTTCTGGTGGCCTTATTGTTACGATTGGTCTTGCTGCTATTGGCGGCTGCCAGAGATTGGTTTTTTCCAGTTCTAGGTGGAGTATTGGAGGTTTTAACGGGTTTAACTGGGGTAATTTCTACCAAAGCTGGTTTTACCTTATTTGTTTCTATTTTAACGATTTTACTTTGGTTTTCTTTGCTTTCCGATTCACTTTCAAAACTGGTTTCGGAGAATTTGCGCTTATTTGTGGGTGTCAGTGGTGGTGTAATAGGTTTATTGTGTTGTTCTTCTATTGTGTTTTGCACTTGCGGTGGTGGTTGTTCTTCTTGTTGTTGTTGCTGTATGCTTGTAATGGTTTTTACAACAGTACTCGTAGTAGTTGCTGTGTTAAGGGGTCTTTTTTTACTTTCACTTATCATTTGACATTGATACACTAATTCACTGACAATATCTTCACTGTGCTGGGAGGCCGTATCGCTGCTGGGTTCGGTATAGACTTCGGTAAAAGTGACTGCCATGGGCACTTCACATTCCAACTGTGGTGACATTGATTTTCTGGACAAGTCCAAAGGTATTTCACTTTTTGTTTTTATGTTCAAATAGCGACTGCGATATTTCGGTGGCAGCGAAGCCACTGTCGTTAGCAGACCCAGGCCGTGAGGCATGCCTCCAATGGAATGGGCATATGTGGAATTATTTAGCATTTGTATATTTTGCTGTGTAATAGTAGTCATTGTTTTTACACTTTTTTTAAATTGTTTTTGTTTTATTTCTTTATTAAAATTTATTCCTCCGATAATTTACTTTTAAGAAACATAAATTTTTTTTTTAACTTTTTTCCTGTTGCACTCAGTTTAAAAAACGTAAAACAACCAAATGTAGAACTTTTTTTTAAATAATTAATTTTTAATATTGCAATAATATTCGTTTTTAACTAATTACATTAATGGCGTTGGCTAGAGTGGGGTGGGGGTGAGGGGTAGAGGTGTTGGGGTGGAAAACTAAAACTTAACAAAAATATATTTTTAACAAAACGTTGTAGAAACAAAAAAAGATTTATTTTATTTTGTGCTCTCGTTCGTTGTGCTCTATTCGACGTTTATGTTAAGAATGACTAGAATATTATCCTGTCTGGCAATTTATATTGAAACGTTAGTGAACCCTTAGTTAGAAATATATTAACAAAAAAATAAAAAAAACAAACCAAACAAGCAAACAAACTTATGGAAACAAATTCAACCCAAAAGGGAAAAAATCCTACCAAAACCAACTAACACAACACAACGACCTTCCAACCAGACAAAACTCATGCAGCCACATACAAATACATTTAAACAAAAAAACAAACTTCAACCCCCATTAAAGAGACGGCGATGTCCTTTTAGCCAGACAATCTTTTAGTTGTAGTAAAAACTCAAATTTCAGTCACCCTTTTAATACTTTTAAATACATTTCACACCCATATACCTACAAACATGCAAGCACTCACAATCATAAAAACTTTTTCATTAATTATCATTACATTTTATAGCAAACGACAACATCATTATTATGATTTTGTTGCATTTAGTACAACAACAGCAACAACAATAGGTACGTCAGCAGCAATAAAGCAAAGCGTTTTTGCCGGCGTCAGTGAAAGTCCTTTGCACTCTCTTGTTCACAATCAACATGCACTGCTTTTTTTTCAAATATAAAAATCATGCAGAAGGATTTAAAAGAGAAAACAAAGAGAAACATAAATAAATACACCCAAACAAAATAAACGAAATTTAGAAATATTTTATTTCGTGGGGTAGGTATCCCTAGTTCATGTCAGGATTTTTTTTTAGCTGTTGCGAACAGTAACGTTTATTGCTGCCGTATACATACAACACGTATGTTATGTCTATGTATGAAAGTGTGCATGTTTACTACAACAATTTCAGCTTTTACTACAAGTGAGTGCTATTGTTGTTGTTACTGTTTTTGATTATTTGGTAGTAAAATGTAAAATGGCACATGCCATGGGTAGTATTTAGTAGTAGATTTTTAATCATGAATATTTGTTACCGGAAACGCTTGTGTGGCTGTATTTATGTTCCTTTCCCAGCAAACAAAAGTTTGCCATAAAAATGTTTAAAGTACGTTTCTTATTATTTAAAATATTATTGCAAAGGTGCTGAATATAGGTGCATGCGAGTACATATGTACAAGCTACTTAGGCTTAGGTTGACCTTGGTGTCTTCTAAATAAGGCGTTAGCCGTCCCTTCCTAAATGCTTTGCAGCTACATTTGTTCCCCTATGATAGCGTAATTTTCTCAAAAAAATATAGTCCACCCCTAATACGGCTAAGAAAAAACCTACACAGCTATGTGCTTCGATATTTGGGTAATTAATAGCCACCTTGCTTAAGAGTTTGGGCTTTTCAGGCACCTGGCTGAAAAAAACTTTCTCTAAATACTTAAGTATACTTTATATTCTATAGTCCTTTGAATAATGACCACCCGAAATCCCTTCAATTGAGCAGAAATCAGATGGCACCACCTTGTTTGCAATTAATTTTATGTTGGTTCGGAAACATTGCATAGAAGTGTGACTTGAAGCTGCCTTATCGGGCTGAGTATCAGAAAAACTATCATTTTCTTCTGCAACTCTCCAAACGAAAGCTTCGGGTACCACAACTACAACTTGAGCATTGAAGTGATCCCACCACTAACCAGTATAGGTACAATCAACGGATAATGGTTACTGACTTCCATGGCACCAGACTTTTTGTTTATACACTAGTAAGTTTCGATTCGGATCCCCTTTTCTGGCAGATCTGTTCATGTGTTGAGCCACGTTGGCCCATTTTTTACAATGCCCTGAACACCGGGTAAGTACAATGAGCCGCCTAGTACCAACATGGACGACACTATAACAACAGGACAAACTTTTACCAATGAGTACTAATTCTAAGACATACATTGGGGAATAGCTACTCTCTTGGTGGGTGTGGAGCGTGAGGAGCCTAGTCAAATCTCCTTCTGATCTATGATTCATGGCCCCCGGTTGCAATGTAAACCTAAGACAAGCAGATTTAACCGTCATTTCGGTTTTGACTATAACCACCACGTTGCTCACCGTAGTCAGGCTAAAACCGAAGTTGCGGTTACTCCTTACAACGGTAGTAGCCAAGTAAAGCCTCCTACAGGCTTTGTAACCGAAGTTTCTATTAGTAGAACTCCAAACAGCTCAGGGTGTGGTTGCGAGAAGACCAAGAGTAATTAACTCAGTAGGAGTTTTCTGACAGATTTATTATATATATATACTTCAGAAGAGAAACCAGATAATACCGCCCTTATTGCAATTAGTGTAATTAGATTCGGTTACATCTTCTAAAAATGCTTGAACCGATCACCAAAGCTACCTTACCGTACCGTACCGTACCGTATGCCTAAGTGACCTCACCAATAATCCTGTATAAGTACAAGAGACTAATTACTAATTCCCGTAGTACCAGACACATACCCTGGCTAGACACCGGTGTTATGTATATAAAGCAACATAGGACTATTCCCCTTTTTTTACCGTACCTTAACTTTCAAGGTGTGAGTGTTTCTTCAAGGTACCACTATCACAATTTAGCAACATATTTAATTATAGGATCAATATCCTTTTAAATCGCCATTATAACAGCTCTTTGGGTATGCTCACGCATAGTGCCAGACACCGTTGCCTGTATCCGTCTTATGTCCTTCTGTATGAATAACTCACCTCTCACACAGGTTTACAAATTCCAATCAAAAATATTTTTTAAGGATATTGAACTGAAAGCGTATTTATTGAGGTTAAGATGGGTTAAGGCTTTCTGTGAGTGGTGGGGCCGTTAAAGAACAGATCTTAAGAAATTTAGTAAGATTTTTTATTTTTTAGAGAAAGGTTTGGATAGGGTTAGGTTATGTGAAGTTAAGTTGAATTTAAAGGTCTCAAATCCCGCAGGAGAAAGTATTCTTGTTATTCTGCCAACCGTTTCATTGTTGCACAGAGCCCTGACGGCAGTTCCCGATAGTTAATGGCTAGGCAGGTGGGAGCAGATCTCTGTTTGTAGGGCCTGGTCCCATTCTTCCTTTTGCCCATCGACCCATCCATATTACGTGTCCTTTCGAGCGTTTGTCTAAAAATCATGACCAACCAGGAATCAGCGCTGTTCGCTAAGTTTATACAATGCAAAAATCTGCTGTCCCCGAATAACCCTTTAGTGTCTACTAAATGTGCTTGTTACCTCCTTCAATCCATTTCACCGTAGGCTGTAGGCAATTGGACGATAGAAAAAAGGCAAGTAAAACAATTAAGAGCGCTATATTTGGCTGTGCCTGATCCTATATGTTTTTTCCAACGTGTACGGATTTTTGCCCCAATTTTTTAAAATTTTTTATGGCAAGAATGGTCCACAAAAATGTTTGGGAGAAAAAATTAATTAAGTTCGGTGTTACATTTGACTTTTGTGGTGGCCTGCTGGAAGCTGTGGGAGTGATTGAAAAAAAAATTTTTAAAAATTAAATTTTGTATGTCAACCTTGCTAGGGGGCAGAGATATGGAATCGGGAGTCTGTCTTATATTGCACCCATGTAGGGTCAACACAGGAGCAGTTGGTTTTTGAGTTGAATATTAGTCGTTTATTTGGAGTTTTGCTGGATTTTAATTTTTTCCAAAATTAATTTATTTTTTTCTAACCAAAAAGTTCTTCTTTTTAGGCAAAAAAGCAACTTATTATCAGAAATATTAAATAATAAATTATTAAAAACTAATTATCTGCGTCTAATGCCTTGTAAATATAATAAAGTTGGCAATCTAGCTGGGAAGTAGTGCTTAACTCTAACTAGATTATCTTTTTTAAAAATTTCTGCTGAGCGCAAAAAAAAGAATTGCTTGCTGGGTTACCTTAAGAACTCTATCCTTTGTTTGCTTCTAAATAAGTGTTAATGCATGTGTATGTATGTGTTCCCATATTCATATTATTAAGGGGTACTTTAACGATTTCATATAAATTTTAACATCCTTAATTCATGTTATTTTTTGTATTAAAATGCATTCGATATAAAAAAAAATAACACATCTTTGCTGGGGCAGTGTTATTTTTCAGGGATTTTTCACAAACATGTTTAAGTTTCCACAATTATGTTACATTTTTTGTTTGACAATTTTCCCGTGTAGGGGTTTTCCTTTTACAACAAATTTTTACTACATTTACTAATGTTTACTTTACATGCAACATCACATTCTCTTGGTGGTAGTAGAATATGTGCGTATGTACATGTAAGTATGAGTTCGACTATTTTTGTTTATTAAAGCTTTCTTCTTTTGGAGTTTATTGAACTCTGTTGAACATTTTATGCGGCCAATAAAATAAGAAAGTACATAAATAGTTGGGAGAAGAACTTTTAATTGTATAGTAATTTATTGATGAAGTCAAGATGTAGATATTAAAGAAAACTGCTGACTTTTAATGTCAAATAAAAATACATATTCAATTAGGTAGTTTAAGTGTCAAGTATTGAGGTTGAGAGATTATATAAAAATTATTTATTCATGGTTAGATGTATGTACAAACATATATAAATGGTGCAATTAAAATTAGGAAACTGGGGTTTTAAGTGATATTTTATATAAAAAAAGTATAAAGAAAAAAACTTTTATATTTTATTTGTCTATGTTTGTCTCTCACAAAATGACGGCATTTTAAAAATTGCAAGAAATTAACCGCTTCTTCGGTGATGCACTTCTAAACAGACTATAAAATGGAGAAATAATAAAATAATAATTTCTTTATTTGCAAGAAATAAGAATTTAGTAGGAATTGGACTTGAGACTAAAGTTAAAACAACAGAAATTTTTTTAAAGCAAAAAGTTCAACTGTAAATAATAAAACGCCAAAATAATTTTTGTCCAAACAGTTAAAAAAAATCTCTTTTGAAAAAATTTTGAAGCTCCATTTTAAAAGTTTTTTTTGTTTTACTGCATAATTTTTTTAAAAGAAATCGATTTTATACTTTATGAGCGAAAAACTTGTAGGGAGGTCATTCAATAAGAAAGGTTCATTTTGTGATCCTTTTTCATTTCACAAATTTATCAATTTCGTGTTGTTAGTGTTGTAAAGCTATTGAGTATTTGAGTACTGATCACTAATTACCGTGTATTTTCTACAGTACTTAATATTCAAAAGTAAGTACTCAATACTTTCAGGGTTGTATTTTGTCCTCAAAAATATAGGAAATGTACCTTTTGTCCACAAGTGAAATTCCGTCCTTAACCCCACCCGTACTCCGACTCCAACTTCCAAGATATCCAGGAAGTATCAAAATTATTCAAAAATTGTCTTTTTTTCGCAAAAAAGCCAAATAATTAAGAAAGTACTTTTTGCGTTCCTTAAATATTTAATACTTTAATCTGTAAGCCCAAATAATTCACACCTCCAAAAGCAAGCTTTTTGGGGTATATCTGTTTCCAATATTACTCTATTCTTACAAAAGATTGCATATTTTTAGATTCTTATATCAACACTTGTACAAATAAATAAGATTGTAAATAATCCGCGATCTACGATAAGTTATACTCCTGTGACACCAAATCATACTTCGTGAAATTCGGGACCTTATTGACCCTTTCTTCTAGGACTAAAGGACATTGAAATATTTATGTATAAATTGGCCGTCTTTACAAAAACAAAACAAAAACCAAAAAAGATATTAAAATAATTTGTGAGCACCCTATTTGAATTATTTCGCATAAGCTCCACGTTCACACGTATGTATATTCCTTCGAAAAACAAATGTGATATAATGGCACTAAATTTAAAATCCCTTTTAGTGTATGTAGCGAATTTTACAAAATTCCAAATTTTTAAAAAGTACTTGCTACATACGAAAAGAAAAAGCAAATCGCATTCGCAAGTTAAATTTGTTTTTCATATAATTTTTCTTGTTATTTTAATGTTTTCCCCCTTTTTTCTTTAGTGATGGACCACTACGTTGCGGCACGTGCAAAAACGCCAGAGAAACAAAAAGCAACGGCATGTCAACCCCTTAAGTTGTATAAAATGTAGAAATATATTTACACGTATTATAGTAATTACAATTGCATGTATGTATGTGTGCTCAACACTTTAATTTTTCAGTGTATTGATTTTCGAAATTCTATTCAATTCCCAAATCTAATGTTTAGAATGATTAATGATGAGCGTTGCCAAATAAAATTTAGTTTTTAATTAATTAAAAGTTGAGTTATTATTTTAGGTACAACTTTGCAAAAACAGTCTTTTAAGTTTAAAATCGATTGATTTTCAAACACAAAGGAATATTATAGTCATACTAAAGAAGTTAATTCCACATACGAACTGAGCGACTAAAAAACGAATTTTTTCTTAATGAGCAAACCCACTGTGTTTGCGAAAATGTAAGCGTTTGTCGTTGCCATATCGATTAAATGAGAAAAAGGTTTGTTCTTTTCCTATAATTTAAAAATATATTCAGACCTGACTAAAATGTATTTTTATTAATTTTGCCACTAAATATTACAAATTTTAAGCCAATGCACTAACGCTTTATATTTTCGCTTGAGTTTTCAGTGCAGATAATTGTTTACAAATTGCTTTTAAAAATCAATTCCAAAAATTTCTAGCATTTTGTAATTTTTGCAGAAAAAACAATTTTTGAGCCCAATAATTATAAAAAAATCGACTATAATCGAAGTCGACTTACCAGTCCCTAGCACACACATTATAATACTTCTGACTGACTGAATAATCATCATACAGCCTAAATGCGTAAAAAAAGACTTCAAATTTGTACTGTAGTAACCCCTTCCGACGTGCAGATCCCCTATGAAGGGGTTCTAAAAAGCTCAGACATAAAAAGGGATTCAAAAAAGCCAAAAAGGGAAAGTCGGTTACTTAGTATCTCCTTAACTATACACAATAGACACAAAATGTAGAAGCCGTTGGGACATGATCATAAATCTATTTTCAATTTAAAAAAAGGCTTAATTCTTATAAAATAGGCAGCAATGCTTAGTGATAATTTAAAAAAAAAAATTTAAGAATCTAAATGGCGATAGGTTAGGTTAGGAAGAACATGCAGCTGTTGAAGGAAAGCGCACTTGGGTCCGCTTCATTCGGTCCCTTTGCGTTACCTGGAGAGGCAGATAGAATAGGCTGAGATGGAAGGAAAGAAGAAATTTTAGAGAAGAATAAGAAAGAAAGAAAGAACATTAAATCAAGCAAACTTACCAGGGTCTCTGGTGGAAATCGAACCCACAATCCCCAGACTGGTAGACTCGTGCACTTACCACTGATCTACCGGGGCAACCGGCGATAAAAAAAGTATCAAAAAGGAGGAAAATACTTTGAAATTTTTGAAATATGAAATTAAGGCTATTGATCCTGATTAAATAAGACCCAAGCACGGTGAACTTAATTATCAGGTTGGCGCATCCGGTTGAGAATTTTTAGCTCTTTTACTTTTTCTTATTTTTATATGGAGTTTGACAACATGGTGGCGAAATAATTTAAACCCACCCAAAATTTTGGTGAATTGCAAATTGGTAAAATAATATCATTCTCTAACAGCTCTAATAAATACTTAGAATCGTTCCTAATGACCCTAATATGATGTCTAAATTTTCTACGTCATTAGAATATAAACCTTAAGACAAATTGCTTAGTTCGTTCGGTTTTTATTTTTCTATATGAACAAAATTAAACCCCAGCAAAAAAAATCGAAAGTTGTTATAAAATAACAACAATAAATGAAAATAGCATTTTCATTTAATATCTAAACATTTCCGAATATTTTTTTAGCATGTATTTAATACCGTATCTAAATATGCTTAAAGATTCTAAAGACTTACATAAAACAAATTATTTGGAAAATAATCAATAGCTACAAAGAGATTTTTTCACTTTTTATTTCTCAGATCACTTACCTTTTATGTTAAATTAATTGATGTTTCCCCAAAATTGGACCAACTTCGGGCTGCCTTTCCTCACTGAATTTTATTAGTATGTTTTTTTGATGGGAAATTTTAGAAAAAATACCTATCTATGCCTGGCAACCTTGTTTAAGCAATGATTCGTGCTAAATTTAAATTAAAAAAAAAAAACAAAATAAAAAAAAAAATTTGTTCGGACAAGACAATAATAAATATTACTGGCACTAAAAAAGGAATAAAAAACCATAAAAATGCTTTTTCCAAAGCTTTACGATTTTGCGTGTATTGTCTTTTTCTCACTTATGTTTTTAAGGGGGGTTACCAAGGAGTTTCACTATACTGCCGTCTACGCAAGGGTGTGTAAATATCGTAATTATGCCTCTCATTTATTACAAGGACCGCGTATATGATTAAAAAAGAATGTATGAATGTAGGCACATATGTACATATGTATGTATGACTGTAATACACTTGATATAATGAAGCATATTTAAAGAACATTACTAAGGAAAAACCCATACCAAAGAATGAACAGAACAATACAATTGTTAACTTGTTTGCATGTATATGTGCAGTACTTTGCTTTTACTTTGTATTCAATGTTGGTTGGTGTTTTAAATGTTTTCCTTTTTGCAATATTTTTAAGCAAAAAATATTTATTTCCTGCCATATTTTTAAAACACTCTTTTTTTATTTGCTTGGGACTTGTGAAAGTTTTTGTGAAGTTTTTGCTTTATTTGTTTTATCTCTCTAAAAGATAAATTTTTTCATATTGCTTTTAAAATCTTTATCGACATGTTGCTACTTACTATTGCATTGGTGACACAATTTCTCAAGCAGAAACTTCTAGCTGAAAATTTCACTTCGCTACAGAATTTTCTAGCTATCACAACAATAAACTTCCAGTAAGGAGGATCAAAGTCAAAAGAGAAGTTTTATTATAAAAACCACCCCCTTTTAGTTTTCTTAAGCACACAATCACTTTTATTTCTTCTGCTTTGTTTTTTGAGTTTTTGGGTGGGTTAATGAGTTCATATTGCAGATGAATATTTGTTTCTATAAATTTTTAGAATGCGGTGTATTTCATTTTTATTCTTCTATGGTGTTCAGGGTTAACTCACCCTCAACATAACTTGATCCCCCTACATGTTATTTTCAAAGATTCAAATTTTTGTCGTTATTATTGGTTAAACGCTGACTAGAAATATTAAAATATAAAGTTAAAATATCAAAGAATAAAAACAATATTGAAAAAATTGAAGAAATAAAAAAACTACCACAGGGAGGGGTATTGTCGCCACTACTGGGGATTTTCGTAGTCAACGGGAAATTGAGGCGGTTTAACATCGTTGCTTTAGTGACAGGAAAATTCTTGTCTACTACGAGCGAGGTAATGCGGAGTTCATTATCTGATTTGTCTACTTGGGCGAGAGACAAGGGACTGGGAGTAAATCCAGAGAAGATGGAGCTAGTTCTCTCCTAACAAGGGTCCAGAAAAGTGCGGTATTTGGCATTACAGGGGTCAGGAAAAGTACACCACAGGCAGCGCTGCATGTTATTCTACATCTTCTTCCCATCGGGGATTTTGTTGCTGGAATGGCGGCCAGGAGCTTGTTTAGACTCATTAAGTCAGGTATGCGTGGGGTATGTTCGGATTGAAATGCCGGCATTTTGGGAAGGGTCGGGGATAGTCGACTCCTGAGGCAGTCACGTGTGACGGACTACATGGTAGCAAAACTTGACTTTGGGATCCTGCCCCAGGTAGTGTTTCCGGAGAGGGAGGCATGTAAGGGATCAGAGAAGCTGTATAAGGGTTGTGCAGTCTTTAATGACGGATCGAAGATGGAGGAAGACACCGGGGCTGGTGTCTATAAATTGGACACGGGGGACGGAAGGTCCTATAGACATCCGGACGAGTGCAGCATTTTCCAGGCTGAAATTCTGGCGGTGATGAAGGCCGCGGAATTGATAGGGAACCTAGACTCGGGGCGATTGCAGACGTGCTCTAAGGGCAATCATAGGGACACGTAGGGTTAGACTCTGTTGGTATCCGGGTTATTGTGACGTTTCCTGCAAGGAGATTGCCGATGAGCTGCTAGGAAGGGACTGGCTCGGGATATTGGACTTAGTTGTGAGCCGGTGAGGCTACCACTGACAAACAAATGGGCCAGGAACTCTCCTGATTTCTGCAGGGTATGCCTGAACGAGGAGGAGGTAGAGACGATGGAGCATCTTGTCTGCCACTGCCCTGAATTGAACATCCTCCGACAGAGGTGGTTTGGAGGGCGCTTCTTAGATGGACTTGGTGAGATCCCTGGCTGTGGGCTCGGGAGCATCATAGGTGTTATTAAAGGGGTTGGGTGGCTGGACAGATAGGCGATTCAGCGCCTATGACTACTGACTTCCTTAAACATCTTGGCAATGTAGAGAAGGATTAAAAAAATGAAAATATTTAGGATGAATCAGGAAAACCAGAGTCTCTGCCTAAGATATAGCCCGAGATCGGTAGACTTGCGGACTTACTAACTACCCTGGCGGGCTACCAAGCTAAATCGCTTGCAAATAAAAAGCATTTTTTAAATATTTTCCCTTAAATATAACTTTTGTTAATATTTTGATAAAAATATATGTATGAAAGTGGCGTTTTATTCTAAACTTGTATTTAATAATTTTCTTATACCAAACCCAATAAACCGTTTGCAACGTTAGCAACAAAAAGAAATAACTTTCATCAGGTTAAGCGTTGACATCTGTTGCAGTTTCTGATACAAGGAGGTGAAAACACGAACATAAGAAAAGTGAAGGCTCAACGAAGTGGAACTTTTCGTAGAAAGTCTATAGGTTTAAAAGTAAGCCTTTGGGCTTGATAAAACATTGGCGATACAGAAGCTTAAGTAGACAATTATGAGCCTACACTTCGTTTGTATGCTTGCCTCCAAGGACAAGAAGTACCATAGTAGAACCCTACAAACGGTTCAACATATTTGAGTCAGAAACACTCCTACGAGGGAGAAAATATAATTTTGAATATATAATCTTTTGGAAACAAAGAACTCAACGAGGCGGTGATTGCGGCCTAACAACTTACGGCAACTGGGGAAAGAAATAAGTGGGGGGTATAAATGTTACACCCGATCAAGTTTGGAGTCACTTCGGGGCTAAAGGAATACAGTAGAGTCTTCATTGTTTGAATAAACTAAACTAACAAAGGGCAAGACCAACTAAAAATCAAATGTCCTGTTTTAAAGGCTATGAGGAAAAAACCCACGGGAACGTGTTGTATATCGAAGGAAAGAACTAAACGTGGCCGTTTTCTTAAAGGCCCGGGGATCACAATCTATTCTCCCTCCCAGATCACAACAAAGTGCTACAGGCAGAGGTCAGAGTAATCATGAAATGCTTGTGCTGGCTCAGAGCACATGCAAGCCAAACCGACGTAATCATCTTTATAAGTAGCTGAACGTTATTCAAAGCAATAATCCAACTCTGGAACAGTGAAATAGTTTGAAAAACTACGTAAATGCCTTGAGACAATCCGGAGGTTGTGCGATAGCGCGACATACAAAGAAGACGTGGAATTCATGAATCATTTTCTACGGCAATGCCTATCTTTTGTACATGCCAAAACACGATGTTTTATGTGTGGCTCACTTTGGTTGATAAGTGTTTGAAGACAAGTGCCTAAGTCTACCTCCTAGTGGTATCAACCTGGCAACTTTCGGAATAGTTACCGAAAGGCTAACAGACACGGCTAAGAAGAAAACAATCTGTCTTGGGCTAAATGTGATCAGTGACTCACTGGCCCCATGTGCTTATCAGGTGCATGAACTGATTGATGGTGAGGTCTCCTTTGGGAGTTCACGTGGTGGCTGTGGTTATCCCCAAGCGGGGCAACTGTAGAACGAAAGTGAATATACCGGGGTCCGTCCTGTACGGGCCCCAGAGTGACCGTGTAAGCGGTCTTATATGAACTAAAGGTTCAACAAGAGAAAGTTTCTGGTTTTGGCGGATCTACCCAGGCACATGAGCAACTGTGGAAGTAGGCTATTAGCTGAAAATGTGTAAGTGTGTTTGGAAGTAGGTGAATAGGGAAACTGGCTACGGAGGGGGACCCTAGGATCTAAAATAAGATCCCGTCAGAGTAGTAGCAAATAATGAAAAGGCCGGCATTGGTACTTCGAAGCATGTGCGTGATTCGGTCCTGACTGGAGGTGAGTAGATTATGAAGCATTGATGATGATGTCGGATATATTTGATCCTAATTGGAATAAGTAAAATAAACGATCCTTTTAAACAGAGCTGGGTGTCGCATCCGTTTTGGGTGCGATTGAAAATCATAATCTTTTTTGCTTAAGGTTGGGTGCTGTTTCACAAGTGTGTGGAGAGGTCTCTTTGTCGGCGCGGATCTGTTTTGATAATGAAGAAGCGAGATCAAAACTAGAAACGCAACAAAATCGGGTTAAGATAGCCCAACTCCTCACCAAGGGGTCTGTTGTGGCTACACAGAGTCATAACAGAGAATTGGTACCTGGGTGGTTTAGCCGAGCCATTATGGGGGCGTTGGTGGACGCTTTGTATTTACCAGTGTTGAGAGCACCGTGGGTATGCCTCACTGGTCGGTAGCACGTAAAACCCTTGACGTTTGTGACTCACTTTAAAGATGTAACATGGTATACGTTAAGAAAACTCCTGTCCATCAACAAGCGCTCACTTCACAAAAAAAAATACTCCCCAATTTTTATCAAAAAAAAAAAAAAATAAGCCTGTAGCCTTTTCCGAGATATTGGGTATGTTCTTTTGCAAATTTCATCAAATCGGTTCAGCCGCTCTTAAGTTATAAATTTTGTAACTAACACGAGAAATTACTTTCTTTTAGATTTAAAATAGACAAATTTAAGAAGCAATTAAAGTTTTAGTTTTGTTGTTAAAACAAAAAAAAATTATAAATTGCTTTTTTAAATTTAATTTTACTAATCTCCTATTTTTTTTATTTTGTTTCAATTGCAACACTGTGCAACTTGTAAACTCTCTTTATCATCTATGAATATGCTGCATTTGTGGTGCATAAACAGTATTTAATGCGTTAAAATTTACTTTAACGTTATTGTTGTGTTTATCATTTTAAAAGCACATGGCTTCCAGTTGCTCTCATTATTGTCGTTTGATTTTTAAACAACTAAGGCCTTTATCGTATTTAGAATATGTCTATGAATGTACGTACGTACACAAAAGTTATAAGGATGCCCTTAAGTCATGATGCAGCAAATTTTGCCACTTTGACAGCTAACCCCTGAGAATGCATCAATGCATCTAACAGCCAAAACCATACAAGTTTATCGTACTTATTTGCTTCCAAGACCTTTTTATAACAAAACTCATGCAAACAACAACCACTACTCCTCCCCCTTTTCTTGCATCCTTAATGGCTGCTGCATTATTAAGTGTTCGTAACTTATTTTTTATACTTTTGCGTAATATGGGCTGATGTTTTGTTTTATTTAAATATTAAAATTTCATTTAAATGTGGATTAATTTCTAATACCCTACATACATCATTGTTAAAAGCTAAAAAAAAAAATCAGAATGTTTAGACTTTAATTAAAAAATTTACTAAAATTGTAAGAACTTATTAATATGCATGGAAATGATCGCAATTTGCCTGAATTCGCCTTATTTAATGCTAGACTTACCTTAAGTTTTTCTTAAGGGACTTTAAAATATGGTAAATTGGACTCATTTCTTTCATACTTGTATGCATTCTTAGTATTTTATAATTATACTAGCACGTGACCCGTTACTTCGTAAGCACAGTTTTAGAAATTTATTAAGTGAAGGTGATGTTTTGTGCCTTTATTTCTTAAACTATTACCAAATAAGCAGTACACAGAAAAAACTCCAGAAATTTTTTTAAAACAAATAGTTTTTTAAAATAATAGTTTTCTTCAGTAAATATTTTATTAGATTCTTATGATATTGCTATTTGATTTTTATGTCAAACAAAATAAACACAAAACCATTATATATTTTGTACTCTTTTTTTCTACCCCTTAAGGAACAATATTTAAAAAAAGTACCAAAAATATATTTTTAATTTTTTGAGACCTGCAGAACGCAATTTAAATGAAGTTTCTACCTTTATTGGTTAAGAAATTACAAAAAGTACCTAAAAAGTACCAAAATGTAATTTGTACCCTTTTTTCTATCCCCTAGGGTCTTAAGTTTTTAAAAAGTATAAAAAAATATTCATATTTTGTCAAGACTTGTCGAACGCAGTTTAAATTATGTTTCTATTTTAATTGGTTCAGATGCTACAAAAAGTATGTAAAAAGTACCACTTTACAAATTTGTCTGCCCCTTAAGGTCTAGATTTTTAAAAAAGTTTAAAAAATATATTCATATTTTGTCCTGACCTGTCGAACGCAAATTAACTCTTCAAACAAGTTTAAAGAAATATTGTATTAATATTAAACTATTTTTTTATTCAAAAACAACTTTACGGAATGCTTTCTAAATAACTTAAAGTCAGTTACTGTAATAACTTTTTAAATGTAGACACTGAAAATATCGGATTTCCGCTCATAACAAATCTAGATTTTAATGATTTTGGAGCTAACCCTCATATTTTGTTAATTATTCTTAATAACGGGCTTAACCTTTTTAATTTTCCTAATAATTTAAAGTGTTATTGATCTTATTCAATATTTTGTAAAAATGTAACGGGTGTGATATTTTCTCGAAGTCAACTTAGTGGAGAAAAAGTACTTTTAACATCTTTTAATAATATTTTGCATTTTTTGAGAAATAGAAATAGACTCTAAGTCGAAGGTTATTTACTTGTTGAACAAAAAAACTTTTGTTTGGCATTTATGATTTTTTGGAGATTTAGAGCCTTAAAATATTAAATTATGAACTTGCGGCCCATATAGCGATCGAAGGTCAACTAAGCGCACAAAAAGTACTGTTTTACATTGGTACCTTTTTGTCTTTGATGGCACAAGTCTATAAATACGAAATTAAGGACAAAAATAACTTATTTTTGTATTAAATACTGTTCTGCCTTTTTTTAAATTCGAGTGTAGAAGTATAAAATGAAGGAGCATTTACTTGTGTAGAGATCGTAAGTCAACTCAGTGGAAAAATAGTACTCTTTTACAGTTTTAGTACTTTTGGGCCTTTTTGAAATTATAAGTGTAGAATAATAATATTAAGGCCTATTGATGAAATCAGCAACAAAATGCTTTTGGAGCTGCCGTGCACAGCAAAAAGAATAATTCTTTTTATTTTTAACGCCATACTACGACTCGAACATTTCCCGCCAGTATGGAAAGTTGCCTTGGTAAAGATGATTCCTAAGCCGGGAAAAGATCCTTCAAAGGTGGAGTCTTACAGGCCTATAAGTCTATGTCCAAATTGTTTAACAAATTGCTTAAAAACAAGCTGACTCCGATCCTGAATGAAAGCAACTGCATTCCAGATCACCAATTTGGATTTAGAAATCAACATAGTACCATCGAACAAACCCACAGATTGGTACAGGTTATAAAAAAAGCCTTTGAGGAAAAGAAATACTGCTCCGCGCTCTTTATAGATGTCTCTCAGGCATTTGACAAAGTATGGCATGAAGGCCTGTTGAACAAATTAAAGCTCTCCATCTAATATTTTCAACCTTTTAGAAAAATACATAACCGGCCGAAAATTTATGATTAAAGAGGGAAACCAAATAAGTTCTTCTCAACCAATAGGGGCTGGTATACCTCAAGGGAGTATACTAGGCCCAAATCTGTACTTGCTTTACACAGCAGACATGCCCACAAACAATCTTACTCATACGTCGACATTTGCTGATGATACCGCTTTTCTCAGTATTCATAAAGACCCTAAATAGGCTTCGAGTCAACTGCAACAACACGTAAGCCAAGTTGAGAAATGGGCAAGGTTATGGGGAATAAAAATAAATAAACAAAAATGCACCCACGTTACTTTTACGTTACGCAAGGAAACGGTCTAATAAAAAAAAATAGTTTTAAGATTTGAATACTTATTGTTAGTTCGCCAAAGGCCTGTTACCCATGTAAAAGTCCTTCCACTTTTTCTTAAAGTACTTTATTTATAATTTTTTTAATTAAAGGTTATTTATCTATCTGAAGCTGAAAAATCACAAAAGAGAATAAAGCCTTTCTTAAAACTTCTGTATTTTTGAATAAAAAATCACACTTGTATTTTATTTATAATAGATTGGGCAAAAAGTCATATGGTACGAGTATATAAGACGTAAACAAGCTTTAAAATACATTCATTTAGAAGTACAAAAATACAGATTCTGGATTAACATTTATAGAAACTGAATAAAATTTTACTTCTTAACCCTTATAGTACTCTGAAACACAAAAAGTTGTACTTCATAAATGTCGTGGTTCCTTTGTGGTCAGACCTCTTCAGTAAGCGTAGACAGAAAACTTAAAAAAAAAAAGATTTGTCTATCTGATTCGTAGCTAGTAACGGATAGTTTGTGCAGGATTTGAAAAGGTGGGTAAATGTGATATTATAAAAAAGTGGGATTGGGAGTTGATATCAATTCAGTAGAGTACAATTATTTTAAGAAGCTAATTTTTTGCAGGACTTTTTAGTCCCGAAAAGTATCCATAGATACCCGCCCGATACATAATGCCCAAACCAAATTACCAGTTAGTTTTTTTCAAAATCAATGAGAATATTAATATTTGATATACAAACAAGTAAGAGCGCTATATTCGGCTGTGCCGAATCTTATATACCCTTCACATTGGTCTTTAAATATACCCAGGCGAGTAATTTTGTACTGCAAATAATATAATAAAAAACCATGTGCGAGTTTTAAAGCCCATAGAAAAAATAACAAAATTTTAACGTTCGTATGAATAATAGAAATAGATGAAGAAGATTTGAGGTCAAGAGTTTTAAAAGTTTTCGACATTATTCATATTTAAAGGTTAATAAAACTTGTTAAATGTTCTAGTCCCCCTGCTCTTCTCCAACTTTTTCTCCAAAATGTATGAATTATTTGATTATTACTTCTTGTAGAATATTCGAAGTCGATAGCTGTAATAGTTTTCCAGCACTAGCGTATCGAAAATTTTATAAAAATTGTTAATTTGTATAGGAACTACCCCTTCTTCACCCCCCATCCGAAAATGTTTTTCTTCAGAGCGTAGCCCTTGATGTCCAATCACTTTTTGTAGAACATTTTAAGTCGATATCTGTTATAGTTTCCGAGATATAGGGTATCGAGTATTTTATAACAATTGTCGATTTGTATGGGAGCTACCCCTTTTTTTGCCCCCACTCAAGAAATTGTTTTTTTAAAGTGTGGATTTTTGCGTACGATTACTTTTTGTAGAACATTTTATGTCGATAGCTGTTATAGTTTCCGAGATATAGGGTATCGAATATTTTATAACAATTGTCGATTTGTATGGGAGCTACCCCTTTTTTTGCCCCCACTCAAAAAATTTTTTCTTTAAAGTGTGGATTTTTGCGTACGATTACTTTTTGTAGAACATTTTATGTCGATAGCTGTTATAGTTTCCGAGATATAGGGTATCGAATATTTTATAACAATTGTCGATTTGTATGGGAGCTACCCCTTTTTTTGCCCCCACTCAAAAAATTTTTTCTGTTAAGTGTGGATCTTTGCGTACAATTACTTTTTGTAGAACATTTTAAGTCGATAGCTGTTATAGTTTACGAGATATAGCGCTTAAAATATTTCACCAAATTTGTGCAATTGTAGGAAAAATACCCCTTCCCCTGGTCCTATCTGAAAAAACTTTTTCAATTATTTAGGTCCCTTCTTTAGGAGTATCCGTGCCAAGTTTTGTGGCAAGAGTGCCTACACTTACTGAGATATATAGGGATATATGCACGGATTTTGTCCTAAAAAAAATGGGTTACTCTGGGTTTTCGCTTATATCTCGGTCAATAGTGAACCGATTTTGCTGATTTTAAATAGCGATTGTTAGCGGGACATTTCTGATCGTTTGACACCATTAACTGGTCTGTATCTTTTTATTTGACTCCAGAAACTTGATTTCAACAGACGGACAGACGGACAGACGCACATTGCTAAATCGGCTTCCCTATCTATAAGGATCCAGAATATATATACTTTATGGGGTCGCAAATGAATAATAAAGAAATTACAAATGGAAGGACAAAGTGATATATACCCTATCACTATGTGAAAGGTATAAAAATCAAAAGCACAAGATCAAGCACCTTATGAGACTAACCACTAAACTTCAGACAAGACTAGACAAAATTATTGCTTCTTTAAAAAATTTTTAAAAAATCATTATTGTTGGCATTCACTTTTCAAAAACAATTAAATATTTCATAATGACAAATAAATTTTTAATAGAAAACATCAAATTTGTTAATTATTAATTTAATTGAAAAAAAATGGAAATAATTTTTTTCTATGTATTAACAAACTTTAACGCAATTTTAGCATATTTTACTAAAAGTAGGGTGTTTGTAATTTACTTACTACTTTTTCATTTGTATGCATTTCGCTAAAATTTATTTTCGAATTGATTCACCGCCAGACATTTAATGAAAACAAAAACAGTTTCCATTTTATAACAAAATCTTTTTCAAGAATTTCAAATGCAATAAATATTTATTTGTCAATGTACATTGGGTCTGTCTGTTTGCCTGTTTGCTGCCACTATAACAAACATATTTTGCGAACATATTCATATGAATGCATTTATACTAATGTATGTGTATGTATGTACATATGCATACATTTGTATTTCTGACAGAAACAGAGCCATTAGATGTTGATATCTGATGCGCTTTATGGTGTCTTATAATCACAATCATTATCATCATTTTACTTAAAGTACATGACATTCCCATCAACAGTGGCAACATTTTCAACATTAACAGTCAGTCGCAATCATTAACATTTTATTTAAATTTTTTATTAATAAAAAGAGAAAGAGTATTTCGTCTGTTGTTGACTTTTCTTATTGTTTTCCTCACCCACTTTGTTTGCGAAATCCTCTGATGCATATTGAGAATTAATATAGAAAATAATAAAAATTGTTCCCATTTTATTTTCAAGTTAAGTATACTTTATGAGTTTTTATTTTTCGTCTTTGTTTCTGTTGTTGCCTTAAGGCCACATTAGTATGCAATTAAATTGTTTTATTTGTGGTGACAAGAATTGTTGGTTGTTGTTCGTTCGTTCGTTTGTTATCATCTTCATAAATAATAAAAGTGAAAGCATTTTTTCGTTGACAGTTTTTTTCTTTCATATTTTATTTTTAATTTAAAGTACTTTTCATTTTTATTTGCAAAAACATTTCCATACACTTGTGAAAGTAAAATTATTATTTGCACATTGGTTAGGAGAAGAAGTAATTTCTGACATGACATGAGGCTTAAAAGAAGAAAAAGAAGGCCACCTTAAGCCAGTCGCATATAATTTTGCGACCTTGTTCTAACCTTTTGGATTATGTGCAAAAAACGACAATAAAATTAACAACAACTCTGGTAAATAAATCTTAATAATAACACCTATTATAATCTTTAATTTTATATTCCTAAAGTCATAACCTCAAAAAATGCAAAATCGTTTATGTTATATTTGCTACCTCAAAAAAAATGGGGAAAAGTAACTTAAATGTGAAAAAGTACTCCACTTAGCTTACATCCGACGATTAATAGGATTTTCATATATCAATACCCAACATCTTAAAAAATACAAAAAGGTACCAAATATAAAACATCCCCCTTTTAAGTCCCTAAATGGAAAATTATTTCAAAAAACACCAAAAACATATTCATATTTTTTCAAGACCACTCAAATGTAATTTGAATATAATTTCCATATATACTGGTTAAAACCTTGCAAAATGAACCTAAGACTCACTTTAAATTTCGCTTTTACCACTATTGATTAAAAAGTTACAAAATGGACCTTGGCATTAACAAAATAACATTTTCCTTCTCCTAAGGGACCAATATTCCAAAAAGTACCCAAAACATATTCTAGAATTTTTGTTACTGTCAAACGCAATTTGAATTTGGTTTTTATCTTTATAATTTTTAACCTTTTAAGTCCATTAGAATTCAATATTTCAAAAAAGCCCGTTAAACGCTTTCTATCTTTATTGTTGCAAAAGATACCAAATGAATCTTAACTCTGCTAAAATTACCATATCTTGTCTCTTGGGGTTCAGTAATCATAAAAAACACCAAAAATATATTCTTATTTCAATTTCAATTTTTTTTTCTACCTTTATTAGTTCAGAAGTTACAGTATGGACCTAAGCAGTTTCAAAATATAGTTTTTATCCTCTCTATCCCATAGGGTCCAATTATTCAAAAAACAAAAAAATACCAAAGATATACTCAAATTTTTTCTCAAAATTTTGTATTTTTTTGATCTTTATTTGATCAGAATTTATAAAAAGTACCAATATAAAATTGTTAGACTTTCTAACCCCTTTTTCCCCCTTAGATTAGGGTTTTCTAAATTGGCCCATTTTTACCCACTTCGGGTCTGAATTTTGCAAAATCTATACATATGGAAAGGTACCCACACATCTCAATTTGGTAATCCCTTGCTCAACGCGTTTGGGCTGTACGATGATAAATTAGTCAGTCAATCATTTAAGTTGTTTTTTATAGTTAACTTAGATAGGCTTAGATACCCCACTATGTACTCGGTTTTCCGATAGCTCCCCAAGCATCAGTTTTATGGATTGAACAACGACAGTTAAGTTTATTACAAAGTCAATTCAGCAAAATTAAACTCCAATGTGTGTTTTATTTTGCTAGGGATCAAATAAATTATTTTAAAGTAAGTATGTACTTATATAAGTAGTTCTTTGTAAGTAACTAGGTAAGTAATGTTTTTTATGCTCTAATTTTTAATTTTTAACCTGCACGCAATCTTTCTCTTTCACTCATATTATAATCAGATGTTGATACGAAGCCGTATATTTATTTATATGTATTTGAATATAAAGTTTACTAAAATTTTTCCCAAGGCAACCACTTATCTTTCTTCCATGGAACAGCTGACAAAGCCAAATACTGCAAAAAAAGAATGTAAAACAAAAGCCATAATATATTTTCTCTGATCTAATATTTGTTTTTTTTTTTGTGTTGCATTGTCCTGATACTTAATATGGGTGGTATTTATATTGCGGCAATATGTTTATTTGTAAACATAAAGTATCTTTATATTAACATATGTACGTGCATATGTACCAGCTACACATGCATTTTTATATGAACAAGTGTGCATAAGTATAGTCAAAGTCTCTGTCATTCTCTATGGTCTTGTTCTAATTCTATTTTATACATCTTCTTTCTGGCTTAAAAGTGTTTTGTTGCATATTTGAAGTATCATAATTTATGATACTGATTTAGATTCAACTGCTCTTGTATAATACTTCAGGCATGATTGTCTTTTAGACATCAAATACATTTTTTTTTTCTTTTTTCATAATTTCTGCAAAATTTTTTAATTATAAAATCGTTAAATTAATGAAAGAAATTTTGCACAAAAAAAGTAATAAAGACAATTTGCAAAAAGGCTTTTGTTCAGAAAATATACTTTTAATTATATTTACAAAGTTACCTTATAATTTTCGGTTATCAAATAATTAAAAAAGTAACTCAAAAGTTTTTTAAAATAAAATTACTTACTTGTATAGTAATTTTTCTATGCATACTTACTTACAGTTCACAGCTTTATTTAAAAATAATTAAAAGAGTTATTTCAATTCTTGTAATATTTTTTTTTTATTTTTGCAAAAAATATTAATTTGTTCCAGTAAGCTTTTAATAGCAAATAGGCATTTCCACTGAGAAGTCCACTTTTCATCACGTAATTTAACATCGAATCCATCGTGTTTGTACAACTATGTACTTATATATACCACTGCAAAATGCTCTAAATGAAATTCAAGCTAGAAACTTTGAATAGTTTAATAATAATGTGGGTTATACGAGTACCTGGAATTTTTTAAAACTTTGACTTTTTGTGTTTTTTATGTGTTAATACGCACATAACATACCTGGTAGGGATATTATGCGTTTGCGCAGATGTTTGTAGTGCTCAAAACAAATGGTCTGAGACCCATCTTTTAGTGTAGCCATCGAACAGGAATCACTTCTTGAGCCGTTATAAACATGTCCGTCCATTCGCCCGGTTAGGTGTCCATGTATTCTTGTGAACACGCTACAGATCGTCATTTCGATGAAATTTGGCACAGATAAGTTCTTAAGCACTAACACAAAGCTTGGGTTTTATATCTTGAAAGTCGAAAAACTTAAGAAATTATGTCCATCCTATAACAATAATACAGTAAAAGGTCAGTAAGACCTGACCATATTATACTCTTCACTAAAAATAGTTTTGTTTAACGCCCGAATGTCATTTGCAAAAAAATTTTTGCGTGTTTAGGTGATTTCCGGAAGTAAGACTGTTTGATCAAATATGGAGCGCCAGTTGGGAAAATTTGTAAATATTTATATGCTATATGTTTTGAAACTATTCAAAACAAATTTCGTTTTAATTCAGTTAAGCGACATTATCTTTAATTTCAATTCATTTGTCGTTATAAAATAGTGATTGGCAAAATAAAAATTACGGAAGAAATAAAAAGATGACAGGCGCCAGAAATAGTATAGATATCAATCTGTATCTTCTTCCCGTTGAGGATTTCTTTGCTGGAAGGGCGGCAAGGAGCTTGTTTAGACTTAGTGAGTCAGGTATGCGTGGAGCGGATTCAGATGGATACCCCGGGGGTGGTTTACTGCTGCGGCGGTCAGGTGTGACGGACTATATGGTAGCAAAACTTGATTTTGGGATCCTGGCCTATGTAGTGTTCTCAAAAAGGGAGGCTTGAAAGGCGTCAGAGAAGCTGTATGAGGGGTGTAGAGGCTTTAATGATGGATCGAAGATGGTGGCAGGCCCCGGAGCTGGTGTCTATATAATGGACATAGAAGTAAAAATGTCCTACAGACTTCCTGACGAGAGCAACGTTTTTCAGGATGATACTCTGGCGGTGACGAAGGCCGCGGCATTTAAGATATAATGGCAGTTGTTGTCCTTTTTCCAGAGATTGGTTGCGTGGCCAATTGGCACCAGAGCGATGATTGTTAATTTACTAAAATAATTTCCGTAATAACAAGTTTTGCTAAAAATATTTAAAAAAAAGAACTTGTATTAAGATTGGTAAAGAGGAAGCGCAAATAATAACTCCCGCGGGTTTACCAAAGAGAAGTAAATGAATTTGGAAAAAAGGAGAAAATTTATTTATGTAAGTACATGTAAAATCCATTGGTGTAAAAAATTTTTATATAAATTATTTCAAGAACCTGTTTTTTCTCATATCATATTCTTAATTATGAATCAAGCTTCAGTTTTCATTAATGTAATTTTAACAGGTTAACCTGGCTCTGTGTCAATTGTAAAGCATGGCATTGTCCTTCTCTTTCTATTGGTGGTACCTAAAAAACAGCAATGAAAAACAGATTTATTACTGATAAATTACAAAATTTATGGGTAAATCATATTAAAAAAAAAATTTAAATATCAGGTAATTGCGAAAATCCGAAATTTGGGGCTAATACAAAATTCAAAATTGGGTAAGCCACAAGAAAAAGCTTAGGCTTGTTCTAAATCCTTAGCCAAATAAGTAATTTAAAACACAAAAAACTTGTTCTGCTGTGTAACTGTTACAATTCAAGCAATAAGCAGGGTGTCCCGGTGTTTTAATAGTAGGTGCGCAAGTCTACCAATTAGCGGGTTTGGGATTCGATTCAAACCAGAAAATCTGGTAAGTGTGCTTCTTCCTACTTTTTTTCTTATTCCCTTCTAAATGTATTCTTCTATTTTCACCCTTTCTATATGCCTCTCCAGGTAAGGCAAAGGGACCAAACTAAGCGTACTCGTGTGATCTGCATTCTTTCCCTTAACGGCTGTCTGTTTTACCTAACCTACCTAAGCAATGCGATAGTCAAAATATAAGTTGCATTCCTTGAAAGCGAAATGCACCAGACCACCTTAAAGATTTTATTATACTCTGGCGTATACAGAACTTTAGACATGTTGTTTCAATTTATTAAAACTGAACTCAAAAAGAAAGTTCAAATAAATTTAAGAAAACTTTGGACTAAAAATCTAATTCACTGGTTCTTAACTCATTTATCAAAAACAAAAGGCAAATTTTGAAAAAATTCCCAACCATTATTAATTTCTTAACGCATGAATGAACTTTAAATTCTTTTAGTTTACAAACAGCTGTAAAGTGTTAATTCAATACAATAAAATTTAAATTATGTTATTTAAGAAATAAAAGATGCTTTTAAAACACAAATACTCAATCAAAACTCCTTGTAATTAACTTTAATTATTTTCTAATTTCTCTCGTAAAAAATGAGTTCAGAAATTATGTAGTCCTTTCCACAGAATGTAGTCAATAATTTCTATTTTGTTGTTTAAGTTCTTTTAAACTTATTAATATGTGCGTACGTATGTATGTACATGCATATGTAAGACTATATTACGGGTTTGTTTAATTGGCAACATGCCTCTACATGTTGAGGCAAAACAATTAAAAAGTTTTATTTCCATTTGTTGTTGCTGTTGTTCCCTGTCACTCAATAAACTCATGAGTAATGAAGCTTAAAACAGGAAATACTAAAAAATTATGGACATTTGGTTTGAATATTACAAATATCACCAATACGAAACACCAAAAGGGGTTTAAATTTATAACAAAACAAAAGGTACAATCCCTTGGAAAAACTTAATAACAGCAAATGAAAGGTAAAGTAAAACCACACCAATACACTTCTAAATGTATACTCATACAACTTGGAAAGAATTTTTAATTTATTTAACTAAAATCACTGGTCAACAAGATTTTGTACAAAATATGCTTTTGAATTACCTATTCACTTTCCTTCTCATTAATTAGTATTATAAAGAAATAGCATTATTGACTGACCGACTGACTTATTAAACATCTCACACCCCAAGCGTGTTAAGCTTAAAATTTGAAATTAGGACTGCGGGCTCCCAAAATTAGTAAGTTTTCCGACTATAAGCGAAAGAAACCAAAATATAAATAGTATCGTACTCTTTCTTGAAAAAACCTGTCATGTAGTTTTTTTCAAATCTATATTTTGATACAGCTAAGGTCCATTTTGTAACTTTGAAACCAAAAAAGATATAAAAAAAATCGAATTGCATTTAAAAGGTCTTAAAGTAACATAAACGTATTTATTTGGTACGTTTTTGAAATTTTGTGCCACGTAGTTTGAAAACAAGAGTACCATATTTTGAAATTATGAGTACAGATATATGAAAGGAAGAGCTTTGGTAAAGTACTTTTTTCCTTTTTTGAAACTTTTTTGCATTTTGCCTCACTAGAAATCTACATATGTACATTAAATCAACAACTATTGACCAAAATTAAGGCCGGAAGTCAACTAAATGGACAAAAGAAACTTTTTATCATTTGTGGAACATTTTTTCGACATTTTGAAGTGATGATCCTAGAAAATTGAAAGAAAGAGCTGTGAACCCCAATTAAGACCGGAAGTCAACTAATTGAACGAAAAGTACTTTTTTACATATTTGGTACTATTTTGCCATTTGTGAGATTAGGAGCTTACAAATATGTAATTGATGACTACCGACCAAGATTAAGGCCGCAAGTTAACTAAATTTACAAAAAGTATTTTTTTACATCTATGATACTTGTTTGCTTTTTTGAAATTAAGATTAAAAAAATTTAAAGAAAGGACTGTAAGCCCCTTTTATGAATTTTTTTAAAATTATGAGCCTTAAAATTAAAGGAACCCCGTGTGGACCCCGATTAATGCCGAAAATCAAATAAGTGGACTAAAAGGACTTTTGTACATTTTTGGCAACTTTTTGCGCTTTTGAAATAACGATCCTGCACTATAAAAATATCGACTGTTAACAAGAATTAAGGTCTACAAGCAATCAAGTGGTCAAAAATTTTTTTTTCCACATTTACTTTACTTGTTTGAAATTATGAGTCTTTTATTATAAAATAAAGAGTTATAGACCCCGATTAATGCTGGAAGTCTATCTGTTAAGTGTGCAAAAAGTACATAAAAAGTAAGTTTTAAAAACGAGTCTTAAAGAATGAAATGAATGACTACTAACCCAGCGTAAGATCGAAAGCAAATCAAATGGACAAAAAGTTCTTTTTCACATTATTGGTCCTTCATTGCATATTTTTGAGTTTTAAAATGTAAAATTAAGATTCGTTAACCAAGATTAGGTTTAAATTTCATTAATTTGTAAAACAAAGTACATTTAAAATTTTTGGCACTTTTTTTGCTCTTTGACATTTTTAGCAAAGAAATATGAAATTAAGTTTTATTGGCCCCGAGGTCAAAACTCAATTAAAAGGATAAAGAGTACTTTTTCACATTTCCGGTAGTTTTTTTAAATTTTTTTAAATTCATTCTAGAAATATAAAATAAAAAGTAGTTTTTTCATATTTTTCGAAGTTAAGTTTTTGTACTGTAAAGATAGCAAAACAGATAATTCCTTCGCTGACATAGACATAGCATGTAGAGGCCGTTAGATAGAGATTCGAACCTTGGGTAGCAAACTGCACCCATTTAAGCAGCCAAAATATGGCATGAAGAATTAAAATATGGAAAATTTCATGAGGATGAGGCCGACGAGAAAGCATTTTTAAAAATCCCAACTTAACATAGCTTGTTACACCAGTTAAACTAGTGCTTATCACTATCGATCTGTAAGGTCAGACTGTTTTAATTAATATACATTTAAATCAATAGATTTGATAAACTATTTTAAAATTGACTAGCAAGCCCATCCACCTTAGAGAAAGTCGAGAAAGAATCAGCCAAAGTGGGTCCTGCAGTAAATGCAGATAAAACAAAGTTGATAGTATCAACGCGCAAGACGTCCAGAAGCCTTAGGCAGACAGTGGAAGTTGAAACTGCAACTTTAAAATAGTTAAAGATTTTATTTACCGCGATACTGCCATTAGCAAAACAAACAACAACAATTTTAAGACAAAAAGAAGAACAAAACTAGCGAAAAGATGCTACTTTGGACTAAGTAGGCAGGTAAAAGCAAAGCCACCTGCCGACACACAAAAACCACTCTTTACCAGACACTGATACAACCTAAGGTGGAAAACCCTGAAAATTACTTTTCAATAGCTATATGTTCAGCACTCAACAAAGTTTCGGAGAGTATGGTTAATTATTACTTGGTTGGGGTTCTAGAGTTAAGCGGTTTGTTAGGCGATCGCTAGTACGGTTTTGTAGAGAACTTTCTACAGGGGGCCTACTAGCCTTTTTAACAGAAAAATGGTTTTCCTCGATTCACCACCTTGGCGAAAGTAAAGAGGTGGCTCTTGATATTTCTGGGGCATTTGATAGACTCTGGCAATGTGCGCTTATATTTAAACTTGCTGCTTTTGGGGTCGGTGATAAATTTTTTCGATTTATATCGAGTTTCTCAGAGGTCACACTTCTCGTGTTGTTATAGATGGTATCTCTTCCAATGAACTTAAAACCAACTCAGGCGTACCGCAAGGCTTCTTCCTCGCTCCTACTATATTTTTTATATCTCTAAATGACCTTCTATGTCAGATTTTATATCTACGATAGCGGCATATAGCATTTATACTCGTTGGACTACAGACCTAACTATTCGAAGATTGGAGCAGAGTATGAAAAAAATAGTTAATCGTGATTTAAAGCTAATCTCCGATTGGGAATCGTACGAATTAGTGTTAGGGAAACAGAATTTTTTGATGACTTTAACATGAAAATCCAGTGCGATGCTAATTAAACGGAAAACGTTTTTCTTGTATCGAAAGAAGCATCCATGTGTCTTGGTTTTCTGAAACGGTGTAGAAATTATGTTACGCCATCTGATCTTCTCACCAATCATACAATCTATATCCAGCAGGAAATTTGAATATAACTCTCATGTATGGGTACGTGCTCCAAAGTCAGTTTGGAAAACACTTGACCGCGTACACGAAGAGTCGAAGGTACTCATCGGTGACGTTGGGATATCCAACCCCCGCGATTTACTTGAACATCGTCACAATGTGAGTTGTGTTTCACTATTCTATCGATACTACAATGTAATTTTTTCTGAAGAAATCTGGCAACTTGTACCTGGAACCCGGGATTTATTGCATAATACTAGTCTTTTAAGAAGAGGACATCCATTTGTGGTCTTCTCGCCAATAAATTGCACTACGCGTTACAGAGAAAATTTGTTCTTTAGTTGTGCGGTTAACATATGGAACGAACTTTCTAAGGATGTCTTTCCTGTCACAATTAATATCAATTCAAAACAAATGTCAATAAATACTAGTCCCTCTATCCTTCTTTCCCTAACCTACTTTCCTGATACTAACACAATGCAATGCATGTATGGTGGGATGGATATTATTATAAAAAAATGCTCTGTAATAGCCACCTAAGAGAGTATATAAAAACAAGGAGCTGGAAAGATAATAAGCAAGTTATATTGCCTCCATCTCTGTTGGCGCTAAATGAGTAGATATCATACCCAACTTCAACGAAAAACAAAGGCTCAATGTGTTCTCAAATTATAAAAGATAGACCACCCAAATGAAAGGACTCGATGCTGCCAACAACTTTGTAAGCCGATGTTGCTCTAACCTCAGAACTACTTTTTTAGCGCCATCGGCAAAAATATATCTAAAAGGGTAAGTTATTTAAACAGTATTTTACTTTAAGCACCAGGCAACAACTCAGTATCTTGTGTTGAATATTTAAATTTTTTTAATACATTAGGCTATAACTTTACTTTAGAAAGGTCTTGTTTTGTTGACCAGTGTATTTCCATGCAAGTGTTTTCAAAAGAGGAATATGTTCAAGAAAGTGTACAAGCGAAATCCTTCAAAGTATATTTTTAAAATTTTTCTAAAGAAAACGAGAAAACAACTTCACAATAAATATTAACAACCAAAAGCAGCTGAAAAGTAATAGAAATCGTATGTAAAGTTTTTCTTTTTTTTATGTTGGGTGTCGAAGTACTTTCGGCACGCGACCTTTTATTGTAATTCTTTTATTCGTTTGTTTTGTTTTCTCAAGCAAAATGCATTAATGCTAAAAGATTTTGATTAAAGAGTGTTTGTGCATTCGAATTTCTATTTAAATTCATGTGTATGACTTTGCAGTTTCATGCATAATTATATGAAATTCTTTTTAAGGGATTATTTTACAGCATTGAAGTGTATACACATACACCCTATACACCACCCATTTAGCAAGAATTATGATGACTAACTTGTTGAAGATATTAATTTAGAGCAAAAATGTCATAGCTCTATCGGTTATGGACTTGCAAGATAATTTTTATTTGTAATAGGAGCCATATTTTATCTAATTACACAAAAACTTTTTCTGACTTAAGTATCTTTTGGATGTCAAAACTAATAGCAATTCTGCACCTTTGATCTGCAGCCTTAAACAGAAAATAGAGCCGATAAATACAATATAGACCGACCGCATTATTAAAACTGACATATATATTAACATATTCAAACGTTGTTATGGCACGAAAAAATACACCAAAAACAATTCTGGGGTTAAAAGAGGGTAAAATCAAGCCATGAAATAGTTCTTAATCTTAGGCCGGGATACAATATAAAAAACGCCTTTAAAGTTCAAATATTCGGGCAAAATCCCCAAAGGTAGGAGTCCTTGGCTCAAAAATGTTTATATATGGCGCGTGCTGATCGCGGTACGTTCTTTAATGCCAGTATATTGCAGATCAGGCCGAACAAGCTAAAATCAAAGAAAACCTCCGAGGCGTTTACTTAGTATTAATAAAATCCGAAGAACAACGATTGTAAAGTCAAGAAATGGTTAGACCTGGATGTCGTAAGAGAAGTTGGATACCAAGTAACGGGTCAAATTGGGTGCCCCGGTAGGTCAGTGGTAAGTGCACGAGCCTACCAGTCAGGGGGTTGTGGGTTCGATTCCCACCAGAGACCCTGGTAAGTTTGCTTCATTCTTCTGTTCTTTCTTTCTTTCTTATCTATCCTTCTCTAAATTTATTCTTTCCTTCCGTCTCAACCTATTCTATCTGCTGCTTCAGGTAACACAAAGGGACCGAACTAAGCGGACCCAAGTGAGCTGAAGCCTTTCTTTCTACGGCTGCCTGTTCTACCTAACCTAACCAAACCTAACGGGTCAAATTCGTTTTAACCTGGCAAAGCCCAGACCAATCTTTGTCCCTCCTTTATCTCAACTGTTGACACTGATCTGCCTGTAGTGTTACTTGGGTTAGCTGCTTTTAATACCCATAATAACGATAATATTTGGTTGAGAAGTAGGGTTATTAACCCACCCTTGTTAAAACTTGCATATTATGAAAAAACAAGAACGACCCTTGCAACCGTTCAAAGGTGTTTCAAGCTATGTCTGAGTTTGGTATCCATGCGAAACTAGTACGACTCTGCAGGACAACCTTAACTGATACACAATCCTTCGCTAAGATAGGCAGGAATATCTCTGAGCCTTTCAGTACCAAACGAGGTTTGAGACAAGGAGACAGCCTTTCGCTTGACAAAATTTCTAAATGAAATAAATTGTGGAAAAACTAGCTTTTAGCGGGTTTTTAAAGCAAAAACTCAATAAAAAAAACTTAATTCGTTTAAAATAATTATAATTTCAAAAAAGTCAAGAAAACATATTTAGTAAATTAATAGTTTATTGTTTCCTGTTGAAGCAAGTTTGTTAAGCACGACAGTTGCGTCAAGTTTAATTTTATTGTGTATATGCAACATTGCTTCGCCGTTAGGCCTGTCCTCTGTTATGGTTGATCTCAGCTATATTTCATTATGGCAAAGGGTGGAAAAGGACATATCAGCCATAGCATTACTGACCGGCGTTAAAACAAAAATGATTAATATTTTTCGCAAATTTGGGTATATATCTGGGCCACATCTTGCTAATACCTCTTTTATATTTTCTGAGCGGTCTTTATAAATTTTCTATTTTTGTTTTTAATGCAAATTTTTAGGCTTTAACTTCGATATAAGCAGTTTTTTATTAATTTTTTTAAGTTTTAATAAATCTGCAAGTTGTGAAATTGAAATTTCTAAATCAGTTAATGTAAGGGATGTTAAACAAATAAAGTGACGTCCTTTGAGAACGCGATTTTAAGTCCTGTAAAAGAGATTCATTTAAGAGTTTGTAGCCCTCGATGTGGTAGCATACTTTGACATTTTAAAAATGATTTTTTCTGTTCAAATCTAGGCTTTTCCATTCAAATTTCAATACCGACGAAAATATTTTTTGCCTCTTCAAAACTAGTTTTAAATTCTGTTTGGGCTTCATTCATTTTATTCTCAAGACACATTATCAGGATGTTTGTAAGAGATTATCCTTTATGTAAATCTATATCCTGCTTTTGTAGAATTACACGAAGTTAGAATAGTTAGAATATGTTATCCACAAATAAATTCGAAGGTGCTTACAGAAGTTCTTAATAATAAGGCTTTTGAAGATGCTTCCCTATCTTTCTACTCGGATATCTTTTCCAATGCCTCTACCATGAGCTTTATTCTTTCTGCAAATTGTAAAATTGAATCATGGTAATCCAGAAATTGTGTTTCGCATAATGGAGAACACTTTGTTCCTGGATATTTCAGCAAAACTGCATTACGCTTAGGATGATGTTTTTTTAAAAAATTTTCTGGTTTCTTGAAGAAACGATACAACTTTTTGTATTATTGGTACCTTGTTGCCTTTCGATATCGAGTTGCTAAGTCTATGGGAGTATCAATGCGTTTGTTTTGCACTTTTTGCTGTTTCTTGAACTTGTTTTACAGGAAAAGTAGAGATTTTGTTATAGACAACAAACGTTCTCTATTTTCAATTTCTTGTTGAAGTGCAGATATTTGTATTTGATTTGCCACCTCAAGACGAAAGTTTTCTTGTGTCTTCAAAATCATTTTTCCAAGAGCAACAGCATCTTTGAATATGAAATACATTTGTTTAATAAAATATCTAAGTGAAACGTTTGTATCATGGCTACCAATATATTGATTTATTTTATCAAATATGAAGTTTGAATCGTTTTGGGGGAGGATTTCCTTCCCCCCCTGAATCCATGCCTGCCTTTTAGATAACTGGTCCAAAATCCCGTTCGACGACAATTTTCGATCTGGTATCACTGCAGTGCAGTTAGCTTTGACCTTCACTTGGAGTATAAGTCGACTGTTAGACGGTCCCCGTGTTACCCTCTACTCTCTTAAACGTGCATTGATTTATACTCTCAATTTCACATTTCCCTGTTAACTTTTGGTGTTTTGCCGCAAATTTGCTTTCGTAAAGAACGCGCGTTTCCAAAAGCTAGATATTATAGATCGTCTTGAATTTTTCTCATTGTTGGTCCTTTGGTAGGATTCTGGTACTGCCTGTCTCTTGATGTAGGGTACAATATGTCCAGTTTTGACTGATTCTAACCCTATCACTTGCTATAAATATTAATAACCACGCTTGACCATTCAAAAGTTCGTTTTGTTTTCCTTTTCTTATTGATCCAAAAGATCACTTAGTGGACCGAATCATAAATATGTGTATTTTCTGGTATTTTTTTTTAAGACCAATGCAATACATAGAACGAAAATAACTACTTTTAAATATAAAACATAATTGTAGATTTTTGATCAATTCTTTTTGTTCCTAAATTGTTACTTTTAATAAAAGTTTTTCAAAACTAAAATCCTGTTACATGAAAATTTTTGAGGGGTGGTTACTATGTATTTAGGTTTAGAAATTATTTTAATGAAGCAAACGAACGAGTATGAGGCTGCATTTACTACATTTAAAAGGTTTTAGAATTTGGATGAAAATATTACCAGGTGCATTTTTGTTTTATATCACAACAAGGGGTAGTAACTTGATTTTGGTCGCATGGCAAAAATTGACAACAACAGGAACAGCATTTAATTATAAACTACAAAAAGCAACAACAACAACAACAAACACATTAAGCAAACATAAATGCCATGGAAAAAATACTCAAGCGTAGCAATTTTTTTTTTATTTTATGATCGAGCGCTGATTCATAATCAAACACTAACACACACACTTGCTCAAATTCAACAGGAACAAGGATATAAACACAAACACACACACACACACATATGGTATAATAAACAATTTGACAATCCATAACAGGATTTTTTTCGAAATATGTTTTGTTCATAAAGGAAAACTTTAGATACCATTACTTTGAAATACTAAGGATACGATATCAGCCAGTTTGTTTTTGTCTGTTTGACTAGATTTTAAACTAGAGGGGCTGAAGCCCTAAACAGCACGAGCTTCTATTGTATTGTTTGTGTATATGTTCTACATATGTGTGTGTGTTTTAACATGAGTCTATTAAGAGTTTTTAATCAGAGTGCATGACTACATAACAGCTTGGAGTTTTATGGAAACGAAATACAAAAATTTACAACAAATCAGCCACCCCTAACAATTATTTGCTCTTACATTTTAAGGGCATTAAGGGTTTTTCATTTATTATAAAAAATTATGGTTTAAACATTAAATATTATAGAGAATATATTTCTTTTTTTTTTGTTTTATTTAATGTGTTTTTCAAAATTCCAATTGGAAATTTCAAGTAAACACACACAGTAATGTAATGCATACAGTTCTTCAATCTAAAAAGGTATAAAATTCAATCCACTTTGAAAGCAAGAACGATAATAATAATAACAGGGTGATTTTATAAGAGGTCATATCTCATTTCTTTAAATGAGAATATTTTTTAATTGAAAAGCCTACAAAATATCAGTTTAGGGTCCTATTAACTAAAAGTGTTATTAAAACGGTTTGATGGTAAAGGCAAACATTTTTTACCAAAGGTTAGGTAGAACAGGCAGCCGTTGAAGGAAAGGATACAGCTCACTTGGGTCCGCTTAATTCGGTCCTTTTGTGTTACCTGGAGAGGCAGTTTGAAGAGGTTGAGATTTGAGGAAAGAAGAAATTAAAAGAAAGATAAGAAAGAAAGAAAGAAAAGAAAGAAGAATGAAGCAGACTTACCAGGGTCTCAGGTGGGAATCGAACCCACAACCCCCAGACTGGTAGACTCGTGCACTTACCACTGATCTACCCGGGCACCCTTTTTTACCAAAAGTGTCATTAAGTCTATTAAATAAAATGGAAAAATTAATTTTCTGCTAAAAATTTTGTCTAAATGTCTATTAGGAATATTTCTGATAGACAAGTAGCAATGATAGATCCACAAATTTAACAAGGTTTCAGAAAATCGACTGACGAAAGTATATATAATAGTGACCAATTTGTGGTCTTACAGTTTTCTCCTTATATTTATACTTCCGGGCCATCACATGAAACCCAAACATGACCTAACGTTCAAAAAGGTAATAATTCTACCAAGGGTTCTTCAAAAATTCCTTACCAATCCAATGGAACATTGAAGGCCTAAAAGCTTCCTGACTTTCAGCAAAAAAATATTTACTTCTCTAAGCCTGGACACACGTTCTCTGCTGTCCTTTTTAGAAAGTCTATAGGATAATCTGTTGTGATCTTATATTATATAGACCAACTCCGATACTTATTTTCATTTTAAATCCGCAATAAAAACTTTGCTTTTCGCCCCCCATTACAGACTATCGTACATATTTCAACTGACAATTCCCCTAAAAGGTTACAAATTGCGTTGTTCTTTGAAAGTTGACTTCTGCGGCCTTTACTTAGATCTTCAAGACCAATTTTCCACAATATCCTAGCATCGCCAGTATGAAAAAACGTTTATATTCCCACTTCCCAGCATTCTCATCATAGATCCTTAAAAGGTATCATATTCAATATGGTGTCTGGTGTTACTGGAAGTGAGCTTCACTTTGCAGAAGCTTGTTTTAACTGCTCCTTTTTACAGTGTCCCAACACACAGTGTATCAACATGTTGAATTGGGTCTTACAACCATTATTTAAATCCAGTTGACCACCTTTTGGGAGAAAGTTCTAGCTTTTTTCTTTGTAATTGATAGTAAGCGTTAAGGCCTCTTATAACCTTTTGTGTGCATTCTTTTTCCACAATAGCTTGCAATTAAGGATTGAAGTCCTTTAAGCCTCAATTCTAGTGCAATGAGTATCGGACATTTAAAAGCTTTTATTCTGCCCTGTTTGTTAAAGAGAACTTTTTCCTTTTTCTTATTTATTCATACAGGGCCAGCCACTACGAGTGAGCTTCGTTTATTTTCTAGTGCCTTGAAACCCAACATAATCTGAACTTTTAAACATTAAAAATTTCTCCACTCGCATGGGAGACTTGATGCAGTGCGACTTTAAAGCCTGAAAATCTGCCTTAATATTGACATAAATAGTGATCTTACCCCTTAATGAAACTTATGATGCTACCCAGCCCACTGCCAGGGACCTCACCAAGTGCATCTAAGAAGCATCCTTCAAACCACCTCTGTTGGCGAATCTGCAGCCCAGAGCAGTGGAAGGCAAGATGTTCTACCGTCTCTATCTTCTCCTCGTCCCTGCATACCCTGCAGAAATCTGGAGAGTTCCTGTCCCATTTGTTTCTTCTATATCTCACATCGCAGTGCCCTGTGAAAATCCCAATAATGCACCTCAGAACCCCCCTGCTCTCTTTGAGCAGCAGGTCAGTGCCCATCCTGTCCAGCCTGGGCCATAAAAGTCAAGAGATTCTGCAATCAGCCCTGTCCCTCCAGGTTTGGCCCACCTTGTCCATTATCCGAGTCCCTATCAGTCCATAATAGAAACTCAGTAGTGGCCTCACCGGCTCACAACTGAGTTCAATATCCCGGGCCGATTCCTTCCTTGCCAGTTAATCGGCAATCTCGTTGCCGGAAACCGGAACCCAGCAGAACCTGACCCTGCATGTCCCCATGATCGCCCGAAGAGCACGTCTGCAGTCGCTTACGAGTTTAGACCTGACATAATGTCCCTCTAGAGCCTTAAGCGCACCCTGACTATCAACGTAGATTGTCTATTAAGCCTTAAGTGCAATTCCCAATTAAACCCCATTAAGTATCGCATATCTAAGAACCTGAACATAGGGTTCTTGGTAAATAGAGTTATTTTCGCTTCGTTAGGGCTTGCATGGACCAAGCGTTTCCTGACGCCCACAAAAAAAGTTCATACAACGTTGATTGCAGTAGCCTCTCGACTGTTGGAAAAAATCCTTCTCCTGACCAGAATTACTACATTATTTGCAAATACTGCGAAGCCTTGGTAGATGTGGAAGTGTCATTGTCATGTCTCTTTGGTCAGAGCTCCCCTCATGTGTCTGTGGTCAGACCTCTTGTAGCCTTGCCTTGCTTAAGTAGTATATTCTGAAAACCAAAACTATCACATAAATATTTTTCTTTTTGTTCGGAGATTAAAAATTATTTGCTCAAGTTGTAATAAGTGAGGTATGACATTTTTAACAGGGATGTAATTATTGTTAAGGTGGGATTTAGAAAGGTGGTACAGGAAAAAAAAGGAATTTCTGTAACCCTGCACTTGCACTACAATTGCTACGATCCTATTTTGTATTATGATTCTTAGATTCAATTTATCTACGACCAGAAGTCTGAAGTTACTCTTGTTTTTCTACACTACATTCGTCATGCCTTTTATATACGCTAAGCCATGCAATTATGTTTATAACATCAAAAATTCCAACATCCACCTCAAATCGTTAATAAATACCTTAAAAATCAGAATTTCCCACTTCTCCTCTACCTAAATTAACTTGATGTTGTCTGTCTATACTTTGCACTGGTTGTAGATTAAAAGGTGGAATTAGGTAGAATAGGCCGCCGATAATAGGAAGGATACAGATGATTTGGAACAGCTTATTTTTTATAAAACTACTGCAAGCCCACTTCCTTTATTATGTGGCTCACAACCGTTAAAGTGATCGCTTATAATTAGCCCTGCAACTTCAAATTATACTTAATCAACTTAACTGTGCTGTTCTGACAGTACAGCAAGTTCACGGAGGAAGGACATCAAATCGATTGAGCATTTCCTGCGTCACTTCCAAACTTTTGCATGGACCAGAGCCCGATGTTAAATAGGAAACCTTTGAAGAACTCAGCAGCACCACGAAGTCCTGTGAACTTCTCCTCTAACTTGGGGAGCACATTGGCTTCTATATGTCCTGTGAAAACTGAGGCTATCTCTGAGGTCTTCTCCTTTTAACTAAACCTTACCTAATTGGCATTAAAGTTGAAAGTTTGTTGAAACAGAAATTATCGTACAACAATTTTGAAGCATCGGTCCTATCTCTTAAAATTTTTTGACGACCAGCCCAAGTACCAAAATGCTTTGAAGTGCAGTGTCGACGTACATCTTAGCTAAACGAGTTTTTTAAAAAGACCTTTATGAACTCGGAGTAAAAGGTAGTTCAATTAAGTTGTGGGGAATATGGCCAGAATTCAACGCCCTTTTATATTATAGATTCTTAAAAATCTTTTGAATTTTCGAAAAGTTAGGTGAACATAAGTATTAGTGGTCCTTAAATCGTCTTAATAATTGTTCAATGAAAATTCATTATACCTACGGTTAACATTAAAGGAATACTTCCGGTTCTCATATATAGTATATCAATTTAAAATACAGAACGCCAGTTTTCACTGTTTTTTTTTGTTCTTATCTGTCTTTCGTCCTGTCCGCCTGTGAGTCTTTCTAAAGAAACAATGAAAAAACACCCTCTTCGAAAAGATTCTTTGTAACATTCATTGTAAAAGGGAGTTTTTACCAGATTCACTTTTATTCAACAATTCATTTGTGTTTTGCTTTTACTCATTTCAGCATAAAAGTTTCGTTACTGATTGCATAATCAGGATTTCAGTTTTGCTCACATTAAAGCTAAGATCCTGTCAATGATTTTTTTTGTTCGTTTCTTTCGTGTTTATTTTGTGTATCATTATGCAACAACAACAACAAAATGAATGTTAAACTAAAGTATTATTGTGGTTGTCATGTTGATGAACGACTGTATAAGGTTTAAGCTTCGAGCATTTTATACGCGAGACACTGGCCACAACGTGTAAAATAATGCAAAACAATTTTGCAAGAGCACTGAGGAATATAGAAATATAACTATTTGGCTTTATTACCAGTATTAGAATTTAAGGTGAAAGGAAGTAAAGGGAATAAATTGCAAACCCTTTCCATTTTGTCATTCTTCATAATGTGCTGATGGCATCCACCCCCTGTTGATTTGAAATTTGTTTCACTTGATTGAATATGTACTTCAAATAACCTAAATTATTTTGAAATTTATTCTCTCCTTTTTTTTTTGTTTCTTGCTTTTTTATACAAACTTACATGCATTTGCCCATAATGTTGGTCTCATGTGTTTAAATTTAAAAAATAAAATAAAAAATTTACATAAATCGCAAGTGTAGATGTAATCAATCTATGACATTGAAATCTGTTTTCTAAATCTTTGTAAAATATATTTAAAATATACTGGCTAAGCCTTCTTGTGCTTCGCTTCCCCCAAACTATCATGATATTATTAAAACTTTTTTGTTAAATCTATTTCTTAAATCGTATCCAAGTTTGCCCACTAATTTCATTTCAAGTGAATTTATAACCTTTTTTTAACATTTCTCAGCGTTATGCTTTTAAAATGAATATTTAAATAGAAGTAGAACCTGATATTAAATCTTTTAAAATAAAAATATTTTAAAAAAGGAAGCAAAATTATTACAATTTTTCGTTTATTTGCATCCATTAAAAGTGGCAGTCTGGTATGCAATTTAGTAAGGATGATTCATTGGACCTCATTTAAACGGCGTAACGGTAACATGATTAAAAACTTTTTAATGATACAACTGCATGCTTTGGGCTTGACTAACATGTGGTATCAACTAAATGGTGCCACATCGCATACAGCAAGGATTACTATGGAATTCTGCGAGGCCTCTTTTAACAACAAGTTATTTTATGAAATGGTGATATTGATTGGCCTCACGGTTGCCTGATTTTACTGCTGCGGACTTTCTTTGTGAAGGTATCTGAGAAACAAGGTTTTTTGCAAACAAACCAGAAATGCTGAAGCAATTCAAACAAAATATTTGTGATGATATTAATGAAATGTAATGTAAAATGTGCTCAAAATGGCTCGCATTTGTAAGGATAACAGAGGCGAACATTTATTTGATATTGTTTTTTATATATTATCTGTAGTAGTAACGATGAAGATACCACAGAACCAATCCCAGAAGACGGTATTGAGTGCATACCGCCTAGCCAGAATGAGGTACAAAATAGCAATTACGCGACTCAAAAACAACAAGGCAACAGGAGACGATGGGTTGCCAGCTGAACTATTCAAGACCGAAGGCAGCACAATCTGGCTAGAGGAACACATATCCGAGAATTGGAACATCAGTGTTTTATGTCCTGTGCTTAAAAAAGGAGACAAGACAGTATGAGCTAACTATAGAGGAATAAGTCTCCTTCCCATTGGTTATAAAATTCTATTTAGCGTATTGTGTGAAAGATTGAAATAAAAAGTCGACGAGATAATTGAACCATAGCAATAGCAATAGCATAAGACCTGGCAAATTCACCATTGACCACATATACACACTACGCTAAATCCTGGAAGAGACCCAAGAAATACAGATCGGCACATGCCATCCATTTGTTGACTATAAGGCCGCTTTCGACAGCTCCATACGTTTAAAAGTGTTTCAAGCTATGTCTGAGTTTGGTATCCCTGAGAAACTATTATGATTTTGAAGGATGACCCTAACTGATACAAAATCCTCAGTTAAGATAAGCAGGAATATTTCTGACACCTTCAGTACCAAACGAGGTTTTAGACAAAGAAACAGTCTCTTGTGCGATCTTTTTAACATCCTCTTAGAAAAGATTATACGAGACGCAAATGTGAATAGGTACTTGCTTATGCTGACGACATAGACATCATGGGGAGAATATTGAGGGCACTAGTTTTCACCTTTGAAAAAATTGACAAAGAATTAGCCAAAGTAGGTCTGGCAGTAAATGCATATCAAACCAAGTTGATGGTATTAACGCACAAGACATCCGGTAGACTTGAACAGACAGTGGAAGTTGAAAGCTATAACTTTGAAAAAGTCAACGATTTTATCTAGCTCGGCACAGCCATTTAAAAAACAAACGACATCAGTTTTAAGGTAAAAAGAAAAACAATATTGAAGCCACATCCTGACAAACAGAAATCACTCTTTACAAGACACTGATACTACCCGTGCTTATTTATGGTTCTAAAGTGAGGTCACTTGCGAAAGTAGATGAGGCACTGTTTGGAGTTTTCGAAAAGAAGATTCTTCGGAGAATCTATGGAACAATCTGCGTTGACGGAAAATACTGGTGTCGTATGAACTGTGAGCTGTATGAGCTGTTTGCCGAAATTGACATAGTTACACGTGTCAAAATTCAACGTTTACGTTGGCTAGATCATGTTATGGGAATGAATGAAGATGCTCCAGCTAGGAAGTCATTTGAATGCGAACCTAATGACCGATCACGCAGGAAAAGAAGACCGAAGAATCAAAGGAAGGAGGAAGGCATCTCGAAACTTGGCGTTAGAAATTGGAGAAGAAGCGCAGATCGATATTAATGCTGAGTTCGGCTAATGGAAAACACGTTCTGTAATATCCATCTAAGTACATAAATAAGTAAGAAGTTTAATCTAATATAACGATCAGCGGTAAGCCAATACTACTGATTTGTTATATCGATTGTTTTAAGAATATTTTAAATATTTAAATACCAATACTAGAAATACCATAAATAACATACCATAAGTTATAGTTATAACGTTTACTAAACACCCAAATAAAGTAAAACAATTTCAGCCCTAAATCGGTTTCTTTAATAAAAAAAAATAATATTAAATATACCTTTATCCTTGTTATTATTGTGTTAAAATGTGTTACAACATTGATATGTGTTGAACCTTTGCAAATAAAAGTACTTTACAAGCTTGAGCTCATTTCAATTTTAATTTCAAATCATAAGATTGTATAAGAATGTCTGTTACAATTATTTTAACAATAAAATAAATTCATGCCTGTATAAATACAATTTTGGGCAATTACAACTTTACAATGTGTTGAATAAATATCTTAAATTATTGAAGGGAACACCATTGAAAATGCATAATCGTAAAAAATATAATAAAAATTATACAATAAAATACATTTAAAATTTAGAAATGTAAAAAAACAGGGCGAATACATAAAATTTTATAATGAAAAGCTGCAATCTTTATCAATAATTTTTTAAAACGCGAAGTTGAATAACACATTGGTCTGCATAAGTTTACAGTTTAGGGTAAAAGTTTTCTAACGGTGTTAAGGCAATAAAAGTTCTCAAGACAATAAATAGTGTGCTCTGCTGCGTTATTTTAATTTTTTTTAGTGAAAGGTGATTTTTCTTTTTCTCTTGTTATTTATTCTGGATTTGAAGGTTTCCATTTAGTTTTCAGAGGAAAAAGGTTACTTGACTTTAGGTTTCTAAAAGAAATAAAATATTTATCTAAATATGTAATTTCTTGCTCTTTTTTTCAAGAATGACGATATTAATAAACATGCAAACATAGATGAACAGATGAAGATGCTCTATAGCCATAAACAAGGAGCATGTATATCAGGTGGCTTTAGTTAATTAGCTGCGTAACAGTATTTCGTTATTTAAATGTCAAAATTTGTTTATGTTGATGCATTTTTTTCTTGTTTACTAACAACAACTGTAGTATCCTAAGAAAAGCTCAAAGAGTGTCTGTAAAGAGTTTGTAAGTTTTTGTTATCTGTCTTTGAGACTCGTATGATGATTTAGTTGATTTGTAGAACTAATCCCACCTGATATATGTATATGTTATTGGGCCATAACTATGGAATGGGTTACTTTTACTTTGTCTGGTTTTTCTATCTCTTTTTATACAACGGGATTAGGGCGGTAGATGATATAACATCTTGAAATTAGTTAAGGGAAAATTAAAATTTTCAAAAACTCACTCTGTCTCTTCATCATCATATTTTGCTGCATGGTTCGCTAAGAACAAAAGTTCCTTGTACAATGTAATGATGATATATGTTCCTTGTAAGTTTACCCTTAATTTTCTGAGGGTGACCAAAGTCCATCTGGTACCTTATCACGATCTAATTAATGATAAGGATTTCTTCGGGAGTGCATGCAAAAGCTGTGGTTTTCCCCTAGCGAGATCATATGGAACAAAAAGCTGTCTTTGAGGCTCAATGTGGTGGAATGGGTCAAGAAGGCCACCAATAAGCTCCGGCATGCAGTTAGATGCTAGGCAAAGCATGGTGTCTTACTCCAAATGTTAAGAATCGGGTATACACTGTAGTGGCTAGCCCTGTTCTACCTAATGGAATACTGGTTTTATGAACTGCGTTGAAAAGATAGCGTATAGAGGTCGTGCAGAGACTGAAAGGACTGTGTATAACTGATGCTCAATACAGGCACCCTATGATGGCGTCTGATGTAATCTCAGATTTAAAATCAATTAATTTGTCCGCAAAAGGTGTTGCAAGAAGGCCTGTGACTCGCTAAGGGTCAATGGCACCCGATTAGCCATATGGTCATGACAATATTATTTGGGGCGTAGAAGGAAGCAGTGACTTCATGATTCTAAAACTGAGGTCGTTAGAGAGCCGGGTGTAACTATGAAGAGCTATGGTTGGTAGGCAGGCCTTCACCCAGATCTTCAGATCTGTAACTTCTTTAGGGATAAGTCCAAGATGAAGAGAGGGAAGGAGGTTGAACCCTTGGTCTTCTTCCGAGAACTGGGTATCAAAGAGCTCTGTAAATTTTCAGATGACTGCAGTGTGTTTCAAGCGTAGATTCTAGCAGCCAAACTGACCGCCGATCTTGTCTTGGCCTCTCAGAATAAGAATTCTGAGGTGACCATATATATTGATAGTCCAGACGGCAATGAAGGTTGTCTGTCCCCGCAAACCTTACTTGTTTCTCAATTATTCTAGCATGCAATGAACCTATTGGGAGATTGTTTGCCATGAGACAAGTACACACCAACTGATTTCGGGGCATAGAGGTATTAAAGGGAATTATATGGTAGATGAGAAGGTGAAGCAAGGGCTGTATTTTCCTTATAAAAGAAGAATGAAAGTTTCCGCTTCACTTAATTTCTACAATAAAGATATAAACTGTGCGGTGAAGGTCAAAGCCACGGACCTCTCGGTAATAACTAATTCGTGTAGAAACTCTAGAAATTTGTGGGGATCTTACGACCAGGGTATGATAAAGTTTTTTTGTCTTAGCGAAGGAGTGAATATAGACTCCTTGTGGGGATGTAAGCGTGTCATTATTGGATAGCAGCGTATGCCAAAAAAGCAGGAGGACTTGAAAGCGATCATGGTAGCCTCCGTTCGCGTGCTTCAGAGGGAACTATTAAGGCTCTTATTTGCTCCGAAACCTAGTTGGTAAGACAAGGCTGCTGGCATTTGCCAAGAGAGTGTGAAGCTCCCTGATTTGGTCACAGCAAATAAACTGGATCGACTATAATGCCAATTATTAGTACTAATTAGGTTATGGTTTGTTGTTACTTAAATTACCTTCTGGCCACTTGTTACGGCAATCAAGTTTCCGCATTTTCTTTCAATAAAATTTTGTAAATATTGTTTTAAAATAACAATTTTAAGCTACAAAATTGTTTACCTAAACATATTCAAACTTTTATCATAAACTGTTTCAAAGCACTTAGACGTATTAGTAGATGTATGTGTGTGTGTGTTTTTGTGCATATAACTAAAGGAAATAAACATAAAAGAGGGTTGTTGTCCTTCTTATCTGCCGTTCAAATAACCTATTGTCAAAAGGTGGTTGTATGGCACAGCATAACTATAGTAGTACTCGTACTAGAATTAACAAAAAAATATTGAAACCCAATATGTGCACACATACCAATGATTCTTAAAAGTTGAAATTCAACAAACCAAACAACGAACAAACCAGCAAAATGAAAAAAAAATCATAAATAACTCATTTTACAGCAGCAGCTGCATCAAAAAAATTAAAATTCTATTTCTCTCTTGTGTACATTATTCTAACGATATCGACTAGATTTTACTTTTTCAAAGCAGTTCATTGTACTGACTCACTGACTGACTGTATTTGCATTGCAATACGTTTCTAGGTGTTTGTTTAAGGATATTTATTTGTACACATACACATGCACACATAAACATTTTGCAGCACATGCCACAATTTTTATTATTTGATTTTATTCGAATCCTATTGTCTGATGTTAAAGGTAAAAACTAAGTAAAAACTAAACAAAACGAACCAGAAGCAAAATCCTGAATTGAATTAAAAATAACGTCTGCTTAGTTTTAGCAGATTTTTGATTTTTGCACTTTAAAGATATTTGTTTAAATTAAAGGTATTTTAAGTGCATTGGAATTTGAAAATAAAGCAAAATTATGCGGGTACTTGACATATCTGTAAAGTGAAGGGGGTTATACGGTAAATATTTATTGCACTAAATAAGTTAAGATTATTTTTGAATCAGTCTAGAGATAAATTACGCTTAAAACTTTAGTTATTTAGGATAGAATCTTTATACCCTTTACGCAGTGGCAAGGGTATATGTATGTTCATATATCCATTGTCGTTCAGTTCCCATAAAGTATATATTTTCAATTCCGAAGTAAGGTAAGGTGAGTAAATTTAGTTAAGGTTAGTTTGAAAGAAGGAGACCCTAAAAGAAAGGTCTTAGGTCCCACAGGATAAACAACCAAGCCAGTGATAGTTTTTTGTGAAAAAAGAATTTGATCGAAAAAGTTCATAAAAAATCGGGGGGGCCGATGACTTTCCTTAACATTGCTCACTTCCCACCTTTAAGATGAGCCACATCTGGTAAAACATTAGGTATTCAAAATTTAAGCCTCTGGCCCGCAACCCTAATCTGATAGGGCTGTGCTGTTCATGTTCAACATTCTCCTTATCCTCCCGCCTAAATTAAGTTTCCCAATTTCGGAGTTTCCCTAATCCTATCATCACTTAGGTCTCACATGCGAATTTTTGCCCCTCTGCAAATGATCTTCTTGTTCTACATCGCCCTGTGGACAGTTTCCGCCCACTTTTTTAATTCGGCCTTTGCCGCATTAAATGTTTTAGGGCTCCCCTGGTCAATAAGCTGTTGTTCCATAGTCTGAATTGCCATATTATTTTTCCGTTCCTTACCGACTAGCCCGTGGTGCCCTGCCACTCATATATTACGAAACTGGCCATATTTCAAACCGTTCTCCATTAGGCGTTCCCGAACATTTTAGTGTTAACCGATGCTTGTCTATCCGAACAGGTGTTCACATCTGCTGAACTTGCATGTTGCCTGAGCCAGAACAATTATTCCGTAGTTGCCGGGGAAACAGCTTGTAGGACAGTCTTATGGCACAAAAAACGTTAGGAATCTCAGTCTAAAGGTCCCTTAGGGCATCTGCCCCAAAATCAGGTTCAATCAGGACTGCCAATATTGTATCAGCGCAGTAAATTTAGCTTTTACCTCTACTGGAGGTAAACAATCTCACAGTTCCACTCTCCACGTATAACTCCCCAGTGTAACCATCTTACAAAGGCATCATTTTATCAAGAACCACAATAACTATTTACTTTAAAGTCTGGCGTAATGTTTTTCAATATTTTGTCTGCAATCAAGGAAGAAATCGTTTGAGGAAAGTACGGCGGGTGGTAGGCACCAAAGAAACGGGTTAACTTTACAATACATGTAGTTCAGAACCATAAACAACTGTTGACTTTAAGCCTGCCACAAATTTATATTATTTTTATATATTTTACACTCTAAAAATACCTAGAACTGATAAAAGGCGATGGTTTAATCAACAAACTTAAAACGCTTAAGCGTGGTGCAGACACGAAGTATACAAAAGTCTACACATCTACACAAGTCTACAAGTCTACACGAATCTAGCTAACCGCGAATCTCAAACAATTTAAGTTTTTTTTATTCGTTTCCTACGCAGAATTCTGTGAATTTTTTGGCCTAATATCATCACCAATAACGATTTGTGGGCGTGGTTGCGACAAACATTGATTCTTACAGACATACAATGACATAAGTTGTGCTGGTTAGGACACACCCAGACAGTATATGAAGTGAACATCTTAAAGAAATCGGAGGAGGGATCATCCATCCAAAATTTGCCGTAGATTAGTGGAAATCACTGCGGCTGAGGCTGGTGTATCCTGGAGCAAACGACAAACTCAGATGGAAAACCTTTGTTGAGGCCCTATGCTCCTTAATAGGTAACACGGGGGAAAAATATATATATAAAGTTACCTTAACTGATTTGGATCCCTGGGGATATAAGAGATTCACATTGGTTCTGTATATAAAATTCGGCATAACCGAATAAAGAGCTCTTACTTTTTTTCAACTTAAAATGAGATTTTATATCCCCTTACCTTTCTTCGTTGTAAATAAATTATAGCTTTCGGGCTCAACTGGTTGACGACTGTCCTAGAAAAAGCTCGGACTGGAATACGTGGGCCACTTTTCCAGACATTTTTATAAGACCATTCATGTTAAATAAATTTCGTTTCAGACCATGTTTGGTTTAAATAGGTTCATAAAATACTCTTCAAAAAAACAAATATGTACGTAACTATGTTTTTTGTGCCCAGGTGGCATCATCAGCCAGTTTTCAAACTAAAGAAACGTAATCATTGTTAGCTTCTGCGATAGAAACCATCTACCATCTGCATTTATTCATGGAAGAGAAAAAAGGCCGCAAAAGTTCTCGCCCTCGTGATATCAATTGTATTCGCCATTATCTGCTTCTTTTATAGTTTATAATGGAACTTAAAGTAAATTAGACTTTAATCCAAAATTTTTATTTGAAACAAACTTGTTGCTTTACAATAATTACAAAACACATTTTTTCCATATAAATGTACCAAAAAGGAAAACAAATTTTTAAACATCCTTTTTTACATGTTGTTAAAGGACGAAATAAATTCGTTGAGTTTTTAGTAAAATAGTGAGCATTAAAAACTGCATGCTGCCACCGATACAATTTCAATTTAACGCTTCGTTGCGTTGTGTGTTTTTAAAAAACGGTCCTTTACAAATTATTTTTTCATTTATTCATTTTCATAAAAAACTAATCATCTTTCATTAATTTAATAAAGGAAAAGCATGCATAACTACTGCAGGCAGCAACCACACTCCCAATAGGAATAATGTGATACACATTATGTAAATGGAAACTGTTTTCATTTTTTTAATGTGCACAGATGTGACCGAGCATCAATTTAATTGCCAGAATAAACGCGTTTCGCTTACAAAACTCCACGAACTAGCACGAAAAAGCAAAAAAAAAAGTACAAATGTTACATGACTCAAAAGTAACAAAAATTAAAACATTTGTGGTTTTTTATAACAAATTTATGTCACTTTAAAGCTTTTCACTGTAATCCTTTTGAGTTGTTATCCTTACTAAAGTTAGCTGTTAACTGATCTTTCATTTGTCTTAAGTGCAACGATCATGTCTTAAGGAATTTCTTTAAACTCATTTTCTTTACTCTCTTTATAACTGAGACTCTACAGGTTATACGAGAAGAGAAGAAGTTTTACCTTTGCCTACTCACACATTTCCTTTAATGTGTTCCTCTTTAAATTTCTTAAAGGTCTCTTCCAACTGTTTTACCAAATGTCTTTGTTATTTACCTTTCAATGAATTTAAGCAACCCTTAATACATGCCATTAAGATAAGACGTAATGCAGTAGTAGACTTTTTATATTCCTAATATATATTGGGTTAGAGAAAAATTTTAGTTCAAAAAGTCTAAAAAATATTCCCTAAGAATGTATTCTACGTGATCACATTTTGATGTAGAGTTAGACTAGGAGGATCAAACTTTCAGCAGTTGTAGAAAAGTAATCAGTTAACTTGGGCACATTACTTTGGTCCCTTTTAGATAAATTTAAAACAATAGAAAGTGGAAAAATGAAGGTAAAACCAGATTCGATCAAAAGGATAAAATAGAATAAAGCAGACTAGCTACAGTCTTTGGTAGGTATCGAACCTGTTACTAGTAGAGTGGATCTTAAACCGCATGGAAACTTCAAATGATTTTTATTAAATTTTTTTTTATTAAAATCTGGTAATTAGTTTCATGGTATTCATCTTTAAAATATGATTTTTGACATACAGAAGCACTTCTGAAATTTGCCATCAAACTTATTTTGTAATAAATCGATTGTATAGCGCGCTTTATGGCAAGACCATCTTGTTAAAACCAAATATTGTTGAGTTTTATCTGATTATTTTTTTAAATCAATAATTGCGTTGACATGACCCGGTAACCCTCGCCACTAACCATAACGATATAAAAGATATAAGGACCGATGATATCTTGCTTGTTAATTTGGCCAACTAAATTTAACGAAAAATAGATGAAGTGCTTTAAAAACAGATTGATTTCAAAGTTCGTTTTTACAAATAGCGAGTACTGCTTTCGCGTCAAAAGCTTCATGATAGAATTAGGTTTAGGTAGAACAGGCGGCTGCGGAAGTGATGAAGTGATAGTTGTGCAGCCCACTTGGGCCCGTTTTCTCGGTCCCTTTGTGATACCTGGGGAAGAAAAAGAAGAAGAAAAAGATAAATAAGATTAGATAAAATAGAGATAAAGATAGAGAGATAGAATGAAAATTATAGTGCAAGGCCAGCGGTAGTCGTCCCATACTGGCCGCTGTCCCCGAACCAACTGCTATCCCTGATAAAGGACGCCAGGTTAGCTAGGCCAATGCTGGCTACGTCCGACAGGCCATTCAGTCTGCCTATACCAAAGTGCCTGATCCGAATGTCCTCTAGCGCCGGACAAAAGCACAAGAGATGCTGTATGCTTTCAGTGTCCTCTTCGTCTTGACAGTTTCTACAGAAGTCGTTCCAAGGCAATCCCAATCTTTCGGCATGGGTGCCAAATCGGCAGTGGACAGTTATTGCGGTCTCTTATCCTTCTCCTATCCAAATCAAGGAGAGACCTCGAACGGCCCGGATCTATCCTTGGCCAGGTTATCCGAGTAGTTCCACACCTGGGTTCGTCAGACCATCTAGCCCCTGAAATTTCTCGAGAATGTTCATCCACGCGGAATTAGCAAGAGGATCATCCAATCTGGCCCCATTTCTTGCAAGTGCATCAGCAGCACAGTTACCCGCATTGGTCCCGTGTCCTCTCACCCACGCCAAGGTGATGTAAGGATGCATCGCCATCCAGTTCAAGGATGCCCGGCATTCACGGACTAGTTGTGATGTCGAATAAACATCAGTAGTGGACCTAATGGCAGCACGGCTGTCAGTAAAGATCCCAATACTCCTGCCAAATATCCTGTAATACCGTAGCCACCTTACATATCGCCGACAATTCAGCCTGCAGAACACTGCATTCGTTCGGAAGTCTGAATGAAATCCGGACTCCTGCCTGAACAATGTATAGGCCTCCACCAACACCAGACCCATCCGTGTATACCTTCAGATCGATGAGTTCCGAGGAGATCAATTCATCCGCCCCTCCCTCTGAAACACCGAAGGAGAATTTCTTGCGGATGAAAGGTTGCGGTGTGCAGTAGTCAATCAGATTGGGAACAATATCGACCGTCCCTATAATACTTGCATGGCCGCTTGTCCTGTGCTTCCATCCTCCCACAGCATGTAGCCTTATCGCGGTGTTCAGCGCCAGCTTTCTCGCTGGAAGATCCGCTGGGAGCCAGTTGAGTAGGGTAAAAAGTGACCTAGTTGGAGTCGTCCTCATTGCGCCTGTTATCAGGATCGCTGCATTTCGCATCGTTCTCTCAATACGACAACGATTTGTGACAGAGTCCATACCCTTCCACCAGACCATGGCTCCATAAAATAGAACCGTCTCTATTACCGCCCTGTAGAGCCAGCTTACATTACGGGGACTGAGTCCCCAGGTTCATGATAACGTCCCAAGCCTTTCTAGGAAGAAATGTTAACACGATTGGATATTTTCATACATCGAACCATAGTTATCGATATCGATAGTACTCATACAGCTAAAAAAGAAACGTCTTTTATATCAAAGAACTCCATAGTTAAGGTGAGATGAGCTCACCAGCTTCGGAAACTTAAAACATACTCTCCAAATTCTTATCCTTAGCAGAAAAAAAGTTGACTCGATAAGTAGGGCATTCAATGCGATTAGCTAGATTTAGTTCCTCGCTCTCTTGTAAAATGCCAAAAGCATTATTTTGCCAATCCTAGATAGTTCCTAAAAGACATGAGCATAATAAGGCCGTAGGCAGTTTGCCATTAATGGATGGATAGTAACACAGAAAAGGTTCTACAGTATCTTTGTTTCCCTGTTCATCACAGAATTTAATCATAAATAAAGAACACCCCAACTAAAGGAGTCGGAACTAAAAAATCTATTTTAAACTGGCCATACCAGAATATTATAGTAAATTGGTCGTGAAGATCATAGTATGGGCCGGTGATTTAAGACAGACAATATCGGCAAAGAGGTCAGTTTTGGGAGCACATCGCTGATAGTAATTTCTTAGAGAGATTGTTAGTTGGACCAGCCTGTATGAGGGTTGTATAGTTTTCACTGAACTATCTAAGATGGGTATGGACACGGGAGCCGGCGCAAATATAAGGGGAACGAGTGTAATGTAGGCGGACCTAACAGCCCTAAAGCACGCCCCATCAAGTCAAGATTGCCAAGGTATCATATAAAACCCATTTTTAAAATTTTTTTACTTCTTAAAGGTTTGACTATGTTCGCCTCCAGTGCACTGCAACATTGTTTCCAGAAATATAATCACTGAGCTGGCTAGTAGAAGCTTAGTCCTTGAGATGACTTGAAAAAAGGAAACTGTAGGTCACTATAATAAAAAGGCTATGAACTGAACACTTCACATGACGAGTCGGTATTGAGGGAACAGAAGTGACTATAGCTAAGGGGCTTACGGAAAATGCTGAAGACAACAGGCAAAAGATTGCTCATGAACTTTGAGAGAATAGACCCTATTGACATCTATAGACTACGATTGGGCTTATAAATGGCACCGGTCTGGTTAGGGACAGCATATGGGATCGCGGCATCCCATTATTAAGTTAAACAATTTCAATATATTGAGGTATAAACTGGAACTGAGCTTATCACAGGTTTAACGGTAATTCAGTTGGTTTTTCCCTGTCGGTCTTGCACTTTCTATTTCATATTTGTTATATTTGCAACTTTTTGTCTTTATTACCTAATGTCTAGTTTTTCTTGGTATTCCAATAGGTCCAGGAGATCTCCCAGTGCTGATGTTGATATATTGCTTTACTTTTCGCAGTGTTAGTTATCAATGCAACAGCAATGATCTTGGCATGAACATCCGTAAAGTTGTGGGCATGTGTCAACATCATAGTAAAAGACTTGTAGCCTTCTACCGAATCCTCATATGATGCATCCTTGTGCATGAGTGAGACTTAATTTTAAAATATTGTAAAGGTAAAGAAACAAGGAAGGGCGACAGCATGCTGCCTCTTCTTGTCTTTGTTGAAAATTAATTGCTAACACAGATTTACTAGCGAATACGGCAGACTGCATGGTGAGACAGAGCTTTTGCAACATCAATAAAGTTTGTAGGTAAAAGCGTTTTATATGACAGAATCAAACAGACTATCATATGATATTTCAATTAAAAAATAAGAATGACACAAATACATAAATGTATTTTAAATACGAAATGCCTTTCGCTGCCACCCAATAATTTTTCTGCGACAATTTTAGATTCCTTTGCCTTAATCTTTGTACACATGTTTATGCAGATGTTTTTTATTTACTGGCTTTAACTTCTTACTTAAGCCAGGGGTTGTGTTCTTAGTTTCTTGCTCCCTTCTTTTATTTACTTTCTTTTAACCAAAAGTACTCAATGTATTTTCTTATTTCGTTTGTTTGGCATTGCCTGTGTGTGCGTGCGTATGTTTGTGTCACTTTAAACGCGAGGGGAGCATTTAAGAAATACACACATACACTTATTTGACTAAGTGTTCAAATTTCTTATAAGAAATTCCTTAAGAAGAACAATATAGAAAGGAAAGCAACATGTCAGCTAAAGGTAGACTACAAGACTAGAGCTGAGCATTGCTCACGTGATTGCCAGTCACAGTGAGTGAAAATAATATTTTCGTCTAATTGTTTCAGGTTTTTGAATCCTTTTTGTAAAATTTTGTGGCTAAAAGATCAGTTTTTGCTTTTTTTTTGAGAAAATATTTTTCACCTGGCCAAGTGCATTTTTAGCAAAAGATGCCAGTAAGACAGAAATGCGTGACAAGTAACACCCACTACCCCATCTCTATTCCAGACCATTACACAGGTAATGTAACAAGGTTTTTTTTTATTTACTTGCAAATATTTTTTTACTTTCTTGGTAAATAAAAAGATTTCTATGTATAAATATTTTTGAAAGCAAACGCTTCTTTTATTGAAGAATTTTTGGTTAAGGAAATTGCGTTGGGGAATTTAATAAAGTGAAATCGAATACTATAAAACATTTAATAATGTATGAGTAAAAGGAGTTTAGAACTAATACAGCAAATACAATATACATGTGTTTGTAATTATGTATGTATATGTATACAATCTTATCAGGGTGGTAAAATTGTTAAAGAAGAAGACTTAAGACACATTTTATTTGTAATTTGAAGTTCAGACGACAATATTTATGACTTAATTTAACCCTGGATGGTTACTGTTCGTCGAATTGACGAAGCCTATTCACTTTTTATGATATAACTTTTTTAATTGTACTAAAATTACGCTCTTTTTGTCAACAACGTTAGCAAATGTCAAAAGCTTGCAGTGAGCGATTGTACGCTGGATACTCATTTTTTTAAAGGTAAAATTCAGAGGCATGTACTCGTCGTAACGACGAAGAGTACATTTAGTGTAACTTTTTGCCTTTATAACTTTATAATTTTTTTGTTGTGTTGTTTAATTATTTTGCACTAGTTTTATTACTATTATTACAAAATGTTTTTTTTTTTAACAATTTGCTATTATTTACATAAAATATTTCTGAATTTAAGTTCTTAGAATAAAAAATTAGCTCAAAAAAGGACTAACAGACGCTGAAATCGAAAAATTTTTAGAAAATTGTGACAACGATGATTTCAATATATTTTATCTTTTATCAAGCTGCGATGAAAAAAGAACCATAAATCCGAAATTAGGAAAACCTTACATGGTAGAATTTTTCAATCAGACGAAAGGGGGTGTCGACACTTTGGATCACATCTGCAGCATTGTCTCGTGTTTTCGAAAAACCAACAGGTGGCCCGAGTGTATATTTTTTTGAATTTTAAATATTACTTTTGTAAACAGATAGGTCATATATACACATTATATGTTCCTTAAAGGTCATAAACCTAAAAACAGGCGACAAAACCTGAAAGATCTTTATGAAGCTCTCGTAACTCCCCAGACTCGAGACGCCTACTTTACAAGCCTCATTAAGGGAAAAAATTAAAAATATAATACCTAATCTCCAAGAAGGTATCAAAAATGTTGATAAAGTGCCAAAAAAACGTAAAATTTGTCATCTCTGTCCATATAATAGGCGCAGAATGACAAAAACTACATTCAATATATCTAAGAAAAGCATCTGTGGGGAACACAAAGTTGAACTTTGTGTTTTATGTGTAAAACATAGGTAATAAAAAATACTATTTTTTTTTTATTATTTGACTGATTATATTTTAAGACTGTGTATGAATTAAATAATTTTTATTTTAATTTGTAATGTATTTTTGTTTTAAAAAATTAATTAATTTAAAAAACCAAAAAAAAAAGTGTTCAAGTTTGGATCAAATTTAAAAAGAGAAGAAGAACTATATTCAGAAAATTTATATTTTATTCTTAATTTTTAATAAAATCCCTAACTGAAAAATATTTTTTCTTATTTTTTACTTTAAAAATCATTCCGCCAAAATAAATTTATTTTTTAATAGTTCAATTCGACGAAGAGTAACCTTAATGTACTAAAATGAAGAGTAACCATCCAGGGTTAAATCAAATATAAAGTAATGTACATATATGTATATATTTTTTAATAATTTCTTAATATTATGCAGAATCTAATCCCAATTTTCTAAGTTTATTTATAGGGTTTGTTGTAGGTTAAGTTTGTCTACTTGCATTTCGAACACTACAAGCCTGATGAGGCACTTTTTATGTCGTTTTTCGCCACACAAGGCATCTTTGCTAGAATGGGTCTTAAAACATTTGTGTAAATCAAGTTTACCTACTTTTAGTTGCCAGCCCTAGCTCTTTCCTTACTCACGTCTAAAAATGAATGAAAATAACAGAAAATTCAATAAAATTACATTTTATGTTTTTCAATTCAAAATTATGATTTGCTGAACTATCTGCTAATCTTTCTTTGTGGTCTATAAAACATTCAAAATTCTTACACTTTTTAAATTAAAAGCAATTAAGAAACTTATAGTCGGCTTACCCCGACCATACTATATCCTACAACAAATTCGTATGGGGGCTTTTTGAAAAAATTACCAATAATATTTGTTTTCAGTATAATAATTAGTGGCATAAGGACAGGGGCGGATCTAGCTTAAGCTTTTGGGGGGCAGGAGGGAATTTTAAATAAAGCGGTTTATTATAGCAAAAACTTAATGAAAAATAATTATAATTACATAAAATACAAAAATCAATATTTTTAAATTAATAACTTTTGGTTCCCGGTTCAAGCAAATTTGTTAAGCACAACATTTGTGTCAACTTCAATTTTTTAATGTCTGTGCAATATTGCTAAGCCTATCCTTTGTCATGGTTGATCCCAACCAAATCATTAAAATATGTAATTCGCAAATACAGTGAACTCGCGAAAACGTGAACTAATTTTTACCAAGGGTGTTCATGTTTTCGATTTTGTTCACGTTTCTGATTGGATATGTTTTAATTATTTTCTAACGAATTTAATTTTTTTATCAATTTATTGTTACTAGTTCAAAAACATCCAAATCTAGTCAAAACTTAACAACGCTTTAACCCGAAAAGTCCAATTTAAAAATTTTAAAACCTAAGTTTTTTGGGTAATACATAATTGTCTTATAAATCTGACCACAAAAATCAACCTTTTGCAAATAAAACTATGTATATCGCTCATAGATCCTTTTATTGCATAATTCGGGTACTCCCAAATCTAATAAAATTAATGTAAACAAAAAAAAACCTCAAAAAAAACTGTTCACGTTTTAAAGCTTTCAATGTTTGTTTACGTTTTAGAGTAGTTAATGTTAAATAAAAAGTGTTCACGTTTCTGGATGTTCACGATTCTGGATATTCACTTTTCCGCGAGTTCACTGTAAATTCAAAAGTGCTCAAAGAAGTTCTTAATAATTAGGCTTTTGTACACGTATCCCTACCTTTCCACTCGGATATCTTTTCCAATGTCTCTACCATGTGCTTTATTCTTACTGCAAATTGTAAAATTGAATCATGACAATCCAGAAATCGTGTTAAGCATAATAGAGAACACTTTGTTCCTGGATATTTCAGCAAAACTGCATTGCACTGTTTTTTTTTTTTTTAATTTGCTGGTTTCTTTAACAAACGATACCACTTTTTTGTATTTTTGGTACCTTGTGGCCTTTCGATATCGAGTTGTTAAGTTTATGGAAATAGTTAAGCGTTTGTTTTGCATTTTTTGCAGTTTCTTGTATTTTTTACTGCTCCATTTTTTCGCTCACATCAAAGGACACCCGTCAGTTCCAATCCTTACACAATTTTCAAAGCTCTTTAAACTACTGATGCTAGTGTGTTCGCATTTATTGACACTTCGACGTCAAAAAATTCTTCTTTTACTAACTTTTCGTTAACGTTGAAATTCTTTAGAGCTTAAAAAAATTCGGCTTTTTCCTGATAAATCAATGGTTTCGTCAAAAATAGTCGAATAGTATTTACTTGGAAATGGTTGCTTAAAATTTTATTACCAGCATCTTGTATTATCCACGCAGAGATTTATTGTGCCTTCCGAGGAATTTTACACTTTTTGTAATAAACAACAAGAGATAATTTCTTGTTAAAGTGCAGATACATATGTATTTGTATTTGATTTGCCACCTCAAGACGAAAGTTTTCTGGTGTTTTCAAAAACATTTATCTCAAAGCAAAAGGGAATTTCCTTTCCCCCTGCCCCTCCCCTGAATCCGCGCCTGCATAAGGATAAACATAAGTGCAAACTTTTGAGAATGTGAAGTGATATTCGAACCATTTATAGTCCAAATGCTTATTTTGAGCGGACACTTGTCAAAATAGAGACCGATAATAAAAGACTTTGTGCCATTATCAAGAAACTTAACTGTGCCAATTTCATAAAATTAGTACCTGTGACGTGCTTACAAGAATAAACTGACACCCAGCCGGACGGACGGGCATGCTTCAATCGGCTCAGGGAATGATTCTAAGGCGATCAGCTTGCTTAAAGGTGTGTCTCAGGCCATTACTTTTGGGCGTTACAAACATTTGTATAGAGTATAAATTCACCTAAAAAAATTATTAGAGTAGCTGACTGTAAGTTATTTAGGAAGTCTTCCGTAAAGTTGTTTTTAAATGAAAAAACAGTTCAATTTTAATATAATATTTTTTTACCTGATTTGAAGGGTTATTCAAAGCTTCAACTAAACAATAATACTGATTTTTAGTTGAAGTTAATTTTGTCAGTTATTCTTTTTTAGTAACATTTAACTTTGTTATATTTTCCGATACTTTGGGACTTATTACGTAAAACGCAACGCATGAATACAAAGAAAAGCTCATAAAGAAGAAAAAAGCTTTTGCTGTTTTGTTATTTGTCTTTGACATTCTTATGACGGTTTAGTTGTTTTTGTAGAACCGCTCCTACATGATATACGTGTACCCTGGTATGAACTTAGCCTTAAATAATTTTATCTGTTTTTTTAAATATTTCAAAGAATTTTATCTTAAAGTTAAAGTTCTTTTAATCACTTACCTATAATATCACACTCTTTACGGTCTTTGAATATTCTGCTGAGCAGACAAATTATATAAAATTCCATCTAATATTTACAATGAAAGTACTTTCTTTCATCATTTGGAATTATGACCATTTTATTTTATAGAGATTGAAATTTGTAAAAGCCAAATGATTAATTCATTCCGTTACAATAGAACGATCCATATGTAAAAAGCTTTAATTTGGAACTGTTTATATGTTAAGGAAAACTTTGAAAACTTTTAACAAATATGTGGGTGGTACCTCTCCATATTTCTGAATGTTATTGAAATATAAAAAGAATGCTTTATTCGTCTTTGTCGAATATTATATGTTACTATTAATATAATAATTTATATACATGTTAGATTTGAAGATGATGTAATGTACCTTTACCGAGATGTTTAATTAAATGTACGTACATACATATGTATGTATATTAAAATGTTTCATTTTTACGAAATTTCTTGCCTTAAAAACTTAAATAAACTTTATTTTTTATAGATTTAGAAAACTAGGTTTCTTTTTATTTCTCTTTCAAATAAAAAAAAATGTTTTGCAAAATATGTTTTATCTAATATAAACTCAAATTTAATGTTTCAAACATATCAAATAATATTTAACTTTGTTTTCTTTTTGAAAGAAAAAAATCGCAACAAATTCCCTTGGCATTAATTTTAATATTGCATTAAAAGTAAACCTTTTCCATTTGTTAACTAATCTTCCATGGAAAAAGAAACAAATCTGCCAAATATTTCTAAAGTTTCCAACCGAAAGGAAATCCATAATAAAGTGTTTTGGCTGTAATTTAATAGAAAATCTCATTTTTAAATTTACTTTCAATTTCAATTTGATAAATTTTCATTCTTATACATGCTTGCGACAACAATAGAACTTACTTTCCACACATACGCATACAGTCACACACAAACATACAAACAATTGCAAGTCATGACACAATTTATCATTTTGCCAGCAACCCTCAAAGGACCTCTTTAAATAAAGTAAAAAAATTAAACGAAAGAAAGTCAGTAGTCGTCATACAATTACACACACATACCCTTACGCAAGGGTCCACATAAACTATGTATGTACCCAAAAACAATAACAACAACAACAAAAATACATAGGAAAAGAAAATAAATAAAGGAATAAATGAATTCTTTAATGCACACACACATGCACACAAGTTTCGTTTCAATCTTTTTGCTGAGAATTTGCCTAAAAATTTATCATTCACTACTGATGGCACGCGTTCAATTTTCTGCACAAGGATTACAACAATTGCCCTTAATATACACCAACTTTATTTTCTATGCAACTATGTTCGTTTATTTAAATGTATTTTTGTTAAAATAAAAGAAGCATTAAAATAACAAAAGAATTAGAAAAAAATCGCATAAAACGTGTCATACACGTGAAAAATGCCCAGGGATCAAAACTCGATTCGTAAGGACAAAGATGAATGTTAGTTTTCCATTTACTTATTTATTTACTAAGTTCTTCTGTAATACAAACATTCAAAAGCAAAAATAAAAAAAAAACAATTTGTTATTGCATTTGTTAACATACAAATATGTAGATGCTGTCGAAATGATATTTTTTACTTGAAATCCGACTTTCATTTAGGTGTTTTAAAGGCCTTGGCAAACGGTTTTCATACCCACCCCATGTATGAGGTAAAAGTATTATGTGTTTCTGTAGATGTTGCTTGATAAAGTCTAAAACTAATTGTCTGACTCCTTTCTTTAACTATACCGAACGACTTAGAATCAGTTTCTGAGCCGACTTAAACATACCCGTCCATCTGGCTGGTTGTCGATCTACTTATTTCTTGGGATTAAAGTAAAAGCCGTACTTTAATGACACTTGGCACAGATCAGTTTTTTCGATATAGGGACTAAACCTTTTGAAACAAGTTTTAAGGGATCTATTATAATTAGGGTTTTCTTTTTCCCAGGATTCCCAGAAATCCCGCTCTACATATAAATGAAAATATACTAATACTTAAAAAACTGTTTTTATTACCAATAAAAAGTGTGAAAATATACATACATATATACCCCAAAGGAAACGTAGGGGAGAGTGTTCCCATATCACAACTTTTTTCCACTATTTTGGTGCCCTTTTGACGTCATTTGTCTGCAACAAAAATCCCCTTTTAATAAAAACATGGGGACCATAGATGCAGTAAATAAAAATCCGCTTTCATTTTTTATACCCTTCACATAAGTGATAAGGGTATATATAAGTTTGTCATTCCGTTTGTAATTTCTTTACTATCCATTTAGGGCCCCATAAAGTATATATTTTCTGGATCCTTATAGATAGGGAAGCCGATTTAGCGATGTCCGTCTGTCTGTCCATCTGTCCGTGTTATGGTTGAAATCAGCTTTCTGAAGCCCCCCGATGTCGCATAGGTCCGTTAGTGGTATCAAACTGTCAGAGATAGTCGCGAAAAAATCGGTATTGAAATTTAGCAAAATCGCCCGATAAATGACCGAGATATAAGCAAATAACCAAGACTACCTCCTTATTTTAGTCTACAAAGGGCATACTTATGCATGTAATAATAAAAAACAACAAAAAAAGAAAAAAACACAATCAGTCATGTTGATATTATTGAACCACACCCAAATCGAAAGTTTTATAAGTATTAGTATTCATACATATAACAGGGTTGCCATACATAGCTTAATTTAAACATTTTTAATATCGCTCCTGCGGCTTATAGGGTTCTCCTACAAAGGTAAAATGGAGGACCGACCCAAACTATTTAATTCATGCAAACATTCTTGTGGAACATACTTATCCTCTATCTCCAGCCCCTAACATGGTTGCCATACAAAATTTTAGAAAATAAGGTAAAGACTGCTACAACTTCCCTGGAGTCGCCCCTAGAGGAACAAAATGTATTACAGACCCCCATTAGTTTTTCCTCCCAAATGTATTCCTAGAGTATACTTACCCCCAATCTCCACGTCCTAAGGGGGTTGCCATACAAAATTTACAAAAATGATATACAAATGCCCACAACTTCTTTAGAGTCGGCCTTAGAGCAATAAAGTATACGACCGACCCCCATTAGTTTCTTCACCCAAACATTTACCTAGAACATACCAACCCCCTATTTCCACGCCTTAATAGGGTTGCCATACAAAATTTATAAAAATGATATGCAAATACCCACAACTTCTTCAGAGTCGGCCTTAGAACAATAAAGTATACAACTGACCCCTCTTAGTTTCCCCTCCCAAAAATATTTCTAGAACATACTTATCCCCTATCTCCACGCCCAAAGGGGGTTGCCATACAAAATTTACAGAAATGATATGAAAACGCCCACAACTCTTTAGAGTTGGTCTTAGAGCAATAAAGTGTACAACCGACCCCCATTAGTTTCTTCTCCACTTAACCCTTATTACCTTGTCCTAAGGGGGTTGCCATACACAATTTGAAAAAATTAGGATAAAAACCTCTACAACTTCCCCGTAGTCACCCGTGGAGCGTTAGAAAAAGACACCGACCCCTATTTAAAAATATAAAATATTTCATAAGTAAAAAAATGGATAAAACTAAAAAAAACTTTGGAAATTCGAAAGGCCAATGTGAAGATTCGGCACAGCCGAATATAGCGCTCTTACTTGTTTTATATTGGGTTAAGGTTGTTTTTGTGGGCCCTACTAATATTTCGCCCGAAAAAAGGCGGTTATTTTGATACATTTTGCGATCGATTTGTTCGAATTCAATCAAAATTAAATAAATTTTCTTAAAGTCAGTTATATAACGTTTTTTAATATTTTTTCGTCTTAAGGAGTTATCCACAAACTAGCAGAAATAATTTTTTTACGCAAAATAAATACTGTTTTTTGTTTTTGAAAAGTCATTAAAAAATATTTTGCCCAAAAATGTAACATTTCTGTCATTTTCCAGAAAGGAATGTAGGACTTCTACGAATAAAATAAGCTATAAACATTAAATCGTACTACAAATGTTGATATTATTCACGATTATGTGGAGATACCGCAATCAAATAAAAAAAATATATGTACATTTACCTACATATGTATACCTGCCTTAACTGTAATTATATCAAAATTTTTCACCGAATTTTATGATTTTTAACTTAACTAATTGCAGAATTTTGACAGTTTCTAAATTTCGGAAATAACGCTACATGTCGAAAACTAGAATTAGCTTGAAAGCTCGGAATTTGAATTTGTATTCAGCACTCAAAATAATTTTAAATATCAATAATAATTACCTGATTTGCAATTAGAATGAACGAGCATTCCTCAGCAGTGCCTCTATCTAACTGGCGGTAGTCCTCTAATAATACAGGGCTGGCATCATCGCGATTTAAGAAATACGATGGACCCGATATGTCGTTAGGCGATATCTATTACAACTGACACAAAAGTAAGCAGCAGGTTGTATACTGATTTGTTGTGAACAAACAAATACGTAACCTGGTAGCCGGTTTTATACCATTAAACGAACTGCTGGTCGCAATCCGCATCAAGGCCCAAAATTTTGAAAGAAGGGAAAGACGAAAACACCAACGACAAGTGTCACGAGCACCTAGAACAAACGTTTAACCGCTGTCCCGGCCACGACAATAAAATTTTTTTTGGGGATTTAAATGCAAAATTGGCAGAAGGAATATCTTTGGTTTCACTGTTAGCAAAATCAACCTCCAGGACGACAGTTTCGACAAAATGGGGCTTATTAAGTTCATCGCCGCTAGAAAATTGGTAATAAGTAGCACCAGACTTAAACAATGCAAAACCAATTAGGCAATGTGGCTATCATCTAACAGAAAAATAAGTAATCAAGTCGTTTATGCTGTAATAAACGGAAGAAATGCAACCAGCATGTTAAGCGATTGGACGTTTAGAACTGTTAGCACTAGGTTTGGTAAGGTAAGGGTAAAAAAAGAGGCATTAAGGGCATTATGTCCCACAGGGCATACATCTAAGCCATTATCGGTTATTTATGCGCTACTAGAAATGAAATAATTGTGAACATAAAGTCGGATCCCTATCTTGTAGAAACAGAGGTACGTGCTAGGCTAAAGCTTCATTTACTACTGACGAAGCCTACTCCAAGAATTTATCTAAATTTATTCCATTAAACCTTCCTCCTCCCGAGAACATCTGAGGGCAAAAGAAACATATACATAACAAAGATCGGCAAAAAAAAACAAGAAACAAAGCAACAAGGCTACGAAAGAACCAATAAAATTACGAGGGGTGTAAAGCTATCACAGCATATTGGAAAACACTTACGCTATCGCATCTGAAGGTGTATTGTAGTGATACCGAAAGTTAAGAAGGAAGTTACCGCCTATTCCAAAGGAAAAAAAATTCGAAAGATGGCAATGTAAGCAATGTGTTTTACCAAAGGGTAAAACGTCAAACAAACATCAATCGCCTAACGTGTGAAGATGAAATCGGGAGACTTATATAACGATTGAGCCGAGGCTTTGGAGAGGGCATCTCTGCAGCTTGTCAGCAGTTAAACGATGTATGTATGTAGTTGGAAGTCCACTTCCAAATCGTCAGTTGGCCGGCTAAGGAACAACATAGCCGCAGGTGCAGACAAAATAACTGCAGCTATCTCAGACTGGAAAAGAAAATCCAAAAAAATTTATTCCTAAAATCCCAGCATACTAAGTCCGACTCATAAAAAGCGAGAAAAACCGTTTGGGCTATCTGTCGCGTAATCAGCCTCCTGTCCATCGTATATAAGATCACATCCATCATATTATGCGAAATATCGAATCTCAAACTTGATGAACTAATGCAATCCTACCAGTGTGGCTTCAGGCTGAACAAATCGCATATAGAGCCAATCTTTGCACCCAGCCAAATTCTGGAACAGACCCGAGAAAAGCAAAGCGATACGTTCCATAAATCGGCTGCAAAGCTGCCTTCGATATGCCAATGAAAAAAAGAAAAGCAAAGATTTGTCTTAAAAACAGTAAGTTTAACAAAAAATAATAAACTCAAACTATTTTTACCTTAAAAAGACTTTTTTTAGGAATTTGACATATTTGAATTTTTTTTTTCTAAATGTGGAAAAAGAAGAGGAAAATATGCATGACATGATCATTTTAAATTTTTTATAAGTTACCAAAAATAAAATATGAAGACGCATGTTGATCATTTTTTAAACAAGAAATAATTTTTCATATCAAGTACCGTTTTACATGGAACTGCCCATATGTCATTGCTAATTTTGGTGCAGGATTTAAGATCAAATTTTGCAAATTTATTGCTTTGATCATTTAAAAAAGTAAGCACAGAACTGCTAGCGAATTAAAATGTGTGTTAGTTTTAATTTTAGTACATCTAGGCAATATCCTTTGAAAAACTGTTAAAAATAAGTTTGTGTGTATCAAGTAGGTATGTATGTCTAATCTTAAAAAAACGCATAAATAATTGTCACGGTATTTAAATAAAATGCCATAAAACAGGAAAATTTATGGCTTTCAGTGAATTGACAGCGAAACCCAGCTGACATATTCCAAATATTATTTTTTCATAATAAGGATAATGGCTTTAAAAAAAAAACAATGATCTTGATGTATGAAACAAAACCTACAAAAAATATAAAAAATGGGGAGGTTGACACGAGTTACGGAACGTGTCAAACGAGTTTTTTTTTCAATTCCTTCTCTAACGAACAATAAGCATGCGCACGTTCCAATACACACAAACATAAAGAGAATTAATTTAAAACTAGAATTTAGGGTCCCCTGCAAATTTGTAAACGAAAAAAGGATAAAAGTTTTGGACTGGTTTTTCTGATCATGATTTACATAATTAAAATTTCAATTCTGTTTTGAAAGTTACATATTGTTGAAAATACTTACATTCAATTTACATAATTCTTATAAGAATTTTTTTATCTTTGTTATGTGTGTTGAGTTTTTTTAAATTGCAAAAGGGGTGTTGAATTAAAGCCAAAAGACATTTTACGCACGTGTGCCCTCCTGGAATAGATCTACCATCAAAGCTGTGTTGGCTTGATGCATTTAAAGGAAACATACTTGAAAGGGTTTTAAACATGTTAAAATATCTACATACTTACTATAATATTCATAAGTTTATTAGTATTCGTAAAAACATACATACATTTATATCTTTAAACATCAGAATTTATTTAAATTTTTAATTAAACCAAGCTTTGTTTAGAGCATGACATTACTTAACATGTAAATTTGTTTATTTATCAAAATTTTTATCTATAAATAGGAATGTTTTATTTATAGGTTATTTTCTAAAGAACAATTATGTTAACAAATGGTAATAAATAATAACAATAGAAAAAGAATTCAGGTAAAATGACATAATTTGGTCTTAAAGCGTTAAAAAATTGTTTTGTATCACAACGCACAGTGTGGTAAAGATAGACAAAAATTTAAAAAAATAAATATATTTTTCTCAAAACTTTGAAGAATACTTGTTTAGTATATGGATTCTTAAGAAAGTTTGAGCTTATTTAAAATAATTTTTTTTTTTTTTTGAGAATATGCAAGACATCAGAAAATTAGCGAAATATTGCGAATTTGTCGAACTCCCCGTTTAACAAAAACTGTCGATTATGCGGCTTGATTATTTTTTAAGGAGTAGTATGACTTTATGGCTTTAAAATGTGACAAAGATTACAGTATTATACAAGGTTAGCCAAATGAAGTCATCCGATATTTTTGGCACTAATTTTTTTTCTAAATGAAAAACCGCGATTTTGTTTTTTGATTAAGTTTACTTCAATCTTTGGAATTTTACTGCACAAGTCGAGAAGATAATATCGGTCAAATATGTGCCGTCACAATTGATTGCTATACGGGCTCAGTTTATAGCAGTTTTCATCATTTTGGCGAGAATTTCGGGCAACAGATTCTCGCATTCGTGTCGAATGTTGTCCCTTAGGGCTTCCAAGGTCTTGGGCTTGTTTACGTAAACACGGGGCTTCAAAAAACCCTACAAAGATAGTCTGGAACGATTAAATCGGGCGATCTTTCTTGCCAATGTAAATCCCCAGAACGAGAGATGAGGTGACCCGGGAACGCCGCCTTCAGAATATCGGTTGTGGCTTGCGCAGTGTGTGCCGTTGCCCCGTCCTGTTTGAGCTACATGCTCCCCAGTCCTTATTCGTTCAATTGCGGCAGCAAAAACTTGCTAACATGGTTCTATAGCACGCATCGTCAAATGTATTCATTTGATTAGCGGCGTCCTCGAAAAAATGGCCCAATGACTCCTCCAGCGTGAAAAGCGAACCATGCAAAAACTTTGAGCAGATTTAATGGCTTGTCGTGCATTACTCGTATAATTGATAGTTTTGCTTGTTCACGTACCCGCTAAGGTGAAATGAGCCTTATCGCTTATTGTGACTTTGGCCGAAAAATCGTACACTTCGACTTCGAGATTAAGGATGGCTTGGACGTAGGTTACACAAATTTGGTGGTCAACAGGCAGCAGCTAATGCACGGACTGGACTTTGTTCGGAAACATGCGGTGGTTTTTGCCAAAATTCGCCACAGGGACGACCGGCTGATGGCTTCTTGCGAGGGATGGAGTCTGGTCAATGTTTTTGGCGACAGCTCGACTTACTCGCCAACAGCGGCGATATTCTCGGCAGAACGGACGCTCCGGGGCCAGCTACTCTTGGTAACGTCTTGCGTAATCCTATAGTCTTCAAGATTGGTAGCCTTATGGCGCGGTGTTTGCACAGCCGGTGCCGGGCGACCGGGGAATCGGCGACGAAATTCATGCTGCGCCAACACAACAGACGAATTGCAACGCAAAAAATAGACACGCTCCAGCTAAGAAGTCATTTGCATGCTAACTTGTTGACGGATTTTGCACAAGAGTAAGATCAAAACTCCGATGGAAGGATCAAGTGAAAGCATACATGTGGAAACTTGGTTTCAGAAATTGAATAAAAAGCACAGAAGATCTAAGCGCCTGGAAATGGATTCTACATTCGGCTCGTGAAACAAACGTTCTGTAAAAGCCATTTAAGTAAATAAGGAACTTTATCATTATATATATATTTATATTATTCTGTCTTGTTTTCAAATTGTTTTTCTAATTTAAAATAGAGACTTCGTAAACATTTTGATGAAAGACATTGCAACCTAAAGCTTGATAAAAAGTGTTGAGGCAAATATCGGCAGTTAATTTAACAAACACTTCACAAACCACATGCTATAAAATACAACTGCCCAAAAATAGGACCGGAAGCTGGTGAAAGTCAGATTTAACACATATCACAACACAGGTGAAATTGTAAGAAAAACGTTTTAGTTTTTGCTTACCCTTTTTTAAACGGAACGCTTAATTAACTGTACCTCAAGAATTGAAAAAAAGGGTACTTTATTTTATCATATATTACAGAAAATGTTTTAACTTTATTTAACAAGCTCTCTAAATATCACAAATTTGTAAACTGTTTTTTACTAAAAATAAAATTTTGCAAATACCCCTGCTTAAAACAATACAGCGTTGATAATAATTACAATTTAAAATAAAACTCAACTAGACCGTTATGCACAGTCGGGGCTTGTCATTATAAAACTAAACAAGTTATTTAAATTTGTACCATCCGCAACAATGATTTTTTTCGCTTAATTTGGTGTTGGGCTCATAGTTAAAATAAAACTTAATTTCATATCTCTGGAGCCATTGCCCGAAAAATTATAAAAAAGGTACGAAAAACTTCAAAAAGTACTTCTAGCAACGTAATTAATTTGCGACTTTAATTAAGTTATAATCCAAAAAAACTTTTACTCATTTGCAGTTTAACCCATTATTTGAACATGCCGATGACATTGGAGGGAGCTAAATTAAATTTTAGATAAAAAATAACCCTCTATGCTCGTAATCTTAAAAAAAAGGGGGGGGGGGGGGGGAATACCAAGAATGTGAAAGATAATTTTTTGAACCCAATCTTGGTCAATAGTTGTTTAAAAAAGGGTCCAAAATTTAAAACCTTACAATAATTTAATTCGAATAATGTTTCTTTTTTTATTGGTTTAAAAGTTACAAAAAGTGCCTTTTAGTGTGTCACTTAAAATTTTACCCTTTTTCTACCCCTTGAAAAGCAAATTCAAAAAACTACCAACAACACACTTATTTATTTTCGAGGCCTGTCAATCACAAATTGAATTATGCTTCTATCTTTTTTGTCTTATAAGTCACAAAAAGTGCATAAAAAGTACTTATGTATATATAATTTTTGCTTTTTTTTAAACTTTTCTTACCCCTTACGGTACAAATTTCAAAAAAGAATCAAATTTTATTCAACTTCTATTATTTTTTTTTGTTTAGAAGTTTTAAAAGGGACCTTGGCACTATCAGAGAGGTATCCAGCTTATGAATGAGTCAGTCAGCCAGTCAATGATTAGTATATTATGTTATGTAGATTATAGGAAAGATTTCTTCTGTGCTTCAAACACACATTTAATATCATAAAATCATCTTATTTTATTGAACTTGGTACTTTCTGCTGATTATCAGTTTGCAAACCAATTTCGATTTACCTTAAACAGTAATTGCATTTTCATTAAAAGTTTTGCAATGATAATATTCGCAACAATTTTTTTTTTGTTAATTTAATATAACCAACAACCACTAACCAGAGCGCAGGTGTTACAACTGGTTCTACAGATTCCTTCCTTTTATTTGTTAAAAGAGATGTTTCCATAAAAACTATTAAATTATTCGCTCACAAAAGCATTAATTAACATTATAATTTCATTTATGTTTGTTGCTTTTTAGTTCTTTATATAATCTTAAGGAATTTTTCTTATAAGAAATGGTTTACCCTTAAAAAATTCTTAAACATCAAAAACCACCCTTTTTCATAGCAAACACACACAACATACTCACACTTTTTGCTATAAGATGTGAACATAAATTTCCTTATGGTTATATGTATGTATGTACAGGTAATAAAAAAAATCCTTATAAGAAAATATCCCTAAAATGTATATAAATTATACGATAATGACTCAGAAAGAATTTCGTGTCAACTCTATGAACAGGGGTGTTTCCCCGATGAGTCATTTAAAATGTAATACAAAAAGAATTATAAAAATCTTAAAGGACAACCTGTAGAGTTGTGTTTCTTATTCATTTTTAAGGTTATAAAAATAGCTGCAACAGCAACGACAAAATAAGATAAATATAAACTCAATTAAGAAATTACTTTGTGGTTAAAGACAGTTGTCATATCTCATATTAGAAATTAAATTGGAGTTAATTGCAAAGATATTAAAAGTTGGATTAAAGCTGGTAATAAACGAGGGGGTTGGTAATGTAACTCCCAAAACACTAGAGAGAACCAGCAAAAAATGGAAAGACGGTGTTTAATTTGTTTATGTACAATTAATTTCTTCGACATACTTTTATAATTAGTTCAAGCTGAATTTCATTACTGACATGCATACGATCAACTTCATTTTCACATGATCCTTGACTCCGACCATCCTCGTTGTGTTGCGGGATAGGGGATAATTGAATTTGCGTTTGGGGCCTGACGTAACACCTACTTTTCGGAATGTGGGTAGTAACTAGATCATAATTACCATATGGTTCTCCATATGGTTGGGTAAATTAACAGACGATTGTTGATAATGCTGTCATCTTATTAGTATGGTCCCTCAAAGAATAAAGTTTCAAATGACTGGTAAGTACTTAACCGATATTGATAGCAATAGAAAGGTATATGTCCCGCATAGAGATTCACATTTATTTTCTTTAAAAGGCACCGTGTGTAATTGCCTGTAGCGTTCTTATATATCCTTTTAGGTCTACAGGAAATATGTCGCTTGGTGTTGGTAAAGTTCATGCTGCAGCATGTCTTTGAAGAAGTATGTAGGCTTTGCTGATAGATAGTGATGAACGGCTCGGCACTAGAGCTGTGTAGCTCATGAACGAACGGGTCAAAATGAACGGATCACCGAATTGAACGAAGTGATCCGGTTATTTTACTGAGCGCTTTTCGTTCAATTGTGTTCCGTTCAATGTTTGTTTCTTCAGGTCTTTTTTATGTCACAATTTCGTTCGTTCAGATGTGTTTTTTATGTTATGTTCTTTTGTTTCAGTTGATTGTTTGTGTATTGATAAGAGTTGCTTTAAAAAGTTTGCGAATGTGCGTACATATTTCTTTTGAGCATCGCTGTGGCACTGCCATAATTTTTTTAAATTTGGTTTAACAGTCTTTTTCTAAGAAGTTTGATTTATTATAGTGTTTGTGTTTTTATGGATTACTATACACTTTTTACACAATTTTTATATATGGATTATTTAAATTTTATTTCACAAAAAGTTTTTTCTATTTTGAATGTCAAAACCACAAGCTATGTCAAAACAAGTCTTTAAAAAAACATGTTGCCGTACTGTCGTTCAGAAGTGAACGATTGAACGAACGGGTTAATTTTTGTAAATTGAACGAAACTGAGCGATCACTGAAATGAACGATTTGGCACAGCTCTACTCGGCACTGCTTCGTACCATATTCGAAATATGTGGTCAGTTATATTGGTAGCAAATAATATAAAGTGCCGACATTTAATTTTTCGGCTTTTGACAGAAGTAAATTGATGATTTGTAAAAGATGGTTATTAGAATAAGATGAAATGTTATCAAAGGTAAATGTCGGTTTTAAAAGCATTTTTTATATGTAAAGAGTAGATGAGCTGGGGTTATTTGATAGTACGCATGTGGACTGAATAGGTTATATGGAATTAAATGGAAATGACAAATCACTACCTTTATATTTAGGAAAAATTGTGGCCATTTGGATAATTGATGTGAAGGTCGTGTTCTTGTAGGTACTGCTCTTTTTTGAAACCCCGTAATCTAAATCAAAACTTAGAAACAAAAAATGAGCTTAGATGTCCCCACTTTTAAGAAAAGCGTTTGTATGGCTTAGCATAGAGTGTTATAATGAAATTGCTAACAGGGGCTCTTATCAAATGCATTAGGTGCTCATGTTAATTTAAAAAAGCACATTTTGAATTTTTGCACTCTAACTGATATATTATATTTAATACTATAAAACACGGTAAGGAGGCTCTGACTACAGATGATGGGCGGTATTACTTTAAAAGCTGCACTGTTAAATCTTTTCACACATTTTGCATGCCTTTTGAACGATATAGCCTAATAAGCTGTTCCTTTTAAAATAGCTTTTTTTTAAGGAAAACCCTTATAAGTCAGAATTTTTCTTTACAAACAGCAAAAGCTCATTTATAGACTACAAGCTACACCGGACAATATTATCACCGCTAGAACGCGAGGTCGTGCTCGCAACATCACCTCAGTACAGTGCTATATTCCTTCAGATGCATCTGAGAAATCAGTGAAGGAAACGTTCTATGATCATCTCAATAGCGTGCTCGATACTCTTCCGAAGGGGGAAATTGTTAAATTGCAAAATGCTTTTAGACATTCGCAGGACTAGCAATCTTGTTTTTGGTGGCGCTCTGTTTCTTTATCCAAGGATTTATAAAGTCACATTGATATTCCCGAAAACCAGATAGAGCATATCACTATCACAAAAAGTGGAAAGGTCCAATACTGCTTGTACAAAGTAAACGATATGGGCAGTGATCATCACCTTCTTGTAGCTCATATCTTTGTTAATTTGCCGCTATTAAAAATAGTTTTCCCTTGATACAAAGGAAGTTATACGTGGCAAGGTTGAAAAATGTGGCAACATCCATAAATGAATTGGAAACATTGGTATTAAGCAGCAAGTCTGAACGCACATGTCCGGAAGTCAAAGAGATTTATACCAACGCGGCAAAACAGCATTTAGGCTTAAAAGTAGTACCCGAAAGGACTGGATTAGTGACGCAAAATGGAATCTAATTCAAGACAAAAAATAGTCGAAAGCTGCTTTCAATTTGAGCAACACACGATCTTCTAAAGGTAAACATAAAGAAATATATAACCGGATTAATCGAGCGATCAAACGAGACGTGATAAGCGAGAATAAATCAACAACATAGCAAACGATCCATAAGCAGCGGCAGCAACTTACAGCGCGAGATACCAATAACTCGCCGTAAAGAAGTTGGCCAATAAGGCATTTTCGATTTCTTATGTTAAGCAAGACTTTAGTTAGCTAACGTAGGACAAAAATTAAAGTAGTTTTAAGCAAAATTAAAAAAGTTAAGCTGAATAATTGAGTTTTAGTTTTGCATACATAGTTTTTTGTTAAAATAAGGCAACTTCACCTTAATGTTAATTTAATCCGGTTTATGCATCGAATACACAGAAAGAAAAATCGCTTTCTAAAATCAAGAATTTTATTCTTGAATTTATCAAAAATCTTTCTTGGAGTTTTTAAGTACTATCCTTACTTACATTTTCTTAAATCAAGCCTATTCGGATTGCTTCAACAAATTAAGCAGAAAAAAGCTTATTGTTTTAATATATTATTTTACATTTGAAAACAAAGTGTCTCCGTGGCCTAGAGGTAACGCGCTTGTGCTGCAGTACAAAAATCCCTGGTTCGAATCTCAGCTTCGGTAAATACAAAAAATTAAATTTTTAAATTATAAATTAACTATAAAATAAAAATAAACTATAAAATTCTTTTTCTTTAATAAAGCTCCATAAGTCAAAAAAATGGCAATTTCATTTTCGAATTAATCCCGTTTATGGCTTAAATCAATCTTTTTTTGGCTTACATCAAGTACGGTTCTGAACTTAAATCAATCCTCTTTTGGCTTAATTGTGGCTAAAAGTAAGAAATTAGTACTTGAAAAATTTTACTTGGAGTAAGAAATTTCGTACTTGATTTAAGAAAAACCGTACTCACCGTACTTTTGACACCGCTGTGGCTTGATTTAAGTAAAGTTTTCTTAGGTAATTTTTTGTGTGTACTTTGTTTAGTTGAACACTTGCATTAAAAAAATTTAATTATTAATCATTTTCCAACATCTTCCAAAATGTTTGAAAAATAGTTCAAATTGCTTCGACAAGCCCTTAAAAACTTTGAAGACTTTTTGTAATTTTCTAACACTAAGGGTAGGAGATTATAAATATTCAACAAAATATAAAGGAAAGGAATTTATATCTCAATTAAGGCCGGAAGTCAACTAAGTGGATAAAAAATGTCTTCTTTATTATTTTTAGTACTTTCTTTAATTTTTTTTGCGATTATGAGTCTTATAATATAAACAAGAGACCTGCATCAAGTCCTATTTCAAGATAATTCAAGACCCAGATGATTTTTTAATTCTTGTGCTATTGTGTGATTAAACTGTTAAAGTGCTGTTATGTAGTGTAGCTGACACAGTTTGTGTGATGCAATGTAGTGTAGTTAAGAATAAAGAGTGGTGTCATGCACTGTTGTTGACGCAACTTATATACTGTCTTGATGTGTGGTCGATAAAAAAAATGACTGTGATGATGTGTGGTCAACAACAACAAAACTGTGTGCATTACACACAATGTTGAATGGATACAAACATATATACAAGCAAGCAAATCAATTCATACGTAATTACATTACATTACATACAAACTTTGAAAATCAGCCCCCGTTTTTAAAACTATCACACCAGGAACATCCCGTCAACAGTAAAGTTTCAACATGAATTGAAATGTGTGATCATGATGAATTGATGTGGCGTTGTTGTTAACTTAAGTGTGCTTAAGTGTAAATATATTTTTCATTTAAGTTAAGTTAAGTTAAGTTAACAAAAGAGATGGCGAGCAATACAACGCAGCACTTATTGTTGTGGGTGCACACGTCAGGTATATGAAATGAATTGAAAATTCAAGATGATGCCTCATTTAGTTTCGTCTCGAGCTGGCCTCTAATATAAACTTGATGATTACAGACCCAGATTGAAGTGAAAAGTCAACAAACTTGACCAAAACTACTTTTTCACATTTATTATGCTTTTTAACTTTTTGGGATTATGAGTCTATATAAACAAAAAAAATAGTTCTGTTGAGCCCGATTTTAGCCATATAAATATAGATCAAAAAATTACTTGTACCTTTCTGGTGTTTTTGACCCGCAATTCCTAGATGCCGAATAACATAATTACTTTTGAAGTCTCGATTTACTATTTTCGTTACAATTAACAAAGAAACCAAAAATAACGTAGTTAACTTTAACTTTAAAGTAGGAATATCGCTTAAAAGAGATTTCTAATTTTGGTTTAAGTATTTTAGAATACAAACAAATAAATTAAGATTTAATTAACCGCTCCTAAAAAATAAATAAATTTTAATAACGTGACGTAATTAACAATAAATTTAAATTAAATTCCAAGTTCTTTTTGTTAAATGAATATAATAAATTAAAACAAAAAGTTCAAAAAACCTGTTGATAAGGTAAAACAAGAAAATTATTAACTGCAAAAATAAAAAAGCTAAATGTCAAAAAAATTAAACAACCATAAACATATTAATTTTGTTTTCCTTATATATGTATATCAACATACTAAAATTGCATTACGACACAAAACAAATGAGTGCTGTCATTTAGTGCCAAATTTTAATAAAAAAAAATTAACTTTATATGGGTTGGGCCTTAAAAAACTCTAGCGTCTCTATAAATATGAAGACCTAAGAAAAACAAAACACAACAATAATAAAGCAGTAAATTTAACACCATCATTAATCGAAAGATGTTACAACAATATAAAAATATAAAAAAAACTATGACTAATAGCCACTTGCTACAGAACAAGGCACAGCATTTCATCTTCTGTTAAATATTTATTAACTCGGCTCTAAAGATTTAACAATTAAACACAAACAAAGGCTTAAACAAAAGACCAAAGAAGCACCGAAAAAAATAATATTTTCATATTTAGTGGTAGTAAATATAAAAACATATTAAAAAAAAGTTTTGTATAGAGTTGCCAAAGTGTTTTTTTTTTTAATTTCGTAAAACAGTGAAACTAATATTTAAAATTATATTAATATTGCTCAGACTGATACATATGTACAAGCGACACGTAAAAACTATCGGGGCAAAAAGAAAAACGCCTTTTTGAAAGAAGAAGAAAAAAAATGTAAGGGCGTAAATGCGTGGCAATAGGGGCGTAAGGGCGAGAAATGAAGTCAAAAAAATCTGTTTAAAGATTATTTCTGTAAAAACAAAGGAGAGAACATTTCTTAAAGTTGTTGATATCCAAAGAAAGCTGTAATAAAGAAGCCTAAAATCTAATCAACGATTATGGCGTTGGAATTACATTATCCAGTCAAAGTTAGGTTGAAAGCGGTCAGATAGGTTCATGCGTCGTCCTCTATACATATGCTTTTGACCGGACGAACGCAGAACACATGACGGGTGCCCCAGTCTTCAAACAAAAGTTCAAGTGTCATTTTAATCGGATAAAAAATTTTAGTTTTAGTACTGTGTAAGCATTCAGAAACATCTTTAAAATAAGTTATACTTTTTACAATAAGAAAGATTCCAGAGTTGGATATTGCAAAATCAGACTCCATTTGTTAGATGGTGGATGCAAGCAGCAAATGCCAGTACTGATGAATCTTTCCAGAACTTTGTGATTTCATTGGTTTCCAATAACAAAACGTTATCAAAAAAATATTTTTAAGCCCTTGGGTCCAGCTATAATGCTATGAATACTTACCGGAGTTCCCGACGTTTTACCCTCAAAAATAACCTTTTAAATGATTCCGTTCCTAAGTTTGGACTAAATGTCGACCGGTTTTGTACTTTTTCAAAAGGTTATAGAGATTCACTGGCAAATTCAGCATAAGTTTGTATAACAGGTATTCATGCCACACTTTATCGAAACCTTGAAACATCAATAAAAGCGGCCAACAGTACTTTTACAGGGTGTCTGGTGGCAAATTTATATTTTTAAATACGATTATTTAAAAAAGTAGTAAACGGTACAGGGGTAGGGGGCCCCGTTAGAATTATCGATTGTGCGGATTTGTCAGTCACGATGTCGCAGTGGTCGAATGAGCTTTGAGCGATCGCTGTGGAGACATTTTTTAAAAGTAATGACTCTAACGTTATTGCTCTCCGAAAATTTTGTTTAAAGTTCGATGTTCGGCAAATACGTGCTAGACCGATTGTAAATTTAATTCGTTAGTAGGTGCAGAGATTCTACGCAACTGCTTTGAATGTTACACGGCCAGGGCCCAGTCGGTCTTCAGAACTGTGGAAAACAATGAACTGGTTGAAAGCAGTTTACGTGAAAATCTGCGACTTTTAATACGGAAAAGAGCAGCCTCACTGGGACTTTATAAGTGATAATTCATAAAATTTTATAAAAGGATCTGAAGCTGATTTACCCCAAAAATTTTTCGAAACGATATCGTAGCATTTTCGAAATGTAAATCCAATTTTTTACAGCGACGAGGCTCATTTTTATTTAGAAGACGACGTAAACAAGCAAACCTTCCATTTCTGGTCTCCTAGAACAAGCAACCTGCAGGGTAACTGCTTGGTGAGCTTTATCCACGCATAAGGTAATTGGACCATTTTTTCGAAAATTCGCGATGCAAGCTTATTCATTGTACTCTTCACACACGTGGTTCTAACAGGATGGGGGACTGCACATACATCAAGAGCTTCTATTAATTTTCTTCGGGAAAATTTCCCCCAAAAACTGATCAGTCGATTTATGGACATCTAATGGCCACTAAAGTCACCCGATCATACTACCATGAATTTTTTTATTGGGCTATCTCAAAGAAAGGGTTTATAATGACAATCCCCAATCATTCGAGAAATCAGCTCAAATGAACCAAGTTTACTGCAGTGTGTTCAACTCGACGGAAGACATCTGGATGACGTAATCTTTAAAAAATAAAAAGCTTGTGTCAATTATTAGGTTTTTTTATTTAAGTTTGAAAATATAAATTGTAATATGCAAATGTTTTTCTTATAACCTGTACCAATCTGTGGGCTTGTTCGACGGTACGATGTTCACTTCTAATGCAGTTGTTGGCATTCAATATCGGTGTCATATTATTTTTACCAAGTTCTGGAACAATTTCGGCTAATTTAGTAGTAGATTTATAAACCTGTAAGATTCCAACTTCGAATAATTCTTTCTTTAGGCTTAGAAGTTATCATCACCATGTTGGCGGGAAACTTTCAAGCTGTAATATGGCGTTCAAAATAAAATGAATTATTATTTTTCTGATCAAGTTAGCTCTAAAATCCTTTAGTTGCTTATTTTATCAATGACAGGAGTTTATTTAGCATTTAAATTATCGATAGCCTCTACATCATCTAAAAATCGGAAACGTATTTTATACCACGCGATTTTTGTTTACATGGTAAAAGTACAAATCTAAGCCTTCTGCGGGTTCAAACTCAGACCACTAGGCTAAACCTAGTATTTAAAAATAAAGATGATCTCCGATGAGTCCGAGTTCATTAGAAGAAATTCTTTGCTTTGTCTCGATTGTAAATTTCTGCTCCACAACTCGATTTTTAAACTCATTTGGCGCTTTGGTATACAATTATTGGGCTCTGCACACGCCTACAGCATAGTAAAAATTTAAGGTCACAGTAATCCCAGGATTGCCACTCTTTGGTACATATTTTAAAAACAACAACGATTTTTAAAATCAATTATTTAAATGTAAAATTGTAAACAGGTATTTGAAAAACATTTAAACTCGCTTTCTCAGAACATCTTACAATATAAAGGACACACGGGCTTAAAAAGAAAGGGGTTGCCATGTTGTTGTAATGCAAACATTATTTTTGTGAGAAAAAAAAATGGGAATAATTTCTTTAAAAAACGTTACTACACCAGCTGCCCCACAAACAGGACAGTGTGCGGAGAAAGAGAGGACGGATAACAACTTTTGTGCAGAGAGATGCAGATCCCTAAAAAGTCCAACTTTACGCCATGCGCCAGGAACTTAACAGAATAATATTTCTGATGTAAGCGATGTTGCATACGATTCCAAGGACTTTTCTAAACAAAACTTTATTTAAAAATATGCTTTTGTCTTAAAAATGTATTTTAAAATTCCTGCAACAGAAAAAGTAAAAATTTTAAATTCATAAACTTGTTTACCTTGGCAACCCTAATCCAAAAGAAATGCCGGTTAATGCGTTACAAGCATCAACCAAATATTTTTGGAACTAAGTGTTAAGTTAGTCAGTCGGATTAAAGCGTTACAATTGAAAAGTTTTAAAAAGATTTAATAAACAAATATTTTTACAAAAAAAAGAAAACCTAAACAAGTTCTTAATACAATATTATAATTAGCGGCAATAAATTTAAATTAAAGCAAATAAACTTAAATTTCTATTTAAGAAAAGAAAAAAACACAATAAATATAATGAAATAAAAAATTATTTAAAAAGAATGTTTAAATTTAAAACTGCTAACGGTAGAACAATTTCGCCAGAATTATTGGGAACAACATCATTAGCGTCAACCACAACGTCGGCTACATGTTCATTGTGTCCTTTATACAAAAATATTTTATGTTTAATAATCGGTTTAATAATTGGCATACGTTTCACTGACATTTGGTTTAATCTACAAAATGAAACATTAACAACAATTTTGCCAGCAACAACAACAATTTCATCCTCCACCACCAACTCCTCCTCCTCATCTCCTTCATCAGTGTCATTAGAGTATAATAATTTGCTTAACACAACCAGAGTTCTCTGTTGGATTTTGACAAATCCAACCAACCATTTAACCAAAGCCATACACATTCGTCATACCTGGGGAAGACGTTGTAATAAATTATTGTTTATGAGCAGTGGAGAGGATGACACTTTGCACACTGTCAAATTGGATGTGGAAGAAGGTCGCGAAAATTTATGGAATAAAACCAGGTTGGCCTTAAAATATATTTACGATCATCACATCAATGATGCTGAGTGGTTTTTAAAAGCTGATGATGACACGTAAGTCATAAATACATGTAAAAAAGTTAACGAAATTAAAATCCTATAATTTTTTTTTTATACAAGAAATATTTATTTTTATTACAAACATAAATATTATTCAAGGTTAACCAAAACCTTAAAAGATTTAAAAATTTATAGAAAAAAAATTGTTCAGAAAAATTAAAAACATAATTGGATAAGATTAAAGAATAGATTTAAGAATGAATATACGAGGGTTAACCAAAAGATGATTATGGAAGAGAAGTTTCAGGGAGTAATAAAAAATAAGGAGTACACGAGAAAAAAGCTCTTTTAAGTAGTTTTTGATATTATGAGTTTAAGGGGTTTTTAAAAAAAAACCTGGATGTTGGTGATTTTATTCTATTTAATGCATTCCTAAGCAGGCCTAATATGATATTAATAACTCAGCTGCGACAGGTGTGACAATGTTTTTAATATATCAGATTATAATTTAAAAATGCATAAGTAACAGCGCTATATTCGACTGTGTCGAATCTTATATACCCCTCACATTAGCCTTTCGAAACCCCGAACTTTTTTTAACATTTTTTTTCTTATGGAATGTTTCTAATTTTTAAATAGGGGTCGGTGTTATATTTTAACCTTCTTAGGCTGACTACGAGAAGTTTTTGGGGTTTTTACCATAATTTTTTCAAATTTTGTATGGCAACCCTGTTGCTGACCATCGACCTCAATCGGGCTTAATGCCCTAAATTTAATATCTCCTATTTTTTTTTGTACAAGAAATATTTATTTTTATTACAAACCAAAATATTATTCTAGGTTAACCTGAACCTTAAAAGATTTAAAAATTTGTAAAAAAAGTCGTTCAGAAAAATTAAAAGCATAATTGGATAAGATTAAAAAATAGATTTATGAATGAATATACGAGGGTTAACCAAAAGAAGATTATGAAAGAGTAAGTTTCGGGGGGCAATAAAAATAAAGATTAGAAGAGAAAAAAGCTCTTTTTAGTAATTTTTGATATTATGAATTTAAGAGGTTTTTACAAAAAAAGCGGGATGTCAGTGATTTTAATATATCAGGTTATTATTTAAAAATGCATAATTAAAACAAGTATGAGCGCTATATTCGGCTGTGGAACCTTGTATACCATTCGGATTGGTCTTTCAAAACCACAAATTCTTTTTTATTTTTATAATTTTTATTTTTAAAATATTTCTAATTTTTTAATATGGATCGCTGTTACCTTAAGAGGGGACTACAGGGAAGTTGTATGGGGTTTTACCCTACTTCTTTTAAATTTTGTATAGAAATCCCCTTAGAGGGTGGAGGTAAATATGTTCTAGAGAAATTATTGCAAAAAAATGAGTCGGAGTAAGTGCTTTTTTGAGCTATCTAGGGGCACGCTGAAAGCTTTAGGAGGGGATTTATTACAATTTCCCAAAATTTTTATGGGAGCCCTTTCAGAAGACGGCAATAGGGGGTTAGTATGTTCTGGTAATATTTTTGGGCAACCCCCTTAGGTGATGGAAATAGCGGGTAAGTATGTTCTAGGATAATGTTTGGGATGTAAAACTGTTTGGCGTCTGTAATAAATTTTATCCCTCTAAGGGCAACTCCGGAAAACAAGTAGGGATTTTTACCCTAACTTTTTCAAATTTTGTATGGCAGCCCTGTTAGGGTTGCTGACCATCGACCTCAATTGGGCTTAATGCCCTTAATTTAATATCTCAAGACCCATAATCTCAAAAAATGGAAGACGTACCAAAAATGGGAAAAAAAAACTTTTTTACCACTTCATTTACTTTCGATCCCAATATGGGTCATTAGCCCTTATTTTCATACTTCGAGACTAATAATCCCAAAAAGTGGGAAAGAGTTCCAAGAATGTTTAAAAAATCACTTTTTAGTTGGGTTTCGGACCTAATCGTTATTCTTAGCCCCTATCTTTCATGGTTCAATACCCAAAATCTCACAAAACGCAAACAAGTACCCGAAAAGTACTAAACAATAATACTTACCTACTTATTATCTATTTGCGACCTCATAAGGTATATATATTCTGGATCCTTAGTGTGTGTATGCTTGTATGATTATTGTTATTCCCTTTAGAAAGTAGTTAGGGTGTATCCAGGGTGCCCCAGTAGGTCAGTGGTAAGTGCACTAGTCTGCCAGTCTGGGGGTTGTGGGTTCGATTCCTACCAGAGAGCCTGGTTAGTCTGCTTCATTCTTCTGTTCTTGCTTTTTCTGTCTTTCTTATCTATCCTTCTCTAAATTTCTTATTTCCTTCCATCTCAACGTATTCTATCTGCCACTTCAGGTATCACAAAGGAACCGAATTAAGCGGACCCAAGTGAGCTGTAATCCTTTCCTTCAACGGCTGCCTGTTCTACCTAACCTACCTAACCTAAGGTTATATCCATTTGCGACCCAATAAAGTATATATATTCTGGATTCTTAAGGATAGGAAAGTCGATACAATTGTTTAAATATTGTGAGTTTTCTGTTTCGAAAACTATGATAGCTATGTACTGTAAGTCCACAACAAATAATTTTAATATTTATGGTTCGAAAACAACTTATCTAGATCAGTGACTGGGTAAACAAGAAAGCCAATGTGAAGGGTATATAAAATTCGGCACAGCCGAATGTAGCGATCTTACTTGTTTTTTATATCTTTTTGCATTTAAAAACAAAGGGTCTCGGCAAATGATGCTGCAGTTCGGAAAGTCCCAGGGGTATATCCCAGCTAAGCAAACACAGAAAAAAATTTTAAAATATAAATATTGAATATGTATAAAAACACTATATTATTAAACTCTTCTTCTTTAATAAAGCCCCGTAAATCAAAAAAATTAGTTTTAATTTTTGGATTAATCTCTTTTACTCAATATTTTTCAATATTTTTTAGATTTTATTAGCAGGGTGACCGTTCGTCGACTAAAGTGGCAATTTGCAAACTTTTTTCCGGCCTGAGACTTTTTGTGCGACTTTGTTGAACTGATACTATTCTGCAATTTTTTTCTACTTTTTGCGACTTTTGACTATTTTTTGATATTAAGAGATGTTTTTTACGTATATTTGCACATACATGGCAAATTTCATAAAATGTCATATATTAAAATTATGATTTCTCTGGTTATTTTTTTAAGCCCAAGAATGTAAATTTTGTGCTTCAATTTAGAAAGTAAAGTGCTGCTTTCTCACTACTGGGATAATTTCGGTAAATGAATAACCGAAAATTGATTTCCCAACAAACCAAGAAAACACAAAAGTAGGAAAGGTCAAAAAGAATTTTTTTCAAAGTTCCCAAAAATTTAATTTCCAGAAAATAAGTTTTTGGAATTAAAGCTGCTAGTTTTTGCATATTTTTTTTAATTAATATTACTGGCATCAACATGTTTGCCAGACACGAAATAACTTTTTATTTTTTTTACAGCTGATTGTTAGAGAAGTTTGCTTATGAACACAAAAAAAGTACGGGCTGCTTTGTGCTGCAAGATGCAAAATATTTCTTATAAGATCCCGACGTTAAGTATGGAGACACAACGTAATTTTGTTTTTAGTCAAATGAATAATCAAAAAAATTACAAAAAAGCTTTATAAGTAAATGTTACTTTATTTTTTTTAAACGCCTATTTTATGCGACTTTTTTTTGCTTTAAACGACTTTTTGTGTCACTTTTTTAAAAGTCATCCTGTCTATAAGTACGGCTTCGAACCTAAACTAATCTTTTCTGGCTTAAATGTAACTAAATGTAAAAAATTCGTACTAGATTGGTCGTACTTAGTTTAGGAAAATCCGTAGTCACCAAACTTTTGACACCCATACGGCTTGATTTAAGTATTTGGTTGTGTGGGTATAAAAACAATAAGTTTGTGATAATAATTAACATTTATTTGCCTGAAACGACATTAAAAAAAAATCGAGTCACGCCTTTTCATTTTAAGCCATCGATATGTATGAATGTACTTATTTTAGTTATTTTTTTTTTTTTAATTTTTTGTTTTTTAACAGTTACATAATCATGGAAAATCTTAAATATTTTCTGTACAAATATTCTTCAGATGCATCTATATACTTTGGTGCCAAGTTTAAACGATTTATAAAGCAGGTAAAACAAAAAAACCACAAAAATATATTTAAAAAATTTTCTCAGTCATAATTTTCTTTGTACTATAAAGGGCTACATGTCTGGCGGTGCTGGTTATGTTCTTAGCAAGGAATCACTTCGAAAGTTTGGAACTGAAGCTTTCGATAATGCTGATGTATGCCCTGAAACATATCAGGCCGAGGATGTTCAATTGGGTTTGTGTTTAGAAAATATTGGTGTTGTTGCTGGTGATGCCCGTGATGAAAAGGGTAAAGAACGGTTTTTACCACTGCCCATTGAATATCTAATACCAAAAGACATGACCTGGTGGTATAAAAATTATTCTTTTTATGCACAGAAAGAGGTTTGTTTGTTTGATTTTTTTTTTAAAGTTACTTTAAACATTTTTAACATATTCTTTGTAAATTTTAGAATGTAACCTGTTGTTCCTCGAGTGTGATATCATTTCATTATATACAACCTGAACAGTTTTATGTTTTAGACTATTTTTTATACACTTTAAGGATATTTGGCATCAGTGGAAATTTCCATGTGCCTCAACAAAGGCCAGAAGCTGATGTAATAAAAGTGGAGACGAACAATTTTAAACCAATACCCGAACCACCTTCTGAAAGAAGATAGTGATAATTAGGTTTAAGCCTTTAATATAAATAATAAGGGTTATCAGAATAACTTTCTCGATTAAATAATGTCCGGTTGGGTATCTTCTTTCTATTTTACTTATATGTAGCACATCTAAGTTTTTAGGGACCAGGCCTAATGCCCCTAATTTAAAAGTCCTTCCGGCATAAGCATTTTGCTAAATTACTGCTTGAAGTATAATATGGTAAATTTTGAATATAAAAATCCTATGCCAGCAGTTATTCCCATCAGAACACAATTTTGTTCCCGGAAATCACATTTAGTAACGTTTATTGCAAATAAATAAAACCGGAAAAAGTTTTTTTACTCTAAAAAGTTTTTGTTAGAATTTGTCCATAATTGATCGTTTGTCTCAAAATATGCATTTACGGGAATATTAAGTTGGCAAAAGTCAGCTTAAGCTTCATAAATTTGATGATTGTGTTGAGTACCAACACTTAAAGTAAATTGCTGTGTAGAATAGGCCAGGATCACTGACTCACTTGAGGGCTGGGGCAACACAAAGACTCGTGGAAAATTTTCTGCGGTAACATAAAGAGTTTTGGTCAAACGTCCATACAGAGCAAAATAAAGGCTGGCAATTCAACAATGCCAAGCACATTCCCTAGGGGACGTGTCCCACGGTACGGTGTAGAAGGATTGCCCTAGTATTTTCAAGGTGAGGGTTAAATTGGCCATCAACACATTCAAATCATATAAACCACCCGGTTACTACTTTAACATTGCCAGGGCTTAATTGCTTCTTACGTCCTAGATGGCTTCAGGGGTTGTGTTTTACTAGAGTCAAAAAAAGACCAAAATTTATGAACGAAGTATTATAGGCCCATCAGTCTCTCGTCATTTATCTTAAAGACTTTGGAAAGATTTCTTGAATTTACATTAGGGATTATATGGCTTTTTGGCAGCCAGCAAACCTGCACGAAGGCGAAATCGAGAAGTCGACACACAGATTGATGCGTGGCACGAATGAAAACTACCCAACCGATAATAAGCTAAATGTGTAATCTTCTTGATTATATTTGCAAAATGTGGAGAAGAGAAACTCCCCACAGAGGAGTACTCTTTCCACTTCTTAGGACCCTCGTTCTTTGCGGAGTTAAGGGCGGAGCCGCTGAAATTGTTTACCTGGCAGTGAAACTGGACAAAAAACTGGAGGATTAATTGAAAGAAAAGGATCAAGAAGTTGGCAGAAATGCAGGAAAATCCTAAGTAGACCATAAAGTCTTGCGCTAAATCTTACCAATTGGGTCCATACTGCAGTGGCTAGTTTAATGGAAAAGAAAGTAAACCACAGGCGCCTGCAGAGCGATACTTACTCAGGCTCAAAATAAAGCAGTTTTGTTTGCGAAAATTTCGGTATTAAATATTCAGCAAAATCGCCCTATAACTGATAGATATAAGCCAGCAACCACGACTCTAAAATTTTTACATAAAAACCTCTACAACTGCCATGGAGTTGCCCCTACACGGGTGCAATGTAAGACCGAACATTTTTCTAAGACATACTTACACCCTATATCCAATCCCTAACGGGGTTGCCATACAAAATTAAATATTTTTAAATCGCTCCCACAGCTTCCAGGGAGCTCCCACAAATATCATATGTAAGAGCGACCCCAACTTATTTTTTCTTTCAAACATTTTTGTTAAACAAACTTACCCCCAATCTCCAGCCCCTAATAGGGTGACCATACAAATTAAAAAAAAATGTGAATAAGAACCCCTACAACTTCTCCGGAGTCGCTATTTAAGTTTTCCCTTCCAAACATATTCTTAGAGCATACCTCCCTCTTTCTCAATCACCTAAAGGGGTTGCCATATAAAATTTATAAAAATTATGTAAAAACGCCCATAACTTCGCCAGAGTAGGCCTTAGAGAAATAAAGTGTGCGACCTACCCCTATTAGTTTCCCCTCCCAAACATATTCCTAGAACATACATACCCCTATCTTCATCGCCTAAGGAGGATCCCATACAAAGTTTGGGAAGTTGTAACAAATCTCTTTCTACATCTTCCAGGGTGCCTGTGGATAGGTCAAATTTAGGACTGAATCCAAGTTATTTTTCCTTGCAATCATTTTCCTAGAACATACTTGCCCCCTATCTCCACCCCCTAATGGGGTGACCATACAATATTTGAAAAAAAATAGGGGAAAAACCCCTACACGTTGTGAAGGGCATGTAAGATTCGGCACAGCCGAATATAGCGCTCTTATTTGTTTGTATTGCAAACATCCACATTTAAGCATAATACCCCATCTCCTATGTAGTGTGGTTTTAATTAATCTATTAAGACGGTCTTTATTTTCGAGAATTGCATGCAAACCCTAATTATTATGAGGGTTTTGTAAATTCTTACACTTATATTAAGTAAGAAAAAGAAAAATATTTTTCATCTCTTCCCGATTAGTCTTTACTTTTAATAAAAAAAAACATTTTTGTTAAATATTCCAATAATTTTGTATTTATTTTTTTATTTATTTATATATTTCATAACTAAATTATTTTTCTTTTATTTGTAATATTTTTTATTTATTTTTTTAATATTATAAGGCTTAATAATAACTTTTTATTTTTTTTATTATTATTATTTTGTTATCATATTTGATATTTTTGAAGCTTAATTAATTAATTTTGATTTTTACTTAAACTGTTTTTCCTACTACAATTACATAACTTTCATAATTAATATTTTGTTATTTTTTCAGTTTTATTGAATTTGTAATAAAAATATATATTTTATTTTGTTTATTTTTAATAAGTGCACTTGCCAATTTTTTTTTTCTATATTTTTATTTTATAAGTATATGTTTGTTATAAAATTTGCAATTCAATTTGTTTTTTTCTTACTTATTTTTTTTTTTAGTTTAAGGAGCAATTTTAGATAAGAATAAAATATTTGGCATAGGTAATAAATTTAACAGAGCAAAAAACCTTAAGATGATTGCAATATATACAGCTAAAATGTACAAGGTTTAATTAACTATCAGGCATGTTCTAAAAATTGCGTGATTTCAAATTACTTGTTTTTTGTTTATTTTCAGCATAATTAATACGGGAATATGAGGCATTTCATACCAACTGTTTAGCAAATACAGTATGTGGGGTCAATGTAAGGGCCTGTGAGTGAATGCATCACTGCACTGCATCACGAGTGCAAACTTTTAAATCAATTAAAATTTAAAAAATTTAAAAAGTGCAATAAATTAAAACATTATTTTAAATAAAAACTTTTTTGTTAAAACTGTGCAGTTCAATAAGCTTTTTCAGCCCTCAATGACATGGTGCATTAATGCATTTACGAAAATGTCCTAATATTTTTAGTAAAATAAGTAGAAAACATGAAAAAACTTTTTGAATCAGTCGAAAAGTGTTAAAACAAGGTGGTTAAATATTAATACATTTACATTTTTTTAAAATTAATTGTGTATTTGGTATTCGTAGTAGACAACACTAACGATTAAAAAAATTTAATACTTCAAAGGGTTAATTTATAAAAAATAGTTTGTATTAAAAGTTGTGTTTTATAAACCCTTTATAAAGTTAAAGTTCATTTATTAATAAAACCCTAAAAGTTTAACAGTGTTAAAAAATATACATACATATGTACATACATTTGCATTTATATATGTATATCGTTCTTTAAAAAAAGGCCCCATCAAATTTTTTTAATCGAGTTATTTTCATTATTTTTGAGATTACAAAATGCCCATTAATTTATATGCCTGAAAATATAGTTCAGCCTTTTTTATATTAAGGTAACAATATGCCGTTGTGCCAAAGTTATCTTGTCGTATATCACGAAATCGGGGTATTTTTTTGAAATCTTTCGATATGTAAAATGACCACATCTCTATCTCTTATGATTTCTAAAATATGCAACAACATATACCTGCATTTTGCTAAAACACATATGATATGCCATCGCAGTTTTTGTTTGAAAAGCTAAATCACGTATGTATATTCCAATGTTTCTACACCATTTCCAATTGTATTTCAGAACTTTCTAATTGTATTTCAGAAATTTCTAATTCAATTTCAGAATTCTCAAATTCAATTTTAGAAATTTCTAATTGTATGAAGTAGAGTTTCTGAAATAAAATATACATTTCTGAAATTGAATTAGAAATTTCTGAAATGCAATTAGAAAGTTCTGAAATACAATTGGAAATGGTGTAGATTTTACTACCGCTTACATCAGAAATATATTTATGATAGATTTTTATTTAAAACCGGCCCGTAGGACTTTATTGGACTTTGACTTATATAAAAAAAAGAAGCAAAAATATATATTCTTGAAAAAATTAACGCAATAAAAAATTTCCCAAATTTTTTCATTAAAAACAACAACATAAGTTTGGAGTAAATTTTTTGGTTCTTGGACGCCATCTTTAATTTTTCAAATTGGTATTAGGTGTGTTCATTTACAAAAAATTATCAATAATTTTTGATAATTATTACTAGTATGTGTTCACGTACACAAAAAATTAGCAGCTAGAAAGCCAAAAAAGAGCGTAAAATGTTTAGAAACAAAAATGTTTCTGATAATAGTTGTGTTCAATTACTTTCCAGTAATTACTAGCAACGAGAGAGTAAAAAGAAATATTTTCAAAATTGCTCTCAAACATATTTAAAAGTAAATGAACACTTTTACAGTCAAAACTTGCAAGCAAATGTATTTTGTTATTGTAAACTTAAAAAAATTTACAACTAAAATTTTTTTTCAAAGCATAATGACAGAAAGACTGTTTGAATAATTTCTGATAGTAAAATTTTTACTAGCAGAAATTATCAGAAACATTTTTGTTTCTAAACATATTGCGCTCTTTTTTGGCTTTCTAGCTGCTAATTTTTTGTGTACGTGAACACTTACTAGTAATAATTATCGAAAATTAGTGATAATTTTCTGTAAATGAACACACCTAATTTCTACTAATAAAAATTTTATTATCAGAAATTATTTAAACAGTCTTTCTGTCATTATGCTTTGAAAAAAAATTCAAGTTTAAAATTTTTATAAGTTTACAATAACAAAATACATTTGCTTGCAAGTTTTGACTGTAAAAGTGTTCATTTACTTTTAAATATTTTTGAGAGCAATTTTGAAAATATTTCTTTTTACTCTCTCGTTGCTAGTAATTACTGGAAAGTTATTGAACACAACTATTATTTTTCAATTATAAATCCCCAGCTTTTTTAATAATTCAGGCCTTTTTTATTTTTAAAACTCTACTAATATGAGATATAATAAAATTTAAAAACGGCCATAATAAAAAACTACCCATAGTCTAAAAAAAAATGCCACCAATTTGAAAAATTAAAAAAAAAACTATTATTAAAATTAAGAAATTAAGGATATTTAAAGGAAAATTGGTAAAAGATAATTAAAACAATGTTAACAAAATAAAAAAATGGCCCTAAAGTAGAAATAGTTAATGGCTCCTTATTTGAGCACGTCTTTCGGAATCAAAGCTTATTCTGAAAAGGTATCATTAAATTTCGCTTCGAATCCACAAGAGTTTAAATTCTTGGATATTTATATAACTTTTTTAACAAAGCCTTAGCACAAGGCTTATTTCTTTAAGAAACGCGCATGGCTTTTACGTATTAAAACCAAACTATTTTCATGCTCTTAGCTTTGGAGCCAAAATTAAGGTTTTTTTTATAACGCTTGGGGACCCTTTTTAATTGGGATCATATTTCGTTGACTTCATGAAAAATGGTCACAATGAAAAATTGCCCCAAATGCAATTATTGTCTCAATTGGCATTTTTCACATTTTAATTGGGAGTTATTTCATTTCTCTTGGGACCTATTTCATTAATAGTTTATTATTTTTTCAATTGGGGGTTATTTTTGCTGAGACTTATTTCATTTGGGAGTTATTTCATGGCACCGCATATTTTTTATTTCTCAAAGATTTGTTCAAAGTGGGTTCGGAGCAGGATGTTTGTCTACGCAGCCTTTTCTAAATGAAGCTATCAGACAAACATAAGCAAGAGCATCAGGCGTTTTTTAGCGGTCAAAAATTCTCATGCCCATACAAATTGTATGAAGCAAACCTAAATACCGCGGCAACGCTTTGCAATTGGAAACCCCGATTTTGACAGAGCGTTAGAAAGCGAAGTTGGCTGCAAAAGCAGAAAACAATATTTTAAACAAATAATAAATAAAGATGCCAGTTTGATTTATTAAAGCCAAAAATGGGAGTTTTTCGTAAATTTTAGCAAAATTTAATTCATGTATTTTTTTTTTTTTTGTTGTAGTATCATTTTATGCATAATGATTTTTAATTTAAAAAATTGTCATATTTTGAACTTTTTTTCTAGGAAATTTTTGAGTTTTTAGTTTGGTAAGAAAATGTTGTTTATTGGGGCTGCCGCTTTTGTTTAGGTTTGTCCAAATATCATATACCACAATTAGCAAAAAAAAAAACTTGAATACGAGTTAGGGCGTTTTTATATTAAGGTAACGTATTTACATGCGGAATCGTAAATTTGATAATAAAAATAAACCCATATCAGCCTGTATAAAATATAGACAAAATACATAAAAATAACATACAGGGGGCAAATTACGGCGTTCGATTTGAATCGAAATTCTACTCAATAGATCGAGTTGTAAATGCTTTTAATAAAGGAATTCTAATAAAAATTTTCAAATGTCGATTTTAATCGAATGACGTAATTTGCCCCCAGGACGATTCAAAAAAATGGTTGAACAAACATTTTAAGGTTCTCGTATTTTACAAATAGCTATTAATTTTTGTAATCTTCAAATTCTTATTACCCTATTTACTTGTTTAATTTACCAAATAATTTTACGCAAGCAGTTATCTATTTGTTGAAATTATGGACGTAAGTAAGGCATTCAAACTGAACAGATTAAAAAAAAAAAACTCAATTAAAACAGTATTCCTTCTGAAGTTTATTTAATGGGTTTATATATTTAAGAAATGTTGAATATTGTGTTTTTTTTTTTGTTATTTATTATATTACTTTGTTAAATTTTTTTTAATATTGGCACAATTTATATGTATTTAGAATTTTTGGGAAATTGGTTACACTAATTAATATTTTTTAATTTTAATTTTTTTTTTCATATTAATTACGTTTTTTTACTTTCTTAATAAGTATTTTGACAGAAATTTTTTTTTCTACTCATTTCTTTTTTTTTTATTTTTAAAACTATTTGGTTACTACTAGTATAAATTAACAAAAGTTGTAACATTTTTAAAGTTGTTAAAAAAAATATATTAAAAAGGGGTTGTTTTTATTCAATTTCTTACAATTAATTTTTATTATTATTATTGATTTTTTAAACAGTCAAATTATTAAAGGAATTAATTTACTTTAAGACATATTTTTTATAAGGATTTGGTTTTTTACATAATATGTTTGCTTCTTAATTAACAATTACGGTCATTTATGAGTAAGATATTATACATATTATGAAAGATTTGTTTATATATTTAATATAATTTCAAATTTATAATTATTAATTTTAAGGATTTTCTAAGGTTGGTTTGAAAGTGCATCAGGTGGTAATGCTGCAAAAGTTAGGTACCCTAAGCCCCTAAACAACGACACACATGCGGCGCAAAAATAACTTTTCGAATAGGGGGGAAAATTACAACATTCGATTCGAATCGGAATTCTACTCGATCAATTGAGTTGTCAATGCTTTTAATATAGAAATTCTAAAAAGAATTTTTAAATTTCGATTCGAATCGAAAGTCGCAATTTACCACCAGATTATTTATAATAAAAATAATATGAATAAACTTTATAAAATTAAATATTTGTTTCAAGTATAAAACATTGTAACAGTAATATTATGGTTTTAAAATAAAACTTTAACTTTGTAAACGTAAACTTAGTTAAGACTTTCAAACCCCATAAGAAATTCTTTCGTTTTATTAAAATGTTAGGTTTATTTTTAAAATTCAACACATTTTATTTCTTTTATTTATTTACATATTTTTGATCAGTTTATAGGGTTTACAGAAACAATTTGTTAAAAAAAGTTTTGATTCATTTAGAAAGATATTTGGTTATACATATTTGGAATGTTTTAAGGGGTATAAAGGATTAAGTTATTAATGTTTCGAAAATAATTGAAAGTTTTTATTAATGTTGTAATTCAAATATAGAATTATTGTAAGTATGAAAAAACTAAAAACGACTACGTCAACCACAATAAGGGTTATTACTTTTTCCTTTCGCTTGTCGCCTTATTTTCTTTAAAGGGACGCATAAAAGGACACAGGAGCTTAAATATGCAATTCGGATTGAAAAGGTCTTTGAAAAGAATTTCCGATTTTAAAAGCAATCTGTATTATCTAAAACGTCTAAATTATATCCAGATTTTTAAACATGTAAAAAATTTGTTGGCACTTTTAGAGTTTGCGATATTATTTTTTAAATGTTAATTTTACATTAAAAAATAAAGAAGGCTTTTCGAACGTTAAAAAATAAATTTTCGAAAATTTTACAAATTTAAAAATTTTTTATTCGAATCGAATATCATAATAACTCCCAGATGTTAAAGAGGCCGTACTCTTTTTTTATTACTTTTTTGTAGCCTAAACGATCACGTTTTATTTTAAAAAAGATATTTCGATTGTTAAAGAAGTCCTATAAATTGACCAGAAAAATATTTAATATATACGAAACTTTGCTATCCTCTTTGATATAATTTTTAGAAACTTGTTATTTATGATAATTTTGTTTTAATAAGCGTGATAAAAAAAACTAAACATTACTTAAATATTTCTTGGAGTTCTGAAACAAAGCTTTTTTAGTAAACATTTAAAAATACCTACTTTACCAATAGTTTTGAATAGTATTAAAAGAATTAATTATTTAAATATATGTATGTATGTATGTACGTATAATTAACAGTTAATAAAATGTAATTTTAGCTTTTGTTTTATAGTTGAGTAACTAAACATAAAATTAATACCTAATTCTACTTAAAAAAGTTAACAAAATGCATTTTTTATTACATAAAATTACAAATACAACCATAATTAATTAATTTTTAATTTTAGAATTATATTGGATTAAGTTTAAACAATTAATTATTTTTTTTAATTTAGACAAAATTTTTTCTTTCACCAAAAGTTTTTTTATTCTTTAAACTTGCTCTTGCGTTCACACAGCAAAAGTTTCATTGCAGAAGTAGTAGTTTTTCAACAGGCTTTACTTAGTTTTTTTTGGCAAACAGTGATGCCATACTCACAAGTTCAAAATGTTCCTTTTGATATGAATTTCTAAAAGATTTATTTAAATAAATTAAAAACAATGTTTTCTAAATCCTGTTTTACATAAATTACTTAATAATATCACAAAAGCAAATTATAAGTAGAGCTAGAATAAGCACAACAATATGTTAAACGTTATGTACATATGGCAGCCCCATGCTCCTTATTGGAATAAAAGAAAACAATTAGTCAAGGCATATTGAGCGTCATGGTAAAACTAATTATCGGTTAAACGCATCGCAGATAGATTTTCTACTCTCTTACTCTTTTATTTTTTATATATGGAGTTTGGCAAATAGTTTTACCATGATTGAGTGTCAGGTTGTCTTACCTAATCAGTTGATTATTTTTTTCCTTTGCTTGTCTTGATTGGTTGTTTAATTCTTATTTTTTTAAGTCTTTTAAATTTTTAACAAAAATGTTTCCTTTAAAAATTTAAAAAAAAATGGGAGTTTGTCAAAAATGATCAAGAAAAAAACGTTTTCTTAACCCCTGCAAGGCCTGGAAATAAATAATTCACTTTATGAAGGGTTTTGTTTTAAAAACAGCATTTAGCAAATTTTCCTTTTCAGTACCGAATAGTAAATATGCCTTGTTTCAGCCTTCTTGCAAGTGGCGTTTTCGTAGTCGTTAAGTAAACTGTTTGTATTGTTTAAAAACAAACGTCAACGTTAAGTTAATGGTGCTTTTGTCTTTTTTTTCGGCGTGTATTTAAAAATTAATATAATTATGCTTGTATCTTAGATTTAATAAAATTATTTATTCAAGTCAATATTATTTAAAAATAATTACAATTAAATAAAAAAAATGTTGAAGAATGAGAATGAATTTATTATACTTGTTTGAATATTATTTTTGTTAAATCAATATTGTTTGTTTTTAATTGTAAAACTAATTTAATGAAATAGAAAAATAAATTTTCTGAGTTTGTCACAAGCTTTATACAAAAACGCATCACCTTTTTAACAGGTTATGGGCCCTTTCGCGAATTAAGTGTTATTTAACAGTGCGCGTATTTAAGAATAATTTAAAGCTGTATATTTGCCAAAATGTCAAATCACAATCAAATTGAGAAGCTTCGTGGAAGCGAAAATTATGAAGATTGGAGATTTATGGTTGAAGCATATTTCCAAATGAAAGGTCTTTGGAATGCTGTTCTTGGTACAGAAACAGTGGAGGACAAAAAGATTCATGCAAAAGCGGAACTAATACTTTTAATGGATAAAATAGTTTATCCTCACGTCCGTGACTGCAAAAATGCTCAAGAAATCTGGAATACACTCAAAACAATTTTCGAAGATAGTGGATTAGTAAGAAGAGTGGGATTGATTCAAAAATTTTGTTCTACAAAATTACAAAATTGTGCTAACGTTGATGAATATGTCAATGAAATTATAACAACAGCCCACAAATTAAGAGCAGCTGGCCTCCATGTTGATGAAGAATGGGTAGGTTCAATGTTACTTGCTGGATTACCAGAAGAATATAATCCGATGATAATGGGCATACAAAGTTCGGGAATTAAAATAACTGGCGATTCTATTAAATTAAAGCTGTTACAAGATGTAAAGAAAGAATCAACAGATGTTGCTTTAGCTGGTCAAAAGAAAGTTTTTAAAAATAAAGGACCAAAATGCTTTAATTGTAACCAATATGGACACATTGCAGCAAAATGTCGAAACAAAGGTATAAAATCAAAATTTAATAAAAACGTTAATGCAATGATGGGATGTTTTTCTGTGCGAGAGTTAAATAAAAGTGAATGGTACTTTGATTCTGGGGCAACAGCACACATGTGTTCAAATTCGAAGTTTTTTAATGACAATTTTCAAGAAGATAATGCTGAAGTTACTATTGCCAATAACGAAACAATGAAAGTAAAGGGTGTAGGCCAAGTTGATATGACGGCTAAGATTGGAAAGTATAAAGAAGAAAATATTATCTTTCGTGAAGTTTTATACATACCAAACCTGTATGTCAACCTATTGTCTGTTTCGAAAATAGTTAAAAGCGGATATGAAGTTGTATTTAACGAAAAAGGTTGCAAGGTTATAAACAATATCGGCAGCATTATAGCGACGGGTGATATGGTTAATGGTATGTTTAAATTAAATATAGCAAATAATAAAGTACTTGTTTCTGAAGTAAAAACTCAAGAATACAATTTGTGGCATAAACGTGTTGGCCACGTAAATGATGAAATATTAAAGAATATGAATTCTGGTGCAGTTGTTGGTGTCAGATGCGAAGTAACCAAAGAAAATTGTATTACGTGCTTAAAAGGTAAATTTTCAAGAAGTCCATTTAATAATACTGGAATACGGTCAACTGAAATTCTGAGCTTAATACATTCAGATCTTTGTGGACCTATGGAAGTGCCGTCAATAAATGGTTCAAGGTACATGTTAACATTTATTGATGACTTTAGCAGAAAAGTTTTTGTGTATTTTATAAAAACAAAAGAAGACGTTTGTTACAAATTTTCGGAATTTCAAAAGTTTGTGGAAAATCAAACTGGAAAACGAATAAAAGCTTTTAGAAGTGATAATGGTACTGAATATTGTAACAACAAAATGAAGAAAATTTTTCTAGAGTGTGGGATTGAGCATCAAACTACAGTCCCATATACGCCACAACAAAATGGCATATCAGAGAGAATGAATCGAACAGTTGTAGAGAAAACCAGGTGTTTATTGATTGATTCTGGTTTAACAAAGAAGTTCTGGGCTGAGGCTGCAAATACTGCAGTGTATTTAATAAATCGTACTCCTTGCAAATCATTGAGTGGTGTCAGTCCTGAGGAGGCATGGTCTGGAAAAAAACCAAATTTAAAACATTTGAAAGTGTTTGGATGTAAAGCTGTGATACACATTCCGAAAGGAAAAAGAAAAAAACTTGATCCCAAGGCAAAAGAAACAATTTTTGTTGGCTACTGCACTCATTCAAGAACATATCGTTTTTATGATGAAAATCGAAACAAGGTTGAACTAAGTAGAGATGCAAAATTCTTTGAAGACCAGTTTTATAGTAAGAATACCAGCAATGAATCAAAATTTTATGTATTTCCTGGATATGATTCAGTGGGGGATTTCGATGAACAGGTGAGGTCCATAGAAGCAAGTCCTAATGAACCAGTTATAAGTTCTGAAGATCCAAGGGTAGCAGAAGAGAGCACTTCTGAAGAAGAATATTTTTCTGAAACTGATGATACATTAGTAGATCAAAGTACTGATTGGGAACCTGAACCATCCATTAGAAGAATCATACCTCCCGAAAATACAAGAAAGTCATTGAGAGTTCCAAAACCAGTACAAAGGTATGGTTTTAATGTGATTCAAATTGATGAAGAACCCAAAACTATGAAGCAAGCATTAGAAGGTCCTTATAAAAAGCAATGGCAACTGGCAATGAGTGAAGAAATAAACGCCTTGATAGAAAATGGAACGTGGGAGGTTGTAAGATTACCAAAAGGCAAGAAAGCAATCGATAGCAAATGGTGTTATAAAATCAAAAGAAATTCGAAAGGAGAGATTGAACGTTATAAAGCAAGATTAGTCGTAAAAGGTTATTCTCAACGTTATGGATTGGACTACGAGGAAACGTTTTCTCCTGTAGTTCGATATTCGTCTATCAGACTACTTTTAAGTCTAGCAGTTCAACATGATTTAGATATAGACCAGATGGATGTAGTAACTGCATTTTTACAAAGTGAATTAAATGAAGAAATTTATATGAAGATTCCTGAAGGCTATAAAGAAAACGAGGGCATGGTATGTAAACTTAAAAAATCATTATATGGTCTAAAACAAGCCAGTAGAGTTTGGAACAAAAAGTTAGATCAAACTTTAAAAAATATAGGACTTTTGCAATCAAATACTGAACCTTGTGTATATTTTAAAGTGAACGATGATGAAATTACATATGTTGCTATTTACGTTGATGATATTTTAATTTTCACAAATAACCCTAAAAGTAAGTCTAATATAAAAAGAAGCTTAGCAAACAGTTTTAAAATGAAAGACATCGGAGAAGCAAATTACATTTTGGGGATGAAAATTACAAGAGACCGATTACATGGAAAATTATGGATTGATCAAGAACAATATATATCGAATATATTGAAAAAATTTAATATGGATGACTGCAAATCTATCTCAACTCCTTTGGACATAAATCAAAAGATTGCTAAAGAGATGTGTCCGAAATTGCTTATTTTAACAAAAACAGAAAAGAGCAATTTCCAAATATTATTAAAGATTTCATTTTAATTTTTTTCGTTTATTTATTTATTTGCTGTAGGTTGTTTATCTTCATGCATTTAATTGGTTCTTACACCAAATCATCGGTAGACTTAAACCAAATTCCTGAAAAAACTTTATGAATATTTTCTGGCTTTATGTAAAAACTTCAATAAACTTATTGAGAATTATAATCAAACTAAAATATTCAAAAGTTATTTAATAAACCCAACGAACAAAACAGCTAATAGGAAAAAATTATTTGTCGGGTTTATTTTAAGAACTCTTAAATGTTTTGGTTTGTTTATAGTGATTCTCAATAAGTTTATTGAAGTTTTTATATAAAGCCAGAAAATATTTATAAAGTTTTTAAAGAATTTGATTGAGGTCTACTGATGACAAACTTTACCCACAACAAACCCTATAAATACAAAAACACATAAGTTTATAACAAATTTAATGTAATACATTCAAAAAAACGTAAAAGGAAAAATTTTAACAAAAAATACAGGATCGCAATTGCTAACAATTGACAAAACTAAAATGGTTAATGTTCGTCAAAAGCCACAATTTTTTTTAAACGAAATTGCCTTTTTTAAATAAACTGTTTCCCAGAGCTTCCAGAACTCATTTGGTATTTTATTCAATTATATCATAACAATTTCATTTTAATTATTTAAATTTTAATTAATTAATTCTTTTACTTTAGAGTTTATTTATGAGTTTTTATATGAAATTATATAAACTTTATTTGGGAGACACAAAATACGTAAAAACATCTTACTTTATTTAAAAAAATTATATACATACAAATATAACATTAGCTTTAAGGAAAAAATTAACAACATATTTGACGCTCATTATTTGAAATTTTGCCATTGCAAAGTTAACAAACTAAAAAATTTAAAAAACCCCCCTAATGAGTCCACTGTAAATTCCACTAATATTTAAATGAAAAAAAAAATCAGAACATTTTTCTACACAGTAGCCCATACATAATTATATTGAAATTTTAATTTAACAGTATGAATGTAAAGGACCAAGATACATTCAACATTGTCGTACAAAAAAATGTATAATTTAATTCATAAAATGATTTAATATTATTAAACAGAAAATAAACTTAACAAATTACACTTAAAAAAATTATGTTAAAAGCAATTTTATTTTTACTGTTTATTTAATATACAATGCACATTTCATACACATTCGTATCGTCAATTAAAATGAAAAAGGGCCTAACAAACAAATAAAAATTTAGTTATGGATTTCTAACGGTACAGCGCATTACGGCATGCATTCTTACCAGTCACTTGTGAAGAGTTTTAAAATGTTCTGAATGACCCTTTTGCATTGCAGGAAACAATCTGCAGTTTTTAAATGATTCAAGCACATTAAAAAAGATAATTTAATATTAAAATAGTCAACGATATGATTCCTCCATCAGATACCTTTTCCTTTTGAATTTTAATAATTTTTGCCTTAAATTAATTTTACAAGATACCATTTATTATCTTTTAAAATTAATTTTTTTATATTATATTACTTAAACTTAAAAAATATACAAAATTAGTTAAAGGTTATAAGAGAAATAAAAATCAAATTTCGTCGTCAGCATTTAGTAAAAGCAATTTAGAATAAATGTAAAATGTAAGTTATATTCAAAACTGCAAAAAAATTATCTGAGAATAAGTGCTTTTAATTCCAACTAACATGAATTTGTTCTATTTCGTTTCTCGTTATCGTTTAAAAACGACATAAAAACGACAGTTTGGCATTACTGTTGGCATCGGTAAGTCTATTTTTTACCACTGGCTCTAGTTTAAAACCCCACACGCCATGCCATGTTGCCATACAGCCCAGTTTCTGCATGCCATACATAATAAGTCCCCGATGATATCATCTTGACGCCATTAAATTGTCACGAATAACGTACGAACACAAGTCTATTCTAAGTTTAGAGCCATTGGGTAACATCACTGAATAAGTAGCTTTTTAATTACTTCGTCATTTTTGTTCATAGATCTATGTTTATAGATGATTGTTTTCACTTTTTGCAAATGTCAATGGCGAAAAAATTGACGTCGACTTGCAATCAAATTACTTTTTTGAATAAGGAAAATTTTCTGTTTTACTTTTTAACTAAAATCTTTGTTTTCCGTTAAACAATATATTATTTTTAACAACTTTTTCTTAGTTTCAATGTAATTCAAGAACGGCAATTAATGAACAAAATGTCGATAGTAACGACATGGATATACTAAAGCAAAACGACAATGGTAAAAGGAAAAAAGCCAAAAATTGAATTCGATTTGGTTTCAGATGCTGCAATCTCTTTTGGCAAGGCTCAAATATAAAAAATTTCAAAATAATTTTTTTTTACATTTATTTGATGCCATTTCAATCATGACTTAAACACAAATCAAGCCACCAGAAAGTTTGCAACATTTATTTAAATTTTTTTATGAAGTGTTATGTTTTAAAAAACAATTCTTGTTTAAAATCTGTAACCCATTTTTCCTTTTGCTCAATTCTAAGTTTTATTATAGATTCCTTTAACTATGGAAAATTATCCTTTTAAGCATCAAAAAATATATTTTCGCGCAGGACCTTTCAATTGGTAGTTGTTCTTTAGGCAATTTAATGGCATCCAATGTTTGCTATTTATTCTTGCAATTAGGTTTAATAAAAAAAAGTGCTAAAAGGGTAGTTAACGACCAAGTCTAAAATGTTAAGGCGTCTTTAAAATGCTGACTTTAGTTAAAAAAAAAATTAATTCTTAATTTTATAATTTAGAATATTTTTTACAAATAATGGCTTGTGCTTGTGTTTCTGTATATAACAATGTAAAAATAGGTTTTAAAAACTATTAAATATATTTAGTTTCAAAATTAAAAAAAAAAAAAATCTTAAATTTGGTTTTTAATTAAATTCTTTAGTTTATTTTAAACAAAACCAATAAATTTTCGTATTTCGTTACTTTTTCTAAAGCTTAAAAGCTTCATTATCGTTTAGGCTAGTAACATGATTGGTATGAATAATAAATTTTTCGCTCCAAATATTTGTTATCGAAAGCCATTTCGATTCGAGAAGCAATTTGTATTTTCTAATACGTTTGAAAAAAATTATGTTGGCACTTTGAAAGTTTGCGAAAGTATTCCATAAATGTCAGTTGGTATTGAAAAGTAAAAGTAATTTTCAAAACGTTCTTAAATAAATTTTTAAAATCATTTTACCTAAGCCAATTTGTAAGAATTCAAAAATTTTTTAATTCGATTTGAATTACATAATATCCCCAGTACTTTTTTTAATTATTCGCCGTTGTTTGGGAAAAAATTAAAAACTAGGCCCAAAGTTCGTTACGACGAATTTTGATTTTGCACTGATTAAGGGCTGTCATGGATTCCAAAAGTTGTCGGAATTGGATTTTAAAATGGCTCAAATATATTTCAGAGTGATAAATTTTTATTTCAAAATTGGTGTACTGAGGGGTTATTATGTAAAACGGTTTTAATCGAGAAAATTTTTTTGAAAAGAATTTTCGATTTGAGAAGCAATTCGTATTATAGAAAGATTCTGAGTTTTGAAAGTTTGTGGTTATGTTTCATTAGTATCAGCTTGCATTAAAAAATAAAATAAATTTTTCGAATGCTCGTAAATAAATTTCGAAAAATCGTACTTCGAATCCAATTTGTACGAATTTGAAAAATTTTTATATGGAATTACATAATAACCTACCATGGCCAACTGCATCAAATCATTTATCTTTCATCAGCAAAAAAAGAATATTAAATACACGTATCAAAAAATTCTTAAAAAGGAATTTTAAATTAACACTGACTCAGGGTTGTCATGATATCCAACAATTGTCGGAATTCGAATTCAAATATATGTTTCCGTGGTTTTAGTTATAAATTGGAACATTGATTTAAGTGTGAGTTTAAAACTTTTAAATTAAAAACTCATTACATAAAAGTATTTATTGGTCGCTTTTAAATTCAATTTCGGCAGTAATTGATATTCATGGCAACCCTGATTGTGTACATTTTCGTGTTTTTTATTTTCAAAAACAATCATTTGGTACGAAAAATTCATCGCTCGTTCCAGCCGTGTTTATAGCAATATAGTCCTTTCGATCGCTTGTTTTCTAATATAGAACTTTCAAAATTTTTGTGAAAACAAAACAACTTTTTTTAAATGCACTTTTAAAGCTAAATCTACTTATAAGAAAATTTCAATAGTTTGAATATTAATTATAATTTATTTATAAATTTTGTTCATCAATTTTTTATATAAAAAAATTATATTATCTGTAATTAAAACAAAAAAGGTAATAATTTTTTTACCTAAAAAATTTTTCGAATCCCTTTATTATAAAAAAGTTTAAAGTTGATTAAAAAATAATTAACCCTAATATAAATGAAAAAAAATCAAAGGAAATCTGTGTAATAAAAAACTTTTTTGAAACAATTAAAAAATATTTAATTGCAGTGAATTTACGTTAAAAGGTAATTTATATTGAAGTGACTTTAAACGTACGATATGATGCCAAGTTAACATATCTATACCAAATAATTTTTTGGCTTAAAAATATTGTTTTGAACAATACAACTAACTCCTTTCAAGGCAATCTATGTTTTTAGACCAATATTACAACATGACATCATATCGTTTATAGTAAATCACTGAATGGTGACAATCAGCCAAGTTATGAGTGTCAAAATTGCATAAAACTTATTCGGTAGTTTTAATGCAACTTTAGAAGAAAGAGTAAGTAATTTACACTAAATGTTATACTTAATAAAAATTTTAAGCAAAACATAAACATATCAATTTCTCACATTCTACGAAAAAATTTAAATTGACTTTGGTTGGCAACTTCAACCACAATAAGATAAAATATAAATCGATTTAGATGCAATTAATGTCTTTTGTCGAATGTAGGATTTAAAAATGAAGTGATTAATGTGTTAAGTCGAAAAAAAAAATATTTTTTTAGTTTATCTGTTAATTAATTAATCAAAATAAGGTTTTAAATTTAAAGCTGTTCAAAATAAGTCTTATTGTTTTTGTTTTAAAAATATTTCAATTAATCTTTCTAATAATAATTCAAGTGTCAACGATTCAATAAATGAGCTTTTTTCTGCATTCGGTTTTTAACCTTTAATGCTTACATAACTATAAATAGATTTTAAATTATTTTTTCCAAATTTTTTATTAACAATTTGCAAAAAAAAATATCGTATAAACATTATTTCCTAAACAATATAAAAGAGAAAATTATTAGTCCCTAAGATTAATAAGGATTTTAATTTAATTTAAATGTAATAATTTTTTTAATATAAATTTCTTATGTGATTAATCAAATTAACCACTCAACCCTATTCGTTTTTTTTTTTTAATTTTTTTGTTTCGTTTTTGTATAAACTTACATTAATTTTAGCTAAAAACTAAATAAATTTGTTATTTTTTTCCAATATAAACAATTTTTTCTGTTTGTTAGTATTTTAAAGTCTTTTTAACTTAGACTTACAACTAGTTTTCTAATTTTTTCTTTTGCTGATAATATTTTGGTTTCGTATGAATATGTTAATATTTTGTTTTATAAAAAAATAAAAGAGGGAATATCTTTCTTAGATGGTCATTGTTTTTCTTACAGACATTTTGGGTTCCTACTTTACACATAAGTTAAGTAGTGCTTTGGCCTGTAAGAAGATTAAAAAATGTTTTATTTTAATTTATCCAACCACTTGGCTTTTCCATTAGGATAAACATTATCATGCAAAATCACATTTAGTTTAAAGGATTTTTTTTTTTTCTTTCCTGCTTTTATGAATATGTTCGTTTTATTTTATTAAGTCCTATGCAACTCCTGCCTTGGAGTCCTTTATAAATTGGAGCTGTGTTTGTGAATTTTTCTTTAAATTTAAACAAAATCTTCGTTGTGCTTTTCTTTTCAAGAATTTTGACGTTTCCTTTTTCATTTCATTTTTTCAAACAATTGTGTCTATTTACCCATTGATGTTTGTGTATTACCCGATGAATTGTTATTGCCACCTGAAGAACTGTTTTGATTGTTATTGCCTTGCTGGGGTATAGTGTCACAACGTCTATAGCAAAGCAAATAAGGTACTCGTGGTGTTCGTGGTTGGAGAACATGATTTTCACTAACTGGCTTGACGGAACTGTCATCGTAACGCAACCAACTGCCATAGCCAGTGTGATAGACATCGGTAATGTAATGCCCTTTGGTGGCCTCCTTGCCATCGTGATAAACAACTGCAAACAGGCGATAAGCTCGTTGTTTTTGCGAGTACTTCTTAGAAGCTAAAATTTCTGGAAGTTGCAAAAGAAAGACAAAGTGAGAAATGTATAAATTGGTTTAAATATATATTAGAGTCTTGAAAATTATAAAGTTTATAAATCACTAAAAGGTTCTCCATGCAAATGGAACAACATCATGTTTCCAAAAATTCTTTTTATTTTTGATATTAAAAACTTCAATACAACAAACCTATTTGCCCTCGACTGGGCGTCCCTACAGAAAAAATATAAAGAAACTGCCAAGAAGAAACAAAATAATAAAAGAGATTATGAAGGGAGTTTCCATTAGAAAAATTCCTTTCATTGGCTATTTTTTGTAACTTGATCTTTATCATGAATCCGATCATATTTCCAGTTAACACTCTGAAATGCCGCTTAGTGTATCGTAGAATTCTTTACCCAATCACTTGGTTCTATTCTTCTGTAATTTGGTATCTAGCTCTTCTTCACCCACCCCTACTTTACATCCTCCAATAATAATATCGCGCTGTCATTTACTAGTCCTAATCCTCACAGTGCCTATAATTACCCTAATCTTGCTTCTCAGTTCCAACATGCCCAAAAGTTTATAGTGGCAGTTGGCTGTTCACAAAAGAGTCGTCTTAAATTATACTTAAAGCATTATAATCCGTATTTTTCTCAAAAATTAAACTATCATTAAACAACCTCGTTGGGCATTTCATTGCCATCAATGTTACCAAAAAGTGCAAGGTGGCGGACTTCGTGAAGTCAGTGCTATACAGGGTTGAACTGAAACAAGTGGAAAGGGTCAGATATCTTCCATTCACTTTCTTAGTAATAAGTAATCTTACAAGGCGAATGCTAAGGAGAGGGGGTAAAAAGGGCTTTAAACGCTTATTATATCAATTTAAACACGTACGTATGGTAGAAGGCCTTGAAAAAGGGCAATACAAGGGAGTTATTTTGAGTTCCAGAGACGTGATGTTCTAGGCACTACAGAAGCAACACAGAGAGCTCTGGATATCATTTTACATTATCCTCCCATTGAGGATTTCGGCACCGGTGTGCTTGCGGCAGGGAGAGACATGATAATATACATAGACAGTCAGGCAGCGCCCAAGGCTCTAGAGCAGGCATAGACACCTAATACATTAACATTTGCTCATTAACATTGGTTCGCGAGTCGGGATCAGAACGGGCCGACTTTTGCCAACCAAAATAACATATTCTCTAAGTTGAATGCTATAATTTCTGCAACCTTAACCTTTCTTTCTCCTTTGAAAGGGAAGAGTATAAATACCTATTGGTGCTTGATATATCGAGATGCTGTCTGAAAGGATTGCCACCGTGGAATTTTCGTAAAGTTAAAGGAAGTGCTTTGGTTTGTATTACGGAAGCAATTTTAAAAGCACTCAACGAGCTGTCCTAAATAAAATACTGCATCTTCTTCCTTTGGACTTTTGAATCAAAGATGCTTTGAGAATCAGGAAAACAAGAATATGGCGTGATTCTCACGCCATGTATAATAACATTCGGATTGATATGGGACAGATCGAAAAGCTGCGGAATAAACCCAGAGTCTGACAAATTTTCGCTTTGTTATAGTTGTAAGGGAGTGTAAGTCAGCACTATAGAAACTAAGGGATATCATACTGAACTGGGTTTCGGGGCTCTCTAGGATGCACAGATATAAGACTGCAGATAAATTGGCATGAAGAAGATCTGTGGTAGATACCAGTTCAGTAACTTCCTTGTTTATTTACCCACTGTATAAATTTTAAATTATAAGGCGAGCGGGTACTAGGCTGAGTTTGCAAAACAAAATGTGTACTAAACACCAAAGAGTTTTGCAGATTTATTAAGTATTTAATATTGTATTGAGCTCTATACTTTAATTTTCTTAACTCTTTCAGGTGAACAACAATTTAAAGCTAAAAAAGATCTTAGTAATTTCATCTTGGCCACTTACTTGCATCAATTTTAAGCTCAACCGGAAAATCAACTTTTTTCAATATCTTGGTGCAACCATCTGAACGATAGTCAAACCATTTAAGATGTAAAATTAAGATTGGTGGTAATTTTTCCAAGTTCATTTGCTGCCAGGCAACAACTTCCTGTTTACTCTTACTGCCAGTAACACCCTCCAACTGATCACGACCAACTAGGATTTCTAAGGCCTCCTTAACCGAGGCAGCTTTCTGTGAAATAAAAGGTTTTACAATCATCTTAAATTAGTATAAAATAAAAAAAAAAAAAATTGAAAACTAAAAAACATGCCTCAATATTTAGTTGTAATGTAAAGAACGGTTGAATAACATCAGTTGAATGTTCACCTTCGCGCTGTAAACGGGAACGTAATTCACCGCGAAATATATCACTTAATGGGGTGCAACCAAAATCAGTTTGACGTGTAACACTGCCCTTATTGCGATTATTGCAAATCATCTTAAAAAAAGAAATATATAATTTATAAAATAAATTCAAAATTGAAAATGTATTGCCAAGTACCTGCCAAACATCACCATCCTCTTCTTGTGGTACATTTGGTCCATTCTGTTCGCTGCTTGGTTTGGCCACTAATTTTATAACCTAATGAATAAAATTAATGAAAAGTAATCGCTGGCAGATTGAAAATATTTTTTTTTATTTTACCTCCAACATTTCATCGTTCAATTTATTGAGAATATAACTCAAAAATTCTTCAGCATCTTCCTGTCTGCCCTCAACATGCTCTTCACGACTATCATTCCATAACTTGTATATTTCAGTGGGTTCAAATGCAGGATCACATTGTAAGTCCCCTCCCAATTCATCCTTATTCCCTTTACCCACTTTAGCGTTACGCAAACGTGAGCCGCTTGGCAAATTGGAGAAGTTGGCAATGAAAGTGATCCTGTAAATCATTAAAAAATAAAAACGATCTGTTCAGTTTTTGATATTCGAACGACTTATAAGATACACATATATTTTAAAGGATTTGGTACTGTTCGTTCTTGTCTAGACATAAAATCTTAAAAGCTATGGATCGATCATATGTCATATCGCCAAGAACTAATGAAAATATTTTCTACAACTTTACAATATCACCAGCATAGTTTTATCACAAAGTTTTGAAAAATATTTGATTTAAGGTTTAATATACCACAAATGTAACGCAAAAAGAAGCTTTAAAATTTTTTCATTTGCTGACTTAATTGTGGATAAATAAAGAATTATGAAAACCACCAGAAGATTTAAAAAGTTTTAAATTATTAAAAAGATTATCTTTTAGAAAAATCGTTTTCAAATTTCTACTTACATCGCATTTACCGTCGGTGTCTTAACTTCGCACAAATTGGCAGCTTGTTTGGGCATCGATCTTAATAAATTAAAAAGAGGCGAACAGCCAAGCAAGGCCTGCAATATTGAATTAATATAACAGTAATTGGAACGATTCGTAAGACCTCTAGGCCTAAGGCTTATGGTGGCCCAATCACTTTTATATTTTGTTAAAAATTCAGCAAATTTCAGCGAGAACTCATCAAGATTGGCCAACGAATTGCGTTGAGATTTAGGCTCGCTAAAGGTGGACTTCTTGGCAGCCGCAACACTAGAGGCATTTGAAGGCGGAGATACATTTTGAGCTGAGGCAGCCGAATATGAGAGTGTGCCTGGTGTTACGATTGGTGGAGGAGGTGTAATTGGTGTAATTCCCTCATAGGGTGCCACTTTAGCTATGGGTTTCTTTGTATAGGCTATCGTTGTGGCAGAAGCTAAGGAGGAAGTAGCAGATGTAGTATTGTTTGTGGTATTGTTTGAGGGATTTAAAACGGTTGAGTTGCTAGCATTTGAGCTATTGGAAAATAAACTGGCCCAAGAGGGCGTAGAGGGGGCCGCTGGTGCTGTATTGGAAACTGGGGGAGCCAAATTAATGGCGGGCACATTGGACGTTTCCATTGCATGACTACTGCTTGTGGCTGTTGCAGTATGATGGGTAGTGCCAGCACTACCGTGTCCCTGATGTGCTGTAATATGTTTCTTGGCAGCAAATCCTGTTGTATAATGTTGTTGTTGTTGTTGAGTTGGTTGTTTGGAACACATTGTGGACGTGGCGGCTGCAGCATTAACTGTGGGTACGATTGCTGATTGTGGTAGCATAATATCACTGGTTGAGGTTTGTTGTGACTGTTGTTGTTGTTGTTGTTGCTGTTGAAATTGATGAGGCGCTACCGTGATGGAAGCAGTCGATGTAGAATGTGGCTGCTGTTGAGTTGGACCCTTTCCAGCATCACTTGCTAGATTGGTCTTACGTTCCATAGTATTTGATGCACTGGCTATGGGTGAAGAAGGCATTTTCATGGCTCCATAATTTCTAGTCTGTGGATGATGCTGCTGCTGCTGCTGGTGATAGTGTTGATAATTGGGCTGTTGCTGTGGTTGATAATTATGATGCTGTTGATTGGTATAAGAGCGAGTGGCCAAAGCATTAGCGTTATTTGACTGTTTATTGTAAGTGCCACTGGACTGACTATTGGGTGTGGGTGTTGCTGTTACAGCCACCGTATTTGTTGTTTTTTTATACTGTGACGAATTTGTCCATGACATTGTTTTAGTTGTCTGCTGCTGATGTTGATGTGGCTGAGAAGAGATCTCATTACTGCCGCTAGACGTTGCATGGCCATGGTGATAATCATATTTGCGACCACGAGGTTGATGTTGTTGATTGTACATTTGGGTAGATTTTCGGTTTTCATATGCTTGTTGTTGCGACTGATGATGATGTTGTTGCTGCTGCTGCTGCTGCTGCTGATGTTGATGATGTATGTGTGGCTCTTGCTGCTGTTGCATAGGTTGCACTGTCAATTGTTGAGGTGCAGGCATTGGCTGCTGTGTTTGCAACTGTTGGTGATGGTATTGTTGTTGCTGAGGAACTATTGGTTTTACTACGCGTTGTTGATGTTGTTGTTGTTGTTTGTGATGTTCTTCTTGCGATTTTTGCTGTTGGTATACAACTTGTTGTGGCTGCTGTTTATTTGATACCATCGCAGTTTCTACAGCTACATCGGTACTTGTTACAGCAGCTGCTTTGGAAGACTTGTGAACGCTCTCTTGCAATTCTTGAACATTTGTCATTATAATTTTATTATCCCTTTGAGCTGGTTCCACCAACATATTTTGTGCCTGCAATTGCTGTTGTTGTTTAATAAGTTGTTGTGGCACTTGTTGTTGATAGTCTGTTGCAAAGTTGTCGGCTGGTTGTTGTAAAGTCTCTTCGTTGAGACTGGCAATTGATTCGCCTGGCTGGATGTTTGGGACATTTTCATAAGATTGTATATTGCTTTCGATTGTATTATCTGCAAATTAAAAGACAAATGAAACATTTTTAACTATTTATAAGTACATTCAAATGAATAAAAAATTTGTGTATAAAATTTAAAAAAAAATAAATAAGTTTAGACTTCTTTAAAGCCAAACTTAGCTCATTAATATTATTAAGTCCATCCTGGATTTTTACTTTTCCTATTATAAACCAAATTCGGCATTAGGTTTGGTTACGAATGGTTGTGGCGATTGCAACTGGCCACCTCTACCCAGAGACCCCTAGGCCTATGTAAATCCCTTCAGAAGAGTCGAAAAGAAAAATAAGAGACAAAGAAATTTGTCGGTAGAACGATAAGAAAAGAGAGCAAGAATGCTGTCCGCAAGAAGTCAAAAGAAGTCAGTATCTACCCAGCCACCCAACCCTTTTGATGAATCCTATGATGTTCCCCAGCCCACATCCAGAGACATCACCAATTCCATCTTAGAATCGCCCTCCCAACCGGCGACAAGGTGTATCACAGTTTCTATCTTCTTCTCCTCCCCGCACAACCTGCAGAAATGAGGAGAGTTCCTATTATATTTGCTCGTCATATATCTCACATCGCAGTGCCCTGTGAGAGCCTCAATAATGCACCTCAGAGCCCCCTGCTCTCCTTGAGCAGCAGGTCAGTGTCCATCCTGGGCCACAGAAGTCTTGAGATCCCGCAAGTAGTCTTGCCTCTCCAGGTTTGACACACCTTGTCTATTTCCCAAGTCCCTATCAGTTCATAATAGAAACCCAATGGTGGCCTTATCGGCTCACAACCCAGCCCAATATCCCGGGCCGATCCCCTCATTGCCAATTCATCGGCAGTCTCATTGACGGCGACTTTATTATGACCCGGAGCCTAACCCTGCGTGCCACCAAGATCGCCCTGAGAGCACGTCTACAGTCGTCCAAAAGTCTAGACCTGACCCTCTAGAACCTTGAACGCGCCTTGACTGTCAACGTAGATTGTCACGTCACCTCTTTCATCCGTGTCCTCCCCAAACAATTCCACGGCACTCGTCACCGCCAGAGTCTCAGCCTGGAAAACGTTGCATTCGTCCGGAAGTCTGTATGACATCCCTATTCTTGTGTCCATTAAATAAACACCAGCCCCAAAGCCCACCACCATTAAGTTGCAAATAAAATGATTGAGTACCACTGACTCAGAGCCGTCTAACATTTATCTTGTGAGGCATAAGCATTTTTTCGTTTTAGTTCCAAAAAAAAAAATCTATTAAAAAATATTTTAACAATTAATTGCAGTTTTGCTTTAGCAAACATCATCAAAGAATAATTAATTGACCGGTTTCGGTTATAATAAATTAAAAAGTTTTTTTTTATTAATTTTTGGCAATTTATTGAACAACATGAATCAGCTCCATTTTAATTAATTTCTTACAAAAAAAGTTTCCATTTAACTCTAACAAAAAAAAGCAAATTTAATTCTTTTTGTTGATTTCGTAATTTATATTCTAAATGATGATCTAAGAAAAATAAGAAAAAATATTTACTAAATATATTTCGCTGTCAACAGTTTATTTGTAATAAAAATTCAAACGAAAAACAGGCCCAAGATCTCAAAGTTATACATAGTGATTTGAGATATTATTACCTTCGATTTACTCGTCTTCCACGTCAGTATTTGACTGCTCAGGGAATTCGAATACTGAACGGATAATCTTCAAACACAATATGACCACGCTGGCGACTATTTAAGGCGTGGGAGGAACGAAAACCACCCAACCAGTTATAAACTGTATATTACACTCACATGGAGCGCAGGATTATGTGTGCGTATTGGAGTTATGCGAGAACAGAGAATATTAACTCCCAGGAAGTAATCTCACTTCTGCGGACAGTCGTTATCAACTACCAAGGGGGAAGCTGTACGTGGATGATGCAGAGGTCATTGTCACTGGAAAGCATTTAAATACGATCAGTCCTGTAATGGAAACTACACTGTTTAAGATACTTAAGCCAAATGATAAGTGGGCAAGAAAAGTGGGGCTAAGTGTAAACTCAAAAAAAAAACGGAGATGATACTCTCAACTAAGTGGACATAGATTGGTCCATAGGCCACACCGAGAATCGATAATACCATTTTGATAATGAAGAGACACTGGAGATAACTGGCAGTTATGCTGGACAGTAAGCTGCCGGGAGGCTCAATGTGAAGAAACGAGTCAAAAATGGACCACTGCATTTTATGCATGCAAAAATATGTTACGAGACTTACGCCAAGTCTTACGCATTGGATCTTAAATGCAGTGGCTAGGTAGTATATTTTTATGGGAAACTCCTGTTGTAGACTGCACTTGAAAAGCAAAATAACTGCAAATGCCTCGATAGAGCACTAGTGCTCAACTCAACACCCATAAGGCGTCGCTGGATATAATGTTGGGTTTAAAACTAATATATCTGGTCGCAGAGGGAGTTGCGAAGAGATTTGCGATCCTGTTGGTTTTAACAAGACCATCAGGTGTCATATGGTTGTAGAAAGATAGTAATTGACGCAAAAAGTAGTAGCGACTACTTGGTCTAAATGGAGGGCATTCACTCAAACCACAGGATCAAGTTCTTCTCTGCAGATGGGCCTAAGGTGGAGGGGATGGTTAAAACTGCATTCTTCTACTAAAAACTTGGTTACAGCAAGCGCTACCAACTTTCTTAATACTGCAGGGACTTTTAGGCAAAGATTCTAACAGATAAATTGTCTGCTGATCTTCCCCTTTCCTTCCGACAGAGAGTTTCAAGCTGAACATGTTTATTAATAGTCAGGCGGTAATCAAAGCAATCTCCGCACACCTTTCCTGCTCTTCAAGCGTTCAGGGAATCCTCTGGTAAACTGCATGCCCTAAAACAGCTGCATATTTACTGGGTTCTTGGATCCAGGAGTATAACGAGGAATGCCATGAACTGGCAATAAAATTACGTGATCCACTTTAGTTCTATAGTAAGGTTGGGTAACCAGTCCCTGAAATTGGTCGAAACTGAAAGCTGCTGGGGGATGTCAATTTTCTGTCTGTAGGCAAAGGTGATGTTTCTGTAGCGGCGTGGGGTTACCCGTCCCTGACAGTGTTCGCAACTGGAAGTGGCCCATGCAAATGGGCTACGAGGCCTGACTAGAGGCTTGTTTATCTAAATCTGGTACCACGGGTGTCAGGAGCCCCTAGGACTTTGGTTCTAGCCTGACTGTTGGTTGAGGCCCCTGTTGGGAGCAACGTGGTGGCTCTGGTTTGGACCCGAATCGCGGGAAGAGTTTCGGCTCGATGTGGAGTTGCATTGCAACCGGGTGCCGTGACCCATAGAACGGTAGGAGATTTAGATAGGCTCCGCTCCTCACCAAGGGGAAGGGTCATGCCCAAATGCATGGCCCTAAATTGGTTCCCATGGATTCCGCTTTGCGGTAGTGAAGTGTTATCCATGGGGGCGTTAGTGGACGCATTGTCTCTACTCTGTGCGAAGAGCACCGTGGATTATTGCCCTCCGGGTAGGTGTTCACGTTAAACCCTTGACGTATAGTAAGGTTGTAGAGTCTGCTGTTAGCGTCAGAGCCATGGAGATCTAAGCAATTGTAGGGTCTCTGGAATTATTTTGAGACCTTATGCCCCCACAGAAAAAAAAAATTTTCATAATATTTATGAATGCATATCATAAATTTTTGTGTTCATAATATTTATGAAGTGTTTATTATATTTAAGAAAAGTTTCTTATATTAAAAAAAGTTTTGCCTTTCCCGGTATTTAGTTATGAATTTATACATAACTTTTATGAAATCTGTTCATATATTAGTTCATAATATATAATCAGTCATTTTATGCCAAAAAAAAATACAATGTTTATGAATGAAATTTTCATATATAAGAAAAGTTCTTATATTTGTTCGTTCCCTACTTTTTCTACAATTTAAAACAAACATGCATAAAAAATAAGATATTTTAGGTACAATTTAAGTTTTAAACATACATGTGCAAAAAAATATACAAGAATTAAAAATAAGTATTTCGTACATACATACATATATTTATGAACTTTTTCTTTTAAAATATGAACTATTTTTTAACAATATTGGGTGTAGCTAGAACTAACGGTTTTAACTTAAACAGAAAAGCTTGGTATGCTGTAAGTAAGAGCAGTACTGGTGATCTCGTTCTTTGTTTGGCATTAACACTTTATAATAAAAAAATATATACCAACAAATATTAGTTCTGCATTGGCGTGCCTGGTGCTAACAGCATTAAAAGAATATTAATGACAATGTTATAAATATTTAATTGAATTACGTCTTAAAGTCAAAAAGATTGTTTTGTAAATAAAAGTGACTTAATTATAAAAAAATAAACAACAAGTATGAGTGCTTTAATTATTTCATGTTTTAAATGTAGAAAAGTGTTTTGTGATGTAGATAAATACATATTGCATTTAAAAAAATATCATTTTTGTCACAACTTGTCATCAACTATTTGATAATATTTATAGGTTTAAAAGACATTTTACAAGAAAACATAAAGTTGGAATTAAACAATCACATAATATCTTATGAAATAATATGTGAAAAATCTGAAGAATATTTTACTATAAACATAAATGATGTATTAGGACCTGCAGTTACTATTACGAGAACAGCTTTTAGGAAATCATTTGTACGTCTCAAGGAATACTACAAATCAATATAAAATATACAAAAATGGATGGCTCGCAACAAAACGAAGATGACCAAGAATTGTTTCGTTTACTTTCATCATGGAATTTACTTCAGCTATTTGATAAGTTAAAAGGTACATATTTTATTAATTGTTATATATTTTTTCTTATTTCATTAAAACAATACATATGTACCTTTTTCTTTCAAACTATAAGCGCAACTTTGCCATGTTCCTGTGCTCAAGATAATAAAACCACACCAATTAGCAAAACTGCTGGAAGATGTGCCTATAGGTTTAGCGATAATGTTTGAACATTCTTTAGAATCTTGGCGATTAGGAATAAATTTACCCCTTAGATCTTCTACTTCTGATAATATAAGTGTAAGCTCTGACTTTTCCACTGGCTCAAACAATAACAAAAACGATAATAATTGGGACTTGCGAAATTTTCTAAAAAAATCTAATAATGGCGAAGGTTTAATTTCTTATTACAATGAGCACCACTCATTTAAGGAGCCTCAAAGAAAACTCTTAATAAATACGATAGCCAAACACATAGTCGATTCGAATAAACCATTTTCCTTAGGAGAAAGTTATAAAATAGAAGAGGAAATTTTAAAAATTTTTCCCAGTGAAAAACTTGTAAGTTTACCAAATACTAAATTCTGCCTTTACAAATTAAAATATTTTTATTTAAGGAATTCTATCGAACTTGCAAAAGAGGTCGCATTTATGCAAAAGTGTGTAATATAAGAACGCAGATAAAGGTTGTTTTATCAGAGACAATAACTCAAAGTCCTTTAACAAACGAAGACAATTCATTTGGTAAGGAAGCATTTAAAAAATGATTATTATTTTACTAATATTTTTACCTTAATTTATGTAGTCCCTGAAGAAGATTACGAAGTTATAAGAAATTCCTTAAAAGATGACAAGTTAAATGAAGACGAGTATATTGGATACTGGAAAAAATGTGTTAAGTATAGATTTTCGCAAATAGAAAAGTGTAAATCTGCGGCTGAAATTTTCAAAATTTGGCCAGAATATACAAACGCAAATGGTACTCGTATGGTGAGTAAATAAAATCAATATTCATTACTAATAATTACCATTAAAAATCCCTTATATATATACATGTGTGCACACATATTCTTTTAAATTTTAGATCGATATTGATTTTTCAATAAGGTATCTACATTGCGAAAGTATTCACGAAATTTGGGCACTGATGTCGGACAAAATTGAGATTTTATTAAAGGAAAGAATCCCAAAGAAAAGTACAAATGGTATAAATTTAAATTGTTTGAACGAGGACACAAGAGAAAGTAAGTTCATAAGTATGTGTAGTAAATGTTTGTATTAGCTTAACAAATCTTTGTTGTTTGATTTAGATACAAAGGACATTATATTACTAATGAATCTTCACCAATTACTACTATCACCAAATAAGTGCGGAGGAAAGCAGCCCAGAAAGTTTAGTGTTGAGGATTCTTTAGGAGCATTTGCAATTTTTGCCAAGTCTAGTGAGGAAATGGAAGATAAGCTTCGTTTTATTTGTTCATCGAAACAATTCTTACAACCACGTATTTTAATAATAGGTGATATACATATGATTAAGGACATTTTTGTTTATGTTGATGGCGTGCGCTTTAGAACAATGTATGTTGTACATGCTGTAGATATATGTTTTAAAATATTTTTCGTTTTTAATTTAAAGTACCCAGAAGAGGCAAACCTTTTTTGGATATTTATTGAGCACTTTTTTTACAAAATGAAGGAATCTAAGGCTAATATAAAAGTTTCAACACTTTGCAATGAATTAAATATTTAACTTTTTCCAATTTTTCATGTTTTATGTGTATAGTATTTTACACTTACTTACGCTTTTATATCAATATAAATAACTTTATTTAAATTTAAAAATAATATTTGATTTTAAAAATACTTTTACTGAATTAATTCCGTTTTAATATTTAAGTTACGTTCCTGTAATAAAAAGTACAAAATATATGTAAGTTAATAATATATATGTATGTTAAATTTATGTAACCAATTTTTGATTTCACAAATAAAATGAAATATCTTAAAACTATTTATGTTTAATTTTTATTCGAACAAGAAAATATATTGCAAAATTTATGAAGTCATTCATAAATAAATCCCAGTATTTGCTGTATTTATGGACACATTCATAAATAGTAAGATTTTGTACATTGGAAAATTTTGTATGAACTTTTTCATAAACAAAAAGTATTTTTTCATAACTATGAACAAAGTTTCATAAATAACATGCGTTCATTTTCCCAGTATTTTGGCAGAAATTTATGAACTTTTTCATTAATATTAGGAAAAAATTCCTAAACCTGTTCATTGGCAAATTTTCATAAAATATTCATAAATATTATGAATTTTTTTTTTCTGTGCCGAGGGCGTTTGAATTTCAAAAAATGTTATTGTCACAAACTGGCGGCGTCTTTAAACCACTTCCAAGAACGTTTGTAAAGCCATAATATAAACAACGAGTGCTGTAGGTCAGTGATTAAATTTTTTTGGGCACCAATGACATGTGGTTTCATTAGAACTACGCTACATGCCACACAGCTCATGCCACATTGGACATTTTTAAAGAACGATTTGATGTTATTGTTTTTCACGTAGAGCTAAACTTGCAATGGAAACTGTGCGATTTAATCTTGATACAGTTTTTTTAAAGGTTTTCTTAAATCACACCTCTAGGAAGGGCAATTAAATGGTTATTATTTGATTCTATATAAAAAAAAATCAACAAACCCCTTACCATTGGTTAAATTCCGCCTTTACAAAGTTTGAACTCTACACAGTTTACGTTGTTTGGGAGGTGATACAGCCATTTTATATTTTAAAGAAATGTCTATGGAAACCTTTGGCGCTTCCTTAAAACAATTCCATTTACTTTAAGATAAATTTAAGAACCAAAAAAAAATTCTGAAAATCTATTCCTTTTACTTGTGACATATCAAAACAAAATCAGTTATAATCATCTCAAAACCGATGTCATTTACTTAAACCTTCATAACATAAAAGTGGATAGAGTGATGCATGTACATACATATGTACTCAACTACATTCATTCAACAAGTGGAAAAGAGTGGACTGAGTAAACAAAGGGGCTGAAAGAGGTTCCACAATTTTCATATATTTGTTTACTACTTATCACATTTAAGATTATTTAGTCTTTAATATTGCGTCAATTGATATTGATTATCATCAATTACGATAATTTTTGTTCGTTTTTAAAGATAAAGAAAGAAAAATAACGAACATGCTGGGTAAATGAGCAAATGGTTTTATGAAAAAAAAAAAAAACAATAACAAAATACTTTGCTGAATGTTTTTGTTGTTGCACGTGTAATATTGAGTGACAATTCCAGAAGATAAAAAAAAAGAATAAAAAAGAAAGTCGTGTTGTTGAGAATAATAAAAATACATATTTAATACAAAATTGTTTAAAAAAAATTATGTACAAAACGTAAATATGCTTCAAAATAAATATTTTATTATCGTTGAAAATTTTGTGCAATAAAATATTTTATTAATAATAACTTTTAGCAAGTTTTATTTGTAAAACAGTTTATGACTAATTCTTATTTATAAAAACAATAAATTACTAGGTCAAATGATATAAGTACATATGTATGTATGTAAAACTACAATAGATTTTTTTTCTTAAGAATTCTTTTGTTATTTTAAAATACTCTAATCACTTAAACCAAGCATACTATATGGTACATGCATACATACATATAAGAATATAATTGATAATTTATTGTATTAAAAGATATGTTTATATTTTTAATTAATTAAGCCCTAAGTAAGAATATTTATATTTAAAAAAAAAAATATTATTTCCATGTGCACTTTTGATTAAAGTTGTTGTAACCCTGTGTAACAATTAAAAAATTTTTAAATGCGCCTGAAATTTAGATGGTTCCAAACTGACTCATATTAGTTTCTTTAATGAATTATATTTTTTCCATTTATTAATTATTTTGAAATTTTGTGATTAAATTCAAATCGACATAAGTCATTTTTTTGTAAAGAACAAACTTTTATTTTCAATACGTGCCAATAACAAAGCTTAAATTGGATTTCCGACCCATTTTCTTTTTTTTCATACCCAGGATTTATCTTATTTGTTTTCAAAACTTTATAACTTTAATAAAATGACTTTGTTACGTGTTTGAAGTCGCAATAGAACAATTAAGAGCGCTATATCCGGCTGTGACGAATCTAAGATACCCTTTACATTGGCCTTTCGAAACCCCGATCTTTTTTTATTGTTTTAAATTTTTTTATTTATAAAATATTTCTAATTTTAAATAGGGTTCGTGTGTCATATTTAAACTGTTTTAAGGTGACTAGGGAAGTTGTAGGGATTTTTACCCTAATTTTTTTAAATTTTGTATGGCAACCCCCTTTGGGGTGGAAATAGGGTGTAAGTATGTTCTAGGAAAATGTTTGCAATGAAAAATGAGTTGGGGTCAGTTCTATATTTGACCAATTCACGGGCACCCTAAAAGGTGTAATTTCCACACTTTGTATGGGAGCCCCCTTTAGGCGATGGAGATAGGGGGTACGTATGATTTAGGAATATATTTAAGAGGGGAAACTAATCTGACCCGGTCGTACACTTTATTTCTCTAAGGCCGACTCAGCGGAAGTTATGAACGTTTTTACATCATTTTTTTTAATTTTTTGTATGGCAACCCCCTTAAGTGATGGAGATAGGGGGTAAGTATGTTTTAGAAATAATATGTTTGAGAAGGGCTCTGTCAGTTATTTAACTCCTCTAGGGGCGACTACGAAAATTTGTAGGGGTTTTTACACTTTTTTTTTTGAAATTTCGTATGGCAACCATGTTAGGAGCTGGAGATAGGGGGTAAGTACATATATTTCACAAACATGTTTGGAAGGAAAAATTCATTGGAGTCGGTCTTACATTTGTCTTTTGTGGAAGCACCCTGGAAGCTGTGAGGGTGATTTAAAAATAACAAAAAAAAAATTAAACTTTGTATGGCAACCAAGTTAGAGGACGGAGATAGAGTGTTAGTATGTTGCACAAAAATGTTTGTGGGGAAAAATTAATGGGAGTCGGTGATCTTATATGAATTTTTAAGGCAGCTCTGTTTACATATTTGCCATTTTACTTTTTGAAAACTTCAAAAAATCACTTTTTTGAATAATTTGTTGAAAGCTTAGTGCAAGGCGCATTCATTAGGTGGGATCAGTTCTACAAACACAACTAAACCGTCATAAGAATGTCAAAGACAGATAACAAAAACTCACAAATTCTTTCTTCTTCTTTTTGAGCTTTTCTAAGAATACTACAGTTGTTGTTTGTAAAAAAGAAAAAAAAATACATAAACAAAATTTGACATTTATATAACGAAATACCGTTACTCACCGAGGTAACCTGATTTACGTGCGCCCTGGCTCAGTGAGAATAGAAAAAAATTTAAATGTGTTTTGTAACTTTCTCGACTTTTACTTCATATGTAATTACTAGGCTAATTAACGCACCTTTAAAATGTTGATTGTTTTCACAAATTCATTTTTTAGTAGAAAATTAGTTAAATTTTTAATTAATATCACACATTTTTCAATTAAAAGTAAATTAGATTTTTTTTCTACGTTATTTCCTGGTTTAAACGATTATGTGAACATTTCTTGCTAACATAAACTCGTTTGTATCTTTAAATACACACAAAAAACTACAAAAAAAATTTTTCAAACAAATTCTTGTTCAAAATAATTTATTTTTTTAGTCAATTTATTTAATAGTCTCTAATAATATTTTTATTTGATTTTTAAATCAAACAAAATTTTCGCCTAGACAAATAAAATATTTAACCAGCTCAGCAAAATTTTTTAACAGAAACTAAAATAGTTACAAAATTGTTTGTCTAAATTTACAACTTTCGTTGTAGGTCCTCAGCCAGACAAAATATTTACTGATTCTCTGAAATTTGTTACTGATTCTACAACTCAGTTTTTTCTGTGTACGTCAAATAGCTATATTTAATCTAAATCAATTTAGAAACTGCACAAAAAATTTTGTATTTTTTTAGCAATGAATCAACAACTTATTATTCTTACGCCAAAAAAATTAATTTGTACTAAAATTAAAGACCAAATTCATTTTATCTATTCCTTGTGACCAAAAATTCCCTGGAAAATAATTGTGAATATATAAAATCAACATTATGATCATGACAGAAGCGATAAAGACGTCATAAATTATATAATAAATATGTTTCTTTTTTTGCAATTCACCACTTGAGCTTTAATTTTAACTGATATCTGTTATGGTCGAAAAATATATTATCTAAAAATATATGAAAAAAAAAAATAATAAAAACCCAAAGACATATATTATATATAAGAAAATTAATCTTGAAAATTGTTAACTTGCAGGTTGCCAAATACTAAAACGCAAAATCGTACACGTAATAAATTTTTAAACCACAATTGTGCTCAATTGCTTACATAAACACAAAATTATACCTAAAAATGTATCCTTAATTTAATGACAGTGTGGCAAAAATACAAAAATAAAAAAAGCACGATGGATAATGAAAATGTATTTTAAATAAATTTTGAAACAGTCAAAAGATTTGAGTAAAGTAATTTTAAACTAAATATTTAAGCAACACTTGTTTAACATTTAAAATTCTTTAAATTTATTTATAAAGAGTTTTAAACAGAAAATAAAAAACATTTTTTCAAATCCTTTAATATCTTATATCTTATGATAAACTTTAATCAAGCTAAAATTGCAACAAACATATTTTGTTTATTAAATTATTTCGAGATTAACTACATTCATAGTATGGTGGAGTGTCAATCAAAATATGATTGCCATTACAATATCATAACGTGCCTGTAGATATTTCATATGCCATTTCGAGTATTTGACATTATTTAAGGAGATTTGTTTTTGTTTAGCTTATATAGAAATTTAAGGGAGACTAACAAGTGGGTAAAAATATTTATTAATTTAATGGATTGATTAGATAAAAAATAATTTTTTAAATTTTTTTAACACTAGTAATACACTTTGCAAGGAATATTGTATATTTTTCAGCCATTTATCAGTGTTAATAACACGCATTCCCTGTCAGATGCGAAAAATCTGCATCAAACGATAATAAGCTTCTACTACTATTCCAAAAAAAAAAAATTCCCGGTTTTTCAATTCCCAAAACCGTTATGGTTGTCTATCTTGGCAACAAGTTAAATTACAGAGAAAAACGAATTGAAATTTTTAAACTTAATTATCAATAAGCCTACGTGTAACCTTAGAAAATAGAAAAAAATATTAATAGAAAAATATTATAACATGCAGTGCAGAGCTTTTGTTTCTTAATTTAATAGTATTTCCTTTATTTTATTGTAGTTTTATTGCAGTTGACTCATTTAATAAATTTGTTTATATCGCGAAAAACTTTATTTAATTTAAATTTATTCCAAATTATAATGTTTGTACAAACAATCACATTAAGAGCGGCTGATGTATCCAGTGAGCAACATACTTAGCTAGTCAGCAACACAAAAAAAGTGGAAAATCATTTAAGTACAGTAGCGAGCATAAAAATTGCGAGGTTGGGTACGTATAAAAAGCATGAACTTTATTTTCGGTGACTACCACTAAAATTTTTTGTAAAACCTTTGAATCCTTGATTTTTTTAAGGAGATTTTTTTTATTTTCTCGAAAGAGCAGCTAGAGGGTTAAAAACTTGCATAAAAATATGTGATCCTCATATGTATGGTATGTAACAGTAGTTTAAAAGTAAGAAATTTGCAATTCCTAATCACTTCCGCGATTTTCTCGGTTATTCTACAAAACTAATCTACTTAACATGGTCATTAAAGGGTCGCTATTTTGTTTCAAAATTGCTGTTGAACAGTGTTTAATTCTTTTACTACAATAGTTTTCCTACAAGATTTTTTATTTTTCCCAAAAACCAAAAAAAAAAAACTAATAAATTTTAATAAAATCATAATTTTTAAAAAAAAATTTAATTAATTTGTTTTTATTAGGACACATGTTGCATATTAACACATCAGCATAACAACATAAAGTAATTAAACTACAAATACAACACAAAAAATACCCTTTGAAATTAACAATAAAAAAAGCCTCATAAGCCGACAATAAAAAAAGATACAAAAACCTATAGATGTCAGTTGGTTACCAAGTTCTAAACAAAACTTGTTTAAATCAATGATTGATATTGAAAGTGATTTTTAAAGTGAAAACTGAAATTTTGTCGATAGAAAACAAAAAAAAAACTTCTAGATGCACATGCTTAATCGCTCAAATATAAACTAATTGAAAGCAATTATGGTGAATAAATGAATTCTAAAATTGATCAAACAATAGGAAGCAAATACAAAAGTTAGAGGCAATATTTATTTACTAAAGCAGTATTTGATCAGTTTTTAAATTTTTTTTTTATTCCATTAAAAATCAATATTGTTGATCATGGCTGCTTTTTATGTATGTATGTATGTATGTATGTATGTATGTATGTATGTACATACGAAATTTTATATTGACACACTTTTCAATTGAATTTTAAAGCAGATGTAAATATGTATGTATGTATAAACATATACGAGGGCTGTATGTTTAGGCCAATTTTTTTTTAGGTTCAAATCACACCCTTTGTGCCAGCAAACTTTAATCATTTGATTGATTTTTGTTGATTTTTTTTTTATTAAAGTGTTGACAATCAAATGTTTTTTAAGCATATTTACGTACTTATGCTTATAAAAAGGTGTTTGAAATTTCAATTGAATTAGATTTTTATCAATTAATGGAAAAAATTATACAACAAAATGTTCGATACTCTATAACCGATGGAATATCTGTACACTTACTGAAATTATTTTTGTTTTAAATTATTTTTTTTTTCCTTTGGCCAAAGCATTTTCTGTCAATTTGCTATCGAAAGAAAAATTTAAATTTCTTCACTGTGGGACAAATTTAGGTTGCATAATTCAATAATTGTGTACCTCTTTTAAACTGTACTTATGTTTCAAACAATTAAAATTATTTCATTTATTTTGTTTTATTGTTTGTTGTTACACATAATTAATTTTGATCGTGTGTCGTCATCGATCGAACGCCTGGTTTAATTTGCTTAATAACAGAGTTAAAAATTGCTCACTCACTTCTCATTCGTGAGAACGAGTGTGAGCGCTGTGTTTACTGCAGCAATTTTTCATTAATGAATGAGTTTTTAAAAAACATTTTTTGCCTTCTCACTCTCGAGCGAGAAAAAAAATTTTTTTTTTCACCAGTCATAAATGAGAAGTGAAAAGAAAAAATATTTTTTTCTTTTCACGAACATAAATGAAAAGCATCAAATTCGAGTACTTCTCATAAGTGAGAAATCATAAATGAATTTTTTCGCGAAGCATTCATAAATGTGTACACATAAAATTTTTTGGTCATGTTACTGGTGCTGCCATACGTAAAAATTTGTTGCATAGTTTTTGAAATGCTTAAAAAAAGTAGGAATAATTTTTTTTTTTTAAATATGTTTTTAATAAATTAAAAAACCAGGCACTGTTATACGTTGTGGTTTATTTGCATTTATTTAACTTCATTTCATTTAAATTTTTCCATGAATCCGATTTAATGATTTTAGTAATAAAAATATGCGGTTAAGGTTTCACAAAAAGGGGAGCATTACTCCAGTGACAAACAAAAGCATCGTCACCATTACTTTGTATATCTTGTTTGTGAAGTAGTTTGTAATGTCTTTTGATATTTCCCTTCACTTTCTAACTAAGTTCCTTTTTGCACGATTCTATTACGCAAATACTTTGAAGATGCATCGTACAACACATATTTTTCAAAATTAAATTGTCTTTTAGGCATTGTTTGTTATTCACTTCACGCTATTTAAAATCCAAATAAGGATCTTTTACAAACGTTTAATGTTTATATTGCAATAAACATAGAGCTGTTACACACACTCATGCAAATTTTAAAAGGATTGGAAAAAATTGCATTCGGCTTTACCACCATCAGAGATAATTGTTCATCATTTAATTTTGTTTGGGATTTTCCACTAATTTGGAAAGTATTTAGTACCTGCCTGTCTGTCATCCTTTTCGGTATTGGGTATATTGTTACAAAAAATTGTGGTGGTTATTATACAATACACACGCAAATCTTTTTATGTACAACAATTTAAAACTTTACCTTTCAGGTCAATTAAATAGAACCTAAGAGTTTGAAGGAGTTCCATTAGCAAAAGTAAGGTAAATTAAAAAAAAGAGCAGTTACGACCTTGAACACAATACACAAGAAATACTTTTTTTTATTAGAAAACGTCAATTAAAAATTTAGGAAAACAGTTCAAAAATATTTTTAAAGATTGCTATGAAAATTTGTGTCAATGAAGACTATAATATTTCTAAAAAATCACAACATAAAATATAATGTATTATTTAAGTTTCTTAACAAACACAATTTTTTTATAAATATGACTTTTTCACAATTAATACTGCTATAAGTAATCCTTTATGTTAATATTTATTTATTATTGTTTATAAACCTACATAACGATTCCTCAGTATAAAAATGAAGTAACGCAATTCTTTTAAAATAGCTTTTTTGCCTTACTCTGGGAAACAAACGTAATTTTTATTATAAATTTGTGGTTGTTATTTTATTTAAAAATATATTTCTTTTTTTCAAATAGCATTAAAAGTCACTTTATTAAAAATATACTCAAAAGACTGATCAAAATATATATGTGTAGTATTTTTTAAATTGAACAACATATAAGTATATACAAGCAGCACAATAAAAAAAAATTATGTAAATGCAAGAATTTTTTTACTCTTATTGGGAGTACAAATTTCACACGCTTAAAAAATTGTTTTCCGGCAACTCTGTTACAAAGCGTGAAAAATATTAAAGCAACACTCGCACTCATAAAAGAATGAATCGAAAGTGAAAAGAAGAAATTTCTCATTCATTTGTGAGTGAGAAATAAAATTTGGTTTTTATTTTTCATTTGTGATTTGTGAGCGTGAAAAAAAAACGACAAACTTCTCATAAGTGAGTGAGGGGTGGCAAAAATTTTTTCACGCTCTTTTATGAACGTGAGAAGAAAAAAATTTTTTTAGGATTTTTCACTCTCGAGATTTTTCATGAATGGTGTTTTTTTATCGCTCACTCTTGAGAATATTTGTACTCTGCTTAATAATCAATATTCGTATTTTGGAGGTTATTGCTACGAGTAATATTAAAAACAAAAACAAAAATGGAATAACAAAAATAATAATAATATTTTTGAATGTCACATACCTAATATCTTCATAAGTAAATATACATATGTATGTATGTCCATATGTATACTTACATACATATGTTTTTGTGGGGTTTTTTTTTAATTTTTGGAATATAAACGTCATCCATGTAAACCGAGTACATTTGCGTACAACGGGTTTATAAATTGATTTTTAATTTTTTTTAATACAGATGGAATCAATTTGGAAAATTTTTATTTATGACAGAAAAGGTAAATAATAGGCTTGTTCAATAACGTTTCCAGTAAATACTTGCAACGAGAGGATAAAAAGAAATTTTACTGAGTACACACTACACTGCACATTTGCTATATGCGTAGGGTGACCATTCGTACTGATTTCATTGATGCATGTGCTGATTTTTCCTTTAGTGTACTCATTAAAAATTTGTGTACTGAAATGTACTGATTCTTGAAAAAAGTACTGATTGAACTGAATTTATAAAATAGTTTGTGTTTCTAACCAAAGGGTGTAGAAAATCAGGGTCTTCTTTGCCCCTTTTTCCTACAAATAAAATTTTCATGGAAGTAATTTCATGAAAAATTCCATCGTGTAAGTCTCGTATCAAACAGTTGGTCTTGAAATTTTGTTTAAGCGATTGGCATGTTTATGGGTTTTGTTTGAAATTGAAAAATTTTTTGACATGCACTTTCTAAAACACAAAAAGGGAATTCAGAGGGAGAATTTTTTGATTTCACCTTAATACTGTCTGTATTATTGCACCTTTTATCTTCTGAATAAAATATTTTCATAGATCCAGACAGCCGGGCAGACATGCTTTGATCGACTCAGGAAGCGTTTTGTATTCGATTTTTTAATTTGAGTGTTGTTTTGTTGTTGTTTTATAGTTCATTATATATACTCAAAAGCGTACTGATTTTGACCCAGAAATTAATGGTCACCCTATAAACTCGTATGTGCCATGAGTGACAAAGTGACAACAAGCTGGCATTTTTTTTGTGGCTGCATTGTATTCTACAACCGTCTAACCGTCATGTGCAGCATAATGACAACAGTCTGTAATTTTTTTTATATTTTGTTTTTCGTGGCTCATAGCATTTTCACGTAAAATTCTTTAAGACGCTATGTCAAACATCGAAACACAACTAAGATTATATACGTCGTCATCAGTACACACCAACAATAGCTAGAGCCTTTCTATATCAAGGTAACGACATACAATCCGACTTTTTCCCTAAAGGGACTGTTAGATAGGATGTTTCGATCGAGCGGACTTGGATAAGTTTCCAGCTTGTTTGAATACTTGTCTCCACATAGTTAAAGATTTCGCATTTAAATAGTAACCGTTGCTCTTTTATATATGTACTGTATTCCGTTACATCATGTATTTTACATACGACTTGTAAAACTTTCTATTATAATGTATATTTTAAATTGACAAGGGCTTCACCATTGTTTTTGGCAAACATGAACAAGTTTTATTTTACTAAGCAGAACATATCATTTCTTATAATCAAATAAATTTAATTTACATGATTTTAAAATATAAAAATACAAAATCCAAAATGAACAGACCCATTATTCTACTTAACAATGAGCGACATATAGGTCCATTGCGCCATGGATTGTATAGAATAAATAAAAAAAAGGCTTATTAGGTGAATAAAAAGATTTATTGAATTCAATGAACACCTTTATGGTGTCAAAAAATTTATTCATTACAAATGCTAAAAAGTGCATTAAATTTAGAAGCCATTTCATTAAATTCAAGATACAAGTTCGTTAAATCAAGTAACAAAATATTAATATTAAGATATCGAGGCAATAAATCAAGAAAAAAATTATTACATACACATTTTTAATTATAATTTTTTGGGGAAGATGTTTTCTTAAACGTAGGGAGGTAACCCATATAGAGGTCGTAAGTAAAATAACTGCACGAAAGTACTTTTTGCATTTTTTGGTACTTTTTTGAGACTATTAGTCTACAAATTTCAAACTTTAAAGCTATTGATCCTCAAAGTCTGAGTTCAATAAAGTAACAAAACAGGTCCTTTTGTTACTTTTTTGTATTTTGTTTTTATTAAGGGCTATTGGCCTAGATTAAATTGGGGAATTATAAAAGAGGACAGTGATCTCCTTTCTCATTGTATGGCATTTTTCGAAACTTTTTTGTTTATCACTCTAAAATATAGAATTGTATTATTTCAAACCAGATTGGAGTAAAGTCATAAACTAAGACAAAAAAATAACTTTTTGGATAATGCATTTAGCATTCTGTTTTAAAAAATAATTAAAACTGTTCTTACGAAGTAGCAGGTTAATTGCTAATTCCTTTATTTATTTCGATTAATCAACAAAATATCTTTGGCTGTAAGTAGTTTTTCGTTAATAATTTTTATTAATTCTTAGGGGGAAAAACAGCTATAAAAATTAATTTGTTGCCGCTTTTAATTAAAAGGAAATAAATAAAATTCAAAAACAGCAGAAATTAATTAAACAATGAATATATATTTACATACATATAAAACATCTTTTTAAAATTCTTTTAATTTTTAATCGAGTTTCCTTGTACATTTTTATTATGATATTTATTTTTAAGAATATTATGAAGAAACTAGGCCCGACGCAGTTAAAATGGAATTCATTTCTGAACCTGCTGCAGCCCAGCAAAAACTGCTGCTTCGCCGTAGGTAGGCTTGTAAGGGAATATGAAGACAGCAAAGCTTACAAACCTGCTTACGTATGGCATGATATTTGTTCGCGATGTCCCACTTAGTTGCATTTCATGCCAAGTGCTTACTTCGGGGCTATGAATATCCAGTTAATTCATATAATTTTAGTGCTTCTTTAGTTGCTTAAATTTATTGCGTCATCGAAGTTAATGTTTTGCCGAGTTATTATGTTCGTTATTTGACGAAAAACTAATGTTTTTTTTTACTCACTGCCTTACAGTAGTGTTTCCTAGTATGCACTTGAGTAAGCGAGTGTGTAAAACGGTAAAAGTTTTACATTTACTGCCATACACTATTGCATTAATTAAGGGAATAGATAAGTGCTTGCGGCGAAGCGCATTAGTATACTAGAAAAAGTATTTACTGCTTACAAAATCTCGATTATTTTTTGTTGGGAGCTTCATCATCAGCACTCTTTGATATGTACTAGATGCTACACACAAAAAAACTGCAAAAAAAATTTTTCAAACAAATTCTTGTTCAAAATAATTTATTTTTTTAGTCAATTTATTTAATAGTCTCTAATAATATTTTTATTTGATTTTTAAATCAAACAAAATTTTCGCCTAGACAAATAAAATATTTAACCAGCTCAGCAAAATTTTTTAACAGACTCTAAAATTCTTGCAAAATTGTTTGTCTAAATTTACAACTTTTGTTGTAGGTCCTCAGCCAGACAAAATATTTACTGATTCTCTGAAATTTGTTACTGATTCTTCAACTCAGTTTTTTCTGTGTAGATTTAACTTAAAGTTGAATAAACAAGGAATATTTTTTTTCTGTATATATGTATACATATGTGTATCACAAAAATGTTTTTTTATAAAGTAATTTACTGAATACACAATAAGTACGCCCTAGTGTGAAGTAACAAATGAACCCTGTTTCTAGTCCCCTTAAGGCAACAACATTATCATAATCTTATTTAATTGTTACAATAACAACAATTATACATAATAATATTTTATCAATTTATTTATACAAAATATTTAAAAGTTTAAGTAAATATAGTCTAGAGTAATTCCAAAGTACAATAGAAAATATTAATTTTGTAACTTTAATTGCGGATGGACAGACATACAGCTTAGTTGACTGTCTGCCTTATTGACTACATTTGTCGTGGAACATGCTGATAATGTCAACTTTCTTTACAATTAATTATTCATATTGACATAAGACTCAATTATTCTTGTTTTACTTTTTGTCTTTTTAATAAATATTTAAAACGAAATATAGAAAAATTGCAGACATCATTTGAATATTTGTTTTTTATTAATTAATTTATTTATTTTTATAAATTTAATATTTGCACAAATAAAATTATCCAAAGTTTTAGGTTAATTTTTGTATTTTAATTTCTTATTTAAAAAAGAACAGATCTAGAAAATTGTTTAGTTTGTAATCAGTTCTAAAGATTATTCCTTCAAAATATTTAAGTGAAAAAACTTGTAGTTTATGATTTTATCAAATTGGCAACAGTTCAGGGTACACTAATACAGGTTATACCAAGAGCCCAGCTGACTACGAATATTTGAGAAAGTTTATGTCAGATTTATTAATTTTATATGACATTTTTAATTTTTTTTTTCGTTCACTTTCTCAAATACAAAAAGGAAATGCAGAGGGCGAATTAGTTTTCGCCTTGTTACTTAACTACCTGTATTTGTGTACCCTGCAACAGTTGAAAATCCCTTTATGCATATAGATATTTTATATTATAAAAATGAGGTAGACCGACTTTCATGAAATTAAGAAGATAGGTACATCTTATAATGGTGTGTGCTAAAGGCTATAGTTTTAAAAAAAGGGGTGGTGTCACGCCTAAATCATTTTAAATGAAAATACAAATCTTCTACTTCAGCGATAAAACTTTAAATCCAGGTATTTCAGGAGCATGGATTTTTATGAAAGCTTGAAAACAATGCAAAAAAGGAGGGGATGCCACGCCCACTATAAAATAAATATTAAATGCGGGAACTTCCACTGTAACAATTTTTTAAGACGAAGTAAAAAAAGGTGAGACCACGCCCATAAAAAATTTCCATAATGGCTTTGAGGGTAAAAACTTCAAAGACAAAAAAGGGGCAGTATCACAACGACAAAAATTTGACTTTCTACATTTGGTACACGGAAAAAAATACAAAGAATTTTTTTCAAACAAATTCTTGTTCAAAATAATATAATTTTTAGTGAATTTATTTAATAGTCTCTAAAAATATTTTAATTTGATTTTTAAATCAAACAAAGTCATAGCCTAGACAATTTAAATATTTAACCAGCTCAACAAATTTTTTTTAGCTGAAACTTTAACTCTTATTTTGTCAATTAAATTTTTGCAAAATTGTTTGTCTAAATTTACATTTCCGTTGTAGGTCCTCAGCTAGACAAAATATTTACTGATTCTCTGAAATTCGTAACTGATTCTACAAATAAATTTTTTCTGTCTATAATTTTGTTTACTTTGTTATGTCAATTTTTACTTAAAGGATATGTGGAAAGGACACGAATCCTTGGAGTTTAAGTAAACCAAATTTTAATGTTTAAATTATATTTTGTTAATTAAAATATTTGTGCTTAACTAAAAAAATTAATATTTCTTTTTTCAGCTCGTTTTTTTTAATTGTTTTGCAAAAGGACACTTTTGAGGTAGAAATATCCTTGCTCAGAATTGAACAAATTTTGGGAGATTATAAAGTATGTCTGTACAAAATTTTAATAATCTACAACTTCTTTCCTCTGCGTTATTGAAATATTCATTCAAAGGATATATAGGAAGAACCTTGAAACTAAAGTCGCAAAATTTTCTGTCTGCCCATATTTTATCAATTTATGAAAACTTCTTATTTTGCCCACACGTTATATGAAATCATAACACTGCCGTTACAGAAAACGGCAAGCGCTGTCGAGCTATGCTGATTTAATTTTTGTCTCCAAAGGTGGAGCAATTTGCAATACAGCGCTAAAAGTAATCCAGTAGTAGTACACTTGTCCCTCGTTAATGCGATTTAAGGATTTGATTTTTTGTAATCTGCGTTGTCTGTGAAGCACACACACGCAAACAGGTTCGCTTAGTTTATCTAACACACAGGTACTTCAGTTACGGTTAAGCATAAATTTAAAAAAAAAAACTTTCTATTTATTCTGAACTTTTTTATTCCCCCCCCCCCCCCCCCCACCCCCCCACTTTGAAACTGGGATTTTGATTTTACTCTCTTCTCTAAAAGTTATTTTAAAGTCTTTGTTGCTAAATAAAACATTTTAACCGGTTTTTTGTAACGTTTTAAACGATTAAAAAAATAAAAACATTAAAATTATTTATGTCTACAAGGTTAGGAGATCACACAATATAAACAGAAAAATATACATATTTATCTAAGTACATACATATAGTATATGTTCGGTCGGTAACTATTTGGTTTAATTATAAAATTTATTAGAAATTTACACACACAGTTATTTATCGTGCAATTTTTTAATTCTAAAAGCCAAGTGTATAATTCAAAACAAATAATTAATAAATTTTTACTTGGAAACACATATGAGAGAGATAATATTGTCAATACTATACAAGGAAATCAGGTTTTAAAAACAATAAAATGTTTAAATATAAAATAAATTTATTCTTACATTAATCACAACTGAATTTGAAAGTCAGCTAAAATTTCTTTTGCTTTTTTACTTTGTCTACTACATATAGGTTGTAAACCTAATAAATAAAAAGCTTTCGTCTAGAAAGGAATTTAAAACTTTGATAAGATTAAGAAAAACCCCTTAAAGCATTTACTTGTTCCTTAATTGTTTAACAAGTATTTAGAATTAATGGTATAACCAGGATAACCAAAATATGCTTTTAAAAAGGGGCTTTATGTGCATAAGATAAGAGGTAATAAGTTAAAAATATGCTTCAAAAAAAAAAACAATTATTGGAACTAAGACCTAAAAATCGTAAAACTTTGTATTTAAAACGAAATTTCATTACCGAAATAACGAATTAACATTGCTTAAAAATTCCGGTACAAAACAAAAAAGGGAAACCAAAATGATGTTAAATAATGTTTAATTAAGCGGTTTTAAAACTATTTGGGTATCAATTTTTTGCCAAATCAAAGCAAATCAGAATGGAATTCGCTTTAAAATAATAAATTTAATAAAAAAACACTCAAGATTTTTTTTTTAATTTTATATAAAAAAGTCAAAAAAATGCTCTAAAACTGTTTTTACAAAAAAATATAATCTTAAAGGAAAAATATGCAAGAATATGCTGTTATATGCAAATTATGCAAAAATATGCCCTTACAAATTGATGCTAACATTTTCCGAATGTTCTAAAAAGGATGATAATAGTAATGGGTTTCGCTTCAAATTAAATATTTAAATTAAAAAACATAAACACAATGAACACTCGAAAGAATTTTTCCAAAGTTTTTTTTAATTCATTTAAAAAAAATTAAAAAATGCTTTTAAAAACGGGTTTTACAAAAAAAAAATTATTTTTAAAGGAAAGATACATTATTGTTATATGCAAAAATATGTCCTAACAAATCGGTGCCAAAATTTTGCAAAAAGTTCTGAAACGGATGAATGACAACATTATAGGTTAATCCCACGCACCGAAATATATATGATTTAACATATTTTTGATTGCCCGGATATAACTTTTTTATATAAACATATGCTGTATGAAAGGAAAGGTTTAAAAATAAAAAAAAAATTTATATACAATTTTTATATTCTTTTTAATGTAGAAGCAACATGTACCTACAACATTGCTCTTAACTATTTTTTAAAAGTTTTTTGTAGCCAAAAGAGTTTTATAATTTATTTATATTTTATAGATACTTAATAGTTATATTTCAAAACTTTTTTTCTGTACTTGCCTAAGCTGGGATTTGCTGCAGTGCGGAGAGTCCCTGGCATTGCAGCACTAGCTTTCTTTATGTAGACTACCGAGACACTTTGTTTTTATATGTAACGACATACGGCCGAATTTTTTGAAAAGGTATTTAAATACTTTCCGAAAATCATATTTAAACAATAGATGCCATTAAATTATCAATTATATTATAATAAAAAAATTCATTTTACACAACATTTCTGCCGTATAGGTATCATCATTTTCAGTTCTCATTAAGCTAAAAATATACCCTCTACATACAACTATGTAGGGATGTAAGTACATATGTACTTACATATGCACTTACACTGATTTGACAGATATCTATTGATTTTATTTTATCTTAAACTGTCAACGACATTTTCTTATTATTATTATTATTATTTTTTGTTTTTGCTATTCGATTTGTCTGTAAAATAAATGTTTGTTGTTTAAACATATCAAGGACACTTAACTGCACAAACTATACGTGACATGGATCGATAAAACATTGCAAAAAGAAAAAATTTTAAGTAAAAGAAAGTTACATAAAAAAGGAAAGACGAGAAATCTTTGCGGCTAGTATTGGTATTAAAACCCTACTTTTTTAAATTTAAATAAAGTTTCATTAAATTAACAATAACAAAAAAAAATATTAGTTTCTTTAAAAACAAAGAAATTTAATAAATAAATAAACTTGAATAGAATTTGTCTTAGAAAATAAACATTTAAAAATTATCAAGCATTTTATCTTTATATGAAAATATTTTAAATTATCCGAAAATTATTGCAAAGTTTGACAAAAACCATCATAGATGATAGCTAAGAATGTAAATTTTAAATAAAAATTAATTGATTCCGATATAAGGCGAGTGTAATGCATTTTCAAAACCAACTACGATTTCTCGTCAGCATTTCTATTCGGTACTATTGTAAGTTGAATGTAAATTTGTTCTATTAAAACAAATTTTAACTACACCATTTCCAATTGTATTTCAGAACTTTCTAATTGTATTTTAGAAATTTCTAATTGTATTTCAGAAATTTCTAATTCATTTTCAGAAATTTCTAATTTAATTTTAGAAATTTCTAATTCAATTTCAGAAATTTCTAATTCAATTTCAGAAACTCCTAATTCAATTTCAGAAATTTCTATTTCAATTTCAGAAAATTCTATTTCAATTTCAGACAATTCTAATTCGATTTCAGAAATTTCTATTTGTATTTCAGAATTTTCTATTTGTATTTCAGAAATTTCTATTTGAATTTAAAATGGAAAATTCTGAAATACAAATAGAAATTTCTGAAATACAATTGGAAAATTCTGAAATACAATTAGAAAATTCTGAAATACAAATAGAAATTTCTGAAATTGAATTAGAATTTTCTGAAATTGAATTAGAAATTTCTGAAATTTAATTAGAAATTTCTGAAAATGACTTAGAAATTTCTGAAATACAATAAGAAATTTCTAAAATACAATTGGAAATGGTGTAGAATTCAAATATGTACTTAAAAATAAGGAATATAAATATAATTTTTGTATTAAAATTATAGTTAAAGCTTGTTTAAATACAGGGTGTCTGTTGGCAAAATTTATATTTTAAAATACGATTATTGCAAAAAGTAATAAACGGTGCGGAGGTAGGGTTACGCTGTTGGAACTTAGGTCACCGGATCTAACCTCCATGGATTTTTTAATGGGGCTCCCTCAAATAGGGGTTTATAATGACAACCCCCAATATCTTGTGACTTTAAAGGAAAATATTCGTCGAAAAATCAGCTCAATTGACCCAAGTTTACTGCAGCGTGTGGCGCAGAACACAGGAATCAATTTTGAACAGTGTGTTCAACTCGACGCATTTCCATTTTATCGTTTAATGCTCTTAATAAAACGTTGTGTCAATTATTACGTTTTTAATTTAAGTTTAAAAATAAAAATCTACCGCCAGACACCATTAAACCTACAGTTGTACCGATAAGAAAGAGTGCAATCGAGAAATCGTAGCATTACACTCGTCTAGTTTCTTAATTAATTAATTTTTATTAAAAATGTCAATAATGACTTAAAGCCGAATAAATGGAAATTATTATAAAAATATGTTAAAAATTGTATTTTTTTTTTAAATAAGTTTACAAAAAATCGTTAAGAAATTTGTCACGCCAAATATCAAAAAATTGTGCAGAATTTTCTTTAAATTACAAGAATTTTTTTAAAAAGAAACAGAATAAGAACAACAATAAGGTATCGACCACACCTGCTATGGTCAATTCCACTAAAAACAGGACGAATTCCGAAAAAATCGATTTAAAAAAAATAAAACAAATATGATTGAAATATAAATAAATTATTGGTTAATATTTAATTTTTATTTTTTTTTAAGAGCTAAAAATGATTACATACTGAATAATCAATCGGCTCTTCTTTTCTAAGGTTTCCATGAAAGTGCCACACCCGTCACATTTTATAAAAGGTTTTTTCTTTAGCAAAATTAGTTTTTTTTTTTGTAGAAAACTACCGTAAAAATAAAAATATTAAACCGTTCTTAAAAATATTTAACACAACTCGATTTTAAATTCAAAATTCTCATGAATTCCAATTTTTAGGGTCACCCGTTACAGTCTTCAAGTGATCATTGTGAGCAAACATTAGTTTCTTGCGGTCTCTTCTTACTATTTTTCCCTTTTTACTACTATTCCCGTCACAATTGACGGGAATAGTAGTTTTTATTAAGTTTTCCATTTATCTCTTAAAAAACTTACTTTAATAACCAGAAATAAGTTCGAGTGGGGTTCGAAATACAAGTCCGGGTTCTTGACAAACGATTTGTAAAGAACTTTTAAAGTTTTAATTTAATAAAATTTATCATGAAGCATGTGATAATAAAAACATCTAAACGTTAATTAATTATTATTGTTTTTTTTTTTTGCAACAAAAAGAATTAATTTATTCATACAAATAAGCAAACTCGTTAACAAAAACAATTTATGGCTATAAACGTGTTTAATATAAATTAAATTAGACTTTAAAACTCAAGTTGTTTACATTTGTTATTAGCAAATTTATTTGAAAAATACATACATATATGTATATGAACGTGTCTACATAGATACATATGTATGTACATATATGAACGTAAAATAAGGTCTTTAGATATAAGTATATGTATGGAAGAGGTAGAAGGCATTAGGTGGGTGTATCAAAATCAATGTCAAACAAAAATGTGCAAATTTGTTAAGTTAAATTTAAAATAATGTTATTATGCCGATGGTTGCTTTTAAAAAAAGAAAAGCTAATAACAACAAGGAGGATTGACCTGATTACAAAATTTTTAAGGGAATAGTTTACATTTAAGGTCACATTCATTTTAAATTGTACAAGTTAGAACTTATTTTTTTTTATTTTTTTTATTTTTAATCATCTGCTTTTTATAAAGTTGTTGCAAATCAGCAGACTTGCCTTTTTTTGCAATCTGGCAATCGGCTGTCATTTGGCTATCGGCCATTACAAACAAGTAAGAATGTTTTAGTCGGTCAAGCCCGACCATATTATAACCTACAACACATTTTTATGGAGATATATAAAAAAAATAGACCCATAATTTTTGTATTAAGTTTGTGGCACAACTATAAAGATGTGCGCAAAATTTTGAGAAAGTAAAGAAATATTTAAGCCATTTTCAGCCCAAAATGCTTTTTCCAGGAGGATGTTTGTATGGGGGGTTATATTAAAAAATTATCTGATCATATTTTTGTTCAGTATATCAGTTAAGGACATGAAATTAGACAGATATGAAAATGTTTGGCAAAATATAGTTATATTCGAGTCAGTTCTTGTCCAAAATGCTTACTTCGGAAGGGCTTTTATATGGGGGCTATGTCATAAAATGGGCCGATCATCCCCACAAACAATTGGTCAAAAAACTTATATGTGATAAATTTCATCAAAATATATCTTCAAAATTGCGACATGTACTTTGATTGCAATGCCGGACGTACAGACATGCTTAAATCGACTTAGGAAGTGATTTTGAGTCGATCGGTATACCTTCAAGGTGGATCTCAGACCATTATTTTTGGGCGTTACAAACATCTGCACAAACGAATAATACCAGTACCATGGTATGGTGTAGATACAAAGAGCATTCATCAGGTATTGATTTGTCAAAGGGAGGTGTTGGGTTTTGTTGAGTTTTTTTTTCGTTTAATTTTTAAAAAAAGAAGAGTTGAGCTAAACATCTGCATAACAAGTGTTGAAAACAATTATGTTACAATTCATCTAGGTGCCAAATGCCAAAAAATTTTTGATTTTGGTTCAGTTATTTTCTTTGCACAGTGGGGAATTCAAATAAAGAATTATGATTTTCCACAAACTTTAAACAGACTATATGAGAAAGTATTTAATTTAAAATATATTTTAGGTCTTCTTCTTAGATAAGAAAACATCATTTTTCCGCAATAATCTATTGGAAATTTTTTTTATCCCCCTATTTGGTTTAGAAATCAACTCAGTTGAGGTATAATTGTGAAATTTGATATTACGATTACAACCAAGCCAGCGGAAAATATTTTTATCTTATTTATATCAGCATACTGTCAGCTGAAATGCAAAAACCCGTAAATAGACTTTTAAAAATTTTACAAGAGAAGCAAAAACATTATCTGAATTACAAAAGCAGTGCTTGTATATTGTTTCCTTTTTTCGACATTCTGTTTAAAGTTTTGTTTGTAAGATTAAAAAACTTTATTGTCATGTACCTTTTGACGAAATATAATCAAATATATATCGATTTGGGATTTTTTTGTTAGTTATGTGGTTTTGCATTTAAACTAACAATACACAAGAAATTTACGAATGCAATCGCGATTTAAAATACATATTATCAACAACAACAAATGCGTGTAAAAATGTACCCAAATATTAAAAATATTACTTCCTTACTTTGATATTATATTTCTAGAATCGAAATCTGGAAACAATGCAATAGCTACCAGAAATGTGAAAAAGTAGTGTTTGTCCACTTAGTTGGCCTTCAGCCTCAAAAGAGGGCTAACAAATTTTAATTTCATACTTCTAGAATCAAAAACTTAAGACAAGGTTAAAAAAAATTACTTAATATGTGAAAATTACTTTTTGTGTACTTGGCTGACAGCCGACCTCAAATTGGGTTAAACCCCTTAAATTTTATATTTTTGAAGGCCCAATCAATGTACATATGCAAGTATGTATATAAATCTGCTGCTGCTCTTGGCTTAACTTAATATTTTTTAGAAATTAGACCCATGTAGACACAAAATGGTATATGTCTATCTAACCTGGTTAGAATCTCTAAAATCCATTTAAAAATAAGCAACTATTTTTGGCACAAACTTTTTATTAAAAAACAAGTAAGAGCGCTATATTCGGCTGTGCCGAATCTTATATACCCTTCACATTGGTCTTTAAATATACCCAGCCGAGTAATTTTGTACTGCAAATAATAAAATAAAAAACATTGTGCGAGTTTTAAAGAAAAAATAACAAAATTTTAACGTTCGTATGAATAATAGAAATAGATGAAGAAGATTTTAGGTCGAGAGTTTTAAAAGTTTTCGACATTATTCATATTTGAAGGTTAGTAAAACTTGTTAAATGTCTAGTCCCCCTGCCCGACTCCAACTTTTTCTCCAAAATGTATGAATTATTTGATTATTACTTTTTGTAGAATATTCGAAGTCGATAGCTGTTATAGTTTCCGAGATATAGCGTATCGAATATTTTATAATAGTTGTCGATTTGTATGGGAGCTACCCCTTTTTTTGCCCCCACTCAAAAAAATTTTTCTTTAAAGCGTAGCCCTTATGGCCCAATTACTTTTTGTAGAACATTTCATTTCGATATCTGTTATAGTTTCCGAGATATAGCGTATCGAATATTTGATAATAATTGTCGATTTGTATGGGAGCTACCCCTTTTTTTGCCCCCACCCAAAAAGTTTTTTCTTTAGGGCGTAGCCCTTTGCGTGCAATTAATTTTTGTTGAACATTTCATTTCGATATCTGTTATAGTTTCCGAGATATAGCGTATCGAATATTTGATAATAATTGTCGATTTGTATGGGAGCTACCCATTTTTTTGCCCCCACCCAAAAAGTTTTTTCTTTAAAGCGTAGCCCTTTGCGTGCAATTCCTTTTTTCGAACATTTCATTTCAATATCTGTTATAGTTTCCGAGATATAGCGTATCGAATATTTGATAATAATTGTCGATTTGTATGGGAGCTACCCCTTTTTTTGCCCCCACCCAAAAAATTTTTTCTTTAAGGCGTAGCCCTTTGCGCGCAATTACTTTTTGTAGAACATTTCATTTCGATATCTGTTATAGTTTCCGAGATATGGCGTATCGAATATTTGATAATAATTGTCGATTTGTATGGGAGCTACCCCTTTTTTTGCCCCCACCCAAAAAATTTTTTCTTTAGGGCGTAGCCCTTTGCGTGCAATTACTTTTTGTAGAACATTTCATTTCGATATCTGTTATAGTTTCCGAGATATAGCGTATCGAATATTTTATAGTAATTGTCGATTTGAATGGGAGCTACCCCTTTTTTTGCCCCCACTCAAAAAATTTTTTCTTTAAGGCGTAGCCCTTAGCGTGCAATTATTTTTTGTAGAACATTTCATTTCGATATCTCTTATAGTTTCCGAGATATAGCGTATCGAATATTTTATAACAATTGTCGATTTGTATGGGAGCTACCCCTTTTTTTGCCCCCACTCAAAAAATTTGTTCTTTAAAGTGTAGATCTTTGCGTACAATTACTTTTTGTAGAACATTTCATTTCGATATCTGTTATAGTTTCCGAGATATAGCGTATCGAATATTTGATAATAATTGTCGATTTGTATGGGAGCTACCCCTTTTTTTGCCCCCGCCCAAAAAATTTTTTCTTTAACGCGTAGCCCTTAGCGTGCAATTACTTTTTGTAGAACATTTTAAGTCGATAGCTGTTATAGTTTACGAGATATAGCGCATAAAATATTTCACCAAATTTGTGCAATTGTAGAAAAAATACCCCTTCCCCTGGTCCTATCTGAAAAAATTTTTTCCATTATTTAGGTCCCTTCTTTAGGAGTAGCCGTGCCAAGTTTTGTGGCAAGAGTGACTATACTTACTGAGATATATAGGGATATATGCACCGATTTTGTCCTAAAAAAATGGGTTACTCTGGGTTTTCGCTTATATCTCGATCAATTGTGAACCGATTTTGCTGATTTTAAATAGCGATTGTTAGCGGGATATTTGTGATCGTTTGACACCATTAACTGGTCTGTATCTTTTTATTTGACTCCGGAAACTTGATTTCAACAGACGGACAGACGGACAGACGGACAGACGGACAACGCTAAATCGGCTTCCCTATCTATAAGGATCCAGAATATATATACTTTATGGGGTCGCAAATGAATAATAAAGAAATTACAAACGGAATGACAAAGTGATATATACCCTATCACTATGTGAAGGGTATAATCACAAGAATTTTGTTATTTTTTACGTAAATAAAAAACAGCTGATGTGTCAGAGAGCAGTGCCGGCTATTTTTGCCGGCGGAGGCGCCTTAAGGAAACTTCTTCGGCGGTTTTGCCTAAGTTTTTAGTATAGACATTTTTTAAGGGTGCGAGTGCTAGCGGCTCTTAAATTAAATTTAAAAAAATTCGCCGTTTCATTTTAAGCCATTAGCGCAGGACTTTTTGTGTAATATGACATCACAATAAACATAGCAAGCAAAGTTATATTATTTCACAATAGGTTTTGTATGAAAGGCAACAACAAAATTTTTATGCCATTGTGAAATTATATGACAATAACACAATATGCTATCATATCGTACCTTGTGAATCCACCAAATATATTTTTAATGTTAACTTGTCTTTTATTCAAATTATATGATTCACCCTATTACTTGAACACTATTATAATCTAATAATATTTCTTTTCGCAAGTTATAGAAACCAGATACAGAATATAGTTTTTGCTTTGTTAGGGCCAAAAAAGTTTTAATCACGAGAGCATTTGTTTTTTTGAGTAAAATACGATGTTTTTTAATTTTGATTTTACTGTGTAAACTTAGTTTAGAAAATTTACACTTACCGAATTTTTTTCCCCCGTTTATCTCATTTTTACCCCCCTTAGGATCTGAGTTCTATTAGTCGCCTTTAAATGGGTTTATATGCGGGAGAGGTACCTGCCGTCAAGTCTCTAACTTTACGTTTTTGGGCTTTAAAATGATGAATAAGTCAGTCAGTCATTCAGTCAGGTCAGATTGTGCATTCAATAACTGTGTAGATCTGCATATACATATGTATTTACATAAGTATTTATATGTATGTAATACATATGCATGAAAATGTACATTTATAGATTAACACTCTTGTATATACATAAGTACATTACTTTAGTTTTTAAATTATCATGTACACGATAATTACACAATAAAATACTTATAAAATGTTTTTTTTCTAAAGATCTACATTACTATAGCAGAATATGTATAAATTTAAATTTCCAATATTTGTTGTCATATGATATTGAATATTACACATGTATGTTATTTGCAAATTCTAATAATACTTAATTTGGGAAAAAAAAAGCTAAACTCAGTTGATACGTTGTTAATTAATTTCAATTAGTATTTAAATGCGGATCGTTTACATGAAAACAGACATGTGTGTATTGAAATCTATTTGATGTTTGTATGTTAAGCAGCATTCAAATGAGGATTCTAATATTTTTTTTTTAATTTGATATCGAACGCATTGCAACACTTTGACCACAATTCCTATATATATTCGATTAAGATCGTCAATAATTTGTACCTCAATTTTTAACTCGTGTTTTTTGTTTCTAACCATTTAACACATTTTTTTTAATTAAAGCTACACATATAAAATTATTAATAATTTTTTATACATAAACGATATATATTTGGTTAAAATTTTATAAAAAAAATTATACGTTCAGAAAAAAAAATTTACTTAAGAGTAAATTATCTAGAAGAAGATAAAACCGTTATACATATATTGAAATTCCCATAAAAACATTTTTTATCTCCCAATGAGGTATGGGCCGTTATTAAGAATTGGTCATCTATTGGTTTAAATTTTAGCTAGCGGTTATTTTGAATCTGGCAATACTTATGCCACTCTATTCTGTCACAAACTTTTCTGCTGAACAAAATGAATCGATTTACGTCTGAGTAACTTTGATATTTATTGGAAATTTATTTTTTTTAAAACAAAGACAATTGGTCGAAAATTACACGAAAATGCCGTACAAAATTTGGTCAGACAAAAGGACAAGCAATGCCCGATATACGCAAGTTTAATGTTAAAGTTTGTGAAACTCGTTTCTTTGTTGCGCCTACACGTGAGCGTCGTGTTCGTACAGTACGTACACCCGGAAATATTGATGCTGTGGATGAGAGTGTGCGTGAGAATTCATTAACATCAACTCGTCATCGTTCTCAAAAACGAAAAGATCTCGGTATTACGCCTTACAAAGTGCACCTGTTTCAAGAGTTAAAGCCGCATCACCATCCACTTCGTTTTTGCTTCACTAGATAGGCCAAGGAAAACCACACGATAATGTCGATTTTGCCAAAAAAAAAGAATAATCTTTTCGGACGAAATTCATTTTCAATTTAGTGGGTGCGTTAATAAGCTAAAGTGCCGTATTTGTGACTCAGAAAACCTTGGGCTTTATTGGCCCATATATCTTTGAAAATTAGGACGGCGCAAACACTACGTTAAATGACGGCACCTATCGCACCATGATAACCGGTTTTTTTGTGCAAGTTTTTCATGGTATTGATGTGAAAGATGTTTGGTTTCAAATGGGTAACCAACTTGCCACATACCTTATGCCACAGCTTAATGCAAAAATGTTTCAGGTCGTTATTAAAAGTTTTAATTCTTACAATGGCCCGGATGAAGACAAAACAAGTTTGTGCTGCAGAGGACGTTTAAAAATCTATAGGTCCCCACTTTATAGCAGATGGCGACCACAATACTAAGCAAACGCACTAGTGCTTCCAGAGGTCGCTTTTTTAATAATTCCCTGTTTGAAATGGGACTGAATATAAATTAAATGGATAATTAATTTATTGGCCAGCTGACCAAAAAAAAACTAAAGTGCAATTCTTTTCACAGCAAGCATGCAAACCAACGTGACATTTCTCGCCTGACCTCGAGAATTTTCGAAAAAAAAAAATGGTCCAATTATCTCATACGTGGATAAGGCACATCAAACTGTTACCCAGGGGCAATGCAATGGCTTTTATGTTTTGCTTGTGGCCGTTAAAGTGAAAATGAGCCTCGTTGCTCCAAAAAATGGGATTTACAGTGCGAAAATGCTCCAACATCGTTTTACAAAAAATTTCTTTCTTTCTTTCACTTCTTGGACGATTTTAAATTTTAAAAGGATGGAATTTTAAAATTTCATGAATAATAGCTTTTGGAAGTTCCAGTGAGGCACGTATTTTTACGTAAACTGCTTTCAATCAACTTAATGTTTTTGAAAGGTCCTTGAAAATCGACTAATTGACCGAAGCAGTTACGCGGAATCTCTGCACCCACGAAAGAATTAAATATACAGTCGGTCTATCACGTATTCGCCGAATGCCAAACTTTGAACAAAATCGTCGACGAGCAATTACGTAAAAATCATTACTCATAAAAAATGTCTCCACAGCGAACGCGCGATGCCCACTTGACCACAACGACATCGTGACTGACGTCCGCACAACGGTGGCTATATTTTCTAAGATATAAAAAAATATATCCAATGGGTTTTTATATCTCGGTCCATACTTAAATAGGGTTCTGTTTTGGAATATTTCTGATATTTTGAGATTAAAATGCTTTCCATCCGACTTTTTTCGATCCGGAATTGACTTCCCTATCTATGAGGATCCTGTTATATATTTTATGGGGTCGAAAATGAGTGTTTAAGATATTACAAACGGTATGTTTAACTAATATATGTGAAGGGTATAAAAAGTTCACTACTTTCATTAATAATATTTAAATATTGACTGACCTAGTCTACCATGAATCTATAATAAAAAAAGTTATATTTCCATCTGAAACTATTAAACAAAGTTTGTTGTAACCTTGAATATTTTACTTTAAAATGCAAACAGACATCATCTGAAAAAGAAAAAGTGAAAAGAAACGGAGAAAGAAATAAAATAAACTAAATAAAAACAACACCTACTGTCTGTCATCTATCACTTTACGCAAACTGAAAATGGAAAAATCTTTAAACCATTAATTTAACCAAAAAGAAAATGAAAAAGTTGGTAAAGTGTAAATTTTTTGTTCTTTAGTTCTCCAATATTATGTACTTAAGTATACAAAACTAATAAGATTATGTAAATAATTTTGTATAAAGTTGTTACCGTAAATACTTGAAGGATACAGAAAGTGTTTTTTTAATTTCTGAATTTTAATATTAAAACAACTGCGCCACTATTATTTTCTTTTCCAATGATTAAAACAAAACATTAAACTTTTTAAATATTTTTAAACTTTCAAAAAATTAAAATTTTGCCAGATGACAATATAAATTGATCGACTGGAATGTGTGCAAAAATTAATTTAAAAACTAAAAAAGGAATGTATGGAAAAAACACTTGACAATATTTATACCCACACAGCGTTGCCACTGTTTGTATCTTCCAGCCAATATGGACGGTTTTCTTCTTCTTTTGTCAGATGGTCCGCTAAACTTTATTTGGCCGGTTTGAGAAAATTTGTCGCTACAAGACTTGTTAATTCTTAGTAAATTAATTTACTATTCAACGGACAAACAGAAGCAAACGTCAAAAGTTTTTACTTCAAAATACCGTATCAAATTAATTTTAACAGACGGACAGACAGACAAATATTAATCGATTTTCCTATCTGCAAATATACACAATAAATTATATGCCTAATGGGGTCCAAAATAAATATTTTCGAAATTAAAAATGGAATGATAAACTTATATGTATATACCCTCATCATAATGTAATTGGTTTAGTAATGTTTTATTGCTCTTGAGGTAGCAGATCCAACAATATACATACTTATATGGAGATTTTTTTAATGTAAAAAACTTTTCTTTACCAATTAATTTAAAACTGAAATTTTACATAATTCGACCTTTGCAACTTATTATCTTAATATTTCCTAAAATCCATTATTTTATAGGATTTATGCGTAGGCCTAATTAAAAGTAACAGCAACAAACAAAATAAAATAAAATGAAATAAAATAAAATAAAATAAAATAAAATAAAACAATATAAAAAATTATGTATTCTATTTCGAAGTTTTAGGTGTCGTTATTAAATTTTTAATTTCTACCTCAAAAAGTATCGAAAATTAATTTTTAAAATACCAAAGTTGGAAATTTTATTTCATGCAACAATAAAAACGTCAAAGTCAATTTTAAAGGGCGAACAGCAACATAACGGTAATTGTGGTACCCGATATTTTTTGGCTGGTGATGTTAAATTTTGTGTACTTTTACAAAGTACAAAAATCTATTTGGTTCTCAAATATTTAGTCGGATAGAAAATTTTTCAGTGGCAACGCTATACTGACACCACAAACAAGGTACGGGTAGGTTAGGTTAGGTTAGGTTAGGTTACGAAGGGTAGTAGCGAGTTCGCCACCTCCACTCGGAGGCCCTTAGGCACATTGTGAAGAGTTGAGAAGAAAAGAAGAACAATAAGTCAAAAGATTCATAGATAAAAGAAAAAGGATAAAGAAGCCAGAGTACCGTCAACAAGATGTCTAAGAAAGTCAGTAGTCCTAGGCTCTGAATCACCTAGCTGCCCAGCCACCTAACCTCCTTAATGAAGCCTATGATGCTCCCCAGCCCATTGCCAGGAACCTCATCAAGTCCATCTAAGAAGCGTCCTCCAAACCACCTCTGTCGGCGAATCTGCAGCCCAGGGCAGTGGCAGAGAAGATGTTCCACCGTCTCTAACTCCTCCTCGTCCCCTCTAGAGCCTTAAGCGCGCCCTGACTATCAACGTATATTGTCACGTCACCACTCCCACTCGCGTCCTCCCCTATCAATTCCGCGGCCTTCATCACCGCCAGAATTTCAGCCTGGAAGATGCTGCACTCGTCCGGAAGTCTATAAGATCTTCCTTCCCCAGTGTCCATTATATAGACACCAGCCCCGGTGCCCACCTCCATCTTTGACCCGTCAGTAAAGACTGCACTCCTCTCATACAGCCTCTCTGTTCCCTTCCATGCCTCCCTATCCGGAAACACTACCTTCGGCAGGATCCCAAAGTCAAGTTCCGCTACCATGTAGTCCGTCACACATGACTGCCCCAGGAGTCGACCATCCGCGACCCTTCCCAAAATGCCAGCATGCCCCTCCAGACATACCCCACGCATACCTGACTCACTAAGTCTAAGCAAACTCCTGGCCGCCATTCCAGCAACAAAGTCCCCGATGGGAAGAAGATGCAGAATGATATCCAGCGCTGCCTGTGGTGTACTCTTCCTGGCCCCTGTAATGCCAAGTACCGCACATCTCTGGACCTTAGTCAAGAGTTTTCCTATGTCGCCCCTTTCCAGGGCTCTCCACCATACAAGGCAACCGTACGTAAGAACTGGTCTTACAACGGACGTGTAAATCCAATTTACCATGGCCGGCTGTAACCCCCAGTTCCTACCTATGGCGTTCCTACAGGCATAATAGGCATTGAGAGTCTTTCTTACCCTTTCCTCTGCGTTCGCCCTCCAAGACAACTTGCAATCCAGGACGATGCCCAGAAACCTGGCCCTATCCGCTAGCTCTAGCTGAACCCCGTCAAGCCTTGGCAGCTCAAAGTCTGCCACCTTGTACTTCCTGGTAAAGAGAACTAGCTCTGTCTTCACTGGGTTTACACCCAGTCCCTTGTCCCTGGCCCACGTAGACAAGTCGGATAATGCACTCTGCATTACCTCGCTCACAGTGGACAGGAATTTCCCCGTCACCAACACCACGATGTCGTCTGCATAAGCCACAACTTTGATTCCCTTTGAGTCAAGCCGTCCTAATACCCCGTTGACTACCAGAATCCACAGCAGTGGCGACAGTACCCCTCCCTGTGGCGTTCCCCTAACTGCACCCCTTTTCAGACGCTCATTTCCCCATTCAGAGTTGATTACTCTGCTACCAAGCGCAGAATAGATCCACTCAATAAGGATACCCTGAACTCCTACTTCCCAGAGTGCGTTCCCAATTGCCTCCATCGAAACATTGTTAAAGGCTCCCTCAATGTTGGAAAACGCGCCCAGTGTGTACTCCTTCCTGCACAACCCGCGCTCTATGAACCCCACCACATCATGAAGCGCACTCTCAACAGATTTACCCCTAAGGTAAGCATGCTGAGCATTACTAATGACGTGCGTATCAATCGTGTTCCTAAGATAAAGATTGATCAGCCGTTCTAGCGTCTTCAATAGAAAAGACGATAGACTGATCGGTCTAAAATCCCCAGGCTTCGAGTGGCTGGCCTTTCCAGCCTTGGGTATGAAAATCACCCTCACCTCTCTCCACCTCAAGGGTATGTAACCTAGTGTAATGCTAGCAGCAAACACCCTCGTCAGGAGTAGCAATCCCTGCGTCGAAAGATTCTGTAGCATACACGGGTAGACACCGTCCAGTCCCGGTGACTTATAGGGCTAGAAGGTATCAACCGCCCATTTTACCCTATCGATCGTCACAATGTCCCCCGCCACTCCTGTCACATCCGCTATCTCTCCGTGACGTGCAGCCACGCCACCAGATAGCTCCACTGCAGTCGGTACCCTGCACCCTGGGAAGTGTGTACCCATCAACGATTCAAGGGTCTCCGAGCCAGACTCCGTCCACGATCCATCCGTTTTCTGAATGTACCCAAGTCCGCTAGGACCCTTGGATAGTATTCTCCTGAATCTTGACATCTCGTTCACGGAGTCGATAGACTCACAGTACATCGCCCATGAATCCTTTTTCGCCCTCCTGAGATTACTCGGGTACGGGTAAGTATTATGTGTCGTTCATATGTGTGTTATGCCCAGCTAGGTCTCCATGTATTCTTTTAAATAATTGACATGTCGCTATTTTGAAGATATTTTGATGAAACTTGGCACAGATAAGTTTTTTGGCACTGGCACAAAGCCTTTTGTTGTGGTTATGATCAGTCCATTTTTTTTAGCATATCCCCTATACAAATGTCCTCCTAAAACAAGCATTTTTGCTTATAACTGTCTCGAATTTAGATTCTTAACTCAATTTCTAAACAAAACTGTGATCGTTTCATTTTTTTTACAAAGCCGCCATACAAATATCCTTCCAGAAAAAGATAAATGGCTCGAATATTACTCTATCTTTTTAAAATTTTGCACACAAATATCTTCCGTCTATTTTTTCATTCTGACCTATCCAAATGTGGTGTAGGATATTATATGGTCGGGCTTGAGCGGTTATAGCTTTTTTACTTGTTTTAAATTTATATTGCTTTGTGTATATTGTTGAAAAAAAACTTGACCTGTTAATCCTTTAAATATGAAATACATATTTCTAAGACAACAGCTTGTTAAAGCTTCCCTTGGAAGATACAAATTTATTTAATTGACCCTGGCAACAACACCGCAAGCATACTTAATCACACTTATAGTACAAACAATTAAGCCACGTTTACACAAAAAGCCATCAGTTCTTAACAACAAAATCAACATCAAAGACATTATAAATATTGCTAAAAAGCCAACTAGAATGAAATCCCTAAGAAAACATCCTTTTGCAAAGTAGCCAGTGCTGCTTTAAGGGATATATGTTAATGAAATTAAAAGCAATTAATGTCGTACAAACACCGAAAGAAAATTTATATAAAAAAACAGTATTAAAAATAAAAAAAATTATAATATATAAATATAAAATTTAAATTTATATAAAAATTTCTACATTTTGTTTGAACTTTTTTTATTTTTCTGACGAAGATAGACATATCACATAACACGGCCCAATATAATCATCTAACAAATGCGGAGATATGAAGCATTCATGAACAGAAATATTCACATTTCAAATCTGTACTGTTTGGGAGTATTTCTGTATATAATCCATTAAGCTGAACAAATAGACATCCTATACATGCATCAATCCTTTAAAGCGAAATGCAAAATAGGAAGAACAACTGCAAACTTAAAAAAAATTAACAGTACCATGCGAATAAATTGTAATAAAATTAAAACTTTCACCTTTATGGTTATTGAGTAACGATATTTTTAAAATATTTCTAATTTTTTAAATATTTTATATCGAATAAATAGATGGAAAAGAAATGTTTTATTCGTTTTTTTTTTTTTGCTTAAGTTAATATTTAATTTTTCTTCTCTATCGCAATAGTTATTAACGGGTAAACAAAAATAATCTGAGCAAATTATTAACAAAAGCCAATTGGAATGATTTAATAAACTCAAAGGCGTGTTGTACTAATTTCGAATGTTTCATTCTTTGGAATTAATACTGTTACATTTTACTTTTAAAAACGTTGGTTTATTTTACTTTAATAATTAACCAGTTTTTTTTATGCAATCAATAAATAAAAATGCATTGTTTTATAATTTAATATTCAATTGTTACAAAACGCTCTATTTACAATACAAGTATAATGCCGATTATTTATTTAGTCACTATATTACTTAATTACTTTTAACATAGTATTACTTAAGCTTTACAGAACGATGTTAACACTTTTATACAGGGTGTCCGCCGGCAAGGTATACTACTTTGTTTTCCCACTTATGGTAAGCATTAAGGCGGTGGCACATACAATCCGTCGTACGTCATACTTCGCCTTTTTTAACTGACATTAACGTAACAACGCAAGAGGTTAGCACATAGAATCCTTTATAAACGGATGTTAAGTCAGCAGGTGGTGGTGATTCTACAACAAAATTTGGTGATTATAATTATTGTTTTTGTTGTAGTTTTCGTTGGCTCAGTTGTCAAAAAAAGATATGTAAAAGTAAACAATTTTGACCAGCCAGCCTCGATTTATGCATAAAAAAAGTAGATCAGTTGTGTTCGTAACACCACCTGGTACACATAATTTAAGGTTATGAACCAGCTGGTAGTTGTCAAAGTACTTGACGTACGTTGAAAGTTAAAAGTTGCCCAACTTTAGTACGTTGCGTTTGAAGGAGACGTACTGAATGTGACATTGTTCATAATAAAACATGTTTTTCAACTTAGCTGTCAGTTAAAAAAGGCGACGTATGACGGATTGTATGTGCCACCGCCTTTAGTCTCGACAGTTCATATTTGGCAGTCATGAAGTAGAGACGTGGCAAATTTATTATGGAAAAAAAATCGGTTAACCAACGTATTTTGATCGTTTAAACATTTTATCAAAATCAATAATCGATTTTTATAAAAAAATCAAAAGGAGTGATGAGGCAGGCACATTTTCATTTGAATGGATATGTGAATAAACAGAATAGTCGGTTCTGGGCAATGGAAAACCCTAAAATTATTTATCAGTCACCTTTGCATCAGTCACCTTAGAAACGAAAACATCATTACTCATTGGCTACGTGGGACAGACGTTTTGCGTATGTATGTTTTTTATTAAGTTATTTCGAGATTTTAGAACTCGTCGATGGAAAAAATTATTTAATGCAGCGTTAAAAAAAAGTCAATCATTTATTTCCTTTAAATCGTTGTTTTCATTTTATGTAGTTTTAATGTTTATACAATTACTTTTGTTTAACGAAAATCAATGGAATGTTGTTTACACTCACCAATCAATGGCAAGTTCAATGCTTTAGAGCAATCGATTAAATTTAATTGAATGTCAGCAGTTAAGATGCAGTAAATGACATTTTTACAACTTATTCCAACAGTTGCCGTTTTTCAATCAGTATTAGAAAAAAGAAAAGGGGTTGAGTTAAAAACAATTGTAAAATAAATCATATTTTATAAATATGTAGTTTAATTCCAATTTTTTGTTGTTTTTCAATATTATGATAGCCTGGAATGGGCAGTTGAGAATTAATTAAATATTTTCAAAATTGGCCAAATGAAATGCTGCATTTTCGAAACCAGCAACAATTTTAGTATCAGCGCTCCTTCTTATCGGTACTACTGCAGTTGTTTGTGTATTTGTAAGTTTACACAAGCGTTTGAATAAAGAGATTATAAGAAAAAATTAAAAAGCAAAATAATATAGTAAAAGTGGCTAAAAAACTATTGTATTTTAATTCAACGTAAAATTAATTGGCTAAAGCTGTGTTAATGAAAAAGTGGCAGTAGCAAGAGAGGCCACAATGAATAAAAATTACATTTGCTAATACAAATCTACAATGCAACTACATATACAAAGGCAACAAAACCAACAATCATAGTTGCCAGATAATTTTGGTCCAATATCGTCAAATATTTAATTATATGGTCAAAATGGTCAAAACACGTTTTTGAAATCGTCAGAGAATCGTCGACATCAAAATTGATGGTTTCAATTACTTTTTTACTTAATAATAAAAAAAAAACGAGGAAAAAAGTGCTTACAGGTAGTTTTGTCAAATGTACCAGACTTACACAATGAATTTTTTATGAAATTACTTCTATGAAATTTTTGTTTGTAGACAAAAAAAAGGTGAAGACGGTCCTACTTTTTTACACCCCTCGCCAAGAAACATAAAATTTCATGCAAATAATTTCATAAAAAGAAGGCAAAATTTCATCATTTAAAGCAAAATAAACTAAAAAGGAAAAACGTAAATATTAAAGAATTTTTTTTAAGAATTCCAAGTTTATTCATTAAAAATAGTTTATATGTTAAAAACAATTTTATTTAAAACAAAAAATGATGACAAGAGGTGTAGAAAAGAAGGCCCTTCATTACATTACCCTCCTTGTGTACAAACAAGAATTTCATAAAAAGTTTTTGGAAAAAAATTTATCTTTTAAGCCAGATATCAAAGATATAATTTTTCAGTGATTCTATTTGCAATCCTTGTTATATATGTATAATATTCTAACTAAAAACATTTAATATTTTAATGTAAACAGGCAATGCAATGGCTAATAAATGAGTTTTTTAAAGCCTTTATTTTTTTTTTTAAATCGGCAAGTTTAGGGAAAAAAATCGTCCAATCGCCAAAAGCCATCTTTTGAGGCCAATAAACGTCAAAGTTGTGAAAATTGACGAATCTGGCAACTATGATAACCAGTGTGGCCATATTAGCTTTTTTGGAGCTTAATTTAGCTTTATTTTTTTTTCATTTAGCCCGAAATATTTACATTTAGCCTTTAGCTTTTTTTTAGCTTTTTTCGAAATTGGATTCAGCTTTTTTAGTAGTTTTTGAAGCTAGATAAAAGGTCAAAAATTTGCCGTATTATATTTTTTTGTATATATCTCAATTATATTGAAAGGTATCAAGCTATAAATTTTCTTCGAATTTACAACATTACAGTTTCCGAACCATTGTTTTGTTTAATAATTTACTTCTAGCGACATTTAAAAAACGTGAAACAGCACAAAACTTCAATAAAACAAAGAAATAAGGAAGGTATGGTATTACAAAAAAAAACGTAAGAATTTATTTTCCAAAACAAATACTTTTAAATGCGGCAATTTTAAAGAAAAAATCCAAATGCGACACAAACATTTGTTCCGTCTTTTGGTTAAATTAAAAAATGTTTTCATGTATTGCTCAAAAATGTAAAACACTTATGTCTTTCGTTGAAACAAATTATTATATTACTATTTTTATTAAATAAGAATTTTAAAGTTTATTTTTTTAAAAAATCAAATCAAACAGGACCGAAATAATTTTTCAAGAAAAAAGCAGGCACAATGAAACATCGTAGGGTCAAGTAAAGCTCATCATTTTGATGGTATTAAACTATATTTGTTAAAAACCATGTTCTTTGTAAATTTAGTTTTTTTTAGCAGGACGGTCATTTTTTAATTTAAATAAAAACGTTTAATAACGATAATTATTATTTTTATGGATAGGGTTAAAAAAATAATAATATTTTTTTTTTTCATTTTTACAGTCATTGGTTTTAAATACATATTTAGACACAAATGTACAAATAAAAATATTTTCAAAAATGCTTTCTTACAATGCAACTTTTTTACATTAAAGACTATCTTTTTTTCTTTTCTTAAACAAAATTTACATGAATAAAGGCATTTTTCATGATATATATATCTGTATGTACTTATGTAACTTGAATGAAAATTTTCGATTTTTAACGAACTGTGTAGAAAAGTAGTCTCTTTATACTCGTTTTGTCAACAAACAAAAAATTTCATTGAAGGAATAAATAAAAAAATTGCATCGTGTAAATGTAATTTTATTGTTTCGATTTTTTTGTTGTTTTCATGTGTTTGTAGTTATGAAAAAAGTTTGTAAATAAATTACTTAATTTTACGTGTTTTTGTAAAAAAAAATGAACGAACAAAGTGTGTTGAGTATTTATATCTAAAACAAATTTTCGTTTTTTGTTTTTTTAATACATATCTTACAAATTAGTTTTTTTACCAAAACAGGCAGCAAATTAACACCTGCTTAAAAAAACTTTTTAAAAAAGCTCTTGTACATGCATATGTACATATATGAACACATATTATTTTTCTTCTTACTGAAGGTATGGGTCTACCAAATTTTCGTAAATAAAACCAAATTTTTAAAAACAAATTTTCTTTTTAAATATTTTTAGCACAAAAACGTTTCGTTCCTATTATGAGAAATGTCTAAATAACAAAGAAATTTTTTAAAAAACGAATAAAAAAATGTAGCTTTATTTTTTGGCTTTAAGTTTTTGTTTTTAAGGCTTTTTAACTGTTTTTTAAACGTGATTTAGCTTGAACTTTACTTGAAAATCTGGTCACACTGATGATAACAATGCATATTGTGAGAAAAAAATTAACAAAAAGAGCGAAAAGTTTGTATGCACTTTTGTATTAATGTCTGTGTGTATGTAAATAATTCATTAATGACATTGGCCAAGAAAAATATCTCGTTTTTTATGTTATACTGTGAAGTTAAGCAAGTAAAAACGCTATATTCGGTCGTGCCGAATCTTTTGGTGTTTTCAGTTTTAAAAAAAGTTTCCATGTTAAAGTGCACATATTTTAAACATTTAACTGTCACAATGCTTGCACTTTTTCGTAAAGAAAAGAACACATAATGTAAAAAGGGTAACACACTGTTTAAAATAGCAACAACGTCTATTTTAATCACCTTTTTATTTTAAAAGTTAAAATTTTTAAAAATCCCACTTTTTCATTCTTTATAATAATAAATAATAAACTATCAGATGTTTTTCAGGGCATTTGCAACACTAAATATTGCCGTCAGCAAGGGCGAATTTTTACAAAAAATACTTCATCCTTAAAGTATGCAACATTTTTTTTATTAAAAAAAACACATAATTGCACTTAAAATGGCAAAAAAAAACTATATTTTTCTCGAGAAACGAAACAGTCGATATCTCTAACAGTTTCGGATAAGTTTTGTATCAAAAGTTTAACAAAAATGGTTCGTTTTTATGGGGACTACTGATCCTCTTGCTTCTTTCCAACTTTTTTTCCCCAAAATGTTTGCAGACAATTTGTACAATTTATGTGTAGTAGATAACGATAACTATTACAGTTTCCTAGATATAGCGTATCAAAAATGTATAAAAAAGTTTTTATGGTGGTTATCTCTGCCTCTGTTCCAATCCAATTAGTTTTCCCTAAATGTAAATACGTATTGCTCTATAATTACTTGGTAGCAAATTAATAGTCGATAGCTCTTAAAGTTTTCGATACTCAGCTCATCAAAAATTTCATAAAACTGGTTCGTGTTTCCCAAAATGTACACAGCATGCTAGAACTGCTCTGTAGCAGGTTTGCAGTCGATAGCTGTAATAGTTTCCCAGATGTACAAGTTTAAGAGCAATTCAGTTATTGCCACAAACACTTTTTTACGAATCGGACTATCGAAAGCGGTCTTGTAATTGACGAAAATTTGGTAACTTTCGCTCTGTTCACATGACTGATTATTTCATCGACTTTAGTTTTTAATTTTTTACAAAGTATACCTACGTGACATAATCTTTTACGCGATGGGTAGGAAACTAATGCATTTAATATTGAAATATATAATTTATAAAACAACTATAGGTATATAGTTTATAAACCTTTTTCATTCGTAACTTCAGCCAAATCTTGCGAAAAAGTTGATGGATGCTTCTTACCAACTCATAAACTCCGGTCTTAAATAGCTTCGCCGGTACGCCGTCGAAATATTTTCACCTCTTCTTGGCGTTCTGCCTAGAAATATTTTTCATAGTTTAACACCAAAACGTTGTCCTTCAGATTCTATTTAAAAAAAAAGAAACATGGCTTCCTAAGAACATATCTATAAGGACCCAAAATTTATATACATTTTTTAAAGGATCACAAATGAATATTGTAGAAATCACAAACGGAATGACAAACAGATATATACCCTTAAAACTATATGAAGGGTATAACAAGAGAACATACACATATATACCTATTTACCTACATACATACATACTTATATACTAATGCATACTAAGAAAAATTGTTCCGTATAACAGTTTTATTTGTCAAATTCAAACACTATTTACCACCACAACGTATTTGTAAACAGAGAGAATATGTACAGAGTAAAATGTCATAAAATTGTTCCGCATGCTGTCATTTTTTCTAACAGACAAACTTTGTTGTTGTTGTTTAAATTTTGGAATTTTCATTGACCGTTACTATGCTGAAAACTACACGTTTTTCTGTCTTTAATGCTCATGCTCTCATTATCTCCTTCCCTTTACGTTTCTCTTCTATTTGCTTAAAAAATGACAAATATTATATGACGTATGATAAATATATGTATAAACATTTTTTGTAACGCACCACAAGTTTTCCCTTGTTCTATCAAGAATTAACCAGAAAAACAAATTGAGCAAACTATTGGGAGCGACAATTATTAAATGCGCAAAATCATTTCAAATTTTAGAGGAAATAAAAACGAAACACGTAATGCTGAAATTTTGAAACACTGTACTCGTTTTCCTTTGATTTCAGTTTGAGTATCAGTGAAACGTGTTTAATTATATTTTGGTTTATTAAATAAAGTTTAATTAAAAGCAATTCAATTTAAGATTTGATCTTCACTTATACACGTTTGCAAAAAGAATAGAAGTTAAAAGAAGAAAGAAAAGTACAAAAAACCATTTTGTAACGACGTTCACATTGTAAAAGACAGTGTTGCTAATTAAGTGCATATTCTGACACTCCTTCTCAATGTGAATGACGTTTTACATTTGTGAGTTTCATTCAAATTTCATTAATCCAGAAAAATAGTTGTGCTTAGTTTTCGCCAAGTTCTTAGTTAGGATGTCAGCGACCATCTCACTTGTGGGGCAATACTTCAAAAGGATGTCTCCATTACGTACGACCTCACGGACATGATGAAATCTGACATCGATGTGCTTTGTCCTCTTATGAAAAACTGGGTTAGATGCTAGTCTTTCGGCACCCTGATTATCGACATTAAGGATAACAGCTTCACCAGTCGTATAACCAATTTCCTCAAGGAGTCTCTTTAAGAATACAGCTTCCTTTGCCGCTTCCGACATGGCCATATATTCGGCCTCAGTGCTACTGAGAGCTACGCACGATTGTTTTGAAGAAAGCCAGGATACAGGACAGCTTCCAACAAAAAATATAAAGCCTGTGTAAGACTTACGGTCCAACGAATCGCCTCCCCAATCCGCATCCACAAAACCTTCAATTAATTTCGGGCCAGATTTAAACACCATTTTCCAATTTACTGTGCCCTGCAGGTAACGCAATATTCTTTTCACGGCTTGCATGTGTTCCAAGTGTGGGTTTACATTTCTCTGTGCCAGTTTAGACACCGAGTGTAGAATATCTGGCCTGGTTGTAATAGCCAGATACATAAGGGCTCCAATGACGGATTGGTAGTCCTTTTGGGGTATTTCCTTGCACTTGTTATCTTCGCATTTTACTTGGAAATTTGTCTCTAGCGGTGTTGATACTGCTTTGCAGTCCTGCATTCCATACTCACTTAGTAGATTTTTTATGTACTGTGACTGGCAAATTGAGATGGTACCAGTTTCACCACTTCTTTCTACTTCGAAACCCAGGTAGTGGTGTAATTGTCCTTTATCGGTAATTGGAAATTCTTTGGCCAATAATTTTTTCACCTCCAATACCTTGTTTTTATTTTCAGATGCAATTATTAAGTCATCAACATAAACTGTTATTAAAATCAAGTCTCCTTTTGTAGATTTATAAAGGCACGGTTCATTTTCACACTGCTCGAAACCAAAACTTTTAAGGACGTAATCCAGTTTTGCATTCCACTCCTTACCGGACTGTTTTAAACCATAAATGGCCTTCTGCAGCTTCAATACTTTTTCAGGGTTCTTTTCGTCGACAAATTCTTTCGGTTGTCGGACATAAATCTCATGTTGAATGTCACTATTCAAATATGCTGAGCTTATGTCAACTTGGTGCATGTGCATCTTCCTCTGTACAGCAAGTGCAATTACTAAGCGGATGGTTGAATAGCGGGCGACTGGTGAAAATGTTTCACCGTAATCAACGCCAAACCTTTGGCAACACCCTTTAGCAACAAGGCGAGCCTTAAAACGTTCTATTTTTCCGTGCTCGTCCTTTTTTAAAGCGAAAACCCATTTTGTATCAATAGCCCTAGCGCCAACAGGAAGATCCACCAACGACCATGTTTCGTTTTTCTCTAAAGATGTCATCTCGTTTTTCATTGCCTCGTACCAGTTTTTCCGATTAACGCCTTCAAGAGCCTCTTCAACAGTATTAGGTACATTTTCGTTCGTCATGCTATTAAGTTGAACCTTACGTGGCCTCCCTCGTTTGCCAGTTTTGATTGTTTTCGGCTCACCTCGATGGACAGCCGAATCACTCTCCTTCTGGCTATTAAGTCCCGTAACACTCGTACCATCCCCGTCAGTATCAAAACCCAAAAAGTCATCGGTTTCATCGTCCGAGCTTCTATCACTAGATATTATAGGGGAAGATTCTATATTACTTACTTGACCGCTTTTAGCTTGCTGTTCACTATTATTAACAATTATCGTTAAATAATCTTCTGATTTAGCTGCTGTCTGTTCATCTCCGTTATTACAAAAAACGCTTTCATCAAACATGACGTCACGACGTTCAACTATGTTCCGACCAACCTTGTCGTACAGCCTGTAAGCCTTAGCAACTTGTGAATAGCCCACCATGATAAATTCTTCACCTTTGGCCTCGAATTTTCCACCGCTTTTACTTTTATTTAAAGCCACCGCATAGGAACCGAATGTTTTAATGTGTTGGAGGTTGGGTTTCCTATTAAACCAGACTTCATATGGTGTTTTGTCTTTGAGTATTTTTGTAGGGCATCTGTTGCGTAGATACGTGGCAGTGTTTACAGCTTCTGCCCATAAACTCGGTTGTACTCCGCTATGCACCATCATGGAACGAGCCATCTCTACTAGTGTGCGGTTGGCCCGTTCCGCTATGCCATTTTGTTGTGGGGTGTGTGGCACAGTAAGTTGTCGTGCAATGCCATTATCTTCTAAAAAACTATTAAACTCCTTGTTAATATATTCGCCGCCGTTATCGCTGCGCAGAGCCTTCACCTTGCAACCAGTCTGCGTTTCAACATGTAGTTTGAATATTTTAAACATTTTGAAAACTTCATTTTTGGCTTTTAGAAAATATATAAAAGTGCGTCGCGAGTAGTCGTCAATAAATAACACAAAGTAACGCGCACCTCCCAGGGAGTTAACGCTAAAGGGGCCACATACATCGCTATGAATTACTTCTAACAAGCCATTTGTTTTCGTAGTAGCTTCTCGTGGAAATGGGGCAACATGAATTTTTGCGCACATACATGTTTTGCATTGAGTTTCTTGGTGACCATTTTTTAAAGCCATACCTTTCACCATCTGTTTCTTGAACATTTCGTGCATTGAACTATAATTTAAGTGGCCAAGTCTATTATGCCACAGTTCATTTGTGTTGGTAGACGATAGTAACCTCTCAGTCTTATGTTCAAACAAAAAAAGATTATTGTATTTCAAGGCTCTTATTATCACATTGCCTTCAGCACTTTTAACATCAGCAAAATTTTTACTAAACACCACTGTAAACCCTCTTTCCACAATACGACCAACAGATGCAAAATTCATATTTAGTTCGGGAGAATATAAAACGTTCTGAAACTTAATTCGTTCATCATTAACCTCAAATTCAACGTCACCTTTTCCCTTAGCCAAAATGTATTTGTCCGCCTCAAACCGAATTTCCTCTTCGTGCTCAACAAAATTTGTAAATAAATTTCGATCGCAGCACATGTGTGAAGTCGAACCACTATCAATGCACCACTGTGTGTTTCTTAAGCCTTGATTCTCTTTTACCTGCATAGCATTTAGTAAATGTTGCTTTTTCGTAGATTTCGTACATTTGTTTGCAAAGTGTCCGAATTCGCCGCAGTTGAAACACTTGCCTTTAATTTTGCCTTGTCCGTTTTTGTTTTCTTTCTTGAATTTACTGTTTCTAGGCGTCGTCTTCATTGCGAATGCTTGCTGCGTACTTGTTGTTGTTTCTTCTCTGCCGTTTTTCTGTCTGTGCCTATCTCCTTCTTCTAAAATCTTTTGCTTTATAACGGACATTTTTGGCAAGGCGTCACGAGTTTCAATAGCCACTACAAAATTCTCGTACTCCTGTGGCAAACTGGAGAGAAGCATTATTACCAAAAGCTCGTCTTGGATTACAATTTCCGTCTCGGCTAGCTTTTCGTACAATTGGGTAAACTCATTAACATGTTGACTGATGTTTCCACCTTCATGCATTGTGAGGTTTATTAAGCGCTTATACAGCGACACCTTCTGTAGTGGGCCGCTTGGTTTATAAACCTCTTGCAAACTTCTCCAAGCGTCATATGATGTCTTACTGTTTTTAACGAAATTCAACTGCGATGGTTTTAAACAAAGTGTAATAGTTGCCAGAGCTTTGGCATCATCTTCGTCCCATATCTCCATATCTTTTTCAGTCTTGGCATCTTCTTTTTTAATTGTTCCACAAACGTGCTTCCACCAACCACTATGTATCAGTACACTTCGCATGTGCACGCACCAGCTATCATAATTTGATCCATCCAGTTTTTCTATTTGATATAAGGACGCCATTCTCTTTCACGCAATAAAAAAATTCTTTGAATTTATTTTCCTTTATGCACGCTTTTAATTATTTAAAAAACAACCAGAACTTTGTCCTGGGCCCATAACCTGTTTAATTATATTTTGGTTTATTAAATAAAGTTTAATTAAAAGCAATTCAATTTAAGATTTGATCTTCACTTATACACGTTTGCAAAAAGAATAGAAGTTAAAAGAAGAAAGAAAAGTACAAAAAACCATTTTGTAACGACGTTCACATTGTAAAAGACAGTGTTGCTAATTAAGTGCATATTCTGACAAAACGAATATACAAAAAAAAACCTTTATGTTACATGCGTATGTAAACTTAAACTGAAAACATCTGATCTATTATAACGTGTGTTTTTACAGGAAAATTCCAACGTTTTGTATGCAAAAGTTTAGTTTCTCGCCAAAGCGGTTTTAAAGCTCGTAATAAATGCTGACAAACATTTAAAATTAAGTTACTAGGCAAAAACTCAGGACTAATATTTCCGTGATTAATAAATTATAATTTATTTGGCTTTTAAAAACTGGTAAACTGACCTCAGCTAATCTTTGCGAGCTTAACTTCATGCTGACTTGACACGTATTTCGAAAAAAACACTTTTAAACAGACTTGATATGATCTGTCCTCTAAAGTTGGTAAAGGGAGACGTATAAAAAAAAAGATCGTTAAATTGCTACGTCGACCCTTTAGTAAGAGCTAAGATCCTGCGAGCTTTATTGACAGTCATCTTTTTAAAGTTTGTAGGTATATGGTGGTAATTCGTACCTTTTGTAAAATGTATATCAGGGTACACTAGCACAGGTAGTATCTAGGCTAATTCTAAAAATTCACCTTTTGCATTTCCTTTTTGTGTTTGTATATTAGTGTACCCTGATGTATATTTAAACAAGGAAATGTGTTGAAATTAGATTAAATTCAAATAATTTGATTAAATTCAAAGTTTACATTGATGAGTGACATCATACCAATTACGTGTGCTTTTTAATCTACGCACATTGAATAATGTTAATGGAATTTTTAAAATATGTTTTTTTTCCATATACCACTTATATATGAAATCTTTGTTTACGTACATTCTTTCTTTTGTAATTTTTACGTTTGTTTCATTTATTGTACAGTTTTGATAACAATTACAATGCCCTGTAAGCAGTACATTTAAAATTTAAAACAATGTTTACCGAACAGTTCCCTGGGGGACCAACACTAATCTGTTTCTATGCGCGCACAAGACGAGTGTCAACGAATCTCTTAACAATGAGAACAAAACACACAGAAAAATTTATTAGTACCATGCTCGCTTGCAACAAAATTGATTTCAATCACATTATTTTTTTTAAAACTCTGTGTAGATGATAGTAGGGTGGAGAAAGTGTAATAATAAGGCAAACCCTCTCATCGGTTTTATTTGGTAAATCCAGGGTATTTAGAAAGAGCATTATACTCCAAGTCGATTTACAAGCCTCCACGTGGTAATCCCTGGCAATGGGTGCCCCGGTAGATCAGTGGTAAGTGCACGAGTCTACCAGTCTGGGGGTTGTGGGTTCGATTCCCACCAGAGACCCTGGTAAGTTTGCTTCATTTTTCTGTTCTTTCTTTCTTTCTTATCCTTCTCTAAATTACTTCTTTCCTTTAATCTTAACCTAATTTATCTGCCTCTCCAGGTAACACAAAGGGACCGAACTAAGCGGACCCAAGTGAGCTGTATCCTGTCATTCAACGGCTGCCTGTTTTACCAAACCTAACCTAATCCCTGGCAATGTTGTGTCATCCATCAGGCGTCAGCGAGCTGTTAGAGGCGCTTGCGGCATCTGTTCTCCTAGTTGGAGCGACTGCAGGTGTCTTTTTTATATAAAGTGGTCCGATATATGTACGTGTTACTTACGTTGCCAGTTGGATGGGAGCCCTTTCATCAACGTGAAATACAGTGAGCTAATAATCTTCTAATTTTAAGCACACTGTTTAAAGAAACCACGCTTCTTGTAGAAACAACGGGAGCTTACACATATAAAAGCCCCAAAAAATTCAGCTAAAGCATTTTCAATCATGTGACACCAATGTTTTTATTCAAATATAATCAAATGATATCAAATCCCACGACCTTGAGAACCTAATTACAGGATTTGATTCTAGAAACCAAGTTGCCATATGGCTCGCAACGTCATTCTGTTAAGCCATATACCGATTGGAATCATCTCATTGATATTTTAAAACAAGAAAACAATGATCACGGTACGGCAAGGATCTTATATATCCGTTGACTGTTACGAAAACTTGGATATCAGTTTTTTGAAATGAGATCCGATTTGTTTATAGTTTGTTGTAGATTGGTCTCACTCCAGTTTTGTGTATTAAAACCCGTTAAGGCAAAAATTAGCCTCATCGATAAACACAATTTTATGGTTAAAAATAGGATTAGTTTCCAAATGCTCTGGATCCCAATCAGAAAAAGAAAGACGCATATGATGATAGTATCGTGGCTTAAGTTTCTGTACCAGCTGGATTTTCACAGGCAAAGGTCTTTGCACAAAAAATTTTCACCCACTAACTATAGATTCCCGAGTTTTGCGGACACAACTCCATTTGACAATGCAACTAAATCATTTACTTTGTTCTGCAAATCATTAAACCTGTATAACAAAGATGCCTTTTCAGATTCCAAACAATACATTTTCCTCGGGGGATTAAACATTCATTGTTAAACAAGGCTTAAATTAAGTTTATTAATTTTACTGGAACACCCTTTGTTTTGAATGTCTCCCATATAGCACTACATTTTATCGAGTCGAATGCTTTTCTGAAGTTGACGAATACTAAGGAAAATGCTGTACGTCATTCTGCCATTTACTTTATTATTATGCGAGGGGTATTAGTTAGGTTACAGTAACGAGGAAGCCGGAAGCCTGATAGTTGTTAATGCACTGTTTTCTGCGTTTTGTTATAATAACAAAGACCTTTAATGTAGTATTGAGCTTTACTTACTCACCTTTTGTCCAAGTACCAGGTATATGTATATGTATGTATATGTTCAATTAATCCAGCAATGAGTATATGTGGTGAATAATTTGAAAAGCTATTGACAGGTTAATTTGGAGGAGTTCTCCCGTGGTATATCATCTTCACCCGGCGATTTCTTCTTTTAGCTTCACACGTAATTTTCTCCGCACTAGGAGGATCAGTAGACGTTTTAAGCAATTCAGTTTGTGGGGAGCATCCTGTACTATCTGCGACAATTTTACTTATTTCTGTAAAATGTTGCTTCCATCTTCGTGGTTGTTTATTTTACTTGGTTAACAGCGGCAACATAATCTTTAATACGCCGAAAAGTAAACTCGTCGGCACAAAGTTTAACATACATACATTAATGCAAGCACTTTTAGGTTATTTTCGTATCCCTGGCGCGCATTGTCTCAAGTTCCTTAAGAACAATGCAATACAAATTGAAGTCATATTTTAAAAAAATTACAAAATAAATCTTATTTAGTTTTCTGGTTGCCAGGCACCCATTTGGCCGTGTATGTAGAGTCAGTAAATTGTATATAAATGTATTGCAAAAGCAATAAATGAGATATAAAAAATGACAATTAAAACAAAAACACAAAGCGAAAGTAATTTTTAAAAAGAATATTATATATAATATTTTTGTTTTTATTATCTTGTATGTAAAAAAATTGTTTAGTCTTATATTGCAAATGAAATATTTTTTTTTACTTTGTAATTTAATAAACATTCTCTCATACATACACGAAATTCACCAGTGATGGAGAACAGAAGAATATAATTTGATGCTAAAATTAAATAATAAAGTACTTTTCTGAAAAATAATTTTTTTTTTCAAACATAAAATATATACATCATTACCAGCATTGCTCACAAAAGTTGTTGCCGTATTTACACACAAGCTCAAACATATTTTTTAACGCCATAAGCAGGTTTTGTTAGGAAAGTTGCACAAATCAATTCTTATATGAAACCATTCTGATTCATTCTTATTCTTATTCTTTTAAAGTGAATAAGATTAAACTTCTCGTTAAATGGTGTCAAACTAGTAAAGCAAAAAAGATATTTGTTCAACGTTTAGGACTTTGTGTAGTACGGCAACAATTAAAAAAAAGATCCGAGTTGTCCATCCCTGGCACCTAATGACCACATTTTAATTTAGCAACGTCATCAATTTAAGGTTGTGTAAGTAAATTAATTTGCTAGTGATTTTTTAAACAAACAAATACACATGTATGTTCATATGTACATAAACATTTAACACTCTACAAGGGATCAACATGTTATATGGCTTTAAAGAAACACAGGTAATAATTTAAGGTGCACTATGGGACCGTAATGCGGAAAAATTTTTAGCGGCCACCGCACTCGCTTGTTGACAAGAAAGCATATTAAATTTACCTGCATCTTAAAACATATTATTACATTTGTAATATAAAAAAAGTGTAGAATGCAGCGCGGCCAACGGTCGGGCAACATCGTTATCATTTTTCTAAACACAGAAAAAACTGAGTTGTAAAATCAGTAACAAATTTCAGAGAATCAGTAAATATTTTGTCTGGCTGAGGACCTACAACGAAAATTGTAAATTTAGACAAACAATTTTGCAAGAATTTTAGTTTCTGTTAAAAAATTTTGCTGAGCTGGTTAAACATTTTATTTGTCTGGGCGAAAATTTTGTTTGATTTAAAAATCAAATAAAAATATTATTAGAGACTATTAAATAAATTGACTAAAAAAATAAATTATTTTGAACAAGTTTTTGTTTGAAAAATTTTTTTTTGTAGTTTTTTGTGTGAAAGTAAATGCGCCACATTCACTATAGAAGTCGCAAGAATAGAAAGCTTAGATAAGTGGGTAGTTAAGGCAAAAGAAGGAGCCCTTGCAGTAAAAAAATGGAGGGCAGAAGTTCACAGAAATTAAATAATGCGGAAGAGTTCCTCTATTGTATCCCACTTTATATCAATTCAGGTTTCCTTGAAATTACGAAATTTGATTCCGTATTTAATATAATTAAACAATTAAATAAAATAAATTCGAAATTTCACTCGATCGATCAAGTTGTGAATGCTTCTCGTATAGGGTTTTGAATAATAATTCTTTAATTTCGATTTTAATTCTGATCTGGTTCTTCCCAAAAAGGGTCTTACTACTCCGCAAACAAGCAAAAGTAAATATATTAAACATTGATCTCTAAATTTGTTCCGAGAAAATATTTAATTTGAAAAATATTTTTTTTTTTTCTTTTGTTATGAATATTAATAAAAATTCTGTATAAATTTAGACGACTCTAATAAAAGAGGGGTGACAGTTGTTTAATTTATAGATTGACTTTGTTCATACCGTTTTGTTAACTTTATTGGAAATCGATTTTAACTTATGAATCTGGTTAAAATCTTGGATTTTTTTATTATTTTTTTCCAAAAATTGCATTTGCAAGAACTCTTTTCACCTGAGGTTCATCAAAATTAAAAATTTTAGTTCTCAACTTCAAAAGCTTAAACCTGGACACTGGTGACGTACAGTGAAGCATGAATAAGGTTTCAATATTGGTTTTAGTTGCTACAGTAAGTTATTAGTTGAAAATGTCACATGTTGACCCTCTTGGGTGAACAGCAAAGTTTCCAAAATGAAAGCCCTTTAAAGAGCCAACAACATACTGTTAAAAATAATAAGATTTACACAATTTTGAACAGATGGTTACAAGAGAAAATAAAGCTTCTTACGTTTTAACCACGTCCTTGCAAAGTTTGGCTGCTAAATAGGGGAACCTGCTCGTCAGATATGACAAGTACCGCAATAATAAAATATTCAGGCCGAAACCAAAAGCTATAAGGATGCTGTGTTTGTACTCGTATATAGCCTATTTCTTTGAACAACACATTTTAATCTTCGGCACTTACTAATCATAACCACACAACATACGTGGTAGGGCTTAAATGCGTTTGTGCAGACGTTTATATCGCTTTTAATTCTTAACCTCAGAGTCGATTGAAGCGTGTCCGTCATCCGCCCGCCCGTCTGGCTGGGTTTCCGTGTATGCCTGTAATCAAAGTGCAACTTGGAACAGATAACTATGTCAGTTAAAAGACCAATCCTGTTAATGCCTATAATTTTAACAACTTGTGTTTTTACAAGGTGGGCAGAAAAATATCACCCTCTTAGAAGATGCTCTTATTTTTGAAAATGGCGGCTAATGTCAAATCTGTTTTGACAATTGTGACCTAGACAGATGTAGAATACAATTGAACAATCGATATCCTCCCCAAGAACGCGGAATATTCGTGTCTATTTTTTTGCGTATTAATTTGTCTGTGATGTTGGCGCAGCGCGAAAGTCGCCACCGATTCTCCGGTCGTCCGTAACCGACTGCACAAACACCGCGCCGTTTAGCCACCAGCCTTCAAAAGTGGCCGGCCCCGGAGCGCCCATTCTGCCGAGAATATCGCCGCTGTTGGCGGGGATGTCGAGCTGTAGCCAGAAATATCGACCAGACGCCGTGCCTCGCAATTAGCCACCAGCCGGTCGTCCCTAAGGCGAATTTTGGTCAAAGACCTAAGCATGAGTCCAGTCCCTGCATCAGCTGCTGCCTGTCGAACGCATTGCAAACAACATCGGATGACTTCTTTTGGCTCACCTTGTAACTAATATTAATCTTAACCTATCAAGTTAAAAAGTCTTTTAAGCCACAATCAAGCAGTTTGTATTATCACAGGTGGTATTTGAATTTGCATCTTTGTTTTCTTCTTCTTTTTTTTAAGCAACATTGTTATCGGGTCAAAATTTTAATTAATTAACTATTTATTGGACTCCTTGGCTTTTTTTCAATAAGATAAAGATATTGCAATGCTCATTAAACGAAATAAGTTGGTATAACTGCATGTAACCTAAAATTAATGTTATATTGCAATGACTTGCTTTGTAAAGGTTCATAAAGTTTTAAAAAAGAAAATACCATAAGAATTTCCCAAATACGTAAGTATTGTGTATACGGTACAGTACTAAAACAACTCAAATAAGTAATAAACTTTAAATCAAATTCAATTAATATTTAATAATGAAAAAAACAACTCCCCTAGATGTGTTTTTTTCTGTCGCAATGATTTTATATCTTTTGTATTACATTTGTCGGCTCCTTTAAAACTCTAGAGATTTTAACTTCCTGTGATATATCAAAAGCTTTATGTTTAATACATTCCAGGATACCAGCACAACAAAGTGCATCTTTGATTTTCTTTAATGCTTTTTGTTTTTTAATCATACATACGCCGGGTTGTCAAAAAGAACCAAAGAAAAATATCTCTCATAAATAAAATAAATTATTAAAAAAAAACAATTATTACACTCACGCAAAATACACTGCCAGGGAAGTTTTTTTTTATTGTTAAGGTGGTTTAACCAGGGAGGCCCTTTTTTGTTTACATTTTTTTTATGTATAAAGTTTGGCAAACCCATTAACAAAGTTTTTGGGAAATTTGAATTTAGCAATCAGCTGAGTTTTTGGCTCTACCGTCTACAACACTATGTATTTATAAACATCATGCTACATAATATTTGTGATATGTATGCGAGAATTTAGAGAAAATCTAAAGAGAACGATTTAGCTCAGAATGTAGGGTACTCACAATAAAAATCATGTTCAAAACAAACTCTTTTCATGGTTTTTGTTTTGATTACCAAACAGGGTTGGGAACAGTAAAACGATACAAAAACATAAAACTATATACGTAGAGGAAAGCAAAAAACCCAAAATACACCAACAAATATACGATTATATCTCACATGTATTAATGTATTTATATACATACATATGATATGAAACGCATTTTGCTTTAACAAAAACTAAAGTATAACAATATAACAGTTTGGTTATTTCATGTGTTTACCCTCTAACAAAGAATGATGAAAATGCTGAAATTTTAATATTGAAATGTTCAGTTTACAATTTGTATTTAAGCAGTCATTTCATGACGGCGCGAGAGAGTACTTAACAAAATAATATTGTATAAAAGATATTAAAAGAAAAAAATCATAATACAAGCACAAGAAAACAACAAATACATATGTATACAACAAGAAAATAAATTATTTTTACATTTTATTTTTGTTTCAATTGTAGTAAAATTTACAAAAATATATAATAAAAATTATATATTACAAACGAAAATATATGAAAAAATTTACAAAAAAAACAAAATGCATGAGAAAAAAGTTTCAAGAAAATTTTACGAAAACTTAAAGGTATTTCTTATAGGTATGTCATTGTGTTTTGACATGAATAAATTTTATTTTATATGGTATAAAAACAAAATTGTTAAAAGAAAAAGCAAGCAAAAAAACATTTATCGATTATGTGTGTGTTTAAAGAATTAAAGTAGACCTAAAAACATGCTCTACTAAATCATATGATTAATAAGTCAAAAAAACTTCAATGAAATTTATGGCATAACTTGAAAAATCGTTTTAGGGAAATCAACTTTATTACCTAACTTCTAAATAGGTATAAACTGCATTGAAATTGAAAATTAACAAAAAAAAAAAGTTGCCGCATAGAGTAACGATAAAAAAGGAACAAAATCTTTTTTTAACAAACACCCCTTTTTTAAATGAGTTGAAATAAAATTTTATTTAAAAACAAACCTAAAAAAAGGGCTGAAAGAACAAAAGAATTTTTATTAACAAAAATACAAAATATATTATTTTTCACTACATTACAAATAGACAAGAAAAGAGCCACACCATCATCATTTGTTTTTTTAAAATTACGGAAAAGAGAAAGAAACTAAAGCAAAATTAAATAAAATTTGGCATTTTTGTTTAATAAACTTTAAATAAAACAAAAAGAGATACCTATGAGCAAAACACAATAAATACAAAGGTTGATGTTGCCCGTTTGTAAATTATTTGTTAAAAAAATTTATTGTTTAAAATTAAAAATCGTTTTTAAATTTGCTTTTTTGCACCTTTAACTTAATAAAAGTTTTGACATTTCGGTAGTTTTCTCTGTATGTTTTATATCCCATAACTTTTCTCTAGCAAAAAAAAACGAGAGCTGGAATTGTCAAATTATAAGAGATTTTATTAATAACAAACATATTTTTAGCACACTTTAACGCCGCCCGCCTTTTAAACAAAGATAACAGAGTATAACAAATTCAAAATGCACTTAACGAAAACGAGTTGAAAAAAATTATAGTAAATTATGTAGATATATAACATTTCATATGCAAAATGGTAAACATATAAAAACAAAGAAATTACTACAAACTAGCGACTGGTAAATCGACTTCGATTATAGTCGAAAGTCGATTTTGACCCCAAAAAAATCGATTTTTTGTAATCGGGATTTTGTTGGCGATTTTATACTGAAATCGATTATTGAGCCCAAAAAATCGATTTTACCTAAAAAGTTAAAAATTCTATATATTTTAAGAATTATTCTATTAACACAATTTATTTTAAACTATCTGCACTGAAAACTCATGTGTTAATATGACGCGTTAGTGTATTATTTTTAAATTTGTAATATTTGAAGCCGAATGTTATTTAAAAATGCAGTAAGATATGGAAAAATTTTCAAACAATTAAAAAAGAAAAAAATAGTTCAGTACACAGTACACTAAAAATAACTTATTGTCTTTGAAAATAAAATATGTATATCAGTTGTTTGGGCGTATTTAAATTTTCACTTATTTAATTTTATTCATTGAAATTATAATGAGTATTTGCACTAAAGTATATAATTATGTATGAAGTTAAACTATCTGAATTTGTTTATGACCTGCGTTCTTTGTAATCATTAAATGGGTACGTACACCTTTTTCAATAATACCTTTCTTTGGGAAAAGTTAAATTTACTTACTTAAAAATCATTTTTGAGAGTATCTTTTCATTTTAATATAGCATCAATATAAAAGTCGACTTTGAATTATAATCGATTATGAGCTTCGATTAATCGACTTTGAAAATCGAGATTAAAATAGTTGATCGTAAAATCGAAAATCGATTTTCGGCTTTGCTTACCATTCCCTACTACAAACACCACCTTGATTTAATTTGACATGCCGCAAGAGAATGATTGAAATAATGCAGAGTATTAAATAGTTGACATCAGACGTCTAAAGGAATTTATTTCACAACAGTTTTAAGACAAAACAAATACGGATTTTAAATCCCATTATTCCCATTAGTTCAAGAAGGAATGCTATAATATTTTCAGACTATTTAACAAGTCTTAAGATTTTTATTGGATTTTGCACAAACAAAATTAAGTGATTTTTGATCTGGTTGTCAAAAACTAAATAAAAAATATTTGCGTAAATGTGTGTCTACACCATTACATTTTAAATTAGATAAAAATTTTTTTAAAGTAACTAAACAGCTGTTTACGCTATTATCATCAGGGATGGTAACGTGTTTTTCACACTAATCAATATATGTATGTATACGTTTTTTTTATAAAAAAAAAATATAAATAATAGAAAATATTTTTAGTTCCCCATTTAAATATTATCAATTTTAAAGTGTTAAATTACTTGAAAGAAATTTTTGGTACCAAAATACATGCAAGCCTGGTAAAATACAAAATCGTATGATTTAGAACATTTTTTTCGTATCTATTTGTTGACATTCATAAGTTGTTTTCATCACACTATAATACCTTCTAAGTTTATTTTAGTTTTTGACAGGTCTTAATACTTATTACATAGTCTTAAGATACCTTAAATGTCAGTCAGTTCTAGGGGTTACTGTGCAACTCAATTCGAATCGAAAAGGCTTTCAAAAATTCTGTATGAAATAATTTAAGACATTTTAAAAGAGGCAACATTAAGATTGCGGTAGGTAGTATTCTTTAAATTTAAATTTTTATTGAAAATAAAAGTTAACTTTGGAATACTCCTTAAAATATTTTATTAAAAAAAAAACAGTCAAAGAAAACCATATAACAACTTTTGCTTCACTAGTATTAAACTCGCTAAATCCTGAAAAAAGTATTATTTCTTAATATAGGTATATCAATTTTCATTTGTGACTAATAAATTAAACATTTGTTGCCATGGGTTTTTGTGCTAAAATGTTATGATAAGATACTAACTTCTGTTTTTTGTTTTCATTGCCAAATTATAAAAAATATATACAGTCAAGTTTTTTAGTTCAACATATATTGATTTATGTTAGATAGCTTTAATTTTAAATTGAAGTATATTTCTACTTCAAATATCTGTTAATGTGTATGTTTGTTTGTAATACTATCTAAACTAGCGACTCGGGCAGGCCTTGTTTGCCAAGTTAACTGGATTTTCATATAATGATAGATAATTAAAATTGTTTTTAAAATATTATAGCATATTCTTATTTTCTATTCAGGTTTTTCCCCAATTTAGTTTGTTGGTTTTTGAAGATATTTTTGAGTATTTTTCGTGTGTTCTTATAAGTCTTAATAAATTAATTGAGATTTTTAAATATAAACGGATAATCCTTGGAAATATTTTTAAAAATTTGGTGGAGTCTACTGATGATTTGGTGTAATAACTAATAAAATACTTAAAACACCAAAAAACCAAATAAATTATTTTAAAAATTTAAACTGATTCAGATATAGGTACATACACAAAATTTTCGATTAACAACAACTTTTTCAACTTGCAACTTTTTCCTATAATCCTATACGAGTGCTCCCTTGTTTAACGCACCAAATTTCATAAAAATTTGTTTAGAAAAAAATGTATGTCAACCAACAACAGCGCTTCTCCTGGATAGAATAAATATTTTAAGCCATTCTCGTACTAACGGCAATGCACATGGAAGTTCATATTTTTTTGCACTTAAAATCTACATTTAAAAAAAAACACATTTTAACAGCTTTAAAAAAGAAAAATTAAAAAAACGAGTTTACGTTCAGATTAGTTGTTTACCCTTGTCGAGATAAGTTTGATACGATAACGAAAAGCCCGGCGACTGTATCTATAAATCATACCATACAATCGATTGTTTTTTCTTTAACTAAAAAAATTTTGTTTTTAAACCAATTAGTATTTTATTTATATCTAAAAAAATTCTTTATATTAAAAACAAATTAATGTTTTCCTTTCTCTTTTTGTTCCAGAAAAAATTGAATAAAATACCTACAAATAAAATAAATTAATAATTAACAAAAATCCTAAAATAAAACAATTTCAAGAAAAAAATAAACATAATTCTTAAGAAAAAGCCACATAAAAAATAATTTAAAAAAATCCCCAAATCAAAAGTGTTGTGAACAAGCGAGATAAAACAGAAGGAAGAGAAAAACCTGAAACAGTTAAGAATAAAAGCCAAATATAAATGAATAAATATTAAAAATTTCAAGATAAACATGTGAAAATAACAGAAACAAAAGCAAAAACAAAAACAAAATATATAGAAAAAAATATAACAAAAACAAATTAATAGTGGCGACAAAAAAAAACAAGCAGCAATAAAATCAAATTTATTGAACTGAAGCAAAAAAATTAAATAAAAACAACAAAAAAAACTACAAATTATAACGTGTGAATGATTGAAAGCAGGTAGTGAGAGTGGATAAGAGAAAAAGCAACAAAATCAGCAACAGCAGTCAGTTGAAAAATATAAAGAAGTTGTGTGTAAATAAATAAAAAACCCTTTTTAACAACACTTTTAAATAACATGTCGGGGTATAAACATCAAAAGTGTTAAACATTAAGAAAAAATATTATTTAATGATAAGTAATTAAAAAAGAAAATTATTTTAATTTTTGGAAGTTAAAATATTTTATAGCAAAACAGAAAAAAAGTGATTTTGTAACAGATATGAAAAAGCAATTCAAAGCTTAATTAAAGGAATTTATCCAAAAACTCAAACACCATGAAACACCAAGTGAAATTGTCATTTAAATCTTAACAACTGCTTACATTCGCACACTTAAGGTTTACGGATTTTAAATTTGTTTTCCATTAAACTTTCTTAAATTAAAAAATTCTATATTTTTTTAAAAATATTAAAAAAATCGCTTTAAAAACTTATGGCGGAAACAATTCCTCAATCAGGGTCTTCGGCCCGTTTACGCAAATTTGATCGAACCGACAGTGAGTTGGCCTGCGAAGAAGCAGCCCATCTAACAGCAGATATTCAGGAGTCTGGAGCTGCTGGCAGCCCTGAAGACGATGAATACAGTGAATACGACGAATTGCCACCACCGCCGGACGGTGGCTATGGCTGGGTCATTTGTTTTGCCTCTTTTATGTGCAACATGGTAGTTGATGGTATTGCCTATACTTTTGGCATCTTTATGGAGGAGTTCGTTGTATACTTTGGCGAAGGCAAGGGCAAGGTGGCCTGGGTTGGCAGTTTACTAAGTGGTGTTTACCTGGCGGCTGGTCCCATAGTATCCGCTTTGGCCAACAAGTACGGCTGCCGAACGGTGTGTATAGCGGGCAGTGTAGTAGCCTGTGTCGCGTTTGCCCTTAGTACCCTGAGTACCTCCGTCAACATGCTAATGTTAACTTATGGTGTGATAGGTGGTTTTGGCTTTGGCATGATCTATCTGCCTGCCGTAGTTGCAGTGGGGTACTACTTTGAGACTAAGAGATCTTTAGCTACCGGCATTGCTGTATGCGGTTCTGGTTTTGGTACCTTTGCATTTGCCCCCTTGGCTTCGTATCTGCTGCAGCAGTATGGCTGGAAGAACTCTTTGTTGATTTTTGCCGGCATGATTTTAAATTGTGCCATATTTGGTGCCATGATGAGACCTTTGAAATATCCCAAGAAAAAGAAGGTAAAGCCTTTAATGCAGCGCATGTATGAGGAAAAACAAATGCAATTGGAAAGAGGCTCATTTGCTGGCTCGTTTATGGTACAACTGCCTGATGGCACTATGGAGAGAAAACTAAAACTGCCTTTAAATGCCGATCCTGGTGTACACTCGTCTTTGAATCTAGAACTTTTGGCACAACAGGCATCTTCGGGAGGATTACAGCCCGTATCGACATTACCAACCATTACGGAAGCCACAGTAGTGGACTTAAAGAACAGCCAGCAGCAATGTCCACCCAATAACAATGACAGCAATGGTCATTTGGATGCCAGGCCCAAACGCCAACATCGCAATTCTGTTTCGGGCACTAGTCCTTATAACTCTGCAGATGCTATGACACGAAACGCTTCACAGCCAGCCTTTCTAATGGATCCCCATCAAGGTCTTCCGAAAAATGGTTCAGTACCCTCGTTCCAAAGATCCCGCAAAACATCTGCCTCTGAAAAATTTCAACCTTCTTTGGCTGCCATACGAGCCTCATCACGTGCTGAGTTAAATGAAAATGGCATGGAAATGGGCATAGCTACTTCAAAGATGTCGCTATCACAACGTCAGGGTTCTGGTAAAATGGTTAGACCCATGTCTAGAAAGGATATTTTCTATTCCGGTTCTGTTACAAATCTTCCTCAATATCAGTCTCAGAAATCTTTGGCCGACTATCGTCAATCAGTATTGTCACTCACAAAATACGAGAAAAGCATGCAAAGTGTTCAAAGGTTAGATCCTCTTTTGGAAGCCGAAAGACAACGTGACCAATATGATCTCTGTCCCTGCCTTGGTATTCCCGACTCTGTTAAATCGGTCATCAATAATATGTTGGATGTCACTTTGCTTAAGGATCCAGTATTTATGCTAATTGGAATTTCCAATGTTTTCGGCATGGCCGGTCTCTATGTGCCTTTCTTTTATCTAGTAGATGCTGCCAAAATTTCCGGTATTGAACCCGACTCGGCCTCTTTTCTAATCTCAATTATTGGTATAACCAATACTGTGGGTCGTGTAGTTTGCGGTTATGTTGCTGATTTTCCTCAAGTTAATTCACTGTTCCTAAACAACATTTGTCTTCTTATTTGCACTATTTCGGTGTTTCTAACCCCCTTGTGTGTAAGTTATGGAGCATACGTTGCTATGTCGGTATTCTTTGGCATTGCCATCTCCGGTTACATCTCTCTAACGTCAATTATTTTGGTCGATCTATTGGGTTTGGATAAACTGACAAATGCCTTTGGTCTTCTAATCCTATTTAGAGGTTTTGCCGCCATTATTGGTTCACCCTTGGCCGGTGCTGTTTATGATGCCACTCAAAGCTACGATTTGCCCTTTTACATGGCCGGTGGGTTATTTGCCATTTCAACCATAACCAGTTTTATGGCTCCTTGCCTAAAGAGATGTACAACATCTGAAGAAACACCTGTACACATAGAAGCCCTAACACCTATCGACGAGGAACAGGGCGAAGATATGGAAGACGAAGAGGATCAACCTATTACTATAGTACCGAAAATTATTAAAACTTTACCCAGTCCCCAGAAGCCAGACGAACAAAGCCCGAAAATTCCCAATATTGAATCAAAATTATAAAACTGTAGTGAAGCTAAGAGATTTAATAAAAAAATATTGTATTTTTTTCTAATGACTATAAACAATGATAAAGAGTAAAGACAATGAAAAAAAGAAAACGAGAGAAAGGAAGAAGTATTCAAAATAAAGAAATCAAGATATATAGGATTTAGGCAAAACAAATTAACAAAAATAATTTACAAGAAAATATATAATTTTCCAAAGATTAGGAAAAAATCCCAACTGAGAAAATGTTAATTAAATGTAATTTAAATAATTTTTTGTTTATATTTAACTATTTTTTTATTTAATATAAATTTTATATTGTATATTATTTTTAGCTAATTATAAATAAAACTTTCTGCTTAATTTTTAAGTCAAAGCAAAATACAACAAAATAATAAAGAGAAAAACAGAAAAAAAAGAGTAACAACACTATATGCAACAACAATAAATAAAAAGAGCAAATAAATAAAAAGAAACAAAAGCGTATTCAATTTTACGGTAAAAAATGAATTTTGAATAAAATTTTAATTTCTATGGATTTACACTAGGAAATAAAAAAAATACATGGAGGAGGAGTTTATGTTTAAAATGGGCAAGCAATATTGAAAAAAAATTTATGAAAATATTTTAATAAAACGTTTTTTTATTTAACCTTCATTTTGATATCAACAAGTGTATGGCTTAATTCGAAAACCCGTAAACAAAACATTTTCCTACAATAAAACTTTCGAACTTCTGATAAAAGTTTTAAGATATTGATTTCAAAGCTCACTCCCTTAAACTTCAGGCATTTTCCTAACTCAAAACAAGTTGATTTAAAAATTTCTTAATATAATTAAAAACTATTCGAGCTAAAGACTAATTAATAACGAAAATTAAAAAACAGCTTCGAAAACAATGCGAGATAAAGGCAATTATCAAAAACGTTTAACCTTATCAGGATATGATGGAAAACCCATTCTTCAGTATGATAAACATATTCAATCAATTTTTTTAAGAAGATTTAAAATAACCCTTTTTAAAAAAAATTTTAACTCCCAGTTAAATAAATTAAACGTATATGATTACGGCAATTGCTTTGACGAGTCTTACAACGATTATATTGTTAACGCCAATCTTGTATGATAAGCTGAATCATATTTGCGGTTACTGCAACCATCTATATGCTTGTATTTATAAATTATTTTACCTTTGGGAAATCCTAAGTATGTTTACCTTTGAATATACGATATCCGTCTGTCCGTTAGTCTGTTACAATCAAGTTTCTAAAGCCCCTTGATATTTTTCGGACCAGTTTGTGGTATTGAAACATCAGGTATACTGCAACGGAGTTGCCCCTACACGGATGCAATGTAAGACCGACTCCCATTAATTTTTCTTTCCAAACATTTTTTTGGAACATTTTTACCCCCCATATCTCCAGCCCCTAACAGGGTTACCATACAAAATTTTAAAAAATTTGGGTAAAACCCCTACAACTTTTCCGGAGTCGCCGTTAGAGGAATAAAATGTATCACAGATCCCCATAAGTTTTTCCTCCCAAATATATTCCTAGAACATACTTACCCCCTATCACCATCACCTAAGGGGCTGCTTTACAAAATTTACAAAAATGATGTAAAAGCGGCCATAACTTCCCCAGAGTCTGGAAGAAATAAAGTGTACGACCGACCCTAACGCTCTATCTCCATCGCCTAAGGGGATCCCATTCAAAGCCGAATAAGGCGCTCTTGCTTGTTTTTTATTAATATCTTTTAAATTTAAAGCGACGTTATGTACAACATTATTTTCAATTGTATTTCAAAATTTTTTGAAATTGTATTTTAGAAATTTTTAGTTCGATTTATTAAATTTCTGATTTAATTTCAGAAGTTTGTAAATGTACATTTCAGTTATTTTTAATTTCATTCCAGAATTTTTTGTATTTTATTTAAAAAATGTTTAATTGTATTGAGAAATTTCTAATTTAATTTTAGAAAAACTCTCAAGTACATTTAGAAATTTCTAAAATTGAATTTGAAGTTTTTGAAACTAAATTAAAAATTTCTATAATACAATTAAAAATTTCTAAATTAAAATTAAATATAAAATTGAGCCTTAAGTTTGGGAAATGAAAAAAGGAAATTCTGAAATGCAATTAAAAATTTTTAGAAATTTGAAACAAAAAATTGTTCTGAAAATGATTGCAAGTTGTGTAGAGGTAAAAAAATTTAATCCTAACTCCTTATCTGAAGGAGATTGATTTCAGTTTTTCCTTATTTATTAAAAATATACATATATAAAAATCAACTTTAAATGCCCAAAACATTACTTTACAAATTCTAAAATTAACAAAAGTTTCTGAAATGATTTTCAAAAAAGTGGTTTATTTAGAAATCTTGCAATTATATGTATAGTTCGAAAAAAAGTATTTCAAAAAGAATTTTACAATGTTTCAAAATGTAAATTAATCAGAAATTTATAAATTTAAACCCAAAAAATTTAATTTCAAAACTAACACTTATACTGAACGTTGCTCTATTGCAAGTATTGTTTGTAATCCTATCTTTTAAAAATGTCATGTTGCATTGACAATTAGTTACGTTTTAAATTAAAAAAAAGTACGTAGATTAAAAATGAATAAAAACTATGAATTGGCAAAAACATGAGAATACGAAAAAGCCCCATTTAAAGCTTAAAAAACTTCTTGAAAGTAAAACCAAATAATAAATATTAAATAAATCTAACAAATGTGATGATAAAAAAAACTGTATTATGAAAAGATAATAAAAAGCAAAAAAAAACTAAGTAGTTAAAGTATCGTTTATTTTGCTTAAGACTTAAAAAAATTAACAAAAAAAGGTACTGCTAAGAAATATTAAGAGAAATATAAAGTGATCTAATATAATAATTATAGGCTAAAATGTTATAAAATTGCCATTCAAAACTTGAATTAAAATTAAAAAAAAATAATTATAAGAAATTAAAAGCCTAATAAATGTCCAATATTAGAAAAATATTTTAAATTGATATATTAAACAAAACAAAAACTAACTAACTGACTCAAGAGAAATAATATGTTACGTTGGATTAAAAGTTATAGCTAGAGTTAATTTAAAGATATTATATTCAATTTATTTGATTGGCTTTCATAACAATGCAAAAGTACCTTAAACTTCTATCAATTTTTTAATTTTTTATAGTTTATTATAAAATTAAGGAATTTCCCGAATATTGAATTAATTATTGCATAATTTTGAAGCTGTGTTTTGACATATAAATATATCAAAATGGCGACGGTAAAGCTTTAAAGCTGCTTCTAAAGAAAAAAGTTTAAACTCATACTAAACTTTGTTTAGGTTTTATAACCCACCCATCAGGCATTAAAAGCTGTTTAATGATGTAAAACTCAATAAAAAATCAACTCAAGTTTCCGTGTGAAACCCCTCCTTTCTTTTCATGATTCAGATTCTCCTGATGAACCAAATAATGTTTTCTAATTGACAATCCCAAAACATTTTTTGGTATTCGTAGAATCGCATACCCAACCACATAAAACAATGGTTTTCTATGGTCTTCATTTCATTATTAAATTTCATTCTCATCCTACGATAATGCGAACTGCCATGATCCTATCTGCCCTTTGATGGTCTTAAATTTTCCTTTTTATCTCAAATCAAACAAAATCTAACGTTTAAGAAGAGAAGTTTCTGCAATACTCGCTTTTATCCTTTTTATTACCATTTCGCCTTATTGCGAATGTCAACGCCGACACAATTGTCGTCGACTTGCAAATTAAATTACTTTAAAAATTTAAAGTTTTTTTTTTTTTTTTTTTTTTTTTTTTTTTTTTTCATGTATTTTATTATTGGATCTTCGCTTAAGCGAACTAACAATAAGTATTCAAATCTTAAGACTAAGTAATTAATATTAGCCCAGCCAGTGCCAGACTAAAATTTAAGTTCTCATAATTTAAAGAAATTGCAAAAAAAAAAAAATTTAAAGTAATGAAATTTATTTCATCAAAAATAACGTTAACATGTCAAAACCAATAGATAGCTCTAAAGTAGAAGAGATTTTGGATCAAGTTGACGTTGCCAAACTTAATTAAATTCAGCTGAAAGTTCGCGTCAACATCGGCAACGACTTTCACAATATAAAGGATAATAGATAGTGAAGTTGATTAAACCGTATCGGTCTGTTGAAATATATTTTATTTGTTTTACAAATTTTTTAACCCGGTTTTTTTTGGCTGTTAACCAGACAGAAATGCTTGCATTAAATCAACCACTGAGAGATCAAATGTAAGAGAAGATAACAAGTTTTAAAGCGCATGCGGCGAACGAACGTAAACTGTTGAATGTTGCTAAATTATGTGCTAAGGCTAAATAAATGTGTCTTGGTAAACGAGATGACAGTGATCTAGGTCAAGGACATGCAGGTCAAGGACTCGCTGAAAAATAGGCGGTAGGTGAGCTCACAAAGTGGGCCAGAGTCCTTAATACAACTGCCTGATGGGTTGGTACGAGCGAAAATTCTTTAAAGCAAAGGTACATTAAGAGTTAATTAGTTGCATGGTAACTCCAAGAGCCAGGATTGATTGGTTGGCTTATTAAATAGTTTGTCAAGTGGGGTATAGAGTGACGCCGTTTTGACATGATCATACCACTCAAAATATAAATCGTTTTTTAGAACCTATGCTCGGATTATGACTTAAATTACTGGATTCACCATGTAGCAGAGAGATATCTCAACAGGTTGTTTAGCCTGCACCTAGATACCTTACCAAGGTCATATAGTAATAACTGCCCAGAAATATACGTCTTCTGATAGCCAGGACATTCGCATTGCAGAGAAGGTGAAAAGCCGTCCCCTCCATTTCACTATTCTCACAACTTCGGCAGTGGTCATTTGAATAGACTCCTAGTCTACACATCACCCAATAACCCACTAAGACTAAGAGCAATCTGAATACATCCCTATGATTACGGCTTATCAGTTGAATCGTACGCTTACCGTAAAAAAAACCACATTAGTTTTGAGAGTTTGCATGTGTTCAGCCCCCTTTGACAAGCCCCAGCGGAACTGCGACTGATACCGCGTTAGATGTATGCACTGGGGATCCAAATTTAGTAAGCTCGTTTGACCATTTATTATCAAATTGGTCCTTTGCGCAAGGAACACTGGTCAGTAAGAGCGCAAGTACGTAAGTCTACCCCCAGTCGCATATTCAATTCCTGCCAAAGACTCTGGTTAGTCTGTTTAATCGAATCTTTTGTCTTTCTGATCTTTCTCTACACTTCGGCTTCCTTCTATTTCCATTTTTTTTCTACAGTTATCAAAAGGAGATCGAATAAGCGGATCCAACTGAACTGCATGCTTTCTTTCAACAGCTAACTGTTCTACCTAACCGAAAAAAGGCTTCATCCAATCAAAACAATTATCTGTCCAAATTCAATCAATTACTTTCAAAAATGCGACCTAAACATTGATTACAAGAACGCACGGACACCCAGCCAGACAGACGGGCATAATTTCATCAACCCAAGATGTGTTTTGTAGGAAGTGGTTCTGAGTCGATTTGTAAAATTGGGATTATGAATAGTGTTCGGGACTAACTTGTCCAACTTGTGCCAACTCTTTCATAAAAATACATCAAACTAGTTGTTTTTGACTTTTGATGTGTCTAAATGGTAAAATCTAACGTAACATTAGTTTTAAAATATAAAACGTCAATATAAAAGCAATATTTTATACAAACAATTTTAAAATTATAGCTATTTGTTTTTTAAATATATAATAATTTTTAGTTCACTTTCGCTATGTTGTATCTTTTTTGAAAAGAGATTTACCTATAAATAGAATTTAATAAGCTGACAAGTGTTTATAAAACCTAAAACAGTTAAATTAAAAAAAGTGAAAAAATATATACAAATTGTGTCCATTATTTATTTATATAAACTTTAAACAAAAAATTTAGAAGAAAAAACACTCAATTGAAAGTGACAGCAAATGTTTAAATTGGTTTACCTCAAAAATTGTATCTTGGATTATGAAAATAATGTAAAAGGCTTAATATTGAAATAACTGTTAAAACTTTGAAAATATACAATTTATAAAAAGAACAATTGTAATGAAAAAGGACTTTAGCACACAAACATATATTTTTTTAAATAAGTTTTATTTTATAATTAAAAATCTTTTAATAAAAATTACGTTTTTGTAATACACTTTTTACATAAGTATGTATGTATATTAATCTTTTGTTTATCTATAGTTTTATTTTAATTTTTTAATAAAAGATATTTAAGTCCACAAAACTTAAAAGAAGGCTCTTAAAGAGCATTTAACGCAAACTTTTGCTTGGATTATATAAAAAAAGAACAAATAAAAAAAAATATATAATATTGAACTAAAAAAAATATTTTTAATTTTTTGTCGCACTGTGTTTGGGATTAAAACTAAAACTTTTAAGGACTATTATTAGAAGTTACATATAAAAAGTGTTTCTGCTAAAGTAAACTCTAAGTAAGCAAAACAATAGAGTAGTGACATTTAAAAAACCGCCAAACTTCTTTTAATATACCCAGCCATTATTTCTAGCCAAATTATTTTGTACTGCAAATATTATAATAAAAATACTTTGTGCCGGATTTGAAAATTATAATAATCCTAGTTTTTTTAAATTTAAATTGTATGGGGGGTTCTAATCCCCCTGCTCCTCTCCAAATATTTTTTTCCAAAATTTATAAATTATAAAATCATTACTTTTTGTAAAACATTCGAATTCGATAGCGGTTATAGTTTCCCAGATATAGCGTTTAAAAATTTCGTCAAAACTGTTAATTTGTATGGGAGCTACCCCTTCCCCTGCTCCGACCCAAAATTTTTTTTTCCAAAATATAGGTCTTATTGTCTAATTACTTTTTGTAGAACATTTAGCGAATGAAATATTGTGCAACTGTAGGGGAAATACCACTACCCTTCATCCTATCCAAGTTTTGTGGCAAGAGTGACTATATTTACTTATATCTCGGTCAATAGGGAACCAATTTTGGTGATTTTAAATAGCGATTGCCTCCAGGGTATTTCTAATAGTTCGATACCAATAACTGGTTACTTTATTAGACTCCGGAAACTTGATTTTTTAACTACGGAGGACATTTCTAGGGGAGTTAAAGTTTAATTTCGTACTTCTAAAAAATAAGGTTCACCCTTATGTACATACATATATGAAATCTAAAATTTGCAATATTTTAAAAATTTCTTTGAATACGGAATTTTCTAATTCCAACCATAAAAAAATGTTTGCTTCGAAACATATTTTCATTTCATTTATTTTTTTTTTTTTTTTTTTTTTTTTGCGAGAACTGCTAAGCCGTCATATATGAAGAATTTGAATATAATGAAGTCAACTGCAAAAGTTTCTGACAAAGGTTTAAGGATGTGCTTCACTTCGCATCATTAATGCCATAAGAAACAAAACTTAAGCGGCACTAAACGTCATTTTCCATGCAAAAGAAGTAGTAAATTCATGAGTGCTACTGATACTAAACTGGTTCATATTTGAGTGAAACATGTGTGAATTAACGTTGGCGAGCATTGGTTCTCATTTAGGGAATTTGATTCTCATTAAAATTCGTGCTTAAAGCAATGAATGTTCGATGAAACCACCTTTTTTCTCTTTTGGCAAAAAATTAAAGTTTAAAACCAATGAAAATTTGATTAAAACTTTATATTAACAATTAAATTACTACAGTTCGTAAGCTAGAGATTCGCAAAGGCATTGAATGTATTTTAATGTATTCGAATATTTTGCATCTAAAGAAAATGGTGCAAAGGAAATCATGAAAATACGACTTCTCTGTGAACTACCTCAATTTATTTTAACTGTAAGACCCCAACTCTTATTTCTGTTATTGAAAGATTAAGGCATGGATGCTTAACATGTCAAATCTTCACAACAGAATAGACTGCAGAGACTAGTTTGCTAATGAACCTAGAAAGGTTGGGTCTGAGAGCCACGATTGAATCATTTGCTGGGTGCTGTCTAGTTTGGGCTAAGACGAGCACATACTATAGTCAAGCGGTTGAGCAAACGATCTTTTGGGGTCAAAACTGAAAGCATCATTGGGTAAACCATGAGAATCAAGTGGTTGTGTATAGGCAGTGAATAGAAAAGGCTTACAAGAGTTCAAGTCCCCTTGTTTTTCTTTCTCGGTAATAGACTATTTCTTTCCTTCTTGCTAGTCTTTAAACTTATTTTCCCTTTCACTTATCGTCTTGAATACTTTAAAGGAACGCAGCATTTACCCAGAAGACTTCCGGGTGTAGATGAGTGAGACACTGTGCTTTATACTTACAAATACAAGTCATCCTAAAATTTGACAAATACAAGTTTTGAAAATTAACAAAAAAATATCACTAAAGTTCTATAGTTTTGTTTAAATAATACGAACATGTCTACATTATACATGTACATGCATATCGCTATATCGCTAGCTTAACATGCAAAGGTTTGAAGTCCATATATTAAAATTTTACAGGGGAGACAAATTTCTTAAAACTTTTGGAATTCTGTAAACGCAAAATATTTTAAAACAGTTAGTAGATTTTTATTAATACATGTGATTGAACAATTTGACCGAAATGGTTAAACTATACTTTTTATAGGAACTTAGAGCTTTTTCTCGTGCTAAATTGAACTTAGTGCTTTTGCTCATCCCTAAAAAACAACAACAAAAAACAATATAACTGTCAATTTTTCTATTTAATCAATGTACTTATATTTTTACTTATTGTGCATTACTGCATTAAAATCTCTATTTCTAAAAAAAAAGTGGAGTTAGAGCCTTTGCATGTTAAGCAAGCGATATGCTCCTTATCATTGCAAGGCATTCATTATTTAAAACAGTTTTTTATTATTTTTTATTACTAACATACTTTTTTTATTTTTCTATAAAAAACGAAAGACCTGATTATTGAATTTTTTATTAAAAAAAAACTCAAGTTTCTTTTATGCCTACTAACTAACAAAGGCAATTGAAGCGTTAAAGCGATTATTTATCTCTAAATGTGAATCACTTGCATTTTTATTATTAATTAATTTTTCTTTTTCGCAAAAAGCACAAAGCCATTTGCAAAAAAGACACTCTTTGGGTTTATACATACACAGTTACACTCCTGTTTAATTGATTAGACCCACATGGTTTTGAATATTAATTAGACCATTTATGTATCAGATCATATGAATGTTCTTGGTGAATTCTACTTTTATTTTCGTCCTTGCTCAAATTAAATTTTTAAGCCTACAAATTAAAAATTTTCCCCTACACCTTCTGATTTAGGAAGCTGAGTTTACAACAATGACAGACTAAAGATCTAATTTCGTTAATCAAAAAAAAATAAATATTGTTTTGTGTGTTGCATTTTAATGGTCAACAAATTTTAGCCTTTTTTTATAAGCTTGAACAAGTGTTAATATAATAAAATCTGCGATTGGTAGAAACAAATTCCAGTACAATTGTGAACTGACAAGAATATACGAATCTTATCTGGAGTGCATTTAGCGTTTTAAATAAGACAATCTTATCAAAAACAAAACCTTTTAAAACGAGTATATATATTAAACCTTTTTGAAAGTGATATAATTAAAACATTAACGGCGATAAAGGTTTGATAAAATAATAATTTTCGTTTATTGCTATTATTAAAAAAACAAACACACGATTTTTTAAAACGCTGCATAATGGACGACCAAATGGACGTTTAAAATGTTTTTGTTGTTAATGCTCGACGGAAATTTTTCAAAAAATACTTAACATGTCAAGCAATATGCAGCTGCGGTAAAAGAAGTTAAGCATTTGTTACAACGGATTTTTTGAATACAGAACTTTACTTCAAGGAATGTTTACACAAAAGGCTTTTCCCCTTAATTAAATAGAACAATGTGTCTACTTACTTTTGGCCTGATTTGGCATCCTGTCACTATGACAAGAAGATTATTTAAGACTTTTTACTATTTGTTTCTTGGATCACTTACCTCCAAGCACGTGTTGAATTCATTGATGCTTCCCTAAAAATGGAACTACTTCGGATTACCTTTCGTTTATGAACTAATTAATGATTAGTATGCTCTTTTTTTGCTGGAATATGAAGTCAGGATAAATGCAATGTTGGGGGGTTCGACTCCTGCCAGAGATTCCGGTCAGTTTGTTTAATCTAATTTTGTCTTGCTTAATATCTAACCTTTATTTGCACTTTATATTTACTTTAAATTCCGCTAATTTTATCTTTATCAAGAAGACAGAATTAGGAGACCTAAGTGAGCTCCATTCTTTGTTTTTCGTTATGTATTCTGCCTACCTATCTATTTGGGAAGGTTGACCAAACAAAGCAGAATAAGGAAATCAAAGTGAAAGTTTATAGCGAAATTGTGTCATAGTTTCCATGTTCATTTCACATACCAATAATAAAGTAATTTTGCTTAACAGTTTTATAAAAAGTCTGTATTTTCTTAATTTCAAGTAAAATGCAAAAAAATAAAACTAAGGAATACTGATAAGGGCAAAGTGTTAAAGTTCTATAGTATGCACATACATACATATGTATGCATAAACAAACTTATACTACAATTAAAGACTATGTAATAAATAAAGCTAAGAGTCAACTAAGTAACAAAAAAAAAAAAAATTAAACAAAAACAATATACAATACTCAACATCCATACCAGGGTGCACGTATATCAGGTGGCCTCGTTTAATCAGCTGAGTAACGGTATTTCATTATAAAAATGTCAAATTTTGTTTATGTTTATGTATTTTTTTTTTATTTTTTGCAAACAACAACCGTAGTATTATAAGAAAAGCTCAAAAAGAAGAAGAGGCATTTGTGAGTTTTTGTTATCTGTCTTTGGCATTCTTATGGCGGTTTAATTGTTTTTGTAAAACCGCTCCCACCTGATGCATGCGCCTTGATCCATACATACTTAAAAACAAATAATAATAAGTGTTTTTTTTGACAAGTTTAAAAACAAACAATAACAAGTAAGAATAATATGTTCAGCAACACAAAATCCTCAGTTCCATTTGATGGCCCTAACTATTTTACGAACATTTTTGATTTTGACTCAAATACCGGTGCCCCGGTAGATCAATGGCAAGTGCATGAGTCTACCAGTCTGGCGGTTAAGGGTTCGATTCCCAACAGAGACCCTGGTAAGTTTGCTTCATTTTCTGTTCTTTCTTTCTTTCTTATCCTTCTCTTAATTTCTTCTTTCCTTCCATTTCAACCTATTCTATCTGCCTCTCCAGGTAACACAAAGGGACCGAATTAAGCGGACCCAAGTGAGCTGTATCCTTTCCTTCAACGGCTGCCTGTTCTAACTAACCTAACCTAACCTAACCTAACCTAACCTAACCTAACCTAACCTAACCTAACCTAACCTAACCTAACCTAACCTAACCTAACCTAACCTAACCTAACCGAATTAAGCGGACCCAAGTGAGCTGTATCCTTTCCTTCAACGGCTGCCTGTTCTAACTAACCTAACCTAACCTAACCTAACCTAACCTAACCTAACCTAACCTAACCTAACCTAACCTAACCTAACCTAACCTAACCTAACCTAACCTAACCTAACCTAACCTAACATAACCTAACCTAACCTAGCCTAACCTAACCTAACCTAACCTAACTTAAAAAAGGCTATGTATGATTCCCCAGGGTGGTATAATTTTAAACGTTTAATCATAGGTATACACTGGAAGATCATATTTTTGCTTATAATGACCCAATTTTGGGCCGTTTTGCGTGAAATTTCCCTTAGATGATAATGGTGTGTACGTTCGTATATGCAGTTGTTGTGCATCACTGACGCATCAATAAAACTTTAACATTTAATCATCATCGCCCTGCAGTTGTTGTTGTTGTTGTTGTAACAGTTCCACCCTGCAGTAGGTAGGTTAGGTTACGATGGACAGTGATGAATGCAAAGACAGTTCTATTTTACATATGCCATTTTTCCCATCAGTTAGTTTTCTGATGCAATACCAAGTCTATGGAAATACTTTGGGTTTTCATTACAATTGTGCGCCGAATTTCTTTTTTTTTAATTGGAAGAGTAAGTGGAAGAAAATTAAATACATCGTTGTTTTAAAAATGCAAGCTTTTCGCAACTGTTGTGCAGTATAAAAGCATTACAATCACAACTGCAATTATGGATCAGCAACAAAATGTGGCAATTACTGCAGCAGTGATGCACAGTTTAAATGCATTTACGAACGTATCCGTTTGTTTTTTCCCAAAAATATAAATAGTTTGTCGACATCAGGACACGCCTTCGAATCAATACCGATTTCAAGTTAGTTGACAACGGCGAAATAAATTGTCTAGAGATAAAAATTGACGACGACATTGAAGATTTTTGCAATAAGGAAGATTATCTTTAATAAAGAATTTACGAAAAATGCTCTCGTAAAACATAAAACCAGTTCAAATTAAAATAAAATATATCACTCGAATTAAAATTGATTGCAATATAATTTAAGACTTACCCCCAGTAAGAGATTGCTGTTGTTGAGGTTGATGTTGTATTTGTTGATGCTGCTGAACTGTTGTTCCTTCAATTGGTAATAAAGCAGCACCACCAGGCACTGCTATTAAATGAGGTGTTTGCTGATGTAAAATTTGCTCGTTAGTTGTTACTGGCAGAGACATATGAGGAGCAGCAATTGCAGATGGTACCATTTGTATGGGTGACACCATTTGCAAAGGTGCAGAAGTTTGTGAACTACATTCAGATAATTCCTCTTCCATCTAGAGTCATGCAAGAAAAAAAGAACGCGTTAATACAAGTATATAATTTATACGAAATCAACTTGTGCAAATAAAACCACCCACCTGAGGCAAACCGGTTTGAGGATGTAAAACTTGCATTTGTCCCATTTGGGATTCATCGTAAATGTGCATAACACCCATTTGTTGGGCCATTTGTTCGTACATGGGTGGATAGTTGGGACTCAGCAGATTGGGAGTTTGATTAGCCGAACCTATGGAGGAGCCATTGTGATCATCAGAGGATACACCATGCATATCGGTTGGACTCATGCCATATTCATCGGCATATATGGGCTGTTGATGCCACATCACTGCACCACCTTCATCTGCAGCCTGGCGTTCATCTCCCATTGCTCCACCAACACCAACTTCCTCTCCGTACTGATATTCTGATTGATTTATTACAGGCGGCAAATAGTAACCATAATTATACATATGAGGTCCATTATAGACAGGCATTGCATAGCACAATGGTGCACCGGTAGCCTGTTGAGCTGCAGCACTTGGCCCTGAATGTAGCATATGTTGTTGCGGTGCGAAGTATGTTGGATAACCGTATGGGTATTGTGGTGCATGGGCCGCATATTGCGGATGTGGCACAAATGAAGGTGATAGTGTTGTCATTATTTGCTGGGCATCTGTTAGCTGTTGTTGTCCTTGTTGCTGCTGTTGCATGTCTGGTTGGTTATTTTGCCCTGATTGTTGTGGTACTGGACTACCTTCTGGTTGAGGATAACGTTGTAGGTTATAGTCACCACGTTTTTGGCCACTAGTTATGCCACGTCCGCGGCCTCGGCGAGATCCACGTGCACCAGCATTAGGATTAATTCCCGGACCACTTAAGGCATTGGCTGTTGGCAAAGTAACAGGCATTGCACCCATTGATTGAATAACTGGAGTACCCTGTAGAAATATACGTTTAAAATTATTTTTTTAGGATTTATTTCTTTTTTCAAGAAGAAGATTGTCATTATTGATTTTTTTGTTTTGTTTTATTGTTGTTTTTATTGGTTTAAGTTTGTCTATATACATTTCATTGGTTCTTAAAAGTCTCAATTAGATTAGGTAGAACAGGGAGCCGTTAAAGAAAAGTATACAGCTCACTTGGGTCCGCTTAATTCGGTCCCTTTGTGCTACCTGAACCTAGAAAATGTTAAGAGAGAAATAAAAGAATAAGGCAGACTTGCCAGTCTCTCTGGTGAGAATCGAACCCACAACCTCCAGACCGGTAGACTCGTGCGCTTCTCATTGATCTACCGGGGCACGCCAAAAGTCTCAATTAGTTTATTAAGATTATTCAAAATAAACAGATAATAGCTGGAAACATTTTCCAAGATTTTGGTGGAAAGTATAGTGATAATTTGGTGTTAGAACCAATGAAATGCATTTAAAGCGACAACAACCCTTTAACCCCTTGTGGACCAAGGCTCGAAATCGTTGAAAATTGTTTTATGTTAAAATCCAGTTTATTAAGTGATCTCTTAAACTAGGAAATACAATATATTTTATGTATATCAATGTACTAAAAAGAATACAGAGTTGTACAATAGGTATTTTAAATAGAGTTGTATGTTTGAGTACATGATACTTAAACATCTAACAGAACTATGAATTAATATCATAACATCTTCCGTTTTTTATTAATTAGAATTATTCTAAATATCTTTTAGGAATTTTGCAAACTCTACCACTTCTGGTAACTTGTTTGTTTACAATATTATTATTTTCATTTAAATTGACATTTGTTTTTTCATATCTATCTTCATTAACATTTTGTTCAATATTATTATCATCTAAACTTAAATTTATTCCTCTTTTCACATCTTCATTGTTTTCTTCAATATTTCCCTTAGAACTATCATTAATATTTACATTTTGGGTTTCATTTTCATTCAGACTTTTATTTATGTGCTGCCTATTTCTTCTATACCTTGACCCTTCCCCGTCCTGAACAATAAAAGATCTAGGCTCCCTACAACCTTCCACTATAGTACCAGGGTACCATGTAGACGATGGTGTCTTTTTAAACATTACCCTTTCACCAATTTCCACAGGTTTAACCTTCCTTGACGTTCTATTATAATACTTTAACATATTCTCATTCTGTTCATCTATGTTCTTAGTAAGTTCCCTAGAATCAACAAGTTTCTGTTTCAAGTTCTCCGAGTAACAAGGTAATTTAGTTCTTAGGACTCTACCCATTAACATTTCAGAAGGACTTGGAATTTTTCCCCTGCGAGTTGTTCTATATTGTAAAAGTGCTGTATACGGGTCAGAAGAATCATCCCAACATTTGTAAAGCATTTTCTTCACCGTTTGAATTGTACGCTCCGCTAGGCCATTAGACCTAGGTAAATAAGGACTAGAGGTGATATGTTCCACTCCCCAATTCCTACAAAATTCTGAGAATTCCTTTGAATTAAATGGAGGTCCATTATCCGATATACAAATAGCTGGTATTCCATGTCTGGCATATATAGATTTAAGTTTAGTAATAACTTGGTTACTATTATAACCAGAACTCAACAGATCAATTTCAACAAATTTTGAATAGTAGTCAACCACTAATAAATACATGTTTCCGTTTAATTCAAAAAGATCGCAACCTACTTTGTACCATGGAATGGCTACAATCTCATGAGGCAATAACTCCTCTCTCGAATTAGATTTTTTGTATTTCTTACAAATTTCACAATTCGATACCATGATTTCAATATCATTATTAACGTTTGGCCAATAGATTGACTCCCTTGCTAAGTTCTGGCAACGTTGAACCCCCATGTGCCCTTCATGCACATATGCCAACATTTCTCTTCTTAACGTTTTTGGAATTATTATGCGATTATTCATAAGTAAAATTCCATTAACCTCAGTAATTTCATTTCTTACAGAATGATATGGAAGTAAATTTCCATCCAATTTGTTCTTGTTATTTGGCCATCCATTTTTTATACATTCTAACAAAAGTTTAGAAACCTGATCCGTCTTAATTGACTCTTTGACTCTTTGTACCATTATGTCTGGCAAACTATTTTGGGACATTATAAAATTGCAATGCAAATCCATTTCAGTATTTAGATCCATTAACGTATTTTCCTCAAGAGGTGCTCTTGAAAGTGTGTCGGCTATGTAAAGATATTTACCCGGTTTGTATACGACACTGATATTGTATGTCAAAAGACGTAGCATAAACCTTTGTAACCGTGCCGGTATTTTATAAAGTGGCTTCTCAAATAATGATACCAATGGTTTATGATCAGTTTCTACTACTACATGTAAACCATAGATGTACTGGTGAAAACGAGTACAACCAAACAAGATAGCAAATAGCTCTTTCTCAATCTGAGCGTAATTAGATTGACAATCAGTCAACGAAGCAGAAGCATATGCAATTGGATTGTCACCATGCATGATTGTAGCTCCCACTGCAAACTTGGACGCATCAACAGATAACTTCAATTGTTTTTTCGGATCAAAATAGACTAAGACAGGAGAATTAGTGATCTCCTTCTTCAAATTTAAGAATTCTTTGTCTTGTTCTGCGTGCCATTGCCATGAAACATTATTTTTAAGAAGATCCCTTAAATGTTTTGTCTTTGAAGACATATTTTGAATGAATGAGCCTAAATAGTTCACCATTCCCAGAAATCTTTGCAATTCTGCCACATTCGTAGGCCTTGGCATTTCTAAAATTGCCCTTACCTTTTCCTCATCCGGTTTAACACCATTACCATTAAAAACGTGACCAATAAACTTAATTTCGGTTTTCAAAATTCTAGATTTTGACTTATTGAACCTAAGACCTACGGCCTTGGCTCTTTCCAAAACGTTGACGAGTATCTCATTATGTGTGTCTAAACTAGACGCATAAATGAGAAAATCGTCCATATAAATGATTAGACCATCTATATCACCGAAAAGTCTGACCATTTCCGAGTGAAAAATCTCAGGGGCCGCGTTAATGCCAAATGGTAGACGAAGAAACCGATAACGACCTAACGGCGTGTTAAACGTACATAACTTTGACGAGCTTTCATCCAATGGAATCATCCAAAAACCTGAATTTGCATCAAGGCTACTAAAAACTGTTGAACCGGTTAGTTGAGCTCTACACTCATCTATATTTGGAAAACTGAATCTTGGTCTGACTATCACCTTATTTAAATTTCTTGGGTCAAGACACAACCGAAGCCCTCCGTTAGGCTTGGTTACCAAAACAATGGAATTCACCCACTCAGTAGGCTCATTTTCCTTAACTATTACCCTCAATTTCACCATTCTATCAAGCTCTTTTTTCAAAGGCTCAAAAAGACCGATTGGGACACGCCGAGGAACTTCAACTATGGGAACACTATTCTCCCTAACATGTAAGTGACACTCCCTTTCCAGTTGACCTAGACCTTCAAATACATCACCATATTTTTCTAAAACTGAATCCATTTTTTTTTATAAAATATTGAAAATAAAGCCTTCTGATTTTGTAAGCCTATTAGTTATGTGGTACTTATAAGTGCCGTCGGTCGACAATTTCTGAATAAAAAATTAAAAAACATATTTTATTATTATTGTAAGACCAAGTAGTCTCACGACTTTCCTGCCTTAGACCCTGGAGGCTGGTCGATATCCACCTAAGAAAGGGCGACCATCGATACCAGTCTATTATCGGACTCCTAACACGCCTACATCAAGGGCATCAAGAGAATCGTTTTTGGACAAAGCGGGCGCCTTTAATCACGTAAGCCAATCATCCGTAATCCGGCCCTACGTAGCACGGGGATTGACAATTCTTTAGTTGTATTTATCTTCAACCTATTGAAACGTAGAATAACAAGGTCTACGACGGAACGAGCTGATCAGGGTTGGCATGAAATCAAATAGTTGACGGAATCGGATTTGAAAATGACTAATATATGTATATTTCAGAGTTGGTGTTTTTATTTCTAAATTAGAATACTTATATCGATTCGAAATCCAAGTTTATAACTTTTAACTTTATTGCAAAAATTTTTAATTTGTTACTTTTAAATCCGATTCCTACAGCTGTCGGTTTTCATGACAACCCCGGATGTTACGAAATCAGCAAATTAAGGAACTGCTTAGGGGGGAGTTGTATCGTTATTATAATTTAAAAAAAATTATAATAAATATGTTGCTGAGGAGTATGGACCAAACGGGACCAAGAACTGTCGCATATGCGGATGACGAGGCCCATCTGGATACCGTCGCTGATAGAATGGATGAAGCGCACGAAATTTCCTGTCTATCATCCATTCCAAAACAAAGTTGCTGCTGTTTACAAAGTGATACAAGACTCCTTATTCTTTTGAATAGTGCGGAATATATGGGAGTCGTTCTGAACGGTAAGCTGTCTTGGAAACCAAAAGTGAAAACGAAAGTAGCGTAGGTGCAGACTGTGATAAATGTGAGCAAATGGAAATATAGTCTTGTGGAAGGCTATAGACTTTATCATTTATCGTCTATATATTACGAAGATGCTGCGCATCTTCTATTAAAAAAAACTCTTTCTGAACACCGCGATAAGACTACATGCTGTATGTATGTGGAGAGAGACACAGAGCATGCGTTCACGCGAATTTAATTTAAACTGTCAATTTGTTTCATATCTGATTGACTACTGCATACCAGATCCTTTTCTCCGCCGGAAATTCACCTTCGTTATTTAAAAAAAAATCTTCTCCCCAGCCCCTGCCGATCTGGGGATCCTTCGGTATTTCAGAAGAACCGATGAAATCACTTCCTCAGCATTTGTCAATCTGGAGATATACACGAATTGATCTAAGGGACACTAGTCCGCATTTAACATCATTAAAGGTTTTCTACTGCCCATTAGCTCGACTGTAGGTTTATTGCCAACAATGCCGCTTTTACAAACAGCCCTTAATTATGTTACTTTAAGAGTTGCCTAACTAACAACGTGCAATATTTCCACCAATTCCGATAAACATTTTGTGGTCTTCACGAACGCTTACATCCCCGCCTACCTTGGTGACGATTCGCATCTATGGTCCTCTAGTAAAACCTTATATTCCACACACATTTTGCTAAATGCTAAACATGAATCCGTCATATCAGTTACTGTTTCACAGAATTTCTTACCGATATATTACCTCCCTATAGTAAAAATTGCCAATCTATCTGCATTAAAACATGCATATATTCCATAATCCAGGTGTGACGTTGAAAAAGATCATTGAAATGAGCTTGTTCAGAATTCGTTTATCATGACACAAGAATCATTTTGTAAAAAAATTGTAACTAATGCCACTTGAAAAATTGCCTATAAATCATCACTAAAACACACAACTTTGAAAGCTCAATAGTAAGCTTTCTGGAATTTCTTCAAGAATGTAATATTGCTTTACAAATTATTAATAAACTCACAAGTTTAAGTTAACAGTTTTAGGCATATTTCAACAACAAAAACCACCTTCTGGTCAAAATTCAATATAAAGTTTTTAGTACATATAATTAAATTGCTCAAAAACAGGTTTTTTTTTTTAATTCAAACCAAAGCTTTCAAACTCCTGCCTTAACTCACCTGTTCTGGTGGCAAATCTCCATGTATATAATGTGGACCACCGCCGGGATGTACCCAAGCACCATGTGGTACTGTATGAGACCAGCCATGCAAATTCACATTAGCGGTAACATTATTAACATAAACATTACTTGGTATAGCTGCTGGAATCATTGTTTGATACATGGCTCCTGCCTGATGATGTTGGGGATGATGATGAACAGCGGCTGACATGCCATGACTTGGTACAAACACTGACTGTAATTGTGGATTAAACATTTGGCCACCGGTGACATTTTGATGCTGTTGTTGTGATTGATAGTTACTATTATTGTTGTTATTAGTGTTTGAATGTTGAGTTTGTTGCTGATGCACAGCTACAGTTTGAGTTTGATTGTTGTTGGTAGTGGGGACTGAAGTTGTAGGCGTTGCAGTAGAATTATTATTGCTTGTATTGTTAATAATATTGGACGTCGTTGTAGATTGTTGCTGTTGCTGTGGTTGCGTATTTACAGATTGCTGTTGTTGCTGCGGATGTTGATATTGAGCGGCAACAACTGGTTGCGTATGCTGCGTCATAATTCAAAATCCCACACACGCCTTATGTTTGTTAAATTATTTTTACTTTAAAACTTCTCTTTCTTTTAGAAATTGAAAAAAGAACTGTTAAAAACTAAGAAGAGATAAAAGTATTTTATTAACATACGTTTATGACGGTACATCTGTACACAATATTTTGCTGTAAATATCTGGTGGGACATCTATCTGTCAATACTTATGTCATTATATTTTATCACTAAAAATCCTAAAAAGAAAAAAATCATCTTTTCGGATGAAGCGCTCATTTTCACCTTGGTGGATACTTTAATAATCAAAGTTGCCGTAGTTGGAGCACAGAAACCCCAAGCTTGGTTTTAAAAAAGACAATGCACCCTTTATCACGTAACTGGTGCAGCATGTGGAGCGTAGGCATCATTGGACCATATTTTTTTGATAATATGGACACATATCGCATGGTAATCTATTGACATTGATGTAAACGGTATTTGGTTTCAACAGTATAGTAAAACTTGTTAAACATTTTGTGCCGCAATCAGTTTATTGCGTATAACGTTTGATGACCGTTTAATTAGCTCAAATGGTGAGGTCGATTGGCCGCCAAGAAGCTGCGATTAAAAACTGTTTAACTATTTTCTGTGGGGCATCGTTAAAGACAAGTGTTATGCCGAAAAAACAGACAATTGAGCATTTGTAGGACAACATTTGTAACGCCATTGCCGAGATAGAACTTAACACTCGAAAAAATGCTTTAAAATTGATTTGATCGAATGGATCATTAATTTCTAACCGAAACAGCTGTACTTTACAACAAAAAAAAATTTCCAAATTTTAAACAGTTTTTGTTTTATTGAATTTTTTAATTCAAATTTTTAAATGACGCACCCTTTACACTTTAGTTTGTTTATTTTTATAACAATTTTTTTTCTTTTACTTTTATAAACAATGGACCCAAAGGCCTTCGAGTGTTGATGTATGAGAGGGTGTGCCTTCTTTTTTGGAAGGTCCAACAATCCAAAGAGTATATGTGGGCCCCCAGGCCCATTGTGAATCCCTTCGGAAAATTCGAAAAGAGATAAAAAATAAACAATTAACAGCCGAATCACAAAGGGACCGAGGATCACAAAGGGACCGAGCATCACAAAGGGACCGAGGATCACAAAGGGACCGAGGATCACAAAGGGACCGAGAATCACAAAGGGACCGAGGAAAGGCTAGGTGAAAGTGCTTAAAGCAAAAGTTAAAATAAGAAGAACACACTTCGTATAGTTTTCGGTATATGGCGTATTGAAAGCTTCATTAAATTGATCCATTCTTTTTGATCCGATTCAACAAAATTTTTTTCTAACACGTGGATATCAAACTAATATTATTTTGAAACAAATTTAAAGTGAAAAGCTTATATAGTTTCCGTGATAAAGCGCATCAAAATAAATGAACAATTTTTAGTCTCTATTGGGCTACCACTCCACGTCCTTCTGTCCGAGTATTTTTTTTTTTTATCGTTTTTGTGTTCTACACTATCAGTCCTTTTATTCCTAAGAAAAACATTTAAAGATCCAGCCGTTAACAGCCGCGAGTTTGGGGGCGGCTGTTGTAAAACAAAATAAATCGCCGGCGGCGGCAAGCCGGATTAAAGCCAATCGAGTTGGACATCTGCTACCCTGCTTGTGCAAAAATAGGTCAATTTATTAAATAAATACATAACTGTAACGAATACCAAAAATGCGAATTCATTGAATGGAATTTTTGGCACTGACTTAAAGTTAAGTTAGAGCCGGCGGCTTATAGCCAGATTTCTTCGACTGTGAGCCACCACCGCCGACACTTTACCAACACTTATTTTTCTTTTGCTAACAGGGTAATCACAGTCTCTGCTATCAAAATATGACAGCCATCGCTGACATGAATTTGAAGCACAGGTTTTCCCGGCAAGTAGAACAAAAAATATTAAACTAAGTTGTGTTATCGAAAAATATTGTTAATTAAAAAAACTTATACAGCGACTGTGGACTACAGTTTATATTTAATTTTATGTTATTCAATATACTTACCTTTGATTTTTTTTAAATGAAACAGATTTTAAATTTCACTTAAATACTTTTCTTCCGTTCAAGTCTGAAATGGGTTGCAAACATTTGTTCAAAAACACCGTATTTATAATAAAATCACCAATAAAAACAATTTAGACTTTGAACCACAAGTAGCCTAAAGTTAGTCAGGCCTCAGTGAAGGAATTTCGAACAGAAAGCAAAATTCTTTTGCTGCTGGTCAACTTTCTTTCAAGTGTGATATCAGCAAAAATTTCTCATCTTATACAAATGTATGCACATTTAAATAACACACAAATTTAAACTCACACACACAAACACTTTATAACAATATAAAAAAGGCAAACTAATTAAACAAAATACAATAGACAAAATACAATAAGGCTTTTTTAATAATTAATCAACAAAATAGCTAGTGTTAAAAAAATATATATTTTACAAAATAACTTTGTTTCCTTTGGAATTTTTTACACTTTTTGACAACGTTGTTCCACTGTTTCTCGGTGAAAAAACTTCACCTCTTAAATACTTTAGTTTTCTTCTGTTTTCACACTATGAAATTTATTAGTTTTCATAAAACTAATTGTCCTTAACAAAAGTTTTTATATTAAAAAATGTTTATGGACAATTAAATCAGGTTTTTTAAGATTTTACCAAATTTTTGTATATTTTTCTGAAATAACCTGCGGAAATTTCACGTTGCGACCGACATTTAATTACATTTGCGGCGAAATTGTTTGAGATTGTCAAAATCCCTTTGCCATGATGTAAGCGTAAACGAGTAAGCTATAGTAACCAAGTGTCGGCTTGTGCTAAGGGTAAATGAAACAACAAGGTTTAAGAGGTAAAAAAGACTTTTGGTTTGGATTTCACAACTAGGTGGCAGTATTAAAGCAAGGAACTTAAAATCCAGCGTTGCCAGGGAAGCTAGCAAAGTGACGTTTTTTATCTCAAAAATTAAATATTTTTTAAACTTTACATAGGTATAGAAAAAAAATTAATCGTAAAGAGCTTGGTTTTTGGACAAAAATTTTAAATTATATTCCATCAGAAGTTATGTTAAAGTTTTGAGATATAGTGTTCATTCTGACACTTAGACTCAAAAAGTTATTTATGTAAAATCAACTGTAAATGCTGCTTCAAATAACTGAATATTAAGTTTATTCATTATTTATTTAAATTTAGACATATAAAAATTAACTTACATATTCGTCTGAAATTAACTAGATTTTTTGGCATTTACAGTAAAACACAATGTATCAGAAATAAATTATTGAAATTTTTGAATAACTCTGTAAACCAGTTAATAACAAATTTTGTATTAAAGTTTAACTAGTTTTTCACTTAAACACAACTTTACGGAATACTTCCTAAATAACTTACAGTCAGTTACTGTAATAATTTTTTTTTAGTATACGTTCACAATATGATCAATTGCCTGTTCAACTAAGGTACCCTTAGGAACAACATTCTAACGAGTATCCAAAAACACCTAAAAAGGCTTCATACTCAAAAAGAATTTTCTCTTTTTTTTATTTCCTCAAGTAAATTGAATGAAAAATTGTTTTTAACTTTCTGAAGTTCAATTGTGCATGCAAACCAAGCGTCAAAGACGTCTCCAAATGTAAGTTTCTCTTTTTAAATGTATTACTGTGGCTATGTTTGCTGGTCGCAATGCTTCCACAGCGTACTTTATATATTGTCACATTTTTACGCATATAAAAAATCCTTGTTAGCCTTAGCTAAGCTTTCACAAAATTCTTTCATTTTGTCATCTAGGAGAGTTTTTGCGATTATTGATAACTGCATGTTTAAAATTTTTATAGTGGCGAGTCTTTTAATTTTTATTGCGAATCACTTTTCGATAAAAAAAAGGTAAGTAAACGAATGTAACTGTTGTAAATTCAGGCAAAGGAATGCTTCGTAGAATTATAATTACAACTTTGGTGTTGTACATTCACAAGGCGGGATATCATGTCAAAATTTTATTGCGTGATCGAAAACACACGCTATGTGAATCCAACAAATACATATGTTGTGAAATGTGTTATATTTTTACAATTTAGACTTTTTCATTGCGAAATGCATTAGAGCGTTCATAAACTCTTCACTGCCAAAGCGTTTTGTCAATTCTTCACATTCAACATCAATAGTATCCAAAATAACACTCTTCTCTGCCCTTCGTAACAATCTCTTCGAGATTTGCAGAGACTGGGGTGGTAGTTGGGAATATTCACGCAATTTTTTCCAAACTGTATTTAACTCTGATTTCTTATAAATTTGCGAAACAAAATTAAAGTTATAAGCTTCCTGCGCCGTTAGCTTTTCGCTAAATAACAACACCTCGGTAGCCTTAGAGCGTCCCATAAGAAACGAAAACATGTAGGAAGAACCAGCTTCCGGCACAATACCCAATTTAACAAAAGGTGTTGCAAAATATGCCTTTTAAAGGGGTGAAAATCTTAGTTGAGAAAATATGTAATGTTTAAAAAAACTTACTGTTTCCGAACACCAAACTAAATCTGAAATACCCGCCAACGTTGTGCCAAATCCTATGCAGGGACCATTTACCAGCGACACTATTATTTTAGGGCATTCGATAAACGAACGTGCCATCGGTTTAAAAACTTTATCCACATCATCTATATCACGCAATTGCGAAAAGTCATTACCAGACGTATAAAAATCTCCGACGCCCGTAAACACCACCATAGTAACAGAATCATCTTTGCCGGCTTCTTCCAATATTTTAGTGATTTCAATATAGCCTTTATAGCTAACGCAATTCTTTTTTCTGGGATTGTTAAACTTAACCACAACTATTTTGTCATCTTTCGTCACATCCAGTTCCTTATAATCTCGATACATTTTTTGCAGCTCGTTACTATTTTGCCTTTGATGTTTAAAATGGCCTGGACGTAGTCCAAAGATCTAGAGTAAAAACACACCAGGTAGTCTCTAAAGCTCAGGTGGTAACATTTTACGCGAGAGAGTTTAAAAAACATTTTGACAGTTGGCAAATAATAACACAGAGATGCAGAAATAGTACTAATTTTTAAAAATAATACTAACGTAAAAAATTGCTGGTAAAATTTGTAGAAGTCATAAGTATGTATTCATTATTAAAAATTAACATAAGCCGAATATATAGACATAATTATAAGATATATAGAAAAGTTCAAATAAATAACCATAAATATATTATGCAAAAAAATAATCGAGGTTATATTGACTAAGCTTCGTTAGTTAATTTCTTTTTGTATGAACATAAAAAAAACAAAGTTTTACTAACTAAGTCAAATAGATGATTTCAAATCGCATATTACAAAAATTCCAAGCTAGTGTTACTAAGCGAATTAGGTATCGTCTTGGAAATATTTTTTTACTGTTTGTTTTTGTATTTAGTTGTCAATGGTATAAAATGTTTTAATAAATAAAGGTACTTAAAATAATTTATATAAAATAGTGCAATAAAAAATTTAATATTTGATTTTTTAAGGAAATACAGAAGCAATACATAGAGATGATTAAAAAAGTAAGTAATCAAACATATTTGTTGCACCTTAAGGTTTTTACCAAACAATTTTCTTATCAACAGAACTGTTTCCAGCAGCCAGTTCAAGAATCAATGCAGTAACATACTAAGGGCAAATTTGGCTCCTGATTAATTCAGTCCTTGTTTCTCTGCTTTCGCAAATAGAGAATTCAAGATTTTCTTTGGAACCCGGTAATCGCTTTCCTCTCAGGTATGTTCCAGAGTTTAATTTTGTTTCGACGGTACCAAAAAGTAAAAGAAAAAATGGCATTTAACCATGGAAGCTTTTTTCAAGTTTTGAAAGGATTTTTCGCGTTTATTTCAACTTTCGAAACAAATTAATCTCTAGAGCATACCTGCATATATACAAAGCTTTGTGTGTGTTAGTATTTTCTTTGCTTATTTCACGTTCATTAGTGTGTATGTGTTAGTTTTGTTCTGCTTGTGCGGGGTTGAAGCTGGTTGAAAAAATTATGCCAACCAAAACTACTCTCTTCACCGAAAAGGCCAACAAACTGCGATTTTATGCCAGCACAATTAGTCTTGTGTGAAAACCATCAATCAAAATAAAATCATTTTGGTTTGGTTTGGAGATTAGCTATTTTAAAAAAGGTAAATTTTGCTAAGGTTGTAAGGGCAATGTACTTTGCCATCGTTGTTAGTTTAATAAAGTTTGTAAGTAACTTGGGACTAATTTTTTAGTTGATTTTTCGAACATGGGAGCCAACTAAAATTTAAGTCATATTACCTGAAGAACATAGTTACTGCCATTCTACCCTTTTTTTTAGTTGAATTTGTGCTATGTTTTAAGGAAATATAACCCATAGAATTTTTTGTGTGTATAAAAGCATGTAATAATTATTAATGAACAGTAAAAGGTTTCAAAACAGTACGGATGACCCTTTCAAATGCCTACATTTAGACGTAATTAGGTTAGGTTAGGTTACGAAGGGTAGTGGCGAATTCGCCACCTCCACTCTGAGGCCTTTAGGCCCATTGTGAATCCCTTCAGAAGAGTTGAGAAGAAAAGAAAAATAGTACGTCAAAAGATTCATAGATAAGAGAAAAAGGATAAAGAAGTAAGTAACCCAACGAACAATTAAAAAAAGGTAAAACGTCTTTGATACAAAATTTTTAAAATTATAAGTTCAGCACTATAATAATACACAAGGACTAATATCAGGCAGTAAAGAAACTATAAAAAATTTGTATATGCCCCTTCTAAAGACTAGCACTTAGCCCCTTTCACACTTGCAATAAGTGAGGTTATGAAAAACACAGTAGAAAATGGTAAAAAGGCTTTACTACAAAATTTTTGAATATTTTAGTTGAGCTCTACAGTGGCATGAATGCATATAGTACAAGTTAACATACACACAAAAAATTCTATAGGTTATATATCCTAAAAACTTGGTATAAATTCAACTTAAAAAAAGGGTAGAATGGCAGTAACTATGTTCCTAATGTAATATGCCTAAAATTTTAGTTGGTTCCTATGTTCGAAAAATCAACTAAAAATTAGTCAACGTTACTTACAAACTTTATTAAACTGACAACGATCGCAAAGTATATTACCCTTAAAACTTTAGTAAAATCTACCTTTTTTTAATAAGCTAATCTCCAAACCAAATAAAAAATTTTTTATTTTGATTCACAATATTTTATTAAAAAATTCAAGAAAAATATGAATTTACGCATATTATACATTTACTTTTATTTTATGCAGGTATGTTCAAGAAGTTAACTTGTTTCGAAACGCAAAAAAGCCTTTCAAAACTTAAAAAAAACTTCCATGGTTAAATGCCAATTTTTTTCTTATTATACAATTTTTTAAAATGTTTGTTTTGATTTTGTAGACCATTTGATTTGATAATTTCAATAACTCCTAAAATGCCAGGTTCACAATTCAAATTGTGTGTATGGTTGGGACATTTAGTTTTGACTTAAGGCTTAAGGAGCTCCTTGGTTAAGGAGCTGAGTAACGGCGTTTCGGATGTGTAGTTGTCAAAATTTGTTTACGTTTATGTGTTTTTTCTTTTTTACTAACAACAACTGTAGAATCTAAGAAAATATCAAAGAGAAGAAGAAAGAATTTGTGAGTTTTTGTTATCTGTTTCTCACATTCGTACATCAATTTTAGTTGTTTTAGCAGAATCGGTCCCACCTGTATGCATGCGCCTTGCATCGACTGTTTTTACACTTGGACAGACAAAAGACAGACAGACAAAAACTAATGTCGAGGCGTCAAAAGTGGAGAGTGTCGTACACGATTCTCTGTACTGGACAAGTTTCGTTTTTTTTTCTTATGTTTCATATTCTCGTCTTGTTGCTTGACATTATTTTTCTCAAGTCATCGTCATTTTATATTTTTGGACTTAAATTTCAAAACACAAGCGAAATGAATAAATGAGAATTAAAAAATGCCTGTCTGTCTATTGATTTCCCAAGTATGAAAGCTTAAGGCAAGTACAAAAGAGAATTGAAAAAATGTCTGCCCGCTGTATGTCTAACTGCAAAAGCTTAAACATTAATTACGTCGGGTAGACTGCAACTAAAATATGTATCGCCATGTGGTATTTTATTTGTAATGCCACATTTGAAATAAACTTGAGTTAGAAATGAAGTTTATATCATTAATGTGTCCTTTTTCCGAATATGCGAGCCATTTTTTGATATCTTGGTTATATTAGAACATACAGTCTCCAAACTTTTTTCATATCTACAATTTTACTGTTTACCAAATATTGTGTTGCTTATACTACGTTTCCATCTACGTGATTTGCGCCAAATCATTTAATTTGCTCAAATTAAGTAATTTGCTACATGATTTCCCATATATTTTTCATATGAGCAAATCATCTCAAATGACTTGATTTGCTCAAGATTATTTCGAAATTTGTCTATGCAACACTGCGCGGAGGCTATTTTTACAAATGCAACTTTGGGGAATCCATTATTGGTGAGTAGCAAATGCGAAAAAATGACAGATAATTGCAAGGAGCATGCATCAGGTGGGAGCAGTTCTACAAAAACAACTTAATTTGTCATAAGAATGTCAAGACAGATAACAAAAACTCACAAAATCTTTTTCCTTCTTTTAAGCTTTTTTTAGAAAACTACAGTTGTTGTTTGTAAAAAAGAATCAAATACATAAACATAAACAAAATTTGATATTTTAATAACGAAACACCGGTTTCAGCTGAATAACCGAGGCCACCTGATATATGTGTCAGATTGAATTCGAACATAAAATTACTTACAACGTAATGGAAACACTTCGAAATGATTTCCTCAAAATTACTTAATTTGCTTATAATGGAAACGTACTATTAAGCTTTATTTACACTTTCTGAGTTATCATCTGAGTTTCACAACTAAGTCTCATTTGTATAGTGTAAAAACCTGTCTATTTTAATTTGTTAAAATTTTTGTCTGATCTCAGCTGAAAATATACCTAACTTGTTCTATTTTCAAATTATTTAACGTCTGTTTTTAAAAGTGACTGTATTAATTGCTTGTCAGTAAATTGCCATACACTTTGTACCAGTTCAAGAAGTTTTATAATTAGCGGACTAAAAGTAATTCCTCAGACGTAATGTAATACCAAAAATTAAAAAATCAAATTGTTTTTTTGACACTCATAAAATTTTAAAATTATTTTTTTGACACTAAACTCAGATGTGAACTTAGGTGGTGTAAATATAGCTTTAAAGCAACGCAGCCCTAATGACACTTGCTTTTAAAACATTTTACAAATTATTGGAAAACTTAATATCATGGTGAAATTATTGTACGAGGTGGTGTTACGAGCACAGCTGATCTACTTTTTTCATGCATAAATCGTGGCTGGGTGGTCAAAGTTGTTTACATTTACATATCTTTTTTTGACAACAGAGCCAACGAAAACTACAACAAAAACGAAAATTTTATTCACCAAATTTTGTTGTTGTAAAATAAACACCACCTGATAGATTATTACGCCATGCTTAATATGCTACTTGCAAAAAATAAACAAACTTTTTTTCTGCACTTCAGATAGTAAATATATGGATATATTAATTTTGATTTCTTTGTTTAAGTCTTAATATCTTTTAAAATATTGTTGAAAACTTTTTAAAAACTTAAAGTTTTATTTAAAACAAGTATCTGTGCTATCATTTTATTTAAAATGTGTGTATTTTATATATAGCAATATATTAATTAGCGCTTTTTTCTTAATCGTTTGAATGTGCCATGAAACAAATATAAGATCAAACGACGAGATCGAAATTAATTTAGCGTACCATCCCTGACCGTAAGAAGAAATAAGCAATGGTACCATGAAATTATACCATGAAATCAACTGTCAAACTTGTAAAATAATAATACATTGCAAGTTTCTTAAAAATATAAGAATTTATTTGTTGTTCAAATTAGGCTTTGTGCTTTCAATAGTTAAACTAAAAAATGAGTAATCCCGCTGCTCCACAGGGCATTCAAAGTACAGCCGGAGCTGTTCCCGTAAAAAATGAAAAAGGTTTGTACATTTTGGAATTATAAGCATTGCCACAAAATAAAAATGGAAATATTTTCTAGGCCAAATTTCTATGCAAAAGGTGAAGGTTCAGCGTTATATATCGGGTAAAAGACCAGATTATGCCAAATATGGTTCCAGTTCGGAAGACAGTGATTTGGAAGATTTCATCGATTATCGACGAAAACAACATGTAGCGGCTCACCATGAGAGACGTCAGCGCAAAGAAAATAAAGATGATGAACCTGTACCTCCCGAGGAAGAGCAAGAAAACTATGATGAAAATGAAGAAGCAGAAATCGATGATCCTCGTTTGAGACGTTTAAGAGCCCGCCCTGTAGAAATGGAAGAACTGGAAAGAGAACGGATGGAACGCCATCGTCATATTCATGAACCGGAGCTACTGGAAGAAAGTGATTCTGATGAAAATGATGAGCAACAACATGGCATAGAGAAGGCTACTAATAAAATCACTTTAGCATCTGAATCAGATACTGATTCAGATATAAGTGATACTGAGTTAGAGAAGAGGCGTACAAAACTAAGACAGCGTATGTTGCAACAACAAAAAGAAGAGGAAGTCTTACAAAAGGAAGAAGAGAAACAGTCCGAGTCTTCAGATACGGAGAGTTCCGAATACGAAGAGGAAACTGAAAGTGAGGAAGAGAATGAACCTCGCCTTAAGCCCTTGTTTGTTCGAAAAAAAGATCGTGCTACCATACAAGAGAAGGAACGTGAAGCTCAAAAACAAAAACAGTTGGAAGTTGAAGCTAAACGAACCGCAAAAGAGAGAAGACGGTACACTTTGCGCTTAGTTGAAGAAAGCGTTAAAAAAGATCTGGAAAAGACTAAGGTAAAAACAAAACTATTTGATTTATTCCATTGAAATAGGTTTATTCTTTTAATGTTTTATTTTGTTAAGAATGACACTGCCGAGCCACACATTGAAGATGTTTGCACAGATGATGAAAACGATGAGGTCGAATATGAAGCCTGGAAATTAAGAGAACTTAAGCGTATGAAACGTGATCGCGAAGAAAGAGAAAAGTAAGTTTATACTCAATAATTTTGAACTTTATTTTATGAATTTTTTAAATCTTAAGCTTTTATATTTTGGTAATTGTGCAAAAAACGAACTAAATATTTTTTTTTAACTTTTCAAATAATTTCAATATATTTATTAATAACAAATTCTTACAACTTTATTTACAGTGCAGAACGTGATAATGCCGAACTTGAACGTATGCGCAATCTTACCGAGGAAGAGCGACGCCAAGAGTTGCGACAAAATCCCAAACTTGTTACTAATAAAGCGGCCAAAGGCAAATATAAATTTTTACAGAAATACTATCATCGTGGTGCTTTCTATTTGGATGAGGAGAACGATGTATTCAAACGCGATTTTGCTCAGGCCACTTTAGAAGATCACTTTGATAAAACAATTTTACCTAAAGTTATGCAAGTAAAAAACTTTGGTCGTTGTGGTCGCACAAAATATACGCATTTAGTAGATCAAGATACAACTAAATTCGATTCGCCATGGTATGCTGAGACCTCAAATAATATTAAATTTCACAATGAACGCGCCGGCGGTATGAAACAAGTATTCGAAAAGCCATCATTGTCAAAACGCAAAAAAGTGGAGTAATTAAGAATAAAATAATTGAATTATATTGTTTTAAGTTAGTTTAAATATTCTTATACACATAAAATACAAAAATATGTAATAAGAAAAATAAAATTCCAACATTTGGTCAAATTACAACTTTCAGTTATTAAAATGTAATGATTTTAAAAAATAGAAAAACAAAAATGTAGGTAAAAAATTTTATATTTATTTTTTTTGTTGCTTCGGTTGCTGTAATTATAAATTTTAATTTTTACAGAAAAATATTTATTTTTTTTTTATCTTTTTAAATTTTAGGTAACGATATGTACATACAGAGTTAAATAAACAGAAACATACCCAATTCTTTGTTTCTATTAAACAAACATCAGCTTTTTTTAATAAAACATATTTTTATTCAAATTAAAAAGCCAACCCCAAGTACTCACGACACACAGGATTCTCCTTATAGTACTGCCTAAATTTGCACGCATACTTATTGCGTTCTGCCAGAAAACCAAACATATTAAATGTCTTCGAAATATAAGCAAAAATATCTAAAACCTTTGCATGAGCTTCTAATTTACGAAACGATTCAGAAGCCCTCTCTAGTGTCGCCAATGATTTAAATAAACGTTGGTGTTGTTGTTCACGATCTTTACCGGCCGCAACTAAGCAGCGTACAAAGGTGAAATCTGTTTTGGCTCGATCATAAATACCACCATTTGTATAGATTATGTCAATAGAATTACGCATAGCTTGTAGGGCTTTTTGGGGCAGACCCATTTGTAATAACACTTGAGCAATTATCGTGTCGATGAGAGCATGTTCGTATTGCATGTAAGCAGATTCTGACAGTACAGATGCTTGCATTAATAGTTCTAGGGTTTCCGAAGAAACGCTGTTTTCAGATAAGCTATTATATGCTAAAAGTATTAATATTCGTATTTGTCTTAGCACATCTAAATCTTTGTCTTCAAGCAAATTTTGCAAAATGCTTCTGGCGGTGTTGTTGTAACATTTTGCTATATAAACAGCAGCTCTTTGCATTTTGCTATCCTGTTTGTTTAGTAGATACAGTTGGCAGCACCAACGTAAAGCCTCTTGCCATCGTCCACGATATATGGCCTGTTGTATAGATATATGACATTCACTTGTCATCCAATCGCCAGCAAAAGGATGACGAGGAAATCTGGTGCGTGCATGGTGTATGATTACAGCACTTAGCTGGTATTCACCTTGTATATTGAACCACAACGCCAAATTTGCCAGAACTTTGCTAACACTCTCGGAATTGCTGACGTCACCAAAAACCCAAGTTTTTTTCAAATTCAATAATAATTGTGAATACAAAGCGGACATTTCATAACGACCATAAAGTACCCAGAGAGTAGTGCGCAAGGCCAATGAATCCGATACATGTTCTAATAGGGAGTTTTTATTATTAAGTTCATCACTTTTCAGTAATAATTCAAAGAGATCAAGGGGCAGGTAACCACATTTGGCACCAAAGGCTACGACGAATTCAATAGCCAGCGAAAGACTTTGAATAAGTCCTGGATCTTGTATATCTGGCAAACTTTTCTCAAATGGTCCTATGTGACTGCTATTTAAAAGACAATACCATGAGTTGGCCAAATCTAAGCAGCGTTTATCGCCACATTCCTGGGCCAACATAATACTTTCCCTAAGGGCACTTAAAGCCTCCTCTCTATGGTTGAAACTAGCATGCAAAATAGCCAAATTAACACTAAAATATTGAAAACCCTTCTGTTCATGTTGAGCCATCATATGCATGGGACTTCGATCGAAGGAGCGATGTAAAGCATCTATCGCCCCAAACACATCCCGCAATCGCAGCTGATTCATATAACCAAGAAAGTAGGCTTTTGCATTAAGGGGATTATCTTGTATGATTTCATTTAGTTTAGTTTGCATTTCTATGGGAGGCAAAGCACGCAGTTCGTTTTTCTCTAGCAGGCTACATTGTTGTGTTACAAAAAGCTGAGCCTGTTTGGGCGACCACTTACTATGCGGATTGCGGTCTTGATGTACAGTTTCGGTATCGAGAACGGATTCTTCAATAGTATTGTCCTCGACATCGGTATCATTAATATTTGTTTTGCTTTCTAGGACATTGGTGCGTAATAATTTTTGGCGACCAATAGTCAGTGAACGAATACCTAGTAAAAAGACAAATAGAAAAAGAAAACTTAAGTATTTCAATTATGAAATATACCATACATTTCTCAATTTAAATTTAAAAGACCCAAACTTTTAGTAGAACATGGGGAAAATATATATTTTTTTTAATCCAAGAATATTTTCTTTTCTATGGCTGACCTGTATTTCATAAATCATATTTTACATGAAATCTTGTTCCACTTACCTTTTTCATAATATAAACAAATATTCTTATGCAAAGCCATCATCTGGGGAAAAGATAAACGTTCAAGTATTACTCCAACACGTCGTATATACAAGCCCACCAAACTAAATTGGCTAACGCCCAACTGTTCTGCCAACATTTTTTCAATGTTCTCCATTTCGGCAAAATCAAATAATGTCTCGATACCTAACGAAAAAAAATCTGACATTACCTTTTCAAAGCCTTCCAAATGTAAAGGGTCGATTTTATATTTGGCTGAGCAGAGCAGCTGGTACAGATCATTGTAAGTCATGTCCGGGTATTGTATTAGTTTTAGAAGCAGCATGCAAAAATTACATCGCGATTGAGCGGAGTACGGTATACCGCCATCGTTGGCCATCTTTTTTGCCTTTTGAAGAGCAAACATTAACATAGAAATAAAAATCAATTGATTGTTAAAACGAAAGAGCTTGCCTTAATATATTGTTGCACCAATATCAACACAGCCACTTTGTGAGGCGTTGGCGTTTCTATTCGTGATAATGTGGGATTACGAGGATCCAAAGCTTCTAATTCTTCAAAATGCATTTTTATAAATCTGTCTAAGTGCTTTTGAGACAAAAACTACAATTTACCGGCAAAGTAAACAAAACAAATACAATTTTTAAAATTTGCATGTAAAACGAAACAGCTGTTTTTAAGTTGAATATATTTGTAAGGTGGTGTTGTAAGCCCATTAGTTTAACCCTTTTGTGGTAGTCTACACGTGACAAACTAATACTCGCAATTTGCTTTTCCAATTTTTATATGTTTATGCCAATTATATTTATTAAAACGTTTTTTTTTTAAACGTTTATTTTCTTGGATTTTTTTGTAAACGTGTAGTTAACTTACACTAGAGAAAAATTTGCCCGAAATGTATGTTGTAATTTACCCCTAGATTTTGGCAATATTTTTTAAAAATAAATTGTAAGACATGACCAAATTTCATATCTTAACAAATGTTTGGCTCGTCGTAGCATTTTATAAGGTTGATTTGTGGTGCAAATTTTTTGTTATTGTAAATGTTAAACTGTGTTTCCCGGTAGGTCAATGGTAATGGCACGAACCTACCATTCTGGTGGCTGTTGTTTCGATTCCCTCCAGAGACCCTAGTAAGCTTGCTGATCTTATCCTTCTATAAATTTCTTCTCTCCTTCTATCTCCACCAATTATATCTGCCTCTCTTGGTACCACAAAGGGACCGAATTAAGGGGACCCAAGTAAGCTGCATCCTTTCCCTTAACGGCTTCCGATCTTCCTTACCTAACCCAAACGTAAAATTTTATAAGCCTCGTGCCGATTAGCCATCGATGTTAAAGCAAACACGAGCATGACACTGGCGGAGAAATTTATTTCCTTTTTGTTTTTTTGTAGGTCGCTAATATTTGTGGATGAACCTGGAATTATTTCCCATTCACCTTTTTGTGAATTTCCTTGAACATTTTTTTACGCTACATATGTATATGATGTTACACATAGACAATAGTTTGCCGGGTTACATGATGTTTTATTAAGCATCAAATTAGTATCCAGTTGAAGCTGTAAAAAGCTTTTTAGAAAATAAGGCAGGAAAGAGATAAATTTATTAGCATTTTTTTAAATAAACAAAGAAACTGTTAAGACTAAGTTTGCTAAATCACTTACAGATCTCTGTCCGAATTCAATGACATTCTCGCAGGATGCACTAGTCCGCTGTAATATCAAATTTTTTAATAAAATTTCAGATTAAAAATCTAACAAAAATCGTACACAATTCTTTTTTTTTAATTTTAAAGATGTTTATGCCAAAATTTGGTTCGGTGACGATTTATGATTAAATAATTTTTTTGGTCCCTCCTAATGCTGTTAATAACAGGATGTATCATACATATATAATACAAGAAATTGGATATAGTTTAAAGCTAAAAAATCTATAATAAGCACTGCTGCCATTTTATTTAGTCGATTTTTTGTTTTTTTTTATGAAGCAGGTTATTTAAATCAAGTCCCTACATATTAGAAATGAACGTTCTCGTGATTTTAAAATGATATTGTAAGCAGCGAACGTGATTAGTAAATCACTATAACTTCAAACAGTGACTGTTGGTTATTTTTCACAAACATATATGTTTCTTAAAAAAACACGTTAAATCAAAAGTAATAACATTACAGGTTACTTCGGAAGGAAGACCCACAAATGTTACTTTGCATTACATTTCATATATAAAGTAGTAATATGTAGTTATTTTACACACCAAAACTGATACATTAAATAACATATCAAATTTTAAGTTACAACAGTGCAGTTAACAGTTATTTCACAGGAACGCCCAAAAATATTTCTTTGCATAAAATTTCAAAGTAACAATATCGCGGTAGCATCACTCTCATTTTATTTCACTGTAATTACCAGTGATTTTCAAATCACAGGTATAAAATCACAGGTAAAGCAATATAGCTCTTCTCTAGTTTTTTTTATAAAACTGAATAACATATAGCTATTAAACGAGTTATGGACAATTTTTACTTTTAAAATATGGTATCAATAGAATGCTAAAATATATATGTATACATTTTAATATTATATATAAACATATTTACATACATGTGCATTTTTTACCCAGTCGAATTGCAGAATATGTGTTTGTTGTAGGCCCAAACGATGAGTTGTTACATTTGCAGTTATTGTAAGTTGTTACGTGTAAACTTAGCAATAGTAATAATAATAATAATAATAAACAAATTTAATTATGTAAAACAATATAATTAATATTCAGTAAAATAAAGAGTATGCACTCTTCTGTCAATGGCGTAGTAAAATTTTGCGGGAGGGGGTTTATAGTTTTGCAAGCACATATTTTTCACATTAGAAGAATAAACATTAAAGGTTATGAATTTAAGCCAAAATAAAAAGCAAAAGTTTGTATTAAAAACATTTAGTTCAACAAAAACTAACATAAGCATATAAGCTCACACATTAAAGGTTATTTAATTTCTTGGTTACATTTGAAATTAAATTTAGTAATAAAGTGAAGTAAAGGTAAATTCTTATATATACTGTTAACCCATTTACATGACCTTTATAATATATCAGAAAACTTATTCATTCAACATGTGAATGAATTCCTTCGTTCATTGTACGAAATCATTCGCTATTTTTCCCCACGAAATTCTTTTGTAGAATATGCAAAAGGTACGAAATTTTTAACAACAGAAGAAGTAAGGACAAAAAACCTTTAAATTTTTCTGTAAAATTATAAAAGTTTTCTTTTGTAGTTAAATAAAAGTTTCGTAAATATGTACTACAAAAAAATGTACTAGAAATAGATATAATCGTTACTTTTAAGAAATTCGCAAATGGCGGCATTTGATTCCAATTCAAATTAAAAAATTCCATTTAGAATTCCTATATTAAAAGCATAACAACTTGATCAATCGAGTAGAATTTTGATTCGAAATAAATGCCGTAATTTGCCCCCTTGTCTTAAATTTGGCTTCGAAATTCAAACAAACTTTCGTATAATTTACAAAAAAAAATAATCAACAAGAAGCTTTTGTTAATTTCTTAATATTTTAAAATATAATTACTAAAGCTTTTCGTAATAACCATGAATAAAACTACGAAAGGTTTCCATTACTTTCGTAAAATTTTAAAGTTAAAGCCAAACATTTTTGTATATGTACGAAAATTTCGTATATTCTACGAAAATAACACTACGAACGTTTGTTTGCTTGGATTTTTTTCAGCGTAGTTTTGCTAAATATAGGGATAAAACTCAATTTAGCAAAAAAATTTTACCGATTCAAAAATTATAGAATGTAAGAATAAGTTGGGATGAGCAATAAAGAAAATATAATCCGTTTAATACCAACAATTTCATAGTTTTGTTTATATTTTATCAAAGGGAATTTTTTTACCCCTGACGGCGCTACTGAGCTGTTGCTATTTTTTCAACTACATATTTACATTATTAGCATTTGTTATAATTTTTGATTTTAATTCAGTTATTTGATTCTCTTATTTTAAAATGGCCATTATATAAATCTAATAGTAATGTGATATAATTTAAACCAAGTCATTTGCAAAATCAAGTTAAATCCGATCTTGTCTGGAAGTAACTACTCAATAATGTTTACGTTTTTTAGGTGAAACTTTAACAACAGGTCACAAGAAAAATATTCCATTAATAAAACCTTTTAATTACAATATTCACATACATATATACTTACATATATGCATTAATCAGAGAATAAGTCAACAACATTTGTGTTACTACATTTAGCTTCTTTGACACATTATTATATTATTTTTTACACGCTTAAAAAAGTTAGTAAAAACCAACAAGTAAGAGTGCTATATTCGGCTGTGCCGAATCTTATATACCCTTCACATTGGTCTTTAAATATACCCAGCCGAGTAATTTTGTACTGCAAACAATATAATAAAAAACCTTGTGCGAGTTTTAAAGTTCATAAAAAAAATAAAAAAATTTTAACGTTCGTATGAATAATAGAAATAGATGAAGAAGATTTGAGGTCGAGAGTTTTAAAAGTTTTCGACATTATTCATATTTAAAGGTTAATAAAACTTATTAAATGTTCTAGTCCCGCTGCTCTTCTCCAACTTTTTTTCCAAAATGTATGAATTATTTGATTATTACTTTTTGTAGAATATTCGAAGTCGATAGCTGTAATAGTTTTCCAGAAGAAGCGTATGGAAAAATTTTATAAAAATTGTTAATTTGTATGGGAGCTATCCCTTCTTCACCCCCCATCCGAAATTTTTTTTTCTTTAAAGCGTAGCCCTTGGCGTGCAATTACTTTTTGTAGAACATTTCATTTCGATATCTGTTATAGTTTCCGAGATATAGCGTATCGAATATTTCATAATAATTGTCGATTTGTATGGGAGCTACCCCTTTTTTTGCCCCCACTCGAAAATTTTTTTCTTTAAAGCGTAGCCCTTGGCGTGCAATTACTTTTTGTAGAACATTTCATTTCAATATCTGTTATAGTTTCCGAGATATAGCGTATCGAATATTTGATAATAATTGTCGATTTGTATGGAAGCTACCCCTTTTTTTGCCCCCATCCAAAAAATTTTTTCTTTAAGGCGTAGCCCTTAGCGTGCAATTACTTTTTGTGGAACATTTCATTTCGATATCTGTTATAGTTTCCGAGATATAGCTTATCGAATATTTTATAATAATTGTCGATTTGTATGGGAGCTACCCCTTTTTTGCCCCCACTCAAAAAATGTTTTCTTTAAAGTGTAGATGTTTGCGTACAATCACTTTTTGTAGAACATTTTAAGTCGATATCTGTTATAGTTTCCAAGATATAGCGTATCGAATATTTTATAACAATTGTCGATTTGTATGGGAGCTACCCCTTTTTTTGCCCCCACTCAAAAAATTTTTTCTTTAAAGTGTAGATGTTTGCGTACAATCACTTTTTGTAGAACATTTTAAGTCGATATCTGTTATATTTTCCGAGATATAGCGTATCGAATATTTTATAACAATTGTCGATTTGTATGGGAGCTACCCCTTTTTTTGCCCCCACTCAAAAAATTTTTTCTTTAAAGTGTAGCTGTTTGCGTACAATCACTTTTTGTAGAACATTTTAAGTCGATATCTGTTATAGTTTCCGAGATATAGCGTATCGAATATTTTATAACAATTGTCGATTTGTATGGGAGCTACCCCTTTTTTTGCCCCCACTCAAAAAATTTTTTCTTTAAAGTGTAGATCTTTGCGTACAATTACTTTTTGTAGGACATTTTATTTCGATATCTTTTATAGTTTCCGAGATATAGCGTATCGAATATTTTATAACAATTGTCGATTTGTATGGGAGCTACCCCTTTTTTTGCCCCCACTCAAAAAATTTTTTCTTTAAAGTGTAGATGTTTGCGTACAATCACTTTTTGTAGAACATTTTAAGTCGATATCTGTTATAGTTTCCGAGATATAGCGTATCGAATATTTTATAACAATTGTCGATTTGTATGGGAGCTACCCCTTTTTTTGCCCCCACTTAAAAAATTTTTTCTGTAGAGTGTAGATCTTTGCGTACAATTACTTTTTGTTGAACATTTTAAGTCGATAGCTGTTATAGTTTACGAGATATAGCGCATAAAATATTTTACCACATTTGTGCAATTGTAGGAAAAATACCCCTTCCCCTGGTCCTATCTGTAAAAAATTTTTCCATTATTTAGGTCCCTTCTTTAGAAGTATCCGTGCCAAGTTTTGTGGCAAGAGTGACTATACTTACTGAGATATATAGGGATATATGCACGGATTTTGTCCTAAAAAAAATGGGTTACTCTGGGTTTTCGCTTATATCTCGGTCAATAGTGAACCGATTTTGCTGATTTTAAATAGCGATTGTTAGCGGGATATTTCTGATCGTTTGACACCATTAACTGGTCTGTATCTTTTTATTTGGCTCCGGAAACTTGATTTCAACAGACGGACAGACGGACAGACGGACAACGCTAAATCGGCTTCCCTATCTATAAGGATCCAGAATATATATACTTTATGGGGTCGCAAATGAATAATAAAGAAATTACAAACGGAATGACAAAGTGATATATACCCTATCACTATGTGAAGGGTATAAAAACAACAACCACTATAAGTAAAACTGGGATCAAATTCTTAATAATAATATTTGAAAGTGTTAAAATAAAAAATATATATATTGAGTTTTTTTAAGAAAGAAGTAAGAGATAAAGAAATGAATTTCCCTAGCGTGCATCCACCCTATTATGTAGTTCTTCTTAATTTTAAAAACGTTTAAGACAACAACAAAAAGGTTTTTAAAACTAAAAATTTATTTTTTGAAGAGTTTAAGAGTTTGTTCGAAAAGTATAAGTGCAACACATATAGGTTCTATATGACATTATTATTGATTTCTTGTTTATTTTTATATAAAGTTATTAGATAAAATTGATAGAATTCAAAAACTTATTTGAACAACAATTAGTTTGATTGACATCTGATAGATTTAATTTAACTTACTTAATAGGAAGTAAAAACTTTTATATCCGTTAACGCCCACACTAGATCAGTTTCATAGTAAAATTAATATCACACTTAAAGAATTTAGCTGCAAAATATTTTTAAGAAAATTTATGATTTATATAACAGAATTCTAGATATCATACATAAATTAATCAACAACTTAAAATAATTAAATAATTACTTTTACACAACGACAACTTTTTAACGTCAATTAATTAAAAAACTAGTTTCCCTTAGAAAAGAAATTGTTTTTAATTAAGAAAGAAAATTTATAGCACCAAGATTGTGCGGTAGATTTAGAGAAATTCTTTGATAAAAAATAAAACAAATTTCTAAATGACCAAAAAAATTAGACATAAAAATAAGTTGACTGTAATGGTTTATCTTGTTTAATAATAAAAGTAAATATTAAGTGCAAATTATTGAATGACGACTTTATATTACTGCAATTAATCAATTTGAACAATTTATTAGGAAAAAGATAAAATAATTTGCGCTTTTTAAATTCATTTCTAAACTTAAACTGTGTTTTGCGACCTAATAAGAACAAATTTTGGTGTAAAAAAATAAATTAAATTGGGCGTGCTGTCCCTTTTTTATTGCAAGTTTGTATTCAATTTTGCCAATGATATTTGCGATGTGTTAAATTAAGTAGCTATAAAAAAAAATTTATAAAAGTTTATTTAATGTATATTTGAATCCCCGTCTATTTTAAAATGTTTCGACCAAATTAGGAAAGTAGTGCTAAATTATTTTTTGAGCAAAGCTTTTTAAATTTGACAAATTAAAGATCATATGCAAAAAAGATAATAAAATAGAATTATATACCGACTTTTTTACATTTTCTATAATTTAAAGATACTACGCATAGAGCCAATCCACGCAAGGTATTTATGGTATTACTGTTTTGTTGAAACAATGTAAATAATCTGGCAAGTATATTCGGTTTGGTATTTATAAAAAAAAATTACAAAAATTGAAAATAATGAAATACACCGGCTTTTTAAATGTATGTTGGTTTGTTTCTAAAAGAATGACTTTACCAAACTCGGAAATAGTATTACAGGTGGGAACTGGTGGCTTAAAGTTTCCAATTTTAGTTAAGAATGGGGCAACTGAGTAGCTAAAATTGCTGTTGGGCAATGCAACTGAAGTTGGAAAATTAGTTTGGCAGCCCCGGTTAGTGTGTGTGTAACGTTATCTTTACAAATTTTTTAAATCAAATTAAAGTGATATATGTTTGAAATTCTATTTTATGTTTTTAATAGTTTTTAAAAATATTTTAAAAAGATGTACCTTTATACATACATAAATAAAACAACTTATTTTCTTATAAGCCTAATAAAAAGAGAACATATAAATAATTTTTGCTTTTTTGGAAATACTAGAGCCCGACCGAATGCGTATTTTTAACATCGAACATAACCGGAACCCAAACTTCGGTGAAATTTTTATTGCTTCGCAGAACCCGAACACAAACCGAACTCATATTTCTCTATTTAATTAAGTCGGTGCATTTTATTCAAACAAATAATAGGATTTTTTTTGTAAATCACATACATATATGTATGTATATGTATGTGTGTTTTTACTTAAAAACATGTAATTATAATACAAATACATACAAAAATACACGCAGGACAAATAAAATTAATGCTCAAGTCTTAATTTAATATACAAAAATTTTAATTGCATGAATAAAGTACTAAATAGTTGTGTTTTTAAATATTTTAAGACCCAACCGACACTTTTGTATTTTCTTGTTACTAACAAATGCAAGCAGTTATCATTAAAAGTTTGGTCAGCATTCGGAAAAGTTTGGTGAAAACGCTGAAACCCAAACATGGGCCGAACACCACTTTTCACTGAACTCCGAACCCGAGCGTTCGACCTGGCTCCAGTAAAGACCATTAAGTAATTAGCTATACCGGTATATCGATATAATAGAAATACCGATACCGAAACAAAGAAAATTCAATGCCGATAACGTTACCGACATCGATGCTATTAACATACCGTTACCGAAACCGTTATTCGTTTCGGTTGCCAGCCTTGGAATAAACTTTTAGTCCAGTTGGTCTAAATTTTCTTTTTACAGTTGGTTAAAGTTTTAATTTTTTGGTTATTGTTTGACGAAAATTTTAACCGGATGATTTCAGTAGATGTTACAAAATTTACTAAAAGGGGTTTCGGAAGATATGTATTTTACACATGACTTGTCAAATTTTGCAGTGCGAAATTGATATCTGCTGTCTGAACGCGTTTAAACATTGCATGTGGTAATTGCATGTAATTAGAGCGTGCTCTATTTTCATCTGACAAAGCATGTGTCATCAGCTGTTTTTAGAATAACAACAAGGAAAAGTATTTGTTTATTTTGGTTTGGAGGTTATGTCAGATGTAATTACATATGTACGTGTAAAAGCAAAAATTATAAACCGCCTGTAAAATAACAATTTTGACAGACATACGCAAATACATGTGGATTGCAAAAGTGAGAAGTCATGTGTAAAATACATATCGTCTGAAACCCCTTTAAGGTAGTATGTAAAGTTCAATGTCAACTACCCTGACTAAAATTTTGCACCAAAAAAGTTGCGGCTAGGTAAGATGTACAAAATTTTCAGGCTATGCACGGAAAGAAAAAACATATTCTTAAATTAAAAATTTTATTCTTCAATTTATCCAAATCGTACTTAAAATTTTATTGCACAAACGAATTAATATTGGACTTCATCTTACAAAATTAAAGGATTTTAGATGCTACCGTTTGAAATATATGACATAAAAAGTGTTTGACTGCATGAGGTGTACAAGGCCCACTTTTCGCTTGAAGGACATTCTAAGCCTAACAATTTAAATTGAACTGTTATACAAAATAATAAGTTTAATTTTTGTTGACGTGACACCAGCCATTTTGGCATTCAAAATTTCGGCACTTCTTATTTTTTATTTTAAAAAATTTTCCGTTAAAAGTTTTCAATACGTATACAAAAGTTTTACAAAAATCAGTACAGTATAAACACCTGTATTTAATCTTGATTTTTTGTGGGCGTGACATCGCCCGTTTTTTGACCTAAAAATTTAACGTAAGGGGCTTTCACAAAGTGTATTAAATCTTATAAAACTCAGTCAAATAAAAGTATCTCTAGTGAGAATTAATTTGTTATAGGCATGCCGCCGCCTATTTTTGTCTTAAGAACTTTGTCTCTTCAAAATCAATCCAGCAGGTGTCCTTGTACTGAGTGATAAATTTTATTGTTTAAAATTTTGACGTAAGAAGCTTCAACTATAAATACGAAATCTTATATATGTATATCGATACAATTAAAACGTAAAAAACAGTTAATTTTTGTAGGCGTGGCACAGCCCACCTTTCTGGTTCCGAAATTTTGATATAAGAAAGCATCAACATGCAAAGTTTCATAGTAATCAGTGAGGAAGTACCTTTATTAGGGTTTTAATTTTGTGGACATGCCACCGACTACTTTCTTGCCTTGAGAATTTTGAAATTATAGACCATAAAGCTTCAAAATAATTGGTGCAGTAAAAGGACCAGTATAAAGATTTAAGTATTAGTGGGCATGGAATAAGTCTTTTTTTTTTGCCTTTAAAGTATTGAAGTTAGAAACCATTGCTATACATAAAAAAGTTTCATAAAAATCGGTTCTGAAGGAGCACCTGCATTGAGATTCGAATTCTTATAGGCGTGATACCGCCTAGATTATTACCTTTTGAATTTTGCTTAATATATGTATAAAAAATTACATGAACATCATCGCAGTAGAAACACCTGTATTGTGAATTGAATTTTTGTGGACGTGCTGCCTCAAAAATTTTGGGTTGGAAAATTTTCAAAAAATCATTAAGAGTTAAACTTTTTAGGGAATGGCACCTTCAACTTTTTTGCTACTCTTAAAGCATTAAAAATGCGAATTAAGTTTCAAAATAATCAGCCAGGCAGAAAGAGCCACATGTTTTGTTAATTTAGTTTTTCTGGGCATAGCCCACCCACTTTATTCGACGTTGCAGACCTTTTGTGTAGGTAAAAATTCTCAAAAAAAAATTGATACGTTAGAAGTATTATTATTTAGTTTAATTATTTTGGGCGTGGCAAATCCCATTTTTTTGCCTAAGAAGTTTTCACCATGAAAGCGACTAAAATGCGAACAAAGTTTCAATAAAAACCGTCAGATAGAAGTGCCTGTATTAAGATTTTAGCTTTTGTTGGAGTGGTTCGCCTATTTTGCTGGCTTAAAAATTTTTCCGCCAGAGGCCTTATATATGGTTGCAAAGTCTTAAAAAATCGGTGAAGTAAAAGTACTAGTATTACAAATTTATTTTTTCTAGTAGCAATACATTTAGATATATGTAAGTTGTTTTGGGAATAGTACCATTCCTTTTTTTAAAACAAAAATCCTATCGCACACTCCATGGTTAGGGGTATTTATATTCCAAATTCTAAGAAAATTGGTAAACCTGTTAAGGCGTGATTGCGTGACAAACAAGCAAGCAAACAAATAAATCTTACCCCTTATTTTGATAATATATACATATAAGGATAATATCGTCCCTATGCTCCTGGTGGTAGCTAAAGGAACATATATACATACATACATATCTATAAAAATTTATAAAAATTTTTTTTTTTTTGTAAATTGTTATCTATTTATGGAAAGTTTAAAATAAATCTGTTCAAAACTTTCCATAATTTTTTCTCTCATTAAAGTGATTTAAATAATAAATATTCTCTTAACCCGACATTTTAGCCAAATTTTAATTGGAGAGTAAATATATATTTTTGTAAAAATTCTATGCCCTAAGTGAAAGCCTAAAGATTTAAAAGAAGAGAAACTTTTTTGGAAAATGTAAAAAAGATCGTTATTTTGCTTCGTGTAAGTGCTTGTATGTATGTGTGCGCTCTACTGCAATACAGTTTTGAAAAAACGGTATTTCTCTAGTTAACACAACCAATCACCGTCCATATCCACAAGATACGAGTAGGCAAAATAAAAAATATCATAAAATAATATTTTAATTATTAAAAAATAAATATGAGAAGCTGTGCTTCATATAAAAACCGAGCATCCACATTGAACTTGAGCATTTATTTGCAAGTTGTCAATACGATCGAATCTTTAAAAAATCGTTATTAAAATAATTTTCCATGTGAAAAATTAATTAAAAAAAAATTAATAAATGTACAAGTACCTAATGTATATTAATGTGTTGTAGTGTTTGTGCAAAACAAAAATTAAACAAAAATATAAGTTGAAGTAATAAAAAATATACAAAATAAAAACAAAACCAAAGGAAGAAAATATCCTTTTCGAATTCAAATTACAAATTGGATTTCTTATACATATATTAAAAACAAAAAAAATATATAATGATATTTTGCTATTAATAAAGGGTTTATTAAAAAAACTTTTAATATTTAACAACAATTTTGTTTAATAGATTTTGTTTAAAAAACTTTTATTTTAACTTCACGTTAATGAATTACCGGAATAATCGCGGCACAATACTGCAAATACAATTCAGAACATTTTTGGTTAAAAAACAATATTGGCACAGAAAAAGGTGCTTTCAAGACGGTAAGTTTTTTTTGAATCTTTTTTATTTTTGGTATACATTTTTGCTTTACTTAGACTTAGCAAATTTTATTAATAAAACAGAAGGAAGTACATATAAAAAATATATGGGGATTTCATGTCAAGTGACCCAACTTTTTTTTTCGATTGGAAAGAAATTTGGACCAAAGTAAGTTCTTGCAGAGCGTAGCATAGGCACAATTTTTTAAACACGATCGGTCAAGAACTCTCTGAGCTAGAGGGGTTCAAAATTTGACGTTTTCGGCAAATAGGTGTTTTTTCTCATCATGTAGTTTGTTACCTTTTGCTTTTAACAAATTCGTCCCAAATACTTTCGATAGCTTTTTCTTCAATCTTCCAGAAAAAAATATTTTTAAAATTAAAAATAAAAAACACCTATTTGCCGAACCCCTCTAGCTCAGAGAGTTCTTGACCGATCGTGTTAAAAAATTGTGTCTATGCTACGCTCTGCAAGAACTTACTTTGGTCCAAATTTCTTCCCAATCGAAAGACATCGGTTTTAAAAGTTGGGTCACTTGACATGAAATCCCCCATATATTAAAATGTTCGAAATGTTTGTGTATTGAACGTTACGTACCCTTTATAACACATACATAGCTTTCAGTAGCTTAACGTGTATATGAGTTAAAGGGATTTTAGGAATTGAAACTTTTATTTTTATCGTTATTGATTTTCTTGCTAATTCCCAAAGTTTACAAAAAACCAAACTAAAAAAAATAAAAAAATAAATATTTTTTAAATAAAAAAAATTAGGCTAATTTTCTTTGAAAATATGTGTTCAAAAATTTAAATTCCAATAATAAAGACGTATATTTTTTTTAATGCTTTTATGTTTATAATTTTATGTTAAAATTATGCATTACGTTCAATACAGATTTAGGAATAAAAACTGTATCGGATCCAGCAAGACTTAAAAAAAACAGTATTTTACATTTCAAAAAAAGAATAAATTCAATAATAAAAAAAAATTTATATATTTTTTTTTTTGCAAAAAATAATTATTTTTTACCCAAAAATCCCTTTTTTAAGCGACGAATAAACGTTTAAAAAATAATAAAAACAAGAAAATAGAGAAAAATTGTTACAACCTTTAAGTTGGAATTGCAAAAAATATTTTTTTTTAATAATTCTTATACAAAATTCAATTGTTTTAACAATAATCGTAATATTTTTGATTTATATTTTAAATAAAAATATAAAAATTATTTCTTTTTTGTTATTTTTTGCCATAAAAATAAGAAAATTGATATTATTTTTTGAAAAAAAAAAATAAAAATTAATAATTTAAAATGCACTTAATTTTTACTTGCCGTTGTTTACTTGGGCCTGTTTTTTTATTAACAAATTCGTAAATAATCAAAAACCTAAAAAGGATTAAACTAAATTGTATAAAAAGGGTAACGCTCAATACACAAACCTTCGGAAAACAGGACAAATGATAAATGAAATTTTTTATCTCTATTAGTTCCTAAAGATTTCATGTGCAATTGAAATTTTTTAAGCCTGTTAAAATTTTTATTTTTTTTTAAACTAATTTTTTTTTGTGTGTGTAGATTCACGAAAAAATCAAAACAAATTAAGCAATAAGACTTGTACCGTTCTAACGCCAATGAGAATTCAAAGAAGAAAATGAAAATAAGTAGTCTTATTTTCTTGCATAGTGCGAATTGGGACTTATAAAGGACGAAAAATCCTTTTAAATGGAAAACCCCGTTCATTTTAACAAAAATTTTTTGTTGAAAAATTTGAATTTAAAATAAATACATTTTATACTTAAGTATCGATCAAAAAGGTTTAAAGTCGAAACTGTACCGGGGCTCTAATGGCTAAAATCATAAATGTTTTCCAGTTTATACTTTTATGTACATAATTATCATAAAACAATAAGCTAGTAAACCTGGGGGCAAATTACGGCATTCGATTCAAATCGAAATTAAAAAAATTTTAATTAGAACTCCTATATTAACAGCATTGACAATTCAATCGATCGAGTAGAATTTCGATTAGAAACGAATGCCGTAATTTGCCCTCTGATCCAATCCAAAATTATGTATATAAAAATCCAGCACTAAAAAATGACAACTAATTAAAAATTAAAAAAAAAATTTCTTAAATTTAGATTTTTTTTCAGAAATTATAAATATTTTTTATATTGAGTTTATGGTACCATTTTCTGTTCTTTAATTATAAAAATAAAAATTATTTCTTGTTAAAATATTCAAGTCAGAATATTATTATTATTTCTGCCAAAGAAAACAAATTTTAAGGGCTCTTGCGTTAAAAAACTTTTGTCTGACACCATTTAGACGGGTGCTTTACTTGACGTTCCATTAGTTCCTTGCCTCTGGTTTTTATAGCCATACACTCAAAAAATTATTAATGTAAAATCAACTGAAAAACTATTTAAAACAACTGGATATTCATTTAAAAACCGTCCAACAAGGTATTCATTAAAATTAACAAAATACATATTTCATTTAAATTCAGACATCAAAAAATTAACTGAGTTTTTCGTTTAAAATTAACTAGATTTTTTTGTCGTTTACAGAAAAATACAAAATATCAGAAAAAAATAACAAACTTAAATATTACTAAAAAAAACTGACAAACTTAACTTCAAGTGAAAATCAGTATTTTATGTTTATTTAAGGCTTTGAATAACCCTTCAAATCAGTTTAGAAAAATATTGTATTAAAATTTTGCGTTTGTGCAGATATTTTGGCACAAAAATAATAGCCTGACACCTACTATTATTATACCGATCGACATATAAAGTGGGTTCGTCCGTCCATCTGCCCACCTGGGTGTCCATATATTCTCATAAACAAAGAACATGTGCTTTTGAAAATATTTTGATGATAAGTCTTTTGTTCGTCACATTTTAGGACAAGGTCCCCATACAAATATTCTCCCGAAATAAGAATTTTAGCCTATAACTGCCCATTTTGCGAAAAATTTTCACTTGACACTCATGTAAAGTCTAGTAAAAAAGGACATTTTTCCAGGACTTTCTTAAGGTATTTTTACACTACCTGAGTTGTCATCTGATTTCAAAACTTAGACCTATCTGTATAGTGTAATAACATGTCTATTTTCATTTGTTAATATTTTTGTCTGACCTCAGTTGAAAATAGAACGTTTTCTATTTTCAAATTATTTAACGTCTGAGTTTTAAATTTAAGTTTTTTAAATTTACCGGATTAAATGCTTGTTGTTGTATTTTCATACACTTTGTACCATTTTAACAACTTTTAGAATTAGCGGACTTAGTATAATTTCTTATATGTAATGTAATACTAAAAATAAAAATTTCAAATTGTTTTTTTGACACTCAACTCAGATGAGAACTTAGATAGCTTAAGCTTTTGAGACTACCAAGACACACTTAAATTATATTTTTGTAAAAATTTTTATTTTCCAAATTATTCCAAATTAGTGAAAAAAATAAACTTTTGCCTTAATTTAAAATTAAATGAATTAAATTTAATTTTTTTAATGTAAATACATATGTATATTTATTAAGGAGAGTCTTAAATACCATATTGCTCAATATAGTTTGGTGTTGTAAAAAAATCTAAATAAGCTTTTGAACAAAAATTGGCGACACTACTTCTTTAAGGGGTCCACCTGTTTTCCGAAAATTGTTAGGTCCATTAAAATAAATAAGTTGTAAACAATATCAAACTGAGTAGAGGGCTTTAATACGCCCTAATAGTAGAATGGAGCCTATGCTGGAGGAGGTTAAAATGGGCAGTTCCAAAAACAGAAAATATAAAATTCTTAGTTTACTATAAGTTTCTTAAAATAAAAAATATAAAAAAATAAACCTTGCAAAGTAACGACTATAAGATATAATAGAGAATTTTAATAGTCCACCAAATACGTTATCTAATTTGTTTAAACAATGATTTGAATGAATGAAATATTGCTAGTTGTTATTGTTTTAGTTTAAAGTGACAGACAGAAAAGTAAAAAAATAATAATATTTACAAAATAAAATTTTTTGTAACAATAGTTTTATCGATTTGTAAATATTTTTAATATTTTTTTGTTAAATAGTTGAAATATTTTGGTTCCTATGTAGTCGTGTTCTAAGACAGAGCTTTCCATCAAATTCCTGTTTACTTACTGTTTTATTTTTTATACCCTTCATATAAGTTATATACCCTTGTAATTCCGTTTGTAATTTCTTTAATATCCATTTGCGACCCCACAAAGTACATATTTTATTGGTGCTTATAAATAGGGAAGTCGTTTAAGGGTTGTCCGTCTGTCCGTGTTATGGTTAAATTAACCTTTTGAAGTCCCCCGATGTCGCATAAACCCATAAGTAATTTCAAAGTATTAGCTATATTTGCCAAAAAATCCCTGTTGAAATTTAGTAAAATCGCCCGATAACTGATCAAGTCATAAGCCAAAAACAAAGACTACCTCTGTCTATTTCTCTAAAATTTTTACATAAAAACCTCTGAAACTGCCCCGGAGTTGCCCTTACACGGGTGCAATGTAAAACTATTTCTATTAATTTTTTCTTGACAAACATTTTTGTCGGACATACTTATACTCTATCTCCGCCCACTAACAGGGTTGGCAACAAAGTTTATTATTTTTTTAATTTTTTATAAATCGCTCCCACAGCTCCTACAAAGGTCAGGCGTTAGTACAACCCCACTGAATTTCTCTTCCTAAACCCTAACAGGTTATCAATACAAAATTTGTAAAAATTAAGGTAAAAACCCCTACAGCTTCCCTAGAGTCGCCCTGCGAGAAATTTAATATATTACAGACCCCACTTAGTTTTCCGTCCTAAACATATTTCTGAAACATACTTACCCCCTATCCCTATCACCTAAGGGGGTTGCCAAACAAAGTTTAGGAAATTGTAACCAATCCCACCTGCAGCTTTCGAGGTGTCCGTGGCCAAATGTAGGACTGACCACAAATCATTTTTTTTCGCAAACATTGTTCTAGAAAATACTTACCCCCTATCTCCACCCCTAAAGGGGTAAAAGCCCTTACACGTTGTGAAGGGTATATAAGATTCGGCACAGAGGAATATATCGCCCTTACTTGCTAAGGCTACATTAAACTGTAAAACTGTATTTTTTATTAGGCACGGAGCGGAAAAAGGTGGAAATAAAAGTTCTGAGATAAAGATTTTAATAAGTTTTTTTTTTAATTTAATACAAAACCTATTTATTCCTTCCGGGTTTGAAATAAAATTTAAAAGTGCTAATTTTGATCGGGTTTTAACAAATATATCTTGATAAATTTAATCTTTATTATTATAAAGACATTGGAGACAATTGTTTTATTTACGAATTTTTTTGTGGAGGTTGTTCATCTTATACAAACGGTTAAATTAAAAGAAGTTGAATCACCAGGAGGCACCCGAAATATAAAACTTTTTCAAGATCCTTTGACCAATAAGTAAAGGGTGTATAAAATTCGTTTTTACGTACTATTCTTTAATCAACAACAAAAGCGCTTAGTTCATTTGAATTAAGTTTTTTTTTATTTTACTTTTTAAAAAACATCGTTTACAAAATTTTACAGCTAAATAAATATTGGCCAAGTTTACAGCGTTATTATCTGTGTCATTTCGTTAATTTTTTATTTTTTCCCCCCTAATTGGCTTTAAAAATTTTTATATTTTATGTGTTAAAAACAACTGATATAATAAAATTAAAAAACATCTGTCTTGAAAATTTCCCAACAACTTTTTTTCGTTTACCTTGACCTACACGTAAAATATACAGAACCTAAAACATATTTAAAGATTCGAAAAATCAACATGACCTTTAATTCACATTTAGTTGTTATAACCAAGGCAAGTTAAAAATGGCAAACATTTTCTTAAAAAGGTATGAAAAATGGGACAAAAAACGTTTAAAATGGTAGAAAAAAAAGTTTAAAATAAAACAAACCAAAATAAATTTTAGTAGTTTTATTTTATTTAATTTTAATTAAAAGATTCGAATCCAATGCCGTAATTTTCCACCTGTTTTTATACAAAGTGGGCCGAAAGAAGTCATCCGATGTTGTTTGTGATTTGTTTGGCGGTCGACAGACAGCAGTCGATATACGGACTGGACTTTGTACTTGAATATGCGCAGGCCTTTGACCAAAATTCTACTTAGGGACGATCGGCTGATGGCTAATTAAAAGCACGGCGTCTGGTCGATGTTGCTGGCGACAGCTAGACATCCTCGCCAACAGCGGCGATATTCTCAGTAGAAAGGGCGCTCCGGGGTCGGCCACTCGGGTAGTCCCATGCTCTTGAAATCTGGTGGCCAAACGTCACGGTGTTTGTGCAGTCGGTGACGGGCGACCGGAGAATCGGCGACGACTTTCGCGCTGCGCCAACACCACAGACGAATTCTTACGCAAAAAAATAGACACGATTATTCCGCGTTCTTGGGGAGTGTATCGCTTGTTCACTTGCATTCTACATCTTTCTAGTTCACAAATGTCAAAACAGATTTGACATTGGCGGCCATTTGCAAAAATAAGATCTTTTTCCAATAGGGCAATTTCTTTTATCCCACCTTGTATATAAACAGTTTAACACAAAAACACGTCAGCGGAGTTTTTAATCTATTAATTATATTTAATTATACTTTGTTGATGTCAACATCACGAAATTTATACTTTATTTTTTGAATTTCTACAATTAATGTAATAACAACCTGCAATTGTAATTAAATAGGAATAAACCTAATTTTACCAGCAAAACATACATACATACATTGAAGGGGTATAATGCGTTTGTGAGTACGATTAAAACTCAAAAAAAGAGTGGTCCAGAACCATATATAACTAACCCGATCGACGTTCATAGTCGATTTAAGGAAACCCGTCTGGACCTTTGGGTTATCGTCCAGGTATTCTTGTGATCAAGGTACATGGCTTGTTTTTTAAGTTATTTTCACAAAATTTAGTAAAAATAATTTTTTTGGCATAAGGAACAAGCCTATTGATGGACCAGCTTTTTATTTTACATAAGGCCAATATAAACTTCTTTGCGGAATAAACATTTGGGTAATAATTGTCTTGAGTAATTCTTGAACTCCACAAACCTTTAACTATGCTTAGTACCTTATCATACCAATTTTTTAACTAAATATTTTTGTGATCGGTACATAATACATCATAGGTTATAACGACCAAATATCACATTTAACCGCAAAAAATGGGAATGAACAGCATTGCCGGAAATAATAACACATGCAAAGATTTTTTAAATTAAAATAACCTTACAAAATGTTTTGAGGATAATTCAATTATCAACCGTCTTTTCTACAACAGGCGTTTGTCCACAAATCATGTTAACATCACTCACGAAAATCAAATTAACCTGCATCATATATTAAGGTTTCTGCCGAACTATACCGGGTGCAGACAGTAATCTATTTTATATAATTAGATTATCATCATTTTTAAATATAGTTTTAAATACATGATGTAAATATTTTTTTGATTTTAATTTAGGTTTAAATAAAATAAATATTGATTCTAACAAAAAAATATAAACTATTAAAGTTTTTTTGTATATAAAACATATTTGTCCACTTAAATAATTTATTTTATTATTTTGTTAAATGTCTCACTTGACTATAATTAAGATATTAACTGACTTATTACGGTTTTGCTGTTAACTAATGCTAATTTTAAAATAAATAAGTAAATGTTAAAGGCATTTATGTAAATTGATGTTTTTTTAGTAAACAAAAAATTTTCCAAATAAAAAAAAATTTATAACGCCTAACTAGTACTAATTAATTACTTCATTTATGTCATATTATAACAACTTTTTATAACAAATAATCTAAATATAGTTTTAAACAAAAATATAGTAAATTTAGTTTTTAGTTTCGTAATTTTTAATATAACATATCGCTCACTGGCTGCATAAAAAATTTTTTTCAAATGTAGATGCACGCTCTTGGTTTTGCAGAATAAATGCAAGTGCCCCTACATTCATATATTTCTTACTTGCCAGTACCACTTGCATTATTAAAATGGCGAGCTCCCGTTTTTCTAAATATTTTTTGTAAGAAATAAGGCATTTTTTAATAGTAAGTTAAATGTATATAAGATGTTTGCCAAGTCATCAGAAAATTTTCAATAAAAATTTTGTTCAACCCAGTCGCAGGGAGGACGAATTTCAAACAGACAGATACTTTAGATTTTAGTTTCGTATTCTAAACCGATTGCATATTTATATATATTTATTTTTACTATTAACTTTAAAAAAAAGGTAAAATATTTTATTTAAATAAAATTTAATTTTTTTTTCAACAAACACTTTGAGTTTTCAACATAATCCGTTGTACCGTTATTGCAGCTGGTGAGCGATACGTACACATGACAATTAATGTAGGATCAGTGTAAGGGTTAATACTGATTTATTTTCATAGTTACAGGACAGCCAAGTTAAAGAGTCGTTAACCTAAAATTATAAATATTTTCGTTTTAATTGTTCAAATAGATGCAACCACAGTTTTGACTTCACTGGCAATAGAGGTTTAAGTGTTTGATTTAAATACAATAGAAATTATTCATTATTCAAATAATAAGTTTTTCGTGAACTAAAACAATTTTTACAGATTTATTTTAAAGCATAGACTTTTAAAAAAAGAAACTAAAGCCTAATATAGAAAAAAGTATATTTTTGTGAAAAAAACGTCACATCTGAGAAAAAAAATTAAACGTAGTTTTCTTTCAAACAAACAACGTATAGAAGATATTATTTTTAAGACTTTTTTATAAAATGTTTTCCTATTGAAAAGGTTTAATTAACTTTAAAAATGTCGAATACAAAACAATCAACAACAATATCAAATTAATCGAAATAAATTAATAATTTCAACTTGATGGCGTCTGGAAATAAAATCTTATTGATGACGAACCAAGTTACTTTAAGTTACAGTTGTATTTGTGCGCTAAAATATAAAAAAGTGGAACCCGATCGTAAGTAAAGAATCTATTAAGATACATAATAACTGTAAATTTCCCTTTCTTAAATATTAAGTGCAACTAAATAGCACACATCAGTGCAGTTATATACTTTTAAGTGGTTTAGTTGCAATATGTAAGTGTTACAATTTAAGCAACAGATTGATGGCACATAAGTGATAAGGGTATACATATATCAGTTTGTCATTCCGTTTGTAATTTATTTACTATCAATTTGCGACCCCATAAAATATATATATTCTGGATCCTTATAGATAGGGAAATCGATTTAGCCATGTCCGTGTTATGGTTGAAATCAACTTTTTAAAGCTCTCGTAAGCGGCATCAAACTATCAGAAATATCTGCGAAAAAATCTTTGAAATCCAGCAAAAGCGCCCGATAACTGACCGAGATATAAGCTAAAAACCAAGGCTTCCTCTATTTATTTCTCTAAAATTTTTACATAAAAACCTTTACAATTGCCCCGGAGCTGCCCCATGCAAAGTGCAATGTAAAAACGATTCCTATTAATTTTCCCCACGAACATGTTTTTGGAATACCCTATCTCCGCCCCCTAGCAGGATTGCCATACAAAGTTTAATTTTTTAACATCGCTGCCCCAGCTTCCAGGGTTCTCCTAGAAAAGTTTAATATAAGACCGACCTCAAAAAATCTGTCCTCCCAAATATTTTTGTGAAACATACTTGCTCTCTATATCCAGCCCTTAGCATGGTTGCCGTACAAAATTTTAAAAAAATAGGGTAAAACCCCTAGAACTTCTCCGAAATCAACCCTAGAGGAATAAAATGTATCACAGACGCAAATTAGTTTATTCCCCCAAAAGTATTCTTAGAGTATACTTACCCCCTATCTCAATCCCCTAAGGGAGCTGCCATACAAAATTTACAAAAATTATGTAAAAACGCCCATAACTTCTCCATAGTCAGCCTTAGAGAAATAAAGTGTAAGACCGACCCCCATTATTTTCTCCTCGCAAATATATTCCGAGAACGTACTTACACCCTATCTCCACGCCCTAAAAGGGTTGCCATACAAAATTTAAAAAAAAAGTAAAAACCCCTACAACTTTCCCGGAGTGGTCCCTAGAAGTATAAATTGTACCACAGCCTCCATTTTTTTCCCTTCCAAACATATTAGAACATACTTATTCCCTATTTCCGTCACCTAATGGGGTTGCCATACAAAATTTACAAAAATGAAGTAAAAATGCCCACAACTTCCTTAGAATCGGCCTTAAAGAAATAAAGTATACGACCGACCCCCATCCTTGCCTAAAATTTTGTTTGGCATTTAAGGGCTTGGAGATTTTCGGGGACGTGTTGCAACTGACTGCCGGATTTCAATATATGCCACATTCTTTGTTTCAGTAGCATTCTGACACTCTAGGCCTACCATGGGTTTCTTGGGAAAATCTTCCGGTATTTAAATATGAGTATTGCGGCTTGTTACATAAGGTGGGCTGCAACATTATTGGGACAAGGAGCGCTTTTTTCAAGCAATTAATTCAGCTGAGGGGGCTTTGCTGTCTATTGTGTCTGCAGCTTGCTGAAGACAAGGTCTAATGCTGTATCAGATCGTACGTTTCTTACCACATTAAGACGGGTAAGTCTAACACAAGATAAATGTTTTCCGAATACTGGGCCAAAAATATTTTGCCTTTCAATGTTTACGTAAATATTGTCTAGTAAGAATTTAATGGCATGGTCAGGGCAGCTGCCATAAGGCCTCTCTAGACGCTTGTAAAATATATCTTTGGTCTGTTCGACTTTGTCTTCGGTTTGGGCATGGGTACAGATAAAACTGATGTTGAAGAGTTTTACATTTATACGGATTGTGCCTAGCCTCTCATCCATCGGATTGAATCTGAGTCTCCGGCTAACCAAAAATCCAAAGCTAAACAGGTCATGTTTCATGGCCGCTATAATACAGCACGTCGACTTTTGCTGTAGTTGTGTCACCATTCCACTGGCGTCGCACCTCCAGTTTGTTAGTAATAAAGAGTTCAGACATTCCTGGTGCAGATTTGAAGAAAACAAAATATTCCACGAAATCAACTGTGGTGTGGGGTTCAATAATATTATAATAAATTCCAAGGTAGCTTTCAGTTTCATTGCACTCTAATGATCTTGAGCTTAAAAGGTGTCATCACGCGATTACAATCTCTGGCTACTAGCACGTTGTTTATATTAAAAAAAGGCATCTTGTCGCATGTCGCTTCTACTGTGTGAACCTTTATATTTTTATGTAAATTTTCAACAAGTCTAATTATTGCTTTATAACAATTAAAAGACATCTTAACAGTGTAGCTGAGAAGTGTTAAACCAATCAACCGTATTCTGTAACTTTTTCTGTTCTAATGTCTACAGATCAGTTAGTATCTGTGCAATTGTGTTTTATTTTTAGCGTATTTTTGAACAATTTTTATTTCTAAAATTTCCTTTATAATTTATCAGGCTAATTGGTTCAATTTTTTTGTGATAAGATTTTCATTGAAGAAATATTCAGAAAAAGTTTAGTTTCCCGATACTAGCCGAGTGGAATGCATTTTCAGAGCCCGCTACAACTCCTCATCAGCACTCTTTGTTCGGTACTGAGCATTGGTAGTAAATATCTTCTATTTAACCCAAGTTTTAATTGAAATTTGAATACGGAAATACTAATTTGTATTTTACACATACTCCAATTAGCAATTGTTAACTCTTGGGTTAGAACGAAATTTACGGCCTGCCATTTTTTTATATCATGGCAACACCTTTTCTTTTATTTATTCTTCATCTCACCACTTTTTTTTTAATTTTGCCTTATTCATCTCTATTTAGATGAGTATGAAGGCAGCATGCTTTTGCATGCATCAGTTTTTGTCTCGCTTTTTGTTATATTTTTTTTTATATGTGTTTTATAACGTTTATCAGTTTTAACTTAACTGTCATTATCTTTTAAATAATGATGTTCAAGATTGTGCTTAAGTTGTTGTTGGTATAATTAAATTTTTTTCCAATATCAAAACCCAACAGCTTTAACGTAACAATATAAATGTTGACGTATTATACCAATCGACTCAGTATCATCAGTTGATTAAAGCGTACCCGTTCGTCCATACCTCTGGTGGGGTAACCATATATTCTTGTAATCAAAGGAAGTTTTGAAAAAAATTTGGATTAAATTTGACACATATAATTTTTTTCGGCATTAGAACTAAGCCTATTAATACTGGAAACTTACTACCGCGTCGTAAGAATTTTCCATTAAGATTAATGGCCTCCAATATTACTTTATCTCAACAAAATTTTGCATCTGTTTAAGGCTTTGTGCCAAATTGCCGAAATTATAGTTAACCGAAGAAACTGGGAATATGTATCAATATCGGGATATAATTATATATGTATATATCTTCTTTTATAAGAAAAGGCCTTAGCAAATTTTTTTAAGAAAAAATATAGGCCGGTTGGGCCGACAACAATTTGCATACTTTTTCTTGAATAGAAGCAATACTTTTTTAAAATAATATATGACTGGTTTTGATCTGCTTACAACAACCAGTCTTTGCTACAAGGCTACTCTGAATAATTTTCCAGCAACGTTTTTGGCAACGTACACAGAAAGAAAAAACACGTTTTAGAATCAAGAATTTAATTCTTGAATTTATCCAAAATGGTACTTGAAAATTTAAAGTTTTATCCGTACTTAGGTTTTTTTAAATCAAGTCTATTCGACTTATTTAAAAAAATTAAGCAGAAAAAACTTGTTTTTGAAAATATTTTTACATATAAAAAACAATGTGTCTCGGTAGCCTAGATGGTAGCGCGCTGGTGTTGCAGTTCGGAGAGTCCCGGGTTCAAATCCCAGCTACGGTAAGTATAGAAAAAAAATTTGTATTTTTCATATGAAATATGTATAAAATAAAAAAATATAAATTTCTTCTTCTTTAATAAAGCTCCGTTATTCAAAAAAAAATAGTTTATTTTTTTGGATTGGTCAAGTACGGCTTCGGACTTACATTAACCCTTTTTTGGTTTAAGTGTGGCTAAAAGTTAGAAAATTGTACCAGATAAATCGTAGATTAAGAAAATCCACACTTGATTTAGGCAAATCCGTACTCGCCGTACTTTTGATACCGCTACGGCTTGATTTGAATAAAGTTTTTTTAAAAGCTTAATAAATACACATCCGCAGTGGGTAATTTGAATACAGTAAAATATAAATCTTCCTCATATGCTTCCAAACCTATCGAAAGCTGAACTTTTTCTTTAATTTGAAAAACTTCTCCCTGATTTTCCGTTCAGCTATTTTTTTCTGAGAGCTTTTTGTACAGGGTGGCTGATAAAAGCTGCTACCAAAAAAAAAAAAAAAAATTTTAATAAGATGTCAAAAATGTGTCAGCGAGGGTGGAGGTCATTGAATTCAATTATTTTCAAAACTTCATGAATTATTTAGTACATATGCGGTGATTCAAATGGCATCTACCCTTGGTGAGACATGTGCAACATATTATCAGAAAGTTATTTATATATTTTTTGGTTGCATCTTTCATCAGCTACCCTATATAATGATTTTAAGTTCCATATGATAACATGAGATTATCACATGCAAGAATTTTTCTATCTACCCAATCGTTCATAAATGTTTGAATAGTTATCGCAAGTTCAATAAAACTGCTTCTTTTTTTTTTTGAATGATTTAAGAACAGCAGCTTATTAATTCTGGTTTCCTGTCGGCTCCACCTGAGCTTTTACCTTAACCAAGGCTTTATAATCTGCACGGCTGCATATATCTATGTAAGTGTTTTTTTTTTAACTTGGTTAGGTTCCGTTTCTTCGGTCTCTTTGTGATACCTGGGGAAGAAAAAGATAGGAGGAGAAAATGACACTAAGTTAGATTTTATTAGCCTAAGTAAAAAAATTCAGATTCAGAAACAGAGATATAAAATTTTCGTATATGGTTAGCGATCTTTGAACCAACCGCTATCCCTGATAAAGGATGAAAGGCTGGCTAGACCGGTCTGCCAGTACCAAAGTATCTGGTCCGATTATCATCCAGTGCCGGACAAAAACACAAGAGGTGCTGTATACTCTCAGTCTTCTCTGCGTTCTGACAGCTCCTATAGAAGCCATTGAAAGGCAATTTCAATCTACTGGCATGGGTACCAAATAGAAATTGACAGTGGTCGGTAATTACGGCCATGGCGTCCCTTATCCTTCGTTTATCCAGATTGAGGAGAGAACATGAACGACCCGGATCTATCCTCGGCCAGGGTATTCCAGTAGTTTTAGATATGGGCTTATTGGACAACCTAGCCCCTGCGATTCTCCCGGAGTATTCATGCCCGATCATTAAATTTCAAACCATGCCTTGCAAGTGCATCGGCAGCACAGTTGCCTGCACTGGTCCCGTGTCCTCTCATCTACGCCAGGGTGATGCAAAAAAGGCTTCGCCGTGCAGTTTAAGTATACCCGACATTCACGGACCAGTTGTGATATAGAGTATACATGAGTAATGAGCCTGATAGCGGCGGGGCATTCGGTGAAGATCCCGAATATCCTGTAGTACCGTAGCCAGTTAGCTGCTTTTAATTTAGTTTTATTATATTATCAACACGGATTGATAGAAATGAATCTTTTAAATTAAATTAAATACACAAAGGTAAAACAGCTGTTTTCTAAGCGTAAAACAATCAAATTACATTTTTTTTATTTACCAGGATCCCCCTTAAAAAATCCCGGAAAATTGGGAAAGAATATCAATTAAAATTCTCGGGATTTTCCCTAGTTGCTTACCATATTAGCAATAAATGTAATTAAGTTCATAGAATTCTTATTTATAAATAACAAAATTCAGAACTGCAGGGTATTATGAATGTTCGTTTAAAACTAAACATTTAATAATATTTATTTATTTATTTATTTTTTTGAATGTGTTGTAATTCTTATTATTTTATTTTCTGTTTGTTTTAAGTGTATGACTTGGTAAACGTCTTGTAGTCAGTCTGGATATTTATTTATTGGCTAATTTGTAAGAGTATTGGTGTGTTTTACTGGCTCTTGCCAGTATGTCTAGCATTTTCTGCTATAAACCAGAAAAATTTGCTTTCTCGAAAATGTGTTATTGTTTTCTGTGCGTTTTATTTCTTTAATAATTTAGATGAAGGAGAAATTTTAAAAAATTTAAATTTACGTGTATTATTTTCAACCAAAAATGTAAACTGTTTTAAACTACATATCTTATGTAAATAAATACACTTTGACTTTGGTAACGGCTGACAAATGTTTATGGTGGTAAATAGTAGTTACGCGGGTGAAAAAGTCGGGTATTAGCTTTCTAGGTGTACTTCATATTTTTTTCGGCAATACAGAATCTTAAATGCCCTACAAAAACTCGCGAGATGTTGTTTTGTTAGAATTAGGGTTTAAACTTTTGATTTTTAGCTTACAGAATGCTAACAATAGGTTTATATATGGCTTTAATCATGTGATCTTGCTTACCGATAATGCTATTTAATTCAGAAAAGATAAAAACACGAACATATAAGAGGGTATCATATAAAAAGAAATCACATTTTAGTCCCAAATGTTGAGTTAGGTATAAACAAACGGTCTGTATTTATTTACTTCTCAGCAAAACCTTTGTTTACCTAGTAAACTCGAAAGTAATACTGAAAATGAAAGTACAATAGTTAGTTTTTGACCGAATAACTAGTTATTTTGGTTTAAGTTGCCGCGAAACTTACGATCCCTGCTTACAAAAAACAATCACATTACCAAGCATTACCCAGCAAAAACTTGGTATTTATTAGTCATTACAAAACAACTTACTTTTCAATCAATATTACAGATCGTCTGCATTACTTAGCAGTTGTTAGAAAATAAATTTTTCATTATTTAGTTCAGCGAATTAACTTATTCTTGTTAAATATTTTAAACCAGTTTTAATCAAAACATTGATGGAATAAGATTTAAAGCAACAATGAGTTATTGGGACCCTTAATAGTAAGAAGTCAATTTATTGACATTTAAACATTGGTTTATTTAAGTCTCTCTTTGTAAGCGAGCATTGTAAGTACTTTCCTCCAATGTCATTGCTTTGCTAAAATGATGAGTGAAATGCTAAAGACCAGGGCAACCAAAAACATGATTTTAAAAAATGCGGGTTATCGAAAAAATATGCTTTAAAAGTAAATATATGCCAAAGTATGATATTATATGCAAAATATGTAAAATATGCTTTAACAAATTGATGCCGACATTTGGCGAAAGTTCTGAAACGTATGATAATAATGATGTGTTCGCTTCAAAATAAATTATTAAATAAAAAGCAAAAAGTTAACCAAAGATGACAATGAATACTCAAAAGATTTTTTTGTTATTTTTTTAAATTAAATATAAAAAATGAAAAATAAATTCTTGAAGGAAAAACATGCCAAAATATGCTGTGATCGGTCAAATATGCAAAAATATGCCCTGACGAATCCATGCAAAAACTTTGCAAAATTCTAAACTTGACGAATAACAACATTATAAGTAAATGCAAGGCACAGAAAAAAAATATGATTTTGCATATTTTCGGTTGCCCTGCTAATGAGTAACTAGTGCCGATATGGGCTTTTAACATTTTAACTCATTACAAAGCAATGTAAGTTTTTGCTGGGTAACTGAAAAATTAATGTTATTGTTAAGGTTTTTAAAACAAATATGTCGTAAAAGGTCTATTTCATAATCCTTTCTTTTTCATATATACCTACGCATGTTATTACTAAGAGCTTTGCCAATAGGTTATTATTCGGTTATAACAACCTCATTACTATATGGCCCTTGAAATAATGAGAGTCCATTACACAAATTAAAAAAGATTTTTTTTTTTTGGGACCGTGTTTGGTATTGGAAACTCTACCAGATTTCAAGAAAATATACTTGACATATTTGTGGAAATTTTTTATTGCGTTTAATATCTACAGGAAGAAGACGATGTAGTTGAATCTCTCTTAAATTAAAAACATTGCATCATAATAATTTATTGCTTTTGTTTTCAATATTTTATAAAATGATTTTTATATTTTTTAAATTGTTTGTAAATATTTACGATTGTACATATGTAGGTATGCATGTTCGTGTGTCTTTATGTATGCTTGCGTGGATCTAGCTCAAGCGCTGTTTTGACTATTCAAGGGGATGTTATTAGCCTCTTTCACCTCACTAGATATTCGCCTGATGTAAATTTTTATTGATGCGTAGATCTATACCCAGCGAAACCGCTGATGTAAGCCACATTTCGTAGGCATCAGCGCTGATGCTCTCGCTTATTGTTTTGATTAGATTTAACATAGAAATGTCATAGAATGTTTAATTGGTAAGCTTTCGTTTACAAAAAAGCTACGTTCGTGTATGGCAACCCCCTTAGACGCACCCAGGCGATTACAATAAGGGTAAGGAATACATTTGGGAGGAAAAACTAATGGGGGTCTGTTATAAATTTTATTCCTCTAGGGGCGACCCCGGAGAAGTTGGAGGGGTTTTTACCCTATTTTTTTAAAATTTTGTATGGCAACCCTGTTAGGCGGCGGAGATAGGATGTAAGTATGTTCCACAAAAATTTTTGTGAAGAAAAATTAATGAGTCAGTCTTACATTGCACTCGGGTAGGTGCAACTCCGGGCTTTTAGGCACAAATTTTAGAGAAATAAACAGAGGTAGTCTTGGTTTTTGGCTTATATCTCGGGCAGTTATCGGGCGACTTTGCTGAGTTTTAATATTGATTTTTTCGGAGATATTTTCGACAGTTTGGTACTACTTACGGGTCAATGTGACATCGGGGGGCTTCAGAAAGTTAATTTCAACCATAACACGGACAGATGGACAGATGGATATGACTAAATCGGCTTCCCCATCTATAAGGATCCAGAATATATATACACTTTATGGGGTCGCAAATGGATAATAAAGAATCTACAAACGGAATGACAAGCTTTTTTATACCCTTATCACTTAAAGGAAGGGTATAATAAGCCCGTACACAAAAAAATAAACCAAGTAATCATTACTTAAATCAAGACGTATGTAGATATCGTGGTCAAAAATACGGCGAGTACAGATTTTGTTAAACCAAGTACTATTTATCTAGTACGAATTTCTTACTTTTGACCACATTTAAGCCAAAAAGGATTGCTTTAAGTTCGTACTCGAGGTATTATTATTTAAGCGCAAACAAGATTAGTCCAAATATGAAAACTATTTTCCAAATTTTTTATATATGGCTGTTTTTCTAAACACAGTATGCTTTACATCAGAAAGAATTTGATATTTCGTGATGCAAAGCATACTGCGTTTAGGAAAACACTCTATTTATTAATTTTAATCAATTTTTTTCTGTACTGGCCTTGCCGTAGCTGGGACTCAAACCTGGGACTCTCTGAACTGCACAGCTAGCGCACATCTAGGCTGCCAAAACACTCTTTTTAAATGTTAAAATATATTTTAAAACAAATTTAAGAAAACCAAGTACGGATCGTACTTAAAAATTTCAAGTGCTATTTTTGATAAATTTAAGAATAAAACTTTTGATTTTAGAAATAATTTTTCCTTTCTGTGTAGATCTTAACTTGCACCATTTTAAAAGTACTTTCCTAATGCCAGAAAATAAAAGCTTGCAAAATGTTGTTTAACTTTTAGTATGTACGTATGTATTTCGATCCTTTTTGAACATGTTTTAATCGCATGTTTATATTTTGGCCCAAATTGCTAAAAATAATGGCTCAAGACCCGCCTTAAATTAAACCGATCGACCTAAAATTCTTTTTCTAAGTCGAAGGCGTACCATCGGTTTTAATGCTAAAATGGTGGCGAGAGCTTGCAAAATCATCATGGTTTATAGAACGAATATGTCAGAATGCTCTCGCTTTATTTTAGAAGAAAACATTTATATGCTGTGTTTTGATCGTCTTGGGACGAATTATATGTATTTTGTTATCGTAAACAAAAACAAAATTATTTTTATTTTATACTACATTTATTAAAGTTAATTTTAATTAACTTATTGCTAATTTATTTTTCAATGACAATTAATTAAGGAATTGACGATCATTGACTTACATTTAAATTTCTTTGGCAAAAATAAGGAAATAATAGTGATCTTTAACAATTAGTTCGTGTATATTCGTTTCATTTGGAATTTATTAACTTTAAATTGTCAAATATCTTTATTGTTTTTATTAATTGAAAAGACGCCCCATAAGAATATTCTTTAATAATAAAAACATTAAACAAAATATTTTTTTTTAATTTTTTGCAGCTTGTTGAACTCTTTGGATTTGACGAACACATTTTTTTACGCTAAAAAAAAAGCTGAAACGGAAATGTAAATAACTCGCCCCTTCGTTAAATTTGGTTTAAATAAGGGTTAAATTAATACACATACAAAAAAAACTGGAGCACTTAATAACAACTTAATATATTTTTGTTAAAAAAATAAACTCACTTTGAAGATTTTTTAAAAGAACTGCAACAAAATGTCTGCTGTAATGATTGCCATGTTGAAATTATTATTTTTGTGCGCTTTGGCCCATAGTGTTAGCTGCCTGGCCCTGTCAGCCACCACAGTACCAAAAACTTATGAGACAACTACCGATCCTCCTCATAAAATATCCGAGTTTTTAATTGTACGCGGTGAAGATGGTTCCAATGAAAATTCTGACTACAAATTGGCTGCTTCAATATTGCTTAAGCCATTTTTCAATAAGTTTGAGGATCAAGCTGTTGAAGAGTGCAGTAACCCCTCGCATAAAGCCGTCTTCTCACCCTATGATTACACCGTTTTACTGGGAATGTTGGTGATATCCTTAGGCATTGGAATATTCTATGGGTTCTTTAAGAAATCGGACAGCTCGTCAAGTGAGTTTTTACTTGGTTCGGAAATGAGTATATTTCCGGTGACCTTAAGTTTAACAACAAGTTTTATAACAGCCATTGAATTGCTGGGTAATCCATCAGAAATGTACTTCCAGGGATCACAGTTTGTTTTGATTGGTAAAATTTATTAAAAATAAATTTTAAGTTCTTTTAGTTAAAAAATAATTTTTCTCTTTTAGTCATTCCTATGGTCTTTGTGATTCCAGTTGCTGTCAAAATATTTTATCCGATTTATTTCAAAATGCAATTGACCAGTTGTTATGAATACTTGGGTATACGTTTTGGCAAAGAAATTCGTGTTCTCGGTGCCGTTCTATATGTAATACAGGTATGTTTATAAATATTAGAAATTGTATTTATACTTGATTTATTTAAAATTAATTTTTCTTATTACAGATGTGTTTCTACACGGCTGTGGCTGTCTTGGCACCGGCCATAGCTCTTTCAAAGGCTACGGGTCTGAATACGAAAATTGCTGTAATTCTAATTTACGTTGTATGTGTATTTTATTCATCTCAAGGTGGCATGAAAGCTGTCGTTATAGCCGATACTTTTCAGGTGAGATAATTTTGCAATTGAAAATCTACTGATAATTTTTCTTTAAGTTTATAAGGGAAGTCGGCTAAGCCATGTTCGTCTGTCAAGCTGTCGGTTTTTTCGTCTTTCAAAATAAAGTTTTAGGAGCCGAGTCAAATCCAACCGACCCCCTTTGGTTTTAAACTCTCAAACTTATTCCTGATCAGATCGCTATTTAATTTAAACAAGATCGGTTAACGATGGACCAAGATATTTTAGAGGTGCCTTTACATGGTAATACAAAGTATTAAGACTTTGTAGAATAAAACTATCATGATATTCGCTCCGTGTTTAAAAAAAAAGAGAACAAAAGTCTGTTCATGCTTACACGTGTTGGTGAAATCGAAGGTGATTTTTTATTTGGTTGTTTTTTTTTTGTGGTAACTAGGAATGCAAACGGGAGTAGTTTTTTAATTCCGGGATTCTTAAATTTTAAGTCCCCGAACTTTTTCGGGATCCTGTAATTATCTGGTACTCATAATTGGTACTCTTTAGGTACTTTCAAACAAATCAAACTAAAAAATAATTCGACTTGTGTTCGACAGGCTTTAAGAAACATGAATATTATTTTGGTACTTTTATGAAATTTTAGATCCTAAAAATTAGTCAAAATTATAAATCGGTCCTTTAAAGGTATAGGGTGTCTGGTGGCAGATTTACATTTTCTAAACTTAAATAAAAAACGTAATAACTGGCACAAAGTTTTATTAAGAGCATTGAACGATAGAATGAGAATGCGGATATTGTTTTTTAAAGAGCGTTCAAAAGGCATAGAAATATAAAATTAAAGGCTATCGAACCGGATTTAGGTTGTTTAAAAAAAAAGAGAACAAAAGTCTGTTCATGCTTACACGTGTTGGGGAAATCGAAGGTGATTTTTTATTTGGTTGTTTTTTTTTGTGGTAACTAGGAATGCAAACGGGAGTAGTTTTTTAATTCCGGGATTCTTAAATTTTAAGTCCCCGGACTTTTTCGGGATCCTGTAATTATCTGGTACTCATAATTGGTACTCTTTAGGTACTTTCAAACAAATCAAACTAAAAAATAATTCGACTTGTGTTCGACAGGCTTTAAGAAACATGAATATTATTTTGGTACTTTTATGAAATTTTAGATCCTAAAAATTAGTCAAAATTATAAATCGGTCCTTTAAAGGTATAGGGTGTCTGGTGGCAGATTTACATTTTCTAAACTTAAATAAAAAACGTAATAACTGGCACAAAGTTTTATTAAGAGCATTGAACGATAGAATGAGAATGCGGATATTGTTTTTTAAAGAGCGTTCAAAAGGCATAGAAATATAAAATTAAAGGCTATCGAACCGGATTTAAGTCGAAAGTCAGCAAAGTGGACAAAAAGTACATTTTTAAATTTTTGATACTTTTTTGCATGTTTTAAGATTAATGTTCTAGAAAAATAAAATAAAGATCTGTTGACCCTGATTGAAATCAGAAATTAACTTAATAGGAAAAAAGTACTTTTTTTATATATCTGGTATTTATTTGCATTTTTTTGAGATTTTGAATCTAGAAATATAAAATAAAAAGTACTTTTCTCATATATTTGGTACATTTTTGTACATATTAAAATTAGAAAGTTAGAGATTTTAAATTAAAATGGTAAAGAAAATGTCGCAAATTTTTCTTATATGCACATATATGCTAAATGCAAAAGTACTCTTTGGATTTATTTGGAGCTTATGTTCTCATAAAAACCTTTTAAAAGTTGGCATTTGAATCAAATAAAATTTTTATTATAATATATGTATTTATACAAATTTCTGTGTAACCGATAAATAATTTACCAGTGAAGCCCCGCTCCCAAAAGTCACCTTCACCCGCATTTATTTTTTTTAACAAAGTTGGTACTAAATCTAAAGGAAATTGTGTTTATAGGGCTTGACCGAATCAAACTTGTCCTTACACAAACATATATATTTGTGTTACTGGAACCTTTTTAGGCTTGTAAATTTAAAAATATTTAGTTTGTTTCGCCCCGTAACATACATACATACATACATAATGAGACAATTGTAAAAAAGGTTTAGAAATAAAATAAAAGTTAAGATAAACCCAGATGTGTACTCAACTCAAGGCCATTTTAACATCATCTGTAAACAACAACATAAATCATGATTATCTTACAAATAAATTATCCACATCTCTTATATTTTTATTATTTTATTAAGAACTTTATCAAGTTATTAAATAATTTAGATATCAGACTAAATATGATAAAGAAATGCAAAAGTTATGTAATATGGTGTTAAGATAATAAAAATAGTGTTTGACGTTTTATTTGTTTTAAACAACTTTTATTATACTTAAATAAAAACCAGATTCGCCCTTGCTACCGATTATATCTTTTATGAGCAAATACGTTTTTAGACGAGGTTTGGTAACAATTTAAACACCAAAGACTTAAAGACTAAAAGAGTCCAATGAACCAAAATAGAAACTTTGCTCACTGAAACGTTATTGTCGATGTAAAGCTTCGACTGTGGGTGCAAGAATCCCGAAAGCACTAAAAAAAACAAGTAACAAAAATATATTAAAAGGAAAAAAAAGCAACAAATAAAAAAGTAAATAAACAAGGAAAGAGTCCTTTTTTAACTGGGCGAATATTAAATCGACATTAAAAATGATTTTTTTATGCCCTTCACATAAGTGATAAGGTTATATATGAGTTTGTCATCCCAATTGTAATATCTTTAATATCTCTTTGCGACCTCATAAAGTATATTTTTTTGGCCTTTATAGATAGCGAGGTCGATTTAACGATGCTCGTCTCTCCGTCTGTTCATGTAATGGTTGAATTCAACGTTTGGAAGCACCCCGATGTCAAATAGGCCCGAAAATGGTATAAAACTATCAAAAATATCTGCGAGCAAATTACTGTTAAAATTCAGAAAAATCGCCTGATAATTGACCGAGATGTTAGCGATAAACCAAGAGTAACCCTGTTTATTTATCTAAAATTTCTACATAAAAACCTCTACAACTGCTCTGGAGGTGCTCGTATACAGCTGCAATATAAGGCCGACTCCCATTAGTTTTTTTCACAAAAATTTTTGTGGAACATAGTCATTCTCTATCTCCGTCCCCTAACAGGATTGCCATATAAAGTTAATTTAAAAAAAATGTTGACTATTATATCGTATTGTGTAAAATATTCTTCGTAACGGGCTTGATGCTAATTTACTTGATGACTTAAAGTGTTCTGATCGTATTCAGAACAACATTTATACAAAAGATTATCTATTAAAGAAAATGTTTGAAAATGTGACTGGTGTGACACTTTAATCAAAACGTAAAAGAAGAAGAGCAGATTATCTAACAAGTGATAATTTAAACTCTTGCCATGGCATATACATATATTGAAAGCTTTCAAGCTTTTATACTTACAAAACACAGCTCTTATTTAATCAGCAGGGTTGCACTTAGAGTTTAACTTAATAATACCATGTTCAAACATTCATCATTATAGTTTGAGACAAATTAAAGTAAAGTGAGTAGTTAAGTTTTCTGTTCACACATAATTGATTAGACTTACTCAATTAGCTAAAAAAATATTATTTTAATTATGTACCTTCAGGGACAAGGTAAAAGCAACTGATCAGCTGACTTTTATTTAAGTCATATGTTTGCCTTTTTTGTTACTACATTTGACAAAACTACCTGTAAGCACTTTGCTTCCTGTTCTTTTTTATTATTGTTATGTAAAAAGTAACTAAAGCCCTCAACTTGAGTGTTGACGATTCTTTGACGATTTAAAAAATATGTTTTGGCGATTTTGACGATATTGAACCAAAATTATCTGGCAACTATTCGTATGTGTTAACACTATCTTCACATACAGACCTTAATTGCGTAAATAGCACATTTACGCAATTTAGACCTTAATTGAGTTCGATTTACCATAAGAGATTTTAATTAATAAATTGAGCAATTAGAAGTAAATTGCTTCGCTAAATGAGTTTAACACGAAGTGCAACCCTGCTGATTTAATAAGAACTGTTTAAGTTAGTATAAAAGCTTGAAAGCTTTGAATATGTATGCCATGGTGAAATATTAAAGTGATCTCGTTCCTACAACAATAACTTCAAAAAATTTAGCATGTATTTTGTTGTTAATAAATTCTAGCTAAATTGACAAAAATGTTTCAAGGATATTTGTGTGGATCTAAGTATAAAAAAAATTAACCGACCATTATTAATTTTGTTAACTTTGGTGCCAAACATATTTTTTGCAATATTTTCAATACTTTTACCTTATAGTGATAAAAAATCAATTTTTTATTTCACATTTGTAACTAATCTATTCCTTTGTCTAATTTCAGGCCGTTGTTTTGGCTATTTCTCTAGTGCTGGTTGTAAGTTTGGGATGTTTCTACAGTGGCTCCCCCATACAAATACTTAAAACCGCTGCTGAGAGAGATCGCTTAGAATTTTTCAAGTAGGTTTGAATTTTAACAATTAAATCTTGATTTTTATTTTTATTTCACAGCTTTAATATGGATCCAACTACCCGCCATACAGTCTGGTCGGTTGTAATTGGCGGATTTTTCTATTGGACTTCGCTTTTCTGCACCAATCAAGCCTCCGTACAAAAGTGCATGTCCTTGAAGTCTTTAAAATTGGCTAAAATTGCTTTGGCCTTTGCCATATTGGGTTTGGTGGTTGTTTTTCTGCTCAATTTTTATACAGGCTTGATGGTGTTTAACCACTATGCCGACTGTGATCCCTTAACGGCTGGACGTATTACCGCAACTGATCAGTTGTTGCCATATTATATCATACATACTTATGAGCATATTTATACAGTTGCTGGCATATTTGTAGCTGGTATATTTGCGGCCAGTTTGGGGTAAGTTGCTGAATTGTAAAATAGAAATTAAGAATTTAAAATAATTTGTTTCGTGTATGCGTTTACCCTAGAACTGTGGCCTCTGCTTTGAACTCATTGTCGGCCGTTACTTGTGAAGATTTATTGATTAATGGCATGAACATAAAAATTTCTCCCGATAAGGGAGCTCTTTACGCCAAATGGATGTCTTTGGGCTTTGGTGTTTTTTCCTTTGGCTTGGTATTCATTGTAGAGCATTTGGGTGGTGTATTGCAAGCCACACTTACTTTGAATGGCTTAATCGGCGGAGTTACTTTGGGCTTATTTGTCTTGGGCATCGCTTTTAAAAACGCCAATACCAGAGGAGCCTTTTATGGTGGCATCTTGGCTTTGGTTATAGTCATATTTATTGGCGTTGTTGCTCAAATAGCAAATGTGGAACCAGTTTCGTTACCTTTATCTGTGGAAAATTGTGATTGTTCGGTGAATGTCACTCAAACACTGGGCAATGTATTCCTGGAAACAATCATAGAGGAAAAACCCACTGGATTTACGTAAGATTATGTTTTAGGCCTTGCAATTTCTTTATTTATTTAAAATATATTTTCTTTAAACATTTTGCAGCTCTTGGCCAATTTTTAGGCTCAGCTACATGTGGTACTCCATGATCGGCTGCTTGCTTACCGTATTTTTGGGACTTGTTATATCGATTGTAATTAATACTATGCAAAGACGTCGTATATTCAAATTAACTTCCACTCAGAATTCCAATACCATGAAAATGTATATCGAAACCAGAAAGATAGCTGCTGCTGCAACTTCCCCATTTACTGTGACACTTTCAAAGTCCGCCGAAGCTGGTGGCCATGTCAATCATGCCATACGTTTAGATGATGAATGAAGAAAATTGTTTTTAAAAAAAAACTCAAATTTAAACCACAAGAATTATATCCAAGTATACTTGTACTATAGATTAAGATATGTATTTATTCATACATTTAAGTATATATATGTACATACATATCGTTTGCTGAATGTGGTCTTATGCCCAATATCATTAACATAAAGTTATTTAATTTTATTTTCTGTTTGACTTACAACTTTAAAACACAAATAGTTCTGAAATATTTTTTACTAAACTTTGAGGAAATGTCACATAAGGCCCTTTAACACTAAGCAAGCGATATGTATCCCTTTTTTAAAATTAATTTTATCATTAATTCAATATATATTCGTACAAATTACCTCTTAGAATTTAGATTTTCCAACCGAAACGTTTAGTTTTACTTTTTTGAAATTATTTTAACGGGCTTTCATGCCCAGCTCTAGTGTTACACCAAAACCTATATTAGTTTTTAGGTCTTGTACGCACCAGTATTAATTAATTTCATTAAAGTTTATTAGAAATAATTGTATTTATATTGCAACTATTTTACGATTTTTATAAAAATGCAATTTCGAAAAAAAATAAAAAAAATATATATTCTGAATGCATGCAAATGAAATCAAAATAAAAAATTTACTTAAAAATATGTTTTTTTTTTTAAGAAAGTATAATAAAAAAATAATATTTTAACCAGCGTGCCAGGCCAACTTCGCTTAATTAACACATCTATCTTTACCTTTTCAAAATACACACTTTATAAATAAAAAATAAAGTTAGATAATCTTCAAGCTAAGAATGGATGATAAATAAAATATAAATCAAAATTAAATAAATTTAGTGTCATTGTCAAAAAGCAAAATAAAAATAAATGTAAATAATAGAACTAGATAAATGCAAATAGAATGGGAATAAGAGAACACAAAGGATTGTATGTGGATTAAGTTCGGTCTAAACAATATTGAACATAAATATAATTCCAGTATTCAAGTTTTAAATAAAGTTTGTTTAAATAGAACAAATTAACATTCAACTTACAGTATAACCGAATAGAAAGAAAGCTGACAACAAATCGAAGCTAGTTTCGAAAATGCATTACACTCGGCCAATTTCGGAATTATGTACTTAATTTTAAACATTTCGAATAAAAAAAATTTCCATTCTTAATTAACTTTTACAGTTTCAACAATAAACTTAATAAAGCCGAATGAATAGAAGAAAAGAAATAAATTATATTAATATAAAGAAGAAGTTGAAATAAATAAATAATTAACTGTAATGTAAAAAATGTATTAAAAAAATATTTTTTTTCAATTCCTCGAAAAAAAATAAATGCATTAAATCAACTTCAAAATTAAATCCCTTCGCATTTACTTAAAAGTTATAATTGAAAATATTTTATTATTCCGTTTTTTTGCGTACCTTCTTTTTCAAAAGTATTTTTCGAATTGACAACTAAATAAATAAGCAAACTCTATAAAATAATTTAGAATACGATGCCTAATTTGCTTAGTAAAACAGGGTGGCAGGCATACAGGGTGTCTGCGGCATTGTCGCCATTGTTGTAAACATTAGTCTTGACAGTTCATATATGGCAACAAGTTTTTTCAAGAAATGGTGATGTTGATTGGCCTCCACGGTCGCCTGAGTTGACTAGTTTGGACTTTTTTTGTGTGAATATCTAAAAATTATGGTTAATGCAAACAAACCAGAGACGCGAACGCGTGTTTTCGGAGACCAGTAGCGGCAGTTTTGCTTATTGACTGGCCGGTTAAGTGAAAATGAGCCTCATCGCTCAAAAAAAAAGGGATTTACAGCGCGAAAACGCTCCAACATGGTCCAAAGGTTTTTGCGTAAATCAAAGTCATTTTCTTTTAGTTCTTAAACGATTTGAATTTTAATAGCATGGAAGTTCAAATTCTTTTTTAAAATTTCCTGAATTTCAATGCAAAAAAATTATTTCTGTTCCAAATTATAATAATTTTTCCAACTTTTTTCACTAATTTTTTACTATTTGATAAGGGGATCGATTTTAATAAAATTATTACAATAAATTTGTTCACGACTTTTATACTAAAAAAGTATTTTTCTAAGTTTTATCGAAAAAAATTCCCAGCAAAAAGAAGACATACAACAGAAGTATTAAATGCATGCATGAGAGCTCTGATAATGAGATGGTTCATATTAGGGTGAAACATGCGTGAAGTTAAAATTACCGTGTCATTGCTGACCATGGGTTTACATTAGGGGAACTGGATCCTCATAAAAATTCGTGTCTAAACTAAATGAATGTTTGATGAATCCACACCTGTGGCAAAAAAACAGGGTTAAAAATCATTGGAAATTCCATCTTAATTTTGTATAAACACGTGAATTACTACAGTTCCTAAGCTAGAGATTCACAACAGAATTGAATATTATTTTTAATGCATTCAAAAATTTTTAAATTTGATATAGTTTGAAAATGTATTTAAAGTGTATTTCAAGAAATAAGTAAAAACGAAATCATGAAAACACGACTTCCTTTTGAATTACTTCAATTTATATATGCTGGTTTGAGATGTATATAATAATAGTTTAAAATGCTGCTTTTCTACGTTGTTCATAACGGTTTAAGTATAATTCACCATCTTACAGAAAAACTCACCATAGTTTTTTTTAATGAATGCTACTTAGTTAGGACAAGAACCTTATAATTTGTGTAGCAACTTTTTTGTATTGACAGAGTTGTTAAATCTTAGTTCAGACGAAGCAAATATTTACCGAAATAAATGTAAACACTAGAAAACATAATTTTTCTGGTAAAAAGTTTAAATTTTGTATGAGAGTAAATGTGTTTAATGATTTTACTGTATTTGATTTTAAAAATATTATAAAAGAGATTAAACATATAAATTTAAAATATAGTGATGTGGAGCCTATTTCTCCTAAGGGTCAGGTAGACTGAACTTACTATTTATTCCCTCACGCATAAATAAATAATAAAACAAATTTAAACTTCGGATATATATTTTTTTAAGTTAATAACTTTTAGTTTTAATTTTATTTTTCTTAATTTTATATTAAAAAAAGGTTAAATATTAAAAAAATCTTTGTATGGCTTTTAAAGTTATAAGTGACTAAATAAAATTAAACATATTTGTTTATTTATTAAAAAAAGCTTAAATTTTTAAATCAAAAATAAATAAATAATTGAATAAATAAATAAATAATTAAAATAAAAATAAATATTTATAATATTTACAATTGTTTTGCTTTTAAATAGATTCTTTAATGCTGTTTTCAACAAGGACCTTTTAAGGCGGTCACGTTACACTGATTTCTTCATCACTGTCTGAATTTGATTCATCATAATCATCATAATACATTTTCATAAAATCAGAGTTTTGAAATTGTTGATTGTGGGCGGTTCCATTAAGCACAATTTGGGTATTAGGGGCCTGTTGTTGTTGCTGCTGCTGTTGATGATGAGCGATTGCAGCCTGTTGTTGTTGTTGCTGCTGCTGTTGTTGTAAATGATGTTGCATGGCATTTGTGATGAAAATATTATTTGCTGGATGTCCAGAATGTAAAGCCATTGAATGCAAAGAATCGACAGCTGTTGGCATACCAGTACCACCACCAGCGCTGATGCTTAACATGGTCATACGCCTTTGTTTGGCTTCATTCAAGGTGGTTTCTAATTTAAATTTTAAATCAGCTGCTACTAAATGTTTATGCATTTCTGCATTGATTTTTGCCTGAAATTCAGCACTAGTCATAGGCATTAGACCACCACCACCACAAACTGCACTGTTGGGAGGCGATGAAGTCGCCGATGACGCAGATGAATGATCGTGTTGTGGCGGCAGCTTCGCAACGGTAAGTAATGGCGGCGGCGAAGAGATTTGCTGTAAATGTTGTGAGCTACCAAACGACGAACCAATGCTTGTAACTGGTGGTGGTATGTGATGCATAATGGGTGGTGACTGCAATGAATTTGGCGTTTGGGGGGAAACCATGGGCTTGGGAGTACTACTAGCTGAGTTAGGTGAATCTTCTTTGTTGTTGGGAGAATGGGAAGGAGAAACACTATGACGTTGCGGAGACATGACCATTGGTGATAAAGGTGTTAAAGGCCGATCACCCTTGGCATCTGATAAATCTGGATTGGGATTATTTTTATTGGGCAGAGTTTGATCTCTAGAGCCGCCACTGGCCAAGAGTTCACGTTCCTTAGAATTGCGCCATTTCATACGACGATTTTGAAACCATATTTTTACCTAAAAAATATAAATGAAACAATTGAAAATATACAATTGATTTTGTATTTGTTAATTATTGTGTGATTTAAATTTTAAAAATGTTTTGCATTTTTAAATCTTAAAGTTGTTTTATCTTCTTAAAACATTTAAACCAGAAATCTTTACAAAATGCCATTTTTTCTCGCTCCTAAACAACAACATTGTAACACTTGTACTTTCGTCTCAATTTCTATTTCATTGTGTGGATGTGCATGTGATTTGTGCCTGCAGTAGCACTTAGTTGCAGCTCTAAATTATAATTTGAAAATAAATTGATTACAAAACAGATACAAATTATTATTTGATACGTCTTCCACTATAAATAAAAAACATTAACACACGCATACACACATATTTCAAAATTTATTTAGTGTTAACGTTGCAAAATAAAGAGAGATATTTTTGGTCATTTGTATAAGTTGCTTGTGGTGTGGTATGTAGTGGTGGCAAAAGTTTGAGAAGTACATGTGACTGACAGATACGAGAAAAGGCGGTTACTTTTAATAGAAACTGTTTTTGAATTATTGTACAAAAACTTCTTTTCGGTTGTAGTATGTCTGTGTGTGCGTAAATATAAAAAGTAACAACGAATTTTTGCAAAAAGGGAGCTTAAAATGTTTCAGGATTTCATTAAAAAGCCTTTAAATGAAAGAGGTTAGAATGAAAAAAGTTTTTGCTTTGTTTTGATAAAGCTGTTATAAAAAAACAGCAGGAATTTCAACACATAGAAAGATTTATATAATTGAAAACAGCTTTTTTTATAAAGTTTCTGGTGCCGTTGCCATCAGTAAGGTTTTTGTTAAAGTAAACTACATTTGCTGTAAATTTCAAAATGATTAAAGCCCGACCATACGTTTTAGCTTGGATTACGTTGAAAAGTGAGATTTGGTCTACAGTTGAGTTGAATGCTTTCACCAAGCTTAACAGAAATTTAAATATTAATATCTTGTATGAGTGCTAAAACTCCATTCCATAGTGGGCAAATATCAATTTACAACAGCACCAACTTATGCTGTTAGTATCGATAGACTATTTTAACACTTAAACGATTTCATTACTACCCATTCAACATGGTGGTAGCCCTACAACACACTGTTAACAACTCACCGACCATTAGCGAAGAGTTGCCCATATAAATGTATATGTACATACCTCTGTTGGTTGATAAAACCGTTCTAGACGTTTCTACAATACTCCAACCACTCCCTCCCTTAAAGAATTTTTAATTTTTTTGCTTTTATAATTATGCAGCTATTTCATTTGAAAATTAATTTGAAAGTAACAAGGTTGCCAAAACCTTAATACTCTTAAGGGTCATCATCAGGTGTAGAGGTTGTTTTACGAACAAAGACTGTAACCCTATAACACAGCCTCTACCTTTTACTTTTGGACTTCTCTATGACTTTTACCCCGAAGAAGGTTATTTTCGGACACTCCTTCTACGGGGTATACACTGGGTAATTGTCAGTAAATCTGGAATTCCTAGTTAGAGTGTACATGAGTGTAAAGACTTGCATGAAAAAGAGAAACAGCCAAGGTCCCGAAAATGTTAAAGACAGAGAATCGATTCCTAATTACAACAAATCCTTTGTTTCAATTTGCTTTCTCATGCAAATTAAAATATTGAGGTTTTGGCGCATTTAGGGCCAATTCCGGCTCGAAGGACCATGTTTAAAATTGCTTTTTTATGCAAATTAAAATATTGAGGTTTTGGCGCATTTAGGGCCAATTTGCTACGTGAGGGTTTATTGAGACGGAGCCCTCTGTGCCTATGGGGGGGGATATATAGAACTCCAGACTAATTGAGAGCCACCTTGGGGATCTAGGCGATTAATACAATCCGGGACAGGAGGGGGAACCTGGCTTCTTGGAAATAATTGAAACACCAATTTCGTTTTCTTGTACTTACATCAATAACAATGTTTATTATGAAAATGTATTACTGGTAATTTCACCTGTGACTGGATAACGATTGCTTGAACGAAATTGGCTGAGGGTATGCCGGGCTTCCGTTCAGGACGAGTCTTCGTGAGTAAGTAAGTAAAATTCAGTCACAAGCCCGCCTAAACTTCTATCGTTCAGTTTTCGTCAAAAAATCGGTAATTCACAATACTATACAATAATCACAATAGTTTTCAAAGGCGGTTAAACAGAATAGTTCATAATTGGGGATTAACAGCTATATTAGGAATTCAATATTAAACATTTTCTTTGAAAACTACTAAACTACTAAGGTAATATTTCACTTTTAAATAAAATAAATTTAAAAAAAAGGAGATACCGGCGGTAACTGCTTTAAACATCCTTGATAAACAGCGTCCTCGATAGTGCTAAAGAGAAATTTCCCGAAAAAAAAACAGGGCAGGCGGACACCCAAGAGTAAATTTCCTTTGGCATGATCGGGGTCTCTACCTACCCTGGTTTTATTGGGGAGACTTTGATTCAGACAATTAAATTTTGGGGGCTTTAGCTGAGATTCGGATCTATCGAGTACGGGATGAGAAGAAGATAATGTTACTCCAAACAACAAAACGGGAAAGAATGACAACCCTGATAGTACTTGTTAAGCGTTATGGAGACTATGGCTTTCGTTTTGAACGTTGTTCTCAATTTAAACTAAGTTTTCTCCATATTGTTTACAAAGGAATTCCCTTCCATTGAGTTTTGAATCAGTTCACAAGTTCCGCAAGGCTCCGTTGTTTCTCTTTTCTCCTTTGTTATTCCTTATTTTTAAAAGCGTTCTTTTATGTTGGACTCTGAACCCTATCTATTTGTTCTTTGACTACAGATTTAGAAAATGAAGATTGGGTTCTTAAGACGGAATATAAATGACACACCTTATAGGGATAAAAGTTGCGGAGACAGAAATTCTTGATCTTCTGGAAATGAAAATGCTCTGTGAACTGTTCGCTGGGTGTAATACGTTTTTTTGTGTCTAAGGAAGCGTCTGAGATCACTAGATTTAGCTGTATTAAAACTACTTTATATCTTCTGGCATTTTAAATATATATATTTATATACAAGCTACTTAATTTCATACAGAAACAGGCTAAGGTACTCATCGGTGGTTTTAAGAAATTTTACGGTCTCGAATTATTTGAGCATCGTCGTACTGTAAGATGGTTTTAATGTTCTATCAATACTTAAAAGAAATTTGCTTTGAAGAAATGAAGGAACTTATTCCTAAAACCCGGGATTTCGTCATAATGCAAATCTTTCAAGAAGAACACACGGTCGACAGCCAACAATATTCTTAGTCTAGCCAGATTACTATTCTGTGCTATGGATACCGAAAAGTTCCAAAGTTTTATGTTTTGACTGATGGTGTGGTATGCTTCGGGAGTGCACATGGTGGCTCGGGTTATAACCAAGCTGTGTAGCCAAGAACAAAAGTTGTATTTTGAAGCTTGAATTACACGGATCATATTTATCCCAATGCATGTAATCTAAGAAATAAGTTTTGTGAGAGCTAAAAGATGACGATATAGTCCAAAAAAAAGGGGATGTTAGGAATTTGCTTCCACCGTGTCCTTAGCTTATCGGCTTATTTAAAGCATGTGAATAGCTCGGTTTTTACCAAAGAAAGTTGATGACTCATGAAATATAGTAATGGGATGTGTGTTAAATGTCAATGAAAGTTAAAATCATTTAAACTGTAAGAAAATTAAAAAGAGAATGAATTGTACATAAAGGTCAAATGAATTTAATTAGTGTTTACTTCTGAAGTGAAAGGTTGTATGCGAGTGAATAAAAATGGATAATCATTTAACTTAATGGTCAGTAACAATAGTAGTTATTTGGCCCCGATATAGGAAGGCAGTGTATTTGTCTGTACTGCTCTGTTTTGTAAGATTGTATCAATAAAAATCAGCCTAGACAGCTCTGACCTTTGTAATAAAATTACCACTTGGCCGACTTCAAAAGTTATCGGGGGAACAGTTGGCCCGGGAATCATAACCTTAAAAACATTTCTATGCCAAAATAAACTTCTAAATTTCCGGCTGGTAAATACTATTAAACAAAAATGACATTGAAAAGGGTTTACCTTAACATTTAAACATTAAATTTAATAATATGCAAATTTTAAAAATACCTTTTCTTTTTCTGTGAATTTTAAGAACACTTAGTCCGACAATCAATAAGAAAAATTTCTCGTAAATAATAAATTTTACATGTTATATCAGATTTGGTGATATAAAATCGTTAAATCTCTTTTCAAGAAAACTATGAATAAAATAAATTATTCCAATTGTATCCTTTTAATTTTAGTTTGATGAACAAATCACTTTAAATAATCAAATAATAAGTCTTATGAATTTTGATTAAACAAAACCAAGTTAATGCAAAAGGTACAACAACAAAAAATTTAGCAATAGCACTGGAAAATATTCAATAAAATAAAAACAAGTCTAATAATGTACAATAAAATTACACTAAATTGCACGCTTTATAATTAATTTCAATCAAAAACAGACATCATCGCCACTAGCATCCACAACTCACCGTCAACTTAACTTAAATTGCCGGCAACAGCAAAAACGAAACAAAGACCTGGGAAAGAAGAGAAACAATTTCATGCATTAAATGGAAAAGCAACAAAACAATGAATGTATGTATGTTTGTTTGAATAAACGAAGGAAAAGTTAAAACCCATAATCATTAATCTTATCGCCGCCTTGGCTTATTATTTCAATTTACAGATTGTCGTTAGCAAACGTTACAAAAACGTATAGGAAACCCCAATAGACTTGAGAAGTTTTATTTAACATTTAAAAGTAAGGGTGGCAACACCCAAGGCCTAACAAAAAGCTTAAAAGCGAAAGAGTATTTTGGTTGCTTAATGTTGAAAAATGTAAATAAAGTGTGTGTATGTGTTTGTGTATGAATGTGCGTTTATATGCCTGTGGTTTATGCAGTACTCAATGACCGAAAGAAAAATACAACCATTAACTGGAAAAAGGATAAGAAATCAAACAACATCGACAATAACAAGAGTATTAAGCTCAAAAGCCTTAGAGCTAATAACGGCACGTGTTAGATTTATTCAATAGAAAATCAGCGAAATATTTACAAGATTTACCAGAGTTAATACAATTTTATGGTTTATTGCTTTTTAAATACACAAACAACTACTTGTTGTTTGCGTTTTGTGTTGGCATTGGCAGGACTAACGATTATTTTAATGAACTTATAACATAAGTATTTAAGGAGTTTTAAGGATGTTGAGAGAGCGTTACTTGGAAATAAGTAAATTTATTTTATATTTCATTTTAAAAAATGTTCTTTTCGTATTATTTGCACATAAATTTTATTATTATATTTTATTGTTTTTTTTTTTTATTCAGAAAAAATTAATTTTTATTTTAAAAAAAATTAATATTTTCCGTTATTTTTTCATATTTTTCCTTTTTGATTCTTCGCCTTTGGCGAACTAACAATAAGTATTCAACCTTTAAGACTAAGCAATTAATATTAGTCCAGCCAGTACCAGACTAATATTTTTGTTCTCATAATAAAATTAATTAACTAAAGTAGTTTTATCCAAGCGCAATAGTATCCCTTCTTTACAGACGAGTATGTCCACTATGTTGCAGGATGCTTCGAGCGAGCGGATTTGGATGTGCTTCCAACTTATTTAAATACTTGTTCACATAGTTTAAGATTTCGCATTTTACTAGTGGTACTTCTAGATCCTTGTGGGTGTTGCTGTTTTTAATATACCAAGGAGCACCAGTTATCATTCTTGGAATTTTGTTTTGACGGCGTTAAATATTTCAATGTTGGAGGCGGAAGCAGTGCCCCATAATTGTATTCGGTAGCAACAAATTGGTTTTAAAGTCGAGTTGTAGAGTAGAAGTTTACAATCCAGACGTAGCATAGAATTTCGACCAATTAGCCAGCGGATTTGAGCAGCTTTAAGTTTCATTTTAGTCAGCTTCGCATCTATATGTGACTTCCATGTAAGGCGGCGATCTAGGTGAATGCCAAGATATTTCGCCTCATTTCTTTGAGTCATCATATGGTTTTTAATAAGAATTGGGGGGCAAGTTTCCTTGCGTAAAGTAATAGTAACGTGGGTGCATTTTTTTTAATTTATTTTAATAACCCATAACTGTGCCCATTTCTCTACTTGGGATACGTGATGCTGAAGTTTTAAAGGCCTCTTTAGGGTCTTTATGATTACTGAGAAAGGCGGTATCAACAGCAAATGCCGACATGTAAGTAAGATTGTTTGTGGACATATCTGCTGTGTAAAGCAAATATAGAATTGGACCTAATATACTCCCTTGAGGTACCCCCGCCCCCATTGGCTTAGGACAGATTAAGCAGTTTCCTTCTTTTATCATAAATTGCCAGCCAGTTATGTACTTTTTCAAAATATATTCACTAGTTAGTTCAGCTTTAACTTGTTTAACTTTATCAAAGGCTTGAGAGACATCTATAAGGAGCGCGAAGTAGTATTTCTTTTTTTTTCTCAAAGGCTTTTCTTATAACATGTACCAATCTGTGGGTTTGTTTGATGGTACTATGTTAACTTCTAAATCCAAATTGGTGATTGGGAATGCAGTTGTTGTCATGTAGGCTCGGAGTTAGCTTGTTTTAAAGCAATTTCTCGAAAAATTTAGCTATACTTGGTAATAGACTTTAAAGCCTGTAAGACTTCACATTCACATTTAAGTTATTGATAGCCTCTACGACATCAAAGAATTGGAAACGTATTTCTATAGGACATCTTGCAACAACAGGCGCTAATTTACTCATGTCAGTGCAGGTATTTGATGTGAACACATTTGTTAAATGACTTGCGAGAAAATCACAATTTTCTTCATCATTTCTGCACAGGATCCTCTCAGATTACGTAGTGGTAGTTTTGCGACAACAGGTCTTTTAAGATATTTAGCTGATCGCCATAGTGAAGAATTCGTCTGAGGAGTCGAGTCTAGACCTCTAGCAAATTTTTCAACTTGGCTTTAAGTTGGGGTGATCTGTGTTTTTGTTAAGAGTTTGAACAAAAGTGCTTAAGTCTACCTCCTAGTGGTATCAACCAGGCCACTTTCGGAATAGTTACCGAAAGGCTAACAGACATGGCTAAGAAGAAAACAATCTGTCTTGGGTTAAATGTTATAAGTGACTCACTGGTGTGGCTTGAGGCAGGTTGTCCTTGTTGCGCTGTGCCATGTACATCGCTGTCTAGTGGCACAGCAATACAGGGTTTAAAAGGGTACCAATACCTTAACTGTGTAAATTAAATATTGGTAGGAATGAAGTGCAAGTAGATTTCCGAGGCTGACCAGAGTCCTATCTGGTACCACGGGAATAAGTTGGCCCCATGTGCTTATCAGGTGCATGAACTGATTGATGGTGAGGTCTCCTTTGGGAGTTCACGTGGTGGCTGTGGTTATCCCCAAGCAGGGAAACTATAGAACGAAAGTTGATATACTGGGGTCGGTCTTGTACGGGCCCCAGAGTGACGGTGTAAGCGGTCTTATTTGAAATAAAGGTTCAACAAGAAAAAGTTTCTAGTTTTGGTGAATCTACCCAGGCACATGAGCACCTGTTGAAGTAGGCTATTAGCTGAAAAGGTGTAAGTGTGTTTGGAAGTAGGTACCACGTAAAACCCTTAACGTCTGTGCTTTTGCCATTCTCTGTGGGCTCTTCTTTTTTCAGATTAAAGCTTTTGCACATTGGCTGAAAAAATGTTGTTGTATTTAGTCTAATGATAGTTAGAAGAAGCATGTTCAATGGCTTTTTTATGTTCTTATTAAGTCTGCGCAGACAATCATAAATGTCTTCGGGAGTCTTTAGCGGTTGATTTGGAGTTATAATACGTTTTTAAAAGGCATTAATATGATAATAATTATAAATTAAACAAAAAAACATAATAAAACTGAAAGCCTTCCACTTTCAAATCATACATTTAAATAAAAATTTTACTATAACATTTAATTCCTAATTTTATTAGAAAATAATTTTATGTTTTCGCTTTAATAAAATTGAACGGCAATTAATTTAATTCAATTTTAACGTTAAACATATGTTGATTACATTAAAACGCACCAATACACATCTGAAAAAATCTTATTTAAATGCTATAAATAAATCAGCGCCATAACAGGGATCGAAAAAAATATCTTTAAACAGAATGTTGCCCCATCCCATTGCCTAACACCAAATGTTACCAAAAATATAACAATAAATATAACTACAAGTATAAAAATAAAAAACCTATAATAATCATAATTTGAAAAATCTAAAAATAAAATAAAACAAAAACATCAATAAAATGATGCATCTACGATTATGAGTACTTTTCCTGTTACTGTTATCACGAAAGAATATCCTGGCAAAAAAGGTCTTAAATAAAACGTTTTCAGTATTTACAACAAAACAATTAAATTATTATAAGTTACTTCTCTGGTAACATATTTATTTGACATATTATTGCCCTAACTGGCTTAAACTACATACAAACACCCCCTCAGATCTTTGAATAACATTTCTTGTTGAAAAATACTTCCCTTAAAATTTCGTTCAAAACGAAACTAACAAATTGTCTAAGTAAATTAAGTATAGCATAATTCAAGGAGTCAGTATGGGTTTCAACTACACGCTAACTTTTTGGCTCTATATGGATTCGTATATGTTCTAATAAGTCTGTGTAAAACTGTTTCCAAGGATAAACAATATTTAGAAAAAATATAGTGAAAACAACAACACAATGTTATGAAAGGGAAAACGGCAAGTTAAATATTTGCAACGCTTTGCAACACATGTTTCACTAATGAGTCTCTAAATACACTGAGATTTCTTTCTGTCCTAAATGCTAAGGGTGTTTTTTTTGCTTGCTTTTAGTTTAAAATAAATCTGTTCCAGTGTGTTTTTTTCTATTGCAAGAGTAAGCGAGTGGTTAAATGGCGGCATTAAAGATGTGTTTAGTGTTATTCGATATTATGCATAAGTAATAGTAAATTAAATAGTGTCTGGGGATATAGTGTGTCCTGTGGGTGATTTGTATGTATGGATGTGTGTGTGAGTTAAGTGATGTGTTTAACAATATGTTTAGGATAAAGTTTCATAGTTTTATGAATTGAATAAAACTAAGTGTGTAAATATTAAACAAATTTGTTTAATGTTTAATTGTACAAATTTTTGTTTCAATTATGATGGGGGTTTTTAAAGTATGTATATCAATTTGGTAAATAGATTTACTTAATAACATTTCAAAAATATTTATAACAAAATTGTTAGAAAGTGGGAATCTAATCCAAAAAAAGCAAACAGATATAATTTAAATGATACTAGTAAAAAAAACCTGCTACTTCGTAAGCGTATTTTTAAAAACCCAATAAACAAATAACTAAAAGCGAAAGCCTGCTATGAGCATAAAAAATTATAAAAAAGTACACTAAATGTACTTTAATTTAAGAAAGTACCAAAAATGTGAAAAAGTACTTTTTTCGTTCTTCTTCATTTTTAACTTCAAGCTTGTTAAATAGTCCAAAATTTCATATTTTCAGGCTCATAATAATTAACAAATTATGAAAGTACCAAAAATTAGAAAAAAAAAATTTTACCACGTAAAAGACTTTTGGCCTCAATATGGGTCAATAGTAATTAATTTAATCACAAATGTACCAAAACGTACTTATATTTTTTCGAGACCTTTCAAACTCAATAAAAATTATGTTTCAGCCATTATTGCTTTAAAAGTTGTAAACAAGTAACAAAGTAAAATTCATACCCTTTTTTCCGCCCGTAGGGTTCAAACTTTCAAAATGTACAAATAACACATTTATATATTTTCAATCCATCTGTTCTCTGTTTCTACTTTAATTGGTTTGAAGTTACAAAAAGTACTTAAAACAGACCAATATGTATATAATATAAATTTTTATATATATCTTTAATACCCTTTTTACTTCTTAAAGTCAAAATCTTAAAAATTTTCAAATTCGTATTCATATTTTTTTGAGAGCTGTCAAACGAAATTTTAAAAATGTTTTTATCTCTGTTGGTTTCAAAGCAAACAAATCATCGAAGAGTATCAAAAATATAATTTTTTCTCAAAAGCCAATATTTCAAAAAAGTACCCAAATGTTTACATATTTTGTCGATACTTGCCGAACGCAATTTTAATTATGTTTCTATCCTTATTGGTTTTAAAGTTACAAAAAGTATTAAAATAACCTTTTTGTCATTTTATGCCCCTTAAAAAAAATACCAAAAAATATGTACGTTTTTTCGAAACCTGTAAAACACAATTTTAATTTTAATTAAATTTTTATTGGTACCGAAAACTATAATTTTTACCCTTTATTCTACTCTTTAGGGTTCAAATATAAAAAAAGAAATAAAAAGCATTCGCTGTTTTTTTAGACCTGTCAAACGCAATTTAAATTTTTTTCTATTTTTATCACCTTAAAAACTACAAAAAGTACCGAAATATAATTTTATCTTTTTTTAAACCCCCTTTTTTTAGCCCTTACAGTCAGAATTTCAAAAAATTTAAAAATTCGGTTCCTTTTTTTAAATCTTCGATCGCAATTCGAATTCAAAAAAGTTCCAGAAGTGGGTGCGTTTATTTTTAAGCAAAATATGATTTTTTTTGAATTTTGTTTCTATCGCGTATAGTTAAGGAGGAAAAAAGATACCGAGTTTTCCCTATTTGACAAATTTTCACTTCTTTGGGGTCGGAATTTCTGGAAATCCCGTTTTACTGGGTGTATTCATCAGAAGAGGCACCCCTAGTCTCCAAATTAATGCAATTTGTTAGCCTTAGCTACCACTTGACTATCAATAAATATGGTAGATAAGCTTCTGATGAGAAAGAGAATCTTTGAAAATACTTTTCATCGGAAGCAAGTTCTAAGTATTTACCTCCAAGTTATATTAACTGGGCAACTTTCTTTTCATAGCTTTATCAGGGCCCCTCTCAACTCACAACCACCCTGGTTTTGTTGAGCCTTTCCCTGCATCAAGGTTGGCGGTTCTTAACACACCTTGGCTATGCTGTGGATGAAGAGTGAAATTCAGTCTCTATTAGACTTATATAACTATGTGGCTCACCATATGTTTTGGCAGCTACAGATGATCCTTGTTGATGCTGTGCTTTGCAATTCCGTCAACTAACTTAAACAAAAATTTAAAAAATCAGGTCGCCAATACCTGGTAAGGGTATAAAGAGTAAACGGGTATACGTCTCAAAAAATATTTACTCATAATATTCCGTGGGTAACCACATTCATATTTGGTGGGTCCGGATCTGGGTTCCGGTTACACTGTTTGACTAATGGTGAGGTCTCTTTCGGGGGTACACGTGGTGGTTATAGTTATCTCCAAGCGAGGCAGCTGGGAACAAAAATTTTATACGAAAGCTTGTCCTGTACAGGCCTTAGAGTGATCGTCTGAGTGGTCTTATGTAATCTTTCAATGTTCAAAATAAAAATGTCTTTTGGTTTCGATGTCTTGACCTAAGCATTAAATTGAAGAAGTAGGCTTCTTGAAAAGTGGCGTTAAGTGCCTTAAAGTAAGTAAGTATTGGAAAACTGGTTCGGCTATCCTTTGTATGAGCTAAAATAAGACCCCTTTATAGTAAAAGAAATGAATGAGAATAATAGGTGTCAGCTTGGAAACATGTAAATGGTTTAGTTTTTGGCCTAAGTAAATTGATGACTGGCAAAATGATGAAACTCGATGATGATAAAATGGGTCTAGAAATGGCATCATAAAATGAGCAAAATGGGATGCGTGCATATGAAAATGGCTTATCATCCTATTAAATGGCCAACCTAAATTGTGGTTATTTGAGACAAAAAAACAGGTTTGGGAGTTTTATTATTAAAATTGCACTTGTATGATCTTATAAATTATCCGGAAGGCTCTAGTATTAGCAGAACTGACACTCAGCGATAATATTACTGTGAGACTGATGGCCTCTAGAAAAGTACTCACGCAAACGAAATAACATTTAAAATATATACATATATTCACTTAAAAATATCTATTCTGACAGGATATGACACGATAAGCGACTAACTTAGCTGCAAGAGGGTCTACCTTTAAAATACCGCATCCATCATATTGTAAGAACCACTGATGTCCAGTTCTCTACAGAAAACCGCACTTTCACCCCTTTTCTAATATGGATTTATTCGCAGGCCAATTAGCCGTGTTCTTGCATAGTTTAACGAGCGGTCCCTAAAAGTTCAGTTTTGGGAAATTCAAATCACTAATACATTTTGTATATCCAATAATACAGATATATATTTATATGGTATCTGCCCGAATAGTCTGATGACCCATATTGAGTTGTAGACCTTCTTGCAACACCAACACCTGCAACCAGAATAATATGTTTCAATTCCAAGATAAGATCCACTTGGATTGTGGGGGCTGCTACGTTGAGCACCTGCGGCTTACTTGCTTTCCCAGTTGTGTCAAACACACACGTATTTCATAAAACGGTAGCCTTAGTTCTACAGTGAATATAAAATGCGTGATATTTGGTACAAGAACCAATCGTCCTTTTGGCCCTCTCTACTACATTAAGCCATCAAAAAAGCTTACTGTCCTATATAGCTTCTGGCGGCTTTGTGTGTTCTTTTAGTACCAGATTGGTACTATACAATCTCGATGTGGTTTGTTCACTAGTGTGTATCCTCCTGGTTAAGAAACCCAAGTCCATTTTCTTATAATTTTCCTCAATCCAGACTAATTTTTCTCAACAGAGTTTTCTTTATTTAAGAGCTGATTGTACCCAAGAGCTTCCCTGTAGCAAAAACTGCTACATCTTTCACATACACAAAAATCTGAGTGGCTCCATTCTCAATCCAGAGAGAAGTTTGTTGAATCAAGGTACATCTCCTCGGGGCTTCCTCTATCTGTTTTGGCACTTCATCATTTCCCACGCTTTATTCTCTGCTCAAGTAGAGTAGATTCTCAATTTATAACCGGTAAGACCATTTTTGCTTATGCTACGCTTTAAGCGATTGCGTCCATTGACATATTACTAAATGCACCTGAATGAAATATAAAAAGAAAAATGCAACTGATTACTGCTATAGTAAAAGTCCTTGATGTGGTAGCCAAAAATCCTATTTCAAGGCTTCTGAAATGAATGGCGAGAGACTGATGGGTCTATTATCTTTTGGATACATTGATTGCTTTTATCTGATTTTGAAAGGAATACAGCCCCTGATATCCTCACAGATACAGGCACGTATTTGAGTCTTGAAAAATCTTTAGAGATCAAAACCAGCCAAGTAATAATTTAATGTTTTCGCTATGTGAAAGTTTTGCTTGAAAGGTCTCCTTCGGCTCCGGTTATTTATGTGGTTCAAATAATTTAATGTCTTGCATAAGCCGATGTAGAACCTTAATTATTTAAGTTAAGTAAAATATATATATATGAGTATATGGCTTAGTTGGATCCGCTCATTAGGTCTTTTTGCAATACCTATAGAAAAGGAGAGAAGGAGTGTAAATAGAAGTGAAGAGAATAACTAAAAAGTAAGAACAAAGAAGGAACCCTCTTACTTGCTATGAGAAATCGTTCTTAGAGGTTTAAGAAATTTATAAAAAAACAAATTTAGGATTAAAACTCTTGAATATGCGTACAAATTTTAAAAAAATCGGTGCAGTAAAAGTACGAGCGTACGGAGCTATATTTTTGAGGGCGTGGCACTTATCACTTTTATGCCTTTAAAATTTTAACTTTTTTATGAAAGCCAGTACGATAGAAGTACCTTTTTTTAAGATTTTATTTTTTGTAGACATGGTCCCGCCCACTTTTCCACCTTAAGAATTTCAGCGCTAGAGGTCTACGTATAAACGTACAAATTTTCAACAAACTAAATGCATTCTAAGTACCAGTAGTAAAGCTTAAATTTTCAAAAAATCGGCGCAGTAAAGGTACAAGCATAAATACTTAAATTTTTGAGGGCGTGGCACCTCACAGTTTTTTACCCTAAACATTTCTACTCTTAAAGCGGGTTTTATACGAACTAAGTCTCATTAAAGTCGTCTAGGTGAAAGTACATATATTGAGACTTGAGCTTTTGTGGGCATGGCCCTGCATACTCAGTAGCTTTAAAAATTTTGCCGCCAGAGGCCCTATATTTATATGAGCACAAAATCTTAAAAATCGGTGCACCAGTTCTAGAGAATTTAAGTTTTTCATGTTGAAGTACATTTAGATTTAAGATTTTGTGGGCGTGGCATCGACCCTTTTATAGTGTATCGCACACTTTATGCTTAAAAGTATTTATATTCTAAATTTCAAGACAATCAGACCAGCCGATTAGGCGTGATTGCTTGCTTTTATAATACCAGACATTTGAAATCATGTTAGTTTTTAATGTGTGACAAAAAAAATTGCTACGATAAGAATTTTGATAGCTATTTGGTGGAAAAACAATTGTCGCAAAAAATTAAAAAAAATATTGTCATGAATTTTCCCCATATTTTTTTTTTTTTGAGAATATATTAGGAATTTCCTTGGACCAGGCAAGGATTCAAGGGGAGGTAAACAATTCGTGCAAAAACCAAAAACAACAACACATATATACAACGTCATATTTAATTAGTTCAAAAGGTGGTCTAAAGGATTACGCTCATATTCATAAAAAGTTTATTAAGGGCTTTTTTGACAACTATGCCATAGACATCAGTCAAATAAGACTTTAATAAACTTACTATAATTAGGATGAATACGGGCATTAATATTTTTATAAAACACAAATATTTCATTTCTTTTTCTTTATTCTTTTATTTAATTTTAAAATCGTGCCAAAAAACATTGCCTAAAAACAGGATTGGGTATATAGATTTTACTTTTGTGTTACATTCATAGAAATTCTCTTTACTTTGCATGGTTTTTATTACAAGTCTTATCGGCTTATTAACTAAATCTAAGATTTTCACATGAGTTTTTCGAAAGACATGCAAACAGTTTTAAATGTGATAAAAATATCAAACAAAATAATAAAAAAAATCCCATTAAGGTTCAGCCATGCAGATAACCATATTATTTATATTGTTAATTTTAAATCTGCAAATATTTTTTTATATCCTCGATATAAAGTCGAATATGTAACTTCCCCAAATTCTATGAGACATTCCTGTTGGTGCTGGTTGGTATCGTTAAGAGTATTTTTATTCATTTTAATTCTTTAAGCAAATCAAAAACAGATAAATGCGTGGTTTTGACATAAACACTTTTGGTGGGTGGTTAAAATAATATAAATTATACACATACATTCATACATACGTACATAGCGAACACATTCAAAATTAAATAAATAAAAAAACAACAACAACTTTGAAATCAAGTAAAAATATCAAATAAAAAAAAAAAAAGATATAATAAAAGATTTAAAAGTGACTACATACATACTTATAAAATTGAAAAAAATATATTGGAATTTCTATTGTTAAGTTGAATTTTCAATGCTTCATTTTAGTTGTCCTGTGACAGCGCTCAGAAACTGTGAAAGAGAGCAAATGTTCTAAGTGGAAAATGCCACGCTTTTTGCCGCGTGCTTCAATTTAGTATTTACCAAAGTACATTGTGTGTGTGTGTGTAAGTTTTTTTCAATATAAATATTTGAGTTTCGATTAAATATGCAAATAAACCCACCCATTAAGTTTAGTTTTTTCTTCTTTTAAATCGATTTCCGCTTCAATATAACTGTGCCTCAAGTGGTTTTTAGTTAAAAAAAAGGATGTTTATGCATTTGTCATCTACTTAAATTAATTCCTCATCATTTATAATCGTATACTCGGAGACTTTTTATTCAGAAGTTTGTAAAGGATTTTAACTGCATTTTTTTTTTGTGCTAAAAGGGGAAATTGAAAAGGAAACTAGAAACAAAATGTAAAGGAAATTTCGCAATAATCATAATAAGGATTAATTTAGTTCAAGCTTAAAACAGGAAATGCATAAATGTTTAAATATTAAATAATAAACAAGTAAGAGCGCTATATTTGGCTGTGCCGAATCTTATATACCCTTCACATTGGCCTTTCAAAACCCGGAACTTTTTTTATTTATGAAATATTTTTAATTTTTAAATAGGGATCTGTGTCATATTTTAACCCTCTTAGTGTGACTAGGGGTAAGTTGTAGGGGTTTTTATCAACATTTTTTCAAATTTTGTATGACAATCTCCTTAGGGGGTGGAGAAACGGGGTAAGTAAGTAAGTTCTAGTAAAATGTTTGCAAGGAAACATGAGTTGGGGCTAATACTACATTTAACCTATCCACGGACACCTGGAAGCTGTACGCGTGGATTTATTACAATTTTCCAAACTTTCTATGGGAACTATCTTAGGCGATGGAGATAGGGGTTATTATATTCTAAGATAGGTTTATCTCTCTAAGGACGACTCTGGGAAAGTTATGGGTGTTTTTACATCATTTTTGTAAATTTTGTTGGGCAACCCTCCTAGGTAATGGAGGTAGGGGATAAGTTTATTCGAGGAATAGGTTTGATAGGGAAAACTAATGGGAGGCGTGACACATTTTATTCCTCTAGGGGCGACTCCGGATAAGTTGTAGGGGGTTTACAATTTTTTTGGTGTCGCAACGATGTTAGGGACTGGAGATAGGCGGTAAGTATGTTTGGGAGGAAAAATTATTTGGGGTTGGTTTTACATTTACCTTTGTAGGAGCAGCCTGGAAGCTGTGGGATCGGAGATAGGGTGTAAGTATGTTTCACAAAAATGTTCGCAAGAGAAAATTTAATTTGAGTCGGTCTTACATTTCGCATTGTACGAGGTAACTCCGGGGCAGTTGTAGAGGTTTTTATGTACACATTTTGGAGAAATAAACAAAGATAGTCCTGGTTTTTGGCTCACATCTCGGTCAGTTATCGATAGCTCGCAGATATTTCTTATAATCGGGTGGCTTCAAAAATTGATTTAAGCCATAACACGGGCAGACGGACATCCCCTAATCGACTTCCCTATCTATAAGGACCAAGAAAATATATACTTTATGAGGTTGCAGATAGATATTTAGGAAATTTTAAATGGATTGACAAACTTACATATATATGTATACCCTTATCACTTATGTGAACACAAATCTACTTGAATTTAAATGAATACTGGGATTTTTATAATTTTTTGTTCCTAAAAATTATTTTCCATGAAAGTCAAAACAGCTCGTGGCGAATAATAGTTTGTTGGGTTCTTAAAAAAGCTCTTGAACATTTTGGTTTGTTTATAGTAATTCTCAATAAGTTTATTGAGGTTATTAAATAAAAGCAGAAAATATTCATGAGGTTTTTTAAGAATTTGGTTGAATTCTACTGATGAATGGGTGTAAGAACCAATGAAATGCATATAGACATACTTAACCTACAACAAACCCTATAAATAAACAAAGAAAATTGGAATCAATTCCTAAATAACCTTTGGAAATCGTTTTAATGTTCCTTCTTTGTTCAAAAATTTAACAATTTTATACTAAAAACACAAACAAATTTTTTTGTTTTGTTAGATTCCGTAATTAAAGAAAAAGTAAATTTCCTGGGCTTAAAATTTTTATTAATCTTTTATTAAAGTAAAACCAGCAAAACAAGAAGTCGAAATTGTTTAGGTACTTTTACATAGTAATATATATATTACGACTTGTCAAAATTGTTGTAGAATAATACAAAATCTCATCGTGTAAAAGCACAATGTATTGAGTGGGAGCAAATACGGATACAAAATTTGACAAGTGGTCTGTAAATGTTTATTTTCTAAACCATTTTAGAAACTTGTGTATTCTCATCACCTCAGAGGTATGAAAGATTGGCAGCACTAACAGCATCAAATGAAGGTGGCTACACTTAATAAAACAATTCACAAACAATCAAAATTAAAGCAGAATTTTTTAATGTTGTTTTTGTTAATATTGTAGAACCTTAACCATATGGCGTTACCCCAAAAGGTAACTTCCTCTTTTGATTTTACAAACCTCATCCGTGTAAACATGAAAAATACTTAGAACAGATATTTATTCTCTTTTCTTAAACCCGAAGGGAATTTTATACTATTTTGATTATACAAAATCTAAATACTTTGTATTACCATGTAAAGCCAACTTTATTAAAGGTACCTTTACACGGTAATACATATATTACGATATGTCAAAAAATGTTGTGGGATAATACAAAATCTCATCATGCAAAAGCATAATGTATTGGGTAGGAGAGAATACGGATGCAAAATTTGACAAGTGTTCGGTAAATGTTTATTTTCTAAACCATTTTAGAAACTTGTGTATTCTCATCACCTCAGAGGTGTGAAAGATTGGCAGCACTTACAGCATCTAATGAAGGTGGCTACACTTAATGAAACAATACACAAACAATCAAAATAAAAGCAGATTTTTTTCATGTTGTTTTTGTTAATATTGTTGAACCTTAACCATATGGCGTTACCCCAAAAGGAAAGTGGCAAGAAACAACCAATTTTGATTTTACCAACCTCATTCGTGTAAACATGAAATATACTTAAAACAGATTTTTATTCTCTTCTCTTAAACACCGAGAGAATTTTATAATAATTTTATTATACAAAATCTAAATACTTTGTATTACCATGTAAAGCCATCTTTATTATAAAATATTTTGAAAACACTAACAAAAAAACTTTTTGAAAGAGGTAAAAGTTTACGTAAAACTACAAGACAAGGCACATGAAAACGAATAGTCTCGAGGACACAGATGATTATGAATTTGTCTTGATAATTTTGTGAAATTTGTGTCAGATTACATAATTTTGTTTGATTTTATTTGACTATCGCGGGGTTCACTAAACCAGGTAATATCAAGGCGGATTTAAAAAATTCGCCCAAAATTAATACAAAATTAAATATCTGTAGAAGTGAATGCGAAATTTATTATAGTCAGCTGGGCTCTTGGTAGTACCTGTACTTTCTCAAACCCAAAATTTAACAAATTCGCCACCTCTAATTTACTTAAGCGAAAAAAGCTTAAACGATTAAATTGAGTAAGGTTTTATCTAGATTAATCGGAGAAAACATTTTTTTATATATATGAGAGCAAAATTCTTGTAAATCATGAGAGCTTAGTGCACCATAATTTGGGAACTTAAACACTAAAAAAAATGTATTGATTCCATATAAAGATGTAAAAAGCTTGAATTTCGTTAAACTGAAGAAACATTTAACTACAACTTTTATAGTTTAGAATTTAAAATATACCGTCGGTGAAAGTACAATATTGTCAAAAAATTAATAATATTATTACATATTTAAAGGATATTTTGTTTTCTATTCTTCTGTGTTTTCTTTAATTTAATAGAATAATTAGTTCTCGATTTAATGTCAATTACGAGATTCAGCATCCTTTTTTTAATAACGAAAAATTTTAAAAGGCTTAGTACCAAGCGTGTTCAAATTGCCTTCAAAATCTTTGACCTTATAAATTGTGTTGACCTGTGTTATCTATACCGTTTTATTTTTCTTTTTAATACACGTTCAACAATGCATTGACTTTGCTTTGTTTTTTGCTTAAGCTGAACATGTTCATCATTTCATGACCAGAATTTTGAATTGTTGTTTGTCCAATATGAATTTATGTTTTATGTTATTCTCATTTCAATGAAGTGCGTTTGTTAAAAATGTCATTTAACGCGACAATAATGGTTGCAATAATACTTGAAATGATGAATTACACCTGAACTGCACCGTTTGTCATTTTTCAGGGCAAAAATACAATCAAATGCAAAGAGTATAATCACACACTTGCATGTTGCTAAAACGAAAGATGAACGAATGCCATTTTTGTGTCGTTGCTATGAAGCAACAAATGCATATTTATGGCCAACCATCATTTAAAAAATGACCACAATGCAGTAGAGAAAAAAGAAATGCATTTATCTCCTGCATACAGAACAAGCGACTTGAATTAAAAATTTTAGGAAATTTTTTTAAAATGTTTCATGAACAACAATATTTATGGGTTTTTGTTGCATGCAGCTTTTAAAGAATCTTTTTTAAAATATGTATGTAAATAATGGATTGGTTTGATTTTTTGGATTTTCTATTTAAAAAAAATGCAAAAACAAGGTGGACCAAAAGAAATAACCCTATTGAAAGATGCCTTTATTTTTGCAAATGGCGGTTAATGTCTTATCTGTTGTGACATTTGTGAGATAGAAAAATGTGGAATACAAGTGATCAACCCATGAAGTGATACACTTCTCAAAAATGCAGAATAATCGTGTTTTTTTTTTTGCGTAACAATTCGCCTGTGGTGTTGGCGCAGCGCGACTTCCGTCGCTGATTCCCCGGTCGTCCAGCACCGACTGCGCAAACACTGCGCCATTTGGCAACCTACCTTGAAGAGTATAGGACCACACGAGACGCTGCCAAGTGTAGTTGGCCCCAGAGCTCCCGTTCTGCCGAAAATATCACCGCTGTTGTCGAGGATGTTGAGCTGCCGCCAGAAACATCGATCAGACGCCTTGCCTTTCGCCATAAGCCGGTCGTCGCTAAGGAGAATTTTTTTTAAAGACCTGCGCATGTTCCTGTAAGAAGTCCAGTCCGTGCATCATCTGCTGCCTGTCGACCGGCAAACGCGTATAACCTACTCCCAAGCCATCCTCAATCTCGAGGCCGAAGTGGATGATTTTTCAACCATTAACAAGCAAAACTGTCGCTTGCTGGGCACCGAAAATCCATGAGCGATGCACGAGGAGCCATTACACCCGCTCAAAATGACTGAATGGTGCACTGTTTACGCTGACGGAGTCATTGGATCATTTTTTTTCGAGGACGCCGCTGGTCAAACGAAAACAGTGGATGGTGTACGCTATAGGGCGATGCTAGCCGGGTTCTTTCTGCCGCAGTTGAAAAAATTAATACTGGAGAATACGTGGTTCCAACAGGACGGAGCAACGGCACACGCTGTGCGAGCCACAACCGATATTCTGAAGGCGCCGTTCCCGGGTCACCTTATCTCTAGTTTTGGCGATTTACATTGGCCCGCAAGATCGCCCAATTTAACCGTCCCAGACTTTTATGTGGGGTTTTTTTGAAGACCCATGTTTACGTTAACTAGCATGAGAGCCTGGAAGCCCTCAAGGACAACATTCCACACGAGTGCGAGAATCCGTCGCCCGAAGTTCTCGCCGAAGTGATGAAATGCCATAAAACGATTCCGTATAGCAATCAGTTATGACGGCGCCCATTTGGCCTATATCATCTTCTCGACTTGACCAATAAAATTTTAAAGGTTCAAAAAACCATAATCAAAAACAGTTTTTCATTTAGAAAAAAATGAGAGCCAAACAACATCGGATGATTTCTTTTGGCCCACCTTGTACCAACATACAAACAAAGAACATACATATGTATGTATACAATATGACTGTTATCAGCAACAACGAATGTATGTACTTTAATATATACAAGGACTCTGTCTACTGTGCAGGAGCCATTTCATTTCTTTGTAATACGAAATATATTTTTACTTTACATGGTATGATGGCTTAGTCTGGTTTTAAATTTTTTCCTTATGTGACATTTTTTGTTTTTATAACATTTTGAAAAGTCCCCTTTTTAATTTTCCCCACCAACCACTCAACATAAAAAATTTCAATGACCATACAGGACAAGTGTTAAATTTTACACTCCTTGCTGTTAATATACCTTTCGGCATTGACATCATACAACTCCCATTTATATTTATATCCCCATATTCAGATATATAGTCCTTTAAAAACCAACGCCATGCACAAAAAATATTCTCAAACAAAAAAATGTCTCCTGCTGTGGTCACATATGACCAAAAAACGCCATCAGTGATTTTAGTATTTTTCTGATACTTTATTTGTAAAATTTTTTCTTTTACTTTTGATGTTTTTATTTTAAAGTCCATTTTGGAAGACATTAAACTAAAAAAGAACTCACAATGGTATTCAGATTTTTTATATATATATTTTTTTTAATTTTTTTTATTTTCTTATGTGTCCTTTTTCTATGTCCTTTTTTATTGTTGTTTTATATGTATGTATTTGTGTTATGGTTTTTTGATTTTTTAGAACTGGTTGCCACACAAAAAAATATTAAATTGTCAATCAAATAGTTAAATGTTTTTGACAAACGATAAATAATATCACGATTTTATAGTTTTTGCTTTTGTAGTTCAATTGTTTTATGTTTTTATTATTATGTGGTATGTTGGAACATTTTAATGGTTAAACTGGATGAAAATAAATCAATTTTTTCAACTAAACAAAATATTTATTTGCCAATTACCAAAAAAATGCAAAATGCGTTCAGGTCATTATTAAAGACTCGGCAGGTATTAAGATTGGTTTGCTGCCTTAAATTTAGTTCGGCATTAAATATAAAAAATAGAGGAGAAAACACCCTCAACCCTTATTCCAAGTGGAGCCAAAACTAACTGTGAATTGCCTATTGTTTGTACTGTGCATGGAGACCTGCATGTTTATGAGCAAGTGTATTAAACGAGGAAATGATCCCGAGCAAAGAAATGCAATAATTACGATGGAAACCACAATGCCAACTAAAGAGCTTGTCCGCGTGTATCTAACCTACCCCAAGTTTCTGCAAACATGCCCCCCTAAGCGTAGTCAACTTCAAAAGCCAAGGCAATAAAGTCAAACCAGTCCAAGTTTAACTAGCCCACAACACTTAAAGAGGTGCCGACAAAGGAGCTAACCGGGCTTAATGCTAGCCGTCTGGAAGACGCAATTGATAATATGGTCAAACTGTTGACTCGGTTCATGGCAAATATGAGTAGAATAATGCAGGAAATTAAGAAAATGCAGCCCCTTTTTCTAAAGGCTATAATAAGTACACCATGAGTTGCTTTAGGGCTTGTTTCTGGAACTCAAGCGTCTTCCGCCAATACAAAAACGAATTCAATTATTTTTGAGTACTCAAAAAAATTTATATAATGTTGTTATCCGAGACTCATATACTTATGTATATGACATCTTGATGTATTTTTAAAATAGTTTGATACTTTTTACGATTCGAAAGATCCCAGGGGTAGATCATGTGGGGAATTAACCAAATATAGAATTAAAGACCAATGGTTGGGTGGCCTTACCGAAAGCTGTGTTCAAGCAACAGACGTCTGTATTGTTAATTTTTTCCAAAATCTCGTTTTTTATCGGTTTACTGTCCACTCACGATTTTTTGTAGCCAAAAGACCAGTACAACAGTTTTTACAAATCTTTAGGCCACCGCTTTACAGCTGCTGCAAACTTAACGCTAAGCTTAGGTATTGGTACTCCCGCCTAGTAAGCCATAGGGGGATCGCTGGACAACCAATAGTTGGGCACTTCATTACAATAAAATTCTAGACATTATCGATTTCGGTTTAATAAAAGTTATATCCCCGAAACTTTTTAAAGCTCAAGCTTCGTTAGATCTATCTTCAGACCACTTACCTACAATAATAACAGTTTGTAGTCCTCACCAAATCGCATCTAGTGATTTTTTCTTAACTGCATTCGCAACGTATTACTGTTTGGTGTAGATTTTGGGCTAAAAGTATAACTGGACCACACTTTTTTGAAAATAAGGCAGTTAAAGTAGTGATCGTGTTCTAGTGCTTAATATTGAGATATGATGACATAGTTTTTTTGTTTGACGAATTTCGATGATATTTATATGGCCAATATGTGATTTAGATAAGTCAGTACCTTATGCCACACAGCCCGTGAAAGGATTCAGTTATACATTAGATATTTACTGGTCATGTATTCTCTAGTTTCGGTGATCAGAATTGGCCTACTAGATTGTATGACTTAACATCATAGAGAATATTATGGGGTTATTTGATATAACAGGCTTAAGCTCACAACTACCCATTCATTAAAGGGGGATACTTAACGCTACATCAACAAAATCCAGCCACATTAATGTAAAATGTTAATGAAAAATTTGGCAAACGGGTGCGTATGTGCATGCAAAGCCATTGAGACAACTTGTCTGATGTCTTATTTCTTCATAACTTTATATTTTGTTCCTTATTATTAAATAAAAAACTAATGAGGGCGCTATATTCGTCTGTGCCGAATCATATATACCCTTCACAACGTGTAGGGGTTTTACCCTCCCTTAGGGGGAGCAGATAAGGGATAAGTATTTTTTAGAAAACTGTTTGCAAGGAAAAATTAATTGGGGCCAGTCCGTCATTTGGCCTATCCACTGGAACCCCGGAAGCTGTTGGGGGGGATTTATTACAATTTCCCACACTGTGTATGGGTGCCCCCTCGCTAAGAGGATTGTTCTTGCACTTTATTTCTCTAAGGCCGATTCTGGGAAAGTTATGGACGTTTTTACATAATTTTTGTAAATTTTATATGACAACAACTTTAGGTGATAGAGATTGGGAGTAAGTATGTTTTAGGAATATGTTTGGGATGCACAAATTTTAGAGAAAAAACAAAGGTAGTCATGGGTGCCGGCTTATATCTTTGCCAATTATCGGGCGATTAGTCTGGATTTCAATAGTAGTTTCTTCGTAAATATTTCTGATAGTTTGATACTACCTACGGGTCTATGCAAAATCGAAGGGTTTTTAAAAATTTATTTCACATAACACTGTCAGATGGACAGAGGTACACCGCTAAATCGGCTTCCCTATCTTTAAGAACAAATATGTATACTTTTTGAGGTTGACGATGGATATTTAAGAAATTACAAATGAAATGGCAAACCTATATACATATATCCTTATCACCTACGTGAATGATATAATAACAATCAACAGACCGAAAACTTTATTTAAATTTTGCGTTAATTTCGTTACACCCTTCATCAACACTTTTATAAATGGAATTTCAACAAGACAATTGGAAAAAAATGTTAGGTTTTCAAAAAGTTCGTCACAATAGTTTCAAAAAGCTTTTCAGAAGAAATCAGGCCGTTTTAAAAGTGATTAAATAAAAGGAGCAGCTATTAAAAGCTGTTTGATTAATTCTGAAAAATTTCAGAAAAGAAACTTTTAATTTTATTGGGGGAAAGCTATTCTTAAAGGGAAAACTTCCATTTGCAATTATGAACAATCTTGGTTTAAATAAGTTTATTTTATCGCGATTTGACTGTATCAGTTTGTATAAGACATGATATTACTTCCAAGAAATTTTTGTTTGTAAAGAAAAAGGATGCTTTTCTACACCTCTCGACTACAAGCAAAAAATTGTATTAATTTTATGAAAAGTTTCATCGTGTAAATGCTCATATGTATGTATATGTATGTATGCATGTATATGGATGTGTAGAAATTAAAAATCATTTTCTTTCAAAATCAAATTAAAATGAATAAAAAAATTTTATTTCTGTAACGAATTCACACAAGTCAAAATGTAATCGATCACAGCTCAATTAATTATTGAAATGAAAAGATAAGAATACAAAGTACATACAAAATAACAATAAAACACAAATACATATGAGTTAATAAATACATATGTATATGTGAGTATGTATGATTGTATTTTATGATTTGTAGCAACATCATTATCATATTTGTAAGGACAATGTTTTCAAGCATATGACGACAATCACTCCTAAAACGCAGTTGCACATTTCAATTCTTTTGCCACCAAATGATAAAAACGCACTTAAATGTATTGCCTCTTTATAAGAGTTTATTTGTGTGTGTATGTGTGTGTGTGTCTCTGTGTGTAAATGATTAAACACAATTTGTCCCTTTGTTGTGTATTCCTGTGTATGATGTCAAATGTTACGCCAAATTAGTGCATTTTTTTTTTGATTCTTTTTAAACTGATGAAATCTAAACCATAATTACACTCATTTCATAGTTTTCTTAACAATAGAAAAAGTGTTACTAATAAGTTTTTGACAGCAATCGATCAAATTATTCTATATATTGTATTCGCATAAGTATTAAGGGCTGCAATCTTTTTAGTTAAACGTTGAAAAATTTTTGACTAATGAAGTTATAATTTTGTGTAAAATTTTGTAACAACGCAACACAATGCTATTAAATGTTTCTTTTTGTTTAATATAGGGAAACCTATAGATATTAAAAACATATGTTTGTACAAACATACATTCATATTAATATACTTTGCTCTTTTCAATTTAGTTAAGTTTAAGTAAATTCTTTTTTATTCTTTTTACTATATAAAGCAATACTTGGGCCTGTTACTGAAAGTGTCTGAGAGCTAAAGTAACGCCCCGACCAGACACGCAATCTAATATGTCTTAATAGAAGCAATAACGAATAGTATTTGACAGTCAAAGCTCTGGCTGTGTGTGCAGTCGCTCCAACCTTTTGAAACCACGTGTGTTAAGAGTACGATGTTTCACTAGAGGGTTGCAGGTTTTTGAAAACGGCAGTTTTGCTTTTTGACGTGGCCGTTAAGTAAAAATGAACCTCGTCGCTTCAAAAAATAGGACTTTCAGTGCGAAAACACTGCAACATCGGTTTACAAAAATTTTTGCGTAAATCAATGTAACTTTCTTGCAGTTCTTGAACGATTTTAAATTCAAAAGGAAGAAACTTTAGATATTTTTATAAAATTTCATGAATAATCGCTTTTAAGAGTTCAAGTGAGGCTGCCCTTTTCCGTGTTGAAAGTTGCGGGTTTTCACGTAAACTTCAACCAGTTCAAAGATTTTAGGAGTGTTTGTTAAGCGACTGAGCCCTGGCCGTGGGACATATGTACATAGCGGAAGCAGTTGCGCGAAATCTCTGCACCCACGAACGAATTAAATTTACACTCAGTCCATTACGTATTCGCCGAATACCGAACTTTGAACAAAATTGTCGACGAGCAATTATGTAATAATCATAACTCTTAAAAAATGCCTCCACAAAGAAACGCGTGATGCTCACTGGACCAGTGCGACATCGTGACTCACAAATCCACGCAATCGCTAATTCCAATGGGGCCACCCTCCCTCCGCACCGTTTATTACTTTATGAAATAATCGTATTTAAAAATATTGATTTGCCACCAGACACCCTGTATTTAAAGAGAGCAGCGCAAATAAACTAATATAGTATTCTGCTATTTATTTTATTTTTTGCAAAGGCTAGGTTAGGTAGAACAGGCAGCCGTTGAAGAAAAGATTACAGCTCACTTGGGTCCGCTTAATTCGGTCCCTTTGTGTTACCTGGAGAGGCAGATAGAATAGGTTGAGATGGAAGGAAAGAAGAAATTTTAGAAAGAAAGAAAGAATTGAAGAATGAAGCAGACTTACCAGGGTCTCTGGTGGGAATCGAACCCACAACCCCCAGACTGGTAGGCTTGTGCACTTACCACTGACTTACCGGGGCACCCTTTTTGCAAACACACAATATTAAAAAAAAATTTTAGAGCGTAAAGTCAAAATAAACATCAAATTATAGCACTATCACGATCAATATGCCATTTAAACAAGTTCAATTTACTGGAGTAACCAAACTGCATATATTTATTTTAATATTGAATGTTTTTCAAGGGACCTGGGAGTTAGTTCAAATTATCGTGAGGTTCCAATTATCAAGAGTCAACTGTACTTAAAATGTCGTTTTTAATATTTTTTTTAGGGTACAATATGATGACGGCCTTTAAAATTTGTTTTTTTTCTTTTTAGAAACCTTTTGATAAACTAACTATTTAAAATTTTTCCATTTTACTTAACCCATTTCCTTCGAGTCATTTTTTCCTAGAATCCCTTTTAAGGGGCTCTATAAATCAGGACAGGATATTCTTCTTATGTTTAATTTTCAAATAAATTCTTCATTTATTTTTATTTAAAATTTTTATTATTTTTGAGTTAATAAATAAATAATAAATATAATAATAATAAATAAAAAATTTAATAAATGGACTTGAATTAAAATAAACAAATAAAAGTTGTTTACCAATGATGTTTTCTTTTTCAAATTGTAACAACCTAAACATATCAAATTTCCATAATTATGAATGTTAAATGCCAAAATTTGCAACGTTGTTTTCTAATATCCTGTTTAGAAATTACATTTACTTTCGTACATATTTGCATTTATGTTTCCATTATTAATAATTAGAGGTGATACATAATTTTGCACAAACATTTTTTTGTTAATATAATTCACTTATTATAATTCAAACTAATAAAATATGTAAAGTATTTCGTTGGTCTTGTATGCAATTGAGCATCTTTTAAGAAAATAGCATAAAACCTCAAGACTACACTCAAATGTATTTATACTCTTATATTTAAATAGACATACATATATGCATGTGGAAGGAAGTATACCACCTATACATATAAGAATTTACTTTGTACTTATGTGCACATTATCCTTTATAAAATATTAAAATCTTACTTTTATAGAGACTGCGCATTTAAGTCTTGGGTGTTAACGTAAAATGCCCCTTTTATTATTCTTTTTATTTTATTTTGTACATCTGTATGTTTTTGTATGCGTTTGTAAGCGAAATAGTCTGAAGAATTCCCATTGCATTTATTTTTTGGTTGTCTTTTAAAACTCAAGTTTGTTATTGTATAATCCTAGAAGTCCTTTTTTTGGGTTTTATATATATTTTTCACAATGAGTAAGTTCTTTTATCTAAAGGCTCATAAGAGCTTTTTTTTATAAGAATTACATTGTTTGTAAAGTGGTTACCGTCGGTATTTTAAAGATGTTTTTTTATTTCTTTTTTGTGATTTATTTTGTGGTTGTGTTGTTCTCGCTTTCCTTTATTGTTGTTTTGGTTTGTTGACTTTTTATTCCCGTATAAAAGTACAATTGGAGGAGTTTTTCTTTCGATAGCTTTTGATAAAGGTTATTTTTTTTTTTTTTGTTAAATTGACTTTTGAAATGTGTTTTTAAATTTTTGTAGTAAAAGTTAAAATTATGTTTATAAAAAAATAATTAAAAGGAATTTCGATTGTTTAATGATAAATTATTGTACATGTACATGCTCTGATATTATTATCACTATCAGGTTTTCGGGAAGTTTAAAATAAAACAAATGTAGAAACCAGTGATAAAAAATGAGAAATTCATTTGGGTGTCAAAATAATGTTTCGAGGGTACTTTTATAGGGGCAATAATATCACAGTATTTTTTCTCTGTTTTTCTTTAATCCACAAAAATAAACACATAAAAGTCCTATAGACATTTTAAGTGTTTTTAGTTTGTTCAACATTGAACCGAATTCAAACTGTATATATTTTTTTGAATTTTGGTCTGTTATTATCATCAAATGCTTTTGTAAAAGTTTATTTTAAGAATCTGACCTTTAATTTCGGAAAATTGACGTAAGCCACTCGAAAAAATTTAATTTGCTCAATTTATCTTATCGCATCTCTATAAGATATGTTTATTGCCCGCCTTTAGTTACCGAGCTATGCCAAAGAAATGTGTGTGTATATTGAAAACATTTAGCATTTAACTGCCCATAGGTTAAATATTAAGCCTTTAAAAGAAGTTTTACAAATGACGACCACTGATTACTTTTTTACCTAAGTATGAAACATTTGTGGAAGTAATGTTTAAAACCCCAATGACTGATGTTAAAACATCTTTTGTCGTGGAGGAAATTCTGAAAGCTATATATTCTGTATACGCCACCTTTTTGTACTTTTTTAATTTAAAATAAATAGGTATTTTAAACCAAATTTTTATATGAAATGAGTATTTCAAATCTATTTTAAGTTTAAAAAATGTTAGTGAATATACCTCTTCACCTTTTGCATGAGGAATAATATTTTACGTTATTTACCATTAAAGACTTGTTTTTAACCAATTTTGAGTCCTTCTAATTTTTTAACAAAAATTAAATGATTTAATCTTTTTTTTTCAATTTGTAAAAAATGGCGAGGGGTAATAAAAAGAGATAAGCCCTCAAATACATCAACATTTTGAGACGTCCTGGGTTCATTGTGCAACTTTTCGAGGAAAAAGAAAGAAAAAAGAAAATAGGATACAGAGTAAAGAGGAAAAGAAGAAGTAAGAACAACAAAAAAACACTTATCAAGAAAAAACTTATTTGAAATATCCAGCCCCCTCTTCTCTGCTAACAACCTGTTTTCCACGATGAAGTATGTTTAAGCTGCAAAACATCGTCTATTTCTTCGTGGGATCTTTTTCCTAACCACTTGACACTATGGTTCTGCAATCTCGGGCAGTGACAGACAACATGCATCTGTAATTCCTCTTCATTCTTATATATCCAAAAATATACTGGAATACCGTGATCCTATTTTCTCGTCATAGCCCTAACTGAATAGTGCCCAGTTACGACCCCAATCAAAGCCATTAAGCCAATTCTCCTTAAGTTCCAGAGCAACTAATTGCCTGCTGAGCTCGGCCCTGGCTACATAGCCTTAGCCTACCTGCAGTTGCTTCTATTTCCCCACTGAAGATTCGTTATGTCAAGCTTCCATGTTTTAATATAGTGACCCGCGTATGGTCTTACAGTTTCTTCCTAATATGTCACATCCAGGATCAAACTACTACACGCATGCTCGTTGGAAATTTCACTGCCAAATATGTAGCAACTCTCTAGAAGTCTGACGGTGTCCATAATCCCACCAGCCAAGACCTGATGCAATACACCTTCTGGGCTCCAAGGTCCGCCTGAACGTCCATATGAATAGTGAACCCACAATCGTTTGGAACATTTTCCACTGTAAGATCCGTTGCGTTTACATCGGAAATTATCCCCACATGAAACACACAAAATATATGATAGTCTTTAGGACAATTTCTATCCCATGATATAGACCCCGGCTCTGGTGCGTATACCCACTTTGGATCTGTCCGTAAAACTGCACACGCCTCATACAGACTATCAAATTCAAACAAACAATCCCTTTCAGAAATTATTATTCGTGATATTCTTCAAAGCCTATCTCCATGACCATAAGATCCTCAAAGCCAATTTATGTGTTTTTCTCAGTCTGACCAAACTTCTTGCTGAAATTTCCATCACCAGCACTCAATAGGTACCATGGGAAGGATGATGTCTAGTGCCGCTTGAGGTGTACTTCTCATGGTACCAGTGATGCCAAGTGAAGCACATCTGTGGACCTTGGCAAGAAGTTTCCTATAGCAGCCCCTTTATACCTCTTCCTACCATTAGTCAGAATAAGTCTTACAAACAGTGTGTAAATCCAGTTTACCTCCCTTGGTTGCAAACCCTTAGCTCTTTTTTACGGAATTTTGGCACTTATGGTATGCACTAAGACCTTTTTTGGCTCTTTACTGAGTATTTCTCTTTCACGAAAACTTACTATAACGAATTACCCAAAGATGCTTAGCCTCACGTGCCAGTTTCAGCTCCACCCTGTTAAGTGTTGGGGTTTTAAAAGCTCCGATCTAATACTTCCTGGTGAAAGAACTAAATCCGTCATCTCAGGATTCACCCCAAACCCCTTCCCCGACACCAACAAGGAAAGTGCTAACAACGCCGATTGCTTTAGTTTCCCCACCTTTGGAAGAAATTTTCCTCTGACAGAATGACCCCATCGTAAGCCTCCCAAAGGGGCCAATTTTATGAAATTTTTAAAACGTTATTTTGAAAAATATAACATTTATCCATTTGAAACCTGCCACAAAGTAATTTTATGTTCAGATTTACATTTGAAAACAATTTTGGTGTATCAGAGCACTGAGAAAACAAAAAGACCACTGATAAGCGAATATGAGATTCGGCGCAGCCGCGTATAGCGCTCACGCTTGTGTTTATTCTTAGCGATGGTAAAACTTAGAGAACTGAGCAGGATTAAATCAGAATTTTTCCAATTTTTCTTTGTTTTTTGATATCACGTTTCATACAAAATTATACTAAATGTGTTTTATTTATCACTTGCGGTGTTTGGCATTAAGAGTATAAATCAATAAAACGCCTTTATGAGGAAGCTAAAATTAGTTGATCACAAACACAAAGAAAATTGCTTTTGCTATAGTTTACCTGAGAATCTTTAAGACCTAAACGTTCAGCCAACTTCTTACGATCCGGCTTGCTTATGTATTTTTGCTGCTGAAAACGTTTCTCCAAGCCTTTACGTTGGGAGTCTATAAAACACAAAACAATAAATAAATCAATTGTTTCCCATTCCATGTAGCTTTTGCTTATTGCAAAGACTTTCAACAAGGTAATTCAAAACCTTAACCACAACATAAATTAAGAAAATTTTAAAAATTAAACACTTACCAGAAAACACAGCACGACGCATCATACCCCTACGTGGTTTACCACGTGTTGAATGCGCCCAAGGGAAACCTTGGCCAGGAGGCAGGGGAAACACTTGTGCACCAACTGTTGACAGAAAAATAAACCAATCAAATGTGGGAAAATTTATATTTAGTTGCAATAATTGTTAAATGAATAATAGGCAAATGCAATTTTAGCTATAATTTAAGTGTTGCATTTAATTGTTGCAGCCACACAATGGCCTGCATGCACTGTATGTTTATTAACACATACTTACATCCACACATAACATGATGTTGACAACAATAATTACAAACTTTAGTAATTTCCCTTTTTGAATTAAATTTAAAATCACTAGTCTAATCGCATTTAATTTGAAAAGAGTCTTTGTGTGGCTCTGTGTGTCAATATGTGTTGGTGTTTGTTTGTTCAATAGACCAGTCACTTACCACTCATGTAGGGATTTCTACAATGTGCCAGCAGTGAATGCAAATGGGGATGCTGGAGACTGTGAGGCAGGAATGGTGTGGGTCGACTAGGCAGGGGTTTTGCAATAACAGTTTGCGGATGTTGTAAATGCATATGAGGACCTCCGCCACCTCCTCCACCAGCAATACCCGGATGTTGTAAAGGCATTGTAGCTTTTTCTTGACCCGTTGGCATTGTATGTCTTCGATGGTTATTATCCTCTTCATTGTTATCCTTGTCATTGTTATTATTTGCATGTGAGTTTGTATTATTGCTACAATTGTTGTTGTTGTTATTGTTAATATTACTACTACACGTATTTGTATTGAAGCTATTTGTGGTGCAGGTAGAGTGATTGTCGCTATCACTAATCGTACTGCCAGGTGACGACGATGATGTGGTTTGCGGTTGACAACTATTGCCATTGTGATTGTGTTGCGCTAGAAATGCTGGATGCGGAAAATGTGGATGGTGTATGAAGTTTTGTTGTAAATAAGGCCAGATATGTTGTGGTTGCATAAATTCTGTAAAATACAAAACAAAAAAAGTTAATAGTTTTAATTGTATTTTTTACATTTGCTCTTAACATATAAGGAAATGTCATTGGTTTATTTATTCAATTGATTTCTAGCTGCTTTTGGCTCACTTTATACTTATATATGCCACACATAATTTCTTTTATATTTTCCGGGCAACTACAATGAAGACAACTGTCACAGGGTGTAGTGATATATGTATTAGTATTTATATGTAATTATGCGCCTATTATTGACCATAACTAGCATAGTAGACACTAACAAAGAATCATTTTAATTTCTGCAAGTATCTTAAGTATGTGTGAATTTACCTCGAAACATTTGGGTATAAACTGGTATTAAGATGTTTTTATACATAAATTACGGCTTTTTAACATAAATGTTTTTCCCAAATTAAAAAAAAATCACTCTATTGTATGATCTGTCTCTTATAACAGGTGTTTACCTGAAACCTTTTGAATTTTACTTTTAGAAAAAATTTTGCTTCAAATACGATGATTCGTTACCGTACAGTCTAAACACATAAAGCATAAGACATAAAAAATATAGACTGAATGGTTTTTAATATTAAATGGCCAAAAAAGGTCTATCAGTAAATTAATGTTTTTTCAGCTAAGAAAAAAATCCTTGACGTAGGAGGCCATTCATTTTGAAAAAAAAAAAATAATTTAAAAATGGTCTGCAAAGAATTTTTTGGTTCACGTACTTTAAGTTTCTAGAACAAAATATTAAACGGGCAGCTACAGGCATCAAAATTTCATTCTATTTGTTACATATTACTTTGACTAACTATCCTGCGGGAAATGGGTGTCAATTGGTCGGCGTACCCGTCCTGTTATAGGTAAAAAACATGAATTGGACAAAAGTTGATGGTCGTGATTGGTTAAGAGGCACACATCAAGTAACCGGTTAAAAGGTGTTAAAGAAGTTAGGGGAAAAAATAGAAAAAGTGGTCCCTACACATATACAAATACACACGCGTAAATACAAGCAAAGTAGATTGAACAGGATCTTAAACAATTAATGCAAAACTTTTTTACACGGGATTTGCCTGTAACCCATTCTGAGGTGTTAGTGTTAAGCCAATTGCCCCCTCCAATGACATCGCAATGTAAAAGTAAAAGGTTCTGTTCATATAAAAAGCAGGAACTAGAACCAGTCCCTACCCTAATGGACCGTTCACGTCAATAGCCCTGGACCAGTCCACTTCCCCGTAGGGTACACTCAGGGAAAAAACATAGTTGAATATGATCAAGGGAATATGATCACGAACAATTTCTTCGTTGTATTATGACTGCCGCAACTATACTATATTATGATAACCATATTCTAGGAGCATCATATCTTTGATAATCCATCATCAAGAGAATGATTGCCCATGAATAAAATACTGATTGCCACAAATATATAATGGTTAGTTTTATCATAACTATGGTTGCATTTTTCGCCAAAAACCATAGTATGGTTGTGGCAGTCATAATAATCATCTTCGTAACCATTCAATGATCAAATTGTTTGTGATCATATTCCCGTGACCATAGTCAACCAGGTTCTTTCTCTGCGTGTATATCAAAAGCTTAGAAAACAAGTTCTTGCTAGACAACAAACCACAGAAAAACCCTGATTTATATCCTTTTAAAAATTTACTATTCGAAAGTTTTGCTTGTTTACAAAAACTTTGTCATATATTAAACGCAGGCGTCTACTGGCTGATCTTTCTCATGATTTTATTCCGTTCGCGCGGGAGGCCTTCCTGGAAACTGTCCTTCGACTTTGTGCCGCACTTGGAGGTTTTCGGTCGCACTGTGCTACTGCTTCGCTCTTGTCTCCGGCATGGTGTAGGTACTTTAAACGTTTCGGGTTTTTTATACACTGGCTTTCCTTAGTAAAAGAAATAGATAAATTTCAATAAGCTAATTAGGCTGGTTAGGTTGGGTTGAACTGGTGGATTGCGAGGACCTCACATAAACACTTGGACAACTAGTGTTTTTAGAAAATAAACTGATTGCTCACGATTTTTTTTCTAAATCATAGATTATATAATTAGTAAATAACGATCATGCTTAAGTCACACCAAAACATAAGGTGTTCTAATCTTTGGCATAAAAGAAATACTACGGCCAGATATATCAAATATTTGCCCAAAAAACGTGACCACTACTTTACTATTTCACTATTTTACGCCTTTAAATAGGTTTTTTATGGTGACGCAGTCTATTATTATAATATAAAAGATATATATCTAAATAAATAAAGGAGTTTAAAACTATAATTTTAAATGGCCATGCTCTTTGGGGCAAATATTTCACATATCTGAGCGTACCCTAAAGCTGCATTGACTACAGATTCTCGTGCATCAATATCAACATTACAAATGACTTCTTTATAACTCCTTCCTTATAACCATTAATTAAACATTACCTTCTTACCAGAAAGACATTTCACATTTATTTTCCCATTTTCTTTTGTTTTATTGAATGAACTTACACACATGAACACACACGCAAAGTGGAATATTCCACACTTTGAAGTGTCAAAGATTCACAATCATATGCATAATTATGAAAATTTTGAAAACAATTAAAACAAAAAATAAATAACAATAACACTTGACAGCATAACTTTATGTTAAAATTTTAAATTTAAACCACACAGACACATTAACTTAAACAAAAGGATTATAAAATACCAGTTTGCCTTACACAGACATCTCTAATATGGCAGAGGATAAAAATATTAGCAGCAAATTTTAATTATTTTAATACTTTGATGTTAGAAACTTAGCTTCCGGCGGATGTAAGCAGCACCTTCTGTTTATTTAAGCAAATCAAAAACTTTTGTTTAATAAAATAAACCATAAACTTTTGAACGTTTTAAAAGGCGTATAAAATATACGAACGTACATTCATATGGAAGTTATATATTTTAAACATATGTAGGTGTTTAATTTAAATTATATTGTGTGCAAATATGGTTGTTTAATCTTAACAAAATATAAACATTTTTGTGATTTTCTAATTAAAACAACCGAAAAAGAAAAGTTTTCATCTTAACAGAAAACCAACACATCCTTATGAAAATATTTACGTTCAAATATGTTCACAGACACCAGCACTTAAAAACCACATTTTACGCTCTCATTCAGACTTATGAAATTAATTGCTGTTACTGTGTGTGTGTGTTTAATAGGCAGGTCCTTGAAAGTCAGTTATAAAATTAATTGTGAAAAACTTTTTATAATTTTTATATATGGACAAATGTAGACAAATTATAATTTATAAGTGTGTTGTTAAATTTTTGGTTATAGCTAAAACAATTTAAAAGGTTTTAATAAAAAAGGCTATAATCCCCAAGGGTAGTGTGTTTTAATAATTTAGGCATAGGCAGGCACCAAAAAATATAATTTATTCTCATAATGACTACTAGAAAACATAATGACTACTAGAAACAATGCGTGCTTATGCACATCCATATGTTTGCTTAACAGCGTTGCCAGTTGGTTACATTTGTTACATATTTTGTATGGATTTGTTCTACAAAAACTGGGTCAATTGGAGTATTTTGCCTATATCCAGGCCCGTGGGGAACCGATCTTGCTCATTTAAAATCTCAGGGATATTTCTGATAGTTTGACACCAATACCTGGTCCGTAGTACCAAACATTGACTCCGGGAACTTGATTTCAACAGACACACAGACGGACAGATTGACATGGCTAAATGGACTTTCCAGAATATATATGTATACTTTATGGGGACGCAAATGACTAATAACGAAATTACAAACGGAATGACAAACTGATATACATATGTATACCCTTATTACTTATTGGAAGGGTATAATTAAACTGCTAAAATATTTGGTATATATTTTTCTACACTTATACACAGCATAAGACCTATTAAGGGATTAAAAATCTTTCCACATTCCCAGGGACATGCCTATTATATATTAATGGCAGAAGGATTCGTCGTCATATGTGTGTGTGTTTTAACACACACATTCAGATGTAGCTTTGTTTGTAAAAGCTTTTGTTTTAAAATTTCCCCCTACAAGTTAAACACCTACATGCATATAAACATACTCACATATGTTAAAATACTCTGTTCATTTTGCAAGTGTTTTGTTACCTCTAAGTTGTGATTTTAATTCGATTAGACAGAAACAATTAACGAATTAACGCCTCTTAAGTTATAATGATTTAATAGTTTGCGGTTGCAGGTGAAAGCATTGTTGTTAACGAGTTTGTATGTTTTATATAAAATTCACACAATAAACTTTATTGTTGTAATTTTCAATTAATTTGTGCCAGGTTAAATACTTTGTTCTGCTAAACGAAACAAAAGGGTTTGTTGGTGATATAAAGAACTAGTAAATAACCCGCTACACAGAGCACTAAATGCGAAGCAGTATTATAAGCATTAAAAAGTCCACTTCCATGATTTTCTATACAATTTTAATTTTAATCTTAAATTTTTTATTGTTTAATGAATTTAAAATTAAAAGTTCTTATTGTCTTTATATGCAAACGATACATCGATGTTTTAAAAACATCGAATAATTGTTCATAAGCATCGATGCCACGATCGATATTTTGGTGGACGATGCATCGGCGATACATCGACGTCCGAAACTAAAAACATCGACATCGTTCATTTAATATGTTACACTAGACTAACACGATTGAAAAATTATTTCGATTAAATTTTTTTTTGCTAGACAATAGGTGTAGAAGAGTAGGATCTTCTTACCCTTTTCATCGTGTAAGTCTGGAATTACTACGAAAAATATTTATGTTTGTCTTAATTTATTTATATACATAAATACTAAAGCAAAATTGTAAAAGATAATAATTTTTTTACAGGCTTGGTTGTAATAATAATATTAAATTATTACAACCCAACTGGGCTCATTTAGAAAAGTTTCAGTGGCAAATTTGGAAGAACAGATGTGCAAAGCAAGAAGGTTTAAACTTTTAGTAACATTACGGATTATATAAATATCATTAGTGTAGTTAGGCAATTCTGGGAGGTACATCACACTCCATAGCTTTTTATGTCCCCGCCTCCCAAATAATTTTAAAATATGTTCTAGAAACAATTTTTTGGTTCATGCACTTTGAGTCTCTGACACCCTAGAAAAAAATTGTAGCTACGCCAATGATTAAAATAGAATAGAAACAATTAATTTATGTGCTTCAACCAGCTAAATTAGAGCTCAATAATAATTTAAGTCAAAATTAGCCTTCACCCTAAAATTGGCTTCGGGGGACTCGATTGTCAAAATTCTTTCCCTACTCGATTATAAATATAAGTATTTAGAAAGTAAATTAAGCAAATAAGATTTCGATGACTTAACAAATAACTTCTGACTTCATTCTTATTCATCCTTTCTCTTCAAACGACTGCTTCGTGCATGCTGTGAAATGTTTCGAGCGAGCATATTTGGGCGTTTTTTCGACTTATAAAAAGAAGGGATACTGTGGCACTTATATAAAACTTTTATAAATGTTTTATACGTGAATTTAAAAACTTATGGCCTTATTCATAAACGTACAATAGTGTTTATTAAAGGCTTATTTGACAATTATTCCATATATACTTGTCAAATAAGCCTTTTATAAACTTTATTGTACGTTTATGAATAAGACCCTTAAATTTTAGTCTGGTACTGACAGGATTAATTTATATTATTTAGCTTTAAGATTTTAATACTTATTGCTAGTTCGCCAAAGCCGAAGATTCAATAGTAAAAATATGGAAAAAAATGTTTATTTATTTTATAATGAGACAATAAATACATCGAAAAAACGTCGATGTATCGTTTCCACTATCGATGCTTCTTGTGAAAACATCGACACTCAAAAACATCGAAACTTAAAAACATCGATGTTTTTCAGAACGATGTTGCATCCCTATATGACCTTAAACCTTAATCCTTTAACCTTAATAAAAACATCGAAAAAACGTCGATGTATCGTTTCCACTACCGATGCTTCTTGTGAAAACATCGACACTCAAAAACATCGAAACTTAAAAACATCGATGTTTTTCAGAACGATGTTGCATCCCTATATGACCTTAAACCTTAATCCTTTAACCTTAATCTGATTTAAAGGAACATTATTATATATATATAAATCATAAAAAGCTAAATTCATAAAATGCTTTGTGTATAGCATTATAAGAAAAGAAACGATGTAAGTTCCTAATTTTCAAACAAAAAAATGCAAGTTTTCAAAAAATGTAAACAAGGTACTCCGTGTTTACTTAATTGACTTCCCGCGCTAATGTGGTTCAATAGTCCTTTTTGTTTAAAAGTCAATGACTTTTAATTTAAAATTTTTAGACTTAAATTTTCAAAAAGTAAAACAAAAGTACAAAAAATTTAAAAAAAATTATTTCAGTTCACTTTGTTGGTCTCTGACCTCTATATGGGTTAATATTCCTTAATTTCCATTTGTTTAAGCTTATAATCCCAAAAAATCTTTAAGAATATGAGAAGAGTAAAATTTTGTCAAAAAATCAGCCAACAACTTTACAGAGTACATTTTAACTGCTTGTATCGTCTAAAGTCTCGGCTGTTCTTTGTAGCTTCTTGTAGTAAAAATTTTTTTTATATCTTTATTGGTACAAACGCTGAAAAGTGTCAATATACGGCTTTAACCCTTTTTTACTTTTTTAAGTCAAATTTTTAGAGCAACTCCAAAAATTTCTTTAAATTTTTTTTTGAGATCCTGCGAACGCAATGCCAAATATGGTTTTTACCCTGTCTTGTCCCTAAGGATCCAAAATTTTGAAAAGGCGTCAGACACACGTCCGTATATTTTAAAGAATACTATGATAATTTTTAAATTTTGTTTCTATCGTGAAAAGTAAGGAGATAGAACCTTACTGACTTTCCTCTATTTGGCCCGTTTTACCTTCATTGATGCTGGTGTCCCGAAATGATTCTGGGAGCTGATGCCAAGGCTTATCACTTTTAACAGAAAAGCAAAGACATCAATCAAAGATATGAATCAATGTTTAACTTTATTTTAAGGCCTTTGGTACCGCTTCCAAAAGCCCAAAAATCCGTTTCCGGGTGTTCTGACCAAGAGCTATGAAGATTGCTGTCGTTTTTTATGCCCAGGGAGTCACAAGGAGTCACAGGGCTCACAGCCAGTTGGGTATTCTCAGAAGGGAGGTAAGGAAGCTGTATGATAAAGCGAAAAAGACTAAGCAAGCGACCGATTGGACTACAATAGCAAGCTCAAATAGGTACAGGACTGCAGTCAGGAAGGCTAAAAGAAGCTTCTGGAAAAGTTAATGCAAAACTATTAAAGGGGTGAATTAAAACTGTCGAAAGCGTTAAATGGAAAATGGTCATTGGAGAGAATCAATTTCAGAGACGCTAGATCTGTTGGCAAAGACACACTACGCTAAAAGTAGGAATGCATTAAATATACAAATTTTAATAGGCAGCCTTTCCAAAAATATTTTTTAAGGCTAAAACTGCTTGGGAACTGGACTCCTTTAAACTCTATAGATACCCTGGTCTAGATTGTGTTATCCCAGCCATGCTGTTAGTAATAAGGCCAGCGATTCTTTCAACCCAGATTTTCAAGACTTCCCATTCAATTTCGTCAACATGGCAAGGACTATGGGTAACTTTTGTACCAAGGGCAGGGAAGCTGGGGTCTCCATAAGCCCTACTACTGTGGCTTCTGGTCATCAAGGGAGTTTTCCAAGAGGAGTGAAAGAGAGTGGTAGCCAACGCGGATGAGTTGGTGATACTTGCCGGAGGTAAGCTTCTACCTTGGTCTGCCGAGACGCTGTTTCAAGGAACTGTCATAGTATGATATTACATAAAGTTCAACGAAGTGCATCAGCTTGTCTTACAAAAGCTCTTGGAAGTACCCTATAAACTGCCCTCCATATAATACTGAGCCTATTACTTCTGAAGTTTTTGGGTGGGAACTTAGCCACTAAAAGTACTTTGAGACTCAGGAAAGCAGGTACATGACACGACTTAAGCTGGCATGCAACAAACAATTAAGATAAGAAGGAACGAACAGCTGCAAATTATAGCCAGTCAGTCTGACTACTTGTCGTCATATCGTGAACTTCACACCTGGCACGAGGACACTTAATTCGTACAGGTCGGCGTCGCTGGATGTCCACCACTCACACTAGTAGGTATCTTCGAAAAATTACTTGAAAACGCAGAGTAATTCAGATTGACGATCACTGAATTGTATTCCAATTGGATATATTTGCAATAGCGCAAGTCGCTGACTTATCTGGGACACTTCTGGATATCCGGAAATGCAGCTGTATATAAATTGACACGAAAGGGACTAAAAGGAAGTGCTAAAGTAATATTTGCCTCGATTTTCTTCATCTCTTCGAATTCAACAGAAGGATTGAAGGACATTTTAAGGACAGGGCGAGTAGGTTCTGGACTGAGACCGCAGGCTGTAAGGTATCAAAATTCATGTAGCAAGTACCATCAGTCAAAAGAACTATGTTCCGCTTGCCTATGGGTAAGAAAAACCCTAAGACTGCTCACCAGCATTCGAACCAGTCACTGCAAGACCAGGCGATTGAGTACCTGCTAACTATCTAGGTACCCCGTAAGGGACAGAATATTCTACTCTATTCTAGAAGTCGATTAACAGGTGTAGATTGTTCAAGTTATATCTTAATCGAAATTTAAAATTGGTGTTACTTTAGAGATTTATTGACTGAAAATAACTCGGTTAATAGAGCGATTATTCCCCGAGTGAATACTCTTGTCAATACGCAGGATGCAGCAAGCTTTATAACTATAAAAACTCCATATATATAAGTCAATATAAACATTTTTACAATAAAAACAAATGGGAGTGCTATATTCGGCTGTGATGAATATTTTGTATGGCAGCCCCCTTAGGAGGTGAAGATAGTGGGTAAGTATGTTTTAAGAAAATGTTTGAAAGGGGAAACAAATGGGGGTCGGTCGTACACTTTATTCCTTTAAAGGTGACTCCGGAGAAGTTGTAGGGGTTTTTACCTAAATATTTTTAAATATTTTATCGCAACCTTGTTAGGGGCCGGAATGTGGGGGTAATTATTTTCCACAAAAATGTTAAGGAAGAAAAATTTGAAAACGTTGTTCTTTTATTTGACATTTGTAAGTGCACCCTGGAAGCTCTGGGAGCGATTAAAAAAAATTAAAAATTGTATGACAACCCTGTTAGGGGGTGGAAATAGGGTGTAAGTATGTTTCACAATACCAGGCCTTGAGTGAATCTTATATTTATCTTGTAATTTTTAGCGACATTATTGTCCCATTAAGTGATAACAAATTTGTATATGATTAATTGTAAAAAATAAAAATCATATCGTTGTTTAATATTACTTTGGTTACACCTTTAAGCAATTAAACCATTAAGAACACAGACACATTAAATAGCAAATAGCACGTGGCCCGGCCTTGCAAAATAATAAAAAATCTTAATGAATTGTGCAAGATTTAATAAAAAAAATTTGCCATAAAATTACCCAAAATGGGATTATTTATTAGCGAAAAATGATTGATAAAAAATAACAATTAATCTAGTACCAACCTACCAGAAAACAATTGCTTTGAAATAAATAAAAACTTTCTGCAAAAAACAGAGGAGAACAAATAAAAAAAAATCAAACGGAAACAAACAGAAAAGACGATATTAAGGACTAAAATAATAATGTGTAATAGATAATTCGTAACGCCTTCTTTTTGTCTGTTCGTGCCCTCGTCAGAGAAATACCAAACTGCTGTTTTATTCATTTTTTTTGTCATCTTCGTTTTGATCCCCGTATAGGGCCTCTGGCTTGTGTTTATATTTTCTTTGAGGTGGCAAGAAATTAACCCTCTGTGAAGTATTGCCACGTTACAAAATAAAAAAAAAAGAAAAACTAGTTTTCCCATTTACTTTGGTTAATTTTTTATTTCGTTTTATTCATTTCGCATTTGTGTTTTGATTTGAGTTTTTTTATATATTTCAAAAAGGATTTGTATGATCTCCAGAAATAATGTTGCATTAAAAAACATACCGCATGCAATAATTTAAACATGATTAGAAACTATAAAAAAATTGTCTGTTGTTTTTTGTTTTTACAGCCTTACAGCCTGAGGGCTTAAATCCTTAATAAAAACAGTAAGAATAACAATAATGTTAATACCTTATTGCTACAACGAGCACATTTATGGGAGTAGAATAGAATGAAATGAACTAAATCATTGGCTGATCCTGCTACCAAAACTAAAGTGAGATTAAGGCAAGGCAAGGCAATGTGATGGTTCATTTAAAAAATATATATGCTTTTGATATTCACTGACAATTTATTGTTACAATTATCATTTGTTTCTATTGTTTTGTGAAAACACGTTAATGAACCCTAAAAGGGCAAAACTATTCTTGTTTGTAATAAAAATCAAGGGCATTAATTAAGTATTTATTGTATGGGCTTAAGCTGATGCGCAATAATTTTTAAGAAGGAAAGTTAACGGTTAACAATTTTTTTAGTTTATTATTTTTAATCTATATTAAAAAGCATTTAAATAATAGGTTTAGATCTTCTATAAAAAGACTTTTATATGTAGGCATTTTGAAAATTAATAACAAGGTACTTACCGTCTCTACTATTAAATTATTATAATTATCAGGCGCCCCAAACCCAATTTCTATAGTTGCTACCGAGAACAAAATCTAAAACCCGGGTAGTAAAGAACTGTTATATAACAACTTTTAAAAGAGACAGAAGCCCAAAATCAGCAGAGATTACACAACATGCAATAATATCACAAGATATTGATAAGGCAAGTTCGCATAAGGAAATATTAACGTAAAATTGCCAAAAATGGAGAAAAAATATTTTTTTCCTTCTTTTCTAGAAACCAATAAAGTAACGTCTAAAGAAGAATAAAAACTATTAATATATAAATCATTCTCTATATATTTTATTTTCATTTATTTGTCAAGAGTGTAAAATGATTACGTTTTGATCAAAATCTCATACCCCTCACATTTTCTAAAAGGTTTTTTCGATTAAAAACCCTTTAAAACGCTAAGTGTACTTAACTCCTAACGTCCTTAAAAAAATTTACACAACATGATTTTTAAATCTTAATTCTTGAAAATTTATATTGGTTAGGTCACACCCGTCAGAGCCTTCTACAAGCCATTTTGAACAGAAACAATGTTCTTTCAGTTTCTAACTACTAATCAACGTTTGGATATCTTTTTATATTCTTTTTTTAAATCAAAATGTTGAAATGCTAAAGTGATAAGAAAAAGTGAGTAAAATGGTTACACTCGTCACAATAGAATTACCCATAATTGTTTTGCGATACTTCAAGGCAGAAATGATGCCCCCGTCATTAAGAATAAAAACCATTGAGTCACCTTCAATTTATTGTAGGAAAAAACTTGAAAGAGCTAATTAAATTTTTAGTCGTATTTACTAGCGAAAATTCTTTCAATAGATATATTTTCAACATTAAATGAGGTTGTATTCATGAAACAAAATTAAGGTTAATCATGAGAACTCCTATCGCAAACCTGTTTCGGAGTTGGAAAGCTCAAAAAGAATTTTTAAACAAACTAGCTTATGAATGCAAAAATTCTTTAAGTATTCAGATGAGAAATTAATTATTATGCTAAAACGCAAAATATCAATATCAGTTTCAGTAGCCAATCCATATCTATGACTTAATGCCAGAATAATGATTTTATTATATTTTTTATAATATTTTGTCAAAAATATGGTTTGATGTTTTTTTCTTTAATTGACAGTTTTTTATTTTTATAAATGATTTAAATGTAAAAATTCATGATTTGTGTACAGCTTTTGTCGGCAATATATTTTTAAAACAAAAAAAATTGTCAGATTATGTGTTACTTTTTTTATCCACTTAATGTATAAGTAAGTACCCTGGGCCCTCCATATACCGAAATGCACAATCTTTTCGCAAATAAAAAGCGTAAAAAAACCATCTTTGCACAACAGCTTTTCAGAAGTATTGGTTTGTAAAAACACTAGTAAGAGCGCTATACTCGGCTGTGCCTAATCTTACATACTCTTCACAATGTGTATTGTAGTGACCGTTTGGGGTTATTAAGAAAAAATGAGTGGGGTCAGTCCAACGTTTCACCTATACACGAACACCCTGAAAGCTGTAGGAGGGATTTATTACAATTTACCAAACTTTGAATGGGAGCCGCTTTAGGCGATGGAGATAACGGGTTAGTATGTTCTAGGAATATGTTTGGGAGGGACAACTAATGGGGGTCTGTAATACATTTAATTCCGACTGCGGGAAAGTTTTTTGAAATTTTATACGGCAAACCTCTAACGGGGTAAGTATGTTCCACATAAATGTTTGGAAGGAAAAAAGATAATCGTGGTTTCTGGCTTATATCACTGCCAGTTATGGGGCGATTTTGCTGGATTTTAATAAAAAATTTTTCACAAGTTTGCCTGATGGCTTGATATCACAAACACAAATATCAAAGGGCTTAACAAATTCGATTTCAACATTAGACTTTCCTATCTATAAGGATCAAGAAAATATAAACTTTATGGGGTCCCAAATGGATATTAAAGAAATTACAAACGAATTGGTAATTTTTTTAGAAGAACGTGAAATCCAATCTTCTTCAAAGTTATCAAACACTGGCCTTCTGGCATGCGAAAGATTAAGGGGTTTGTATTATATTCTGGCCGAAAGATAAAACAATAAAATTTTTTTTTAAAATCAAACAAAAAATGTAAGTAAATACTGTGGGTTGGTCACATACTAAGAAGTTCGTAAAGCCTTCACAAGAATTGCAATTGAATGTTATCCATGGGACAGTAGAGTAAGGAGACGCTAAACTCATTTGTAATCTTCTAGCCGATCGCATATGGTAGTTATCAAACCCTTCACATAGTGTTAAGGGTATACATCAATATTCATATAATCACATATATACAATATTCACTTGCGATCCCATTAAGTATATGTATTCTGCGTGCTAATAGATAGTGAAGTCGATAAGGACATGCTCGTCTGTTTATCTGTTAATTCGCAAAGAAAACGTTTACTTTGGACCGATATTCAAGCAAAACCTTAAAATATTAAATAGTTTAGACAAAATCCGTTCATACATACCCATAATTGTTCGTAAATTCAGGCACTGCGGCCACAAAACTTGGTGCGGCTGGAAATTAAATAAAAGAACTATTTTTTTGAATAGAAGCACAAATTTTGTGAAACTTTTAATGCGATAAATCGGTAAAGCTGTAACATTAATCGGCCAAAACCTAGTTTTAAAGTAGTTTCAGTATGGTATTTACATTATGGAATAAAATTTGGTTGGATAGATGCAGGGAGAGGAGTAGTCTACATTTTTTTATCGAGTTTTTGAAACGCTATCGGCTTAAAATTTACTAGAAAATGTAATTTTACATTAGTGCTTTCAATTTGAAAAAAAAAACTACTTGGACAGAGCAGTACCTCTCAAGCAAACAAAATATTTTTTATGAAATTTTCGATACGCGATATTTAAAACTTCTGCAAAGTATTTTTATCGAAATTTTTGTATTAAAAAAAATATTGAATAGGACAAGGAAGCAGCATCGGCTGCATAAAAAATTTTAATTTTCTCAAGGTTTTTATTTCGAAAACGATGGTAGTGATAGACCTAAAAGCCGACACAAAGTAGTTTTATTTAAAAATTTGGTGCTCGAGAACAACTGGGCCAGATCAGATGACTAAGTATATAAGTGTTCAAAAAAAAAAAAACCATGTGCAGGGTATAATAAATTCGGCACAGCCGAATATTCATTTTTAATGCAGGTTTAGGAGAATTTACTTAAAAATTTTAGATATTTAAGGTCATACCACATGGCAACACTTTTTGCGGCATGAGTTAGTGAGAAAACTTAGGTGGTTTCAATTAGTTGAAAAAAAAATATTTTAGTATAACTTAACGGCTTCGTGCGTTTATCTAAAACAGCTAAGCATCAGAACTATTTTTAATTTTTTTAAACACTTGCTAATTACAAATTAAAAAAAAATAAATTAACGGCAATAATATTATATTTTATATTAATGTTTAGATAATTGTAACGTCTGTACTATGCTAGAGCTCATACTTTTGTTAGGGTTAAAAATAATGAAGATAAAAATAATAAGCTCTGCGAATAAAAATTCGCAATACAAGAGATGTTTGAAAAATATCATTATTTAATAGCAATACCATTGCCAATACTATGTGGCCATCACGTTGAAAAACTTTTCACAAGAACTTTTAAACTAAAACAACAAACCATTGTTAAACTTAGTCTTATTGCAATCAGTCCACAATTAACCATGAGTACCATATGTAAATCTCCTATAAACAAGTCCTACTCCCGGAAATCACATTTAACCGTACACTTAACATCAACTAAACGTTTTAGTTATAAATTTGCAATCAGCTGTATTGTTAAGGCCACCTGATGTAAAATTCTTCTTTCAAGTATATATATTTTTTATTGTTTTTTTAAATCCAAAATAAACAGTAATTTACGTAAAAAATTTCCTGCCAAAATATTTTGCTTCCAAAACTAATTGGCCGTCGGAGAAAACACAAATCTTACCATTCCGAACTCTAACTCCTTCACGGGTATCACCTAATATCGCAGAAACGCTAAACTTTAAAATAGGTTTAGTACTATCTTCCTTGAGCAGTGTTGTTGTGGTAGCAGGCATAACAGTGTCTACTTTGGGCAGGCGAGAAGCAGCTGAATCGTTATCCACATCTTCCAAATCTACATCTTCATTATCAATGTCATCGTCCATATCATCACCGATGCCAATATCGGCTTCTTCATCATCGTCATCTTCATCAATATTATCCTGATCATTAGAATGATTATTAACAAGAATACTGTCATCTTCCTCCTCATTTTCCGCAACACGATCATCATCACTATGTTCCTCATCACTATTAACACTAACCCGACTTTTAGGTAATTTCTTGGGGTTTTTCTTTTTTGAATTTTTACATTTATCACATTTATAAATTTTATTTTTACGCACTAATTCCTCTTTGCTCAAATTTTTTGAATTCACTATTTGCACAAAGTTGCCACAAATATTACAACACAATTCCATACGATCACTAAGACGACCTGTCAGGGAAAGATGATGATGATGGTGGGGCTTATAGGACATGATATGGTCGTGTGGCGCAATATTGTCAACACTTGAATTTTTTGTGGAAGCAAATACACTTGAAGTATCTTCATGGGAAGTTACCGAAGAGTTGCGACTCAATAACATAATGGAAGCATAAATTTTCTTAACAAAATAGAATTTTATCTAAATTTTACTCAAACCGCACAAATCACAGTTTAGAATATTAAAATCTTTTTTAAATTTATTTTTAAAAATTTAAAAGATTTTTTCGCTTTTTATTTCCATTTTTTTTAATATTTTGTGGAAAGTGTAATTATTAAAACTTGCGTTAATAAGAGTTTTGTCTTTGCGTTACATGCGAGCGCGCTACATTCAAAAGTCGAACTAAACTTGTGCATCGATTATCCTGATTGAGTTTTTCAATTGCTGAGGTTTTTGCTTAACTTCTTTGACTTTTATTTCGCTTGATGCGTGTATTAAATTAGAAGGCTGTGCATTTGGCATTGTAAAATCTATTAAATACAAACACTCATGCACACACACACACACACACATCCCCTAGATTATAAGGGTTGCTTGGCGGTGGTTGGTCTATTTCTCCTGCCCAAGTTTTTTATTGTTGTTAGTGCCCATCTTTAACCATGGCTGTTAAATGGAATGAATAGTGTATGTGTGTGGCACGTGATAATTTTTATACACTCTTGTGTGGCATAATAAACACACATACAAATGACAAAAGCAAAAAAAAAAACACAAAACAAATCGTCTTTATCCCCATTTATGGAGTCCATGAGTTGGTAATGCATTCATTGTTTTCTATTATTTCCGTTATCACAATTTCACTGTTCCATTGCAAACATTTTTTTCCAACAGAGTTTTTGACATCTTTATTTGTTTTTTTTTTTTGTTTTTCTCTTTGTTAACGACTGTTATTTGTTTCACTGTGAAAGCGGTTGTGTTTGTATATAAGTATATGTGTGTTATGTGTAAGTATCCTTTTTATTAGTATGCCATGCCATGTTTGTGTTTTGCAATTATTTTATTTGATTTTATTAACATATTTTTATAATTTTGTTTTATTTTTTTTTAACTTAACTTTTTCTTTTTGTGTGAAAACAATAAAATATTAATTTTCTTGTTAGTTGAACACAGACGTTATTTCGTTCTGAGAGTAAATAAAATCTGTATGCATATGAATGGGTGTAAGTATGTTTGTATGTATGTACATTTATGTATGTATGTACGTGCATTCGTGTGTTTATCTGAATTTTTTGTAAATATCCTTGACTTAAAATAATTTTCATTTATTTAATGGTTGGAACATTTTTACTTCTTATTGGATTATATAAGGATTTTATTACAGTGGGAAGATTGGATATAATCTATACGATTATGGCTAATTTCGGGGCTTTTAAAGGAAAATTGGTTGTACATGCATTCATACATACATACATATAAGTACTGTGTGTACTCAAAGTAAACATGATGTAATTTTTGTTTTAAAAATGTTCAACAATCGTTTGTTTGTAAAAATATTTTGATTACTTTTTATGCCTCTATTATGAGGAGTATGTAACTTCTAGAACATTTATTTAATACTCTTGTGTGATGCCGTGTCTAAAATGGGACTTTACGTTACTTTAACTTGACAACCAACCTTCTGGCCAATAGACCCAGAGCTTATGGAAGGCCAAGCTTCCTTGGATTTATCTTCTAACCACTCACTCACAATAATCACTATTTGCAGTCCTTTCCAAATTGCAGCTTGTGAGTTTTTCTTAACTAAAAGAGACGTTAAACATGCATCTTCTACTTACCGTCTGGCCAAGTATGTACAACAAAATTTTTGCTGCCGATGTGAAAAAGCTTTTATCTGAAAAAAGAAGAGCCCGGAGAAAATGCAAAAGCACAGAGAGCCCCAACTTAAAGATAAGCTAAAAGAATGTACAAACCTTTTAAAAAAAACTTGCTGGAGGTACACAGAATGGCATCACTTAAAAATCACTTAGAAGGTCTGGGTGCAAATTACGGCATTCGATTCAAATCAAAATTTAAAAAATTTAAAGCATTGATAACTTGATCGATTGAGTAGAATTTTAATTCGAATCGAATGCCGTAATGTGCCCCCTGGATTCTACAGAAGAATTATTCTTTATGGTGATCAGCCAGACGTCTTAAAAGACCCGTAATCGCAAAACCACCCCTGCGTAATATGAGAAGATTCTGAGCTAGAAATGATGAAGAAAAATGCGATCTACTCGCAAGTCGTTTAAGGATCGTGTTTACACCCAATACATGCACTGACATTGGGGGATTACCGCCAGTTATTGCTAGGTGTCCTGAGGAAATTCGTTTTCATCTTTAAGATGTCAAAGAGGCTATCACTAGTTTAAATACAAAAAAGGCTTCTGGCTTAGATGGAATAAGCAACAAAATGCTTTTAGAACTGCCTTGTACAGCAAAAATTTTTTTTATTTTTAACGCCATATTACGGCTCGAGCATTTCCCGTAAGTATGGAAAATCGCATTAATAAAGATGATTGCTTAGCCTGGAAAAAAATTCTTTGAAGGCGCAGTCCTTAAAATAGGTACTATAAATATTTATACAGCAATTTCAATATCGTGAAAAGAACCTAGTTGAATAGGAAAAGGTGGAGCGCCATACAAACGAATTATTTTTTTTTACCAGATATTTGATACGGACCGTGCATTTAAAAATAAATAAAAATTTTTTAAAAAAACATAACTTAAAATGAACAGACCTATTATTTGACTTATTTTTAATTTAAAATTTAGTATGAAGGTTCATTACGCCAAGAAAAAAAAATCAGTACATTCAATAAACAACTACATTATGTCAATAAGTTTAATTAATTAAGGTTTACTGGATAAATGATCCGCTCAACGCTTAGGTTCATTAAATTAAGTATTAAAATCATTATTATTAAAATCATTATTATTTAAGTTCAATGAATTTATGTATGGTTTCAATGTATGAACACTTAGTTTAAATGAACTGGTACAACAACCAGTCAACGTTACACACAAAAAACTACAAAAAAAATTTTTCAAACAAATTCTTGTTCAAAATAATTTATTTTTTTAGTCAATTTATTTAATAGTCTCTAATAATATTTTTATTTGATTTTTAAATCAAACAAAATTTTCGCCTAGACAAGTAAAATATTTAACCAACTCAGAAAAATTCTTTAACAGAAACTAAAATTCTTGCAAAATTGTTTGTCTAAATTTACAACTTTAGTTGTAGGTCCTCAGCCAGACAAAATATTTACTGATTCTCTGAAATTTGTTACTGATTCTACAACTCAGTTTTTTCTGTGTAAGCATCCCTTTGATTCCATAAAGTTGTTTCTAAGATGAAAAATTAGTAGTGCTTCGTGACAAATGTGCAATGTACAATGTTTTTAAATTTAAATATTATAGCTGTTTTTTGTTTTTTTTTTTTTTTTTTGTGAATAAATGTTAATGTTGTGTAATATAAGATTAAAAATTTAATAAACACTATCCCTGAAGAAGTTGGGAAATTCCAACGAAACGTCGGGTAAAATATTAAATAAATAGTCTTTTTATTTAAAACTTACGACCTTAGAAGCCCAATAGAAAATTTGAGAAATATTATTAGAAAAAAAAGGTCAATATATAAAAATTTGAAACATAAAAAAAATTACATTGATTCAATGATTTTTTCCTTATATTTATATATCTTTTTTGATTCAGGGTAACACTATCAAAATCAAATTTTCTAAAAAAAAAGAATAAAACAATATCAACTGAAACTAGAACTAAATATTTACATAATGTAAAGAAATAAACTGAAAAGGAGCATAATAGGTGGTAGCCCTAAAGCTATATTTACACTATCTAAGTTCTCATCTGAGTTGAGTGTCAAAAAAATTAATTTAAATTTTTATGAGTGTCAAAAAACAAATTGATTTCTTAATTTTTAGTATTACATTACATCTAAGAAATTAGTTTCAGTCCGCTAATTATAAAAGTTGTTAAACTGGTACAAATTGTATGGCAATACAACAACAAGCATTTAATGCGGTAAGTTTAAAAAAACTTAAATTTAAAACTCAGACGTTAAAAAGTTTGAAAATAGAATACTTTCTATTTTCAACTGAGATCAGACAAAATTATAACAAATAAAAACAGACATATTATTACACTATACAAATGAGACTCAGTTGTGAAACTCAGATGATAACTCAGGTAGTGTAAATATAGCTTAATACAAATTTTATCAAATATTTTATACGCTATATCTCAGCAACTTTTACACATAACGACCTCTAGCTGCTACGAGGCAGTTCTATAATATATATTTGTTTTTTAAAGAGAAATTTGTTGAACGGGATTACAAGGAGTAACATTTTACATGTAAATTGGCATACATATTTTATTTAGTTTAAGCTATAAAAGGTATTGACTTGAAACACTCGAAAAGGTAATTTTATTATAATACTTTTGGTTAAAAAGCAGCTGAGCCAGATCGAATGACTATTAAGAAAGAAAAACACGTTCAAAAATTAGGAATGTATATATATTGAATTTTTTCAAAATCAAGTACAAGCTAGGATTACTTAAAAAAGTCAAGCACAAAAAAACTGTTTCTGTGGTAACTTCCGTCTATTTTTTTATCCCTTCTAAATATGCAATGTGACATTGTTGTTTGCTTTATTCTTATTCGTGACAAGCACAAAATTTAAACTAAAGACCTTAAAACAAAGTGCCTTAGTGGTTAAGATGAGGAGAGCTAGTCTCGAGGTTCGAAAAGTCATGGGTTCAAATTCCAGACAACGAAAGTAAATGAGAAAATTTCTTAAATATTAAATATTGTTAAATAATCACAGAATTATTAAACTTCTTCTCTTCAATAAAGCTTGAAAGCCGAAAAAATTATATATAATTGTTGGTTTAACTCTATTTACGCTTAAACCAATCTATTTAGGCTTACATCAAGTACGGTTTAAAACTTAGATCAGTCCTTTCTTGGCTTGAATGACGCTAAAGGTCCAATTTTTTTTGCCAGATAATTAGTTCTTAAATTTAGGGGGTTTTTTTAAATATTTAAATATTTTGTAATTATTTGTTTTCTCAAAAGACCAGTTTGTAAATATTTGTAGACTTGTTATCCAAGAAAATAAAAAAAGTACTAAATATATAAAAGAAGTATTTTTTGTCCACTTAGTTGACTTAAAGTCTTAATTGGGGCCCACAGCCCCTTCTTTCATATTTTTTTACTCACAATTAAATATAAAACAAAATAGTACCCTTAGGGTCAAAGTTTTACAAAATTACCAAATCCGTTATCATATTTTTCTTAAGATCTAGAAACGCGATTATCCTAACGGTAAAATCTTAAAAATTTGATCTAGATAACACCAAAATAAAGCTTTTACCCTGTTTAACCCCTTGGAGTTCTAAATTTATTAAATAGGATACGAAACCTTTTGAATTTAGTTTCATAGCTTAGGAGTTAGCAACAAGCCTATTTGGCCTTTTTGTAACCCTTAAGGGTGCGATTTTTTTTTTGAAAACCTCCTATTCCTGTCTAGATAAATATTGCCATTGCGTTTAAAAACTTAAGCTTAAAGTTTTATAACTTATACGTAGTCCCTATAGGGATTTTTGTTGCATGCTGTATACAATCACTCCATCTTCCATATTTAATTTCTTAGATACATATATAAATACACTTATATTTCGCACAGAATTTTTGTAATGAAAATGAATATGTTTACATTAATAAACAAAAAAGTAGTTGAAGCAACATTATTAACTTTTATTATGGCCACAAATTAGTTGTAGTTACTGCCATCAACTTCCAACTTTTATGAAGATTTTTACATTTATTTTTAATAAGAAATGGTAAGTTTCAATTACATTTAATGTACAAGCGGTTAAACTCATATTTTTTATGAAGCCAGATTCGCAAAGCACATAGCAGAACCATGTATTCATCTTCTTATTTACAGGCCAGAGGCTTAAAAGAATTAACTTGATATTTTGCAAAGCCTATTTCAATATTTGACATTAATGATACAAAAATGGTTTTGTATTTCTTGACCCGAATTTTTCTGTTTTCACATAGGGGCGACGATTTACGTAAGTGGAATTATGCCACGAGTTAAGTACATGCTCTTAACAACCGTTCCATGAACCTTGTAAGAAGGCACAGATGTTACCTGTCATGGTTGGTAATTAAACACCTTAATAAGAGTTTGATGTTTCCTGCTTAAGTTTTTACTTTTCCCCCAATTTTTTAGATCAACATATGTGTTGTCCCCAAGATCTTGTAGTATACCTTAAAGGCAGCCTTTTATGCACATAACAAACTTTTAAAAACAGCACCAAATTATTAACTGGCATTTGGGGAAGTTTGAAGCTGAAGATAGAAAAATATTTGCATATGCCAACGATGTGGTTATTTTGGTCAATGGAAAGTTTCTTCCAATGGTCGGCAAGCTATTGCTATCAGCGCTGTGTGGAATTATTTAATCGGCATCAGGGAACGGGTTGGGGGTGAATCCGCACAGGACAGAACTAGCTCGCCTAACCCGGAAGTAAAGGATAGGGGTCTTTAGAATCCCATTACTGAATTAGGTGAGCATGTGAGGTTAAGTATGGCTGAATTCCAAAACGCAGTTTGCTTTGCATTACAAAATTTCAAGTTTTTCCTGAAAGCAAAGAAGAGGTTTTTGATAATATCCAAATGAGTATTTACAGCTATATTAATGTCCTGGAAGCAAACAACGTTGTCAAAATTGTAGGGAGTGTATAAGGAAAGAAGTTTAAAATTTGTAATGCAAAGCAAAATGCGTTTAGGAATCCGGCCTATCTTGAGGTAATCCTTAATGGAATACTCAAGATAGGGAAAAAAATGCTATACTATACATGCAAAAATTCTATGAAAAAGAACTGGGGCTTGCAGCCAAAGGTGGTAAACTAGGTTTGCACAATGGTAGTAAGACCTTTTCTAAAGTATGGTTGCACTATATGGTGGGAAGCGGTAGAAATGGGCTGATATAGGAAGCTTCTTATCAATGTCCAGAAGTGTGCTTCATTTGGCATCACTGGTACCATGAGCAGTGTACCTAAAGCGGCACAAGACGTTATTTTCCACACGGTACCTATTGAGTGGGGGTAGGAATGGCAGTAAGAAGTTGTGTTTAACTAGAAGAGCTAGGATTGGGAAAACTTCTCAAAACTGGCCACACTAGAATATTATGGACGACTCGTCTTGATCTTAGTCAAGTTTGGGGATCTAGGACGGACTATATGGCCACAAAAGCTAGTTTTGATAATAACCACTAAAAGAGATTATTGGTTGTGATCTGGTAGTCTGCATGAGTGATATGCTGTCTTCGCTTAGGGATTTAAGAAGCACCGCGGGGTCTATATCATGAGGAAGAACATGAGATGAGCCTACAAATCTCTGATGTGTATACTGTGATTGTGAGGTCACTATTTATGTTGAAAGTCAGACAGCCTTTGGGGCCTTAAAGGCACATTGCATCAGGCCAAGGCTGGTAAAAGACTGTAGGCTTTTGGAGGGATTATGGACATCTTCAATGTAGGACTTTGCTGGGTTCCAGAAAACTGTGGCATAATTGGCAAAGAAACTGCCAACCATCTTGCTCGTGATTGTTCCGCCCTTGATGGGGCATATATAGGGGAAGCCCTTAGGCAATCAAAGGCTTCTATCATGGGAAAATCAGGACATGGATGCTTGATATGTCGAATTTTCAGGGCTAAGTGACCAGGCTGAGCTCAACAGGAACTAGGCTGTTCAGGGTTAGGGCTTTGACGAGCTAATGGGATTACATCTCTTCAGACTATTGTGGGATGTGTAAGAAAGAAGAGAAGGTAGAGCCGTTAAGGCATTGTTTCTGTCACTTTCGGAGATCGCAGGACCATAGGGTCAAGGTTGGGTAAAGGTTTCCACGAAGAAGAAAGCGATGTTTCGCTATGTAAGCCGGAAAACGTCATTGAGCTTATCATGGAAATCAGGTGGCTAGAAGATAGGCAACGGAAGGGGAGTTTTGACCTAAGCACTTGAATTTTTTTCTCCTTTTTAGCTTTTTTGCTTCTTGTTGGTCTTACTTCTTCTTTTTATTTTTACTTGATGTCTTGTTTTTTTTTTTTTTACTTAATTTTTGTTTGAAGGATTGCACAATGGGCACGTAAGGTCCTCAAGTGTTAGTGTATGAGAGGGTTTGCATCTTTTTATTACCATTCCCCACCTGACCTAGCCTACCCGCTAGCATAACAACACATTTTTTTGTAGTTTAAAATGTACCAAATATGGTACTAACTTTTGCATTCCTTCTGAAAATATTTAAAGTAAGCCACCTTCTTTCTTGACTTCCTAGAGCAGCTACCTAATTTGGTTGCCCAACCATATATAAACAGTGCATTCCTTTAAACACTGTTTTACATTTCGATAAGTACATACTTGAAACTACATTCACACAACGATTTAATTATATGTAATAAAAACCAATGATTTTATGCTAAAAATCATAAAAGTTTTAGTCAACACTGGAACGAGCAGAACTGAATGGAGAAGTGGAACAAAAAACTTCATGAAAAGAATATAAAAAGTGATATAAAATAAAAACTTAATCTTATCACATGCACATGCTGAGGCCAAGTAAATGTGTACAAATACATACTCGAATTAAGGCATGTCCTTTTGACATTTCTACTAATATTTATGATGCCAAATACTAACTCATATTGTATTTACAATGTACATACATACAACCAATGTATATAAGTTTGTGCATATTTTTTGGATAAGAAAAAAAAAATAAACAAACAAACAACGTTTTTTTATAACAGTGTGTTAACCATAAACACAATTATCCTTATACTACTATAGTTTACCAAATACTCACATCATGAAACTTGCACACATTCACATGAACGTAAACAATTTCATTGACTCAAGTAGCAACCCTTGTGTGTAAGAGAAAGAAAATTTCGTATAAGATCAAGTGGTTGATGCTGTTTTCTGTTTTTGTAGTTTGATATTGTATTAAAAAAGGGCGTGGCTAATGTGTAAAAAGAGGACAATGCTATTTTCATTATTATAACTGATACTTGTAAGAATAAGGAAGGATAATAGCTTTTATTAACAAAAACAATAAGAGCAAAAAGTATTTAGTAAGAATAAGAACAAAAAAAATCTAAATGTGAATAAAAATTTACTCTATTCATGATTATTATTGCTGCATTTATATGATGATATGTGTAATTACTATTGTATATTTGTTTTTGATAACAAGGAGTAATCTACGATTTGATATTCTCTTAAGGGGTCTTAAGTCGAAATTTTTTTTAAAAGGTAATATTTAATAAATGAATTTTAATTTTTTACATACATATGTCTTAACAGTAATTCAGATGAATTGCTTATATGATTGCCATAACCATAATATTGTTAGAGTGAATCACAAACGAGGGGCTGAAACAAAATTATAATTACGGAAATTATTTACTTAATTATTTTGTTAATTGCAGTTATATATACATATATGTATTTAAAAAGTAGCCGTGAATCAAGACCATCTTTATAATACCCTGCCCACAATTTTATTTTATTTTAAAACCCCACATCCGTCTTATATTTATGCAGGTTTTTTATAAAACCTTTTTCTGCCAAATATGTCCTAAACCGACAATCATAAGATATTAATGAAGTTTACATGATTTTCGGGCAAAGACCTACTGTGGGAGATAAGGTCCAGGTCTGATATATTCGAAATTCCGGTACGAAGGTTTCGAGTTCAGTTTAACTTAACTCGAAAATTATATTTTTTCACATTTTATGCGGTTAAATATGATGCCCGGGAGCAATACTAAAATGGGATACTATTTACGAACTGCAATAGAATTCAGTTTGACGATTAATGTCAAATGGACATTTTTTAGGTAAGATTTTGTTGGCTTGGCCCTCATATCGTAAAACCTACTTTTGCTTTGATTACACTGGTCAGCAGCAAAAAACCCCTGGGCCCAGAATCCTCTCAGACCACGTAGTAGTGGCTTTGCGATAGCGGCTCTTTTAAGACATTTAGCTGATCGCCATAGGGAATAATTTGTCTAAAGTGTCGAGTCTATACCATCGAGGTGTTCTTAGGGACATGCCATTCTGTAAGCCTCCAGATAGTTTTTAGTTGTTTTGTACATTCTTTCAGCTTAATTTTAAGCTGGAGCGATCTATGCTTTTACCAATCACTTTGATATCTCGTTTTTTTAGTTAAAAAACGTTTCCATATCAACAGAAAAATTCTGATGGTAGGTAAAAGAAGCATGATCAACGGATTTGTCAATGTTCTCATGAAGGCTATCTGAACAGATCATCGATGTTTCGGGACTTTTTAGCGGTAGATTTTCCGAGCAGTGAGTGCTGATATTATTTTTTATTTCAACCAATTTACGATTTTATTGCAAATAGTGATTTTTGTGGATAAATGGTCAGACTCGAGTTTAGCACGTTAAGATCTCCATAATTAAGTATTTTTTTAAAAGGTAATTTTTGCTGCCGACGATCGTAAACAAAGTACAAGTAGGTTTAATGATATGGGGGCCCTGCCAGCATTTATGGAAAGTTGCCTTAGCAAAGACTATTCCTAAGCCTGGAAAAGATCCTTCGAAGGTGAAGTCTTGGAAACCTATAAGTCTGTTGCCAAATATGTTGAAATTGTTTGAGAAACTGTTAAAAAACAAGCTGATCCCGATCTTGAATGACAACAACTGCACTACTTTGGCTTTAGAAGTCAACATAATACCATCGAAGACACCTGGAGCTTGGTTTTAATAAAATTCTTTGAGGAAAAGAATTACGCGTTTTTTAAGATGTCTCTCAAGTTTTCGATAAGGTATGACATGGAGGCCTGTTAAACAAACTAAAGCTGAACTTGTCAGTAAATCTCTTGAACTTATAAGAAAAGTACATAGCCGGCCTACAAATTGTGATTAAATAAGGAAACTACTTGAGTTGCCCTTAACCATTATGATCTGGTGTACATTAAAGGAGTATGTTAGAGTCAATTATTTACTTTCACCGCTTAACATGCCCACAATCAGCCTTTCAATGATACCACTTTTCTCAGTACATATTTATAAAAACCCTAAAGAGACCTCGAAGCAACTGTAGTAGTACGTTACATTAATAGAGAAATGGGCAAAGTTGTGGGGAATAAAAAAATATTAATAAAAATATAGCCACGTTACTTTTACTTTACGCAAAAAAACGTGCTCCCTAATCCCTATTTACGACCGTATGGTGCCTTAACGATTTGAGACATTCCCCTGGATCGCCGCCTCATGTGGAAGTGACATGTAGAGGCGAAGTTGATACAAATTGAATTTAAATCAGCCCAAATTAATTAGTTTATTGTTATAAGCTCTGTACTTCAATTCGGTTATGTACTTTTGCTTTACAAATCGATTTTGAATCCAGTTTGGTGCAATAAGTTACAATTATTGGACACTGCTACCGCCTTTAGAGAAAGTTCAACAGCGTCAAAACAAAGTCCTAAAAACGACAACTGATGCTCCTTGGCATACTTATATAAAAAAATAGTAACATCCACAAGAATCTATAAGTTTAAGTGGTTAAATGCGAAATCCTATACTATGTAAACAAGTATTTAAATAAGATGGAAACGCATCCAAATCCGCTCGCTAGAAACATCCTTGCAACATAGTAGACACATTCGTCTGAAAAGAAGGGATACTATTGCGCTTAGATGAAACCTTTGAAATTAATTTATTTTATTTTAAAAACTAAAATTTTGGCCTGGCAGTGGCTAGAATATTATAAATTATGCTTAGTTTTAAGATTTAAATACTTATTGTTGGTTTGCATAAGCGAAGATCCAATAATAAAATATATGAGAAAACCATAGAACAGCATCTTTTGAGGTACACTGAAAAGCTCTAGATACGACTTCTCAGACAACATTCATTCAGCAAAAAGTTTTAGAAGATTTGTGATAGCAAAACCACCATTACATAGATTAAGAGGATCTTAGAAAATCAATGATGTCGAATGTGTTTTTTTCGGATTTCATTTTAATTAAGCTTCACTTCCAATGCATAAAATGATGTGAGTGCAATAACTGCATTTTGCTGTTGCTAGAAAATTTATAGCAGAGCGATTTCAATTACTAGATATCAAAGAAACTACTGAGAATTTGCAGGCTGAAAAACTTCTGGTTTTAATAAGACCAGCAACAAAGAGTTGTTAGAGCTGCCTTGAACAGAAAAGAGAATATTTATTTTTAATTTATGACCATATAACGGCTTAATACTGTCCATTTAGAAAGAGTTTTTCCGAAACAGGTCTATAAGTTTGTTACCAACTATGCCGAAATTGTCCAAAAATTTGCTTAAAATGAAGCTGATTTCGATCTTAAATGATATTTATCATAATAATAACTGCATGTTTGATCATGAAGGGGACTACTTAAGTTGCCCCTAAGTAACAGGGGCTGGCGTACCCCAAGGTATTCCAGAACAAATTTTGTACTTGCGTAACAATCAGTTATGCACACAAAAAGTTAAACATTCACGCTTTTATTAATACTCATGAAGTTCCCTAAAAAGGCTGGAACCATCACATTATCCAAGTAAAGGAATGGAAAAAGTTACGGGGAATAAGATGAACAAAAACGCACGTACTGGATTTTAACTTTATGCAGAGAATCGTTATTCATTATAAATAACCGGACAGTATTTCATAGGGTAAACTACTTTAATTTAAATACTTCTTAGATTATCCTCGTAATAGTTCTGAATAAGTACACTAAACTCTACATATGACAGCTTTAAAAATTTTAACTGTTAGTGGTGTGTGCGCGTGTTTGTTGAAAAATAAAAAAAACATTTTGGCTCTGCCATTTGTGACTTTTTGTTGACTTTATTTAAGTTGTTGTCTTTCATATAATTTTGTGAGTATTTAATCCCTTTTTATTTAACTATCAACTAACAATGTGGGCTCTTAAAATATATGTATATGAATAAGTGCGTAAACACACACTCACCCACACACATTCCTATACATAAAGCTATTTTATATCCTGCTTATTCTTATAAAGAGGCTAAATATACAAAGTAAAATGATTAAATGAATATATGTTTGCTAGTTAAGAGAAATAATAAAACACATAATGTTAACTGAAATGCAAAACCACGTAACTAACAAAAAATCCAAAATTGATTTTTTAACATATTTGATTAGGAGGCACATGACAATAAGTTTTGAACTTTAAACAGAATTCCGAAAAAAAGAAACAATTTACAGCCACTACCTTTGCAATTTAGATAATTTTTTGCTTTCCCTGTAAAATTTCGAAAAATATATTTACGTGGTTTTGCATTTCAGCTGACGATAAACGAGCTTATAACTTAAATGAAAATAATTATTACTTTGTTAGTATATAAAACATTCTCATTTATAGAAAGCATTTTAATATGTGATAATGGATGAGATGTTTTGTGGAAATAAACTCATGAAATAATGAATAAAGTTCCACCCACCCACTTAGTTTAATATGAGGATTTTTATCATCATGTAAGTCATGCAAGTTAAGTCCTAATGATATTATTATTATTATTTTTTTCTTGTTACAATTCATAGATAACTGGAGTTATGAAATAAATTTTATTTTAATATTAAAAGTATTTTTGAAGTGAATTTTTTAGATTTTAAAAGATAAAATTCCCTAGAAATTTTTTTGGTTGAAAGAAAAGTTTGGGTTAACATCTGCATCGTATACTTATGTGTTTTAACGAATTTTTTAAAATTTAAAATAAATAATCAAGACATTTTATGTTCATACTTACGTACATAGGTGCTGTATTAAAAATTAATTGTAATTAGAAGCCTAAGTGAATACATTGATAGTATTTTTAACAAGTTCCCTATTTTCTTAAGAGAAACAATTAAACGCATCCCACACTACGATGGTGCTTAAGTGAATCTGTATGGTTATATACTTCAACATCGGCGATGAGTATTTTCGCCTGTTTCTGTACGCAGTCAAGTAGCTCCAATATAGACTTTTTAGAACCAGCGCATACCTGATACTTGTATTCCATTTTGGGTCGAATATAAGTGGTATAAATACTGTGAAGATCATTTGCTGTAAAGTAATTTCGACACAAAAAGATGTCCAGGGGTCATCACATTGGATTGTCATGCCAAAAACATCAAGTGTTTGAACTCCTTTACTTCTTTGACATTGTAATTACCGGCCTTTCATCTTCTGTTGCGGCGACGTTTGCGTAGCACTTGCTAGCATAAGTTTGATCTCGGCTATGTTTACGATAAGACTCTCGCTCTATCTTTTCGATGATGCCAATGTCATCTGCCCATGCAACGTTTTATCTATAAGTCTTAGAAGTTGCATGATAAGCTTTAACCCTGTCGAAAATTGGCTGTCAGTGTGAATAGGTCAGAGAAGGTGCTTCCTTGTTTTCATTAACGATCTAGTGTCCCTCGAATGAATCGACCAAGGCGTTAAGGTTTTGAATGTAACGTAGACACGCTTAAATTTTTTTTCTAATCGCTGTGTTCAAGGTGGCATTGTAGCCAAGATTTGGCGGAGTGTAAAAGTTTGGTCAATAATTTATTTATTCGGCCTGGAGACACAGTTCAACATAAGTTCAACTCCTGGCCACCACATTCAACCATGTAAATATATTAACACATGCCGAAAACATTTTTTTCAATTGATATAAGCAATATAATTATGGCCTAATATTGACCATAACTCTCAAAAAAGGCATTTACCTGAAAATCAAGCTTGGTTAGGCTGCAAAAAATTATGAAAAGAGGAAAACTGTTTCATACATAAATAGTCGGAGACCTCCTGGGTTCATTGTCTGTCTTAGAGAAAAGTAAGAAAAAGGAAACTAAGGCATTAGGTAAAGAGGGAAAGAATTAGAAAAATCAACAAAAAGGAAAAATACTGCAGAAGAAGAAGAAGAAGAAAACAATTCAAGTACTAGTGTGAAAGCTCCCTCTCCCCCTCACATCCAGCGACGAGCGACTGCAAGCGAGATTATTAGCAGTTTTATTACCATCTAAGATCTTCAATACCAATCTCCAATAATATCCTGGAGTATTCAGAAATGTTCCCTATCTTGACTAGTCTAGTCTGACCAAATATCTTGCTGCCATTTTCATTTCCCAGTTTCCAATGCGTACTGTGTGAAGAATTATGTCTAGCGCCGCTTGAGATGTTCTTCTTACTGGCCCCAGTGATAATAAATAAAGAACATTTTTTAACCCTTCTAGCAGCCTTTTTTCACGGCCTTCCACCATACTTAACCATATGGCAGAATAGGTCTAACAAGCGTTGTATAGATCCACTTAACCACCTTGGGTTGCAAGCCCAAACTTTTTGCTATGAAATTCTTGTAGGTATAGAATAAATTAAGGCATGTTGGGGCCCTTCCCAAGGAATTCTTCTTTAATGACAGCTTGGTATCAAGGACTTCCCCAATAATCTTAGTCTAATAGGCTTATTTAAATTCCACTCCATTTAGTTTTGGGCTTCTAATATCTCTGACCCATTACTTTCTGGTAAAGGAACCTAGTTTCGTCTCGTCAGAACTTGCCCCCAACCCAACGTCCTAGCTTTAACTTTATAACCCTCGGCTTTTTGGTTCAAACTTACCCATCTAACTAAGCAACTTTTGACTTCTAGGTCCCTAAGAGCCTAACCTGTTGCCTCTAATGTTATGTTGTTAAAGGCTCCTTCTACATACAGGAACGCCGTTCTGTATAACCAATAAGATCAGAAAGTTCACCAATTAACCACTTTACCAATTTGCCCTGGAGGTTAGCATGTTGAGATGCACTAATGATGTGAAGATAAAAAGAAACCCTCAGACGAAGATCTATCAACCTTTCCAACATCTTAAGCAGAAAAGCAGTAGACTTATTGGTCTGAAGTCGTTCGTTCGAGCTCCCTGTCCTGAAGAAGACATACATTACTAAAGGGAGAAAAATTTGTCCTCAACATTTTGTAGCATGGCAGGTAGAAACTCATTTAGGCCCATTCCACTTTCTAGTTCGTCAGCAGTTTTTCCACTGTACCAGGTGCAGTTAATTCAGGCCCCTTTCCGAGCCATCTATATTTATTTTCCTTTACATCCTTCAGCTCAAAAATATTGTTTCCATAAGTAGTGCTAGAGTCTCCAGACTGAAGCGAATCCATGAGACATTCGTTCTTTATATATATTCTGTTACCACTGATTTCTTATATAACACCTTTCGGAACCTTCAAAGCTTATTGATCGAATCTATGTATTCGCAATATTTTGACAACCAATTCTCTTTTTAGATCCTGGAAACTTTGTCAAAAATATATTGTTACCCTTACTTTTTAATGACTAGAGAGTATTTGCTATTTTAAAGTTCTGAAAACCGAAACATACGGTGTGACTGACAAACATTTAACAGACACACGTGCGCTAAATATGTGACAATATTCTTCGTCAAATAGTTATGGGCATGAGATTCAATGAATTTGGTTGCTGACAATGATTTCAATGATGATTATTACTATGACGTTGATGACAATAATGTTGTGATACTAAAACGGTGGAAAAATATCTGTTACTTATTGATTTTTTTTTATTTACACTCAAATAAAACTAAACTTAATCAAAGACATTTTTAATGGGTTGACGTACAAATATAAGTGGGTGGTTTGGTTGTGCAACTGTGAGGCAAACATCGTGTGTGTGTGTGTGTGCGTCTGTGGATTTGTGTGTTGGATTTTGGTATTTGATTTTATAAGCATCAGTTAGTTCAAGTTGAAAATAAAATAACAAATTATGGTCCTTAAAAAATACACATCCATTCATATACATTTTCATTTATTTGTGAATGTTGGATGTTTGGTTATGCCATACTTTGCGTAAATATGTCTGTAAATCTTTGGCTTTTTGTCGTGTGTTTGTGCAAATGATTATGTATTAGATTGCAGTGTATATTATTTCTTATAAAAACTGCGATAAAAGATTATAAAAAGTATTTCAAGCGAATAAATATTGCAACAACAACATAAAAAATAACGATAAGCGACTACAAATCTGTGTGGTTGGTAGAAATTTTCACACTGACACACACACACACATACACATTATATTTTTAAGTCCTGAAATGATTTAGTCCTAGAACACGCCGACAAGCAAACGGGCATAGCGAGTGACTACTACGGCGACAACAACATCTGTTTTAGACATCTTTTAATAAAAATTTCATCTTTATTACGAAGCAATTGTTTTATGAATGAATGTTTAAGTGCATGTAGGAAGTATAAAAATATGTAGCTTCTACTCCCGTACAAATCCAAGAAATATCAAATACGATTAACGACAATACACGCCGTGTAAAAAAGTCATCTAAAACTGTAGCCAAAGTTAAGGATAACTTTGATTTGGAAAAGAAAAAAAAATAAATATAAATGAGAAATAACATTAACTTGAGAAGTTCTGGCAAAAGCTCTAAATGGAGTTTATTTAAGGGTGTTGAAAATAATTTGGTCAAAGTAAGCCAAATCGGTTTAATTCTGCTCAATGGGTGGCAGTAAGGAAGTAATTAGAATGTCATAAATTTTTTTATAAGAAATCTTATCTGGCAAAATGTGAATTTTTTACACAAAAATGAGTGTATAAAAGTAGAAAAACAAGTAAGAGCGCTATAGTCGGCTGTGCCGAATCTTACATACCCTTCAAATTGGTCTTTTTTTCGAACCGTAAATATTATAATTATTTGTGATGAGCCTAAAGTGCATAGCTTTTATAGTTTTCGAAATAGCAAACTCCCAACATTTGAACAATTGTATCGACTTCCCTATCTTTAAGGATCCAGAGTATATTAAAGGTATAACAGAAATCACACAAACACATCCACACTTTGGCTGTTAGAAAACAGAAAACAAATTAAGCAAAAACAATATACACGTATGATACGATATACATCTTTTAACTTTATAAAATTGTTAAAAGCGTTAGTAAAACACACCTTTGAAATTTCTTTTGCAAAAGCAGTCTTTACTCTCTTTTGCCTTTGAACTGTAAAACGTGTGCCGAAATCAATAACACATGTTAATACATTCCTACGTCCAAACATACAAGGTGGGCAAAAAGAAGTGATCCAATGTTGTTTGGATCTCTTTTTTTTTTCTAAAAAAATTTTAATTCTGTTTTTTTTGATTATGTTTACTTGAACCCTTAGCATTTTATTGGTCAAGTTAAGAAGATGATATTGGCCAAATGAGTGCCATCACAATTGATTGCTATACGGGCTCGTTTTATGGATTTTTTCATCAGTTTATCAGGCGACAGATTCTCGCATTCGTGTCAAATGTTGTCCTTAAGGGCTTCCAGGTTTTCGGGCTTGTTCACGTAAACACGGGACTTCAAAAAACCTCACAAAAAAGTCTGGAACGGTTAAATCGGGCGATCTTTAGGACTAATATAAATCGCTTAAACAAGAGGTGAGGGACCCGGAAACGACGCCTTTGGAATATCGGTTGTGGCTCGTGCAGTGTGTATTGTTGCTCCGTCCTGTTGAAACCACATGTCCTCCAGTCTTTGAAGGAAAATGGCCCGATGACTCCTCCATCGTGAACAGCGCACCATGCAGTCACTTTGAGCGGGTGTAAGGGCTCCTCGTACATCACTCATGGATTTTCAGTGCCCCAGAAGCGATAGTTTTGCTTTTTCACGTACCGGCTGAGGTAGAAATCAGTCTCATCGCTCATTTTGGTCGAAAAATCGTCCACTTCGGCCTCGAGATTGAGTATGGCTCGGGCATAAGCTACACGCGTTTGACGGGAGACAGGCAGCAGGTGATGCACTTGGACTTTGTACGGAAACATGCACAGGTTTTTGATCAAAATTCGCCTTAGCGATGACCGGCTGATGACTAATTGCGAGGCATGGTGTCCGGTCGACAACATTGGCGATATTCTCAGCAAAACGGGCACTCCGGGGCCGGCCACTATTGGCAGAGTCTGGTCTAGTGCCGTACTCCTCAAGGTTGGTGGCCAAACGCGCAGTGTTTGCGCAGCCGGTGCCGAGCGACCGGGGAATTCGGCGACGAAATAAGCGCTTTGCCAACACCACAGGCGAATTTGTTCACAAAAAAACACACACGATTATTTTGCGTTTTTGAGGAGTGTATCGCTAAATGGCTTATTTAATTGTATTCCACATCTGTCTAATTCACAAATGTCAAAACAGATTTGAAATTGGCCGCGTATTTATGCACATCCATATGGATGGATTTTGTTCTGAAAAAACTGGGGCAATCGCAGCATTTTGCCTATATCTAGGTTCGTGATCAACTGATCAAGCTCGTTTTTAATAGCGATAATCTCAAGGATATTTCTAAGTGTTTGGCACCAATAACTATTTCGTTGTGTTATATCAATATGACTTCGGAAAGTTGTTTTCGATAGACATACAGACAGATAGATGGACATGGCTAATTGAACTTCCCTATCTGCAAGGATTCCAAAAAAAGAAATTACAAACGGATTGACAACCTGATGTATACCCTTATCACTATGTGAAGGGTATAGCAAGCAAAATTTTTTCTTCTTACCTTAGTGATTCATGATATATGTTCACAGATTTATAAACGCTTTTAATATATCTCAGATCATATTGATCAAATCGAGAACACCATTTGATGAGTGACCTCTCTGAGCCTTATATTCAAGCAACTAATATTTGCATCAAAGAAAATTTCCAGAATCATGCGGTTTCGTCAGTTTATTGTCTGCCTAGATTTTTAATAATGAGAGATAATCAGAACAATTTTTATAAGTTTTTAGGTACCCGCTTTAAAACTGCTGGCGACTACGAGGCTAATCATATCGACATTTTGCTGCAAGAAAGTCATAGCTCAAAATCGAAAGTTTTTGTTACGGAATATTTTTGTATTCATTATACCTTGTAAATATGAATTAAGAAAATATTCTTTATTTCCCAGGAACGCTTTTATACTTAAACCTCTTTGAATCTATCTTCAGACCACTCGTTCACAATAATTACTATTTGCATGAGGACTATAATTAGTAATTTTCTCTTGTATTGTATTATTTATTTTGTTTGCGTTTTTGACATTTTTAATACATGTTTCTTATATAAATAAATAGATGAATTCATACACAATTGAATAAAACACACCTCATTGTTGTGTGCGATTTTTTCTATAAATCCTGTATCCTGTTTGAACCAGTGAGGGTTTTTTGGTTAACAATTTGTTTTTTAATTTTTGAAACGTAATTTTAACATTGATAAGTAAAAATCTGAAATATGTTTGTTGTTTAATAATAATTAATTATATTGATGCTTTATTACCTCATTATTAACCATAATAACATGCGTCGGATTTCATGCTGCCGCAGTGATTTTTTGTGGTGGTTTATACATATCTTTCTTTTTTTTTTATAAAATTTATAATTATTATTTAATCTACTCGTATTTTGTCGTGACAGCATTATAAAATACCAGAGTTGAGAAACCTTTTTTATTAACTCTTTTGCTAATTAATTGCCATATGAAAACTATAAGGTTTTAGTCTCATAACTCCTCAAAGTGTTTCTAAACTTAACTTTTTTGAATTGTTTTGTATATTTTAAAGCCTTTTAAATATTTTTAAGTCATTTTTTTCACACAAATAGAAAAATGTCTTTTTTGGCATCAAAGTTGTGTACTAAAACCTTTATAATATTTTTCTTAATAAATTGTATTTTAAAATTAAGTTTTTGAGTGGTATCTTGTAATACTTTTAAATGTTTTTTGAATGAAAATATATTACTAAATCATATCAAAATTATTGCCAGAAAAAATATGCATTGTAAAGGTTTTAAAAAAAGTTTACTTTGTTACCTTGTTGCTTTGTATGGCAACAATTTGTGAGAAACTTTACTTATAGTTACATTTGGGTTTCTATAATCACGCCATATATGTATGTATATGCGAAGTAGGGGTACTTACGTTTGTGAAAATGCTTTTTATGCCCAAAAGTAATGGTTCTCTATCTACATTGACTCGGAATAATTTCTTTAGTTCACATCTCCCGCAGGCAAATGTCCTTCTGCGCTAGGCTTTGTTGACTGTATCTGCCCCAAATTAGTATTTTTTGTCCATAGAAAGCTTGGCTTGGCTCATGATCTTATGGACTAGTTTTTAACATTGGTTTTGATTGAGACCGGCCCAGATTAAAAGTACGAAAATTTCGACAATCGGTTAGTTTTACACCGCATAACCACCTTTCTATATTCAACATGTATTTCAATCTTCGAAGGAATACGATAAGGATCAGATTTCATTAACATAATGAAAAAGTCTTTTCTTTTTCTTTGACATTCATATAAAAAACTATGGAAAGAGCAGTGGACGTTCGTACTCCGCTTCAGTTCTACAATAGGAATCTCAGTAAATACCATCTCGTGTAGAGACTCTAAAATTACTTGGGGAGCTTATGACCCGAGGGCAACGAGATTTTTTTTATTCCTGCAAAAAAGCGATTGCAGCCTTCTAGTGAGGGTTATAACAGATCATTGGTGATGACTCCAGTTTCTGTGTTGAACCTGGGTATATGGAGACTTAAGATCTCATCTCTTCCAAGACCTGAAGCAACTATATAAGATTGGTGGAATGATACTGCTGGCATTTGACCCTGAAAATCCTCACATAGAATAAGTTTAACTGGATTAACTGGGTAAACGTTTCTATTTTCTGGTAACACTAGGGGCCGCTCTTTAGGACCAGCCAGTTCAACCAAAACTAACATAACTTAACCTTCATACATATAAAAAAATTCTTAAAGGGTGGGTTGCAGGACATAATAATACAGGGTGTCCGTTGGCAAGGTATACTACTTTTTGTCGCCGTTTTGGTCAACATTAGTCTTGACAGTTTACATTTGGCAGCCGTAAAGTAGAGATGTGGCAAATTTATTAAGAAAAAATATTCGGTAAACCAACGCCTTTTAATCGTTAAAAATTTTATAAAAATCAATCATCAATTACTGTGACGGTGAAAAAGCTCCGTGATTCTTTTGGCAGAAACAATGTGCCAACAATACCCACTATTTATCGTGAAGTGAATGATATCGAAGAAAGAGGGACTGTAGCTGGTAGGCTCAAGCATGGACCCCAACGTACTGCAAGATTTTGCAAACAAACGAGAAACGCCAGAGCAACTCAAATTAAATATTCATAATAATACAATGAAATACCGCGTGAAATGTATGAGAATGTAATAAAAAATTAATGTAGTAAAAAAATGGTCAAAAGGGCTCGCATTTGTGAGGCTAACAAAGGCGGGCATTTATCTAATATTGTATTTCATACATAATTGCCGTCATTAGGTAGAACATTTATTAATATAAGATCCATTCTCTCTCATATAATCAATAACTAATAACAAACAAAGTAGTATACCTTGCCGGCGGTATAAGTTAATTATTTTTATAAAATCAGAGTAATAAACCTTAAAACTTTGAATTTTAAACGATATAAAGGGAAATGATTTATAAATTTTATTTTCTTATTACCTTTTAGTTTACTGATTTTGTTTTAAATACAAGATTTTGGTAAAAAATTAGAAAAACTAAAGTACGCAATCTCGTTGCTCGTTTTTATTCATCGGGATCTGTTAGTGAGATGCCTCATAGTGGAAGACCACTTGAAGCAAGAAACCAGGATAGTATCAAACGTATTCGGAAGAGCGTAAAAAAACCGTGAAAGATCGACTCGTAAGCATGCCACTCAGCTTCAAATGTATAGAACTTTACTGCGGAGAGTAATAAAAAAAATCATTCCTGTTTCCGTACAAAATACAAATGGTGCATGAAATTTTGCCGCAAGACAATGGAAACCGTTTAAGATTTTGTGAAAAAATTACCGAATTATTAACGGATGATGCTGATTTTACGAAAAAAATTCTAATGACTTAACGACTTAACACCATCAGATTTGTTTTTGTGGGGATATTTGAAAGATCGTGTAAGCCGCAAGGACTGCAACAACTAAAAACACAATAAATGAAATCCTTGTGGTTGATCAACCAGTTTTGGCTTCAGTTATAAACAAGGTACAGCAAGGGGCAGCAGCTTGCGAAGAGGCTGGTGGCAGGCATCCAAAAAATTTTATTTTTTGAAATTCTCCATAGTTAAATTTTTTTTTGTAATCACAACTAATTATTTTTAATAAATAATAAGAAAGTTTTATCAATAATATATTGGTCAATAAATTGTGGACCACCTTGTATTAGTATAAATAATTAGTTAGCCTTGAAATACCATTTAATTAAAGGAGGCATGAAATTTGATAATAGTTAAGAAGAGTTAAAGTTAAACCAAACATATTTTAATAAATATGCATTTTGTCCACCCCTGAAAAGGAAAAAAAAACAAGTTTTTGTTTGTTCGGCAATAAAAATCGAGCTGTTATTAAAACTTTTGTTAAACAAAAAGTTTTTTTTTATTACCTGTAAATTCAAATACATATCGATTTAATTTTTTTAATACATTTAATTGGTTTAATTAAAAAAAAATAGTATAATTAAGTAAATATTTTTGTTATTGTTCATTGACATCTATTATTAATAACTTGCTATTAAATGTCAAAAAATTATTGAACGTTTAATAAGTTATTGCCAAAAAAACAATAAATATTCTGCCTTTTGTAGTATTTGTTTTTAAAATAAAAAGGCCTCCCTTGCATAATGATAGCTATGAGTTCTAAAGCAGTTCTTAAATTATTTGCACGTTTAATGCAAATTTGAAAAGCTTTGAAATTGGGATTTTAAATTAGTAGTTTGCATTGTTACTTATGTTGTTTTTTTTCTAATAAAAAATGTAGCCATATTACATAGTGATATGGGCATTATAAGTTTGTAATTCTTTATATAATTTCTTAAATATTTATTTTTAATCTAAATCTCAATAGTATGCTCGCTAGAGCTAAAGCTTGCCTGTTGGGCATATCCCTGCCGTATTTCTGGTCCTATAATCACCGTTTGACAAAAGAAATTATATGAATAAAAAATATTTTAAATTTCAACAATTAAAACATTTTACAGTTACTTTACTAAAGAATTATAAAAACTATGAAAAATATTTAATGGCAGCCTAAAAACAAACGTAGTTATGATGCATGCACTCGCTCTTTTTGGAGGTTAAATATATTAAAGTAAATAGTTGCAAGTCAATTTGTAACATTTCGATTGAAGCAATTTTTTAACGTATTTTACTTTTCTGTTGTTGACTTTTGGTTATTTGTTTCTTGTTTTTTGCGTTTTGTAGATTTCCTCATACTAAAACGAAATTGGTTTGATTTATGCATGATGAAGCAAAATAATTCAACTGTAAAATTTGTTAAAAAAGTGAATTTGTTTTTTTAATACCCACATTTGAGTCGAATACTGCCCATTCCACCCATCATATGCAACTTAAATGGCAAGTGTTAGTCCACAGTGGTCACAGCATATGCCTTTTAATTAAAAACAACCATGACCAATATAAAAATGCAGAAGTAGAAACCCAAAACCTTTTGTATCCCACCAATCATCCTTGTTTTCGGCGTTTACTTTTATAATAATATTTTTGATGGTTGTGATTTAAAATTCGAATTTCAAATGTGATTTTTACTTTGCCTTGTTTCTATTTTTACATTTTCTCTAAAAAGGAAAAACATTACAAAATTATATTTTTAAATTTTTTACAAATCATCAAGTGTTGACGTATGAATGAGTAAGTTATGTTGATCGTTTCATTAATAATTTTATGGGATAAAAACGATTGAATGAATAAAAAGCCTTAAAGGTTAAATGTTTTTAATTAAACTTAAACTTCCAGTAACTGTTTTTGGCAGTTGCATGCCAAGTCATAAACTTAAAAATGTGCAACAACAAAACTTATACTAACAATTTTCTCTGTTTTAGTTGTTGTTTTCTTTTTATTCCCTCAAGTTTATATAAAATTGCATGGAACAAAGAAAAAAAAGGTAGCAAGTTAATAGGTTTCTCAAGGCTTAAGGGCAAATGGTAATATTTTGATAACTTTAAAGTGTTGCCGTGTAGAATAAAATTTGTAATGCTACAAAAATGTTAGCACAATACTTGTTCCATGATGATTTTGGAAACATGATATCAGCCAGTTGGCCGCTGTGAGAACTGGTTGCAATATAGTTTGGAATTATGGTACTTTCTATTATTTTTTTCAGAATTTTAGAAGAGAGCTTCAAGAGCCTGTTGTGTATTGACATGGACTCATGACATTAAGACATTCCACAAATATTAGTCAATCCAATTCAATCCAAAAACTTAGCCTCAATGACGTCTGTGTGTAAACAAGCTCATATATCGTAACATTTAGCAGGTGCTCGTTGAATTCTTGGTGCCTTAGCAGTAAATATTATGTTAACTGGCGAAGATAAAATGTGTCTTGTCGTTTATGATGCTTGTTGTTAAAGAGTTGTCTACTCTTGTGGTCAAGATTTTGAATACCTCAACCGCAGGTTGGCGCTTGGCGGCCAGTGACTAGCAGCAGCGAAGAAACGTCTTTAAGTTTTTTATCAAAAATTTTTTTAAAGACCCCTGGTTGATGCTTTATTGCTCAGCACATGTGTTTGATACCACGGGGTCTTTTACAAAACCTTCAGTCATAGCTGTGATACTCTCATATCCTAGGAAAACAGCTAAGCGCCGAATAGCTTGACGAAAAGGTATTAAACGGCCGGTTAATGAATGTCTACATTCATGCAGTGCCAGAGACGAATTGTTGTGTTCTTATGACAAGCTTTTAACATTTATCTTCACATTTGCCAGAGCAAAAATGATTTAAAACAATTTAGAAAAATTGCAGCATTTTCCGATTAACTGATGACGCACAAATTCTTTGAAATTTTACATACAAAACAAATTTTTGGCATGTGATTTCCCTGACTTCCGTGGTCAACCCTATCCTGCCGGCTGAATTTAGTGCCCTTTTTTCAAGCAATTCTGGTCAAATTTTGTTAAAAATGCATCTAAATTTGACTCCAAAGGTTATTAGGTAGACCGACCGGTAAGTTTACGTACCCAAGTCCAAACGTGCAAAAAAAAAACACGAACGTGGTGCGCAACTCTAAAGTGCATGTCTTCAAGACACATGATGCACCATTTCCCCTCCAAATTATTTGCAGTGGCATGAGGCATAAGCAAGAAATTGCGAATCATTTGTTTGTAGCAGTCGCCTTTCACAGTAAAGTCGGCATGGCTTTTGGGTTCAAGGGCTAATGTGTCAATGATGCCTTCGGAAAGTTTGGAATATAATGGAGTCTTAGAACCCCCGTAAGAATTTTCCTCTACAAGAAAAAAAAAACAGTTTTACTTGTTAACATACCCATTAAGCCAGAAATGATCCTCATTGCTAAAGATGATTTGACCATTAAAAAACTGTTTGACTTCTAGTTGATTCTTACCTAATGCATTTTACACTAGACACTATTAATTGCCCACTGACTGAAATCGTTGTATCAGATGGATCGTATAAGAATAGGGTTGCCAGACGGGCCTGATTTTCAAGATTTTTAATGCGCGTCAAGTGTAAAGTGAAAAAGTAATTTGTCAAGTTTTTTGTAATTAAATTTTTTTCTCAAGTTTGTTTTAGCTATGTAATAATACATAACAAAGTATGTTTATATATGTATCTAAAAAACATATCTAAAGCCCATATTTTTATTATCAACGCAACTAGGGACTTATATGATACATTTTTTTTCTGTGCAATTAAAGTTTAAAAAATATAGTTCTCTTTCAGTACAATTATAACAAAAGTGCCATTGATCAACACTAGTAAATTGATATCATTGAACAGCTGATTTCCAATGCGTACATTGAAGCTTTCGGAAGTTAAAAGTGAGTTTATATTTTTGTTTGTTAATTTATTTCTGTTATTTTTACTTTTTATGATATTTTTGTTTTTATTCTAATTATTTTAATGACAAAAATAAACAATTAAATAAAAAATTAGGAGCATGGGTGTTTTTATTTGTCAAGTTATTTTTCTTAAAATCAAGTTTTTTTTGGTCAATGTCAAGCTTTTTGGCAAATTGGATCTGGCAAGCATATATAAGAATGTAGGCTAAGATCTTTTCTCAGAATGTAGGCTAAGATCTTTCGGTAAAAGCGTGGAAGCTTAGACACTGAGTTGCTGAGAATGGATCGATAAATTCGAACTTTATGCTTCATTCGAGTTTACAGCTAGACTACGTTGATTTTTTAAATATTTTTCAAAGGAGTAATTATAGTTGTAAATCTACCCATAGTATTACGTGTTGCCTGCTCAGATGAAAGATAATGATTACTGTTAAGGTGATGAAGTGCTCTATAGTTTTTACAAATAAAGCAAACATTGTGAAAATAAATTTAAAATGAAATTAATTGTAAACGCTTAAAACACATAAGTATTTGTGTTGAATAAATTTGCTTTTGTTTTAACATGGACTTTTTTTATAGTTGAAATAGGAGCTGGCAACTCTAAATAGAACATGGCTAAAAAAATCTTTTTTTTATAAAAGATTCAATTTGTGGTTTGTTACTCAGCAACTAAATTTGTATAAAAAGTAATAATATTAAACGTACCCATTCAGATTTTTGAATAAGTTTACGTATTAAATGTAAAATATTTTATGTAAACAATACTTGCTTTTTCTACACACATACACATGTAAAAAATGGTGGTTGTGGTTTAATTACCCTAAATCAATTCATATTCACTTTGTATTAAAGAGATGATATTGTTTAAAATGTTATATCTGTATGTAAAATATTTACTCTCATGTTAATAAAGTTTTGACATTCATATTTAAAATTTTAATTGAATAAATGTTACTGTTGTTGTTGGTTGTATATGATTGACATTTTTCCTGTTTTGTCAGTTGTTTTTGGGCGCCCTAAATTGATTTTTTATGGATGGACAGAAAAGGGGTGCAACATATTAAGCCTGTGTTTTATAGGAATATTTTCTTTTTTTTTTAACCAAAAGATAATTATATTTGCATAGACATATCGTTTGGGTTGTATGTTATAATTTGTTTTGTTATTGTTTTTTAAATATTTTTTTAACATAAACAAATAAATACTGTTTGTTTAACGAAAAACATTAACGTGATTCTAGCATTGAAAAAAATTTTGATAAAAAATGGCTTTGTGCGTTACAAATTTTAATATTGCAAACCTTTTAGTATTCAAATATAAAACCAAATTAGTAAAAATTACTCTTTAAATGATTTTATAGACAAAATTATATTACAAACCATGCTTAGAGAATGAATACTTCGTTGTGTTAAACCAAACTGACATTATGCCACTATAGGGAATTTGTCAAAAAATTGGAAATAAATTAATAATTTCTAAACGAATGGCTCTATTGAATTTAATCTTCAAAAGGTCTTGGAAGAGGCGTAGCTGAGCTCAAATATTGAGTTGAACTTTATGCTCCACAAGGGGTTTTTGTAACTGGGGATTAAAAAACATCGTGACATGTATGGTACTTAAAAGACCGCAATTCCCAAAAAAGTTTTGAAAAAAGGCATTTTTACATACAACCCTCACTTACTTATTAGAAATCAGAAAAAAATGTAACATACAACATACAACATAAAGTAGGGTTTTCAAGAGCTTATAAGGCAGATGTATATGGCATGATTGCCAAATAAGCCATTAAAAAGTCCTTTTAAATTATTATAAATACATTCGTAAGAATTTTTTTGTATACTATCATTACCACTTTTTGTTGTAAGTTCAAAATACTTAGCATTTTAAATATATTATAACCCCATACAATACGGGTTGTAAACTTTCCATGTAAAGTTGTAAATCCGACTAAAAAAACTTATCTAACTTAAGTTTTTGTTTTTTAGAAGAGTAATAAAACAAGACAGCATATCAATAGCTTGAAAATTTATGTCCCCACAAAAAACAATAAAGTCCTTTTTAAAGTCGTCCCCTTAAAAAGGGGTTAAGTTAGAATTCTTAACAAACATATGAAAACAATTTATTAAATTATGTCTCCACAACAATAAAAAAGCAGACATCAAGATCATTAGAAAATATCATTTAATATAAGTAATTGCTGTTGTTTTCGCATTGTTAATACTTGACTTAATATTGTTTGAAACAAATAAAACGTTCAAAAAAAAAAACAATAAACGTGACTTAAAACCGTGTTTACTACAAATAACTGTCACAATTTTTATAAATTACGATAAATTAATGAAACTTGTTAGAAATGTCTCAACAAAACATTTTTTCTAGAAAACATAAAGAAATGCTTCTTCGTTGATTATTTAAAACTAAAGTAAACCTTTGCCGTTTTATTCACATACCCCTCATCATTGTTCTCAAATACATACTATTCCCACTGTAACATGTTGCTTTTGTTTTTGTTTGTTGGCAACATATTGTGTTGTCGTGTATTATAATTGTTTTGTTCCTTTAAGGATTATATCATAAAGAAATATATAAAAAACGACAAACAGCCCTGTTTATGTCTAGCAAAGGCACATCATCATTCATTCAAAATTGCGCTAATTTTTCTTATGATGATAATTTCCTTTTTTTTTTAATTTTTCTCCTTTGACGTTACATCAGTTTTCAACCCTTTTGCCTTTTGCCAGTTTGGGCCTTGACTAAATTATTAGATTTGCCGGTTAAATATTTTTATTGCTTTATTGCTTATTTCAAATTAATCAAAATATTAGATTTATTATTTCATTATAACCCCTTTTTCGTTTTCTCATTTCGATTGTTTCAGCTGTGTGTGTCACAACATGTGCATTAATTTCCTGACACTAATGAAATAATATTTTGGGTTGACAAATATGTTGGAATGCATTTAAGTGTCAAAGTTTTGTTTTCTGTGGCAAAAATACAAATTGCTATACGAAAATTGGCTAAACAAAAACAAGTGATAAGTGATCTTATCATTTCTTAAGATATAATTTCTTAAAATCAATTTTTATGTTTTTGATTGTTCCGATTTCGGGCAAGTTTTTGACAATATGTGTTTTATTATGATTCTTATACCTTTTTGGCTTTTATGATGTTTTCAGTAGGGGCAATAGCGATAGACATGGTCCGAAATTTATATTAATATTGTTTTTTATTTCTTCTATACTTTAATGTAAATGTGTGTGTGCAAAAATATCAGCTGTTTTTCAAATTTATGCAAAAAAAATTTAATTGGAACCGGGGTGCATGTTTTAACCCATAACGGCAATATTGAAAGCGAAAACAAAAGTTAATGTTTTAACGATTGTTAGGTTTAGTCAAATCGATTTGCAAATCAACATATTGCTGATTCAATGCTGTAGAAATGGTTCCCCGCTTTGCTGCTTGGAACGATCTTGGACTAGTCTAGAATATCCTAGACTAATAGCATGTTTTTACTTAATTCCTGACGTGCTTCGCTCTTATTCATCATTAGAGCCTTGAATTTTCAAAGTAATTACAAAGTTTTACACACAAATTTTAATGAAGCAAACCATGTAAAACATCTGTTTCGTAGTTACGTATTAAATTTTTAGAGGTATTGAGGGGGAATTTTTGTTCCTCCCCACTGAGTACGCGCCTGTATATGTGTGAATATATTGTAATGAAAACGGATAAAATTGTGTTAGTAATTTGAAGAGCGAAACAGGTAATTGGAGTTTGTCTGTGAACATGCTATAAGCAACAGATTGTTCATTAAATCGGGGTTTGGTTTTGCTCAAGCAACTATTTCATTGATTTTAGGATTTGGTTTTTAGCAAAAATTAATTAAGGTTTTTTAGAAATAACCTATAACTCGAAAAATCTAATCGCTCAACTACTACAATTTTTTAAAATTAATTGAGTGTATAAATTAAAAGTTCGGATTTTTTATTAAATATTTAGATACCATTTTGAAAAAGGTGTACGTTGTATTAACTTTTATTAGCTGTGATCTTTTTCTATATATTTAGTAGTGTATATATTCCACAATTAACGATATTCTTATATTTTAAGTTCAAAGAACAGTTAAGTGAATTTCGAATACTCTACTCGGAAAAGAATTTCATAGAAAGCGACCTGCATCAATAAAAACCGCTAGTATACAAAGAAAACATTCCCAAAAACTTATTTTCTTTTGCCCAGCCTTGTAACTATAAATTATTATGGTTTGTTAACTGCCTGTGAAATCAGAGTGTTCTTTAGCTTCGTATCGTTAATTTTCCTGCCTTTGGACAAATTCTGCTTCTCGCAAACGTATTTAAAATTAATTGGAGTTTGCTTGGGAAAGTTCTTGTTTTGTTTAATATTTTTTTAAAAGTTGTTCGTATAAATTGGTATTTATTGTACGTATTATAGATTATTATATATTGTATATTATATATTGGTCTTTAGACCGTTATTGGCAGTCGAAGAGAATGATATATGTTCTTACATGGCAAATTCGAACTTCCTGTCAATAACAACACAAAAGATAGGGTGTCTGGTGGCAGATTTATATTTTTAAACTTAAATAAAAAACGTAATAGCTGACGCAGTGTTTTATTAAGAGCATTCAATGGTAATATTGAAATGTGGATTTTATTTTTTAAAACGTATTACATCCAGATGTCTTCCGTCGAGTTAAACACACTGCTTAAAACGAAACTTTGTATTCTGTGCCAAACGCTGCGGTAAACTCGATTCAGCTGAGCTGATTTCTCGATGAATATTTTTCTTGAAGTCCACAAGAGCTTGGTAATTGTCATTTGAGGTAAACCCATAAAAAAATCCATGGGAGTTAGATCGGGCGACCTCGCTGGGTATCAGATGCCCCAAAGCTAAAACCAAAAAACAAATTCACGTTCATAGTGCTGACGAGAAATCTTAGCTAATTTCGAAAATGCATTGCACTCGTCTAGTATCGGAATTACTTATTTTTGATAAAAATTTTCATTCTTAGCTTTCACAATTTCAATAATGAACTGAAAGCCAGATAAATAGAAAATACAACAAGGGATAGAAAATTTCAAATATAAAACTATTGAATGTATTACAGAAATATTTATTATATGTTACTATTTGAAATAAATTCCCTGAAAACTCTTCTTACATTTATATTCTAAAATATTTTACATCCAGCCAATCTCGTTTGCAGATTTATATTTCTAATTTCATATACGCTTTATACCCTCATTAAAAATTACCTAAACATTTTATTTGCAATGCCAACAATAGTTTAATAAAAAAATCATTATGCAACAAATATATATACATTGCATTCAATTGTCAAAAATGGGGTGAGTCGATTGGACGTCAAGACAATATGCTGCAATATAAATGAGCACCAATAAACCCTAATAAAATTAAATCAAATTTAAAAGCTGCGGAATAAAGTTTGTAACATAGAAGAAAAACGCATAAAATTTATTTCAATTAAAAAAACTCAATCCGTTCTGGTCACGTGTTAAAGATCACGTGAATACTCTCAGATTCTATGTAAATGTGTTCATACATAAATATGTATTAAAGTTTATTATATGATACATACTTATGACATGACTCACATTGTTATATAATTATACATGGAGTTTTTATCTATTATATAACAATGTGAGTCATTTAGCCAATCAACGTATATCAAATAATATTTTGATGTCGCGGGTAACCCGCAACACCAAAGGAACCAACTTTGGAACATAAGACAAATTTGGTGATCATGATTACCCCGACGAAATCTGCCTTGTGCCTCATAAGTTAAAGAAATATTTATTCTTTTCTATTAATATTATATTGATTACTTTGAAATTGGTGATCAAATTTTCATTTCTATCGCCATTCGAAATGGGAAAGGGCCAATTATAAATTTGAATAATTTATTAGGAAAGATATCAAACCTTACCAAAATTTGCTGTTAGAAATGCGACGTCAGCGCAATAACACTATCCATAGAACCTGTGCACTTGTAAGATCTGTTAAGCTATCTTTGTTTGGAAGATCGGCAGTAATAGTTTGCTTAAGTTGGCTTTACACGGTAATACAAAGTATTTAGATTTTGTATAATCAAAATATAATGAAATTCTCTCCGTGTTTAAAAAAAGAGAATAAAAATCTGTTCTAACTATTTTTCATGTTAACACGGATGAGGTTGGTAAAATCCAAATCGGTTGTTTCTTGCCAGTTTCCTTTTGGGGTAACGCCATATGGCTAAGGTTCTACAATATTAACAAAAACAACATGAAAAAATTCTGCTTTGATTTTTATTGTTTGTGTATTGTTTCATTAAGTGTTGCCACCTTTATTAATGCTGTAAGTGCTGCCAATCTTTCACACCTCTGATGTGATGAGAATACACAAGTTTCTAAAATGGTTTAGAAAATAAACATTTACCGAACACTTGTCAAATTTTGTATCCGTATTTGCAGCCACTCAATACATTCGGCTTTTACATGATGAGATTTTGTATTATTTTACAACATATTTTGACAAGTCGTAATATATGTATTACCATGTAAAGTTACCTTTAATGGTGTTTTTTTGCCTTTCAGGTGACGGTATGCATTTAGGGGAATATGCATACTTTTTTAATAATCTTATATATGACAACATCAGCCAAATAGTATAAAACGTTTCTCTTTAAATCTTCTCATATGTTTTTCATTTCTTTCGTCGTTATGTTTAGACCAATTTATTGATGCAGGTCACTTCTTAAAGAATGAAAAAAATCAACTGTATTGATTGGGTAGATGTTTAATTGAATAAGAATTTACTCACGCATAAAACAAAAAGCGCTCTTACGTAAATGTAAAGAAGCTTTTAGAATCTGATGTTATGTTTGGTTTAGTAAAGGATCATACATATTTGTTTCAACATAAAGTATTCCAGCAAAAAATTTGGAAGTGATTAGGCATTACAAATTGCTAACTTTTCAAGTACTATTACATACCGTCTGTATTACTTAGCAGTTGGTAGATAATGAGTTATTTCTTATCTAAAATTTAGGCAGATAGTTTCAGTTCGACAATTTCTTAATTTATTCTAACTTAATATTTTAGGCCAGTTTTAAACAAAACATCAAAGAAAAAAATTTTAAATGCAACAATGAGTAACTGGGGCTCCCAGAAGAATGTTATTTTTATGCCAATAAAGTAATATCTTATGTAAGTCCCTCTTTGTAAGCAAGCATGGTAAGTACTTGCTTCCAATTGGGGGTTTAAATGCTAATGAGTAAGAGTTTGTTGGATGTTAAATCATTACAAAGCAATGTAAGTTTTTGCTGGAATCATTACTCAGTTTCGAATTTAATGTTTATCTTTTAATACGCTCACCACATACGTAGTAGGGGTATAATTCGTTTGTGCAGATGTTTGTTACGCCCAAAAGTTAAACCCACGTTTTACTATACTGAACAACTCAGAATCATCTCCTTTTATGTCACCAACTACTACACTGAGTAAAGATATGATCGGACCATTTTTTGATATAGGCCCAATATAAATATCACCCCGTAATAAGCATTTTAGGGTATTTCGAAACATTTTCCGCATATTTGTAACTATATGCCACCGAAAATCACAACAATGACTTTAACTTACGTACGGTGGTACGTACTTTACATTACGTTTACGTTTGTATCATAGAATTGTTTTATTAATATACTCTAGACATTAAAAGAAGTGACAAAAATTGCTTTGTTATAGATCACAAAGTTCAATTGAAATGATTAAACAATATGTTGACCATCAGATGCGTAGCTAAAGCTATTTCGTTTGGGGGCAATACTTTTGATCCATTCAGAATTTTGCTTGCAATTTTGTTAATCATTTTTAATAAAAGTAGGTAATACCATTTTTAAATCCTTTTGTTTAATATTTCAATTTAATTTAATTTTATTTAATTTTATTTTATTGTGCAATACTTAAATTATTTAAAGGTTGTAGCATCGTCGGGTGATAACTTGTTGCCGCAAAACATATTAAAATAAATAAAAAATAAGTAACTAATTGCATATAATGCATTAAATGCATATAATATTTGACCAGGCCAACAATTTTTTTTTACTAAAACTAAAACTATTATTTTTTTGTTTGTTTGAATTTACAATTTCCGTTTTAGGTCCTTAGCCAGACAAAATATTTACTGGTTCTCTGAAATTCGTCACTGATTCTACAATTAAATTTTTACTGTGTTAGAATAATCAAAGGGTTAGCTCTGCTGTAGTTGAACGAATCCATTTGCCTCAATTACTTATAAAATTTTAAAGTGAAAACCTTAACCCCCTAAATCTACCCTACGGGGAAGTAGACTGGTCCAAGACCATTGACGTGAACGGTCCCTTAGGGTAGGGACTGGTTCTAGTTTCTGCACTTTATATGAAGAGAACCTGTCACTTTTACATTGAGTTGTCATTGGACGGGGCAATTGGTTCAAAACTAACACCTCAGAACGGGTTACAGGCCAATCCTATATAAGCAAATTTTGCATTAATTGTTTAAGATCCTGTTCAATCTTCTTTGTTTGTATTTATGCGTGTGTGTATGTATACGTAAGCAGATGTTTGTTTATGTGTAGGGACCAGTATTTCTATTTTTTCTCCTAAACTATTTAGCACCTTTTAACCAGTTAGTTGATGTGTGCCTTTTTAACCGATCACGACCAAGAACTTTTGTCCAATTCATGTTTTGTACCAGTAACAGGACGGGTACGCCGACCAATTGACACCCATTTCCCGCAGGGTAATGCTAGCTTTATGTATGTGTACTTTTAAATAAAAAAATTCTCAAAAACGGTGAATGGAAAGGATCAAAAAGGTCGTCATTAATTGGGGTTTGGACTAAGATTCAGCTTATAGAGATTTATTATATACTATCCAAAACCTATGAAATTTTTTTCGCAGGATGGTCTCAATCACAAAAAAGGGATAATTTTACAGGAATTTTTACAGCTCGTGCCTACCTCTTATGCAATCTGTCTGGACACCCAAATGGACAACTATCCGAATGGACGGACGGACATTCTTAGCGGACTTAGGAAATGATTCTGATTCGATCGGTACTATTTAAGGTGGTCTAAGACTAATATTTTTGCTCGTTTAAGTATGTGGTGTGATTTCGATAATAAATTTTCATATATATTGTTTATATGGGATTCATCTGCATATCTTTCTAAAGTCGAAGTATGAGGTTTTAATATCGACTATGAAATAGCTAAGGAATGGGGGTCTTAGTTTTCAAGTAAAAATTAAAACCTACTCCTAAATTAAGAAAAAATCGTTTGTCTTTCTGGATAATATGTAAGTTTAAGTTATGTTTACATCCAAAAATACTTTTACCGTTCAAAGAGCACTGATGATGAAAATCCGTAGCTTGTTTTGAAAATGCATTTTTCTCAGTTAAAATTGGTGGAAAACTTGTATTTTAAATAAATTGTCTTTCATTTAACATTAAAAATAAATTAATCAAAAAAGAAATAAAGTCAAAAAAATAAAATTTTCCAATTTTTTTAAGAAAATTATATTTTTTCCCCAGGCGCTAAGTTGCTAATATCCCATATATTACTTTAACAAAATAAACAAGATTTATCGAAAGCCCTGAATATTGCCTTAGCCTTTGTATTATAGTATTAAGTATCATTAGCTTTGGAAGAAAAACTTTTTTTCAATAATGGTAATAAAGAAAATGTAAGTTCAACATTTGTGTTCCTTGCTTACAGGTTTTCATAATTCGAAGCAGGAACATTTTATTGGATCCTGGTGCACGTCTTGACATGGCAATGAGTAATTTTTAAGTTTTAAAATCTTTGAAACGGTTCAAAAATTTTTCTGTTCGAAATGAGTTTAGTCTACTACTACTTAAAATTTATTCACTAATAAAAGGATCATCAAGCTTTTGTAAATAGGTAAAAGTTATTATTACTATATTGAAATAAGGAAGTTTAAAATTATTTACTTAAAAAAACCTTTAATAAACCTACTGCAAATATTTTGAAAATAGGCATAAATTTTTAAATCAAACTAAATCCCCCTTATATATGCCACTGCTTACTCAAACATTTCTGTTTTCATTTATTACATTTAACTCTGTTAAAAGCCTCTTTTATTTTAATTTTTGTGACACTTGACGCTCATATCTAAAATGTAATTCGTGCACTGCCCACATAAGAAAATTTATTAAAATAAATACATTTTTAAAAATTTTTTCTTAAATTTTTTTATCAACAAATTAATACGAAAAGTAAATTATAATCTAATAATTGAAATAAATCACATATAAAAAATTGTTTTTCTAAATAAATATTTACATCTTGAATTGTAAACATGTCTATTAAAAACTTGAAATTAGTTTAAAAACACATGTCAAATTACTGCCGGGCATTCAGACACTAATAATAAAATAAAAACTATTTATCATGCAATTTATCTAGATTAAGAAAAAAATAACAATAATTAATTCTTAAGCTTAAAACAAATTAAAATTATTAAAAACAATATCAAAATATGGATGTATGTGCTAAAGAAATTAAATCTCAAATGAATCTTTTGTTTTGTTGCGTTTTCAATGGGTAAGTACGTGTGTTATTAACTACTTTCATGTGAAAAGTTAACGTCACAGATATTTATTTACACCAAAGATTAAGTCACGTTTTATCTGGCTGCAATTAACTAATAGACTGATCGAAATACAATGTACAGATTTAAATTTAATTTTTTTTTGCAAAAGAAAAATTAACATCGTCGTTTTATAGGAGGAAAATTAAATTTAAGTTCCAAAATTTAATATTAAAACTAAAAGTGTGACATAATCGACGATGTAAAAAAGGTGATTCAACTTTTTTTTTGTCAGATGTAGTGCCTTTAGTTTTATATCCACAAATGTCTTTTTAGTTCATGGTATTTTACATATACTACAATTTTTGTTCCCATAAATGATTAGGCTCATACTCGTGTTAATAAAAGTAGGTTTATTAAGGGCTTACTTGAAGTATATTTATGGAGTAGTTGTCAAATAAGCCCTTAATAAATCTCCTTTAATTTTTATGAACATGAGCGTTAGTATATAAGATTATACATCAGTTTCCCACCAGTGACCTCTTAAAAATACATGTCTTGGATACTTCTTTAACTTTATTGATTACACAGGTCTACAAATTTTTTTTTTGTAAGGTCGAAGGCTTCAAGGCCTTGGTACATCTGTTAAGCATCCATGCCTAAAAATTATCTTTTTTGAAGTGTCTCCGTGTCTTGGTATATTCTTTTATGAAGAAAAAGTTGTACTCTGAAGTATATAGTTGTCGTTTAATAGAGAACTAGTTCTCAGATTTGAAAAAAGATCAAAAGAATGGGAAACAAAATAACCTAAAAAGTCATTATTAATCTTTATTTTATTGATCTGTGATTAAATTGATAAATTGATAAATTTACGAAATAATTTTAATTAATTTTGGCTGATTTTATTTGCAACATACAAAGTTATCAGAATAATAAACTAGATTTAAAAAATTTCTTCGGCTTAAAATTTTATTAAATCTTTTAGAAAAAAGTTTAAAATAAAAAAAATATCTATTTTCCTCATAAAACGTTGAATGTATAATTCTGATAAAAATTTAGTTGCGACGTCATTTAAAGATTATTTGGTTTTCTATTATCTTGTATTTATTTTAATTGAATCGGATACATAGTTCTTGCCTAAATGCCAAGTATGTGATGCATCATCAATTACTATTTTTCTTCAATTCAAAGTATTGATGCTCAACACCAAGTGTATTCAAATTGACTAAGAAAACATGGACCTTGCAAATTGAGCCCGTCTGCTGAGTCAACTGTCTAAAGTTCAATTAAGTCCTATAGTACCGTTACTTACACCAATCTTCTGGAAATATTTCAAATAGGCAATTCCATGGCACAGGTGTGATAATTTTATTCAAGTTTTGCTTATAACAATTCAAAATTTTATTGAAAAAGCCCCTAATTTCTATAAGTTGTAGTAGACACTAAAAGAACATGATTTCATGCTATGACAAGGTGTGACCTTTGAGAGAATTTTGACTTTGAAAATCGTGTTTTGTAGAATATTCTTGAGAACGGGATAATTTTTTTTAAATGGTGGTTTTAAAGTATTTACAATCGTATTTTATTCCTTGTTTCCACAAAAAACTATGTTTTCTTAAGCAAAAAACCTTTAAAAATGTGACGCGTTTTACATTTTTAACAAAACGCTTTTATCCCAATTAAGGCAGGTTTAATTGGAATTTCCCAAATAGAACTTAATAATCGAAAAGCTAGAAATTCTTTTCTTTTAAGCAAATTTAAGTTTTTTATGTATCGAATAGAAATTAGAGACCTAATATTGGCACAGATTAAAAGATTTAAAAAATTAACCATATTTTATGATTTTCGTGTTCCCTTCCTACACAGGTAGTTCAGGTTAAAATCTCAGCGGAAGGCAAAACAGTTTTTGACATTGACTACAGATTAAAATGATCCAGCTAGAGGCCTTAACCTCGTCCAGAAATGCCATCACTTTTTTGTATTTTTCTAATTAAATTGTTAATCCATTTTATTAATAAACTGTTTAACGTCAACATTATACTTTATCATATCAGCAATTAAAATTAAAAATTTTGATTGGAAAAAAGCGCTGTTTTTTGTTCATTAATATGGACTATTGTGACTTGTAATTGAAACCATGTTTTAGTTTTGTTGTGTATCTCCTCAAAGGCATAAGTCAAGCATTCTATACTGTCTTAAATTTATTGTGACTTAAAATTTTCAAAACTTAAACAATAACTTAAGTTTTTAGTTATTTAAATTAAATATTACTCTCAGATCGACATAATGGAAACGACTTAATTAATAATTTAATATAAGTGTTAAGTACATTTTTATTTTTCTTATAAAATCGATTTTTACAAAGCAATTATTTATGTTATTTGCTTTTGATTTTAAATTTTTAATAAACAAAAAAATTCAACCAGTTTTTAAATGGAAATTTAAAACTAATACAATTAAAAGTATAATTCATTTATTTATAAATTATTGAAGTAATTTTAATCCATGTTAATTAAAATTAACATAAATTAATCGACTTTCTGTCAATGAATGGCTTAACGTATAATTACCTTTTGACCTTTTTACTATCTTGCAATTATCTATATCTGGATTTTGTATTTGCTTTTTAATATTTACTGACTGATAAAGATATGAATGATAATTTAAAGTTTTCACTTTCAGAAATCTTCCTGAGACAATCGCTATTTAAAATCAGCAGAATCGGTTTTTATTGGCTGAGATATAAGCGAAAATCCAAAATTACCAATTTTTTTAGGACAAAACCCGTGCTTATATCCCTTAGTAAATACAGCCACTCTTATCACAAAACTTAGCAGGGATACTTCGAAGATAGCGACGTACCGAGTCAAGAATTGAACCCACCACCATGAGATTTTTAGGCTGAGACTCTTACCACTAGACTACAGAGACATTGGATTTTGGTTGCCTAAATTCTTATTTATGTTAATGTTTGTTTTTTATTTTTGTATACACAAAATAAGCTGTGTTGCATACTTGAAAAAATGAGGGCACAAAAACGGTAAGCTACAAAATGACTATACAAAATGGCTGCTTTTTAAAAGAACTTTTAAATAAGCATCACTGTTTTGGTAAAATTTTTATAAAAACCTATATATTTTGTTGAGACAATTAAAATACATATTGAAATTCGTTTTCGCTTTTTAATAAGCGCGTTAAATTGAAAAAAATATGGGAATAATTTTTCTGTGTAATCTCGACAACTCCAATAGTTTGCCAGACATAGCGCATAAAAAATTTCATAAAACTTATGCATTTGTAAAGGGAAAACCCCTTTTTCTGGTTCTATCCAAACAAATACGTACCAAGGATTGTGTCATATATGTTTTAAAATAAAAGGGTTATATCAGATTTTAGGTTTTATTTCGGTCAAAAGGGGAGCTGATCTTGCCGACTTTATTTAGCGACATGGCCCGATATATTTCTGATAGTGGTCTTTCGGATTTGACTTGGCTCTAGAGACTTGATATTAACAGACGGAGAGACGGACATTGCTAATCTGCTTCCCTACTTGTTAGGGTACATAATATAGGCTAATTTTCACTGCCCATTTATTTAAATAGAAGAAAATAAATACATCCCACTTTCTAATTTTATTATTAACATACTTTTTTGTACTTAAAAAATTGTCTACCCAAGTCGTTAAATGTCATTCCTCTGGATTTTCCTAACCCCACTTTACTTAATTTTTTTTTAAATTTCCAGGAAAAAATGTACAAAATTGTTAACGAAATACAAAATCAACCAAAACGTCTTTATGGGATCTCAAATAAATTTTGTAAAATTTTCATACAGAACTTATTGCTAAATAAAGGGGTAAAAAATACACAACCATTTTAAAAATTATACTTTTTTCCCGTTAATACTTTTTATTTTGGTAAAAAAAGGACATTCATATTTTAATTTGATAATAAAACCTTCCTTAGGTATCGAATTGCGTTTGCGAAAATGTTAAAACACATTCCGGTCTGCAATTCGTACAAAAAGTTAGGGGATCTCTATTTCTTGCTGTAGCACAGTGTTATTTAATGTTATTAGCCCCCTAAATGTATGCTATAGACTTTGTTTACATTTCGGGTCACTTTAACCGTTTAAATATACAATTCAAAAATATAACTTGTTTTCTGCAAAGTTGAAATATGTGTGAGTATGTGTGTGTGTGTGTGTATACTGCTCCGCAATTAAATGTATTTTATATATAAAGTAAACCAAAGAAAGAAAATGAGTAACTATTTATAGTGTTTGGGCATTTTTAATTAAATAACAATAAATAGAAAAGAATAAAAAATATATAAATATACATATCATATCGTTACCTTAATGCCGGAAGGCCCTAGCTCGTGTATTTTAATTCGAGATTGTTTTTTGCTAATTGTGATATGCGAGCCATTTATCAAAATAAATGAAAACCTTGGATTATAAAAAAAATAGTAAGGTAACGATATGTAGTATGTATGTATATATTTAAAAATCTTTGCTTAGAAAAAACATGTTAGTATAAAGGCTATCAAATTGTAAAAAGAAAAAGATATTTTAAGTCTGATTACCGATAAATTCAAAAATTCAAAAAAAAAATTTTGCAAATAAATGTTACGCCTACAGCTCACTTGCTTTCAATCTAAAGGTATTGAGTAAAAACTTGAATAAGAATTCAGCGACCGAAAAAACAAAACAAAATGTTTCTTTTGGCATACATGAATATTTAAGTTATATTCTAGAGATATGTTTGCTTTAGATTCAAATCTTGTTTCAAATGGTATATTTGACTAAAATCTACAATATTAAGGAAATAAATTGATTTGCCACTTAACAAGATTCACAAACAATTCTTATGATCGTGAATGTGTGCGTGCGCTCAAACTATGATCAAAAAAATAAAAAAAGTCGGCAAATATTGCAGATCATAACAAAAGATTAATATTATACATAAATGAATTTTAATAAAAATTTTGAAAAAGTTCCAGAATAAATATAGTTCAAGCATATTTTTAAAAATAAAATCATCATAAGAGCAAAAATAAATTAACTAAATTATGATAAAGTTCTATTGTATCACGGAACTATTGTGGTATTTTCTAATAGTTTTATTTTCAAAACTTTCCATTCCTACTATCTATCAAGAAATAATATTTATAAATAAGTTTGCTTCAAATTTAGCTTCACTATTGCTCCTAGAAGTGTTTCGATAAATATTTATATGATCGGCTTTTGGGGGTTTTGTGTTTATTTAAATATTTTGAGAATTTTTATGTTTTCTGGATTTGCTGTTTGAAATATTTGTTGTATTTCGTAGTAAAAAAGTAATAAAACACCAATCTTTAAACAGTTACAAAATACTTTACATAAAAAGGTTTTTTTTGTTCAGCCTTATTATACTCTTCATATAGTGATATCAGTTTGTCATTTTGTTTGTAATCTTTGCTGTATTTATTCAGGATCGTTATAAATAGGGAAGCCTAAATATCCATGCCCGTCTGTCCGTATGAGTGTCTGTTGAAACCAAGTTTGGTGTCAAGCAACTAGAAATATCCCTTAAATAATTGCTATTTAAAATCAGCAACATCGGTTAACTACTGGCCAAAATATAGGCAAAACACTGAGATGGTCAAGTTCTTAGGACAAAATCCATGCATATAAGTTTACCACAAAACTTGGCACGAGAACTTTGAAGATGGAGAGCTTAATTAGGGCTTTTCTTGATAGGAACAGGGGAAGTGGTAGGCCCCTGCAGTTGTATGAATTTATCGAAATTAAACTGGTACATATTTTCACCCTAAAACTGCTACAAAGTAGTTCCATTGCATTGTGAAAAGTCTAGTCCGATAGGGGTAGGGGGAAGCAGTAACCCCCATACAAATGAACTACTTCTATATATTTTTGAATACTTTATGTCTCAAAAATATTTGTTACATGCTATCTAGAGGAGCGGTAGTCCCCATTTAAACTAAAATGTATTTCTTTTATGATTTTTTTATTTGAAAGAGAAGATTGCTGGAAAGCAGGCCGGGGAGTAACTCACACAAACGTTAAAATTGGGTGAAGGTTTCTATTTAAAAAACCAAAGTTATCGTCTTTAAACCCGCTACAAAGTAATTTTATTTTATCTTAAAGGTTTAAAAACAGCTTGGCGACATCGAATGAATTGTTATGCAAAAAGACCTTTATAAGATTCAGCAAACCTAAATATGGCGCTGTTTCAAAATTTAATTTTGGTACCGGTCTTAAATTTACCATGGGTCTCACCTAAGCCCCATTTAGGTAGGTCAGGTAAGACAGAAAAAGCGGCTGCGGAAACCGTGAAGGAATGTAATACCTGGGGAAGAAAAAGATAGAAAGAGAAAAAATACATTAAACTAGATAAGATTACCTTGAGTATAAAAATTTCGATAGAAAGGAAGAATTAATGTATATGGTTGGCAATAATCGCCCCGTAGTGGTTTCTGACCTCGAACAAACCGCTATCCCTGGTAAATGATGATAGACTGATTAAGCCGATGCTGTCTACATCCAGTCTGTCGGTACCAAAATATCTTATCCGAATGTCATCCAGTGCCGGACAGAAACACAAGAGCTGATGCATACTTTCAGCCTCCTCTGTATCCTGGCAGCTTCTACAGAACTCATTGAAAGGTAATTCTAGTCTGCTGGCATGAGTATTTAATTGACAGTGGCCGATAATTGCGGTCACGGTGTTCCTTTTCATTCGTTTATCCAGATCGAGGAGAGACTTGGACCGTTTCTTATCTATCCTTGGCCAGGTTATTCGAGTGCTTTCACATCTACACTCGTTGGACCATCTACATCCTGCGATTTTTCCAAAATTTTTATCCGTGCGGAGCTCACAGGAAAAAAATGAATATTACAGGCGTGGTCGATTGCCCCATCATCCAATTTCGCGCCATTCCTAGCAAGTGCATTGGCAACATAGTTGCCTGCATTGGTGTAATGCTCTCACTAATAAATATATTTTTGGAGGGGTTTTGGATGAATATCCAGTTTTTTTAAGTGGCATTTCCAGTCGATTTAACATAAATAATTTTTTGAGTGTAAAAGTCAGTAATGGACATGATGGTGGTACGGTTGTCGGCGAAGATTCCGATATTCTTGCCGTTAAGCCCCATTTAAAAAAGCCACATTTACCTGCAAACATTTTTTGAGTATGATGGTATTTAATACAAAATCACTTGTGTTGTAGGGTACAGCGTTAGCGGGCATGACTAACTATTACTTATTTGCATATTTAACTTGAACGATTGTACTGTTTAGATATTTTGACTTGTTCAATAGGCCTTAAAAATATTTTTTAATTAATCAATACTTACAAAAGTACGTGTTAGAGAACATATAATATGTATGTGCATAATAAATATATATATTTATATAAAATATATTATTTTTTTTTTATTTATTTAACGATTTAATTATTTGAGATGACTCGTGTACTAACAACAGTAGCTGGCCAATTATAAATAATTTATTTGTAATTACTAGGGGTAGGATTTTAATACATTTAAAATAAACAAGTAAAAAATCTTTAAATCCACTTTTTAACGATTAAATTTTTTTATCCATAAAATTCTAATACAATAAATAGATGTACATATATATGCACAGCGGGGCATTATCGAAATTTTTTTGCAATAAATTCGCCCATTCTGAACGGCTGGTCCGATTACCATGCAACTTTAGATGGTCGTAGCGGTTTGAAGTTAAAGCTTTAAATAAAATCACCAAGTCTAGCTCTAACATGAAAGTTTTTCTAATGCTTGCCATTTTTTGTTTTGAGTTATATCTTTCTAAAGGATAAAGTTTCCAAATTTTTCAAGACGTTAATCGCGGTTTTTTAAATTATCGGATCAAATACACAGCCGATTTTCCCGAAATGTTTTTTTGTGAGATAGACAAAAAAAAAATTCTAATCTTACACAAAAAAATCATGAATATAATTTGACCCAATTTTAAGTTGTACCATTTTTTAATTAGACAGCCGGAAAACTTAATATTTTTAAAAAAGTTTTTTTTTAATCAGTCATCTGGAGTTTTTAACGGCAGGTTCTACAAGCAGTACCTGTTTTAATAAAATTTTATATTTAAGCCAATTTACTTCACCGTTCAAAATAAAAGAAAACCACAAGACAAAATTGAATGATTTCTGCATATTACAAATATTTTGCGTAAGTGGTCTGAAGATATAAATAAAGAAGTCAAAATCATTTATATCTGTCATTTTTTTATGGTTAGTTCGTTAAGTTGGTTATTTAATTGAAAAAACAATTAAGACACACAAACCCTACAAAACGCGAACTCTAGGACCAATAAGCTGGGGGCCCCGGTACGTATGCTTAACCTTACATTTATCAGCAGCTTCAAATCGGGCACTTAAAAATTTACAAAAATTGTTACCCTGATTTTTTATTTTAAAAATTTAAAGCGGATGAAATCACGAAGCTGTCGAAAATTTATTTTATATTAATACAAGTTGCTTGAATAAAAGCCTCAGAGTGGCCTGCCATAAAGAAGTGCGTTTTTAGATTTGATCAATAAAACCGAGCAACCGCAATATGCTTATTTGGGATTTCTAGTATGGTGAAAAGTATTTATACTTTAAAGGTGCCCCTAAATGTTATATGAGTTTCAGTTTTTTGAAAATTATTCAAGTACATTTTTGTGTTGACTGATGCCATTTGCATTTTATAAACAAATTCTTAGACATTTAATTTCTCATTTAGTATGGCCTGCAATAGAACGCTGTGCAAAGTTCTTATATTTTTCTATATGTTTGTCACATTAATAATAAGTCTTTATATTTCTATATTACTTAAAAAAATACTCTAAAGGTTTTTAGATCTATAACATAGCTATTTTTGAGTGATATTTAACTTTGTTGATTTTTTTCCCTGAAATATACCTTAAATTTTTCTGAAAGTGACAGAAAATCTAGTTCATTTTTAAAGTTTATGTAAGTTAGTTTTTTGATGTCCGAACTTAAATAAAATATTGTGTTAATTTTAAAGAACATTTTCGTGGAGGGACTTTTAATGAATATCCAGTTATTTTAGGTAGCATTTTCAGTTAATTTTACATAAATAATTTTTTTAGTGTAATTAACCGTCATTTAATCACGTTGCTTAAATCGTTTCCTTGTTACCGCTATAATAATCTAGTTTAATAAGAGTAATGAATTCTAGCTAAAAGCTATTTATTGAACTAAAATTTTTTGTGTCTAATAAAATTTTATTGTAGATCATTGACCTTTTAGAAATTAATAAAACTTGATAATTAATTTTGCGAAAAAAATATTCAGTTACTTATTGGCTTGGAAAAAACTATAAAAAAATTAAATGTTGTTTGCTACTGGAATACAGAAGTGCATTAACTTTGGTAATTATATTGATATTACAGTAATTAATATACAAAATTTATAATTAAGAGTAGTATTATTAACCTAAAGTTAAAACCGTCATAACAGCACAACAATTAAGAAACAAGTGCGTTGTTTGTGCAAACATATACACCTATACCCTGCAAAACGCAGATGACAGTTTGAAGAGCAAACTCCGATTTCTGATCGAAAAATTTTGAAAAATAGGAAACAATATTTTGCTTACTTACAACTTTCTTGAATTGACAAGGAACCAACATTTAATTTGAATTCTCTTGATGGTTATTATCCCAACTCAAGAAGTTTATTTAGACTTTAAAGCTATGAAATTTTAATCGCCAAAATCTTTAGACTATTTTGAAGATTTTTTTGAGACACGCCGTCATATAATAAGACTAACATTTAGTACTTTAAATATCGACAAAAGAGTGATGATGATTAAGTCGATATGAAGAAAAAGTTTTTTTAGTTTTTATTTGATAACACTATGCAACAAATTTCAATTTTGTAGTGACATTTGATGACCACTATATATTTTTTTTAATTTTGGTACCCTGAGTACGTACAAAAACAGTCAAAATTTAAAATTCTACTTGGTGACCTCTAGGTTACTTGGTTACCTTTTAATCGGCTTATGGTGTCTACATCACTCCACTGTTGTGGAAGAATAAAAACTATTAAACAATTTAAGTTGACCGAAAATTTAATTCAGCTGATAAATTTTCTAATATTATGTAAAAGCATGAACACATATATATTTTACACCAAAAATTCTCTTAAAAAACGCCATAAATAATATAAAATAAAAATCACTTTTTTTTAATTTTTTGTTCCTGTAACGTCTAAGACCGTCTTAGACGGTTCCGTTGTTTTTGTTTACTTTTTGTTATTTCTGACCGGCCTTATAAAAATATGAGTAGGTTTATGGTACTTTTTGAGATTTTTACCAATTAGTACCCAGCAAAAGGTAGATATTATAATTTGGTACTTTTAAGCTACTTTTTGCATTTTAATTTTTTAATTTTAGTATAAAAATATTAAAGCAAGGTCTATGAACGTCAACTAAGGCCGAAAGCCAACTTAGTGGACAAAAAGTACCTTCCTCATATTTTTTGTACTCTTTGCATTTTGAGAGGTCATAAGCCTAGATAAAAGAAATTTGAAATTTTTAAACTTGATTGATGTCGATAAGCAACTTCGGTGATAAAAAGTATTTTTCCCCTTTTTTGGTACTTTTTTGGAGTTTTGAAAATTTTGGTTCCAGATATTTGAAATAAAGCTCTGTTTACCTCGATTGAAGTCAAAAGTCATTCAAATGGACAAAAAGTACTTTTTTACACTCTGAGGGTTTTTTGTATTTTTTGCGATTTAGAATTTAAAAATATGAAATTAAGTTAAATTTAAAGTACATTTCACATATTTTTTGCGCAATTTTGCAAATTTAGAAGTTTAAAGGTTTCTGATAGAGATTATGCAATCTATATATGTATGTTATGTATGTAACAAAATCTCTAATTAAACCTTAATTTTTAAAGAGGGCCACAAATAAAAATAAAGTACACATGTTTATATTTGAACTAAAATTGGGTATTAAAAAAGTGGATGATGACCAACATTAACTTCCCTAAGTGTGTTGTTCTAATTTAAAATTTAAATATTTGTTTTTAAATATATTAATTAACAATTAGAATTGTTTTGGATAACAATTTCGAAAGTTTAAATTTTAAATTAAAAATATTCTGTAATTTCGATGCTAGATGGAAGAACCTTGTAAATTCGCTTCTATGTAAATAGAAACGTTAAACAATAAAAAAAGTTTTTGTTTTAATTAAGTGTTTTCTTAAATATCTGCACCTAATTATTTCCATTTGAATGATTTGTTTAAATTTTCTCTTTTAGTTTTAATTGTTTTTTTTGTATATTTTAATCTTATATATAAAAGAACAATTTTTTTTTTGTTAGTGACACCGCTTATAACTCAAGAACGGCTGGACCGATTTTAATGAAACTTGAAAAAAGGTCATACCCGATGTCTGGGAATGCGTTTTAGGCTTATTTGATTTTGGAAATTCCGACTGGGCGTGGCACCTCCCATACAAATTGAACAGTTTTTTTCATATATCTCAATACCTATTATAGCTAAAGTCTCCAAATTTGGTACAACTAAATTATTTATTGATGTTCATAATTGAGTTGTGTATGGGCGGAAACAAATAAATGGGCGTGGCACCTCCCATACAACAAAAATAGTTTTTTGTATATATTTCAGCAACTGTAACAGCTGAAGTTTCCAAACTTCGTACGGGTGCTTTTAGTGCTAATATGCATAATTGAGCTTTTATGGGCGGGAAAAAATAAATGGGCGTGGCACCTCCCATACAACGAAAATAGTTTTTTGTATATATTTCAGCAACTGTAACAGCTGAAGTTTCCAAACTTCGTACGGGTGCTTTTAGTGCTAATATGCATAATTGAGCTTTTTATGGGCGGGAAAAAATAAATAGGCGTGGCACCTCCCATACAACCAAAATAGTTTTTTCTATATATTTCAGCAACTGTAACAGCTGAAGTTTCCAAACTTCGTACGGGTGCTTTTAGTGCTAAAATGCATAATTGAGCTTTTTATGGGCGGGAAAAAATAAATAGGCGTGGCACCTCCCATACAACCAAAATAGTTTTTTGTATATATTTCAACAACTGTAACAGCTGAAGTCTCCGAACTTCGTACGGATGTTTATAGTGCTAATATGCATAACTGAGCTTTTTATGGGCGGGAAAAAATAAATAGGCGTGGCACCTCCCATACAACGAAAATAGTTTTTTGTATATATTTCAACAACTGTAACAGCTGAAGTCTCCGAACTTCGTACGGGTGCTTTTAGTGCTAATATGCATAATTGAGCTTTTTCTGGGCGGGAAAAAATAAATAGGCGTGGCACCTCCCATACAACCAAAATAGTTTTTTGTATATATTTTAGCAACTGTAACAGCTGAAGTTTCCAAACTTCGTACGGGTGCTTTTAGTGCTAATATGCATAATTGAGCTTTTTATGGGCGGGAAAAAATAAATAGGCGTGGCACCTCCCATACAACCAAAATAGTTTTTTGTATATATTTCAACAACTGTAACAGCTGAAGTCTCCGAACTTCGTACGGATGTTTATAGTGCTAATATGCATAATTAAGCTTTTTATGGGCGGGAAAAAATAAATAGGCGTGGCACCTCCCATACAACGAAAATAGTTTTTTGTATATATTTCAACAACTGTAACAGCTGAAGTCTCCGAACTTCGTACGTATGTTTATAGTGCTAATATGCATAATTGAGCTTTTTATGGGCGGGAAAAAATAAATAGGCGTGGCACCTCCCATACAACGAAAATAGTTTTTTGTATATATTTCAACAACTGTAGCAGCTGAAGTCTCCAAACTTCGTACGGATGTTTATAGTGCTAATATGCATAATTGAGCTTTTTATGGGCGGGAAAAAATAAATAGGCGTGGCACCTCCCATACAACGAAAATAGTTTTTTGTATATATTTCAACAACTGTAACAGCTGAAGTCTCCGAACTTCGTACGTATGTTTATAGTGCTAATATGCATAATTGAGCTTTTTATGGGCGGGAAAAAATAAATAGGCGTGGCACCTCCCATACAACGAAAATAGTTTTTTGTATATATTTCAACAACTGTAACAGCTGAAGTCTCCGAACTTCGTACGTATGTTTATAGTGCTAATATGCATAATTAAGCTTTTTATGGGCGGGAAAAAATAAATAGGCGTGGCACCTCCCATACAACGAAAATAGTTTTTTGTATATATTTCAACAACTGTAATAGCTGAAGTCTCCGAACTTCGTATGTATGTTTATAGTGCTAATATGCATAATTGAGCATTTTATGGGCGGGAAAAAATAAATAGGCGTGGCACCTCCCATACAACGAAAATAGTTTTTTGTATATATTTCAACAACTGTAACAGCTGAAGTCTCCGAACTTCGTACGGGTGCTTTTAGTGCTAATATGCATAATTGAGCTTTTTATGGGCGGGAAAAAATAAATAGGCGTGGCACCTCCCATACAACCAAAATAGTTTTTTGTATATATTTCAGCAACTGTAACAGCTGAAGTTTCCAAACTTCGTACGGGTGCTTTTAGTGCTAATATGCATAATTGAGCCTTTTATGGGCGGGAAAAAATAAATAGGCGTGGCACCTCCCATACAACCAAAATAGTTTTTTGTATATATTTCAGCAACTGTAACAGCTGAAGTTTCCAAACTTTGTACGGGTGCTTTTAGTGCTAATATGCATAATTTAGCTTTTTATGGGCGGGAAAAAATAAATAGGCGTGGCACCTCCCATACAACCAAAATAGTTTTTTGTATATATTTCAACAACTGTAACAGCTGAAGTCTCCGAACTTCGTACGGATGTTTATAGTGCTAATATGCATAATTGAGCTTTTTATGGGCGGGAAAAAATAAATAGGCGTGGCACCTCCCATACAACGAAAATAGTTTTTTGTATATATTTCAACAACTGTAACAGCTGAAGTCTCCGAACTTCGTACGTATGTTTATAGTGCTAATATGCATAATTGAGCTTTTTATAGGCGGGAAAAAATAAATAGGCGTGGCACCTCCCATACAACGAAAATAGTTTTTTGTATATATTTCAACAACTGTAACAGCTGAAGTCTCCGAACTTCGTACGTATGTTTATAGTGCTAATATGCATAATTGAGCTTTTTATGGGCGGAAAAATATATATACGCGTGGCACCTCCCATACAACGAAAATAGTTTTTTGTATATATTTCAACAACTGTAACAGCTGAAGTCTCCGAACTTCGTACGTATGTTTATAGTGCTAATATGCATAATTGAGCTTTTTATGGGCGGGAAAAAATAAATAGGCGTGGCACCTCCCATACAACCAAAATAGTTTTTTGTATATATTTCAGCAACTGTAACAGCTGAAGTTTCCAAACTTTGTACGGGTGCTTTTAGTGCTAATATGCATAATTTAGCTTTTTATGGGCGGGAAAAAATAAATAGGCGTGGCACCTCCCATACAACCAAAATAGTTTTTTGTATATATTTCAACAACTGTAACAGCTGAAGTCTCCGAACTTCGTACGTATGTTTATAGTGCTAATATGCATAATTGAGCTTTTTATGGGCGGGAAAAAATAAATAGGCGTGGCACCTCCCATACAACGAAAATAGTTTTTTGTATATATTTCAACAACTGTAACAGCTGAAGTCTCCGAACTTCGTACGTATGTTTATAGTGCTAATATGCATAATTGAGCTTTTTATAGGCGGGAAAAAATAAATAGGCGTGGCACCTCCCATACAACGAAAATAGTTTTTTGTATATATTTCAACAACTGTAACAGCTGAAGTCTCCGAACTTCGTACGTATGTTTATAGTGCTAATATGCATAATTGAGCTTTTTATGGGCGGAAAAATATATATACGCGTGGCACCTCCCATACAACGAAAATAGTTTTTTGTATATATTTCAACAACTGTAACAGCTGAAGTCTCCGAACTTCGTACGTATGTTTATAGTGCTAATATGCATAATTAAGTTTTTTATGGGCGTGAAAAAATAAATAGGCGTGGCACCTCTTATACAACGAAAATAGTTTTTTGTATATATTTCTACAACAGTAACAGTTGAACTCTCAAAACTTTGTAAAGATGTTTATAATGGTAATATGCATAGTTCAGCTTTGTAAGGTTAAAGTCTCAAAGTTTTGTGCAGGTGCTTACAATGTTGATGTTTACAATTAAGCTGAGTTTGGGCGTAAAGATAACAATAGGGGTGGCACCCACCTCCTTTACTAGAAAGAATCTCTTACATATATATGCCAATAAATGTAACAGCTGAAATCTCCAAATTTAATATGGGTATTTATTATGCTTATATTCATAACTAAGATTAGTATAGGCAGTAAGTGAACTATGGGTGTGGAACCTCTAATAGGATGGAAATATTTATATGTGTATCTCATTAACTGTGACAGCTAAGGTCTCCAAACTTTTTGGTGTGGCACCTCCCGTACAATTTGATTTTTTTACATGTTCTTCAATAATTCTTAAAGTTAGAGTCTCAAAATTGTCTATGGATGTTTATGTTTGCTAATATACATAATTGTGGTGAGAATACTTAAGAGAAAAGGGAATAATGGTCATGGCATCTCCCGTACAACGAAAATATTTTCTTATATAAGTCTCAATAACTGTAAAAAACTTTAAAAAACGTGTTCATATTTTTCTTAAACCAGTTGAACGCAATTTAAATTATTAGTTTAAAAGTAACAAAAATAACTTAAAAATTACCAATAAAATGTTTATCCCTTTTTACCCCTTAGGATCAAAATTATCAAAATTTTATAATCATATTTTTTCGAGACCTGCCGAACGCAATATCAAAATATAATTTGAGCCCCTTTTTATCTTTTTCAGTTCCGAAGGTACAAAATGGATATAAGCAGTTTTTAAATATGGTTTTTACTCTGTGTTGCCCCTAATGGTCAAATATTTCAAAAAAAGTACGAAGAATGCATTCATAACTTTGAAACCTCTCGAGCGTAAATAAAATTACAGTTCTATCTTTTTTTTAGCTCAGAAGCTACAAGATTAACCAATACATATTTGAAGTCTTGCCCTTTGCATTTAGTTTATGCAATGATGAATCTGTCTGTCAGTTAGCGAATCATTAACGCAATTTTTTTTTATACATTGTTTTGTAAGCACAACAAACATTTAATAAAATAAAAAAAAATATTTACAAGTGGCGGATAAGGCCACAAAAAAAATGAAGCCATTATAAACTGAACTGTTTGTGAAGTTTTTCTTGGTAATAGCTTCCCATCATGAAAGATGCGATAGGCTCAGCTATTCTATTCACGCTTTATCAGCAATTTTCAGTAATTATCAAAGAAACAAACAAAACATGTTTATAACGTTATTGACGCGCTACTAAGGATAATATTTTGTGAATTGTGTGTGTTTAGGCAAAAAATTCGTTTGCTGATTATATATATTGTTAGGCAATACGTGTTCGGAGATACTCAATGCTGGATATATATGCACACATTCTTATTTAGTTAGTTGAAAAATTTCGACCAGACTAGAAAGATGATATTAAAAGTGCTGAGATCCCTCATCCCGAAACAGATCAAGAACTACATGATGTTGTAATTACATATATGATTCATGGACCGTGTGGCCCCATCAACCCCCCATCTCCGTGCATGTTCGACGGCAAGTGTTCCAAACATTATCCACGAAAGTTAACGGCGGAAAATATCACTGGCAATGACGGTTATCCACTGTATCGGCGTTGATGGCCCAATGACAACGGTAAAACTATTACAAAAAAAGTAAAAGGAAACGATTTTGTGATTGGCACCAGTTGGGCTCTGCCATTTCTTTCCAAATCATGAAATCATGAAAATATGTCACGAAAGGCAGCGATATGGCTCTTTTTAGCATCCAATTGCAACGACGAAATTACGCGATATCAAGTTGGGCGATATGTGAATTGCAATGAGGCGGTTTGGCGTATTTTTCATGTCCTATTCATCCCACTGTTGCACATTTAGCAGTGCATTTGGAGAATGGCCAACGAGTATATTTCACTGCTGCAAATATTGTTCAGCGTGCTGAAATACCTCCAGCGACAACATTGACAAGTTTCTTTGCTGTTTGTCAAAGCGATCCGTTTGTACGAACTTTACTTTACTCGGAGATGCCACGGTATTACACTTGGAATGCTTCTTCAAAAAATTTTAACGTCAAAAGAAAGGCACTATGGTTTCTGGGCATCCGGATTTGCGTTCAAGTGATGCTCTTGGTTGCATTTATACAGTTCATCCGAAGAGTGATGAATGTTTTTATTTGCGGTTGTTGCTGGTGAATGTTCGTGGTCCAACATCATTTGCAACATTTCGTAATGTTTATGGTATAGTCTGCCCAACATTTTGTGATGCATGTCAAGAACTCAATTTGTTTGAAAATGATACTCATTGGGATACGACAATCGCTGAGGCAATTATTTCTGCATATCCAAGCCAGATACGAACATTATTTGATTTCACCATTTCGACATGCTTCCCGTCAAATCCAAGTGTCCTGCGGAACAAATACAAGGACAATATGTCAAAAGACATTTTACATCAATATCGCGTCTGCTCGAGAAATCCAAATCTTGAAGTCAATGAAGACATGTGTTACCTTTTTTGCGGCAGTTAATTAGTCAGGTTAGGACTGCTAGCACCAGAACATGAAATGAATGAGCTACTAAATTGACAATTGAAGCGTGAACTTGAATACGATCGACATGAGTGGAGCCAATTAGTTCAAACCAATGTTTCCATTTTAAACCTCCAATAGAAGGAAGTCCATGATATAATTTCGAAGGCAATTAATGATGGAAATGATGTTTCTTTTTTTGGATGCCCCCGGTGGAACTGGGAAGACATTCATCATGTCATTGATTTTAGCCACTGTTCGTGCGAGATCCAACATTGTTGCAGCAGAAGCTTCATCTAGAATAGCGGCCACATTGTAAGAAAGATGATGCACAGCTCACTCAGCGTTAAAGTTGCCATTAAACCTTGAAAATATGGAGCAACCGACATGTAACATTGCGAAAAACTCCACTATGTCCAAAGTTTTAGTAGCGTGTAAAATCATCATCTGGGACGAATGCACAATGGCACACAAACTCGCAATAGAAGCTCTTAAAAGAACACACACTGCGCAGTGACTCAACATGTTTTGGAGGTGCAATGATTTTACTGTCTGGTGATTTCCGCCAAACACTGCCAGTCGTTCCAAGATCGACGGCAGCTAATCAAAAAAATGTTTGCGTTAATCCTCAAGTCTGTGGCGTTTTCCAAAGATACTGCAGATGACAGAAAACGTGAGAGTTATATTGCTCAACGATTTATCAGCTCAAGATTTCTCCAACCAATTGTTGACTATCGGTAATGGATGATTTAAACTATATAGTTCAGAATAAAATCGTTGGTACTCTGCATTTTTTTAAATCTATTGATTGTGTAACAAATGAAGATGAAGCCACCAACTATCCAACTGAAGTTTTAAACTCCTTGGATGTGCCTGGCTTACCACCGCACAACTTACAACTGAAGGTTGGCTCCGTAGTTATCGTGCTTCGAAATTCAAACCAACCAAAACTTTGCAATGGAACGCGTTTGGTAATAACAAAACTTATATGCCATGTTATTCACGCAATTATACTTAGAGGAAAATTTAAAGGGAAAGAAGTTCTCATACCGATAATTCCGATGATACCAACCGATATGCCTTTTGAGTTTAAGCAAATTTAATTTCCTATTCGTCTTACATTCGCAATGACGATTAACAAATCACAAGGACAATCCTTGAGTATTTGTGGTCTTAATTTAGAGAATTCATGTTTTTCTCATGGCCAACTATACGTTTCATGTTTACGTGTGGGCAAACCATCTTCTTTATTTATACTTGCGCCTAATAACAAAACCAAAAGTTTGGTGTATCACAAGGTACTGCACTGAAGGGAATTAACCTAAACATATCCCATGCACGAAAATACATAGCTTTCTTAACAGCTTTTACCTGAAATGCCTTATTTTTGTTATCTTTTTGAACTTTTGTTTTCTATATAAATATATTCCAATGAACTATTTGACTAAATAAACTTTGTACGCTTTTAAAAAAACCATATATTCAATAATTGGCAGGTGGTACGAAGTTCACCGGGTCAGCTAGTATTTGAATAAATTAACACTTAAGATTTTGCGAAAAAAATAAAATATATTTTTTAGTGTTATGAAATATTTTATAAAAATATTCTTGTAAGGAATAAGTTAAACAAGTGTCCTTGTGTAGTAGTAAAACGGTTTATTTTAAACAATTAAAAAGACATATTAAATTTGTTATATATGCCCATATCGCACGTTAATCAGAAACAGTCACAAATCAAAATTACTAATCATCATTTCATCACCGTCTTCTTTGCTGCTTTTAACAATATGACTCTGTTTTAATAACTAAATTCAAAGTCGTCATAGGATGAAGTTTACTTAAATGCAAACCAATTTTTATTGTTTGTAAAGGAGTGAACCGAAAACAGACTTGAGAATAAAAAGGATAGTTCTGATGGATGTTAAGTTGTGATTGTTTTTGATTTAGCATGCGATATACATATGTAGCACATACTTATGTATATGCACATAGTTGACTGGTTATTTTTACATAAGCACTTATGTACATATCGCTTGCTCAATATTGCAAAGTTGCATGTGCAAAAACATAGATGATAAGGAAATCAAGTTTTCAATTTTTAGTATTTTTTCGTTTTTTAGTTAAACTGTAATTAAGGAATTAGTAAACTTCATAAAAAATAAACTTAAGCCTAATTTATTTTTTTATTAAAAAAAATTAAATCATACTGTTTTTAAAATACACTTTTGACACCAAAACCCTCTATGGAAAACAGTTTTAAGTTTTACAAAGAACTTTGATATATCAAACAAATATGCAAACATTAAAGCTCATACTTTCTGAAATTTTAAACTTAAAAAATACATTTTTACGAGGGTTGCCTTTTATGTTTCGGAATTTGGCAAAACTAGTGCTGCAATCTTACATCTGACAGCTCTATCGTAAAGCTTAACATTTTCTAGGTTATACGTACTCAGAACGTTTTGACATATGAGCGCTATTTGTGTTGTTTATTGAAACTTAAAAGATTCAACTCGACCCAAAATTGAAATTAAATCGTAAACACTTTTGTGCGATTATATTTTGCAACTTTCGACGTGGATTCACTCAGCAACAGTGCATGAATGAACTTAATTCTATTTTTGGCGATGAAGCTTTATCAAGGATCAGTGTTTATCGATGATATGGGGAATTCAATCGTGGTAGTAGTTCACTCCAAGACGAATTTCGTGAAGGTCTTCCAAAATCAGTTATTGTTCCGAAAGTCATTGATGCTGTGCGTGAACTGATTTTGCAAGATCGTAATGTGACCTATCGTGAGATTAAGACAACCTTAGGCATTAGTGGGACCAGATACGTTCAATTTTGTATAAACAATTGACTGTCAAAAAAAATTTGTTCGCGCTGGATCCCACACAATTTGTCAATCGTTAAAAAAAAGGCTAGTGTCGATTGTTGAAAAGAAATGCTCAGAAAATACTATCGCGTTTCTTCGAAACACGTCTATGATATCGTGACAGGTGATGAATCGCGAATTTACGCATATGAGCCCGAAAGTAAACAGCAGTCGACTGTATGGGTGTTTCAAGATGAGCCAAATCCAACAAAAGTTGTACGCGCACGAAGCACTTCTAAGCAAATGGTCGCCAGTTTTTTCGGAAAAACTGGACATGTCGCAACCATACTACTAGAATAACGCAAAGCAGTCAATTCTGAGTGGTACACAACCATTTATTTGCCAGTTGTCCTCCAAGAAATCAGGAAAACCAAACGCCGAAGATGGATCACTCTTCACCACGACAGTGCGAGCTCTCACACATCGGCTCAAATAACTGCATTTTTAAGCACCCAAAACATCGATTTGATGAGTCATCCGCCATAAAGTCCTAACTTGGCACCGAATGACTTCTTTTGAATTCCGGACTTAAAAAACAAACTTAGAGGTCAACGTTTTTCGACACCTGAAGAAGAGGTTGTTGTATTCAGAATGAATGTTTTGGAGATCCCTTAATCAGAGTGGCAAAAGGGATTCGACAATTGGTTTGAACGCATGCAAAAGTGTATAGACCTTCATGGGGAGTATTTTAAAAACAATAAAGTGATTTTTGATGATTAATATTTTTTTTGTTCTTAAATCCCGAAATACAAAATGCAACCCTCGTAATAACCAAAAATTTTCGATTTCGATTTTGGTTATTTACCTTTTTAAAAATGCACACAAAAACTTGCATATATTGTTTTAACCAAAATCTTCTTAAATTTAGCAAGAACTGTTTAAAGGTAAAAAAAATATTTCTAAAAAAATAATTAAAAAAAAACTGTACAGTTGAAAATAAAATTGTTAAAATAATAAAAACTAAGAGATAAAATTTTTTATGATACTTAAGTTCTAAAATTAGTAATTTAGTCTACGAAGGCTCATTCTGCATGAAAATTTTTGAAATGTTTTATGGTTCATACAACTTCGGAATTGAATTCACGTAAGATCTGTAACACACAAAGATGAAGTAAGTATTGCTGCTTGCGGGGTCTAGGGGCACTCTCAACCTCTGAATGAACATTTGTGCATTTTTACATGCTTGTAATATACAACCTTGCAATATTGAGCAAGCGATATGTATGCTAAGGTACTTATGGTCAACTTTTGACGTGTATGAAAATTAAAATTTAATTATTTTTTTTTTCAAATAAAATATGAATAAATAAAATTGTTGTAATGATTTAATTAACCACAGATGAATTTGTGTTCAACAAGTTTGCTGCATTAAAAAAAACAAAGCGAATTCAGTACATATGTAAGTTTGTATGTAAGTACGCATATGAGTAGTTATTAACGCAATATGCAAACATTAAAGTTAAGGGCTTATTTGTTATATGTATTGGTTAGTAGTTACGCTTAAATTTCTTGGCCAAGTACAAATCTACTAGATGTTGTGGCAATTTTTAGAAAAATGAAACAAATAATTTTAAATTTTACACACATTTAGTTTAGTTATAATAAACAAATATTTGGTAATTAAACTTTTGTGTGCAATTATAATATTCATAATTAAAAAAAACAGTTAAATCTATTAAAAACTAAATTAGTTGGTCTTTTCCATAGTTGAAGTTAACATTGATAATTTTTTTATTAAGACAATTAAGCTGCATGTACTTGACATTTATGTTTTAGTATATGCATTGTAATAGTTTTCTTGTACCCTACAATACCTTGAGGGCCTTATGGACTTGTGTAAAGATATATTAAAAAAACACGTAAGATAGTAATAGTCGGAAATTCCCAGCCTTATGACACCCTACAACACAATTAACTTTATATTATGTGCTACAGTGTGCAGAAACTGTACGCAGGTTAAGTTTACCTTTGTCAGTGAAGTTCACTTGATTTTCGGGCAAATGCCTATTACGAAAGGTACGCCCAATAATGGACCACAAAATTTGGTTTTATCATTTCTTTTTATCGCGAAGTATGAGGTCACTTTTTTTTTGAAAGTTGGATTTATGGCGAATCGTGGATTGTTTATTACAGAATATTTTTTTTAAAGGAGTGGAATAAGGTAATAAACTAATTCAAAGTATGTAGATATAAATGCTTATTCCTAGAAAATATTTGTATGAGGACTATATAGACAATGGACTGATCATATATATACATATTTAAGACTACAGTTGAATGCACAATACCATAAGTTTATGCAAAATTTTTGAAAAAATAATCATACTTACACGAGATAGTTTAACCCAAAATGTTAGTCCTGGAAGGCTTTACTAAGCTTCAGTAAAATAGCTGGCGGCATGCTCTGAAGGTAGGTAGGTGAGGTAAAGCAGACGTTTGGGGAAGTGATAAAAAAATAAGTTATAGCCCACTGGAGCTTATTTCTTCGGTACTTTTGTGGGAAAGAGGAGAGAGAGAGAGAGAGAGAGAGAGAGAGAGAGAAAGAGAGAGAGAGAGAAAAAAAAGAACTTAAAAAAGTGTATCAAATTAGATTGAGAAATTTCAAAAGATAAAGAAAAGTGTCAATGCAAATGGTTAGCAATAGTCGTTTTGTAATTATTCCTGTGCCAGAACTTGATAAAGGGTGATAGACTTGATAAGCCAATGTTAAGTACTCCCAACAGGTTATCTAGTCCATAGGCGCCAAAGTGCCTGAACCAATTTTATTTGCGTCTTAGAAGCTCCCACAAGAGCCTTAAAAGGTAGTCACAATCTGCTGGCATTGGTGTAAAACGGATAGTTGCTGGTAATTGCATCGGTGCCTCTAGTCTCTATTTGCCAAGGTTAAGAAGACATTTGGAATGTCTCGGGTCTATCCTAGGCTAGGTTGGCCCATTGTTGCAGGGCAAGCCCTGCGATCTCGCTGGCGTTTTCTTCACCGCGGAGTTAGCAACAAGAGAAAGAAATGCCACCTAAGTGGTCGATCGCCCCATGGTCCAATTTCGAACCATCTTTCCCCAGTATATTAGCAACACAGTTTCCTGCAGTGGTCCGGTTTCTTATATCTAGAGCAGAGTGATGTTAGAACGCAGCGCCATCCAATAAAAGGATGTCCGGCATAAGCGGATATAGGGAATGCATTATTGATGGATCTATTTTTGATTCGGCTATCGGCGAAGATTTAAATATTCTTGCCGGGTTTCCTATAGTACCGCAACCAGTTTTTAAATTTGTCAATCGCTGACAGTTGAGCCTGAATTAAACTTCGTTCATCGGTAAGTCTATACAAGGTCCGGACTTCAGTTTTTGCCCTGGGTCCGTTCAAATAAACGGACGGACAAAATCTTAAGAGGGGATTTCATCCACCCCCTACTTTGAAACGAAAAAAATTTCTTGCGGATAAAAAACTCTGGTGTACAGTAGTCAAAAAAATCGGGAACAAAATGACAGTCCTAATAATAGTTGCGTGCCTTATTGCGGTGCTCAGCGCCAGATTTTTCGCTATGAGGATTTCTGGTAGCCAATGGAGTAGATTCAGAAGTGACCTAGTTGGAGTTGTTCCCGTTGTACCTCCTACCAGAATTGTCCTGCAGCGTATCATCCTTTCAATACGTAGACTATTTCTAAAAGATTCCATAGCCTTTTACCAGACTTTATATATCCTTAAAAAATAGGAGCTGTGTTTGATCGAAGGAATACGTGAACCCTCAGGCGGGCGGACAGACGGACTGGCTTTATTCGATTTAGAAAAAGATTTAGAATCTATGAGTAAAATTGAAGGTTGATCTCAGACTAGTATTTTTGGGCCTTCGGTAGAAATAAAGTACTTTTAAAACCGACATGATTCCTTTAAATTGAACCGGTGTCTGTCAATAAACCTTCACAATACAATGTTTTTAATCCACATCACATATAAGTGATAAGTGTTTATTAGGGTTTCTGTAATACTTAAAAGTAAAGGCTAATACCAACATCATGTATCAAAATTATACCGATTGAATCAAAAAGTCTCAACGATTTCGAATCCTCCATCCATTATTCTAGCTAGAAGTACATGTAAGTTTTTAAGATTAAAGAGCTGGTCGCGTTTCAGAAAAAACTGATATAAAATTAAACTTGTCATGATCAATCCATACTTTCCGATAGCCCTCATTAAAATGTTTCAATTTTTTCGGCTGTAAATACCTTAGATGTTACTCCATCAACCCGTGTTCAATTCTTGAATATTTTATGCCTTTATATAATAACTTCAATAAAATTAATGAGAAACAAACCAAAAACAGTCAAAAGATCCTTAAAAAATCCAAATGTTCTTGAAGTTTTTCAAGAATTTGGTTGAAGTCGGCTAATGATTTGGTGTAAGAACCAATGAAGTGCATAAAGACAAACTTAACTTACAACAAAGCCTATTAACAAACTAAGAAAATTAGGGCCAAATCCTGTTTAATATTTAGAAATGGTTTCTTGTTTATATTTATAAGTTCTTTTTTATAAAACTCTTACTGTTTTTAAATATTTTTCAGGTACAACGAATTTATTAAGTTTAATAACAAAATTATGATGTTGTTCTAAACAATTGTTTTGTTTTAATTATGATTATAAAAACCGTGAAAAATATTGTTAAACTACACAAAAACATATCAAATGTTAAAAAACGAGCCTACAGTTTGACAAATACGCATTAATTTCAACACAAGTAAACATAAACCATGTTTACATCGACGAACAAATTTGTTTATGACTAAAACCATTTGTCATGCTATTTATGAGTTTAAAACATAAAAAGCACACACAAGGCTCAAAATCAAAAGTTCAAACAACTCAAAATATTTTTTCTTTGCGCACAATTCTATAAGAGGTAGGTAGTGCGTGCTAAAGGTCATATCTCTCTATCTCATATAGATACCAGCAGTGTTTAACTATAAGATATGAGATATTAAAATGTATCTTTGAATAATTTAATTTAGTTGTCGTTTCCTAGTTTTAACAACAGCCAAAGTTAACAGATAACACTAAGCAACAAACACTTTTACATTTGATAACCACTTTATTTTTTCATGTGTTGTGGTTCCCTTAGTACAAAAGCAACCGAAATTAAAAATTTTAGGTAAAAAATTTTATAAAACTTTTTTTTAAAATTTGGTATTTTTAAAGTGGCTGCTTTGTAAATGTATAATAGCTCGGAAAGAACGTATGTGATATTTTTCAAAAAAACCATCAAAATATCTTTTATTAAATTATTTTTAATGCTTGGAAATATAATTTTTTAAGCTCTTAGCCGTTTCAAACCTTTCCTTAGTTCTTGTGCAGAGGTTTTTGACAGCCAAAAATTGTGGTTTGATACCCATCTTCGACACAGAATCACTTCCTTAATTATTTTAAACATGTAATCTGTCCGGATTGGGGTCCATTTGCTCTTGTATTCATAGTACATGTCGCAATTTAGAAGAGTTTTTTGGCACAAAGCCTCTTGTGATGATCGGTCTGTTTTGAAAAAATTGCATATGTGTCCAGCTTAATGTCACAAACTGGTATGCTGATATAACCCCTACAGCATGACCGTTCGTCGACTAAAGTTGCAATTTGCAACCTTTTTCCCGGCCTGTGACTTTTTGTGCGACTTCGTTAAGCTGATACTATTTTGCAACTTTTAACGACTTCTGACCCCTTTTTGTAAAAACAGCTACAAAAAAAATGTTTTTTACTTAAGCATGTGTGCATACATGGTAAATTATTTTACTAATTATGTAGATTCGCCCTTTTTCCAAAAAAAAGCTTTTACGTCGCATGCCTGAATTGGCTTATGTTATTAAGTTTTACATGCTAAAACACACATTTTTTACTGACATACTCAGACTTTTCATACTTGTCGCTTCAATGTATGCCTTGACAAATTCGTGTCTTGACAAACTCCATACGCAGTAATTAAAAAAACCAGTAAAACAATTCCAGGGATTTTATTAAGTTTGACGTTTGTTAAAACATGGATTTCTCTTGTCAAATGGTATCCACATTTATGTACTGGCACGGAAATTTGCTTGAAAGTGCTGTTGCGTAAAAAAAATTTTATATGTAAAAGCAAGTACAATTTTAAAAATCTATCATTATAAACCAATTAGTAATAGAAAATAATTTTTCAATTTATTTTATGGACGCTTATTAAATGAATAATAAGAAACATAAAAGTAAAGCCCTAAAAATTAATGCAACTTTATTTTTTGAAAACGACTATTTTATGCCACTTTTCTTGCTTTAAACGACTTTTTGTGCAACTTTTTAAAAATTCTCAGCGGTCACCCTGAACCCCTATAGAAATACCCTACCCTATCTGAACAAAATTTTCCTTATAAGTTTATTTTTATGCAGCCAACTATTATACTGGATACAAATATTAAGGGTAAATTGTTTCACATAGTCCGCATACAAATATGGTGTTTGGTATAATATGGTCGGGCTTGACCGACTATAACTTTCTTTCTTTTTTTTTATTTTTTTAATTAGTCATACGCAAAAAACCCTAAGTCAAATGACTTTTTCCATATTTAATTATTACGAGTATTCAAATTTTCCAATTTTTTTTTTAAAATAAACTTTTTTAAAATAAATCCATTATTTCACAAAAATTAATAAAATCGTTCCAGCCGTTCTAAAGTGATGCAGTTAGCATTGATAACTATGCTTTTTCAAAGGGATTTTATAAAAACCATTCTTTGTTTAGACTTTTAACAGCATCTTTACTCGTATACACCAATACACACATTATTATAAAATCTAACACATACTTATTCCTACTCAATATTAAACACTGTTACACACCCAGATTCAAAATAACAATAACTACTTTACCTTTACGTATTCAGATTAATTTAGGTGATATTATTAGAAAGATTCTATCATTTATATAAAACTACAAAAAGAAGAGAATTTATTTTCAAGATCAGCAGAACATTTAAATGTACATCTTCACTTGAAATTATAATTATGCTATTATGAGTCCTACATAAGTATAATAAAACTATAGTTTTGTTCTATTTTTATCAAATGGTCTAAATGTATTTAGAGGTGTTTGTTTCCAATGTAAGAGAAAACAGAAACATTCTTAAAAAATTAGTTTTAAAAGGTCTTGTCCTGTAAACCGAATCTAAGTAAAATTCTCGATTTCAAACTGAATTCAAAAATGTACTCGATTTCAAATCCAGTTACAACCCTGTTTTAATGTAGAAAATCGATTAATTTATAGAAAACGTTTCGAAGAGAGTTTGTCCATTGATTGGCTGACAATTCGGGAAGTTGTTTTACGATGTCTGTATAAGAAACATGAAAAGACTTTCAATCCAACTATCTTTAAGCCTTTTCAATATTATTTTTTTTCTTACTGTCCCCAAAAATATTTTTCTACATTTCCGGCCGCCGTCTTTAAAGCATTGGCTTAAAGATTGGGGCTCTTCAAATGAAGTGCTCAAATATCATTTGTTTGGACTTGCAAACTTTTGTGCAAGAGCCACCATTAAAAATTTTTTATTTTGCTAGATCTGCACAAATAAATCCCTCATTTAGGTATTACATGACTTGCTTTTGTCAATTTTAAAACTAAATCGTATCAAAACTATTGGTTTAAGGTTTGAGCCCTCATGTTTTGTACCGACAACACTGTTGATTCTCATCTCTGTTAAAAATTATTGTTACAAATTTAAAGTTAAGCTGCTTGAAAATATAAGCAGCGATTCTTGTTTTTACGCGTAGTTCCACTTAAATTTCCACTGTATGTATGTGTGAAAATTTGCATTTAAAATTCAAAAACTATTTAAATCGAGAAAAAGAGATGACTAAAATTACCTGCACTACTTGGGAATTCCAATATCTTTATCATTTGTTTGATATCCTCCTTAGTTAACTTATAAGCAAGACCATTAGTCTTTAAGCAAAAAATTAATTTTCCATTCGATTAATCAATACTTGCATTTACTTACTCATATATCAATTGTAAATGTTTTACAAGTCGATTAGCAGCAAAGCCGCTCAATGCTTTTAAATAATTTGCATAAAGTAAAATTCTTAGTAAATATAAACACATATTCTAACCTACATATGTATGTATGAAAATATTAATTACAACATTGTATGCATATAATTTACAAAAAAAAAACGTCATTTTATTTGTTCTTGATTTTCTTGGAATTATTTCCCATAAATCATTAAAACAGTTTACGTTTGTATTAAAGTTAATTATTTAGTTTAAGAGATTAACAAAACAAAATCTTTATTTGTCCTTCCCGATTTAAAAATCATAACAATTAAATATAATTAAAAAGAAAATATTCCGTATAGAACTGGTTTAATTAGATATTCTGTGTGAAAGTAACATTAAGGAGATCAAAATACAAACAAATAACAACAAAAACAAATTCCAGTCATGATAATGAAAACATGTTTTCATTTAGTTTTTTTGCTTTTTAAATTGTTAAACTGCAATTAAATTATAGTTCAATTTTAAGTAAACGTCATGCGTTATTGGCACTTTAATATGAGGTAAAACAACAACAAAATATTCCCCTAAAGATTTACTTATGATTATGACGACAGTTACAATAATTATGGCAAAACGTAAGTACATACATATATCTGACGTATCTAAGTACTTGTTAAAAGCCAACTTGAAGTTCAATTAAAATGTTTTTTTTTTGTTATGACAAAATGTCAGATTTGTTCTCATAAAAAATAATAAATGATCAATGGAAAATATAAATTCACCACAGCAACATAATGCCGCACACACATTTTTAATTACATGTGTACATCGTTTTAACAATGTTAAGGGCTGCCTGTGGTCGAAACTCGACCGTTATTTGATGCACACTGTTCAAAATAATTTATTTTAATAATACCCTTACTTGGTCAAATCATATTAATTATGCTTGTGGCCGAACGTTTTCAATATTAAGAAATCTCTGGCAGACACAGTATTGCACACCAATTAAAATTAGAAAGTTGTTGGCAAAAACCTTTTTAATGCCAATTTTATTGTATGGATGCGAACTGTTTTCCAGTTGTGACAAGAAGAGCAAGGAAAGGCTTAATGGGGCTTATAAAAGTCTTATTCGTTATGTTTTTGGTCTGAGAAAATACGACCATATTTCAGCGTACTTAAATCTACTCTATGGTATTAGTTTTGACAATTTCTTAAAAGTTAAAGTTTTACTTTTTATTCACAAAATTATATATATTCGCCAACCTGGACACCTTTACGTACGACTTAACTTTTCATTACTGGAAAGAGGCAGAAGACTTTTAACTTTTAGGCATAGAACGCAGATTTCTCAACAGCAATTTTTTATTCATGCAATTGGTCTCTGGAACGCAATTCCTCACAGATACCAAATCATTCGTAACGCACGCCAATTTCGTAAAGATATTACTAGCTATTCTTCTTCTTAGAAGATACATAAATGTATGTTTAATTTACAAATTTTTATTATTATTATTATTATCATTGTTTTTTAATAATTTCAAATTGAGTACAAATAATTGGTTTTGCAAAACAAAATATCTATAATTTTACAATATGTATATTTTTAACTTACTTCTTCCTTGTTTGGTTTTTAATTAAGTTTGTTATTTTGTGTACATTATTCGTCTAAAGATAGTATAAGTCTTTTAGCATAAAATTGTATTTACATTTACTCAGTTCTACACTGTAATATGAGACCTAAAGTCTTGTGTGTGGAACATCGAAAATAAAATAAATAAATAAATAAATAAATAAATAAATAAATAAATAAATAAATAAATAAATAAATAAAAAAACAAAGAAAGCGCTATATTCGGCTGTATCGAACCTAGTACACTCAACAGGTAGGAGTTTTTACCCTAATTTTTTTAAATTTTGTGTGGCAGCCCCCCCTTAGTTATTTTACGAAAATTTTTGCAATAAGAAATTAGTTGGGGTCAGTCCTATGTTTGACCAATCCACGGACACCCTTGAAGCTATATAGAGAGATTTATTCCAATTTCCCAGCCCCCTTAAATGATGGTGTTAGGGGGTAAGTATGTTCTAGGGATATGTTTAGAAGAGAAAACTAATGGGAGTCTGTTATATGTTTTCTTCCTAAAAAAAGCCGACTCCGGGGAAATTGTATGGGCTTTTACCTTAATTTCTCCGAAATTTTTATAAGAACCCGTTAACGGGGCTTGAAATAGGGGGGTAAGTATGTTTCACAAAAATATTCGCAAAAGAATTAATGAAAGTCGGTATTACATTGTACCCGTGTAGGGGCAAGTCCGGGGTAGTTGTAGAGGTTTTTATGTAAAAATTGTAGAGAAAAAAACAGAGTAAGTCGTGGTTGCTGGCTTATATCTGTGCCAATTATCAAGCGATTTTGCTCGAAATTTCCTCGTGGATATTTCTCATAGTTTGAAGCTTTTACAAAATGTTGATTTGGACCATAATACGGACAGCAGACAGATGGGCATGGCTAAACCGAATTTCCCATCTATAAGGATCAAGAATATATATACTCTATGGGCTCGCAGATGTACATTAGCGAAAATACAAACGGAATGACAAACTTATACACACCCTTATCACTTATGTTAAGGGTATAAATACACGTTATTGCCAATTTTTATGTTGTAGAAAAAAAAACATTATCAGACCTACAAAAACAGCAAATTTGGTAAAATCCTTGTCAATCAGCAAGCAGAATTTTGTAGCCTACCTGGCAGTGATGCCAACTCTAGCATTGGGTCACCAGGTTTTGCTCAGAAAAAATCTGTTATCTTTCCTTAAATCATTCAAAAGACGTATTCATTCGCAATACAAGTATTAAAATATGTGAATTACTGCCAGTTGTTGCCATACATACTACGACTTGGAGTTGTAAAAAATTGCCTTAGATGACTTCCAAGCCAAGGTAGGATCCTTTGAAGATGTAATTTTACCAGCTTTAATTTTAATTTTAATTTTTTTAAGTTTTGGTGTAAAATATAAACGGATTTTTGAAAGAATTACGTAGTTTTTGGAATTTTAACAGAAAAAATTTGTCTTTTTGAAGCAAAAAAAGTGTTAATTTGTAAATACATACTGAAATTTTGATTCTTATTTAAAACAAAATATAGCAAAATACTTAAAACCCAAATTTCACACAAATTTTAAGGGTAAATTATTTTTAAAAATAAATCCACTTAAGCCCATTTTTCTTTTAAGTGATTTTTGCATAAAATTCTCTAAGCGAAGCACCCTCCGTGGTGGCAGAAGCAATCAGAAAACAATGTTTTTGTTAAAATTTATTTTCTTTCAAAAGAAATGTATAAGGTGTCCGCTGGCAAGGTATACTACTTTGTTTTGCCGCTATTTTGGTAAACATTAGTCTTGAAAGTTCATATTTGGAAGTCGGGAAGTGGCAAATTTATTGCGGAAAAATATTCGGTAAACAAATGTGTTTTATTCGGTTAAACATTTTATAAAAGTTATTCATCGACTACTGTGACGATGAGAAAGTGACGTGAAATTTTTAGGAGAAACAAGGTGCAAACAAAACGCACTATTTATCGTGTAGTGAATGATTTCGAAGAAAGAGGGATTGTAGCTGATAGACCCAAGTATGGACTACAACGTACTGCAAGATTAGCTGAAAACATTATTGCTGCTCAAGAAAGTGTTCAAAACAGTCCATCCGCCTCAATTTGATACCATGTTCAGAAGCTTTGCCTTTTAAAAACAATTTTGGCCACAATTTTGCACATGGACTTGCATTTGTTTCCATTAAGGATTCAGTTGACACAAGAGCTTCTTTCAGAAGACTATTTACGCTGCCGTACATTTGCCAATAGGATGTTACAGGTCGCCGATAACAACCCCGATTTTTTGAAAAAATCTTAAGAGTGGGTGTGCAATTTGGTCAAGAGGAATCATTGGACCTTACTTTTTTGAAACTGAAAACGGGGTAATGGTAGCTGTCAATGGGGAGCGATATCGTGATTGAAAACTTTTTAATGCCACAACTGCATGCTTTGGGCTTGATTAATATGTGGTATTAACAAGACGGTGCCACATCGCATACAGCTAGGATTACAATGGAATAACTGTGAGACCTCTTTCCACAGCAAGTTATTTCAAAAAATGGTGATTCTGATTGAACTCCACGGTAGCCTGATTTGACTTTTGTGGGGATACCTGAAAAGCAAGGTTTGTGCTGAAGCGACTCAAATAAAATTTTCGTGATGAAATTAATGAAAGACCGCGTGAAATGTGTGAAAATGTAATGAAAAATATGCTCTAAAGTGCTGGCATTTGTGACGCTAACAGAGGCAAACATTTATCTGATATTGTATTTCATACATAATTGCCGACATTAAATAAAACATTTATCAACATAAGATCCATTTTTTCTCATTTAATAAAAAATTGTAAACAAAATAGTAAACCTTGCCAGCGGACACCCTGTTTTTATACAAAATTTAAGACAATGTTTTTTTTGTCTATGTGTCGAAGCATAAGGAGTCGTTAAAACAAAATCTTTTAAGTGATAACTGCCGCTCCCTGGTATACTAAAATCATCAACATTCACATAAATCTTTAAGTTCCAATAGTTAAAAAGGAAAAATTTAAACCAGGCATAGGCACACAATACAATGACATTTTTAATTTCATATGTTTGGTTTAGGCTCTTCGCAAATACGATCTATTATTGTTCATTCCACATTGTTGTTAATGTAATTAGAATAACAATCTTTTTGTAATATCAAACAAAATTGATTAATTTTTTTTAATTCTTTAAAATATGTGTAAACACGTACGTAAGTTATAAAAAACCATAAAGTTGCTGCGCCCAGCGAAAGACGTTCTTAACTATCAAGAAGTGTATTTAAGTAAGCCGGAAACACATTCAAGTCCGCTTGCTCGAAACATCATATAATGGGGGACACTCTCGTTTGAAAAGGAATTATTGTCCTCAGCTGTAACTATCATAACTGACGTAAACTTTAGTTAAATACCTTATATTTTAGCCTGGAACTGGTTGGACTAATACCAATTATATCATTTTGATACTTGAAAACTTATGGTTAGTTCATGGAAATAAAGATTAAGCATTAAAAAATGTATTAAAAGATTCTATAGATTAGTTTGGTTTAGTTTTCTGTATCTCTTTATTTGCATATGTGATCGAAGATAAGTAGCCCATGGGTTTCATGAAATATTTTCGCCAAATAAAGTAGGAGAAATATTCTAAAAAAAAAATATATGAAACCAATAGGACACTACTATTTAAATTTCGCAATTTTCGAACATAACATTTCATATTACGGTAATTTTTTGGATTGATTTATTAATAATTAATTATTTGTTTTTTGGGGTTTTTATTTATTTGCAAACTTAAAACGCCTGAGCATATTGTGAATGTGTCACAAAATATATGTATGATTATAACCAAACAAGACTTACTTTAAAAATGTTGTTGCGAATTTAATTAATGCAAAAAAAATATGTTGTTTGGCTTAAAATTTTGGTTAAAAAAATTAAAGGTGCTATAATCTGCCTGGGTCATGACCATTAAACGATTTGATTTGCTTTAAATGTTTTTGAATATTTTACGGCGGTTCGCTATTTTTTAAAGAATATTGAATGCAAAAAACTATTCTATTTTTGACGATTTTTTTAGAAGACAACCCTTTCAAAATTTTGATGAGCATACAGACATAGATACATATGTAGATTTATGCAAGCAAAGTTTGTTGCTTAAGTTTATGAGGAAGAAAACAGATGAGCGAGTTACAAGTTGTAAGTTTGTGAGTAATGTTTTAAATTTTGTTTAAAATGTAATAATGTTACACTTGTAAAATAGTTTGCAAAAACTAGTATTAAAGTTGTTTGTTTTATTTATTTGCTTACATATATGCAACAATGTTTACACAAACCCATACACACAAACTTAATTTTGCCAACAGCCAATTAGTGGTGAGTTTCTTTAACATTGTTGTAAATTTACATTAGTTTTTGCTCTCTGCTAAGCTTTTGTGTAGTTGTATGGGTAAATGTTTACATTGCGGATTTACTTTGAAATGTTAGTGTTTTAACTGTTAACTTGTTTGCTGTCTGGCTGAAACACTATTTTGTGTCTTTTTAAGTTTTACCTAGACTTAACTTAAGTTTAGTTTCGTTAGTAACATGGCTTAAAATATTTTAAGCGCACACTGGGGTTTGAAACAAAAACGTCTTGCAATTGTTGCGATTCATTTAAGCGAGTTTTTCATTTCGTTGTGACAACTTTATAAAATAACACACGCTCGCGCGCGTTTGATTTAAATTTTTGCAGTCAATCTTAATATGAAACAAAACTGATTTTACCTTAAAAGAATAAAATAATATTTTTATGTATATAATTTATTTTTTGCAACAAAAACATAATTACAAAATGTAAATAAATATTATTTAATATATATTAATAATTGTGTAAATAAATAATAAATAATAAAACAAAAAAAGTTAAACAAAAAATTTTTCTTGCGTTAAAAAATTTTAAAAAAATATTATTATCATCTATGATTTTCCATTTAAGCCAAAGGATCTAAAAGTTGGTGTGTTTACAAAATAAAATAGCATAAAAAATAAACAAAATGTTAACGTTTTTTTAAAAAAAGAAAAGTTTTAAAAAATTCTTTATTTTTCTTTATAATTCAAGTTATTGTGTGTTATGCGTGTGTGTGTTTATATATAAGTGTTTCGAATAACAATAATAAAATTAAGTAATAAACTTAAAAAATTAATTAAAAAATTAAATAATATTTGTTTTTATTAAAAGTCCTTTTGGAATATTTGGATTACCTATAGAGACCACAAAACACAAAACTGATTAACAAAAGTAAGTAAAAGAATTTATTATTAGCTATTTGTATGAATTTTTTTTTAAATTTATACGCGTTGTGAGTGAGTAGTTTTTGCAAATGAATGTTTTAATCAATGCAAAAGTAGTTTTGACCATTTTAATCTGCATCTATTTTAAATCAGTATATTTTTTTCCTTTTTTAATTTATTTTAAAAAAACCAGATACTCTTTGCAATCGTTTGAAATTAAGTTATGTGTATATGTGTGTGTTTAAGTTTGGGCTGTAGGAAATTTTATTTTTAAGCTGAATTCAAATGTGACAAAAAAAAAATCAAATAAAAATATCACTTGTAAAAACATATAAAACAAAGACACCAGAAATTGATTCAGCAAGGAATAGCTAAAGGAATTATTTTGTTTTTATTAAAAATAATAGTCATGATCGAGGATTTTGAATAAGTGTTATTATAAAGGTCGAATAAATATACAACAAAACTCGGAATTATTTTGTATTTTTAGGATTTTCTAATAAAAAGCTAAAACAAATGTTAAAAAGGTTTTCTTGACACTTCAAATTTCCTTAAAGAATATTGTAGATGACTTAATAGAAGATTCATTTCTTCTATTAGAGATTTCTATATATGTATATTAAATTTTCTTAATTTCAGGGTTAATATTGTGCTATGTGTTAAAAAGAAAATTACAGTTTAATAATTCAGAAACCTATTTAAGTTAAATTTTTTTTCTGAAATAAATGCCTCGCTTGCTTGTTTTTGAAAAACTTTATTATTTTAATTTTTTTATTTATGTTTTTATTCCATTCCATTTTTTGATTCCAATTTATTTAATTTTACTTTATTTTATTTCATTTTATTTTATTTTATTTTATTTTATTTTATTTTGTTTTGTTTTGTTTTGTTTTGTTTTGTTTTGTTTTATTTTATTTTATTTTATTTTATTTTTTTTATTTTATTTTATTTTTTTTTTTATTTTATTTTATTTTATTTTATTTTATTTTATTTTATTTTATTTTATTGTATTTTATTGTATTTTATTTTATATTATTTTATTTTATATTATTTTATTTTATTTTATTTTATTTTATTTTATTTTATTTTATTTTATTTTATTTTATTTTATTTTATTTTATTTTATTTTATTTTATTTTATTTTATTTTATTTTATTTTATTTTATTTTATTTTATTTTATTTTATTGTATTGTAATTTATTTTATTTTATTTTATTTTATTTGATTTTATTTTATTTTATTTTATTTTATTTTATTTTATTTTATTTTATTTTATTTTATTTTATTTTATTTTATTTTATTTTATTTTATTTTATTTTATTTTATTTTATTTTATTTTATTTTATTTTATTTTATTTTATATTATTTTATTTTATTTTATTTATTTTATTTTATTTTATTTTATTTTATTTTATTTTATTTTATTTTATTTTATTTTATTTTATTTTATTTTATTTTATTGTATTGTATTTTATTTTATTTTATTTTATTTTATTTTATTTTATTTTATTTTGTTTTGTTTTATTTTATTTTATTTTATTTTATTTTATTTTATTTTATTTTATTTTATTTTATTTTATTTTATTTTATTTTATTTTATTTTATTTTATTTTGTTTTATTTTATTTTATTTCATTTCATTTTATTTTATTTTATTTTATTTTATTTTATTTTATTTTATTTTATTTTATTTTATTTTATTTTATTTTATTTTATTTTATTTTATTTTATTTTATTTTATTTTATTTTATTTTATTTTATTTTATTTTATTTTATTTTATTTTATTTTATTTTATTTTATTTTATTTTATTTTATTTTATTTTATTTTATTTTATTTTATTGTATTTTATTTTATTTTATTTTATATTATTTTATTTTATTTTATTTTATTTTATTTTATTTTATTTTATTTTATTTTATTTTATTTTATTTTATTTTATTTTATTTTATTTTATTTTATTTTATTTTATTTTATTTTATTTTATTTTATTTTATTTTATTTTATTTTATTTTATTTTATTTTATTGTATTTTATTTTATTTTATTTTATTTTATTTTATTTTATATTATTTTATTTTATTTTATTTTATTTTATTTTATTTTATTTTATTTTATTTTATTTTATTTTATTTTATTTTATTTTATTTTATTTTATTTTATTTTATTTTATTTTATTTTATTTTATTTTATTTTATATTATTTAATTTTATTTTATTTTATTTTATTTTATTTTATTTTATTTTATTTTATTTTATTTTATTTTACTTTATTTTATTTTATCTTATTTTATTTTAGTTGTATTTTCTTATGACAATCATCTTTTTTAAAATTTTAAAATTTTAAAATTTTAATTTTTTTCGTTGACTTTTCAAATCCAGCTTATTTGCGCTAAAAATATGTATTTAATTTCTGTGAATTTCTATGAAAAACAAAACTTTGGAATTTGACCTGTCCAATATTGTTACATTAAATCAGAAATATGCTTTCCTTCTCTGACGGCAGTAGTAATTACTGAAACGGGATGTTTTCGTGTTTATAATTGTTAATTTAAACCTATTAAAATCTAACATTATTGACTTTTGACTTTAGGAAATCTAATTAAAATGAGATTAAAATTATATGCTAATGGGGAATCAAGGAAAATTTTAAAATAATAACTGTCATATTAGATAAGCAAAATAAACTTGTGCTAAAAAGCTAATTAAAAAGTTGACTAGTTAGTTAAAAACCAACTAGGACTTAAAAATATATAAAAAAAAGTTTTATACGATCAGCCTTACTTAAGCGAACTTTGTTATACAGAAACAAGCTCAAGAAGCTCAAGAAGAAATAAAAAACCGTGATACGCGAGAGAGTTCACGCTAAATAAGCGGGCGATGTTTGATCAAGCAAGATCAATTTTAGAATATTTATTAATGGGGATATGACCCAAAAAAAAAAAAAAAAAATACTGTTAATTGTAAAAAGTTTACAATAACTTAAAATTTACAATAACTACATCTAACACAACAAATTATTCAATAGCTAAGCAACTTCATTCTCTTTAGAGCTTGGATGAAAGAAGGTTTTTGTAAAAATTTACGACTTTTAAGCAAAAATTTAAAACATAAAGACACATAATGTATCCTAAAATCATATACATTTAAGTAAATATGTGTATGAATATTTGTTAGTAGGTGCATATGGATGTGTGTTTATGTATAAAAAAACGTATTGATGGTAACTACTGAGGCGTAACGTCTAAATTTTATAACGTCATAATAACGTATATGATCTTTAAAATAGATAAACGACAAGTTAAACAAATAAATAGTAAATAAAAATGTTAGCCTTTGGTAACGTGATGGTGTATTTTTAAATATTTATTTGCTTTATGTATGATCTTAACATTAAAAACAAATATATTTAAAAACAGTTTACACCATGTAATTATTTTTTTTCTTTTTTTGAATACGCAGCCGGTCAATGAGTTTTTCATTTTAATTATTATTTTATATTTTGATTTATTTAGAAAAATTTTTAGTTACAATCAAACAAAATTTTAATAGTTCTGCAAACAATTTGTGAAAACGATAATATATTTTTTAAACAAATTTATATTTAAGTTGTTTGTAATTATTAAATGGTGAATGTTTTAAATAACATACTCGTGTTGTCAAAGACGATATCTTGAGTTAGCTCTACGTTAAGGTCAAAAGATCATCTGCTGTAACAGTTTTTTTGTTCTTAGCTTCACTCACTGCAAAAATGAAGCGAGAAGTACCCTTTTTTTCTCTCTTTGGCAGTGGGAGTCTATATATGTTAAGTTTGGTAACGCTTGATTGTCCGGAAATATTTTTTGCAGCGACCTTGTGATTTTCGGTCATAGTGCATAGCAGCGTTGCCAAAACTTTGTTACCAAAAATGGCTAAAATTATGCGGAAAAATGGCTAAAAATGGCTAAAAAAAGCTAAATCATTTTAGTATAAAGGCTTCAATATATAACCAATTAAAAAATCAAAAGCCTATTTGAGACCATGTGTTACATACATATATAGTATTTCCTTGACTAGTCATAACAAAAATATAATTAAAAAAAAAAAATTTATAAAAAACTATTCAAAGAAGAAGATATCATCGTCATCATCAAGCTTGTTATTATTGTCATCGTAACTTTCATTTGTTTCAATCAATCAATTTTTTTGGAAATTCATATTGATAACAGCACTTGCCGCTTGTTTTTATTAATTTGTATCTGAATTGAAAAAGGAAAAAAATGTTAAAAAATAACATGATTTTTTTTAATCAAAAAATTAATTCAAAAAATTAATTAATGTTTCTAAATGAAGCCGATTTTTAGCTTGTGTTTTAATTAAACTCATTTGTCTAAAAACACGATCTATAACAGCATTAGACCGAGGAAGGCATAAAAGTTTAAAAACGAACTCTGAAATTTCCTTAAATTTAATATTTTAAACTGCATCTCGATAGTTATAAACTTCTGCCCGAAATTCTCGTCCATTTATTTTTTAAATTTTTTCATTACTTATTTTAAACAAATTCAAAATTGGTAAAATACTTTAAAATGTTTTTTACCGAAAATTAATCAATGTTTTGTAGAGTTTTGATATTATCTGAAAGTCTAAAATAAACAAATATATTACTAGTTCAGAAATTTATGGCAAACTCTTACCTTTGTTTTAATTGATTTATAAGACCAACTAGAAAGTTTGCACAAAGTTTTGCCATCTTGTATACATGTAGCAAATGAAACGTTTTAAAGAGATAAATTTTTTGACGGTAAAAAAGTATTGCCTTTGAAGCGTTTTTCACTGTTTACAAATACTACCATACTAAAACTTAAGAAATTGAAAGTATAAAAATGGCTAAATAATTTTGTAAAAGGGCAAAAAAATGTCTAAATGCTAATTTTTCTGGCTAAGTATGCTCAAAAATGGCTAAATTTAGCCAAAAAATGGCTGAATTGGCAACGCTGGTGCACAGCAACAAATTGGTTTCAAAATCGAGTTGTAGAAAAGAAGTTTACAATCGAAAGGAAGCGCAGAATTGCTATCAATTAGCCAATGAACTTGAGATGCTTCAAGTTCTATTTGTGCCAGCTTCGCATCTATATACTGACTAACATGACACAATCCAGGTGAATTTCATGATATTTCGTCTCGAAATCTGGTTATTAATCTGATAATTAATTAGTTTTTTTACGTAAAGTAAAAGGTACGTGTGTGCATTTTGTTTGTTTATTTTTATTTCACATAACTTTGCCCATTTCTTTATTTGGACAATACGGTGTAGTAATTGGTTTGAAAAGAAGATCCTTACATGAGTACTGAGAAAAACATTATTATTAGCAAATTTCGACGTGTGTGTTTGACAGTTGATTGGTATGTCTGCTGTGAAAAGCAGGTACAGAGCTTATCTTTGAATAATCCCTTGAAGTACGCCAGCCACAATTGGTTGAGGATAGCTGAAGTCGTCCCCCTTTTGGATCATACTCCTTTAATAGGCTATACCGGTTCACAGAAAAACTTAGTTTTGGTTTGGTCAATAGAACTTTATAACATACTTTATCTACTTATTCTACAGATTGAGGGGCATCGGTAAAAAGCGAAAACAATATTTCTTTTCTTTAGAAACTTCTTCTATAGCCTGTATTAATCTGTGTATTTGTTTGATGGTACTTTGTTTTCATCATTAGCCAAAATGGTGATTGGAATGCTTTTAGTTTCATTTAAGATTGAAGCCAGATTGTTTTTAAGAATTTTTTGTAACACAATTTCGACACAGTTATAAACTCAGTTATAGGCCTGTAAGGATCCATCTTCGAGGGATCTTTTTCAGACTTACGAACCACTTTTGTCAAGACAACTTTAATTACTGGAGTTAATGGTTAAGGAAAATTATATTATCCTCTTTGTTGTGCGAGGCAGCTTTAGAGTTTTGTTTTGCTTATTTTTAAAACAGTAACTTACATATGCCATTTCAGCGTTAGCGCTATGCGGCAAGTGTTGCTACACTTGCTGCTGTTGTTAAGCTTGGCCTACTAACAAAAGGAAGCAGTAGCATTAGATACAAACAAGTTTTAAAATTATAGAAGTTGAGTATTAATTAATATTTTACTTTTAATTTTCTCTTTGAATTATCATGAAGAGTGTGACAAATATTATTTTTATTTTACGTTTCAATGATTAAATTTTTTTATTTGATAATATTAGAAATTACAATAATAACATTTATAATAATATTATTAACTATAATATAATATTAAAAATAATAATAATAATAATAATAATAATAATAATAATAATAATAATAATAATAATAATAATAATAATAATAATAATAATAATAATAATAATAATAATAATAATAATAATAAATTTATTATATAATAATTAAGTTATTAATTTTTGCCACAAAAACAAAACTACACAAAAAGTCATTATTTCTGGAGGAAAAAATAAGAACGAAAAATTCAAAAAGCACATGATTTTAAAAAAATCTTGCTTAATATGTACCATCAAGATATTGTACTTCACCTGACTCTCTGAATTTAAAAACGCTTGAAATTTACCGCCTCTGATTAAACTAATTAATTTTCTTAGTAGCAAGGCTTAACGTTTACCATGGTCATATATTGAGACGTTGTTAAGGATTGCCTCTAGAAACATTACCACTCCCAAAAAAATTTCTCCCAAATAAAGCTTCTTGACTTTTTTAAAGCAATTAATAAGGTAAATTTTAACAACAACACATGAGCCGCCTTAATTGTTTATAGTTTTGGCAAATTTAAACAGATTGACAACAAACCATTGTTGTTGATTTGTGCTTAAGCAGACAGCGCAGTATAAGTTCCAAGATTTTGCTAAATTTAATTATTCAGATTCATCAAGGCAAAACACAAGTTTTTTAAAAAAGGCAATCAGTAAGTGGATGTCAATTTAAAGTTCACAATATTTTAATAATTTAAGATAAAAATTCCATATAAAATTTTGAACAAACCAAGCTCTTTTATTTAAGTATACTCACACCACATACATGCGTGGTAGGGGTATTATTCGTTTGTGCAAATATTTGTAATGGTATGGCAAAAAGCCTATTGTTTGTGGTGATGATTGGTTAATTTTGGAAGCATTGTCCCTATACTAATGTCCTCCCGGAACAGGCACTTTAAGCTATAACTGGATCAAATATCTCTATTTAAAAAAAAAAAATTGGCATATGTGACTTGTTTTACGGCACCAACTAGTAGATATACATAAGAAAAATATGATCGGTCCATTTTTTCATATAGCCCCTGTTCGATGCCCTCCCGGAATAAGCAGTTTGGGCTATAAACCGCTCGAATATTACTTTACCATCTTCCATTTCACAACACATTTTTTCCCGTTATGCCACCAACTAAAATACCGAATACAAAAATTATAGGGGTTTTCATATAGCCGCCATTTAAATCTGGTGTAGGATATAATATGGTCGGGCATGACCGACTTTAACATTGTTACTTAATTTACTTAAAAATCTTTAAATATTTTTGTTATTCTTTATAATTAATTTACTTTTTGCATTTTCTTAGCCAGAAACCAACAGCTAAAAGAGAGTTCTCATAAAACAAAAACAATTTTTGTATATGCATAGAAGTATGTGTATTAGTACTGTAATATTTACTTAAACATACATACATGCACACATATATATTGCGCATGTATTATCAATGTTGTTGAAGTCATTGCAAAGTACAAAATTAATTATGCTAAATAAGCATGTAGTATCAAAAAAAAAAAAAATAAAAACGAAATTAATAACAGAATATACTTGTATGAGTTATATATTTTAAAATGGAAAAAAATACAAAACCAAAATGAAATGTGAGCCTCATCATTTTTTAAACTTTAATTACGTTAAGAAACTTAACAAAAACTTTTTTCTCCTAATTTTTCTACTTTTATGGTTTTAATTTTTTTATTCTTAACTATTTATAAATATATAAAAACAAAATTTTTTCTACTTATTTTTGCATTAAAAAATTGTCTTAATTACTCGTAAAATTATTAAACTTATAAAAAGAATTATGAGAAAATTAATTCTTTAAAACAAATCATAAATACAATTAAAATGCCCTTCACTTTTTAGTTATACTAACTTAGAATAGAGTTAATTAAAGTAATCATTTAGATTCTCATGGTTTTTTTATTAGAATTTGAAAGTAAGTATTTGCTTTGATTATAATTCAAATTCATAATTTACATTTTTTAAATTGTTTGTGAAAGTCATAAAAAAAAATTAAATATTGAAAAATTAATTAAGAACTGTTGGGTTTCAGGCCAATGTTCTTTTTTTTTATTTTACATTAAAACAAGTATAACTTTTTGTAAATAAGTTACTTAATCTTATTCACTAATAGCCATATTTGTCCGTGGTGACCAAAAACTAATCAGGTTTTACATGTACCCAACACGATTGTCAAAAACTTAAATAAAGAAAGTGAAACAAACTAGAAGGAAACCCAGAACACAGGTTAATGTATTAATAATAATGTTGTATTAAAATAAAACAGGCCGTAAGAAATCGTAGATACATTATTATAAATCATGTTCCATCTGATCTTAATTCACAATAAGCAATGGCTTGATTTAATCTATTATATAAAAAAGACTTGTATGTATGTGTGTTTGTAATTTAAAGCTGGCCACACCATTGGATCAATTTTCACGGGGAGTTGCTTCAAGTCTGGAAGTAACAATAGGCTACCACGCCCAGACTACGTCCATTTTTGTTTAAATGCAGATGAATTTTTAAAAATTCGGCCCGTAAAAGTATAAAATGGGGGGGGGGGGGGCGAAGTTGAAAATCTGTAACCTACTATCTTCTGAAATATATAAGATAAAAACAAAATTTAAAAAGTTTTGCGTTTTCCTTAAGAAATAAACAGACAAGTATCTGGTGGAAAACGGATTAAAATTATATTTTGGTTTTCGGTACTTTTTGTAACTTTTAAATCAATAAAGATAGAAAGATTAATAAAATTTCGTTTGATAGGTCTTAAAAAAAAATGAAATAATTTTACGTACTTTTTTCAATTTGAGATGCAAAAAGGGTTAAAAATATATTTTGATTTTGTTATATGATCTTTATACATGCATTGTGCTGTTATTAAGCAAATAGGTTATTGAAAGAAGGATAAAGGGAGTAGTATTTGCGGATATTTGATATACATTTTTTGATCTTTACTTTAAAAGAAAAGACAGATAAGAACGGGTTCTTTTGCAATGATTGATGCTGGTCAGTCGACCACAAAGAGATGTGCTCTTCTTAAAAGACGCGTATCATGCAACAAATACCGGGTTTCAGGAACAAGTTGCCTGATTTCTTCAGAGCCATTCTAATATAATATCGATAGAATATTGAAACATATTCTACATTACAATGATGTTTAAATGAATCAAGAAGGTAAGATTCCCAAACGCCACCGATGAGTACCTCCACCCCTTCCTGTACGGCCAAGAAGCTCCAAAAAAGGTTAGAAGCACCAGCTGATAAATGAGTTGTACTCCTCGAAATTAGATGGTATAAATATTAAGACCATTAGATGGTGTAAAGGCCCCCTTATACCCTTTTATGAAAGCTTCTTTCGATACAAGAAAAGCAGGATCCGGCCAGCGAACACCGCACTAGACTTTCGTGAAATATTTTTACTTGCCATAAATTAAGACGATCAGCATGGTCTACTGTGCGTTTGTGTGTTAGAAAACTAAATTGAGGTACCCCTATTCGCACTGCCTTAAAAAGAGATTAATATTTGACTCTGGTTAAGTGTTAAGTGTGTTCATACTCTGCCTCATATCTTTAATCTCCAAAAAGGCCGGAAGTCAAATAAATATTTATAAAGCATATGGCTATTAACAAAATAGGGAATAGAGTTGTAAAGAGGACGAAGCCTTGTAGTACCCTGAATTGATTTTGAACTCATTGGAAAACAATTGGCCAGCACAAATAGTTTGTATAAATCGAAAAAAAATTTTTTTTTAAAAGATGGTTGTACATCATTGATAGACAGAAGATCATGTTAAGAGGCTGTAAGTTTTGCGGAACACTGTTAGATTAATAGATTTTTGAACATATTCCATCCCGATTTTCCGTTCTTTTACTAGCGTTGTCAAAAGCTTTGGAAAAAAATTGATCAATGGAATATATTTTCACAAATTAACTGTCTGTTTTTATAAGAAATAAACAAACAGGTGATTGAGTGATAAAAGTTTTAGACAAATTATGTATTTGTTTAGTCTTTGAAAAAGCTTAATATAAGGAATCATATTTTCTAAAAATCAACTCATATTTTTGACAAAAAAAAAATATGATTAAATTATTATTCTGGCAGCGCTGGCTTCCACCCTTTATAGCAAATGGGTAGGATGTCAATTATTTTATGACCTGCAGGATGTGTGTGGAACACTTTCAAGCAAGTTACTAATGCATATCATGCTATTGTTGCCCTTGCCTGGTAACAATAAAAACCAAAAGGTTCTATATGGAGGCTTCAAAGCTGGCCAACTCTAACCCAACCTTACCAATCCATGTGCCACACATAACAAGTACTTTATACTTGCTTTAGTTCCATAAGATTTAAGACGGGCTATAGCGCTTTTGTGTACATAGCTTTTACATTTTATTTGTGCTAAATTAAATGCATTAGAATTTTTTTAGATACACATTACAACAATCTGTACTGGTCATAGTACCCACCCAGCAAAAACTGCTGCTTCGCCGTAGGTAGGTTTGTAAGGGAATATCAAGACAGCAAAGCTTACAAACCTGCTTACGTATGGCATGATATTTGTTCGCGATATCCCACTTAGTTGCATTTCATGTTAAGTGCTTATTTCGGCGCTATGAATATCCAGTTCGTTCATGTAATTTTGGTGCTTCTTTAGTTGTTTAAATTTTTTGCGTCATCTATTTCGATGTGTGAATGTGAATGTGAATGTTTTGCCGTGTTATTTTGTTCGTTACTTGACGAAAAACTAATATTTTTTTACAGTAGTGCTTCTTAGTATGCACTTGAGTAAGCGAGTGTGTAAAACAGTAAAAGTTTTTTCATTTACTGCCATACACTATTGCATTTATTAAGGGAATAGATAAGTGCTTGCTGCGAAGCGCATTACTATACTAGAAAAAGAATTTACTGCTTACAAAATCTGAATTATTTTCTGCTAGGTAGTCATAAAGATTTAGACTTAAAACTTTACAAATTACAATTAAATATTTTGCGACCGATAGTATTATTTTATTTAGAAAAAAGGTTATTTAGGTTGGAGCTCTTTCTCAGGGACCAAAAATAATAATTATTAAATATTTTTTGTTTGTTTTTTTGGCAGAAGTAAGTATTTCTTTCGGAATTAAAAACAAATAAAAGCGCTATATTCGGCTGTGCCGAATCTTACATACCCTTCCCATTGGTCTCTTAATAAGCCCAGCCGAGTTATTTTGTATTGCAAATAATAAATATACTTAAATGTAGAAGGTTTTAGGTCGAGAGTTATAAAAGTTTTCGACATTATTCGTATTAAAAGGTTAATAAAAGTTGTTAACTTTTATGGGATGTTCTAGTTCCCCTGCTCCTCTCCACCTTTTTTTTCAAAATGTATGAATTATTTGATTATTACTTTTTGTAGAATATTCGAAATCGATAGCTGTAATAGTTTCCCAGATGTAGCACATCGAAAAGTTCATAAAAATTGTTAATTTGTACGGCAGCTACCCCTTCTTCTGCCCCCTCCAAAACGTTTTTTCTTCGTAACGTAGGTCTTGTTGTCCAATTAATTTTTGTAGAACATTTAAAGTAGATAGCTGTTATATTTTCTAAGATTAAGCGCATGAAATATTTCATAAAAATTAATCAATTGTAGGAGAAATGCCTTTCCTTCTGATCCTATGTAAAAAAAAAATTTCCATTCATTAGGTCCCTTTTTTGAGAGTTTCCGTGCCAAGTTTTGTAGCAAGAAAGACTATATTTACTAAGATATATAGGGATATATGCACGAATTTGGTCCTAAAAAGTGGGTTATTTTTGGCTTTCGCTTATATCTCGCTCAATAGTAAACTGATTTCGCTGATTTTCAATAGCAGTTGTCTCCAAGATATTTCTAATAGTTTGGCACTAATAACTGGTCTGCATCACTTTATTTGCCTCCGAAAACTTGAATTCAACAGACGGACAGATGGACAAGGCTATATCAACTTCCCTATCTATAAGGATACAGAATATATATACTTTATAGGGTCGCAAAAGGATAATAAAGAAATTACAAATGGAATGACAAACTCTAATCACTATGTGAAGGGTATAAAAATTAACAGAAATAAAAATAAAGTTTTGATTTCCATATAATTAATATATAAGTAAAATAATTTCTATGGTTTTTTGAGCTGTACTTATTTAAAACTAAATTTGTGATGTACTTAAAATAGAAAAAAAGTCCTCATTATACAAACCAATAGTCCTTATTTAAAAAATCCGTATATATGTAAACCAATATGAAAACGTAAACTTCGTCCTAATTTACAAAATCAAAAAGAAGGAAAATAGATATTCCGTTTTCCTTTCTCTGTTACATGTAAGTTAAATAGGTAATGTTTACAGCCAAACAGACACTACCATCGTTAGAAAAATATTGATGATGAAATTGCGTAGCTGCTTTCGAAAATGCATTCTACTCGGCTAATGTCGGTAGAAAGAACCAGCTTTTTTCAAATAAAAGTTTCTTTCGCTATTAACGGAAAAGTATTAATTTCTTCTAATAAAAGGATATTTTATAATGAACTTAAACCAAAATAAAAAGCAAAAATTTGTATTAAAAACATTTAGTTCAACAGTAAATAAACATAAGCATATTATTATTATATACTAACTAGCACATGACCCGCTACTTCATAAGCGAAGTTTTAGAAATTTATTAAGTGAAGGTGATGTTTTGTGCCTTTATTTCTAAACTATTACCTGCAAAACGCAATTTAGATGAAGTTTCTACTTTTATTGGTTAAGAAATTACAAAAAGTACCTAAAAAGTACCAAAATGTAATTTGTACCCTTTCTTCTATCCCCTAGGGTCTTAAGTTTTTAAAAATTATAAAAAAATATTCATATTTTGTCAAGACTTGTCGAAAGCAGTTTGAATTATTTTTCTAACTTTATTGGTTTTAGATGCTACAAAAAGTACGTAAAAAGTACCACTTTACATATTTGTACTCTTTTGTCTGCCCCTTAGGGTCTAGATTTTGAAAAAAGTTTAAAAACTATATTCATATTTTGTCCTGACCTTTCGAATGCAAATTAAACTATGTTTTTACCCTTATTAGTTACGAAGTTACAAAGAGTACCTAAAAATTACAAATATGTAATTTGTACCATTTTTTGTGCCTAAGGGTCCAAAATTCTTAAAAAGTATCGAAAACATATTCTTATTTTGTCGATACCTGTAGAACGCAATTTATATTACGTATTTATCTCTATTGGTTCAAAAGTTACAAAAAGTACCAATATAAAATTTTTACCCATTTTTGAACCCTTCTTTTACCCCTCAACGTCCAAATTTCAAAAAAGTGGCAAAAATGTATTCATATTTTTTTAGTATCTGTCGATTGCATTTTGAACTATGTCTGTACCCTTACTCGTTTAGAAGTTACAAAGTGGACCTAGGAACTATCAAACCTTAAGGGTCTAAAATTTTGAAAAAATGCCAGACACGGGTCTGCTTATTTTTTGAGTAAAATACGATCCTTTTTTAATTTTGTTTCTATCGTTTGTAGTTTAGGAGATATTAACTTTCGGATATTTCCATATTTGGCCCATTTTTAGCCCCTTCGGTGTCGAATTTCCCGAAATCCCGTCTTATTGGATTAAAATATAAGAAAAGGTACCCACAGTCCAAATTTCAGGTCTCTAGCTCTGCGCGTTTAAATTTAGTGTCATCCAATGGATGGCCAAAGGCAAAATGAAAATAAAAATAAATAATAGAAGTAACTAGTGATAAATGCAAATAGAATGAGAATAAGAGAACATAGGGTTGTATGTGGATTTGTTCGGTCTAAGCAATAAGGAATATGAATAGAATTCCAGTATTCAAATTCTAATTAAAGTTTGTTTAAATATAACAAATCAACATTCAACTTACAGTAGTACCGAATAGAAAGAGCGCTGACGAGAAATCGTAGCTGATTTCGAAAATGCATTACACTCGGCCAGTATCGGAATTACTTAATTTTTAATAAAAATTTTCGTTCTTAGCTATCACATTTTTAATAATGAACTTAAGCCGAATAAATAGACATAATTATAACATAAATATAATTTTGTATTAAATAATAAATAGTATGGTTTCTAGTTACAAAAATTTTATAAGCTTCTTATTTTATTTATGCAATATTTTGTAAATAAATAAAGCTAATAATTTACATCCGGTTTTATTTTACAGTTAAAAAATTACGGGATCCCAAAATAATCCGGCGGCCCGGGAATTTAGATTTTAGGTTTCCGAATCCCGGGACTAAAAAACTAGTTTTGTTTTGCATCCCTAATAAAAACACATTAATTTTACTTTACAAAAACAAAATTTAATAACATATGATATGTATGTATGTGTGCGTGTGTGTCATTAATTTCAATGTACATACATACTCACATATTTTAAATTTTAAAGCTGTTACACATTTAAGTTAAAATGAGTTATTAACTAATGCTGCTGCTCGTGCTACCAATTTGCTAACAAAATACAAATGTATCTAGTTTTTATAAATAAGTAAGTGAAGTAACATGCGGGCATACAAACAAATATGATTTCAAATATGTAGATACTTTTATCCGAAAATCCGAAACAAAAAACATATTATTCACATTTCTTTAAAACTTTTAATTACTTTTCTGCATTTAGGTTTGAAAAAATTCTGTTCGGCATTTTTGCAATGATTTTTTTTGTTGAAAAACATTTTTCTTCTTCTACAGAGCAGGTCAGCGTGAAAAAACAAATGCAAGATTGTTGAGGTTTTCTGTGTATTTTTGCAAAATGCTATTATCTATCTCTTACTTTTTTTTCATAGTTTTGATAATAAATTTACATAATTAAAGCATAAAAGTATTTGTTTTATTGTCTTTGATTTTTTTTAATTTTGCCAAATTTAATATGTTTTTGTATGCATGATGTTAAAGATCGTTCAAATGTTAACGTTTTTTTTTTTTAACTTTTGAACTTTTACGACATTTAATTTTAATGGACAAATTTGTTAGACCAACTAATTGCCAAAACTTTTAAATTTTCAGTTTGCATATGTTTGGGTTTATTTGTTACAAAAAGTCTTTGTTGGATTTTATTTCTACATTTGGTGTTTAATTGTTTAAGAAAGACTGGTTATATAACAAAACTGAAGATATTGTCAAAAATGTTAAAGAATTATTTCTAGTTTTGAATAAAAATAAATAAATTTTTTTAATAAAATTCATAATTTTTAATTTAAAATAATTTATTTTGTGAACCGTTTTAAGCTTTATGAATCACTATTTATCAGTTCAAAATAAGACCCTGACAAAAATATTTTACTTCTGGTATGCAAACTTAACAAACGTGCGTGTAAATATTTTACTCATTCATTGATTATTTGGTCTTGTTCTTTTAAAAAATTTGTTTTATTTGAAAGAATTTTTTAAAAATTTTATTTGATCGCCAAATAATTTTTTATTACCTGATATCTGTTGCAATTTGGTCTGTGTATGGTAGGTTTTTTAAACGAAATATATTTTCAAAATTTTATTTTGAAAGCTTTAATCAAATAAAAAAAATTCAAGTTATCCGCCACCAAGATATACTACTTTGTTTCGTAGCCATTTTGGTAACAAAATCATTTATCGGTTACAGTGATGATGAGAAAGTTACTTGAAATTTTTGGGAAAAACAACAAGCCAACAAGACGCACTATTTATCGTGTTATAAATGATTTCGATGAATGAGGGACTGCAGCTGATAAGCCCAAGCGGGGACCATGGCGTACTGCAAGATCGGCTGAAAACATTTCTGCTGCTCAAGAAAGTGTTTAAAACAATCCATCAACATCAATTCGATGCCATTCTTAGGAGTTTTCTCTTTAAAGAACAATTTTGGCCACAAGTTTGCACAAGGATTTGCATTTGTTTCCATTTAAAATTCAGTTGACACAAGAGTTTCTTCTAGAAGACCATTTACGCCGCCGTACGTTTGCCACTATGATAACCACGGCTTACATGAAAAAATCATAATGAATGACAAGGTACATTTTAATTTGAATAGAAATGTGCATAAACAAAATATTTGGTTCTGAGCAATGGAAAACCCTCAAATTATTCATCAGTCATGTTTGCAACCATTAAAAATGATAGTCTGGCGTGCAATTTGGTCAAAAGGAATCTTTGGACCTTACTTTTCTGAAACTTAAAATGATGTAACAACGGTAACTGTCGATTGGGAGCAATATCGTGATATGATTGAAAACTTTATAATGCCACAACTGCAGGCTTTCGGCTTGGTTAGGATGTGCCATCAAACAACCGGAGCCTCATTGCACACATCGAAGATTTAAATGGAATTACTGCAAGACCTTTTTCCACATTAAGTTATTTCAAGGAATAGTGATATTGATTAGACTCAACGGTCGCCTGATTTGACTGCTTTGGACTTCTTTTTGCAGGGATATCTAAAAAGCAAGGCTTATGCAAACAAACCAGAAACGCTGCAGCAACTCAAATATAGTATTTGTGATAAAACTAATAAAATACCGCATGAAATATGTGAGAATGTAATAAAAAATGTGCTCTTAAAGGCTCGCATTTGTGAGGCTAACGGAGGCCTAAATTTATCTAATATTGTATTTCATACATAATTGCCGTCATTAAGTAGAACATTTATTAATATAAGATCCGTTCTTTTTCATTTAATCAAAAACTATAAACAAACAAAGTATACCTTGCCGGAGAATACCCTGTTTATATACGAAAACAGTTGCAGGAACAATTGATGGGAGAAGGGATGAACAAACATGGAATTATATCCACCCCATATGCGGCGTGAATATATTGTGCTTGTAAAGTATAAGATTTATAGTCTTTGTTATTGGAAAAATATTTATGGGCCGATTTACATGGTGAGTTTTTAAGGAATGATGTTTCTCTTTGTAGACAAAAATGTCATCATATAAATAGGCGCTATTTTGATTTTTCGTTAATTTAGTTGGACATAAAAACCCAAAGAACAATATAATTAGGATCTAGTAAAATATTGTAAAAAAAACTGTTATTTAAAAAAAGGTTTATTTTAATAAAAATTTTTAAAATTTTTTCTGTGTAAGTAAATATTTATAAAATTTATATTTTTGAATATACTATTGTTTAAATGTACTATTGTTTAAAAAGTGGGGACAAGAATAAATAAAGAGTCGATTCAAAATACAAGAAAAGACTTTAGAAGGTACTTAGTATTTGTCTTCATTTAAGCATATGATTTAAACAAGTTTTGCTTTATACTTGATTTCCACATAGATTTTATTACGTTTAACCATACAACAATCTTTGTACTAATATTGTAAGTAAATATAATTCTAGTTTAAAATAACTCAAAAACAATAAATCATACTTAAGCACAGATACTAAAATATTATTCAAAAGTTTTGAACTTGCTTTGCATTAAAAAGGCAGTAACATTTAATTTCAATCCATTCTTAAAAGAACATAGCATTGCAGAAAAAATAGTCTTGAAATAACGCATAAATTAAAACAACAAACAAACTGTTAACATTTATTTATTTGCATCGATTTATAAACACTTTTGTACACATAAAGTATAAAATTGAATTATGAAGCTCTTTCTGACTTCTAGTTTTACTATAAAATCATATTCAATGAAATACAAAGTTGTCTTTTTGTTAAATCATCTACTAATAGTGATTCAAAATTTAAAAAAAAAACTTATAATAAAATTAATAACAGAACGTAAAAACCAATAATAAATATAAAAGAAACAAGTACAAACAGCAAAGTTCAACACTGCCACTGTACTCTAAAACTAAGTTTGTCGCTTAAGTCTTTTGATTTGCTTAGAATTTCACCCCCAAATATTTGTATGCGAACATTAATTTGTTCATATTCCTTAAACATGTTTAAGTATTTATTTGAAAAACTAAGAAACTTATAAAAGCTTTATGCGACATTATTATCATTTAAGATATTGATGAATGGTTATCGCTTTTTTTAAAACCCACCACTTTGTTGCAAATTTGCTTCTTTGATATGATATTAAATAATTTTTTTTTATTTTTATTTAAAAAAAAAATATCACAAAAAATCTTAATTGATTTAATTTTTTTCTTCTGATTATGTGTATAAATTTACATGATTTTTGCTGTTTTTTTTTTCTTTTGCTTAAAATATCAACTGATTTAAAAGTATGTGACGGTTTTTTCACGCTCTTGGTTTTGTTTAAATTTTATGCTTTATTGATATTGTTTTCTTAATCATCTTATGGGAAATATTTAAAAAAAATGTGTTGCTGTTGTTGTCGGCCCACTTGTTTTGCTTTATTAAAGACGAGAGTGAAAAAAGTGGTTGATCAAGAAAGCAAATGTGCAAAATGTAAGTCAATGTCAAAAAAAAAACAAAGAAATGCTAAAAATAAAAATATACAGGGCTTGACAATAGGAAATGTTAATATCCAATAAAGCAGCTATGTTTTATTTGGTTATAATAGTTAATCTGTATCATAAAAGGGATTTTTAGGCTTACTACGATTCAATTTTTAAAAACTGTTTTTTATTCAAAAATGTTAAAATATTTTTTGTGGCCAAATTTTTTTTCTTACATAAAATGAATATTTAAATTCTGGAGTTGGTTTTCTTCTGAGTACCTTATAATAAGAAATCAAGCATTATAAGAAATGCTTAAAAAAATAAAAAAAATTAGATGAAATAATATTGAAAGACCCTTTAATATCAAAAAATATTTGAACAATAATATCGTTTCTTATTGTAGCAAAAAGTGTTTATAAGGTCAATAAATTCAAGCTTAACATTATTATTTCCTGAAAAGTTTGTTCACAAATATTAAAATTATTTCGCTTACAAGTGATTTCTCCAACTTTCAAATCATTTCTCAAAATATTGATTTCATTTGTAATTAAAAGTTTTGTTTAGAAAAATTAAGAATTAAAATCAACAAATCAAATACAAAATTATTTATAGTTTTTTCTATCAAATAAAATACACCAAACAAGCACCGTTACTGAATATACGCCGTATTCATAATCAATATATTTTTAACAAGATTTTTAATTTGTTATTATGAATATTTGAGTTAACAATTTGCGTTATTACATTTGAAATCGCAGTTAACCATAAACATTTTTTTCTGGTGTCAAAAACCATTTACCCTTGTCCAATGGTTTTGCCAGATTTAAAAACAGTTAAAACGTTTGACAGCATAACTAAAACGTCTTTTTAACTTTAGGTTAGCTTTTTAGATCTACATTTTTTGTATTGGAAACCAAGCTATTTGAAACTGATAATGATCAGTCTAACAAAAAATGTTTATATTACAATATCAAAAAATTAAAAAAAAAAATCCTTATTTTGAATGAGCACGGGGGGTGATATACCAATTAGAATCATTTCTAAGATCCCATATTTTAAACACTAAAAAAACCGCGAAACTTTAATGTCGAAGGAGCCTTTAACAATGCTAAGGCAGAGGTGCTGAAGTCGAAAAAGTCCTTAGTCAGATGAATTGCATGTTAATGTAATAAATGTAATCATTTTGGTCAGAGAAAGGTTTCTTCAAATAGTTGGGGAACCACAACCATAGAACTTGTAAGTAATTTCTATGTGGCCAGCAGTTAAGCAGCATGTATGAGGGACGTGAAATTTTGAATGACGGATCTTAAAAAGATGTGGACAATGATGCCGTCATCTTTATCATGGCAGAGAACATAAGATGGTCCTTTAAACTATATGACGGTGAAAGTAGTTTTTAAGTAGAGACAGTGGCCTGGTAGTAAAAAGTTAGTGTGTCATGCTCCCAAGAGTAATTATATTACTCACCAAGTTTAGGTTGACAAGGTTTGTAATAAGGCCCTTGGTGAAAACATGGATGTCTTCAACCTCAGACCATTGTACTCTGGTACACTGCAAAAAAAATCTCACTCATGGTAGCTCGGTCTTAAAAATGCCACTGGGTCTTTTATAGGAATCATGTGGCTAGGGGATTCAAGTGGCTACTTGGGCAAACTTTATCTTTTTTGGTCTAAGACTATCTCGTAGCTTCTTGTTTGTTTTGCAACTTTTACCTTTATACCCTTCACATAGTGATAAAGGTTTATATCAGTTTGTCATTTCATCCATTTCCGACCCCATAAAGTATACATATTCTGGTTCCTTATACACAGTTAAGTTGATATAGCCGTGTCCTTTTGTCAGTCTGCCCGTCTTATGAAATCAAGTTTTCGGCGTCAAATAAAGTAATACCGACCAGTTATTAGTGTCAAACCTTAGAAATGTCCTTGAGACAATCACTGTCTAAAGTCAGAGAAATCGGTTCATTTTTAACCGAGATAAAAGCGAAAACCCAAAACAACCCTTTTTTAGGACAAAATTCGTGCATATATCCCTATATATTTCATTAAATATGGTTACTCTTACCACAAAGATTGGCATGGATACTCCGAAGATAAGGACCTAAATTCATTTATATTCAGTAAGTTCCTTAATGCCTACTTAGGCATTCGTATGGAATACAGGTAAAAGATTAGGTACAGCTTTACTTGAACTTTACTTTCAGTTTAAACTTAAGTTTTTTTTGAATAAACAACCAAAAAGATAATTAATTAATAACAATCGGAACAAATTGCTTTAAATCTTTTTTTAACGGTTATTAAAATATTAGAAAGATTTTGTTTTTTGCTTAATAGTTAAATGATTTAATAAAAAATTATTACATCAATTACTTCTACTTAAGGGTATCGTTGTGGCTTTTGTCTTTGTAGTGTCATTGTTTTAATGTTTATTAATTTACACAAGTCAAATGAGCAAAAAAAAAAAAGGTGTAAAAATCACTCAACTAAATAATAAGTAACAACAATAAGTTTTGTTGACTTGACAAAAAAAAAAATAACAAACTCCACAGATCAGTGTACCCGCGAGCGTATTTAGTACTTAACATTTGTACTTATAACTATAAAAGCTCTTTAGGTGATTGACAGCAAAATTTGTACAAAAAATTTGTACAAAAAGGGTAAAAGAAAATAAGCTTAATTTGCGAGCAAAATGTTTAACAAACATATTCGGTATGTGAGGTATTCAAAATGTCAATTAAAATCACTTTTTGTTTGCATACAGCTAATGGACTTATGTAAATGGATATGGCAAGATAGACTTTAGCTTAATATTTCACATTAAATAAAGTTTTCCAAATTATTACTTTTTCTTTCGTATATTTAAATATTTTCCTGGGGCCAAATCGTCGCATTCGATTTGAATCGAAATTCACTCGATCGATCGAGCTGTCAAAGATTCTAATTTAAAATGTGGCAATTTGACCCCTGGTAATAATAATTAAACTTCTTCTTCCTGATCATCAAGTAGGTCCCTAAAGGGTAAAAACTACATTTTAATAGTGCCCATGTTCACTTTGTAACTTCTGAGGGAATAAAGATGGAAATATAGTTCGAATTGTATTGGCCAGGTTTTAAAAAAATATAAATATGTTCTTAAAACTTTTCTTAAATATGGACCCGATACTTTCTAAAATTTTGAGCCTAAAGGTACATAAAAAAGGGTACAAATGACAAAATTGGTACTTTTTACGTATTTTTTCTAACTTCTTAACTAATACAGGTATAACAGCTTAAGACATAGTTTTTGTTGTTTTTTTTTAGTTTTGCTTTTTAAGGTGTAGAAAAAGAGGTCAAAACAAGAAATTGGCCATTCTTAGGTACTTTTTGTAACCCCTATGTTAATAAATTTACAAACGTTGCATTTAAAAGACCTAGAAAAACTATTAATATACATTTAGTACTTTTTAAAGTTGTGTGCCTTTAAAAGGGCAAAAATTATATGGTGGCACCTTTTAGGCGCATTTTGTAACTTCTAAATCAATAAACATAGTTCAAATTGTATTCCACAGGACTTGAAAAAAATTTAAATATTTTTAGTAAATTTTTTGGCTCTTATACCCTTAGCCGTAGAAAAAAGTGTAGAAATTTATTTCACTACCTTGTTGTACTTTTTAAATATTCAAATATGAAAGAAAGGTCTGTAGGCACCGGTACAGGCCAAAAGACAACTAAGTGCGCAAAAAGTTTACCTTTCGCATTTTTAGCCCTTTTTTTAAATTTTTAAATTATGTGACTAAAAATACAAACAAAAAATAATTGGCAAAGTTGACGCGGAAAGTCCATTAAGTTCTCAAAAAGTACTTTTTTCATGTTTTTAAAAATTTTTGCATTTCTTAACTTTATGAGCCTTGACTTATGACATTAAGAATTATTTACACAGACTAAGATTAAAGACGATTGTTTTCACATTTTTAATACTTTTTAGCATGGATTGAGACTATAATTTTATATATATAAAGTTATTATATTATTGACCCAGAATGAAGTCGGAAGTCAGCAAAGTGGGCAGAACGTTCGTTATTTGTTTGTATTTTTTGCCCTTTATGCATTCAATCAGTATGAAAAAATTAACTAAGTGGCCACAAATTTAATTTTTAAATTTTTTGGAGTTTTTTGTATTGTATTAAAATTTTAATTTTTGAAGTAACTAAAAAAGTACTTTTTCATATTTAGTCTACATTTCTGATTATTCGAGTCAAAGAAAATTGGAGATTCCAGAATAAGATTGTGAAAAAAATTATGAAAATTCTACCTTTTAAGATTTTTGCATTTAGTACAATGTTTAAAACTGCGCTTACGAAGTAGCGGGTTAATTGCTAGTATATGATATTATGTTTAGACATTTTTGTGTTTTTGTTTTTTTAAGATTTTTGCAACTACACACATATGTATGTATATGTACGTAGCAAATAGACAGGTAGGTAGATGTACGTGTACTTATATCTACATAAAAAACAAAACAACAACAATAATTTTTATGACTTTCTCATTATAAAGATTTAATACATTTTACCTCAAAAGTAGGAACTATGCCGTCACTTCTTTTATTGCTCATATATCACAGGAAGTCAAAATAATTTTTATCTTAATTCAATCTTATCGGTTTTATAGATGATATTTGAATTGTTTTTTAAGCCAAAAATAAGAAAAAATTCAATAACAAATTTAAAACACTTATTTTAATTACTTATTTGTTGTATTTTTGTTAAAAAAACTAAATAGACAAAAATAAAAGAAATAGAAAAAACGCAGAAAAAGATTTTTAGCAAATTGCGTTCGATCTCAATTGTAAATCTTAGTTTTTGTTAGGCTCCTGTTTTTGATAAATTCAGCCACAAAATGCTTTTGGAGCTCCTTAGCATAGCAAACAAAAAAAAATTTATTGTTTTTTTAGCGCCGTACAACGGTTTGAATACTTGTAACCAATATGAAAATTTCCTTGGTAAAGATGTTTCTAAATGCTGGGAAGAAGCCTTACAAGCCAACTACATCTACATAAATTTTTCGATAAATTGCTCATAATCGAACTGATTGCGATCTTAAATAATTACAACAACAATTTTAATCATCTATTTGCCTTAAACGACAACATAGTACCATCAAAAAACACATTCATATATTGGCCTCAGGTTATATGAAAAGCGCTTAAGAAGAAGGAATATTGTGATGCTTTTTTAATTGATGTTTCTTTAGCCTTATTTAAAATATTGCACGGATGCCTGTTAAGCTAAGGCTGAGCTTACCGAGGGATCCTTCCAATTTTTATTACGGCCAGATGGCGCCTCAACAGTTTCAAGAGGAGTACCTTAACATTCATCTGTTCCGTTGCCTACACTGCTGCGTTAGCTACTTGTTTGGAATTAGAAATACGTAAATTAACCGATTATTGCTTTTAGGTCATAGCAAAGTCGGGTATAACTCCATGGTGTAATATATACATTAAAGGTGTCATGGGGCGGCCAACAACAAACAAAGGGACTTTTCGTCTGGAATTTCGATACCATGAAGTCTTTTGAATTGATAGCTTTAATTAAATAAGTATCTTACACTTTTATGTACCAGATTACAATTAACCTGCTACCTTGTAGGTGCAGTTGTGGATCCCTAATATATTTTATAAAGATATGGTTATAGACTTGTAGAAATACAACAGTTTTAGCGCCCCCCATTTTTTGGACTTTATTAGCATATATAAGCCCTCTGCCGAAAAGAGTTTTAATATATTAATATTTTTAAAAGTTTGTTGATATATTAACGGCTTTAAGAAACAAAATTTTGTAAACAAAAAATGTTGGCGATGCCAGGACCTCAAAAGTTAAACCTTCCAATTGCTAGCCTTTCTACTATATTATTTTTTTGGAACTTTGTGAGTATGTAAAAGGCACCTACCGTACAAGGCGACCCTCACAAAAAGCTTTGCTTCAGCATAAAAAATTTTACTCTTTATACTAGTACTTTTACTGCACCGGTTGTGTGCATATACAGGGTGTCTAACGTCAAATTTTCGATGCAAATAAAAAAAGAGTGGGGCCACGCCCACAAAATATCTACGCTAAACACCAGAACTGCTACTGCACTGATTTTTATGAGATTTCCTATATACATATGTATAAGGACGTTAGCACAAAATCCTAAAGGAAAAAATAGTAGCTATTTTGCCCACGAGGATTTGTACCTGATCCTTAGGAGATTTTATGCACTTTTTGTTAGCCTCTAAAATCGAAATTTCAAGAGCGAAAAATGGGCGGTGTCCTGTCCTCTAAAATGAAAAATTTAATAAAGATTTTTAATAATGTACTGATTTTTGTGAAACTTTGTATACGTGTTAAAAATTTTAACAACATTGACTTCTATGAGATTCTAATATAATGCTTGGGCTTAGAAAGGCCTTCAAGGAAATAGTAAGCGTACACTTTTTATATCATATATTTCAAACGGTTACTCCTACATTTTTTTAATTTTGCAAGATTATACGATTAAGTTCAACTTTAATACGTTTATGTTAGCTGAAAGCGAAAAAAAATTAAAATTTTTTATGAAGAGCAAAAAATAAGTAATTTATAACATAGACGCGTGGCAATTTCTAAACAACTAAAATACAACAGTGGCATCCTGTAATATCTACAATTAATTATTAACTGATGTATAGCGACACCAAAAATAAATCGATGAGTCTGGGATTACCGGACAATTTGATGCTGCCGCTTATTTAATAAGGAAAATTAAAATATATTTCGCAAATTCCCTTGTGACAATTTAAAGTGTTGGCTTAAAAAAAGGCTTTGATTTCCAATGATGGTATGTTTTTAAGCGAAAATTAAAAACAGACCCTGCAGGACCATAAATCCGGCAATAGCAAATACTTTACGTATGTAACGGGCGTGACTATACCAATCGGAATAAAAAAAATTTATACCTTTGGATCTAGTTGTGTCAAATATTCTTGAGACAGGTATGTATGTATAATTTTTTGACTTTTACCGTAGTTTAAAGTGCTTTTATTCGTATATAATTCATTATTCCTACAAAAAACTATTTTTGTTTTAAGAAAAACCTTTTATAAAACGGGACAGGTGTGACATTTCCATCAAAACGTAAAATAAAGAAGAGCAGATTATTCAGTATGTGATCATGTAAGCTCCTGTAAAAGAATTAAAAATTGAAAATATGAGCCAATTTATATATATTTCAATCATTTTCGTTTTCTCTTAGACGTAAGTTAATAGGTTTTTTTAAGAAAGAAAAAATCGACTTTTCCGCAACTTGGGCAGTATTACGTGGAATTGACCATTTTCCTCTTTTATTTACTCTAAATAAAGTTTAAACAGATAATCATAAACGCAAATATATTAAGGGGACTCACAAGATGTTCTATTATTATGTTCTATGGTCATAATTTTATAAAGTTCCACAAGGGTTTAAAAACCTTCACCAACTATTGGGCACATTGTGGAGGTGTATGTGGAATTGTTATGACAATTCAATAAACATATCATACGACGTAATATTTTTTACAACTATTTTGAAATTTTATAACATTGTGACAATAGGACAAATACAACACCTTGTGGATCCCCTAGTTATCTTTAAAAATAGTTTTGCTCCTGAAAAAAGTGTTTTAAATATCATTTGCTTGGCTGTTCCCAGCCCTACTTTCATTTGAATTTACCAGAATTTCTAACAAATATATTCAAATTTTTTTTTTAACAAAATTACTTTAAAATGCAAAAATGTTATTAAGTGATTCATTTTTTCTATTAATGTGAATATTTCTTATCAATTAATATATATATGAATGTTAATGTTTTGTTCCTTGAAATACAGTTCAATCCCTTGTAAAATTTTTTTTTGCTTTAAGACTCAAAGAGCTCAGAACTTTTTTGATATGCCACAACTTTGATATACAAGAACACTATGTAAACTGTATCCACATGTCAAAGGAATTTTACCAACTCTTTTAACAAAATGAAGATACTGCGTTTTATCCTTCAAAATGAGCGCTCACACTATATTCGTCATTTCCCTGTGTTGCTTTCAATAACAAACTTTAATATATTTTCAATTTTTTTTTTTATCTTAACTTTTGATACAAACTCTTGATTCATGCCAAGTTCTTAAAGGTAATAATTTAAATTTATCATTCTTCTATTAATTAAACTGGCCAGGGGAATGACAATTATCATAGAAATGAAAGTTTAAAAATAAGCTGACGAAGGGCATTTTTTATAAGGTAAAGTCGACTGGGGACATATTCTTAAAAAATTTGAATGGTGCGGTTATATATTTGAAAATTGATGTGCACCTATGATAATTGAGACGATATTATTTTAATAAACGCCGTAACCGACTCAAAACATATTATATTCCAATAATTTTGACGCCAAAAGTTTTTTTTATTTATTTAATGGACGGAGGGTGCGTGTTTCTCTTAACGCACAATTAATTGTTTTCGTTTGGAAATCAAAACAATGATATAAAGTGGCAAGTCTTCTGAGATACTATTTTTTAAAATAACTTTTATATCAAAAAAATTAAAAATATTAATTTTCAAAAAATCCAAATTTTTTAAACTTTGAACTTTAATTAGCTTTTTTTCACAACAAAATATTTTTTTTAAATTATTTAAAAAACCATAAAAAAAATTTTACTTAATGGCTACCGTAACAATTTCATTAATATTAAATGGTCATGAAAATTTTTGAAAGAAATTGTATTAATATGGAGGTCATTAGTTTAGTTTGCTATTTAATGCTTAGCCCTGTTCTTTAAAATGCTTAAATAGAAAGTGCATAACGTTTTGAAAAAAATCTAATTTACTATTCGGTTACACTTTTATTCGTTGTTGATGTGGTCATGAAAATTTACACAAAAATATATAAATTTGAGCCGGTGAAACCATGGAGGTCATTGGCCTAATGTGCTTAACCATAACCCTTTCCAATGTAATTTTTATTTAGTTTGAAAACATTTAAAAGAATTAAATAGTTGCAGCTGATTGTGCAACTTGCACACACACATTCATTCATACATATGAATTTATAAAATAAGTATTATTTTTGCGACCAGCTCTTATCTAAAATATTGTATTTCTGGTTTCTTTTTGGAAATCTTTCTGCAATTTTAAACCATTTTCAAGAAAACACTCAAATGTGAATAGTTTATAAAAAAAACCTCATTTAGCTATGATATTCTTGTGGTTGTTGTTATAAAATTTTTTTATTTTTAAACTAAATTTTGTATAATTATTTGCATTTTTTGTATAAAAACTAAAAGAGTTTCTTTTGTGTTACTAAAAATTTTTGCATTTTGGTATTTGGGTTATTATTTTTGTAGTTTTAGTAGTTCGTGTTATAACAAGGTTTTATATCATTTGCACACTTATTTCAATAACTTATATATCTACTAGCAATATAAAGTTAATTTTTATCATAACTTTTGATAAGGTTTGCTAATAATTTCGCTTGTAAAGTTCCGCCATAAGATTTGATAAGCAAAATACAGTTTTTAGAAGAGGAAATGCAAATAAAGCTTCTAAATGTTATTAAGTTATTGTTAGTTGAAAAAAATTATGGAAGAGTAATTAAAAAAAAAACTGCATTTATTAAATTCGAATATTGAAAAATATTTTAAAAAAATTAATAGTGTGAATTTTGTAAGTATTGAACTTAAGTCTAAATAAAAAAATGAAAATTAAAAATTTTAATTTCACAAGCTACGCTTTCATAAGCATTGTTCGACTATTGGGGTTTTTGGGTTTTCCATAAAAATCTTTTCCTTTAATGTAAACGTGGGCAAACCGTCGTTTTCTTAACTCACCAACACCACATAAGTGGAAGGGTTATTATGCATTTGTGCAGATGTTTGCATCTAAGACGATTAGCATTAAAAGTGCTTCCGTCTGCCCGCCCCAGATGCAGCGTGACATAATTTCCAAAGTTTATGGTTACTTTTCAGGCAAAAAGTACCTTTTTCGCATTCTCTGTTTTTTTTTTCTATTTGATTCACAAGTCTTAAAATATAAAATTAAGGTCTTTTGGGGCCAACGGAGATTCAAAGTCACCTAAGTTGGCAAAAATTATGAATCTAGATATACCAAACTAAGAACTACTGCCTCAGATGGAGATGGAAAGGCTCCTTAGTGGACAAAAAGTATTTTTCCATATTTTGGTACTGTTTGTGATTTTTCAAATGGAGAGTCTAGGAAATGAAAAATATTTACTGCGGACCCAGATTGAGCCCTGGAGTCAACGAAGTGGACAAAGAGTACCTTTTTCACATTTATGGTACTTTTTGCATTTCTAAAATTACAGGTCAAATATTTTCAGTTAAGAGCTATTCGTCCAGATTGTATTTGAAAGCCAATTAGGTTGTTAAAAAATACTTTTTTACATTTTTTGTACTTTTCTTCTACTTTTAAAATTATAATATTAAAGTCAAAAGTCAACCAAGTGAACCAAATGTATTTCCCTACATTTTTTTATATATTTTTATTAACTTTTCGACAAAAAGGACTTTACAGTACTTCTGAGTATTCATTAATATTTTTTGAGGTATACAAATATTTAATTAAGTACTAATGACTCCGTCTGAAATCGAAAGTCAACTAATTTGTTAAAACGTACTTTTTTCAATGTTATGGTACTTTTTGCATATTTTTTATATTTTTTGCGTTTTGGGGTATTTTAATTCTGGAAATATAATGAATGGTAAGGTCTATATACCACAACTAATGTCAAAAGCAAACTAGTTAAACAAAAGGTAATGTTTTTTATTAAAGTGAAAAAAATTCTAAAAGAAGTTTACGATAACAAAATGCAATTTCTAAAGAAGTTTTGCATTTTAGTATTTTTAAGAGTACTTTTGAACAATGTATTTAACTCCTTTTTCAAGCATTTAATGTGAAGTTATTAAACTCAACTTATAAAAAGTGCTTAGATAAACTTTACAGTTTCCATTTTTTTTATTAAAACGACAAAATAGTATTTTGTTTTTTACATTTAAAAACATGTAAAATATATAGTTTTTAAACGTATGCTGATGATATTTTTCTAATGCTTTTTTTTTTGGTATCGACATGGTAACAAATTAGAATAAAACAAGTAAGAGCGCTATATTCGGCTGTGCCGAATCTTACATACTCTTCCCCTTGGTCTTTAAATATACCCAGCCGAGAAATTTTGTACTGCAAATAACATAATATAAAACCTTGTGCGAGTTTTAAAGTCCATAGAAGAATATACAAAATTTTAACGTTCGTATAAATAATAGAAATAGATAAAGAAGGTTTGAGGTCGAGAGTTTTAAAAGTTTTCGACATTATTCATATTTAAAGGTTAATAAAACTTATTAAATGTTCTAGTCCCGCTGCTCTTCTCCAACTTTTTTTCCAAAATGTATAAATTATTTGATTATTACTTTTTGTAGAATATTCAAAGTCGATAGCTGTAATAGTTTTCCAGAAGAAGCGTATCGAAAATTTCATAAAAATTATTGATTTGTATGGGAGCTTCTTCACCCCCCATCCAAAAATTGTTTTCTTCAGAGCATAGCTCTTGATGTCCAATTACTTTTTGTAGAACATTTGATTTCGATATCTGTTAAAGTTTCCGAGATATAGCGTATCGAATATTCTATAAAAATTGTAAATTTTGTATGGGAGCTACCCCTTTTTCTGCGCCCACTTAAAAAATTTTTTCTTACGAGCGTAGCCCTTGATGTCCAATCACTTTCTGTAGAACACTTGGTTTCGATATCTGTTATAGTTTCCGAGATATAGCGTATCGAAAATTTCATACAAATCCGTAATTTGTATGGTAGCTACCGCTTTTTTTGCCCCCACTCGAAAATTTTTTTCTTTAAAGCGTAGGCCTTGGTGCCCAATTACTTTTTGTAGAACATTTTTAGTCGATAGCTGTTATAGTTTACGAGATATAGCGCATGAAATATTTCACCAAATTTGTGCAATTGTAAGAAAAATACCCCTGCTCCTGGTCCTATCTGAAAAAACTTTTTCCATTATTTAGGTCCCTTCTTTAGGAGTATCCGTGCCAAGTTTTGTAGCAAGAGTAACTATACTTACTGAGATATATAGGGATATATGCACGGATTTTGTCCCAAAAAAATGGGTTACTTTGGGTTTTCGCTTATATCTCGGTCAATAGTGAACCGATTTTGCTGATTTTCAATAGCGATTGTCTCCAGGATATTTCTACTAGTTTGACACCATTAGCTGGTCTGTATCTTTTTATTTGACTCTGGAAACTTGTTTTCAACAGACGGACATGGCTATATCAACTTCCCTATCTATAAGGATCCAGAATATACATATATACTTTATGGGGTCGCAAATCAATAATAAAGAAATTACAAACGGAATGACAAAGTGATATATACCCTTATCACTATGTGAAGGGTATAAAAATAATAAAAACTCAAGGAAAAAAACTGACGCCATTATTGAAATTTAAAGAAGTTATTATTTTCTAAATGCAATAATGACATGTATACTTATGTTCAATGCTTAATATTACAGTTCCAAACAATAGCATTGTGCATCATGTTTCAAAAACCAATTATCAAAATTCAAGTGAATTAATACATTACATTGGCATCAATGTTATGATAAGCACTCAACTACCAGAAATTAAAAAATTCCCCCAAAAACATAAAAAATTGGCTGCTTCCACACACCACTGCAACCACGCCGCTGAATCGTTAAAAAAAGACGAATAAAAAACTGCATTAACAGCAAAAGTTGCATCATAGCAGAAAACAAGATGAAATGACCTTCGCACTACTTTTCACTTTTTGAATTTTGTTGTTGTTTTTAACGTAACTTCAACATTTTTTTGCGAGAATGAGAGCTGCAGTTTTTGCCAACTATAATACACTTGATAAAGTGTCAGTGTTGCCAATTATACTAAACAGACTTTTATTTTTTTGTTAAATCTCTCCAATTAAATTGTTAAATTAATAATTATTTTTTTTTTAATATCTTTAAAGGTAAAGTGTTCGTTCATTTGCTTATTTGCCTCTGAACTTTTCCTTACAAATAATTTGTATTAATTTCAATTGCCTTGAAGCATACTGCTAAAAATATATGTTAAAACTAGCCAAAAATATTGCTCCAAATCTTTGGGTTTGCATAAGGCGTTATTTTTTAGAAAAATATTTAAATGTTGATTCTTCATTCACACTTTTTGTAAATACGACACAGTAGTTTATATTGGACTTATTTTAAATCCCCAAATTGAATATAAATTTGCTTTTTTTTTTTTTTCGACAAATATTTCTTAATAAGCATTAGTTAAGTCATATTAATTTTCCATACTTTTCTGCAAGTATTGAAGTAGTTTCTTCCAGGCAAAATTTTTTTTAAACTAAAAACCATCTTAAAGCTAGCATGTGTGCATTTAAAAGACAAGTAATATAAAAATTGGTTTTGTTGTCTCTTGTGAGAGACGAACAGTTTAACCAATTGAGATTTTCAAAATGTTTTATAAACAAACTATTAAAGTACGTTCAACGGTTAGCAGATCTTAATTTTCGTTATTGAAATAATTAAAGGCAAAATCAGAAGCTAATTTTAGTTGTAAACATGCCGAAGATTTTATCTGAAAAAATAGCGTCAAATGACGTTATTCAAAATTAAGTAGTAAAGGTTCAATTATATATAACTTACCATACCGCCATTACCATACTCGTTGCCATAAAAACCCAAACGCAATTGGTTTCTATGGTTATGGCGTAATGGTAATTTACCTATAATCAAATACAGTGTTGCCCATAAGTTTGGTTCGAATAGCTGTTTTCTGTGGCTTTGGTCAAGTCACGTATAAACTAACTTTAAGGCGAATCTATTTCAAATTTTTGACACTTTTTCTTTAACTAACTAACTGCCTAGACTTTTCGAAATATTTAAAACGCAATTCTATTTATTATATTTAAGACTTTTAACTATTATCACTCTAGTGCCATAAAAGAAAAAGATTGACGCTCAAAAACAAAAAACCAACACAATCATACCCTATGGATGTAAGTATGGAGGCCTTGACTCCAAACGCAGGGTCTACACATCTTCTGTAGAACTATAGTAGATCACTTACGTTACGTCTAATGCTTTCTGTAGACAAATAAACCTAATCGATAGGGATCTCTTAGTTCATATGTGATTGGTTGTATGGTTATTGTACCTGAAGTTTTATGTGACGGCCGTAGGCCTAATTAAAAGGTTAGAACCTCCTATAGTTAAGATACGCGAGCGAGTTGGGGCCCTTACCGGTCAAGAAGGTCGTAACATAAACCCTCTCTTAATTTATAAGCTTTTTCATTACCCTTAATACCTCTGTGCTCGAACTCAGTACATGGATATTCTTTTATATCGGTAAAAAATATTCACCAAAAAGTTGTCAGTGTATGGAGGCACACGGTAGTACATATACATACATATAAATTAATATATATTCATATAATTTTTAGCTCTTCCTTGAAATTCTCAAAAATCAATGCTGAGCTTCACGATGTAAAACCAATAGCCAATTAAAATTTTTGGATCTGAACGAGAAAAAAAATTTCTAAGTTTAGCCTTGCGATAAATTTTATGACTGCGATAACACTGCAGTGCACGAAACAAGTATCTTTTAAATGTAATTGTAGAAATGGACACCGTATAAACTACTTCTTGTGTTGTATGATGTTATTGGTATTATCATTGTTTTGATTACATTTCTGCTCTGAGCACAAAACAAAACAAGAAATGAAAAAATAAAAATAAAAAAAACAATAAAATAATGAAACAGCATTTACTGCTTGCAGTTATTAGTTTAACTTTTTTTAATTTTTTAATATTTTGCAATGTCTAGCATTTTGCTTTCAAATTTATTAAAACTTCGCACAGCTGAGTTGATTAGTAGTGATAAGTATTATGTTGATAAATATTTTACAAACAATGAACATTATTTCTTTTTCAGTGTGTATCTTCTTAATGAAGCATTTAGTTTAATTATATGATATTTAAGCTTAAACCATTTTGCTGTTTTTAATTTATTATTTGTTTTAATTTTATTAAAATATATTTTTAAATATTTACTCTTAATTTTATGTAAATGAGCACAAGGATAAAATCATAATGATTGTGCAGAATTGCATTTACAAAAGTAGTAAAAAGGGTTTTTAAGTGACAAATTAAAAAAAAAATTAACAACAAAACAAACAAATGTTTTTAAAAAGATTTTAAAAGTAGTATGTATGTGTGTTCCATAAAATTTGTTTAGGGTTCCTTAATTAAATTTAGTTACAAACCATTGCAGCCTTTGTAAAACCTTATTGGTCGGAATACTTATACCATGTTCAAACATACATTATAAATTAAGACAATTTATAGTAAATTGAACAGTTAAGATTTCTGTTCACACATAATTGATTAGGCTTATTCAATTAGCATATAACAGCTAAAAAATAGTATTTTCATTTTTTAATGTTCATTGAACAAGGTAGAAGCAACTGATCAGGTCACTTTTACTTACGCCATATGTTTTCTAGCTTAGATTGGCAAATTTGTTATGTTATATTATGGTTGTGTATACCGTGTGTATGTGTGATAGCAACATTTTTGGCAACCTAGCTAGAATTTAGCTACAACAAAGTATATGCTAAGTTTTTACAGAAAGTTGTTTTTGTAGGGACGAGGTCACCTTATTATTCCTTTACGGCATACATATTAAACTTTCAAGCTTTTAAACCAACTGAACACACTTCTTATTAATCAGCCGGGTTGCACTCCGAGTGTTACTCAATTTTTAAAGCATTTACTAATGATTGCTTAATTTATTAATTGAAATCTTGTATGGTAAATTGAGCTTAATTAAGGCCTTAATTGCGTAAATGTGCTAGTTGCGCAATAAAGGTCTAAGTGTTAGAATATTTAAATTTAAATTTTTTTACTTTAAAATATTTTAAACTTTGCAAAAATTTTTTTAAATTTTTTATATTATTTTAGGGACGGTAAAAAATAATTATTTTTAAAATTATAATTAAAATAATCATATCAAAGTCAAGTGAAGTACAACATTTTGATAGTATTAACCAAGATTTTTTTTAAGCTCAAACATTTCTTAAATTTAAAATTTGTTCTTGAATTATAAAAATTTTTTTTATATTTTTATATTTTTAGAAATAATGATTATTATATTATTTTTTTGCCTATAAATAATAATTGTTATTTTGGTTTTTGCGGATATAAATGTTTTTTTTTATAAAAATCAAAAAAAATAAAAGTTATTGTTATCATTATTGGTTTTTATAAAATTCAAAAATGACAATTATTTCAGCCAAATAAAAATAAAAAAATTATAATTATATTTTAAAATTATAAAAAAAAACTTATTAAAATTTAATTCTTTTGAATAAACTTTTTGCATAATTATTACTGCAAATGAAGAATTTTTGAGACTTTTGACCATTTGGTTGCAGTGTGTAAAATTTAGAATTTTTTTAAACAAGGAAAGGATTTACTTAATTCAAAAATTTTTATTAGTTTTTTTTATTTTAATTTAGATTTAAGCCAACAAAATATTTATTGGTTTACATGGAAGTTAACCTTAATTGCAATCTGACGAGTAGTGTATTGAGTGGGTCGGCTTCAAAATGCCATTTGTTAGATATGTTTTTTAAGCCTGCTACGACTTGATTCAATCTGTGGTAGGGAGGTATATAAACTGGTCATTAAACTTGCATTTTGAATCCCACTAAGGTGTAAAGAATCAAAGTGTCTAAAAATCAATGCCGACAAATTTTAAACCCGGAAAAAAATTCTCTTTCTCGACTTAGTTGGACTCCGAACATAATCTGGGTAAATGGCGTATTTCATATTTCCAGATTTCCAATTTTACAATATAAAAAAAATATAAAAAAAACGTCCTTTTGTTTTCCTAGTTGGCTTCCGTCTTCTATTTGGGTCAACTTTACGAAATATCATTTTCCTAGACTGGTTATCTCAAGAAATCTAAAATAAGTATCATTAATGTAAATAAAAGTATTTTTTATTCACTTAATTAACTTTTAAATTTTAATCTTGGTTACTATTCTTTAGTTTCCTATTTCTAGACACCTAATTTCAAAAAAATGCAAAAAAAACCACATATATAAAAAATACTTATCTTTACCCACTTAAATGATTGGCTTCCCATCTAAAAACGGGTCAATATTTCTAAGTCTCCTTTTTTAAGGGTCAAAATCTAAAAAAATTCAAAAAAATAAAAATAAATGAAAAAGTAATATATGTCCTCTTGGTTGACTTTTGACCTCAATTTGAGTAAATATTTTTTAATTTCATATTTTTAGATTTTCAATCTCAAAAATGCAAACAATTATATTAAAAATTTAAGAAATTATATTTTGTCCACTATGTTGCATTCTAGTCTTACTTGAGGTTCATAGTTTAATTTGTTTCCATAACTTTCTGTAATTCTAGAAGCACCAAGGGGTCTACCAAACGTAATTTGAAATATGTTTCTATCTTTGCTGGGTTAAAATATAAAAGATGAACATATTACTTTTACTTATAATTATTCTTTACGGCTCAACATTAAGAAAACAAAATGTCATTTATTTTTTTGAAAAAAATAACAAATCCATCTATAGGCCATTATGGCCCAAATACCCTCAGTGCCTTTTGGTTCTTTTAGAGGATGCATACAACAAATGATATATTCCCAGTAAAAAATTCAGGTTTTTAACTTAAGTGGCTAGGAGGATAATTTACTCAGTAATTCAGTGCTCTATTGCTTTTTATAAATGGTGTCTCAAAATTTTTTTTTTTTTTTTTTGTTTCATATATTTATTATTGAATCTTCGCCTGTGGCGAACTAACAATAGGTGTTCAAATCTTAAAACTAGGTAGTAAAGTTATTGCGGTATAACTCAACGAAAAACTGGCTTTACCCCCTTTGTATGCACATACGTACTTGTTTGTTGAAAATTTTCCTTAACTTTTTGAATAAATGTAGCTGAACTTTGTTTATTGTACGGGTGTCGTTGTGAGTTTGTTGACAAAGACATGTAATTTTAACCAATTAAAAGAAATCAGATGGTATCAAGTCATACGAACAATGGGGCCGATAGAGTACACGAATCTGGAAATGTCTCATGGGGCAATTAAATCGTTTTAAGAACTGTTTGACATTTGGCACCGTTTTGTTGAAACCACATATAGGCTACACCAATATCATTGGATTTTGACAAAAAGAACTGCGTTATCATGTTGCGATATCGGGCACTAGAAACAGTGAATGCTTGACCAGCCTTATATTCAAAAAAGTATGATCCAGTTTTACCCACTGCTTAAAGTCTAAATCAGAGAGTGATACATTGTGGATGCACTTCTTGTTCGACAAACACATGTAAGTTCTTAAAATCCAAAAAAGCGGCAATTTTGGGCATTAGTTAAACCATCAAGGTGAAAATGTCTATAAAGCATATTTAGAATGTTTATGCTTAGGAAATCAGCATCCTTTTGTTAATGTTTTATTCATTTAACCGTTATTGTGTAATTTGAATGTTAATGGTGCATACTCATTGCATACACTATAGAGAGCTTCTTAAAACTTACAGTTCCTGCTCACTATGCCGAATTGAGGTTCCTGGTTTGTCGCCAACACTTTAACACGCTTCTACGATATTGAAACCTAGACGACTTGTTTTAAACGACCAGTGTAGTAAGCATCTCCAAAGGATCTAGTCCTTTGAATATATCCACTAGCATTTGAATTGGCTCTCTGAAGTTGATATTAACATACGGAAAGACGCACAGATGGAAAATGGGGTTTCAAAAGCGCGATCTGGTCAGCTAGTGTCGTGGCATAAGATTCTTTTAATATATATTTAATTTAAATTTAAAAAATTAACTATATTTTAAAGTAAACAATTTATTTTTAGTTTGCAAATCCCCTTTTATTCTAAACTCACTGCATAAGTAAAACTATTTTTATGTTTATTTTAACATACATTTTACTCAATTTATTGACTTTATTCACTTTTACGACTATTTGCTTTTGTTTGTTTTTACAAAATGCAAACATTAAAACGAAATAAATAAAATTTAAAAAAATATAAAATTGATGAGTCGTGTTATTGATGTGACAATTATTGTCATTCATATAGCCCATACATCTTAATTTATTACATTTAATTTTACATCTTTTTTTAAAATCTCAATGAAAAAGCTAACAAACGCAAAAATCAACTCATCGTTTTACAATGAAAAAGTAACAAGATTTTTGCAAAAAACCGCAACACTATTAACTTAAAATAATAAAGTACAAAAAAATTTAAGTTAAGCTAAACGCAAAACAAAACCTTGTTAACAATGGTCAGTTATTGAAATTTATTCTTTTATTCACAAATTGATTTGTATGAATCTGCCTGTTTGAATTGTAAAATAAAGAAAAGAAAAACTAAGCTGCCGCTGTAGCAACCGCATTTTACTGCCAACAGGTGCAGCAATAAGTAGCAAGACAAACACTCAAATCGTTGTTCAAGCTTGAAGAAGTAAATTTATTTGCTTTTTTTTTTTTGTTGTTATTTTTGTAAAGGTTTTCCACATTCGGTCAGTCAGCCTCTAGTCATGTAGACATTTGCGTTAATGGGACAGAGTTAACTTGTGTTCATGCGCTTTTTGCCTGCTAGTGTTAGTGGATGTAAAGACTAGTTTACCCACCAACCCACTTGCCTGCTTGCATACATACTGATATATTTAGTTCGTTGATTTTCCAAATATATTTTTTAAATAGGACAAGTCAGGGTATAGAAAAACTAGCATTACCCTGCAAAAATTATTGCACCACTTGGTCCTATTTAGATATTGTCCAGGTAATTTTCAAACAAAAACTTGTAGTTAAACGACAGGTGTTCGTGTCTTTAGGTTCGCGTATTGAGTTGTCGTAGTTGTAAAACTATAAAGTAGTTTTCATAATGTTAAACAGACCATGTTTTTCACATACAAATAGGTCACTAATGAATTAGTTTTTCTTTTTTATGGACTAGTCTATACCCCCATGTATGGATTAGTCGCTTGATTTGTAGGGTATTGCCACCCCTATATAAAATTAAAACAAGGCGCCGTATTGGGTGTTCTTTTCGAAATCTCGCCGTATTTAAAGGTTGTTTACTTTCACATTCTAAGTAGGCGTGCGCAAACTCCAATACAAAAGTTATAGTTTTCATTATTTAAACTTTAATTTCATACACTTAACTTCTTTAAGCATTGGGTGGGTTATTTCATTACCAAAAAAAAGGTAGACGTGACACTTTTATACAGCTGTTAATTCTTTAACATAGGTTGTAATTTTTTATGATTATCTCTGCTAATCTTTGCTCAAATCAAGTACTTTTAGGCGTTTGGATGCCATAAAGCTTGCCATGTCACTCAAAGATGATGTTAAGACGGAGGGAAAAGAAGCTTTCGTCTCTACCATGTCATGTGGCATGTGTGGATTCTAACTTAGTTTATAACAGATAATGGAGTTGTCTATTATTGGAATAGGGTTTTATTTCTGCCACGATTTTTCAACTTTTGGTAAACTGTAGAAAACTTCCCTCTCAATCCTCAACACACTTGGAATGTCGATTATTAGATTCCAATTTTTATCTCTACACAAAATTGACAGTAGGCGAATTTTTGATTGACGTGGATGTAGTTTTCTTGCGTTGTTTGTGTTACCATATGCATTGATTCCGCCGTATTTCTTGTTTCATCTTCTTCCTTCGGAATATGCAATTTTTTTTCTTTCTTAACTTTTGGTATCAACTTAACAAAGGGCGAGTTGTTCTAGGTGCGACTGTGTGTCCTGTATGCCACATTATCAACTTCTGTGATGACTTAGCACTACTCATCAAACCGATGTTACCTTTCGAGTCATTTGTCAGTGTATTTTGTCATAGAGTTGCTTAAATGTTACCATTCTAAGCTGATATCATCGGAAGGAGGAAGGTATAAAATAAGAAGTTAAGATAACTAAGTGTAGTAGGCGTAAACTGTTAGTTATAATTACAGCATTACAACGTTTCGCATTTTCTTTGTGTCGTTACGTACATAATCGATTTAGTTTTCCATTTTTCAGTTTAGTGACAGCCAAGTTTCCCAATGGGTCTTGCGTGCTTAAACCTGGTGATGTTAAAAAAACATATTTCTAGGGGCGGAGATACCAATTAACCCCATCCCGTTTTCGAGCGGGTTGTCGTGGAGGCTTAAACTATCTGCCGTCATTCCAAAAATGTTTTGCATTCCTTCTTTCCAATTACAAACCCCAATAGCAATTTTAATGTAATGGGCAGGGGCGCAGTACTCAGCCTTGGCTTTCTTATTTTTCTTTTTCGCTTCCGTCGGCTCATGAGCACAGATTACTTAGATTGACAAAGAAGAACTTGGAGTTGGTGTGGATTGTGGCTACCCATTTGTCTTCTGATATGGAATTGGTAACTAGAGAAAATATTTGATTGCTCACACAAAACCTGCTTCCAGCAGCTTTTACAGCTCGTAGTCTTTCACTTTTAAAACACCGTGTCCTGTTCAACATATCAATTCACCAGTTGTATAGAGTCACGTACCTACTTTTTAGGCTTGATCTTACCGTAGTTGTAACACTGGTGGCATTAAATAAATAAGTGAAGAACTCCTAAAAATGTTTTAATTATTTTGGTAGTAATTTTTAAACCCAAGCAAAATAATAATATAATTTTCCATTTTATTCAACATATACTGTTCCTTATACTAATCATAATTACCTTATTGACGAGCACAGCGTCAAACGTTATCAATGTCAAATCACCAAGAAGAATTGATAGCCTTAGGGTACGTGGTGAAACAATTGACTCCGACTAACGAATTAATTTCTAAATTATTAAAAAATGATATTCATTTCCTTTAAAATATCTTAAGAATGTCGACATTAACAAATGGGGGAATGAAAAACCGCTAAAAGCGATCCCAGTAACGTCCGTAAAAGACGAGCTTTAGTACACAGCTTTTATTATTAGTTGTGCCGCGTGGAGATATCTACAGCCAATACTTGTACTCTGTTTGGAAAAAGCAAATCACAGCATTGACAATGATCCTTTGAAACCCTGGATTATTAGTTTTTTATGTGTAAAAAATAAACACGCAAAAGCCAAAGTATTAAAAAGGTTGCCATACTTATTTGAAAAATAAAAATTATCAGTTTATTTTTATTAGGAATGGGATCGTTTTCGGCAAGACGGTCCACAGTGTCGTGTTTTCATGTAACGAGCGGCCATAAATAGGAGAAGTTATTGTAAAGAGTTAAAATTTGGCACAAATATTTGAATTAATAAAAGATAACAAAATTTTAAATTTCTAAGTTTTCGGAGCAAGGATTCATGTCCTTCCCATATATCCTTATTAATTAAATTTAATTTACTATTAACTATATCCAGCATTTTCTTCTATAATGAAATTATTTATCTCTTCATTGCTCCTTTTATTATAACTTCCATTTTCTTTTGTGTATATAGATAAATTTGGTTCAGATTGAAAAATCATTCATTGAAAAATCAATCACACGACTGTTTTTTCGAGTATGGTTCAAACAAATTTTTCTAAAAACTTTGTGTGTGGCATCTATAGCTTCCTCAGACAACATTCCTACTGGAATCCTAAAGTTTATTATAAATTTTGCTCCATGCACAAGTATTTTGTGAACAGTAATAGGCATAAAATAGCAGAATTATTTTTCAGCATATAAAGTCCTTGTTTCTCTAAGCAGTTTTTTAAAATTTGAAATATTAATTGTTTTACTGATCGAAATTGTTTTTAAAATCAAAGAGAATCTGCATATATATTGTTGAAAATCAATATTAGATTATATATTTACCTTGAATATGTGCTCTACTTTAATATTGAAAAATGAATTAAGCAACGAACTGTTTTTTTTTCAAACAGCTCCTTCTTTCTGGAGCACTTTACCCATTTACGTTTTATGCTTACCCATTTACGTTTTAAATTTGCTAAAATAAAATTAAGTCTTTTATTTGTTTTCCACATTAGTCTTGAATTTCTTTTCCAAAAAGTTAATTATTTCCATATGGGCTGCTCTGTAAGAAGTATGTTTGAGCCAAATATTGAAAAATTCTTTAATTTGTACCTTTGATGACACTGAAAAAATGAAAAAAGTCGTATTTTCGCAACGTTTCGCAAATGTCACATACTTTTTTATAATATACATACTTGTATTAATATTATACTAAATTATAAAAAAAAAATAGTTTTTGATAGTTTTTTTTAATTGCCAGGCACTTGCAAGTTGTTAATAATTATTACTATATTTTGGTTCACATTCAGAACAACGGCGAAACACATATGAGAGCTAAATAGATAAAAAAAAGTGCGTTACCATATTTTAGTAATATCGCACTATAGTATAAATGCAAATACTGCCAGCTTTATCGACAATTTATATTATTTTAACTCCTTAGAATATTCGCATTATTTTTCATTTTTCTTTGCATTCCTTACATTCACCTTAAACATTCAACTTTGATTAGCTCTAACTTTTGTATATATTAACATATTTTTAAATTTATTTTTGATTATTGTAATTTGAAAACTATGTAATAAAACTGTATCAATCAAGTTCTAAAATTAAAAAAAATATTATTTTCATTTTTGGCCACACACACCACACTGTGCGGTCCAGGTATCTATTATTTTTTAGGGAGCAAAGTATTATTTAACAAATTTAACTTTTACTGCAATTCAAACTTTAAGAAAGTACTTTTTAAAACTAGTCATTCCTTTTAAACCCTGAATTTAAACAAATTTCACTTACATATTTTGCCAGCTTTTTTTGTTGTTATTTAATTTCTATAATAAAATTATTTATTTTAAGAAGCTGGTTTTTCAATACCTGGCGATGTGTTATCTTTCTTTGCTTTAAGCTTAAATAAACAAAAGTGTTACCAATCTAAAGCCATCAGCTGTTTCAGATGTAAATACTATTTAAAACTAGTTGTTAGAAAACTAAGGAAAATGTGTTTTTCATTTTTCTTCAATATATTTATTTCTTCGTACATTATTCGCTTGCAAAATAGTTGTTTATTTAATTTTCTTCATGCTATTTAAGTACTTTTTATCTTGCAACGTTTATTTAAGCATGTTTAACACATAAGACAGACATTAACACTTTAATATTTAAGTTTTTTTGTAAAATATTTCGTTATATTTTTTTTTTTGTTGTAAATTCTTATTAAATAAATTTCGATGCTGTCTTATGTGAGTTTCGTGTAAATATTTGGTTCGTATGATTTTTCACAGTGAAAGGCTGTGATATTTTCAAATTTTCTTGCTTAATTTTTCGTTGGTAGAAAAAGAAGTTGTTTAATTTTATTATATAACTTTAAGTCTCATTCTCACTAATAACTCTAATACTTTATTAGTCGTGTGTTTATGGCATGTGGCCGACAGATAGTGGCTAGTTGGTGCCTGCATTCCCTCAAAAAATATTATTTGTTTTTTTTTTTTCAAAGAAAGCAACAATTTGTTAACTGGATGTTGAGTCACTTTCAATGCACATACCGATCGATGTACACACAAGTTAGTAAGTGTTAGTGAAACCAATCTGCACATACGGTTTTTATCAAAGTCTCAAATGGTTGCAATTGTCTGTCTATTGCAGTATACTTTGCTGATTGCAATTTGCTTTTATATTTTGTAATATTGCATTTCGGTTTAAATTTCATTCATTTCGTTTTACGTTTATTTTTGCCAATTTATTTATTTTACCATTTTGCAAATTACTTGAACAAACTGTTTTGTGATTGCTTAAAATCAGGGAATTTATGAATGTCTTTGAAGTTGCTGATTTGCTTGGTTAATTGTTTGAATTAGCTCTAAATTAAAAATATTAAAGTCTAGTAAAGTGGGAAAATTTTCCAAAGGAAATTTATCATTTAGTTTTACTTAGTTTGAAGCATTTAAAATAATTTTTTTTAATATTAAAAATAGAACATTTTTTTACCATCATACGACGACCCTGTTAAGATGGAGTGCACTCAATCAAGGACTTTTATTTAGGGTAGCCGCAGCTCTCCAAACTCTTTTAAATATAAGAAAACAGCAATGACTTTCTAATCCAACTTTGTCTTAAGCGAGTTTTAAGAATTTTAAAATCAAATTGTAGAGCTTAAAATAGATAAGAAGACAGATTTTTTACCAATTGGCCAGTGAGTTTTGGCTGCTTTCAGTTTCATTTGTGCCAATTTCGCATCTATGTGTGACTTCCATGTGAGGTAGTGATCCAGGTGAATGCCAAAATATTTCGTCTCAAGGTGTTAAGACACCATCTGCTTATTAGTAAAAATTTTCGTTAAGTACTGATAATGTAGATTTTGGCAAACACTTCTTGAATGCAAAAGAAAAGAGATGAGACAAAAAAAGTCTTACTTACTAAATAGCTATTGAAGAATATTTGTTCCATAAGCCGAGCTTAGAATTGATTTTCAGGCGCTTTGATCTTCTGTGCTTCTTCTCTTCTGCGTGATCCACCACCAGGTTTGCATTCAAATGACTTTATAGCTGGAGCAATTTTTAGAAGACTTTTCCTCTCGAAATTTCAAGCACTGCCTCATTTGCTTTAGCAAGTACCCATGCTTAGGAACCATATATAAGCACGGGCAGTATCAGTACCTTGTAGAGAATGATTTTTGCTTGTCGGGGGGTGGCTTTGCTTTTAAACTGCTAACTTAGCCAAAAGTAGCATCTATTAGACAATGTTATTAACCTTTTTATCTCAAAGCTGATGTTGTTTGTATTTCTAATGGCTACTACTGACTTGAATATTTATCAAATGCGCCTTTCTTGGTTTTACCATTTTTATACACAGAAAGAAAACTCGCTTTCTAAAATCAAGAATTTTATTCTTAATTTATCCAAAATCTTTTTAAGTACGATCCTCACTTTCATTTTCTTAAATCAAGCCTATTCGGATTGCTTCAACAAATCAAGCAGAAAAAAACTTATTTATTATTTTACATTTGAAAACAAAGTGTCTCGGTGGCCTAGAGGTAACGCGCTTGTGCTGCAGTGCAGAAGTCCCTGGTTCGAATCTCAGCTTCGGTAAGTACAAAAAAAAAAGTTTTTTAATTATAAATTAATTATAAAATAAAAATAAACTATAAAATTCTTCTTCTTTAATAAAGGTCCATAAGTCAAAAAAATGACATTTCACTTTCGAATTAATCCAATTTACGGCTTAAATCAATAGCAACAGCAAGATCAGCCGATATTTTCTGTACTTTGAGTCCCCCTGCAATGTTTTAATCTTTTTCACGCTTACATCAAGTACGGTTCCGAACTTAAATCAATCCCTTTTTGGCTTAATTGTGGCTAAAAGTAAGAAAATCGTACTGGAAAAATTTGATTTAAGCCGTAAACGGGATTAATTCGAAAATGACACGTCATTTTTTTGACTTATGGAGCCTTATTAAAGAAGAAGAATTTTATATTTTATTTTTATTTTATAGATACTTAAAATTTATCATTTAAAAATTTCATTTTTGTACTTACCGAAGCTGAGATTCGAACCAGGGATTTCTGCACTGTAGTACAAGCGCGTTATCTCTAGGCCATAGAGACACTTTGTTTTCAAATGTAAAATAATAAATAAGTTTTTTTCTGCTTGATTTGTTGAAGCAATCCGAATAGGCTTAATTTAAGAAAATGTAAGTGAGGATCGTACTTGAAAATTTCAAGAAAGATTTTGGATAAAATCAAGAATAAAATTCTTGATTTTAGAAAGCGAGTTTTCTTTCTGTGTATATGCATTCAGTTGTTAAAGCCCTTAAGCATTCTCCAAATTTTGTGAAATCAGAGAAAAGTGATAATATATGTTTTTTATATTAAATTTACAGATAGGGACGAATTACGTAATTTAGGACTTTGTATAGTTTTGAGTATAAGAGGTTATATCTAAGCTTGTTGAGCACTTTGTTTTAAGTATTTTGTTACAAAACTTGGCTTTAGGCCATCAGTTTTCTGTCGGAAACTTGGTTTAAGGGAGTTCTTTTAACTGGCTAGCCACTGCAGAGTATTTCAGACAGAGATTCTAGTAGCTAAATTGGCCGAACAACTTGCCTTGTCCTCTCAGATTTAGAATTTTAATACGAACATATTAATTGATAGTCAGGCGGCAATTGGGGCCTACCTCAGCGAATCTTACTTGCTCCTAAATTGTGCAGGCGTGAAGGGAATTAATTGGGGTATTGAGAGAAATGAGATGACAGACGAGCTGGCAAAGCTCGGGGTCCATTTACCTATGGAAAGAATAATGGGCATTCGTGCTTTGCTTCAGTTATTTAATGAGAGTATAGACTCTGCTCGGAATGCTAGAGCCACAGAGCTCTGGGTGAATACCATTTTGTAAAGAGTCTCCAGGATTATTGTGAAAATCTTATAATCCGAGGACGGTGATTGTTTTTTGCTCTTGCAAAGTAGCAATTGCAGACTCCTAGTAGGGGATGATAACAGATCAGTGTTTGAAAACGGTTCATGCTAAAAGAGCAAAACGATGATTGTAAATTCTGTGGTGTACCTAGGGATAAAAAGAGATTGTTAAAAATCTTCTTTGCAATTGTTTAGTGCTTATGCGCTCCAGAAAAACAGTCTCGGGTCTTATTTGTTTCAAGATCTGGAAGGCATTTTGCTTATAGTATGCTTTTGCATTAAGTTCTTTGTTTTAAATTATATTTAAAACTTCGCTTACAAAGAAGCGGGCTAGTTGCTAGTTTTGTATCAATAAGAAGGTATTTATATCGACTCTATTAATTTTTAGCTTCTTGGCTCTTTCTTATAAACACAAGTTTCGAATTTCTAAAATTCTCTTCTAAAATATCAAGATGCTAGCTTTACGCAATTTGGCTGTACGACTGTTAATTTGTCAGTCAGTCAATAATGATACTTTTTTTGTGTGTAAATTTTTGCAGAAATTTTTTATTTGCATTTCATATCATTGTAAAATATTTTTTTATTAAATTGCATCTTCCCAATTTACAACTTTGTTTTAGCAAAATATTTTCTTTTTTTTTTTTGTTTTTATTTTGTTTTAGTTTTATTTTTATTTTTCTTAAAATATTTTAAATGATGCAACATTAGTATTCTTTTTTTTTATTTTAAACAACTTAAACATATTAATTGTGCATAACGTATTTCTGAATGACAATGAGAGGATTTAGCTTGGCAGTTTAATTCATATTTATGCCAAGTTTAACATGTTAATAAAATTATTAAATATATTTTTTTAAACAATTTTTCTTTACTTTATTTTAAATACATACATATGAAAACCTTCAAAAATTTTTGATAGTTTTTGCTTGCGACAAAACAGTCTAAGTGCAATTAAAAATAACCTTAATAAAAATTAAACTTATGTTTGTTTTTAACTTACAACAACCAAAAGTTCAATCTGTTTGAACTACATAAGTACAAAATTGTGTTTAAAGTTTTTTCCCCAAAAAAAACCTAGTCAAGAAATTTTGCTAATATTAGTTACTAACAAATTAGTTTAAAGGGGAAAATCAAATATTTTTTTTTATCAACTGCAAAGCAAACCATCAGAAAAACGTTTCAAATGAATCGATGCATTTTGTTTTATATCAATAAATGTCAATGAAATTGACAGTAAACAGAGCATGTAAAGTATAGAGTATAAAAACAGAATAAGTAACTACAATGAAAATAAAAACAATTGCTTAATAATTAAATGTAACAGTAATTGCTTATCGACTCATAAAAATAAAATAATTATCCACTGAAAGGCAGAATTGCAGATTCGCAGCGAAAAAACAATTTGTGTACATTTTACTCACAAATTTTTTAAACATTTATATGTTTTTATAATTACTCCAAATCTAACAAACCTTTTATTTAAGTTTCGTTTTGTTTTTTCTTTAATTAAAGCTTAAAACTTCTCTGCTAACATTTATATTTGGCATGAATTACTATGTCGCAAACAAACATATGTTTTTACACAATCGCATTCATGTCAAGATGTTTTAATATTTAGAAAACGTTTTTTGTTTGTTTTTATAATAAAATTATAATACTTAGCCAGATGCAAATGTTTCTTAGGATTTCTTTTTTTTTTAATTAAAAATAAATTAAAATGTTTTTTAATTTAGATCCAAAAAAACGTTTGTTGTTTAAGTCTTTTGTTTTGACGAAATAAATCTAAGACCAACATTTGTTTATGTATGGTAAACACTAATTATATCTGTGCAGGTGTGTTTGTCGAATAAATTGGTTGGTTTTAAGATCTTCTTGCCGTTTTTTTAAGGAGTGAAGCTAGAGGTTTTGGTTTTTGCTCTAGTTTTGAGGACTTTTTAAAGTTTTTTTTTGTTTATGGCGAAATATTTTTTTTTTAAAATATCGGTTGTTAAGAAAAATACTTTTTTTATTGCAGCCAATTTAAAAACAATGCTTCAGAAAACCAACGACGCATGTTGAATCACTTTTTTCAAACTACTGGGAGCTTTTTATTAAAATAAGGACTTATTTGCGTTTTTATAGTTCCCCCCAGGGACCGTAAAAGTAATGCAAAATAATAAATAAAATCATAAAATCATAATCACAATTATATTTTCATCTCAGGGTTTGTTCGCGGAAGCCAAATGACATCCACCAACCTAAAAATGATCTTAAATATTTTTTAATAATCCAAAGTTTGATGTAATATTTTTTTCCGGGCTTATTTGATACCTAGAATCGCTTTTAAAATAAGTGGCTATACATTTTACGATTCAAAAGATGACAGGGATAGACCATGTGGTAGCTTGGCTATATCAAATCAAGAACTAAATACCAATGGATAGGTGGTCTCTCCGAATGTTATGTACAAGCAACAACTATCTACGTTGAGGAATTTTTCAACAGCCTAGTTATTTCGTTAGTTAATTGTCTACCCAGTAGGATCAGTACAATAGGTTTTTCAAATCTTTAGGTTTCCGCCTCATAGCTGTTAGAGACACTAAGAATACCTACTGGGGCTCCCAGATAATTAGTTCTAGAGGTCGCGTTTCGTATGAATCCATTTTTGAAATGGGACTAAGCATTATTTCAACCAGGAAACCAACATATTGGCCAGCTGTTCGCAATAAAATTCCAGACGTTATCGATTTTGATGGTTTTAAAGCTCAAGCCTCGTTAAATTTATCTTGTTATTTTTACCCACAATATATCGGCATTCAGTGCTCGGCACACCTACCGCTGAAAATTCCTGAAGACTTTAACGATTATCTGAACAGCCTGAATAAAAACACTTAAAAAGCCGCCAGATTAAATACAAGAGATTTGTTTATGATCAAAGAGGAAAACGAAATAAGTTGTTCTTAATAAATAGAGGCTGGTTTACCTTAAAGGAGTAGTATAGATGTATCTATGTGTTGTAGGGGAAAATATGGTCGGGCTTGACAAATAATCTATATTTTTCGATATTTTTTATTAACTAAAGTATAACAATAATAATAAAAGAAATTTATTTCTTGACAAAAAAATAAAAATTTAAAAAAATATATAAAGAAGTTTGGTTTTTAATAAATAATTGTTATCATTGAAAATTCAAAAATAATACTTATTTAGAGCCCTTGATTTTAACATTTTAAAAATGACTAAGGAGAAAATTATTGGTTTAGAGTACCTGGTAATATGATCGATCCAAATTCGCATACATGGGATAAAAAAAGAATATTCTTTATTTATTTATTTCTGGAACTTGGAAGAGTTTTATTTTTAAATTAAACAAAAATAAATAAAAAATCTAATATTTATACATAAAGCACTTTTTGCCTTGTAAAAGTGTAAATCTGACAAATAAGAGTCAATAAAAATGACAGTTGATTGGCACAGTTGAAGATCTAATATGAACTTTGCAAAACCCTGTCATAATTTAACAAAAACTTGTCTAGAATTTTTTTCTTTGAATGGCTGTTTTTAAATTCCACATCTTTTTATTTATATAAATCTATAAGTAATTTTACAGACAATTACTCGTTAGATAAATAAAATTAAATTTCAAATAAAATATTTACATATGTATTTGTAAATATCGGTTACAAGGAATCCCCTCTCAAGCGAAAAATTTAAATACATATTCTCCTATACAAAAGTACATACATATATGAGAGAAAATAATTATTTTGCTGTTTTATAAATGATTTACATGTGTTAATTATATGTTAATTATTTTTATCATATTTAAATTAATACAAGTACTTGTTAAGTTCCTTGTTATTAGGAATTTAATTTTAAAACATTTAGAAAACTTAAATAGAAACTAGATTATGAAACATATTTATATTGTTTATATATTTTAAAAGTGTCACAATTTTAAAAAACGTTATTTTTAAGAAAGTTATTTATTTTTAATTGTGACATTTAAAATTATTGTATATTTCTTACATTATAACGCTATTACATAAAGAACATACATTTTGAGCCTTTAAACGAGTTACGCATGTAGTTAATTGGCTGTTAAATTGCAAAATCTAATTAAGAAATCGTGACAAGCAGATCATCGTGAATTTTTGTTTAACAATTTGCTAAAAAAAAAATAATAAGATATATGGGACTGCTGTATGTTGATTTCATTTAAATTATTATACCCTTCACATAGTGATAGGGCATATATCACTTTGTCATTCCGTTTGTAATTTCTTTATTATTCATTTGCGACCCCATAAAGTATATATATTCTGGATCCTTATAGATAGGGAAGTTGATAAAGCCATGGCTGTCTGTTGAAATCAAGTTTCCGGAGTCAAATAAAAAGATACAGACCAGTTAATGGTGTCAAACTATTAGAAATATCCTGGAGATAATCGCTATTTAAAATCAGCAAAATCGGTTCACTATTGACCGAGATATAAGCGAAAACCCAGAGTAACCCATTTTTTTAGGACAAAATCCGTGCATATATCCCTATATATCTCAGTAAGTATAGTCACTCTTGCCACAAAACTTGGCACGGATACTCCTAAAGAAGGGACCTAAATAATGAAAAAAATTTTTTCAGATAGGACCAGGGGAAGGGGTACTTTCCCTACAATTGCACAAATTTGGTGAAATATTTTATGCGCTATATCTCGTAAACTATAACAGCTATCGACTTAAAAGGTTCTACAAAAAGTAATTGCACGCTAAGGGCTACGCCCTAAAGAAAAAAATTTTTGGGTGGGGGCAATAAAAGGGGTAGCTCCCATACAAATCGACAATTATTATCAAATATTCGATACGCTATATCTCGGAAACTTTAACAGCTATCGACATATAATGTTCTACGAAAAGTGATTGTACGTAAAGATCTACACTTTAAAGAAAAAAATTTTTGAGTGGGGGCAAAAAATGGGATAGCTCCCATACAAATCGACAATTATTATAAAATATTCGATACGCTATATCTCGGAAACTGTAACAGATATCGAGATGGAATGTTCTACAAAAAGTAATTGCGCAAGAATGCCTACGCTTTAAAGAAAAATTTTTTTGAGTGGGGGCAAAAAAAGGGGTAGCTTCCATACAAATTAACAATTTTTATGAAATATTCAAAACGCTATATCTCGGAAACTATAAAAGATATCGGAATGAAATGTTCTACAAAAAGTAATTGCGCAAGAAGGCCTACGCTATAAAGAAAAATATTTTTGAGTGGGGGCAAAAATAGGGGTAGCTCCCATACAAATTACAATTTTTATATAATATTCGATACGTTATATCTGGGAAACTATAAAAGATATCGGAACGAAATGTTCTACAAAAAGTAATTGGTCAAGAAGGCCTACGCTTTAAAGAAAAATATTTTTGAGTGGGGGCAAAAAAAGGGGTAGCCCCAATACAAATTAATAATTTTTGTTAAATTTTCGATACTCTATATCTCGGAAACTATAACAGATATCGAAATCAAATGTTCTACAAAAAGTGATTGGACATCAAGGGCTACGCTCTGAAGAAAAAAATTTTCAGATGGGGGGTGAAGAAGGGGTAGCTCCCATACAAATTAACAATTTTTATAAAATTTTCGATACGCTACTTCCGGAAAACTATTACAGCTATCGACTTTGAATATTCTACAGAAAGTAATAATCAAATAATTCATACATTTTGGAGAAAAAGTTGGAGAAGAGCAGGGGGACTAGAACATTTAACAAGTTTTATTAACCTTGAAATATGAATAATGTCCAAAACTTTTAAAACTCTCGACCTCAAATCTTCTTCATCTATTTATAATATTCATACGAACGTTAAAATTTTGTTATTTTTTCTATGGGCTTTAAAACTCGCACAAGTTTTTTTATTAAATTATTTGCAGTACAAAATTACTCGGCTGGGTATATTTAAAGACCAATGTGAAGGGTATATAAGATTCGGCAAAGCCGAATATAGCGCTCTTACTTGTTTTTTGTTAAAATTAGAACTAGCTCCATTTATTGTTGGTTCTAAATTGTAATTGGATGGTAAATTTAATGAATATTCAATCAATTGTAATATTAGTAATTTGTTTATAGTAATTTGGGTAAAAGGCAAAACTAATTTTACTCACACCAGTACATGGTAGGGGTATAATGCATTTGTGCAGATGTGTGTTACGCTCCAAAATAATAATCTTAGACCCACTTTCAAGTATACCGATCATTTCCTGAGCATGTCCGTCCATCCATACGCATGCCCATGCATTTTTGAAGATATTTTTATCACTGCCACGGAGCCTATTTGTGATGATAATCAATCTATTTTTGACATAGCCCCGCCCCTCCCCCCCCTTCCCCACCGCCCCATAAATGTTCTCCCGGAAAAAACATTTTTGCTATAACTGTCTCGAATATTACGTTACCAACTAATATACTGGAGACAAAAAATATCGGTCTATTTATTCAAACATCCGCTATAAAAATGTGGTGCAGGGTGTAATATGTTCGGTTTTGAACGACTTTAACTTTTTTTTAATTTTTGTCTTTGTTTTTTTATAAACTTGTGTAAAGTAAACAAAAAAACTATTACATCTACAAATATAGCAAAAGAAAACTCGGAGTTAAATTATGCTGAAAACTAATAAATTCCTTATATTTTGTTGATTACGCCAACAACGAGGAAAAACAGATTGGGGCAAAACATGGAGATAAAAAAAAGTAGCGGCTCGTTCTGCCCGTACAACCAATGCTTGTATATGGTTTAAAAGTATGCGTACTTGCGAAAATAAATTATCCAGTGTTTGGAGTTTTCAAAAGAAAAATTCTTCGAAAAATCTATGGACCAAGCTACGTTGATAGAGAATACCGCATTCATATGAAATGTGAGCTGTATGAGCTCTTTGCCAACATGGACATACATACATAGTTGGGCGTATAAAAGTTCAACGTTGACGTCCGCTAGGTCATGTTTGGAGAATGAATTCATTTGAATACAAACCTGGTGACGGATTACGCATAAAAGGGAAGGCAGAAACTCCAATTGAAAGATTAAGTGGAGGAAGACATTATGAAACTTGCTGTCAGAAATTGGAAAAAAATTGCAGAAAATCGAAGCGCGTGGAAATCGTTTGTAAGTTGGCATATGGAACAAACGTTATTTAATAGTCATCTACGTAAGTAAGTAAGCGGATTATTTTCCTTCGCTATAAGGGCTAGCTCCCTTATGTTTAGATAAAAATTTTAATGCTGCTTATATTGCAAGAGCGGAAGCGCAACAAGATCTTTACTTCACTTTTTTTGTTATCAACCGGTAAGAGCGCTATAATTGGCTGTGACGGATCTTTTATATTTTTTACAACGTGTGGGGCTTTTTACCCCAATTTTTTCAAATATTGTATGGCGACTACCTTAGGGGGTGTAGATAGGGTGTAAGTATGTTCTAGAAAAACGTTTGTAAAGAAAAATGAGTTAGGGTCAGTCCTACATTTGACCTATCCACGGACAATCTGGGGAACTTATTACAATTTCCCAAACTTTTGTACGGCAGCCCCTTTAAGCGATGGAGAAAGGAGGTAAGTATGTTCAAGGAATATGTTTGGGAGGGGAAACATATTGGGGTCGGTTCTACACTTTATTTCTCTAAGTATTTTTACATAATTTTTTGTAAATTTTGTATGGCAACGCTTTTGGGTGATAGAGATAGGGGTTAAGTACGTTCTAGAAATATGTTTGGGAGGAAAAACTAATGAAGTCTGTAATATTTTTATTCTTCTAAGGATAACTCCAGGAAGTTATATGGGTTTCTACTATAATTTTTTTTTAAATGTTAATGGCAACTCTATTGGGGGCTCTATATAGTGGGCAATTACGTTGCACAAAAGTATTTGAGAGGAAAAACGGATTGCGTTCGGCCTTACATTTGACCTTTGTAGAAGCACCCTGGGAGCTATAGGAGCGATTTTAAGAAAAATTTTAAAAAACTATACATTTTGTGGCAACCCTCTTAAGGGACGGAGATAGAGTAACAGTATGTTCCAAAAATATATTGGCAAAAAATACAAACGGGAGGCGGTCATTTTGTACCGATATATGGGCAACTCCGGGGCAGTTGAAGTTTTTATGCACAAATTTTAGAAAAATAAGGAGTGGTAGTTAGTCTTGGGTTTTCGCTTATATCTTGGTCAGCTATCCGGCAATTTTTCTGAATTTAAATAGCAATTTGGTAGCAGATATTTCTGATAGATTGATTTCACTTACGGGTCATGCAACATTGGGGTCTTCAAAAAGTTGATTTCAATTGTTACACGGACAGACGGGCATGCGGATAGACATATGCTTTATGCGGCTGCAGATGGATTTTAAAGAAATAGCAAACGAAACAACTAGCTTATATATACCCTTATAATTTTTGTAAAAAATATACAAATAATTTAAAAAAATGTGGAAACTGTTCGTTATTAAAAAAAAAAAACATTTATAATAATTCCCTTCGTGCCATAAAAATTAGAAATTTCATAAAATTAATTGTGTAAGTCAGGAATAAAAATATACAGAATTCAAAATAGTTTCAAATGCCAATTGTTAAGTTTAAGCTAGTTGGTAAGAAAAGATATATAAAACTTTTATTAAACGCTCTATGTTACCACAAAAGACCAATTAATAAATATCTTGCATGAAGGTGGTACATTAATATACGAAAATTTAGTATCGGTCTCTAACTAGAACTGCTTTATTTCTTAAACCCCTTTATCATAAGTGAGGATAAATGTGTTCATTTATTATAAACTAAATACCTTTACTTGCAATTAATAAAAAAATAATTTATAATTATTTTACGCCTACGTTAATGAACTAAAATTTTAATTAACAGTTTATAAATTTTATAAGACCTACGCTATTTTAGAAATACTTAAGATTAGGCCTGCTTCTGTTTGTAAAAGTGAACTGATATGTTAGAATTTTGCAGTTAATTGAAAAATATATATGATAGTTCTATAAACATGTTATTAAATGTAGTTTTTAATAAGTTCGGTGCGCTATTTCGTTATATCTAAACGAACCAGTGTTAAAATTTTGCTGCCTTTCACAGCGCTTTTTAGTGCCTTCACAGTAATCAAAAATAATATTTTTGGACTTTTTTAATCGAATCTGAAAAAGCTGTTAAAAAAACTATTAAAACGATTTTTTTAATTGTTTTTTTTAATTTTCCAAAATTCTTAAAACCCATTAACAGAAGATTGTGACAAATCTTGCCAAACTAATTATAGGGTCTTTATTACAATTTGATATCAAAATCAAACCTGTACTTTTATATCAATAAATGTTGCAAAATTTTTATGATTTTATATTCTTCAAATAAAGACGACTTGGTGGCTTAACAAACAAAGCAAAACAGCCGCTTAGCTCTTATTCTACCTACCGCCAGGCAAATTACAACAGAACTTTTTTCTGCAGATGTGGAACAATTTTTATCTGAGAAAAGAAGAGCCCAAAGGGAACAATAAAAATAAAGATTGCTGCAACTAAAAAATAAGCTTGAACTATGCACAAACCAACTAAAAAAACGCTTCAATGGTATCATTTAAAAAACGCCTGGAAAGTCAATCTGGACTGCCTAGAAAAATTATTCTCCACGGCGATTAACCAAACGTCTTAAAAGGTCCCTTTGTTGCAAAGCCACCACCGCGTTATATGAAAGGATCTTGAGCAACAAAGGACGAAGAAAAATGCGATTTGATAGCAAGTCATTTAAAAAACTTTTTTACTTCCCATGCATTTACTAAAGTTAGTGAATTACTGCCTGTTTTTGCTAGATTTCCTTTAAAAATATGTTTCCGCTTTCTAGATGTTGTCAAAGCTATCAAAAACTTACATCCTAAAAAAAGCTACTGACTTTGATAATATAAGCAACAAAACGATTTTAAAACTACCTTTGACATACAGAAGAAAAATTATTTTTATTTTTAACTCCATATAACAGCTTTAACATTTCCCGCCAGTATTAAAAGTTGCCTTTGTAAAGATGATTACTAAGCCTCGAAAAGATCCTTTGAAGTTGGAGTCTTACAGGCCTCTAAATATGTTAAAAGCTTTGTCAAAATTGTTCGAAAAACATCTATATATGACTTCCATGTGAGATAGCGATCCCGGTGAATTCTAAGATAATTCGTTGTGGCATTGTAAGGTTGTTAATTGAGGGCACGTTCCCTTGCTTAAAGTTAAAGTAACATGGGTGCATTTTTGTTGATTTATTTTAATGCCCCACACACAAAAAACTACAAAAAAAATTTTTCAAACAAATTCTTGTTCAAAATAATTTATTTTTTTAGTCAATTTATTTAATAGTCTCTAATAATATTTTTATTTGATTTTTAAATCAAACAAAATTTTCGCCTAGACAAATAAAATATTTAACCAGCTCAGCAAAATTTTTTAACAGACTCTAAAATTCTTGCAAAATTGTTTGTCTAAATTTACAACTTTCGTTGTAGGTCCTCAGCCAGACAAAATATTTACTGATTCTCTGAAATTTGTTACTGATTCTACAACTCAGTTTTTTCTGTGCATAACTTTTCCAATTTTTCTCTTGAGATACTTGATGTTGAACTTTCGTTTGAGGCCTCTTTAGGGTCTTTATGATTACTGAGAAAGACAGTATCATAGTAAATGTTGACGTGTGAAAAAGAATGTTTGTGAGCATGTTTGCTGTGTAAAGCACCAATCAATTGACTGCGAAAGCCAGTCAACATAAACATGCAGCTTTTTTTCATTAATTCCGAAACAATTTTTTTTGCACAAGCAACAAAGTAGAAAAATTTTATTTAATTAGTTAATCCTAACTGAATAAAATCAAAAAACAAGCAACTATGTATTAAGTTATGGTCATAGTCAAATTTTACACGTGTAAACATATGTATGTACTTATGTATGTACATATGTATTAGGGTATACACTCGAACAATAACCGCTTGTTTAGTCAATTTTCAGTCGATTAATTGTTTGAGTAAGCAAAATTGTAAATTTCGCTTTATAACTTTGTTAATATGTAGGTCCGAAATCAGTAAAACATTTAATATAATCAATAACCTTTTTGTCTAATTGCGGTCCTATAAACAAAATTGTAAAGTCAGATAAACAATTTTATTTAAAAGTTTGAAAAAAAAATTTTTTTTGGAAAAATTGCCTTTTATATTCAATAAAATTATAATAGTGAACATATATGTATTTATTTAAATTTTTCGTTTATTTCGTTTGATATGAAAATCAAATAAAAATTTTATTAGAATCGAATAAACTATTTTCTGACAAAAAAAAACTGTTTTAAAAATAAAAGATTTATTTAAATAAAAACTTGTGCTGTTTTTTCTGTGTATAAAGATTATTAAAAAATTAAGATTAAATGAACTCCCGATAATAAAATTTGTTTGTTTATATAAATAAATTTGAGATTTTTTTTTTAATTTAATTAATTTTAATTGTTATGTATTTTCCTTTATAAAGCCAGATAATGCCAGAAGCCGTAAATGTAATATATTATTTAGTACATAAATATTAATTAGCGCACTTGTTAACAAGTGTTTGTTTCTAACAACTATTTTCTTTATGCAATAGTTTAACAAATAAATAAATAATGCAATAGAATAAATGAATTTTTTTTATTATTTAATCGTTTAAAACTTGATTTAACAAAAAAAGTGTTTTTAATTGAAATGTTAAAATCGGTTTACGAAAATTCATTGTCAAGGTTATAAGAAAATTGTAGATTAAACAACATCTAAACCAATTAAGTTAAAAAAACTTGAAGTATTTAAAATAACTGTTTTAAATTGTAATAAAAAAAGGTGAGAGGGCTTCTAATGTAGAGGGGTTTTCAATAGGCGCTTGCTATTTTAAGCAGAAACAGAGCGGAAGTGGCACTAGTTTGCTCTGAGAGATAATGTGGCTTCTGGCTTATTCAAGGTCTGCGACCTGAAATCGATCTTTCAGAAAGTTTTATCTAGTTGTGAGGTTCAGATAGCATATTCTTAATGTCACAAACTGTCGGTTGATAAATGTATAGCACAAGTACCTAAGTCTACCTCCTAGCGGTATCAACCGTGCAACTTTCAGTTCAATTACTGGAAGGCTAACAGACATGGCTGAGACGAAAACAATCTGTCTTGGGTAAATGTGTGATCAGTGATTCACTGGTCTGGCTTGAGGCAGGTTGTCCTTGTTGCGCTGTGCCATGTACATCGCCATTAAGTGGCACAGCAATACAGGGTTCTAAAGGTACCAATACCTTACCTGTGTAAAATAGAAATTGGTAGGAATGAAACGGAAGTAGATTTCCGAGGCTGACCAGAGTCATATCTGGTACCACGGGATTCAGTTGGCCCCATGTGCTTACCAGTGCATGAGCTGATTAATGGTGAGGTCTCCTTCGGGAGTTCACGTGGTGGATGTGATTATCCCCAAGCGGGGCAACTGAGAACGTAAGTTGGTATGCTGGGGTCCGTCCTGTACGGGCCCCAGAGTGACCGTGTAAGCGGTCTTATATGAACTTAAGGTTTACAAGATAGAGTTTCTAGATTTGGCGGGCTACCTAGGCACATGAGCAACTGTCGAAGTAGGCTATTAGCTGAAAAGGTATAAGTGTGTTTGGTAGCAGGTGAAAAGGGAAACTGGCTACGCCTGGGGACCCTAGGATCTAAAATAAGATCCTGTCAAAGTAGTAGCAAATAATGAAAAGGCAGGCATTGGCATGTTGAAGCATGTGCGTGGCTCGGGCCTGACTGGCGGTGAGAATATTTTGAAGCATTGATGATGGTGGAGTAATTGATTTGTCTAAATGAGAAAAAGATCCTTCTAACAGAGCTGGGTGTCGCTTTCGTTGGGTGCGACATGATAATCATAATCTTTCTTGCTTAAGGTTTCGCGCTGTTTCACAAGCGTGTGAAGAGGTGTCTTGTCGGCGCGGATCTGTTTTGATTTTGAAGAAGCGAGATCAAAACTAGAAACGCAGTTCGGGTTTAGATAGCCCAACTCCTCACTAAGGAATGTGTTGTGGCTACACAGAGTCATCGCAGAAAATTGGTACCTGAGTGGCGGAGTACGCAATTCTGGTGGCGCTGTTGGACGCATTGTTTCCATCAAGTGTTGAGAGCACCGTGGGTTATTGCCAGCATGGCAGGTACCATGTTAAACCCTTAACGTCTGTCACAAACTGTCATGTCAAAAACTTCTCTATCATCCACCTATAGCGCTTGCTGTTAGTGTTGTAGGCCTAGCCACCTTCGATCGCAAATACTTCAGCCAAAAATTTATATCGCTGACCTTTTATGGATATTTCACTGAACTGGTTTCGGCTGAAATACAATCAACCCATTCAACTAAAAATGCGTAAAAAATTTTTATCAAACAATATTTATTTTACACGTACGTAAACGTACTGAACGTAAAGTCTTTCATGGTTATCTAGGCTTTATAAGCTAAATTTTACTCAACTGATGTAATTCAACGGTCAGACTTTGATAGCCATTTAGGGGACACCCTTTAAGGTACGTTTAGACTACGCTAATATTTGTCCAAACACAACAAATAATGGTTTGGGCTAATAGTATGGTTTGTGACTAATATTTGGGCATGCGTTTAGATTGCACTAATATTTGTTTGAATTTTATTTGCACAAACAACAGAAGATTTTGTGTCAGCCATGTTTGGTACAAATATTTGTATATCCTTTTACACTGCACAAATATTTTTATTTGTCCGGTGTGTATGACAAACATCTGTCAAAAAATGTTGTTGTTATGTTTATGAAATCCATCTGCCAAATAGTATCAAATTGTGTTTGTGAAGCAACGTGAAAAGTTAAAATGTTTAGTGAGAGTGGTATTGAAGATTTATTATTAATAACTGCTGGAGCTATAGTAGTTTCAGAAACCCAGTAAAAAGAAAAAAAAGAAGATCTAGAAAAATGTGGGTTCGAGCTTGGGTGCAGCGTCGTAAAATGGAAGGATGTTGCCAAAAACTTCTGAAGGAACTACGTTCTGAAGAACCTTCGCTGCATAAAAACTTCGTGCGCATGGGTTCAAATGACTTCGATTACTTGGTAACTTAATTACAATATTCAGCATATTAACATTAAATATACTTATGTTAATGTTTTTCAAATAAAGCTGTATCTAGTGGCACCGATTAAAACAAAGAAAACCATACATTTGAGGGAACCAATATCTGCGTCTGAAAGATTGGCTCGGACTTTGCGATACTTGGCCACTGGCGAAAGTTTCTCGTCGCGGCAATATGTTTTTAGATTTGATTTTATTCAACGTTCAAAAAAATCAACATAAATTCAATCGTATCAGCATCAGTGAGTGAAACTAAACAAAAAATTCAAGTATTTAAGGGATGTTGCTTTTAATGAGAATAACAGACAAAAAGATGGCGCCATGCTCATGGTTCAACGTTAGGTCACGTAGTCGTTTCTCTTTAACATTGCCTGTAGTGTATAACGAAGGCTTGCCATAGTTCTTGTCATATTTCTTGTTTGGCACTAAAGGTTTCAAAAACAGTGCTAAGTGTTAGTAAAAATTTCTCTTTTGGCTTAAAATTATTGAATAATTGTGTTAAAATTGTCAAAAATTAAATGTTTATACTTTTTAAATATTAAATTGATTCACCATTATGCATAATTAACGTCAAGTTAATATTATTTTAAACGTTTATGCATATAAAAACACTTATTTTTTTTTGTGTAAAATTTTAATTAGCTGATGTAATGTGATTTAATTGTTTTCCAAATATGTTTTTAAACAATTAAAAATTTTGTAATATCAACTTAGAGCAACACTGATATAGCTCTGACAAAAGTACAAAAAACAACTAGCGGGCAATTTACGGCATTCAACTCGAGTCGAAATTCTACTCGATCGATCTAGTAGTCACTGCTTGTATTAACAAACTTTTTTAAAGGTTAATTTTTATTTTATATGCATAGATTTGGTTTGTTTATAAAATAAACAGAAAGCGTTCACGTCGATGACTTTAAAATTTTAAAAACATCATCAAATGCGTAGAAACATTAAAAGAGAATTAATAATAATTAAATAAAAAAATTCATTATGTAAATCTGGAAATAGTTAAAAAAAAGTTTATAATTTCCCCTTTCTGAACTTAAAGTTTTCAATTCAAATTAGTAAAAAAATTTAAATTACTTATTTTAGCTGTTATTTGTATAAAAAGTGTCCTAAAAAATTTACTTAATATATATATGTGTCGTTTAAAACTCCTTCTTGCACACTTTTGTTTACTCTGATTTATTCACTAGCAGCCGTTTATTTGTTAAATTCAATCATGTGAGTAAAACTCACACAATGAATAAATTCATGCTTTGACCAAACGAAGCTGATTTTATTCAAGGCAGATTTTTATTCAACTCATTCAAATCACTTAAAATTTTAGCATCAGATTAAATCAAGAGAAAATGTGATTTTGCTATTCTCTGTTACCAATCTGTCAAACATATTGACCAATATTTCCATTTAAATTTATTTCGTTTTTCATATGTTAAGCACTGTCAAAAATAACTGTTGGCAACCCACGTTTCTACAATTATTTGTCGCTATTTGTTCCGCCAAAAATATTGTGAGAACAAACAAAATATTGAGGCAAATATTTGTAACGACGTGCTGACAAAGTGTTTACACTATGCAAAGTTTTATTCACAAACAAAGATTTTTTTAGCCAACAAACAGTCGACAAATATTTGGTGGCTAACAAATTCGAGTGTTTACACTAGGACAAACAAAATTTTTATGATTTTGTACAAATATTTGCACAGTCTAAACGCACCTTTACATTGCTCACTGTTGTGTCCAAAAAATAAATTTCAATCGATAATAAAAATTTCTTAAGTTTTATGATTCTAGTCAAAAATAATAATTATTATTAATTTTTTTTTTCAGAATAATATTTCGTAAGAAATAATTATGAAAACAATTTGTGATTTTTGAATTATAAAAATTATTACAATTATTTCTGCAAAAAAAAAATCAAAAATAATATATTTTTGACAAAAACTATATACCAAATATTTTTGTTTATATAAAAAAAAAACAAAAATTTAAAAGCCACTCAATTTTCGAAAAGCCTAGCTTAACACCATCAAGATAATGTTTTTTAAATGACTTTCCGACGACTCCTTGTACCTGTTTTTTTTTTTGAAAACTCGAAAGTAATTATAATTTACCGTCCCTGGTTTTATGTGAATTTTTTTTCTCTGTTTGCAGTCTGGTTGTTTAACTTTCTTATGCTTTCATTAAATTATATCTTACTAGAACTTCACGTATATACTTTTGTTTTACTAAAAAATATTATTTGTTTCAGTTCTGAACAATGGGTCTAAAAAAACAATACTTACGCTATGGTCGTTCAGCAAGAGATCGTATATTTGGTTGGCTGGGAGTACCACCACCGGCAGCAAACGATTTTAATCGTAGTGTAATCACCTCCAATACAAATGCGACAACAGACTTAACAGACAATGTAGCCCCACAGCATGCTACAGGTTTGGTAGGTGCAACATCAACATCCTCCTCCCGCAACCGAAATCGATCGCATACTTATATTCGAAGTCGAGCAACACCGTTGTCAATGCTAATATCACAAGGAGCCAAACTTAGTAATAGTAAGTTGAGTTTTTTTTTTGTTTGCGATATAAATTAATTCAATAACTTTCTGTGAGTTGACATTAGTAATTGTATGATATATAAAAATAATATATGATCTCAAAATCGTTGCAGAGAGTACTAATTTTCTGGGGTGTGTAAAACAATCACGGACATTACAAAGTCTTAACTAACTAAATTATTGATTATATTTCCATGACCATGTTCATAACCAATTAAAAGTAGGCTTAAGCTTAAAAAAAAGACTTTTTATATAAAATCAGCATCAGAAGTCTACTTTAAATTTAATGTATATTTTGAATTTTAAAAAATAAAAATATTGGTGATGGAAACCAGATTATCTCTTATATTTTGAAAGAAAAGGATCGGAAACTTGAACAAAGTGTTCACTTAGAATAAATGCAAAACCTTTTTTATTCATATTTTTTATCGTTAAATCTTCTCTCCCGTGAACCTACAACAATTATTCAAATCTTAAACTAAATATCTAATATTAGTCCAACCAGTACCAGGCTAAAATTTAAGGTCTCATAATAAAATTAGTTCATTTCAGTAGTTTCATCTTAGCGCAATAATATTACTTCTATTCAAGCGAGTGTGTCCACTATGTTGCAAGGTGTTTTGGATGAGTTTGGATGTATTTGAAGCAGGGACCGAAAATAACAGTTATTTTTAATATTTAAAATCAAAAAGTCAGGTGGATATAATTTGTCTATCAGATATTTGAATACAGCATATTGATGCTGTTATGCTAAGGAATAATAAACTTAAAAAACTTTAATTTTTTTGACTTTTATCAAAAAGTCACTTTATAATAATTATTTTTTGACCGATATTTTTTTGGTAAAAAAAAAGTTAAAATATGACTTTTATTTTTAAAGTCAGAAATTAAAGTTAAAATTTGACTTGATTGATTGATTTCTGACCGAAAGAATAAAAGTAAAAAAATAACTATTATATTTTGACTTTTTTGAAAACAAGTCGTAACTGTTACGGTCCCTGGTTTGAAGTTTATTAATTCTTGTCCACATAGATTAGGATTTAACTTGTAGGTCCTTACGGATGTTGGTGTTTTTATGATACCAAGGAGCAACAGTTATCATTTTATTTAATTTTTTCTGACAGCGATAAATGTTTTTTATGTTGGGGGCAGGAGTAGTTTCCCATAATTATATGTTTTAGAACCAAATTGGTGCAAAAATCAAGAGTTTTTTCCAATTTGATTATTTTTAAGTTTTATTTGTATCAACTTCGCATCTATATGGGACTTCTTAGTGAGGCGCGATCCAGGTGATTGCCATGATTTTTCGTCTCAAATTGCGTAAAGTAAAAGTTTCGTGCATGAATTTTTGTTTCTTTATTTTTTCCCAATAACTTTGCACATTTATTTGATGCTGTTGTTTGTTCCAGGTCTTTTAAGGACCTTCATGAGTATGTACTGAGAAAATCAGTATTTTTAAAAAAAGTTAAAGTTTTTAAAATGCTTTGGGATGATACTCTACCTGTTTTGACCACCACCGTTTTCAAGTTGGATAAATATATTGACATCTAAGTAAATTGTAAAACCATATCTTTTAAAGATAACTTTTCAAGGTATGCATTAATTAAAATATTAGGGCTGCATTATCGCCCACATGTATTTATACCCTTCACATAGTGATAAGGGTATACATATATCAGTTTGTCATTCCATTTGTTATTTCTTTATTATTAATTAGCGACCCCATAAAGTATATATATTCTGGATCCTTATAGATAGGGAAGTTGATATAGCCACGTCCGTCTGTCCGTCTGTTTAAATCAAGTTTCCGGAGTCAAATAAAACGATACAGACCAGTTAATGGTGCCAAACTATTAGAAATATCCTGGAGACAATCGTTATTTAAAATCAGCAAAATCGGTTCACTATTGACTGAGATATAAGCGAAAATCCAAAGTAACCCATTTTTTTAGGACAAAATCCGTGCATATGTATATCCCTATATATCTCAGTAAGTATAGTCACTCTTGCCACAAGCCTTGGCACGGATACTCCTAAAGAAGGGACCGAAATGATGGAAAAATTTTTTTTAGATAGGATTACCCCTTTTTCCTACAATTGCACAAATTTGGTGAAATATTTTATGCGCTATATCTCGGAAATTATAGCAGCTTTCGACTTTAAATGTTCTACAAAAAGTAATTGTACACTAAGACCTACACTTTAAAGAAAAAATGTTTTGGGTGGGGGTAGAAGAAAGGGTAGCTCCCATACAAATTAACAATTTTTATGAAATTTTCGATACGCTACATCTGGGAAACTATAGCAACTATCGACTTCGAATATTCCACAAAAAGTAATAATCAAATAATTCATACATTTTGGAAAAAAAGTTGGAGAGGAGCAGAGGGACTAGAACGTCCCATAAAAATTAACAACTTTTATTATTATATTTAAATTATGTCAAAAACTTTTATTACTGTCGAACGTTAAAATTTTGTAAATGGGCTTTGAAACTCACACAAGGTATTTTTAATATATTATTTGCAGTACAAGATAACTTTGCTGGGTATATTAAAATACCAATGTGAAGGGTATATAAGATTCGGCACAGCCGAATATGGCGCTCTTACTTGTTTTTATTTAAAGTATATATACAGCCTAACCTGAAAAATTCGTGGACATCAGCTGTTACACTTTTATGATATATATATATAAAAGACTTCCGTTTCATGGGAGGTGCCACGGAAATTATTCTATTCCAGCTTATACTTTGTTCAATAAATATAGCTACACTAATTTTAGAGACTTCTGTTATTGTATTAAAGGTGTATTAAAGGTGTATTAAAGGTGGAACGATCAGCTTAAATTCACAAAAAAAAAATTAGCCTTTAGGTCTTTCCAAGATAAAAGGCATATCTTTCTTCAAATCTCAGTAAAATTGAAATATCCGTTCTTGAGTTATAAGTGCTGTTGGCTCGTGACTAGCGCCCGGAAAAAAGAATTTTTTATGCCTTGGAGTTTGCTTTTTTGATGGAGTCTAACAAATTTTAAAAGAAAAATCTACTCGGGTACTTGAAAAGTTTTAAATTTGTTGGTTTCAAATTAACATAGAAAAGTCTATATAACTTTAACTTTAAGGTAAAATACTTATTCTTCGTGCTGATCTGGAAATATAAAAAAGAAAACATGACCTCAGCAATTATGTATACGTAAATCGTCTTAGACAGTTATACATAAACTTAAATTTTGGTAGGTGTTTAATATTGTTAATTTTGAAACTGAAAAAAATTATAAAATGTTTTTGATTTATGTAATTACTTGGCACCTCTTAAAAACGTTTTAGTTTAAGAAATAAATAACATCAAAAAACAAAATTTTTAAATTATTATTATTTTTTTTAAATAACTATCTTTTACTTATTGCTTACGTTTGAGGAAGGCTATCACAGAAAAACTGTTGTATAATTATAAATAACGCTGTTATCAAAAAGCTGATTTGTGAATGGCACCAAGTAGCTAATCTCTTTTTTTAAACAGATGGTAACGCTATCAGCAGTAGCAGTAGCAGACTTTGCAACATTGTAAATTAATTATAAAAATATAAGATAGAATAAAGTCTTGGGCAGCACTTAAAACAATTTAATTATATGTTGTAAACTAACCTCGTGTATGTTTTGGTTCTATTCTAATAAATAAAAAGAATAAAAAAAAACCTCTAACCATAAACCAAAAAATATTTATTATTTTTTGTTTTCAATTTAACAAAAAGTCAATATCAAATGCATAAAACAAAACATTGTGTAACTTTTGGTTTAAGCTTTTCAAACGTGAAACCAGTAATTTTTTTCTTATAGAGTTCTATTGCAACATTATTTTTGTTTTTATTTATTTAATCAACAGCAGCAATAGAATAAACAAACTTAAACTGTTAACACCATCTTGTGGTTGGTCATTACACAACAAGAAGTTTAAGTTCACTTGTTAATGCGCTTGCTTGACTGACTAGTTGGCTGCTTTTGACTTCTACCATCACACGTTTAATTTGTCAGTTCCGATAACCGAAAGTGTTATTGCTTCCATGTTCAGTGTACTCGAACGGTTAAGTTCGCTTTAATAAGAAGTTGCAATTTACCAAACAACTACAAGAATAAATATTTTATTTGATTTCAACTTCTTGCATCTAGAAGTTGAATGGCATTTGCCAGCCAAAATAAAACATGTTGTTAAATTCGTTTAGTCTTTTTATATTTTTAATTAAATAACAACTAAAACAAACCCCCTAAGATAATATTGGCCACATACTGTTGACTTTTTTTATGCAAAAGCCTCCTTTTAAAAACCCCCCCCCTCCCCCCCAAAAAAAAACAAGCTTCAATGCAAAATTTTGATTTTTCTTTAAAAATGCTGTCAAACTAGTATTTTTAATTCGTCTTAGATTTTGTCTTAAACATTAACTAAATAAGTATCAGCAGCATGTGTGACTATTTTATTACAAATACTAAAGTACTATTTAACAAATATTTTTATTTCTACAGATAAATGCTATACGCTCACATATTTAATTTGTGTGACTGTATTTTTCATTGTGTATTGCCGAGCTTCAACTAGAAATAGCACTTGCAGCATAACTTTGAGGTTAAAGTACAGAAGTTGTATTGTCTGTTACGTGATATACTTTAATTTGATTTTATTGTTTCCGCAAAAAAAAAACAATTAAATTAATTTTGCGGAACAGAAGTGTTTTTATATTTTTGCAGAATTTTATGCAGAATCAAAATATTTTAATATTCAAAATGTGCAAACTTTTTCACATAATTGGTCTTTTGGTAACTGAATTTAAGATTTAAACGAAGCAGCTAAAGCTGGGCATTTGCAGAGAAGGTGAAGACCAATTTCATCTTCTCCCTTGTTCCACATCTCCGACTGTGGTCATTAAAAAAATGTCAGAGTATACTTACGTGTTTTCACACCACCCAGTAACCCGCTAGGATCAATATTAACTTTAGTATATCCCTGCAATTATGGCTTTACAACCGGATCGAATCACCCTAGAGACCCTAGACTTGTCTTGATTACGCTTTTTGCTGTCAGTTACTTATAGAAGGTGTCCGAAAATTCTGCTCTTGAGGTTCCTTTTCGAAACTTCAGCTGATTTCATATTAGAAGTTTGTAAAGCAGATCTAGTTTTATTATTATTTTATTACCAAAGTTGTTCTATTGCGCTGGGATCTAGACAAAAGTAAAAATAGATAGGCCGCCCAGCCTTGTCAACTGTTCCTTAAATTGGCGTGCAAACTGTGTCGCAGAAATTCCGCCTGAATGTTGACATATAAAACAATATTCCCGCTAATGTTGCCATTACGTAGCCAGCAAGCTTCACAAACAGCACATATTGCGGTCTGAAATATATTGCAATCATCAGGAAGACGATATGGGGAACTTAGCCCAAGATCCTCTGGGTAGACGCCAGATCTTATAGCACAGTATCTGTATAAATTTTGATATCAAAATCTTCCTTGAAAGCCCACAAGCCACCCACTCTTGAAGAGGATAAGAACTCTGAACACCTTATCAATGTCCGCATGAGGTGTAAAACTATCGGAAAATTGATTCTGAATCAACAGTTACGTTTCTAAGATTCCCGCATGGCTGTATGTCTTCCATTTCCACCATCCTAAAACCCTGAACCTTTCTAAGCTACCTAAAGATACCATCATTAAATCAAGATCAATGCGAAGCATGTGCAGTGTTCAGTGCTTCCAAAGATGCGCAGTGCACCTACGATTTCAATAGACCTCTAGATTTTGACAAGTTGGTCCATCACACACTTTCTATCCGTTTACCATACCAGAGACTCATATATAAGAATTGAAAGACTATAACCTAGATCTTTAACTAAATCTGGTTACAGAGGGTGTTGACCGAAAGAGCACAACAACATTATGGCAGTTACTTATTCTGGGCGTTAGGACCCCATAACAACCGTCTGGCAAGCAACTGCTCAGAAATCTGCCTTTGATAACAAGAAGGGTTAGACATTTATACAGAAGGGAAAAGCTTAATAGTTAAACCATATTCTTCACATTAAACAACGTTTATCTCCGCCTAGCTACCCTCACGTGTCTAGATAACGATACATCATTTAAGAAACTGTCTTAAGATCTTGTTCTTAACAGTGTCCCGCCAAATTTCTACCGATGAACTGGAGGTATGGTAATTAGATCCCAACTTGCGGTTCACCAACGAAAAAGTCCTTATGCGAAGGGTATCAGAATAAAGTAGTTGCCACCTTATTATCTGCAAAGTTTCTAATATACCCACCAATATTTCTATCTTACCTAACTCATGGAAAGCACAAACTCCGGCCCAAATCCTAACTCAAGATCTTTTGAATAGCCACCAGATCCAATACAAGGATTCATCAATTTTTAAATTGTTTGTAAAACCCCTAGAATAATTTTTTTCTTGCGAAAATACTTTCGCATTACTCATTTCTAAAGAAATAAGAACTTGTGTCCATATGGGGTGTAAAGGTGTGAAATGATAGGTCCAGAGTCGAGAATAGTCTACTTAAAATTCTCGCATGACCTTCGCTGGGACTGAGCGTCACTGCTCTACTAGCAAGTATGGCCAAGAATTTGACATCAGAGATCAGTTCTTGCAAAATTTCTGATGGTTTCAATATCTTTCAGGCCGAGATTAAAACATCCATAATAGCTGCTAAACTTATCCTGTCCTGCTTCACCAACGACTATTACTCATATGTTAACTGATGGTCAGGCGGCTAATAAAAAAATTAAAGCAAGCAGGTTACGTGTTAATTAGGTTTGAAAATATAGATATGGCTGGCAAGATGGCGAATCACATGCTCACTGGAATGAATATTGGACTTCGGTTCTCGATTTCAGTAATGCAACTAAAGTTAAGGCTATGCTCTTAAGGTCAGTACCATGGAGTTCTGAATGCGTACAGAGGCCTTAAGGTCATGTGAAGATTTTAGAACCTGATAGCAATCTCGTGCATCATGATGAGCTTCTAGTTATATTTAGAAGAACTATCTGTGATCGATAATGTTGGATCATTGGCGTATGGACTAGTTTATCACTTGGCATTTTGCAATAGGTACCCAGTTACCGTTTAATAGTACTTAGAACTCCAATGATTTGCGCAGGATTCCACAGATCCAACCAGTTTACCCTTCCTACCTGCTAGTATGAATAAAACCTGTTCATTATCACGACAATGAGATTAGTAAATCAAAGAATGTCCAGAAAAATCACATTAACAGCAACAATTATAGTTCAAAATAGCAACTGAAATAAAACAAGTAAGAGCGCTATATTCGGCTGTGCCGAATCTTATATACCCTTCACATTGGTCTTTAAATATACCCAGCCGAGTAATTTTGTACTGTAAATAATATAATAAAAAACCTTGTGCGAGTTTTAAAGCCCATAGAAAAAATAACAAAATTTTAGCGTTCGTATGAATAATAGAAATAGATGAAGAAGATTTGAGGCCGAAAGTTTTAAAAGTTTTCGACATTATCCATATTTAAAGGTTAATAAAACTTATTAAATGTTCTAGTCCCGCTGCTCTGCTCCAACTTTTTTTCCAAAATGTATGAATTATTTAATTATCACTTTTTGTAGAATATTCGAAGTCGATAGCTGTAATAGTTTTCCAGAAGAAGCGTGTGGAAAATTTTATAAAAATTGTTGATTTGTATGGGAGCTACCCCTTCTTCACCCCGCATCCGAAATTTTTTTTTCTTTAAAGCGTAGGCCTTGTGTTCCAATTACTTTTTGTAGAACATTTCATTTCGATATCTGTTACAGCATCCGAGATATAGCGTATCGAATATTTTATAATAATTGTCGATTTGTATGGGAGCTACCCCTTTTTTTTGCCCCCACTCAAAAATATTTTTCTTTTCAGTGTAGGTCTTTGCGTACAATTACTTTTTGTAGAACAATTTAAGTCGATAGCTGTTATAGTTTACGAGATATAGCGCATAAAATATTTCACCAAATTTGTGCAATTGTAGGAAAAATACCCCTTCCCCTGGTCCTATCTGAAAAAAACCTTTTTCATTATTTAGATCCCTTCCTTAGAAGTATCCGTGCCAAGATTTGTGGCAAGAGTGACTATACTTACTGAGATATATAGGGATATATGCACGGATTTCGTCCTAAAAAAATGGGTTACTCTGGGTTTTCGCTTATATTTTGGTCAATAGTGAACCGATTTTGCTGATTTTAAATAGCGATTGTCTCCAGGATATTTCTGATAGTTTGACACCATTAACTGGTCTGTATCTTTTTATTTGACTCCGAAACTTGATTTCAACAGACGGACAGACGGACATCGCTAAATCGGCTTCCCTATCTATAAGGATCCAGAATATATATACTTTATGGGGTCGCAAAGTGACAAAGTGATATATACTCTATCACTATGTGAAGGGTATAATGATAACTTTTTTTAAACTCAAGAGACTATTGTTTTCAATTCTTGAAAAAATCTTACAATAATTTTAAGTCTGAAAATTTAAATTTAGTTTAACGATTACTTTCTGTAAACTTATTTTTGAGAATTATATTTCAGGTGTGTCTCAGCTTCAAAAAAATAAAATTTTGTTGGTTTTTTTTTTGTTTGATAAAATTAAACCAACCCCAACTTATGTATCCAAAAATCTTTTAAACAAGTAACACACACTTAAATAAATATTAGCCAGCAAATATCTGCTAATATTGCAATTGACTTTTGTATACCAAAGACGGGGCATGTTTATTTAAAACAAACTTGTCTGTCTAGTGGCACACCAACTAACTAACCACTCGTACTAACTAACTAGTTAGTATCTTGGCTTAACAAACTGGCCAATGTGATTCTTTATTTAGTTGGTTATTTTAGTATGAATGAATGTATGAACGAATGTAATGGAATAATATGAAATCAAGGAAAAAATAAATGTTTTTGATATTCTATTACAAGGCAACAGCAACAAAATAATACAAAATAAGTTGCACATATTTTCTTAAAAATAAATAGTTAAAACAAACACAAAGCAAATGCGATAAAAAAAATTAAATTCAAGAGAATTAATACTCGCAACTTCATGGCAAATTCATGCTATGGAAGCTTGTTGCAAATGTGCCTCCTAAATTAACTTAAAACTTTTGGATTTCTAAGTAAAGAAATCTATTATTGTATAACAGAGGTAATAATTAATGATTCTTATAATAAAACATTACAAAGTTTTAACATCTATAAAAAATATACTTTGCTTTTACCTCATGAATGTTATAGCTATCAGTATATTGTACAGTGGTTTTTGGCTTCCACGAATATTTGCAGAACAAATGTTTTTCAAATGCCTTTTTTAAAAACCAAAAACATCGAATGATCTCTTCATATGTCGGTCAGCTGAAATAGCCCCAAAATCCAAAGTACAAATAGAAAACTTTGACAAACCAAGTTATCATTTGGCAACTAAAAACCGGGTTCAATCGAAATGAAAAAACCCGTCACCCTTACTTTAATATATCCAGGAAGGAAGCATATGAAAAATGTTAATTGTTATGGGTAAATACTGGTAACAAAAACACGATCTAGTGTAATATTTAGCCACCAAAAATTGCAAAGCAATAAGTTTAAATTCTTATAACCGTATCATTCTTACTTATTCATTAGCATTTAAACTCAAGGTTTAAGCATGACAACGTCATTGAAGGGAAGCACTTACGAAATAATGGTTTAAATAGCCGGTTAAGAATATTTAATTCTGGATTTTAAGCTAGAAATGCAAATGCAAATCTTCTCTTCTTCTTATAAACAATTAAAAAAAAGCACTGGGTTGCCATCGCAGGTGAGTATTTTGGCAAAAATGAGTGTCGCTTTTAACCCCTGCTTGATACCGAATCGTTCGTCACACAGAAGTATTTTTGTAGTTGTAATGATTTAACTTACCCAATTATCCAAGTGTTTTAATTTCGCAAAAAATTCAATATGACATGTCATTAAAATTTCTTGACTTCATAACGGAAGTGTTAAAGAAATCGTAACGATTTTTATATTAAAAAGTTCTTATTGCATTTTTACGATATGTAGGTATGAAATAAGTAAATAAGTATAAGATATCGTTGTTATGTGAGTTTTTATATCAAAAGAACTTTTAAAATTCCTTAACGAGTTCGTAACGAAAATTCTGCTTCTTCTTCTTGACTGACTTTTCACAGCCCGGCAAGGTCCCTAGCCGAGATAAAACCGATATCCAAGCGCCTCGATTCCCTGTGTTCTTTCTTCTATTCCGAATTTTCAGATCAGCAAGATGTTGTTGGACCTGACCTTTCCAAAGGAGATTTGGTCGCCCCCTTTATCGCATGCCTTCGAGATTGTGCTCAAAAACTTTTCTAGCTGCAGCATCTTTTGTTCGTACAACATGACCGAGTCAATGCAATGTTTCTTTTTTGTGGTGACTGCCCCGGTAGATCAGTGGGGTGCCTCGGTAGATCAGTGGTAAGTGCACGAATCTACCAGTCTGGGGGTTGTGGGTTCGATACCCACTAGAGACCCTGGTAAGTCTGCTTCATTCTTCTGTCTATTCCTTCTTATCCTTTTCTTAATTTCTTCTTTCCTTCCATCTCAACCTATTTTATCTGCCTCTCAAGGTAACATAAAGGGATCGAATTAAGCGGACCCAAGTGAGTTGTATCCTTTCCTTAAACGGCTGCCTGTTCTGCCTAACCTAACCTTCACTACGTCAATGTCGGCATACAGCTCATAATATATGCGATGCCAATAATGTTCGTTAACACAAATCGGCCCATATATTTTACCAGGAATCTTTCTCTCGAATACCCCAAGTTAACCTTCATCTGTAGCACAGATAATATGAGTGTCTGTTATGGTGTTATTTTCGTTCGACGAGAAAGAGCAGTACTTCTTAATTGTTTACTCAGCCCATAGGGGCATCTATTTGCTAGCATTACTTTTTTTCGTAGCAAGTAGGGTTTATTTTTCTGAAGGCCGCACGGAGGTTTTTCCTTTAATATCAATACCATCAGCATATGTTAATAGCGTGTGACTCTTGTAAAATTAGTGCTATTTCTGTTTACTGCAGCATCAAGTATGACCTTTTCTAGGAAAATGTTAAAGAGGTCAGACGATAAACAATCACATTATCTGAATTTTTATTTGGTGCTAAATGGTTTGGAAATACATTTTCCAATTTTAACTAAAAATCTTGTTTTATTCAATGTCATTCTTCAGAGTCTTACTAATTTCGCAGGAAAGCCAAACTCAGACATGGATCAACATACCTCTGCGGGACTGTTTATATCCGCTTTATAATTGACAAGAAGTTGATACATGTCAGTTTGTTTTTCATGGGTTTTATCTAGCCATGTGTGAACATCTGATCAACGATTGATTTGTCAGGCCTTAAACCGCATTGGAATAGGCCAATGATATTATTGGTCTTTGTCTTAAATCGTTCACACAATATTAAACAAAAACTTTATACACGGCTAGAAGCAATCGTTTCTGTTGTTTGCCCAACACACTTATCCTTTTTTATGAACAGCATATAGTAAACTGATGCTCCAATCATCGGGCATGTGTTCGTCCAGATGAGTTGATAAATGAACCTTATCAACTCCCCACTTCCGAACTTAAACAGCACTACTGGTAAGCCGCCAACGCCTGAAACTTTATTATTTTTCAAGCGGAATACAGATGTTTCAACCTCACTTTGACTGTGTGGTGTACACTCAACACCATCCACTGTTACTGTGTGGTGTACACTTAAAACCATCGTGGATTATTTGATCCAGGCTATCCTGATTGCCGCATACCAAAACTTGAAAAAAATGCATATTTTCCTTATCTCACCAGGTTCCCTTGTTGATCTTTACAGGTTGAAATGTCTGCACTAGATTTTTCAAGCATAATTTTTTGTCCTATACATCTCAATTTCCTCGCACTCAGACATTTCCATTTCTATCTTCTACTTTCGGAATGGGGTTTCTTCTCTTTCCTTCCTTTCCGGTATTTTTCACGTGCCGATCGCGTATCTACTGTCTAAATTTTTGGAAAATATGCTGTATTTCTTTGCTCAGTAGAATTGCGATACTCCTCATTGTATCATTTTTTGATGCAGGTTATTAATATCCAAGTACATCTCTTGCAGCATTCTCCATTAAGTGGGCGACGCTTTGCCATTGAGCACGCACATTAGGACAAAGAGTGCTCTTTTGGAGCAATTGTGTGAGTCGAGTTAATCAAGCATTGGCAACACGATGTATGCGCAGCTTCTTGACTTCAAACTTTTTGCGTGAAGGCACTCTTATGATCGTTGTCATGTTCATTCGCGTATGCACTTTAACTAAAGCAAGGTAATGATTCAAATCAATTTTGGCCCCCCAAGATGAGCATATGTACATCTAACACACTTGAAAAGTGTCTCCCGTCAATTAAATCGTGATCAATCTGGTTTTAGTGGTTTGATCGGGTGATGCCCATGTTAGAATCTGGTGCTGCTAGCTACCATGCTACATGCCGCAGAAAATTAAAGGAGTCTCATACTATTATCGGTTGTTTCCTCATTGATTTACAAAAGAGACTTTCGCGTCAAAATCATTCAGAGCAATTTTAACGTTATGGTAAAGTCATACGCTTTGTCCAGGCGCTTATTAAAAGGGTCCGGAAGAAAAAGACAAACAGACATCCTTTTCTTCCATCGCGGCATATGCACGTATAAGACTGATGATGAAAAATCTTTATATGGATTGTCCTAGCCGTTCATCTACTAGTGTATAACTGGCAACTATAATGTCAGATTAAGATGTTTTAGTGGCCCCATGCGATGGAATGGCATTTCCTGGATGGCAGTTATATTAGACTTGCACTTATCGAGCACATCCACCAGTTGAATGGAAGCACTTTGTCTTTAGAAGTATTTGCGGGGGTTGTCAACAATAAGGGGATTCCGATATATTTAATTCCTTTTTATCCTTTTCATTGTATATTTTTTTATAGAGGTGGGTTACAAGCCAAACGCTGCAACCCATACTTGAGCTCTTGGGATGACCTTCGGTTTTATTTTCTGGGATCTTACCCTAGCGTTTTATGGCTAGCTGCCAGAGTTTGATTTTTAGCCGCCCGTGACATAGAAAACAGATCCTTGTCTTGCAGCGACCCAACATGGGTCAGGAGCTTCTGAGTTTATGATTCGGACTCTGTCGCTTTCGGTTGGGGACCCGCTGGTCGCCCTAGTAGCTTGACCTCAGCCTTAGGTTACAAAAAGACTAAACTTTTGGTTTGCTGGGTAGTTTAAGTGCAGTTAGTTTCAGGTTGTTTGATATTTAATCTACTGACATGACGCATATGTTGTTGTTTAAAATACGTATTTTGAGAAACACCAAGATAAAAAAACAGTCAACTCCGACCATGCTATAACCTACTCCGAAGCTTATATTTTTTATTATGTAGCATCACCTAAAAAAATTTTTGAAAGATAAGGTTACTTTCAGAATTGGAGCTTATAAGGAATCAAGCAAATTATGTACACAACAGATGTGTTCCAAAATATTTAGTTCTTGTTCGGATAAATAAGAGTAAGAACAAAATTGCTCTCTAAATTTGCCAAGGTTACCAAAATTACTTGGAACACAAAAACCCAATTTCATACATCTTAAAACACTAATGCTGCTTACTTTTCGAATAAAAATTTGTTTAAGTGATTTTAGACGCTTAAAGCGCATAACAATTTACAAACACAAAATTATTTTTTTAGAAAAGTACTGCATTTTAAAAGTAAACAAAAACCAGCTGATTTTAAAGTTCTGACCCAAACTTACCCAAAGAAAAAAATGGGTAAATTTGTGCAGGAAAAAATAATTACTCCCTTATACATTTTTTTCACAAAAATTGTTACCTGGAACGCTTTTGGGTAAGTTTGGGTAACTTCGTCAAAGTTCAGGCTATTTTACAAAAATATTGAAAAAAAACTGATTTGAGGCACAATCAAATTCAATGCATGCGAACATACGTAAAATTTTAAGGAAATATTTGAGGCAGTTGCAGTTCATAATTTTTTTCGAAATTTGCATGTAAAATAGCTGAAATACTAAACCAAGCATTTTTATTTTTAATAGGTTTTACTTAAATGGAAAATAAATTTTTTCAATAAAAATTGACAGGGACTCCCAGCCAAAAAAAAATGAGAGACGGTCATCGCTTAATCGAGTAATCGGAAGATGTTTAGTCGAAAGGAGGGAGAGGAACTACTTTATTTGATCATAACAAACATTTTCACTTAATCGAGGTTCCGATCTTCAAACCTTACGTAATCTCTGATAAAGTATAATAAATTGAATGGGTCAACTTTAGCCACATTCAACAGGCGCTCTAGTCCGAATATCTTCCAATGCTAGATAGAAGCAATGGAGGGAATGGATACTTTCAAGCTTCCCTGCGTTTTAGCAGCTTCTACAGAAGCCCTTCAAAGGCAGTTCCAATCTACTAGCGTGATTTCAAATAAGAGTGGCCCCCATTCGCGCCCCCAGTACCTCTTAGTTTGCGTTTGACCAAATTGAATGGCATTTTAAATGTCTCGGATCTATCCTTGGCTGAGTTAGTAGTTCCACATCTATGTTGGTAAGACCATCTTATCCTGCAATGTTGCCTACGTATTTATCCACGCAAAGTTTGCAAAAGGGGATGGAAATCCTACAAAAGTTGCCAATTGGCACATCATCCAACTCTATACCCCCCTTCAATAGTATGTTTGCTGACAGTTCAGCCTGCAGTGCACTGTGGTCATCGAAAAGACTGAAAGAGATTTTAACTCTTCAACTAGCACCAGTTTTTTCCCCAAGCCCCCCTGTATACAGCTTCATCGACAGTTCCTGAAGAGATGATTTAATCCGGCTCTTCCTGAACAATAACAAAAGAAAAAAGGTCTCAGGGTGTAGTAGTCAATCTAATCTAGAGCAAAAAGTTCTAATAATGCTTGCATAAGTGAATGCTTTGTGTCTTTATTCGAACACAGTTTGTAGTTTTGGCGGGGGAGTTGAACCAGCCTCTTTACCAAGAGATCCGTTGGAAGCCAGTGGATTAGAGTGAAAACTTACGTAGTTAGAATTAATCGCATTATGTGTATTATTAGAATCGTCATACTCTCCGTCGTCTTCTGAATACATAGACAGTTCTTGGGAGAGCCCATAGCTTTCCACTGGATTTTATCTTCATATATTAAAATCGGCTTTATCACCATTTTGCAAAGCCAAGTGCTGTACTGTGACTGAAGGCCCAGGTCCTGCCAATGGCGCGTTTGCTCACATACATTTTCAAACTTTAATCAATCCTTTTTTGACTTAAATGTGGCTAAAAATTAAAAAAGTCGTACCACCAACGTCATACGTGGTTTAAGAAATTTTGTACTTGGTTAAAGAAAATCCGTATTCACCGTACTTTCGACAACGCTACAGCTTCATTTATATTTGTGTGTACATATCGTCATAGAAAATGCAAAACGCCCTATCTAACAAACAATTTAAAATTAGCTTTTTATAAATTATAGCCTTCAAATATGTACGTCATCTCGCAAAACATTTTTCTTTCAGCAGAAATAAATTTTTAACTAACATACATATATGGCAAAAAATTGTGTTAGTTGTAAATATATTTTTCATTTACACAAAAATGCTTGTTCCTTCTTAAAAAATTTTTAAATGTTAGATAGGGCGTTTTGCATTTTCTGTGACGATATACATACATATATATGTATGTGTAAAAATTAATTATCATATATACATACATATGTATATATGTATGTCTATACTCTGTCTTTTTTTATGATTACAAATAGAAATTAGTTAAACGTAACGAAAAAATAAACAAAACTAATTAAAATGAGCTTTCAATCTCCTTCAAACATAAAAAATTAAAATTATCCAACAGAAACGATATAACGTCTTTAAAAAGATGAATAACATAACGACAAATAAATATTTGTTTCGAGAAAGACAGTTAAAATAAAAATATTAGTGTTACTTTTGTGAACTGTATAAATTGTGCCTTATATGCGCTTCTCAAAATTTCAAAGGCCCTTCGTGCTGCCGTTGCAGACATGGAATTTTGAAATGAATCAAAGCTTCACATTCGCCGGCTAAAAAAAACCAAATATTTCATCTCTTTTCACTCCCATAAATGCCGAGACAGAAAACACCTACCAACCGTATTTGTTGCCGGCCATTCACAAAAACCCAAATTTTAAAGCAGTTTTTGTTTGAACACTAAATTCACCACTGGCTTTCCAGAATGGAATTTCTGCTAAGAATTCACTGCCTACATCCACACTCACTTTTTTATCAAGTTTATTTAACTTCTCACTTTTTAATATTCTTCTTTCTTCACAACACACAGAACGCATTTTAAATTTTTTAATTTCACAATTGAAACTTACACCGCCATATACATATATATACTCTAAAAATTTAGTCACGGCCTGGTATTAACCAAATAAAAACATTAATGAAATAAAAAAATTAAATTTTAATTCAAATATTAAAAACCCCAAAATCTAGTAACAAGAAGTAGTGAAAATAGTGAAAAAAACAACCAAAAATAATATCAAAAGTATGTAACAAAATACGATTTTCTTTTTTCTCCTTTTTTGGGCGTCACAAGCCTAAGGGTTCACTGTTTTATATAACAAACCATTATCTCAAATAAAAATCATATTGAACTCTAAATCAGGTAATTTCAGTCAATTATGGTGTTGGCGCCAAACCATCACATTTTTAGCAATGCAAATCTGACCGCTTGAAAAGTTGAGCAGGTCGTTCAAAAAACCCTTTAATACAAGGTGGGCAAGAAGAAATAACCTTATTGGAAGATGGTTTTTTTTTGCAAATGGCGGCTAATATCAAATCTATTTCGACATTTGTGAACTAGGCCACCACAGAACGCGGAATAATCGTGTCTATTTTTTTGCGTAACAATTCGTCTGTGGTGTTGGCGCAGAGCGAGTTCCGTCGCCGACTCCCCGGGCATCCGGCACCGACTGGGCAAACACTGAGCCGTTTGGCCACCAACTTTAAAGAGTACGGGACCACACGAGATGCTGCCAAGAGTGGCCGACCCCAGAGCAGTTGTTCTGCCGAGAATATCGCCACTGTTGGCGAGAATATCGAGCTGTCGCCAGAAACATCGACCAGAAGCAGTGCCTCGCAATTAGCCATCAGCCGATCGCCCCTAAGGCGAATTTTTGTTAAAGACCTGATCATGTTCCCGTACAAATTCCAGTCCGTGCATCAGCCAAAGTGGACGACTTTTCGACTAAAATCATAATGAGCGATGAGGCTCATTTCCACCCCCTGAACAAACAAAATTATCGCTTCTGAGGCACCGAAAATCTACAAGTGATCCACGAGAAACCATTTCACCTTCTCAAAGTGACTACATGGTGTGTGTTCATGGTCATCGGGCCATTTTTTTTGAGGACGCCACTTGTCAAACGACAACAGTGGATGGTGCGCGCTATAAGGCCATGTTAGCCGAGTTTTTTTCTGCAGCAATTGAACGAATTAGGACTGGAGGACATGTGGTTTCAACAGAACAGAGCAATGGCACTTACTGCGCGAGACACAACCGACATTCCAAGGGTGGTGTTTCCGGGTCGCCTCATCTTTCGATTTGGCGTTTTACATTGGCCCGAAAAATCGCCCGATTTAACTGTTCCAGACTTTTTTTGTGAGGTTTTTTAAGTCTTGTATTTACGTGAACCAGCCCGAGACCCTGGAAGCCCTTAAAAAACAACATTCGACAAGAATGCGAGAATTTTTCACCAGAAGTTCTCATCGAAGTGATGGAAAACGAGCCCATATAGCAATCAAATGTGACGGCGCCCATTTGGCCGATATCATCTTCTCGACTTGACCAATAAAATTCAAAAGGTTTAAATAAACATAATTAAAAAAACAGAATCGAAGTTTTTCATTAAAAAATATTAGAGTCAAACAACATCGGATGACCTCTTTTGGCCCACCTTGTACCCACTTATACATACATACATACAGCTAAACAAAATATATAACATTATCTTAGAAGACGAATGATATTTCAGTTATTTTCCTGTTTGGTGCTTTTTTTACTATTAGAATTTCTTATTTTTTTATTATAACTTTGTGTATTGTAATTTAGATTTTTCTTTCGATTTCATAATCGATTATTATTTAATGCGGTCTTGTTGTTAATATAAATGTGACAAACAAACGAAGAATGTGTACAATTGGAAACAATAGAAATTAAAAATAGTTAAAGCACGTGCAACACGGCTTTTTCATTGTTATTTTTTACACATTTAAACAATTGTGTTGTAAAGTCTTATACAATAGAGATTTAAGTTTATTTTATTGCTTTTATTTTAGACATTTATTTAACTATTCTTTTTTGTGTTTATATAGTAATTAATTCAGCATAGAAATAAGAAAAATATAGAACATTTTTAACAAAATGGTCAGTAGGACAAAGCAGGCAAATATTTGACAATGTAAGTAAGCAAAACATTTATTTAGTTTGAGTTGAGATTTGGAAAAAGAATTATTAAAATATAGCTTTAAACTTGTACAAACACTAATCCCTCGACCTGCGTGTTTTGCACTGCGCGGCAAAAACGTCGTTTTTCGCAGAAACATTTCCTTTTTTTAGTATTTCTTACACAAAATATTTTTTTTAACTATTTTTCTTATAATATATATATTTAACTATATCAAAAAAAACTAATTATTGATCAGCAGTGAAGATTAAATTATATAAAATGTTTTTTAAGACAATTTTATTTTCTTTATCAGGCTCAAGTTCAATACTATACTAAATTCTCATTTATTTGCAAATGAAGAAATTAATATTTTTAGTTTTTACTACTTTATTAGCGTTAGTTAAGAAAGGAAATTTTATTGAAAAAACAAGATTTTTACCGATACTAGCCGAGTAGTGGGTTAAAATGGCTGATGTTTACAACCAAATTAAAGCTAACAACCGAACAAAGAGTACTGATGATGAAAATCGTAGCTGTTTTTCGAAAATGCATTCTACTCGGCTAGTATCGGTAAAAATCTTGTTTTTTCAATAAAATTTCCTTTCTTAACTAACGCTAATAAAGTAGTAAAAACTAAAAATATTAATTTCTTCATTTGCAAATAAATGAGAATTTAGTATAGTATTGAACTTGAGCCTGATAAAGAAAATAAAATTGTCTTAAAAAACAAATAGTTCAACTAATAAATGAAAACGAAAACTCATAAAATGTTTTTTGTTTATGTGTTCTAATTTGTTAATTTTTGTTCTTGTCAAAGTTTAATTAATTAACTTTTTCCGTTTAAGAAATATACAGATTTTGAAAATTGAATACAAAAAGAAGTTCACGTTGCGCGGCTTAAGCGCATGCGCTAAGTTTTGATAAGTACTGCGTAAATCGAGGGATTACTTTACATACACATTTTAAATATATTTCCGTTGCGCTTGCTGTCATCTTTTTTATCTAAACAAAAGTGTTTAGTTGAAATCAAAAACACACATATCGTTACCTTCATATAGAAAGGCCCTAACTCGTATTTTCTTATAAGCCCAGATTTTCGTTTATTTTGCTAAATGGTTTGCTAATACGTCACAATTGGCTAAAAAAAAAATCTCCACATAAAAATACCATTTAGGGCCTTTCTATATTAAGGAAACGATGTAAATATAGTTTCGTAATCTTATATGGCGTAAAAGGATTTCCATTGTAAAAATTCCATTATTATATCAAAATAAAGAGGGTACATTGCGTTTTGAACAAATAATTATTATAAAGAAAAACAGTTTTTTCTTATTAATTCATAATTTAATTATTTTACTTCCTTGTTTAATTCAAAAACGCAAGATTGTGCATAAATTAATAGAACTTTTTATAAGATTGCGTTCGAAAAAAACTGCATTTAAATATTTAAACAATTAAACTTAAATATTTATTATAATTGTTATCGAAGAAAACATTGTGATTACCGATTGTCAACGTTGCTTTATGTTTCTCATACATTGTCTGGCAAAAATAATGGTAAAATTCCATTTTAAATAAGAATTTTTTTCTTTAATAAAATGTAAACTAAACATGCGGTTAATGGAAAAATTAAACCGGTTTATTGTTGTTGTTATTATTGGTAAAAATGTTAAATACATTTCATTGATTTAAACCAAAGAAAGAAATATTGTTGCTGTTGTTATTGACTTGTAAAGTAAATTTCTGAATACAATTACCAGCATAAATGCTGACAAGGTCGTCAATTTAATTGAGAATTTTTGGGTTTTCATGTAAAATCAGGAATTACACAGACCTGTTAATGGACGTCATTAGTGCAATATTCTTATCCCAATCGTAATCATCTATACAACACTTATTACAACTCAATAAATAATAAAAACCTTTTTGGTGGAAAAGTCCCAAAAGTATTCGTGAATTTAATAAATAAAACTTTAATTCTTTTTGTATTAAGTACATTTTGAAAATTATTTACTAGCATGTGTCATTTAAAGTCTAAAATATATTTATAAAAAATTAAAACAGAACAAATTAACCCGTAAGTGAATGATTTTGTATTTTTAATTAAAAAATTTTTTACTCATATTTAGTCGAAGATTACATAAAAAATAATTAAAAAATTTTAATTTATAGTTTTAAAGATTTATATTGAGAAAAAAGGAATGTAGATTTTTGGCAACACTATGCGTTTGGCTCAAAAAATATTTACACACAAACAAACCATTAAAATAATACTAGATACATTTTTATTATGAGTAAAATAAATCAAAGCAATTGCGGTTTTTTTGTGACACAAAGCAACTTTACACTTAATGCACTCAGTTCTTGAAAATCCTGTTCAGCCTGAAGGCTGCACCTATTTCCATTGTGGCCTATACCATCAGTCCTTATATCTTTAGGCGGAACAGGTTTGCTAGGGCTTTGGTGTCTTTAAGTCGCTATCTCTTTTTTTGTATGACTTGAAGAAATATTATTTTAATAAGATCCTTTCTTAGCCAAAGTTAATTCAAATACATTAAGACTTTTTTAAAATATATAACTTTTTTTTTTGCTATTTTGGCTTAAGTTCATTATATAATTTTTTTTATAAGAAGAAATTACTATTTTTCCGTTTATATTGAAAGAAACTTTAAATTAAAAATAAAACAGGTTTTTCAACCATAACGGGCAAGGTAGGATACAAACTATATTTTAATACTACGTAAACTCATTTGATTACTTCGGAAACACAAAAGACCAAAAAAATTCAAATTGCTTTCAACAGGTCTCAAACTAATAATAATATGTTTTTGGGTCTTTTTTGAAAAAATGCAAAAGTACTTTTTCACATTTTATTTTTTTTGCATTTTTCGATTTCATGACTCTGATTACATTAAACTAATAACTTTTGCACTAAATTGAGACTTCAAGCTAGCATAGTGGACAAAATGTACTTATTTCACATTTTTGGTACTTGTTTTTGGTTCTAGAAATATGAAATAAACGCTTGTTGTTCCCGATTGAAGCCAGAAGTTAATTAAGTGGTCAAAAAGTACTTATTTCACATTTTTGGCAATTTTTGCATTTTTGAAGATTTTAATTAAAGAAATTTAAAATAAAGACCTCTTGACCCCGATTGAGTCCAAAAGTTAATTAAGCGATCAAAAAGTACATTTTTCACATTTTGGTACTTTTATATTTTGTGAGATTTTTAGTCTAGAGATATTAATAATAACGATTATTAATTTAGATTGGGGTAGAAAGTTAACTAAGAAGTCAAAGGTACTTTTTTCACATTTTTTGTTTTTTTTTTTGCATTTATGAAGATTTTGGTTGTGATAATTTTTATTTTTTGTTGAACTAATTGTTTTTAATACAAATTTTTGATTTTTAGTTTGGCTTAATTTCATATAATTTTTTTTCTATTAGAATACGAAATTTTCTGTATAATGTTATAGTAAAAATATAAAAAATTGTTCAATTTTTTAGGGAGTGGCACAGCCCACTTTTCTGCTTCCGAAATTTCAACACAAGAGGGTACGCTTATTGGTGAAAGGTTTCATAATAATTGGCAAGGTATAAGAACTTAAATTGGGGTTATTCTTATTATGAGCGTGGTAGTGCCTTTTTTATTGCCTTGAGAATTATGACAATACAGGCCATAAAAAATATAAAAATCTTTAAAAAAGTCTATGCAGCTAAAGAAGCAGAATAAAGAGTTTAAATATTGTGGGCGTGGCACCACCTACTTTGCAGCTTTAAAAATCTGTGCAGTAAAAGTACCAGTGTTAAGAAATAAATTTTGTTCAACTGAAGTGCATTTAGATATGTATAAGGTGTTGTGGAAGTGGCGCCACTCGTTTTTCAAATAAAGTAAAGCTAATCGCACTTCCAAAATTTCAAGAAAATCGGTCAGCCGTTTAGGCGTGATTGCGTGAAAAGCAAACTAACAAACGAACTAACACCTTATTTATTTTAATATATATATTAAGGCTTTAAAGTTTCTCGTTACTTAGTGTCCCTTAATTTTTTCCTGCCATTAACTATTGTGAGTAAAAAAACTATTACGCGTGTCTCGCGTAATATAAAACTATTTTAAAAAATAATAACTCAGGACAAATGGAATAGTTTTAATAAAACTTTAACTTTTATTATGTTGAACTTTTATTATGAAACTTTTTATTATTTTTACATAATTACGCACTATTTGAATTCTACTTTTAAATCAACACTTTGCGGCACGTTTTTGACAATAAAGCTAAAGTCCATTTACTTAATAAGTAATTACATAAATACCTAAGAGTACTTATGTGTAAATGTATATACGTATAGTTTTATTAAAAATAATGTTTTTCAGTGTCAAGACATTATTTTCTTTAAAAGTAAATTTTAATTAATATTAAATGACCCTTTTTAAGGTACATTTAGGTACTAATTAACACCAATTTTATTTAGAGGCTCACCTTGAGGGTTACGTGTTATATATGTAGATTTAATTTTTTGTATGACCAAAATACTTTTTTACATTTTTAGCCTAGTAACAGGAAAAGTTGTTTTAGCAGAATACTTTTAAGAGGCCAAACCTAAAAAAGAAACCAAGGGCAAGGAAGTAATCTCTCTTTTGCAAAGTCATGTTTTAAGCCAACAGCAGTCAATTTAAAGATTTTATTGATAAACAGGCCTTATAGATGCAGTCAGTTTTTTCTTTAACAAACTGGCAATTTTCGTTTATACACAGAAAGAAAAATTTCGGCTACGTCAAATGCAGAAAAAGATTTTTTCATATAAAAGTAACTAAATTTAAAAAAAAATAAAAAAATTTCGAACAATAAAAAGGCGTTTCATTCCATCTTTTGGATTGATGAGGCTTAATCGTTGGTCAAGTGTTGCCAAAGAGACTTTAATACAAAAAGCATAGTGTATTTGGAAATGTTAAAAACTTTTTCCTAACTTACAAAATAGAAGAAAAAGAAAAAATATTACGTTTTCTTTTCTGAATAACATGTAAGTTAAATAGGTAATGTTTGAAGCCAATACCGTTCAAGAAGTACTGATGATGAAAATCCGTAGCTGGTTTCGAAAATCCGATTTACTCGGCTTTTTTAAATAAAGGTTTTTCCAACATTAATGAAAAAAGATTAATTTTTTATAGTAAAGAGAAGTTAAATATTGAACTTAAGCCATAATAAAAAGCAAACATTTTCTCTTTAATTTTTTCCTTGATTTTCTTAAAAAATATATTTTAACTTCTAATTTTGTTTTATTCTTCTTCTTTATATTTATGTTCATATAATTTATTTAAGTAATAGTAAGTATTTTTTTCTTTTAATAATATTTATGTATAAGTTAACTCGCATTTGTAAAATAAAAATCTAGATAAATTTAATTTGTTAACAACATGTTTCAATCACGTTACTGCACTTACAATTGTAAACAAATACATTTACATACATACACTGTTTGTACATGCCTATGTATGTATGTGTATTTACTTGGACGTATTATTGTGTCCTAAATGTTTATTGGCCATATCGAAATTTGAAACCGTCAGACAAACAAATGAATGCTGGTAATACAATTATTTTTATATTTATTAGTTGAATTAATAATAATTTTACAAAAAGTTTTAAGCTTAGTTCATTTTAAAGGCGTTTAAACTTTACAGCACCTACTAATGCATGAAAAAATCGTATGTATACAAAAGCAAAGTGTTTAATAAAGTGTTTCAAAAAGAAGTTGTAATAACTAAGGAAATGTTAAACATTAAAAAAAAAAAGGATTAATAAGGAATAGTAGATATGTTTTCAGCTTATATACCTGTGCACAAAGTTAAGGATTTACTCAAATGAAACTTGTTTTTAATATGACAAGGAGCACGACGGCGTTGAACTTTCTCTATGATGGAGCCGGCAGCAGTGCCCCATAATTATATACCGTAGTATCAAATTGGTTTCAAAATCCAGTTTCAGATCAGAATTTAACAATCGATACGTCTCACAGAGCTTCCACCAATTAGCCTATCAATTTGAGCAGTTTAAAATTTTATTTGTGTAAACTTCACATCTATATATAACTTCCATATAAGGCTACGCTCCAGCTAAATCCCAAGGTCTTTTGCCTCAAATTGCTTAGGCACCATGTGGTTATTTTAGGAACACGTTTCTTTGCGTAAACTAAAAGTGAGGTAATTACTTCTTCGTTCATTTATCTTTATACCCCATAATATTGCCCATTTCTCTATTTGGTTTAAGTGTTGCTGCAGTTGATTCGTGGTATTTTTTGGTCTGCTCGTAGACATGTCAACTGTGTAAAGAAAGTGCAGGATAGGTGCTAACATACCTCTTCAAGGAGAGCAATTAAAGTACTTTTTGTCTTTGATCATAAATTGTAGAACGATTATGTACTTTTCCTAATGGTTAAAGATCATTAGTTTTCTTAACATATTTTTATGCAATACTTTTTCTAAAGTTAAAGAAACATTAAATAAATGAAAATCAACATTTATTTTTCCCATACGGTTTTCCTAGAACCTGTACAAACCTGCGGGTCTTTTTTTTAGTGGCACGCTGTTATTGTCTAAAACTAAGCTAGTGAGTGCAAATGTATCTTTTCTGTTTGCGATCGAAATTAGCTTAGTTTTAGGCAATTTCCTTAAAAAATTTTGACACGGAGAGCAAAAGACTCGTTTGCCCATAAGACTTCACCTTAAAAAGCTCCTTTTCAGGTTTTGGAACTATTTTTACTAAAGAAAAGTTTTCATATTAGCGGTGAGTGTTTTGGTCGTTGAATAGTGCTAAAAATAAAAGGAATAATTGTTTTTTCTGTGCAAGGTAGCTCTAAAAGCGTCTTTTTACCAATTTTATAAAATCCAGAACCTTTTTCGCATTTGGATTATTGGAAGTATAGAAACAACAGACAGTAATTCTCTCATGTTCATTGAAAGTTGGCATTTTCTTAAGGTCACATTTTTCCTGGTCATTTTTTTCCAAAATTACGCAGTGGTGTTTTTGTCATTCTCTTTTTTTTCAGATAGAAGCTGTTCTACATCGACTAAATAAATTTGGTGTGATTAGTTTGGCCGTAGGTAGAAGAAGCATGTTTAGAGGCTTTTCAATGCGTTCCCTGTCAACAATGCTAAAGCTTTAGAAACTTCGGGCGGATAATTTTTTTTGTTTTTACGCCGAGATCGATATTGTTTGGATTTAATTGTAATCAGTTAGGTAATAAGTTGATTTTCCAGCCGTATGACTAGAAGCCCCATTTCAGACATAGAAGCATACAAAACGCAACCTTTATGGCTTTTGAGCCGTCTCTATTTCCCCCTTTATTTAAGACAGTTTGAGTAGGTTTGTTTAGGTGAGTTAGACTAGATTAAAACGATTGATTTTGAAAACCCGCATAGTCCTTTGGGTCCTTGCTGTTACCAGTCAAGAAAAAACAATAACCAGTTTCACTAGCTCGAAGTAATTATATCCAGAGAGCTTTACAGCCTCTTGAAAATGCCAGAAGCATTGCCATACCAACCCCAGACATTTCTTTCAGGTCTTGGAATAAGTAAGACCCAAGATAGTTATCTCTGAAGCGCACAAGCGCTAGACAGTGAAACAGCATATGCTCAAGGGTGACCGCCCTTGCTCTGATACACCGCAAATTCCATTGTTATTTTTATAGATAAATGAACTCTTTTCTTTGTAAGCTTGCCTGTCCTCTTGATCATCTCAATACCACTGTGTTTCCGAGCCCAGTAGATGTGCACATGCCTCACAGATTACAATCTACCAGTGGATTCTTTGGATGCCTAAAGAAATGAATAGCAGGTTAGGTTTGCAGTGATTGCTATAATTGCCGCCAAATTATCAATAAATTTGTTCACCTGCACCTTCTCAGTCTGAGAGGGCAAGGCAAGACTGACGGCCAATTTGGTTGCTAGAATCTCCACCTGAAATTCACTGCAGTGGTCAGGAAGTTTAAAAGACTCCTGATACCCAGCTCCCACCATCTTCACCCTGTCCGCTATAGAGTTACAGGTCCTGTGGTGTGGGCAAAGGCCCGCCAAACAGCAGTATTTTTTGAAAGCTACACCCGGCTTTCCAATAAAGCTCAGTTTTAGGATCATGGATTCATTGATATAATCTTGTCCCAAACCTCTTTGTGACACCCTTTGCGACCAGATTAATTTATTTTAGATCCAATATTACATCCAGCGCTACCACAGGTGTGCTGCATTGAGCTGTTTGCTCTTCAGTCACCTGCAATTGACCTGCTTTTCCAGTACATATAGTCTACCACACAAATATTCCATAGAGAAATATAGGCATCCAGTGTTGATCCAATGCGAAAGATTTGTTTTGCTAAGCATTTCCTGCATACATAGAGTGCACTGCAAGTCTCCTTGACTCTTTCCCACGCATTGAGTCTCGTCGACTGCTTACTGTCCCGGATCACTTCAAGGTACTTTAGGTCGATTTTATTCCAGATTGGTGTTGTCCAATCTATGTGTGATCTATGGACCAATCTAAGTCCTCCTTACAAAAATAACCAGATCTGTTTTCTTGAAGTTTACACTCAGCTTGACTTTTCTCGCCCATTAGTCGATACATTATTCGCATACCCGGTTATTTTAGCGGTTCCACCTTTAAGTTCTGTAACAAGGTCGTTGAAAACTAGCGTCCACAAAATCAGTTAGAGTACTCCCCCTTTTGAGCTACATGTCAGAACCACTCTACCTGTTTTTCGATTTCCCCATTCCTCAAGTAACACTCTGCGCTTCGGGAGAGTCGCTTCCCAGTTCATAACCGGTTGAGCAGATCCCGGCATTCAATAATTGCCTCTGTGGCAACATTTTTGAAAGCGCCTGTAATGTTAAGGTAAACTCAGGTTTTTCAAACTGCAAGACGACTGACTGAAGTTCCGCCTAACTGATTCTTCCTTCCTATAGGCGTGCTGGCTGTCACTCAGCTAACCAGGAACGATGATGTGAAAGTCGAAAATTCTTTCTACAGTATTCAAGATGAATAACGAGAGGCTGATGGATCCATAATATTTTTAACATAAGTTATACGGTTGAAATAAGTCGATTCAACTTTCTTCTGGGAGAAAATCCCCCAATCCACACTTCAACCCAAATCGTGAGGCAGATCCGGCAGGGTGGAAACAATCAAGCACCAATAATATCTTCAAAGTTTCTCTACTACTCTCCGTCCACTTACTATCATGTATTTAGATTTAAAATTCTGGCAAAAGGGGTAAAATATTTTAGAGGTGGTACAAGCCCACTCAAGCCAGGTCTATCTATGCCAGTGTGGAGGGAAAGGTTTGTCTTTAATTTAAACAAAAAATTTTTCAAGAGGTTTATAAAACATGTTTTTATTGATATTTTTATGTTAAATATAAGTGGTATCAAAAACGATATCAACAAAAAAAATGTGTGCGAATAGTTGGCAAATTTATTTCAACTCAATTATTTTATATGTTATAAAATAAGAAACATTTGTGTCCTAGAAATGTCTTAAGAATGAAGGGCATGGTCAGTCACAAAATCCGGTCATAAAATTATATATTTGCAATATTGCAAATTCTTCGTAGTTACAACCTCTATACCACATATTGTATATCTTTAAAAGAAATTTAAAAAAAGTTTAAATTCACTTGAAAGTCTCTTTTATAATTTCTCATTTCTCTTTCTTTTTTTGTTAATGTCTGCAAAATAGGTTTTTATTATTAAAGTCGTATTTAAGTAAAGTGCTGACGCCCAAAAATATAATAATAAATGAATGTCTTGAACTTAAGTAAATAAAAATAATAACTTTTTAGACCAAATCTAGTTGAGCAGTTTGTTGCTGAAAACGTTTGAATAAAACAAAGAAAAATGTAATGCGGACATGTGCAATTAAAAAAAAAATTAAATATAAAATTCAAAAGAATGAATACAAATTTAATAAAAGAAAAGTGGCGGATTTAAAAAAGATATAATCGCTTATAGAAAATTAAAACTTAAAAATAGGTTATAATTAAATTAAATCCACATTAATACTTAGTTGTAAAATGCAAACGCTTTTAAATCATCTATTAAAATCTCACGAGAACCCCAAACTTTCGGACAGCTGCCAGCATTTGTATTTTGAAAATATTTATACCAATTTGTTTGAATGTCAATCATGTGAAAAATCGTTTATTCTTTTTACAAATATATCAACAACAAAAAGATCTCTGAAAAATTTTACATATGGTGGGTTATAGGAAATGCTTACACTAAAGCATATACATACATACCTTTTAATACACACACATATGTATGTATGTGTGTAAATATATATTTATTAGGGTGGGTCAAACTGTATGGCACCGAAAAAATTTACAAAGGTACATCACGATTTTTGTTCAATGGGTCATTCCAAAAAACTGAATTTCGAGCTCCTGAATTTTTCAAAATAGGCATTTTTTCAAAACATCAATTGAATAGTTCAGCGGTTCGAATCATATGAACTTGTTTAGTCGTTTTGTTCTTTTTCATTTTCATTTTCTATGTTCTTTTTATTTTAATCTTTTGATTTTTTTATAAGAACAAGCCAAACTTGAGTATTTTTTGTGCTAAAAACAAAATTTAAGTTGACATAATTTAAGCTTTGAAACCCCTGTTTTCAATATAATATTTAACATATTTGAAACAAGTTGAAACCAGGGGCCAAATCGTCACATTCGATGCCAATCGAAATTTTAAAATTCTTATTGGAATTCCTATACTTAAAGCATTGACAACTCTATCGATCGAGTGAAATTTCGATTCGAATCGAATGCGACGATTTGGCCCCAGACTTTAATTTCTTAGTTATTTTAAATAATAAAATATGTTGAAAAAGTTTACATAAATAAATAGAAACTACGCTACATTTGTTTTTTTTATTTATTCTGTAGTAAAAACTGTTCTACATACTTGTCATACAGCAATACTTGGGAAATGTAGATAAAGTTTACAAAATAGTCAGTAACTAAGAACTGTCAATAAACAACTAAACAAAAAGAACTAAATAGTTCTTTTGTTTATTCTGAACAAAATTGACTAAATTCTAAAAGGAACAATTTGGCCCAACTCTAATCGTAAACTATAATTGCGAATGGGATTGACATATATGATAACTGTAACATACTCGAACAACCATTTATTCTTAAAATTACTTTTACTAGAGCAATGTATGGAAAAGAATTACCCTTCTTCATATATTCTTTATCATAAATTGAATAAAAATTTCGAAGAACGGTTGGGTTTCTTTAATTTTTCTCAAAAATTCAAAAAGTATATGAAAGCGCCCCCTATCGGCAAGAACTAAAATAAATGTTTTGTAAATAAAATGTGCTGGATTTTTCAACCAAAACAAACCCTCTATACACGTTTAGCTAGAGCAAATACTTTTATTTTTACATTAAATTTCTTTTTAAATTACAAACCTATTTTGAAATATCCAATGGCTCGAAATTCATTTCTGACCTGTCGTTATTTTGGAAAAGCTTCTTTAAATGACCCAAAGAACGACAATCGCGATGAGCCCTTGAAACAAAAAAAAATTTACCCTCCCTAATTGAAATAAGTACATCAATCTAATTACAATTTTACTCTTTACATAACCGCAACGTCACACTTTTGTGACCAGCTGTTTTGTTTGAATATCATGTATCTTTCATGATCTATGTTTGTAAGTACATATGTACGTGATCAGTTTCAATGTCAACATTTAAAGTTCTTAGAACATTTTCGTAGTTTTAGTTAAATATTTTCTGGCTTAATGATAAATGAAACTTCATTTGTTACATCAAGTTTAAAAGCTTTGAATTTAATATTTATTATTATTAATATTACCTAATAAATGTATAAATTTATAAATGTGGGAAATTTGAAGTTCAAGGATTTACTTAAATTTTAAAGGCAAGAATTTCTTTATTTGTATTTTCAGAACATTTTATATAATTTTATTAAAGTAGGTTTAACAACATGATAGGCTCTAATTAAAAAGATCTCTTTAATGGTTTAAAAGTAAAAAGGTAGTGTTTTCTTTGTAAAGATAAAACAAGTAAATCTTTTGACATGAAAAATAAAATTGTAAAACACCTTTTACAAAGTTTTCAAAAACCAAAGAAGCAAAAAGCTTTTATGAAAATTTAATTTAATAATTATCAATTTTTATTCTCTTATCTACTTTGATTTTTTTTTCTAACATCGGGCATATATATATGACTTCCCTGTATGGGGAGTACCTCTTATCCCAGTCATATACAGCCAACATTTTTCCTAACTTCGAAACTTGCGCTCTTTAAGTCATATATTAAAATAGTCTAAAAACAGAAACATGGAAAGTCGCCCCAAATTAAATTTTCTACTTCTGGCATCCAAAACCGCGCGCCGCTCTGAAAACCACTTGCTTATTATAAGAATTACACTTTTCAACAATCAAATTTCATTGATGACCTTTTAACTTTCTAATGTGTTGTGGTCCTCTTAGTACTAAAACAGCCGAAATTTAAAACTCTGTTGATATTTTCCCTAAAAAAAATTTTTTTTGCTAAAATTGAAGAATTTTTATTTCTCAAATTTCTCAAAAATAATAATAAATGAAAATAGAAAGTGCAATCAAAACCCTTCCATTTTTATTGCAGGAACATAAATGCCAAAGCAAAAAATTAAAAATATTCTTTGTTTTTGCCAAAATCAAAAAATATTTTATATTTTTGAAAACGAAAAAATATTGAACTGTTGGTATATTCGACGCAAGAATTTCGTGGTGCAAAATAAGGAAAAACGAATTCGTTCATATGTTGTATGGATTTTTTGAATTTGTTAATTGCTAAGCTTATATGCGAACAGTTGAAGCAGGAACAAATATTCACAGAAAAAATTATTCCCGAACTTTTTTAAAGTTTTTAATTAAAAATTTTATTGTCTCAATTAAAATTTTAATCGTTTTTAAAAGTATATGCCAAAAATGATGTTTGTTTACAAATTCTTTACAAAAAGCTTTGTTTGTATTTTGATTAAATCGTTAATTAATATATTATTTTTTTATTTAAAAAAAATTTTAACATTTTTAATTTAAGTTGTTAATTGAATATGGGAATTTCTTGATAGGCTGTAATATAAACAAATTTTAATCAAATCAATACATTTTTAATCGAAAATAATTTTTATTTTTTTCCTTCTTATAACGTGACCGGCCCAGGTCTCTTTGCTTATGTTTTTAAACCCACAACTCCCCCACTTTTAACACCTTCAATGTCACCGATCGACTTCCAATCACTTTTTGTGCCGACCAAAGCATTTCCATCAGGCTCATTTTCTATGAATTTTTGGGATCAAAGTAAATTTTTATTCAAAGATATATTAATAATATTTGGCACAGATAGACCCAAACATATCAGTGCCAAGCTTAGAACCAAGCCTATATAAATTGTTGATTTAATTATTTCACATAGCCGCTATACAACTTTTCTTACGGAACAAGCATTTCAGGCTGAAGTTTGACTTTATATGACAAATATTTTGCATCTGCTTACAATCTTTTGTCACCACCTGTTTAACTAATTTATGTTAGAATTAGTCCATAATTTGCAATATGTCCCATATACAAATTGTGGTGGTAACTACAATATGGTCGTGCTTGAACGGCTTTAACTTTGTTACTTGTATAAATATAAAAAAACTTTTTTCATTTTCAACCCTTTTTTCTGTTTATTTTCAGATAGACTAGCTGTGATAATTATTGGTATAATTACATTAATTTTAGGAATACTTTTAACCACCATACCATGGCTGGATTATTTTATATTAAAGGTCAGTACCAAGCCTTGTATTACAACTTATTGTCTACAACATTAATAAAAAAATTCACTTTAAAACCATAATTGCTTATAAGTTAATTTGCATCTTTATTTTTCTTTGTTGTTATTTTAGAACTTAAGGCTGTGGAATGATACATTAAGTTATCACTATTGGCAGAGACCAGGAGTGATACGTCTGACGAAGGTTTATATTTATAATGTCACAAATCCCGATGGTTTTTTACTGGGTGAAAAACCAAAATTACATGAGGTGGGACCTTTTGTTTACAGGTAAACTAAAGCTATAAAAATAAATTTAAAAAAAATAAAATAAATAAATAAAAACACAAAAACACCATAATTGTAAATGGATACAATTTGTTAAGCTAAGCATGTTAAAAATATTAAATTTAAATGAATTATTTAAAAACTGTAATGTTTAGATTTTCTACTTTGTACTTAACGAAAAATTTCTTTTTTCGTTTTTTTTTTCTTATTTCTATTAGATTTAATTATGTATAAATGATGTCACTTACCCAGTTAAAGTACATATTACTTTAATTATCCCAAAAAAAAAAATAATAACAATCATAAAATTTATCATAAAAAGATATGGTTTTGTTTATTAATTAATTTTAAAAATATGTTTAATTATAGCGTAAATGTTTAATAATTGTTTGAATACATAAAACGAACCCCGAAATTTCTAGAATATTTATGGAAAATTTTTAAATCTTGCTCATATGTAAAAACACATTAACTCAAAGTTAAAAATTACAAAATCATATTAAATTTTTCTAATATTTGCTTTAAATTTTAAATGGCTAATCGCCTGGTTCAAAACACTGCTAATAGTTGTATAAAACTAAAGCTTTCTAAGCACTTAAAAACAGAAATCTTTTTTTTTTCCTACAAGAGGCTTTATTACAAGGTCTAGACCAGTGATCGGCACACGCATACATCCTTATGTTTTGATTGTGTTACCTGTTTATCTTTTATGGCACTAGGGTGACCATAGTTGAACGTTGAAAATATGATAAAATTGCGTTGAAACAGGTCTGAAATGTAATATTAAAAATTTTATTTTAATTTTATTTATTTATTTAGCATTAGTAAGTACATAATTACAAATTAGGGACTAATGATGTAAAAAATTTATTTGGTTATATTAAAGTAAAAGTTTCATAAATTCAAAATAATATTGTCATACAACTTAGTTTTGCATAATCTCAAAGATATTTGTTGTAGATTGACAATGTTATATGCGGATAAGATCTTGGACATGTTTATTACTTACTTACTTACTTATTAAGACTCGCAGATATAAGTTAAATCAAGCATTGCATGTAATTTAAAAATGTATCCATTAAACAATTTGAAAATCCTAACTAGTCACACTGGTCGTCTGGCACCAAGAAACCAATTTTATATTTTTATCCTCCTCAATGCTCAGAGAGTACCCACACGCGTGGAGGGTTTTTGCCGGTCGCTGATCTAGACAATTTGAAAATACATTTTCATTCCCGTCTTTTGCAGCTTCAAGTGTTTTTGAATCAAGAATCCTTAAAATGATAGTAGTTTAATTCATATAACTATGGCCAGCGTGAAAATTTTTGTTTTCAATTTTTTCCATTTCTTGAGAGATTCAAGAGTTGTAATCTAATGAAGTTTTCAAGATAAGAAAACTCCGCTTTTCGTGGATTTACTTTTAATTCTTTTTTTCTCTTTTAAATTTACAAATTGTTTTCCTTTTAATAATATTCAGGCTAAAATACCAATTTTAGTTTAAGATTGCATTACTCACTTTGCCATTTGTCGTAAAATGTAACTAATGTTTTCTTTGAATTAAAACTACAAAAAGTAATTGTACGCTGAGGGCTACACTTTAAAGAAAAAATTTTTTGATAGGGGGCAAAACAAGGGGTAGCTCCCATACAAATTAACGATTTTTATAAAATATTCGATATGCTATATATCGGAAACTATAACAGATATCGAAATGAAATGTTCTAAAAAAGGAAATGGGACATCAAGGGCTACGCTCTTGAGAAAAAAAATTTTTGAGTGGGGGCAAAAAAAGGGGTAGCTCCCATACAAATAAACGATTTTTATGAAATATTCGATAAGCTATATCTCGGAAACTATAACAGATATCGAAATCAAATGTTCTACAAAAAGTAATTCGACAACAAAGCCTACGATTTGAAGAAAAATTTTTTTGGGTGGAGGATGGACAAAGGGGATCTCCCATACAAACTAACAATTTTTATGAAATTTTCGATAGGCTAAATTTAGGAAACTATAACAGATATCATAATCAATCAAGAGTTATGTTTTTAAGAAAAAAATTTTGGGGGGTGGGGGGTGAACAAGGGGAACAAGGGGAACAAGGGGTAGGTCCCAAACAAATTAACAATTTTTGTGAAATTTTCGATAAGCTATATCTCGGAAACTATAACAGATATCGGAATCAAATGTTCTACAAAATGTAATTGTACATCAAGAGTTATGTTTTTAAGAAAAAATTTTTTGGGTGAGGGGTGAACAAGGGGTAGCACCAAAACAAATTAACAATTTTCATGAAATTTTCAATACGCTATATTTAGAAAACTATAACAGATATCGAAATCAAATGTTCTACAAAAAGTAATTCGACAACAGAGCCTACGATTTGAAAAAAAAATTTTTTGGGTGGAGGATGGACAAAGGGGATCTCCCATACAAATTAACAATTTTTATGAAATTTTCGGCTAAATTCAGGAAACTATAACAGAAATTGACTTCAAATGTTTTGCAAAAAGTAACAGGATAAGACCTACATTCAAGAAAAAGTTTTTTTGGGCAGGGGCAGGGGAAGGGGTAGCTCTAATACAAACTAAGAATTTTTATGAAATTTGCGATACGCCACATCTGGAAAACTATAACAACTTCGAATATTCCACAAAAAGTAATAATCAAATAATTCATACATTTTGAAAAAAAAGTTGAACATCCCATAAAAATTAACAACTTTTATTAACCTTTTAATATAAATAATGTCAAAAACTTACATTACTGTCGACCTCAAACGTTCCTCATCTATTTCTATTATTCATACGAACGTTAAAGTTTTGTAAAGTTTTCTATGGACTTTAAAACTCACACGAGGTTTTTTATTATATTATTTGCAGTACAAAATTACTCACAGCCGAATATAACGCTCTTACTTGTTTTCAATTTTTTTTTTTTTTTGCAATTTCCACTTTTTAATTTTTTTATAATATATACAAATATATACAACAATTTTACCGCAAATTTTTAAAATTTAAAGTATTTTTTATTTATCAATGCACAAAAATACAATTCTTGACACAATTTCCAATTTTATTTCACAGGCACTAAAAAAATTTCACAAAATGTTTAATTTTATTTGATCCCAGCAAAAAATAATCGAGATTTTGTAAGCAGTAAATACTTTTTCTAGTATACTAATGCGCTTCGCAGCAAGCACTTATCTATGCCCTTAATTAATGCAATAGTGTATGGCAGTAAATGTAAAATTTTTACTGTTATACACACTCGCTTACTCAAGTGCAGCACTACTGTAAGGCAGTGAGTAAAAAAACATTCGTTTTTCGTCAAGTAACGAACATAATAACACGGCAAAACATTTATTTCGATGACGCAATAAATTTAAACAACTAAAGAAACACTAAAATTACATTAATTAACTGGATATTCATAGCGCCAAAATAAGCGCTTAACATGAAATGCAACTAAGTGGGACATCGCGAACAAATATCATGCCATACGTAAGCAGGTTTGTAAGCTTTGCTGTCTTGATATTCCCTTACAAACCTACCTACGGCGAAGCAACAGTTTTTGCTGGGATGCTTTTAATTTCTTTCTCCTCCTTCGACTTAATTTGATAATTAATTGAGCGATCATTCCTGTTTGATATACGAAAGAGAATAAAGAAAAATAGAAGAAAAAACGAAAACGTCAAAAGAGAAACTTTTGTAACGTCTCTGCCTTCTCTACTCCCTTTGCCCACAAATTAATGTAACATGTTACAGTAACGTGTTACAAGTAACATATTCTGAATGCCGTGTTTCTCTTCCTAGAAACATATTTAATTATATAGTTCTACTCCAACATAACAATTTTTCTTTTTAATTATTTAAATTAATAAATTATCTTGAAAAATCCGTACAGTCAGTACTTTTTTTCAAAAGCAATACATTTCAGTACATAAATTTTCAATCAGTGCACAAAATGAAAAATTAGTACTGAACTAATGAAATCAATAGGAATGACAATAAATTTATTTATTATTACACATTAAATTTGAAGCAGAGCGCCAGTTAAATATTGAAAAATGTAGTTACGTGGTTTTTCATTTTAGCAAACGACATGAATTTTTTTTTCAACCAGTCAAAATCATTTTAAATTTTAATTGGTTAATTGGTTAAAAAGGGTAATTTGTTAAAATTAAAGTTATTTGACTCTATATTTCGTCCAATATAAAGATATACTGTTACTGCAATTCATCAAATAACTCTTTGAATATATTTCTTGGGAAAAGAACACAAATCTCGTGATCTAGATTTGGCCCAAAAACAAACAGCTGCTGCGTATTGGAGGTTTCACGCCGCTTATGTCAACCGATTGCTTATTGCCTAAAAATTCTAACTAAAATAAGAACTATTTATACTTGTTTTATAAATCATATCTGTCATAATTGAATATCCTTTTTGACAGGGATCTTTTTATTTTCTCCAAATAAGAGTAAAATTAAAGGCAAAACATGGCTGGATTGTTTTAATCTTTAACTGACCATTTTGCAAGGACCTTTTTCATTTTCTATAAAGAACGATTCGCAGAAAATTCTGCAATAATACTCTGATAGTTAAGGTTTTTTTCAGACCTTTTTCCTTCAAGTATAATGCGCGCTTTGACCGCAATGATACAACCAAATTTTTTATGCAAAAATGTTCTTAGAATTTTTTAATCATTTTCTCTCCTTTTTTTCAACTGTTTTTTCTGTTTTCTTGATAGAAGGTTCAATTGACCTGCAAAGGGAAGAGTAAGAGGGTAAGGATCTTTAAAATAAAAATAGTCCCCAGAAACTGCGTAATGCAACTTTGACAAAAAAAAAATCGGTAGTAATTAACTTACAAAAGTTTTGTAATTTGGTATAGTTCTGCCTTCTGCCAAAATATGTATTTAAACTTTGACTCACTGTAGAAAAAACTCATGCCAAACAGAAAAGAAGTTTATTTTACAAAAACTATCTGTTCAACGTGGCCTTTGAAAAAAGCTGTTGGACAGTTTATTTAAAATAGTTTTATTTCAAGTATTGATAAAAAAAAAGTAAGCCCGAGATGACTTGTTAGATAATACTGAAATCAATGGTTTTATTTTCCTTCAGGATGAAGGGAATTGTATGTGATTTCGTAATAAGTTCTAACGTCAGAATTTACACAGACCCACTGTGCGGCAACAGACCCAAGTGCGACCAAAAATCAAAAAACATGTTACCATTTTGATTCGACCATTTTGCGCTAGCCACAACCAATATTCTGAAGTTGGCGTTCCCGGGTCGCCTCATCTTTCGTTTTGGCGATTTACAATATCCCGCAAGATCGCCTGATTTAACCATTTCACAATTTTTGGTGGGGCTTTTTCAAGTCCCGTGCCCTCAAGGATACAATTAAAATTTTGACGGCGCCAACTTGCCTGATATCTTTTCAACTTGACCAGCAAAATTCTTAGGGTTAAGGTAAACATAATCAAAAAACATAATCGAAGTTTTTATTAAGAAAAAAATGAGAGCCAAACAACATCCGATGACTTCTTTTGGCCCACCTTGTATAAGTTAATATATTTAGTCGTTTGTGGTTATGAGCGGGCAGACGAGCTAGCTAAATTCTGATCTAATAAAATTAGTGCCAATACCATTAAAGGCTTCCCAGAGCGGCATCCTTTTTTCTTGAAGTAATTAAAAACAGGTGTATCAATTAATGTATCAAATAAGGGTCCAGATAGAACTAATGAGTGGCACTATTCTCAATTAATTAGTACTACGAAACTTAGTCTAAGCAAATCAAATTGTTATAAATTAAAATCCATCTCTCCTCACGCCTTGATCCTTTTACCCCTCAGCAATTCTGCAAAAAAAAAACATTTCGATGTTTTAAGTGTTGCACACAAATAACTTTTTGATAAGATGTCGCACATGTGCCTCTGAGGGTGGAGGCTATTTGAATTACCGCATATGTATTAAACTAATTCATACAATTTAAAAATAATTAAATTCAAATGGCCTCCACCTTCGGTAAGAAATGTGCAACATCTTATCAAAAATTATATTTTTTTTTTGGTAGCAGCTTGCATCAGCCACCCTGTATTTATGACAGCAAACAGGTGATAAAAATTAAGCTTTATCTTAGAAATTTTCTTTCATAATGAAATTGTTTACACTTCGGTAAAATTAAAATAACTTTATAACTTCCGTTTTTTTTAAATACTTTCAATTAATTTACCTTCAGCTACAAATAATATATTTTTAAAATGGTTTTAGCATATTAAGTTTTTATATTGGATGCTAACAAAGGTGAATTAAAATAATTATTCAAATTTTAAAAACTAAAAAATTAACAATAGTCCAGCCAGTGCCAGACTAAATTATAAGTTCTCAAAATAAAGTTACAAACGAATATATTTATTTTTATATAATTTTGTCTACTAATTGCAACGTTAAATAAATGAAATACTTATTATAAATCCATTAAAACTCACTCAAAGCTAATAATAAGAATTATGAAAATGACTACTAGTAGTACTTGTAATTAAATGGTTATTAATATTAATGAAAACTAATTAAACTCTATAGTTAAAACATCGTTTATTACACAGATAAGTGCAATTTTTTTTATCGAGGTAATCTCTAATTCATTGATACTTAAAAAAAACTTTTTTATTTGATTCGAAAAGTCCATAAAAAATTGTTTTTATATAAATTAATGTTAATGTTAATTATTAACAAAAATTAATAATAAACTTAATATGTAATTATATGGCTGAGCGAAGGATTTACCTTCATGTCATCATATATGTTAGTATTCGATCATAGTTAAAACAAATCCTTATATCAAATCAAATAAATAATATTTAATTGAATAAAACGCATAAAAAAAATTTAGAAATTTTTTATATTTTTGTTTTATCGTAAAAGCACAATGCTTGATGCTAAACGTCGCAACATTGTAATAACTGGCTTAGCTGATATGGATTAATAAGAAAAATGTTATTAATAATTAATACAATTTTTTTTAACTTTAATGCAGTGATTAAACCTAAATCAGGAAGTTATCAATTATTTAATCTTCAAATGACTGAAAAAATTTCCCTAAGTAAAATTAAATAGATCGGGTTTTTTTATAAGGTTTTTGGAATGAATTACACCATGTTCACACATAGATCTTAACTGTGTAATTAGCACATTTACGCAATTAAAGGCTTTGAAGAAGAAAGTACTGCTCCACCCTCTTTATCGACGCCTATCAGGCCTTTGACAAAGTTTGGCATGAAGGCCTGTTAAACAAGCTAAAGCTAAACTTAACAGTAAATATCTTTAACCTTTTGACAATTTATGATAAATAAAGGAAACTGCTTAAGCTGTCCTCAACCAGTAGGGGCGGGGGTACCTCAAGGTAGTATATTAGATCTAATTTTGTATTAGCTTTTCACAGCAAATATGCCCACAAACAGTCTTACTCACACGTGGACATTTGCTGATGATACCACCTTTCTTAGTAATCACAAAAACCCTAAAAACGCCTCGAACCAACTGCAATATCACGTAACCCAATTGGAGAAATGAGCAAAAATGCACCCACGTTACTTTTACTTTACGCAAAGAAACGTACCCCACAATTTTTATTAACAACCATATGGTGCCTCAAAGACTTGAGACAAAATAACTTGACATTCACCTGGACCGCCGCCTCACGTGAAAGTCACATATAGTTCCAAAGGTGACACAAATGAGACCTAAGGCGGCCCAAATCCACTGGCTTTTTGGTAGAAACTCAGGCTTGATTGTAAATTTCAACTCTTCAGCTCAATTTTAAAGGCCATTTAGTGCTATGGAATACAATTATGGGGCACTGCTTTCGCCTCCAATACAAAAAAAATTCAACGCCGTTAAAACAAAATACTAAAAATGTTAACTGGTGCTCCTTGGAAAATTAAAAAGAGCAACATCCACAAGGATCTAAGGTTTTCACTAGTTAAATACGAAATCCTAAACTATGTGGACAGGTATTCAAATAAACTGAAAACATCAAAATCCGCTTGCTCGAAGCATCTTGCAGCATGGTAGACACATTCGTCTGAAAATAATGAATAATACTGCACTTGGAAAAAGCCTTTAGAAATGTTTTATGCTTTAATTTAAAAATTTTGATTTTATTTTATCACTGGTTGGACAAATTTTAATTATTTAACTTTAGGATTTTAATAACTATTGTTAGTTCGCCAAAGGCGAATATTCAATAATAAAAAATGCCACATTGTAAACTAGTTGTTATTTAAATGGGCAACTGTTTTAAATCCTTTTATTTACAGATCTAATGGGGGTAGCCATGCGGACTGGAGTAGCCAGTAAGAAATATATGGCACAAAGCATGAAAAAAGAATATCGTTTAGTTAATTTTGACTCGTTTAGGACTCATACATAAAATTGAGCCCTCAAGTTGTATTTTTGGACATTACAAACATCCCAAAAACGAAATAGTATTGCTAACGGATATGATATTGGGACAAAAAATTTACATGAACTGATTAAGTGATATGTTCGTTAGTGTGAAAAAAGTTGTAACCACAACCCTTCTAGAGCACCGTCGTGTTAAATTGGAAAGTTTAATGGATATGATTCGAACCAAGTACTTCCACTGTGCTACTTCTTTTCAACCCACGAAGTCTACCAAAAATTGGCTTTAATTGTACATAGAACCAATCAATTAAATTAGGTTACTGGGTTTTTGAAGACAAAATTTAAAAAATATTTTTGGTAAATAAGTAGAATTTGTTAACGTTAATACCCATCAAAACCTTTGGTAGTCATTTGTCATTACAAAGCAACTTTCTTTTCAATGACTATTGCATATCGTTAACATTATTGAGAAACTATTTATTATATGACATTCAGGTAGAAACATAATTCTTATATGTATTTCAAACCAGGGGCCAAATCGTCGCATTCGATTCGAGTCGAAATTTCACTCGATCGATCGAGCTGCCAATGCATTTAGTATAGGAATTCTAATAAGAATTTTTAAATTTCGATTCGATTCGAGTCGAAATTACTCTCGATTGATCGAGTTGTCAATGCCTTTTATATAGGAATTCTAAAAAGAATTTTTAAATTTCGATTCTAATCGAATGCGACGATTTGGCCCTGTTTTTTTTTCAAAACATCGTAGAAAAAAGTTTTTGAACCCAAATTATCTTCTATTAATCATAACAACATGACATTTTAATAACAATATATATTTAAAGTAGTCAGTCATTTATTAGAGCCCTTAGCATTAAAAATTTTTTTATTTCACTGAAGTAATTGCTTATTTAAGTCCCTATTTGTAAGCGAGCATGAAGGATACTTGCCTCCAATGTCATCGCCATGTTAAAATAACGAGTTGAAATCCTAAGTATATAGTGTTGACACGGTTTTTTGGCATTTTAAGTTAATACAAACCAACAAAAATTTTTTGCTGGGTACTTATTTATTTACTTTGTCATGCTATTTTTGCCCCCCATTTAAAGGAATCTAGTGCGTGCTCGTAAAAGCTGACAACTCCGCAACAAGTAAATACCTACATATGTACATATGTATACTAAAACACTATTAATTTGGCATTTTAACCAATAACATAATCAACATTAATTATTATAAAAGGTGTTAAATATAGGTATTTAAACAACCAACAAGTTTAAAATACACGAAACAAAAATCAAAACGAAATTAAAACACCACAAAAACAGACGCTTCACGTATGAAATTTTATTTGTTTTAAAAAAAATCATTAAATAAACGCCAAAAAAAAAAACAGTGAATAACAAATAAAGTTAAAAGTTATTTTAAAACATTTAATTTTTTTAAATTGGTTATTCCCCCGTCCTATAATTGTTTCTTAAGCGGCAGTAACCGATTCGTGCTCTAACATTTTATATGAGAAGGACCAGCCATTTTGTAATGGTAATAAGCAAGAGGTTAGAAGATATTTTTTAAATACAATGTTTTTGATAAAAGAAACCATCCATCTGAAACAAGGTCATTGTCTACTTTTACGAGGTAAAATCCGGGCAACTACCGGTTATCTGGAAGACCAACAGACAGGTTAACAATATCTGCTTTGAACTTATGTAATTGTGTATGTCGATGTGTCTGAAAATTTCTGCAGCTGACCAGAGTTTCTTTTGCTATTACAACAATCAGAAAGGCCCCTTGTTTTAAGATCTAAATAACAGTTAGGTTTCCTTCGGTAGTATACGAAATGGCTGTCGTTATCTCTAAGCGGCGCAATTGAGAACAAAAGTTGTGTACTGAGACTCGCCTTGCGTGGACTCAAGAGTGATCGCTTTGAGCGGTCTTTTACAAACTTTAAAGTCCTGAACATTAGATGATATGAAAAAATTAGATTTCCTGAAAATTAACAAGTGACGTCGATTGCGAAACAAGACACTGGCTTCGGATATGATTCATATGAGCAAAAAGAATCCCGTTTTAGGAGATCAAAGGTGTCCGCATGATGCTTAGAAGCACGTTAATTAAAATGCCTTGGTCCTTGGACTAAGTAAATTGATGACTGACAAATGATGTACGAAAAGAGAATACTATTGTGGAGATAAACTTAGGTTAAAAAGGAAGAAAATGGAGATGTAGGGGATTCATAATTTGGAGCTTATGTATAACAATAGAAATTGCTAATCATTTAATGAAAGGTAAAGAAAAATTCTGGTCATTTGCCTCTAAACGTCAGAAAGGGATGCCTTGTGGATGCTGATATGGTTTTAAAACCTTTGCGTTATCAAAACTAGAAGGCGAAATAAGACTTAGATAGCTCAACTCTTAAGCAAGTTATCTGTTATAGCTTAGCATCGAGCTATAATGGAGAAGTTTCTACCTGGGTCACCTCACAAAGCACCAAAGTTTTGATATCGGCAAAACTGGTGTTCAGTGGAAAGACAACCGTGAAATATTGCCCTCTGGCTAACTCGCAACATAAATCAGTAATATTGTGGTTCTTCCTAACAATAGGCAAAGCCTTTTTGTTTATAATTTTATAAAAATATCAATTTTTTGAGTTAACTTGACATTATATATATTACTAAAATCTTAAAATAATCGTATTATATAAAGTACATGACAAATATAATTTTTAAAATAATTTTTATTGGACCTCCTCTCTGATTTTCTTAGTTCCATCGATTATGTTACATCAACATTGTTACCCACTGTTGCAAAATGACACAAGAAATAAAGATAAGTTACATCTTACTTAATTAAACTATTTTGTCGTCCGTCTCTCCATAACTACAAGCACATTTGTTATTATTACACATACTAAGCCTCAGATATTAAAAAAAAATAAAAATATTTAATAAGTACTTTTAAGTACATTTTTAGTTTTTTTTTTTTGTTTTTTGTTAAATTTTTATTGTTTTTCTTTTCATTTGAACTTGACATTCAAACGCATCTAAACACTAGTCGTATGTTGAAAGCGGCATTTTAATGTCTTGTTTAAAAATTATTTTTGTCTGTTACTTTTTGTAATATTTTATTTTTAAAATCTTTTTTCATTTTATCGTACGAACGTTTGTCTGCTTGTTAAAAACTGCTACATAGTCGTTGCTATTAAGGCAAATTCACCAGAGACACATTTATACATAATTCATTTGAATCGTGCGTATGAACAAATGTAATTGTTAATACGCGCTCAATTCAATTATAATTTAATATTTTTTAATAGTAGTTTTATCATGAATTTTGTTGGATTTTGATAAAAAAAAAAGAAATAAGTTAAAAAATTATTAAGATTAATTGAAATATATTGTGCATTTACTATATGATTATATTTGTAAAATTCATCCTGTTTTATTTTTTATTTTTTAATTTTCTTTCTTCAATTTATTTTTTAGAGAGGACATGCAAAAGGTGAATGTTAAATTCCATGACAATTTTACAGTGTCATATCAACATAAAAAAATTCTAGAATTTGTTCCTGAACTAAGTATAGATAAGAATACACAAATTATCACACCAAACATACCTCTACTGGTAAGTAACAAACATACTTTGGTTTTTATAAGGAGTCCCAAAACCAAACCAAAATTTTAGTTTTAGAAAACTGTTTTTAAAAGCAAATAAAAGCGCTATATTAGGATGTGCCCAATCTTATGTGCCCTTAACATTAGCCTTTCGAAGCCCTAATTTTTTTTTTTAGTTTTGAAATATTTTTTAAAAAGAGGTCGTTGTCATACCTAAAGCCTTTTATGTTAACTACAGGAAAGTTGAAGAGGTTGTTACCCTAATTTTTTAAAATTTTGTGTGGCAACTCCCATCGGGGGTGAAGATAGGGGGTAAGTTTGTTCAAGGAGAATGTTTGCAGTAAAAAATTAATTGGAATCAGTAATACATATGGCCCATCTACGGGCACCCTGGAGGCTGTAGGGGAGATTTATTACAATTTCCCAAACTTTGTATGGGAGCTCCTTAGGGGATGGGGATGGGTGGTAAGTTTGTTTAAAAAATATCATTGAGAGGGGAAAATAATGGGGCTCTGTCGTACACTTTATTTCTCTACAAACGACTCTGAGGAAGTTATGGGCGTTTTACAAAATTTTTCTAACTTTTGTGTGGCAACCCCGCTTAGGTTTAAGAGAAATGGGGCTAAGTCCGTTCTAGTAAACGTTTGTTAGGGACAGCTAATGGGGGTCTGCGATAGATTTTATTTCTCTAAAGGCGACTCTGGGGAAGTTATAGGAGTTTTTACCCTATTTTTTCAAATTTGGTATGGTAACCCTAATGGTTGCTGGAGATAGGAGGTAAGTATGTTCTACCATGTTTTCCGAGTAAAAAAAATTGCAGTCGGTCTTACATTTGACCTTTGAAGGAGCACCCTGGAAGCTGTGGAAGCGATTTTAAAAAAAATTTAAGTATGTTTCACAAAAATGTTTGTGAGAAAAAACTAATGGGAGTCGGTTAATTACGGGTCTATGCGACATCGGAGGCTTCAAAAAGTTGACTTCAACCATAACACGGGCAGGCGAGCATACTGACGTACATTGCTTAATCGACTTACCTATCAATTAAGATCAAGAAAATATCTACTTTATGGGTTTGCAGATAGATATTAAGGAAATTACAAATTGAATAAGAAACTCATCCCTCATTACCCACGTGAAGGGTATAAAAAGAAGCTTGAAAGCAATTAAGCGCCTACTTCGTAAGCGCAGTTTTAATGTTTTGGTTTTAAACAGAGGAATTTAAAACAAATACAGTGCACTCGCGAAAACGTGAACACTCGAAAGTGTGAACGTCTCAGAAACGTGAACAAATTTATTTTTCCACAGAGTATTCTAAAACGTGAACAAAATCTGAAAGCTCTAAAACGTGAATACTTTTTATTTATTGTTTTTTAATCTGTTTTTAAATTGGGAAATCCCCGAATTACATGTTACTTGTTTGTTTACTTATAAATAAACGTTTTTTTTTCATTTATGTATGCGCTGTCCTGTTAGTTGCTCTTTGAAATTGCTACGTAGAGGCAAGTGTTAAAAAAAATTTAATTCGTGAAATTGAAAAATGTCATTAAAAAAACATAAAGTTTAAACTCTAAAAGATAAGGTTGATATTCTTGAATTATTGCAAAAGGGGTACAGTGCTAGTGGCTTGGCAAGAAAATATAGAGTTGCCAAAGCAACAGTTTCTTCCATTAAAAAGAAAAAACGGGAAATTACTAACCGTGTAAATAATACTCTTAATGGCACTGGAAAGCGTAAAACATTACGCGCTTCTGAACTTCCGAGAATGGAAAAAAGTCTTTATAAATGGTTCCTTCACATGCGGAATAAAAAAATGCCGGTAATTGGACTGATGTTAAAAGCCAAAGCTTTAGAAATTCACGTTTAAACTAAAGAAAATGATCGTAGTTTTAACGCCAGTGACGGATGGCTCCAAAAATTTAAGCAAAGGTTTGGTGTTCGCCTTCTTAAAATTTCCGGAGAAAATCTTTCTGCGCAGTCACAACTTGTTGACCCATTTAAGGAAAATTTAAGGGCGAAAATGGAAAAACTATCTCTATGTGAAGATCAGCTTTATAATGCTGACGAATCAGGGTTATATTGGAAGCAGTTGCCAGATAAAACATATGCACATTGCATTTAATGTTTTGTTATTAAAAATTAATAAAATAATTAATTTAAAATAATGTTTAGCATTTTTTCTTATTAATGTATAATTTTTAATACCAAATAGGGTAATTTTTGTTTTAAATTTAGGTACTCGATAACGTGAACAAACTCGTAACAGTGAACTGCCTTGGTAAAAATTAGTTCACGTTATCGCGAGTTCACTGTAAGATTTTTCTCCTCTATGATTTCTGAATAGTAGCTAGGGTAATAGTCCCTGATTTAACATAACTGTCAAAAAAGTGATATATATCGAACAAGCTCGAACAAAATAAAAATGTTGGTTCTAAAGTTAAGGGTCTCTAAAGACTTAAGACTGCTTAAGAACTAGTCGACAGCAGCGCCCTATCGGTTTTGAGTCGGTCAACTTGTATTACTAGTTTTAGCTTTTTTGACACCACTGGATACTTTTTGCAACAACAAAATGCATGTGTTTGTTTTTTTTTTGTTGCCACCTGCTTAATTATGCCATGACTTTTTCTTTGAATTTCTTTTATTTTTAAACAAAAATTTTTTAATTAAAAAATTCTTTTTCCTTAGACTCTTACCAGCTTAAGTCCAAAACTAGGTTATGTACTATCAAAAACGATATCGGTCATATTAACGGCAGCAAAATTTAAACCCTTCATAAATGTCACAGCCGATCAATTGGTGTTTGGATATGATGATCCTTTAGTATCGTTGGCGCATAAATTTTATCCAAAGCACTTAAGGCCGGGGGAGAGAATGGGTTTACTGTTGGCGGTAAGAATTTTATTATTCAATAAGTTAGCATGTGTGTATTTGATTGCTAAATAGAGTTAATTGCTTTTTTTTATCCTGACAGCGTAATGGCACTTTATCAGAAGTCTCAACAATAAAAACAGGACATAATGGCATGAACGAATTTGGTTATATTGATCGTTTAAATGGCCTTGATTATTTGCCACATTGGCAAAAGCCACCTTGTACCAGTATAACTGGATCAGAGGGCTCGTTTTTTCCACCGCGTGACATAACTAAAGCGGATATGCTGTATGTGTATGACAAGGATTTGTGCAGGGTTATACCATTGCAATATGAAAAGGGTGTGGTGAAAGATGGTAAATAAATAAAAAAAAAAACATTCAAAGAAAAATTAAAGTTTTCTTATTTATAATTTTTCCATTATCAAAAGGTATCAATGCAGATTTATATAAATTGCCCGGGAATTCTTATGGCGATGCTGAAAATAATCCTGAAAATCATTGTTTTGATACTCGAGATTATAATGCTATTAAGGGTTTGCAAAACATAAGCCCTTGTCAGTATGGAGCACCTGTGTACTTATCTAACCCCCACTTTTATCAGGCCGACAGCAGTTTATTGGAATCAGTAGAAGGTTTGAGACCTAATGGCTCAGAGCATGAAACATATTTTAAAATACAACCGGTATATATTATATGTAAAATCTTAACTCCAAATTCTAGAAATTTTGACATTTTTTATTTCAGAAACTGGGTGTACCTTTGGAGGGCAAAGTGCGCATACAATTAAATCTTAAGGTTACACAGGCCCGGGATGTTTATCCAGTAAGAAATTTTCGTAGTTTTGTGTTTCCTGTCATGTGGCTGGAGGAAGGTATTTCCGACTTAACGCCTGCCATTAGACGTTGGATTTATGTGGCCACCGTTTTTGCACCCACAATTATACCAATTGGCTCTTACCTACTGATAGTGGGTGGAGCTTTTGCGATAGTCTTTATATTCCTGCGTGCTTATCAAAATTATGTGTTTTCACGTGATCCCACGCTAGAAATACTTGAAATGGGCAGGCGCTCCTTAAGGCGTGGCAGTAGCTTTATAGCCCATCATCAGCATAAGTTTATGTATCGTGAATCGTATACGTTACTTAAACCTATGCCCTCGTCTCCCTACGCAGACGATTGCGATGACGCTTTGCCAATAATGACCACCAGCAACGATGCGTCATAGTATTTGTAAATAATTCTCTCCCATAAATTAAATAAGCATTTTAGGTTAAAAAAGTACTTTTAAACATCTTCTTTTTTTTACTTTGTAGCAGCTTAAGTGTAATTTTTGTTAGACGAAATTAAAAATCAGTTAGCGGACAAAGTACATTTCTATATTATAAGAAGAAAAGAGACAACAATCAATTGTGATTTAATTTTAATATTTGAATGAACAAGTAAATGTTGTAGTTTGCATGTTTTTAAAAATGATTTATTTGTAATTTTTTTTTTAGTAATTTTAAGATTTTATTTAATGATTTAATTAATTTAAGTAGATTTTAAAAATATTCATAACATTTTTTATACCAAAAAGTAAAAATTGTAACGAAGAGTTAGGGTCTTATTAAATAATGTTTACAAAAATATACAAACATAGAACGTATATTTTTTTATAAGAAAATTAAAAACAAACAAAATGTATATTTGATGCCATTATTTTTAAAATAATTTAAGTTTAAAATTTTCACTTGAAATACGTGTTGCCACTGACAACTTTTTTTTATCTGACCAGACTTATCTATAAAACTTTTCAAAATCCATTTTTTTAAAAGCAAATTTTTTCCTTTGTTGTTTTTATTACGGAAATACAAAAATATTGTGAATAATTGTGTTGTTGGTGCAAGACGCTTTAAGACTTTTTTAAAAATGTTTTTATGTGATTTTTAAATTGATTAGATCTATCAAAAATACTCGGTTTCAAGCAATATTATCGCACTTTTTGAGCAAACATATAAATATACATACATACTTATATAAGTTTTTGACACATTTAACATCTAAACTTTTCAATATGTATGTAGATAAAAAAAGTCAATCCCAATTATATTTACTAGTGGTCGAAACTCGACGATTATTTACTGCACTTTGTTGGACGGCATGTTAAGTTTGTTGACTACTTTTATAATCAAAACATTTAAATACAAAAAAAATTTGATAAATTGAGAAACCATTATTATGTCCTAGGATGTTTAACATATGCGTATTAACACTATTCCCGCTAAGAACAGGTCGCACTTTCGTAACTACTTCGATTAAATTTGATGCAGATAAGTTTTTTGGTATCGGAATACAGCTCTTTTGTTTCAAAGCGGTGCGTCTCACAGTGTTCCTCATATAAAACGATATTATCGGCATTTGCAAAAGCTATATTTACACTACCTGAGATATTATCTGAGTTTCACAACTTAGTCTTATTGTACAGTAATTTTTGAGATATTTTTGTGTTACCTCGATTGAAAATATTTTTAAATTATTTAACGTCTTTTCTTATTTCGTTTTAAAGTAACTTCCAAAAACTTCAAGCATTTACATTATGTTACAACAAACTTGTCTCTTTTTTATTTTTTGTTTTGGTTTCGCTGTTTATTCTTCTTCTTGAACGTTTTGACTGTCATTATAATGGCATATTTTTATGTATATGTTTGTTATTTGTGTTAAAGAAAATAAAATTATTCGTTTAATATTTGCTTAAAAAAAGTATAAGTATTAAAAAAATTCCACAAAATGTTTAATTTTATTTGATGCTTTTAATTTCCTTCTCTTACTTCGATTTAATATGCCAATTAATTGAAGGATCATTCCTGTTTGATATACGAAAGAGAATAAAGCAAAATTGAAGAAAAAACGAAAACGTCAAAAGAGAAACGTCAAAAAGTAACATGAAAAACATACACCGTGTTACTTTTGTAACGTCTCTGCCTTCTCTACTCCCTTCGCCCACAAATAAATGTAACATGTTACAGTAACGTGTTACAAGTAACATAGTCTGAATGTCGTGTTAATTTTAAATGTAAGTTTTAAAAGTTACCGGATTAAAGGTTTGTTGTTGGATTGCCATGTACTTTATACCATTTTTACAACTTTTATAATAAGCGGATTAAAACTTATTCCTTAGACGTAATGTAATATTAAAAATAAGAATAATCAAATTGTTTTTTGACGCTCATAAGAATTTAAACTTTTTTTTTTGACACTTAACTCAGATGAGAACTAAAGTAATGTAAACATACCCAGCAAAAACTGCTGCTACGCCGAAGGTAGGTTTGTAAGGGAATATCAAGACGACAATGCTTACAAACCTGCTTACGTATGGCATGATATTTGTTCGCGATGTCCCACTTAGTTGCATTTCGTGCTAAGCGCTTATTTTGGCATTATGAATATCCAGTTAATTCATGTAATTTTAGCGCTTCTTTAGTTGTCTAAATTTATTTCGTCATCGAAATAAATGTTTTGCCGAATTATTATGTTCGTTACTTGACGAAAAACTAATGTTTTTTTTACTCACTGCCTTACAGTAGTACTTCTTAGTATGCGCTTGAGTAAGGGAGTGTGTAAAACGGTAAAAGTTTTACATTTACTGCCATACACAATTGCATTAATTAAGGGAATAGATAAGTGCTTGCTGCGAAGCGCATTAGTATACTAGAAAAAGTATTTACTGCTTACAAAATCTCGATTATTTTTTGCTGCGTAGCTAAAGAACATGTGGCTGTTGGTAAAAGTTGGGCTGATCCTGTTAACTGCTGCCTCACACACGACATTTTTCAAAAAAATATTAATATCGTTTGATAAGCTTTGCACGACCTTTCTTACATTTAGGCATAGCTTTTAGTCCTTTTGCGCTAATCGGTCTTTTAAAAGTGACAAATAGGTGGTAACTGTCGATATGTTTCCTATTGGGGGTTTTCCAAGATTTGCCGTAGTGTAGATATCTTATAGGTAATGGATGCAAAATTTATTTGAAAGAGAGAACAACATTCATGGCAGATAAATTCCAAAATGCTATATTCCGGTAGGGCTTTTATATGGGGACTTTTAAAGGAAATAAGCCCATCATAAATAGAAAACTTGCTGGAACAGTTAGAAGTATCAGGTTTTAAACACATGGAAAATTTTGTGGCAATGTAATAATATTTGGAGCAGTCATAGTCCAAACCGGATATTCCAGGAGGACTTTTGTATTGGGCAATTATAAAATAAGCTGATCGATCATATAAGAATCTTTTATGACAGCCAGTGGTATTAGATGCCAAGCGCATGTAAAACTTTGTGGTGATAAAATAATTTACGTTCACTGCACTTATATCCCAATAAATGGCTCAACTAGGTCCCAAACATTTGTTTATATTTGTGAAGATAGAAAAATATTCGTTTTAGTAATAGTCAAAATGCCTTTTCCGGGAGGATATATGCACGGAGGCTAGGCTCGCCCCACAGGCTGGAAAGAGCTGATTTTTTTTCGTTTTAAAGATTATGTCCAGTTTCTTGTGGCAAAATGTATGCCGAAAAAAAACCCAAATTTTTTTAATTTTTTTATTGCGCGTTTCTTGGAAGAGCTGTTGGGTTTACAGATATTTAATGGGGCAGATGAATTTCGTTAACATCCTTTATTTTACACCTCTTAATTTAGCCACATCTGGTGGAAAAACCTTTGTAACGCTGTCAATGTGCTAATTATCTTTATTTTCATTTTACTTGGCCAAAATATTCGACATATTATCCTCAGATACTTGTTAATAAATACTTGTTAATACATAAAGCAGTGTAGATTTTACGCAGGCATTAAATATCCATACTTTTATGTTTTGTGATATTTGAAGAGCCCACCACGTTCCGTCTGGGCGACCAAATGCTGACCTTGTGTTTTTTATTCGTCTTGGCACACCCTCCTTTATGCCACCATCAATTGACATAATGCAGATCAGATAACAGGAGGAGTTTACATATTTTATAGTCAGTTTTAGTATTTTCAATTGGTATGTGTTTTTTTTTTTTAGTTTATTTCTTAACCAACGGCCTTTGCTACCTTAACTTATTCGTCAAAATTGTGCGAGACGGAGCAGATGTCGCCTGCTAAATCCAAGTCTAGTTGTTTGCGAAATCCCCATCGAATTCCTCTTTTTGTTGCGCATAGTTTTAACATAAGCTCATCAAAACCACGGCAAAGATTAATAGAGACAGTGGACAGCCCTGCTTCACCCCTGCGTTTGTGTTGAAGGGTTCACTTAACAGCCCATTGTAATGGGCTTGTAGGGAAGAATTGGCCTATATACCCTTGCTTAGGTTTTTTAATTGTAATGGTACGCCCTTAGCTCTTTATGCCTGCCATATTGGGTTAATCTTAAGAAATCGATTGTTCTTCTAAAGTCGACAAAGACTAAATACAGCGGTGTGCGCCAATCTACAAATTGTTATATTATGATACGAAGAGTATTTTTCTGATCCAAAAATTCCGGTGTCGCCAAAAACCTGCCTGTTCGTCTTGCAGTTTCTGTTTATACCACTGCAGTCTATTATTTATTATTTTTAAGTATTCTATTATTATTTCCTTCTTTCGATCTAAATTTAAAAAAAGTCTTAATTAATAAACATTTTTTTCGAAACAACAATGAAAATTTTTAACTTTTTGGTAGCAACTACTTGAGTTTTAAAAAAACCATTTATTGAAAAAAAAATTTTAACTAACTTCTGCTTTACCCGTAGTTTTAAAAATCATTTTTTTTTCTACCATGTTCACACATAGACCTTAATTGCGCTATTAGCACCTTAACGCAATTGAGGCCATTATTGAGCTTCATTTGCCATACAATATGTATATCTATTCATAAATTATGCAATTAGTAGTACATTGCTTCACAATTGAGTTAAAGTGCTGATTTAATAAGAACTTTGTTCAGTTAGTATAAAAGCTTAAAAGCTTTTAACATGTATTCCATGGTGGAAAAATAAGGTTACCTCGTCCCTACAACTACAACTTCCTGTAAAAATTAAGCATATATTTTGTTGTAGCTGAATTCGAGCTAGGTTGCCAAAAAATGTTGCTATCACACATACACATGGTATACACAACTATAAGATAACCAGTGCTGCCACCAATAAAATGTTAAGTTGCACATGGATCATGCCAAAATTACACATGGACGTAAAATACATCACGTTTATATTGAGTTAAAAAAATTATGCTCAAAAACGATAAGGTTTTAAATTACACATGAGTTATACAAGGAACCAGTTATACATGGGCTACACATGCAAAAAAAATTGCAAATTACACATGAAATGTGTAATTACACATAAGGTCGCAACACTGAAAATAACAACAAAATTGCCAATCTAAGCTAGAAAACATATAGCGTAAATAAAAGTCAACTGATCAGTTGCTCCAACCTCGTTCAATATACCTTAAACCATGTACTAATTGAGTAAGCCTAATTAATTATGTGTGAACAGAAAACTTAATTGCTCAATTTTACTTTAAATTATCTCATTTTATGATGTATGTTTAAACACATGTATATGTGCGTACGTTTGTATGTGTGTATGTATATAAATAAATACTAATAGTTTTAATTAATTAAATAATTAAGAGATATTATTAATATATAAATTTAAATCACAAATAATACAACTCACTAGTCATTTTTTTTTGTTGAAAAATGAGAGTAAATTTTTCTTGTTAATTAAATCTTATAAGAAGCCAACAAATTGATCTAAAATCTTTGTGAGTCAAATTAGGTGAAATTAATTATTATCCTGTTAATATGTTATTAGTTATTTTTAAAAAATATTTATATTGTTCATTCAATTAGTTCATAGAATTTTAAGATAGTTCTTTAATTGTATTTTATTTATTTGCTGGCATTATCCATATTCCTGACCTTGTCGTCCCTCCATTTTTCGTAAAATATTTAGTCAATTTAGGCCTTAATTAATTAATTTTTTTTTCTTTATATTAAATGTAAATATTTTTCTTTATTAAATTTTAAGTTATTGAGATGTTGTTGTTGGTGATTTTTAAAATAAATAAAAAAAAAATTTGATACAATTATGGGAATATTTTTAAAATGAATATTTGTTTAATTCACAAGCTTCGCCCGCCTATCGTACTATTGAACTAATTTACTATTACAATACAATATTTTCTTTTTGGCAATTTTCATATAAAATTGTGCTTTAAATTTTAAATTTAATTTTTTATGTTTTTGAAAAATTGTATTGCGACTATACCTGGGATTTTTTATATCTTTGCAATCGTCCATATAAGAATTTCGCTTTAAATTGCAACTTAACGGTATTTTAAAAACAATTCATATGCAACTAATTTTTCTTTCTAATATTATTAATATTTTTTTTTTTATTTTGAATAATATGTTCAATTTATCAGTAAATTAACCAGACCACTATTTAAATAGTCGATAGCACTTAAGAGACATTGTTAATTAAAAAATTTATTGTGTTTTTATACAGGGTGCCTGGTGGCAGATTTATATTTTTAAATCAAAATTAAAAACGTAATAATTGACTAAAAGTTTTATTAAGAGCATTGAACGATAGAATGGAAATGCAGATTTTATTTTTTAAAGATAATGTCATCCAGTTGTCTTCAGTCGAGTTGAATACACTGATCAAAAGGAAGCTTTGTGTTCTGCGCCACACGCTGCAGTAAACTTGGTTCAGTTGAGCTGATTTTTGGACGAAAATTTTCCATTAAAGCCACAAGAGATTGGGGATTGTAATTATTAACGCTCTCTCTTTGGGGAAGACCCATAAAAAAATCCATGGGAGTTAAATCGGGTAACCTCGTTGGTCCCCAAAGCGACTGATCAGTTTTTTGGGGAACTTTCCCGAAGCAAATTCATCGAAGCTTTGGCAGTGTGTGTAGTCGCAATGGTTTTTGATGCTTTAATAGAGGGTTGCGAGCTCTTGGAGACCATTATTGGCAATTTCGGTTGTTTACATGGGCGCTTAAGTAAAAATAAGCCTCTTTGCTCAAAAACATAGGATTTAAAGTGCGAGAACGATTTAAAATCGTTTCACAAAATTTTTTTCCGAAAATGAAAGTCACTTACTTTCAGTTCTTGAATGATTGAAATATTAAAAGGATGAAACTTTAGATCCTTTTTTAAAATTTCACCAATATTCGCTCTTGGAAGTCCCAGTGAGACTGGTTTTTTCCGTATTGAAGTTGCGGAATTTCACGTAAACTGCTTTCAACCAGTTTAATGTTTTCGGGAGTTCTTAAAGATAGACTGGGCCCTGACCGTGAACATTCATAGCTGAAGCAGATGCACGGAATCTCTGCACCAACGAACGAATTAAATTTACACTCGGCCAATCACGTATTTGCCGAATACCGAACTTTAAACAAAATGCCAACGAGTATTTATGTAAGAATCATTGCTCTTAAAAAATGTCTCCACAGCGAAAGCACGATGGTCACTCTACCACTGCCAGATCGTGATTGACAAAACCACACAATTCAAAATTCCTACGCCCTCGCCCTCCCTCCGCACCTTTTAATACTTTTTTAGATAATCGTATTTAATAACATCAATTTGCCACCAGACACCCTGTACTTACAATACATACATATTGGCAACTCTAATGTAACTGGTGTGAACAGTTTACTCACATTTTTGCTTTTAATTCGAACAGTTCAAAAATGAAAGACCATGATTTCTGCTCACAATGACAACCTACGTGGCGGGTATCACATTACACATTTAAGTTTCAGAGAATTTAGACTTTAAGATCGTGCTGTTAAATATTTTTAAAAATAAAGTTATTTTTTAAACTTAGACTGTAGTTTAAAGTGTTGTTAATTCTATTTGACACTTTAGGTATTTCAAAAAAATCTATTTCTATTTAAGGAAACCCCATTTATAAAATGTGAGCAGTGTGACGTTTTGTTTAAACCTAAAAAACCAAGACCCTATTATTCAGTATAAGATCAATTTAATTTGGTAAGAATAAAAAAAATAAAATATAAACCAAGTAATTTATTTTTTTCTTTATTTTTATTATTTTCAAAACGTCAAATAATCAATTTTTTAAAAAAGGAGACAACGATTATTCGTTATTTTGAGCCGTCTTGTGTAGAATTGATTATATTTACTTGGTAAGGCTATTATGCGCTTTAGAAAATGTTTGTTACACCCAAATTTAGTAGTCTCAGACCTCCTCTAATTAAACTGATGGACTCAGAATCTTTTTCCGTCTGTCCATTTGGCTGGGTATCCATATATTCTGTGTGATCATAGTAGGAAGCCATCCCATTGCCCCAAAATAAATGTTTTTTCGAAAAAATCATTTCACATATTACTTTGCATGTGCTTAAGACCTAATGCTACCTACCGTTGAAAACGGGTTTTCAACTCAGCTATCAGTTTCCAAACCGTAAATATTATATTAAAATATTTCATGGAAGGCTTAAAGACGACAAAGTAGATATTTTAGTACGACCATCTTGTAGTAAATATATAGTCAATAGCTGCTACAGCTGCAGAGATATATAGTATCAAAAATTTTATAAAAATATTTCAATTAAAGGGAGGCTTCTTTACCCCCTGCTTTTTTTGGACGAGTTTCTTTTTTAAATGTAGATAGTGTGGTATAATTATTTTTTTTTTTTTTAATTTAAGATATTTTTTGCTGTGCAAGACAGCATTTTGTTGCTTTTTTAATAAAAGCCGGGAGTTTTTTCAGCATTTAAAGTATCGATAGCTCTTACGACATCTAAGAAATCGGAAACATATTTTGATAAGATGTCTAGCAACAACCGGTGGTAGTTCACTCATGTCAGTAGATGTATTAGAAGTGAACACGTTGTTTTAATGACTTGCGAGCAGATCGAATTTTCCTTTATCATTTCTTGCCCAGCATCCTCCTAGATTTCGCATTGGTGGTTTTGCAATAATAGGTCTTTTAAGAAATTTGGCTGATCTCAATAGGGAATAAATTGTCTAAGGAGTTGAATCTATCTATAGACTTTCCAAGTATTGCTTAAATGATCCCATTCTGTGTACCTCCAGCAAGTATGTATTCAAATTGGTTTGTACATTCGTTCACCCAAGTTCTAAGATGGGGTGATCTATGATTTTGCCGTTTTCTTTGGGCTCTCCTTTTTTCAGATAACAACTCTTCCACATCGGTAGCAAAAATCCTGTTGCATTTAGTCTAACGATAGGTAGAAGAAGCATGTTCAACAGATTTTGAAATTTTTTCGTTAAGGTTACTTGGACAATCATCGATGTCATCGGCAGTTTTTAGCGGTAGGTTTTCCGTTACGTGTGCGCTGATAATTTTTTTTGTATTTCAACCAATTATTATTATTTTTTTTTTTTTTATAATAGAGTCAGAGACATTATACTTTCTCAGCTTCTATCGAACTAGTCTTTTTCTTTCAAAATGAACACATTGTATTGAAACCACTCTATTTTCTAGGTGTAACACATTATATATATTTTATTTATTTTATATACTTTTTTGAACAGGTTCCGCTTCTCCTGCCCCTTCCGAAAGAAAATTTTCCAACCCAATTGCATGAGTTTGAATATATATCGGTCGACAGTTAATCGATTTTGCTGGTTTTAAAAATCGAATGCCTTAGGAATATTTCTGATTGTTTGACTTCAATACCTGTTTTGTAGTACTTTGCTTGAAACCGTAAACTTAATTTCAACAGTCACACACTTGTCTACCTTTGCAGGTACCCATGCTTCAGAGGCATATACCAATATCAGCACTGGTAGTATCAGCGTTTTGTTAGGAGTGATTTTTGTATGTTGGGAGGTAGCTTTGCTCTAAAATTGCTTACTTAGTCCAAAATAATATCGATTGGGCAAAATTGTGATTATAATTTCGTACTGCAAATTGCGTGCAGAAAGGTAATCATCGTTTACTGTTCACAGTGTTGTTTAAAAATAACAGAATCGCTTTAGGCTTTAAATTTACTAAAATGTCAGTTGCAGAAATATAATTTGTTTTATCTTTAAGGAATATTTCCACAAATATTAAAAAAAATGCACATAATTCATTTGCCACTAAACCTTGCCCATATATTTCATGAAGAAATATAGTCATTACATAAGTCAATCAAATCAGTTCACAATTCTTTAGTTCTTTCTCAAGATTTATATGCTTTTTAAGTTTAAAATCCTTCGTTTTAAGGACACTTATAATAAATTTATTGTTGATCTACATAACACGTTATGGATTCAAGAATCATTTAAAGGAACGAAACTACTTGTTAGCCACATGTGGGAATTTTTTTAAAATTTTTTTTGGTCAGTAAAAAGAAAATCTATTGTTTTGTTTTGAACAATAAATTAGTTAGATATTCTGTGCCAGCGACAAATGCTTCCTAAGTATATACAAACATATCTATTTGTATGCACATAGGCTGAAAGAAAAATGCAAAAAACAAAATACCCGCGTCAAAGTAATTTAGGTATAATTAATGTCTACATTCTGCAAAAACAATGGGTTGGGCTAGAGCAAGGGTAATGGAAGCGGACGAATTTTTTTTTATATTTTATTATGCCAAATCTTAGAAACTACAATAACTGTCGACTTTAAATCTGCCAAAAAGTAATTCTTTTATAATGTCTACATTCTGAACTCCCATATAAACAAACCAATCTTAAAAAAATTTTAAATACCTTTAAAAGCTTTAATAGCCTTAAACTTCAAAATTACCACAAAGTTATTTAATTATAAAACTTTAATTTTGAAAGCAACTAATGTTTATCGACCCACTAAGGACACAAAAACACTAACGCGGAAGGTATGTAAATACGGGTGCAGCACTAACAATTAATCCGCTACTTTGTAAACGTAATTTTAAATGTAAAAATACGAAAACGTTCGTTAAGCAGAAAAAAGTTAAAAAAGTACTTTTGATTTTAATCTGGACGAATAGTCCTAAATTTCATATTTCCAGACTAGTTGTCCTAAAATATGCGAAAAAGTACTAAAACTCGCGAAAAAAGTACTTTTTGACCACTTAACTGACTTTTAACCTCATATTAGGTCAATAGTCGTTAGTTTTATATATTTTAAGACTCACAAACCTAAAAGGTGCATTAATATGGTGATACAGGATGTCCGCCAGCAAGGTATACTACTTTGTTGTTTATAAATTTTGATTAAATGAAAGAGCTTGGATCTTTTATTGATAAATGTTTTATTAATGTCAGCAATTATGTATAAAACACAATATCAGATAAATGCCCGTCCCTGTTAGCCTCACAAATGCGAACCCTTCTGGGCCCATTTTTCATTACATTCTCACACATTTTACGCGATATTTCATTAATTTCATTACGAATATTTTGCTTTTGGTTTGTTTGCATAAACCTTTATTTTTGAGATATCCCACAAAAAGAAGTGCAGAGCAGTCAAATCAGGTGATCGTGGAGGCCAATCAACATCACTATTTCTAAAATAACTTGTTGTGGAAAGAGGTCTCGCAGTAATTCCATTGTAATCCTGACTGTATGCGATGTGGTGCCGTCTTGTTGATACCACATGTTAACCAAGCCCAAAGCATGCAGTTGTAGCTTTAAAAAGTTTTCAATTGTATCACGATATCGCTTCCCATTGAGTTGCCATAACGACAATTTCAGTTTCAAAAAAGTAAGGTTTAGTGACTCCTCCTGACCAAATTGCACAACAAACTGCCACTTTTAATGGAGACAAAGGTGACTGATGAATAATTTGAAGATTTTTAATTGCCCAGAACCGACTATTCTGTTTGTTCACATATCCATTAAAATGAAAATGATTTTTTCATAAAAATCGAGGATCTCATGGGCGAGCTGTAACATCCTATTTAAAGATAGATAGACAGCTTTATAATAAAACAAATACAAAATGTTCAAAAAAGATATACTTTGACTGGCATCCACAGTCCTTTATTTAATATTTCTATACTCAAAGTCTCAACAAAGGCAAAAAGTACCAGTTGATCTAAAATAAATAATTTTTTTAGTGTAGCTTAGGAGTTTTATGTGCATTCCGGCTTTTCCTTAATCGGCACATTTTCACGTCCTTCGTGGTCCAAATTTTCGGAGTCCCGTCTCAGTGGATCTATGCATTGGAAGAAATAGGTTTACGCGCCATTAATGTTAGCTGTTTTTATGTACATTAATAAAATCAAATGCGTAATGACAGGTTTCTATACGCGCGTAAGTACGTACGTAAAATTAAGGCACTTGATATCAATGGAAATACATTCGGTTGGATGAGTTCGAGTTGCCTTTACATAAGGGTTTTATTAAGAATTTGTATATTTCGATAGCTTTGGATTTCCGTTTTTTGGCTTCAGTTGTTGTAACTTTCAAGTAAGTATTGATATATTTTTGACAGATTAATGCTGCTAGCGGCTCTGTTAAGCATTAAAAGGTTTTGAAAAGGTAGTATGATTATGCAGTCCTGGCAAATATCTGGTCGGTGGTGAATTTACCTAGTCAGAATGGCAAGGGCAAATTATTTTGTTTTTTAACCTTTTCATACAGTAACAGCGGCAGTATTTTATACGCAATAAGTAGGGAACTAATCAATCTTTAATTGGCGCAAATAGAACACTGAGTTTTCAGTCATCAGTCGTGCGTTTTTCTAGCCAAATTGTGCTGGTAAACCTCAAGCTCGTTATTTTTGATCTGAGATATTAATGTTCTCACCTTATCTTTGCCTGGAGGTCAATATTAATTGAAAAGGGGGTATTTCTATCGACGCTATCAACGGATGCAGACCTTTTATTCCCCTTTTCTGTATTTTTTTTCTCCCGATACCTCTTTAGCGCATTACGAGTGGGTGCCGTCTTCAATATTGTCTGGTATGCTATACTTTTCTCTACAGCAGCCATCTGTTGTACCGTCAGCTTTTTAAGAGGTTTGTGGTAACCTAGCACGGGTTTTTTTTTAGCAATTTCAGTGAAGTTGACAATATGCGGCCAATGGGAGCAAATAAAGTGACAAGGAATGCTTTTTTGGAGCAGTTTGTTGTTTTTGCAGCTTTGTGACTTATGCGTTAGACTGTGAGTAGGTAGTATTTAGAGTCAATGTTATCTCCTAGAAAGCAGCTGCACATTTAACATGCTTAAAAAGTATTGTCAATCCAGAACAATATGATCGAATCTATCAGGCTTGGGCAAAGTCGCCTTGTGGATAACGCGATGTTAGAACCTTAAACAACTTATTACAATTTTTCTAGCTTCAGCGAAAGAGATCAGTCTCATGCCTTTAGAATGGAAACTGCATTTTCCAACTATAAAATCGAAGAATGATTTGATGGTCATGGCTGGGGCAGCGATCATATATCTCCTTTAGGCTATCAAAAACAGCTTCGCTAATGTAGCCACCCTTTTCTTATATTGCGACGTGGGCACAAATTAGGCTGGCACTCTTCTGCTTACGAATGTCAGCACGCAAGATCATGCCTGATTGCATGGCAGCTATAGTACATGCTACCGTTTTAAGTTCTGGTCCATTCTATCTCACCTCTTGGCTTGCAGACAAGTATATGTGACTTGAACTTATTTAATACTTTTCCTAGTTGGATCAATGTGCCTTTTCTAAAAAACCGTTCTGACGTGGATCCTTTGCGGTGGGCATCAACATTCTTTCATTTTTCAATTTTTCCATGGCAATTAGGCATTATTAGTCCCCTGCCTTAGCCCATTTTTATACCCTTCACATAGTGATAGGGTATATATCACTTTGTCATTCCGTTTGTAATTTCTTTATTATTCATTTGCGACCCCATAAAGTATATATATTCTGGATCCTTATAGATAGGGAAGCCGATTTAGCGTTGTCCGTCTGTCCGTCTGTTGAAATCAAGTTTCCGGAGTCAAATAAAAAAATACCGATCAGTTAATGGTGTCAAACGATCAGAAATATCCCGCTAACAATCGCTATTTAAAATCAGCAAAATCGGTTCACTATTGACCGAGATATAAGCGAAAACCCAGAGTAACCCATTTTTTTAGGACAAAATCCGTGCATATATCCCTATATATCTCAGTAAGTATAGTCACCCTTGCCACAAAACTTGGCACGGATACTCCTAAAGAAGGGACCTAATTAATGGAAAAATTTTTTTCAGATAGGACAAGGGGAAGGGGTATTTTTCCTACAATTGCACAAATGTGGTAAAATATTTTATGCGCTATATCTCGTAAACTATAACAGCTATCGACTAAAAATGTTCTACAAAAAGTGATTGTACGCAAAGATCTACACTTTAAAGAAAAAATTTTTTGAGTGGCGGCAAAAAAAGGGGTAGCTCCCATACAAATCGACAATTGTTATAAAATATTCGATACGCTATATCTCGGAAACTATAACAGATATCGACTTAAAATGTTCTACAAAAAGTGATTGTACGCAAAGATCTAAACTTTAAAGAAAAAATTTTTTGAGTGGCGGCAAAAAAAGGGGTAGCTCCCATACAAATCGACAATTGTTATAAAATATTCGATACGCTATATCTCGGAAACTATAAAAGATATCGAAATGAAATGTTCTACAAAAAGTAATTGGACAAGAAGGCCTACGCTTTAAAGAAAAAATTTTCGGATGGGGGGTGAAGAAGGGGTAGCTCCCATACAAATTAACAATTTTTATAAAATGTTTGATACGCTACTTCTGGAAAACTATTACAGCTATCGACTTCGAATATTCTACAAAAAGCAATAATCAAATAATTCATACATTTTGGAGAAAAAGTTGGAGAAGAGCAGGTGGACTAGACATTTAACAAGTTTTATTAACCTTCAAATATGAATAATGTCGAAAACTTTTAAAACTCTCGTCCTCAAATCTTCTTCATCTATTTCTATTATTCATACGAACGTTAAAATTTTGTTATTTTTTCTATGAACTTTAAAACTCGCACAAGGTTTTTTATTATATTGTTTGTAGTACAAAATTACTCGGCTGGGTATATTTAAAGACCAATGTGAAGGGTATATAAGATTCGGCACAGCCGAATATAGCGCTCTTACTTGTTTAAAGTTCATAGTAGAACTTGTAGCACATGTTTGTTCACTCCTCCAGTGAATGTTAAAGATAGTTATGCACCTGCGTTTTCACTTGGGGTAAAGAACGACTACGATTAGTAATAGACCTCACAAGGTTAAAGCCGATAAGAGCAGTTGATTGGTGTACAATACCTGCTACACCACCTCCACCTATGTATGAATGTGGTAATTTTTTTTATCGAAATGTTCCTCAAATATTTAAAAATCCTTGCAAAGTCATATTAAACACACAAAATATGTTAATAATTATGTAAGTATATAAGTTAAAAAGGTGATAAAATTTTGAAAAGAGCAACTTATTTACGACACCAATAAAGAACCATTATTAGAACAATTTAATAAAATCGAAATAATCAAAATATCATCGTTACATCGAAATATTCTTCTCCCTATATTCAAGCACTTTCTCCTTGAATTAAACAGTTGTCCTTTTAACTTTGTCATTTCGTTCTTTGGATTTTTATTAAAAATTAATCTTCGTTTATTAGTAACAATTACACACGCACGCAATGAACATCATTATCACGTGTACATACATACATACACTGAAACAAACACATATCACAATAATGGCAATAACAATAATAACAACTCGATATTAACCGTTAAACGATACTGTCGTAAAATAAATTCAGTTTTATTTGAAAACAACAACTGTAAACGAAAATCAACGAAAAACTCATTTAAAGTTGTTAAGCGCCCAATTTCTCATATACATACATACGAATCAATAAAACACAGATTTTTCCATATTTATTTTCATATGCCAATAACAATTTAAAGCAATTGACGATTTTTAACAGACGTCAAATGCAAGGAGAGTGATTCCCAATCTCAGTGTTCCACCGGAACATAGAGAAAATTACGATAAATGTTAAACTCCTAGAAAATAAGAATTCGTAGAGGCAAGCTCTAGGAAAGGCATGTTTATAGAACATACTTTTTTAAATAACCAGCACTCCAGGGATGGCATTTATACATGAATTCTTTTCAGAGCGCATTCCGTTATAGTATCGATAGAACAGTGAAACACATCCAACATTACAACGGTTGTCAAGCTTATCGATGCGGTTAGATACGACGTTACCGATTATATCTTGTAGCACTAGCCTATACATTAGAGCTGTATTCAATTTTGGAGCATATAAATATTAAGAACATGAAAGGCTGTACATTAATTTGTTTAAGAAACCCATATATGTATTTGGATTCACAAGTAAAAAGTGTTCATCAAAAGGTTTTGCCTCCCCAATACTAAAACCATCGACTAAAACAGACAATACAGCATGGCACACTGTTCTCGTATGTATCAGAAGACAACATAAAGTCTTCCGGGCAGTAAATCTGACTCTATTTGCACGGCTGCAATCGGAAATTAATATCAGATCAAGTTTAACTATGTCATACAAACTCTGCCTGATAGATCCAATCTCAAAACGACTTGGGCCTCTAATCAAATGAATTTGAATGGCATGTACAGCGGTCGTCTCCAAGGAAATGGAAGAATTTGAAGTTTGTCATAGAAAGAAAATAATAAATTAAAAAGAGATTTATTTCGCGCCCATTGGAAGGGATCCTATATACAAGGTGGGCCAAAAGAAGTTGTCTGATGTTGTTTGCCTCTCATTTTTTTTTTCAAAAGAAAAACTGCAATTCTTTTTTTTATTATGTTACTTGAACCCTAAGAATTTGATTGGTCAATTCAAGAAGATGAAATCGGCCAAATGGGTGCCGTCACAATTGATTGCTATATGGGCTCGTTTTATGGCATTTTTCATAACTTCGGCAAGAGCTTCAGGCGGCGGATTCTCGCACTCGTGCATAATGTTGTCCTTGAGGGCTTTCAAGGTCCCGAGCTTGATCACGTAAACATGGGACTTAAAAAACCCCACACAGAAGCTTGGAACGGTTAAATCAAGCGATCTTGCGGGCCAATGTAAATCGCCAAAACGAGAGATGAGGCGACCCGGGAACCTGCTGAGGTAGAAGTAGGCCTCAGCGATTATGGTTTTGGTCGAAAAATCGTCCACTTCGGCTTCGAGATTGAGGATGGATTGGGCGTAGGTTACACGCGTTTGGCGATCAACAGGCAGCGGCTGATGCAAGGACTGGACTTTTTACGGGAACATGCGCTGGTTTTTGACTAAACTTTGCCTTATACACGACCGGCTGATGGCTAGTTGCGAGGCGCGGCGTCGGGTCGATGCTTCTGGCGACAGCTTGACATCCTCGCCAACAGCGGTGACATTCTTGGCAGAACGGGCACTCCGGGCCGGCCACTCGTGACAGCGTCTCGTGTGGTCCCATACCCAGCAAGTTTAGGGGTAGTATTTACGCAGCCAGTGCCGGACGACCGGGGAATCGGCGACGGAATTCGCACTACGCCAACACCACAGACGAAACTTGCCAGTGAATCTCCAAAACCTTGTAGAAAATTATATAACAGTTCAGCAGCTTATGATCAAAGAGAAAAGTTTCTAACAAATAGGGCCGGTGTGTATCAAGGTAGTAGTGGGTATGCCAACCAATAGTCAAACACATACGTTAAAATTTGCTGATTGTAGAGTTTTTCTTAGTACTCATGAAGCTCCACTTTTACTTAACGCAATCCATGTTAATAACTAGATGGCGCCTTAATGCCTTGAGGCAAAATACTTTGGTACTCACCTGAAAATCGCCTCATGCCAGTCACTTACAGATGCATAGCTGAAGCAGATAACACTTAAAGCAGCCCAAGTTCATTGGATAATTGGTAAAACCTATGCGATTCATCTCGATTGTAAAATTATTCTCTCAAACTCGATTAAAAAACCAATTTGATGGAATGGAATACTATTGTTAATGACTGCCTCTACTTTCCATAAAGATTAAATTCAAAGAAACAAAAGTTTCATGATTGCTCTGGCACCTGTCTGTAGGACCGTGGTTGTGGGACGATTTTGTTCTCAGAGTTCTTTAACGCCTTCTTCCTGAAAGCTCTAATATACAGATATTGCATACATTTATTTTCTCTTAGGAATTTGGGAGTCCTTAACGAACACAAGAACTTCGATTGCAGTTTTTGCTTGTAAACTCAACTTGGTTTACAAAAAAGAATTATGTTTTCAAAAAGATAAAAAAAACCCTCTAGAAGAATTTTAAGATTTTTAATTATGACTTTTTATGATTAGGTGTTCGATTTTTATATTCTGCCACTGCTTGTGGGCTTGTTATATGTTATTTTGATGTAGTGAAGTTTTTAAGCTCATATTATACAAAGTTTGGAAATCTCTGGCTTTGGAGTAGAAATCAAATATTTTAGCAGGGAAGTGGTTATATAAGATCGCAGACATTTCTTCAAATAGAGTTGAGTTTAAATAAGTAAGAGCGCTATATTCGGCTGCGCCGAATCTTATATATCTTTCACATTGGTTTTTTTATATATTAAGCCAGCTGCTATAGCCAAATTATTTTGCACTGAACATATTGTAGTGAAAATATTTTGGGCCGCGTTTGAAGTCGATAGCTATCAGAGTACACTAATACAGGTAGTGTTAAGAAACCAGCTGATTGTGAATTCGTCCTAAAATTTTTCAATTATAAAACTTTAGAAAATGTTGACGTTTATGTGTACAATAGAAATACCATGTAGAAGGTTTAATGTTGAGAGTTTTAACGTTTTCGACGTTATTCGTATTATTGTAAAATAACTTCTTGTAGAACATTTGAATCCTATGGCTTTTGTAGCATATCGAAAATTTGACCAACATTTTTTATATGTATGGGGGTTATTCGTCTCCCTGCTCCTTTTCAACTATTTTCCCCCAAATGTAGGCATTATTGTAAAACCTTTGAAGTCGATAGCTGTTATAGTTTCTCAGTTTAGCGCATAATATATTTCACAAAATTTGTGCATTTGTAGGAATACCACCTTCCCTGATATTATCTGAAATAATTTTTCCCTTACTTAGGTTCCTATCTTCAAAGTATTCGTGCTAAGTTTTTAGACAAGAGTGGCTTTATTAACTGAGATATATAATGATGTATGCACGGATTTTGTCCTAAAAAAAATGGATTATTTTGAGGTTCCGTGAGGTCAACAGTGAACCTAAATTTCTAATTTCAAATAGCGATTGTCTCAGGGATGTGTCCAGAAACTTGATTTTAACAGACAAACATACAGACAGAGCTATATCGGCTTCCCTATCTATAAGGATCCAGAATATATATACTTTATAGGTTTTAAATTTATATTGTAGAATTTACAAACGGTATGACAAACCGATATAGTATACCCTTATCACTATGTGAAGGGTATAAAAAATTTCTTAAAACCAAATAGTGTAACGTTTAAGATTTCTATGTCATTCTAGTTTTTAATTTTTTTTTTTTAAATATTATTGATTTTAAACTTTTACATTCTTCCTTGATATATTATTTAAACGCAACTTTATATATGAAATCTTGGTGTTACTCTCTTGCATACACCATCAAATAGGTTTGTTTGGCAACATATGGCACACATACAGACATCTTAATTTCTAATAAAATTAAAAAAAAACTGTACACGAAAATGAAAGAAGAAATATATTTTTATTATTATTTTACTCACTTTGTGTGGATTTAAGTAGCAAGTGGTTCATATTATACTAATCCAATGTCTCGTTGAAATATATAATTCATAAGTTATTCTATCAACGCATTTATAATGCGTTAACATAATCTAAGTGGCCAACAAGCTGACGCCGATTATTGGAATTTTTATATTGAATTATCTTTTGGAAATTTATAAGCAAAAAAAAAAAAAAACAGACGGAAATACTATACCATCATCACCATTACTTACCATTTAAAAGAACATTTAAATGGGCAGGAAGTCAGTCAGTCAGTCAGCCATTTTGCAATGTGGTGGAGGGAAATCTAACACTCAATCAGTAGTGAAAATAAATTGGGGAAAATATTTGTTTTTAAAACTTTTGTTTTTGTTCTTTTTAGCTTTGGGGGAGAAAAGTAAAATATACACACTTATACAAACATACTTACCTATATATAAGTAAGCATGCACCTAGATTTGTACAAATATACATAAATAAGTTTTTAAGGAAATTAAAACTTTTCTTATTGAATGAATATCAATGCGAAAATTGTTTTCTAATGATTGTGTTTATATTTAAGTAATAACTTAATTAAGTAATAATTTATTTTTAAAATACAATATTTGCAAACGGTAGAGAGCTTATAAAAATCTGGGAGGGTCGCTGTTATAACTTTTGTTAAAATTATTTTTAGGGTAAAACTCACTATAATAAACAAAAATGTGGCGTTAATTGTTTATAAATGACATTTTATGTTAGCTTTCTATAAACCAATTACAGTGGACGTCCAATAGTACGTACCTTCGCTACTACGATTGTTCAATAGTACGAAAGGCAAATATTTTGCATTGTCGTTTCTATGCTACGAATAAAAAAGAATTTTTACTATTCGATTATACGAATATGTTTGTTTTTCTATATATGAATGGAATTTTTGTAACATTTTTAGCTTTTTTTTGTTTTTTAATTCCCTTTACCGAATGTTACCTGTGCCTCGTTTCTGTAACTTGCGAGAAGTTTTCGCATCGAGAATTTTTTTAAGATTATAGAAGTGTTCCAGTTTTTAACAGGGCGAGTCATATAATTTTAATATATTACAAGTTAACATTTAAAATTTATAATAGTTTTTCTTTGATTCATTCTGTCCTTGACAGGGCGACTATAAATTTCTCGACTAAAGAACTTCTCACATACCTTACAGAAACGAGGCACTGGAGAATTTAAAAATGGAAGACAAGCTATACAAAAAGTTTTTATGCAAAAGAAATTCCAGTAGGGGTACGCAATTAAAATGTAAGGCTCTTACATAAAAAGGGGAAAAAACTGTAGTTCAATAGTACGAATTTTCCAGTATTACGAAAGGGCCTGACATTATATAATTCGTATTATTGGACGTCCACTGTACACCCGTTTAAATATAAGTAAAAAGTGTAAAAATGCTTTGGAACAAAAAAAAATTGGAAGAAAATATTATACCCTTCAATACAATTACCTTTTTTTTAAAGTAGCATCGTATGCACAAAATTTATGTAGGTCAAGGTGTGAGTACTGTTAACATGATGTTCGGGTAAAACTAGGGTGACCATTTATGTCTGGTTTGAAAGCAGTACGCTTTAAATTTTTATAGTCTAAGAACCCCCTTCAATTAAAATGATCAAATTAAAATTACTTCCTGGGTCGATTAAAGCCTTTTCGTTTGTCCGGGTGTCATGTATTCTTGAAAAGAAAATATTTGATTCAAAAAATAAATTTTCAAAAAATGTTTAGTCATTTTTGGGGGGCTGTCGATCGACTTAAAACAAAATTTAAAAGACTAAAATAATTTTAAATACACCTTTTGCTGCTATAAAAATACCAAACTCTCTAGTTTTTCTATAATTTAACGAATTTTTGATGAAAAAATTTTAATTTTAATTTATCTTGAAAAATCAGTACAATCAGTACATATTTTTAAAAATCAGTAAATTTCAGTACACAAACTTTTAATTAGTACACCAAGTGAAAAATCAGTACATTGACTGAATGGTCACCCTAGGTAAAACGCAACAATAGACTCACATAGTTAGTTAAGGTCATTGCATTCATTAAGGTCATTAAATAATTGAAGTTTGACCTATATGGGGCCCATTGTAAATTACGAAATAGTTCTTAAGCATTACATGATACACATATAAAAATTGTTGTGGAAATAGACTAATATTTAAGGCAGATTTAGCCCAAAGTGCTTATTCCGGGCCGAAATTTGTCTGGGAGTGTTTATAGCCAAAATAAAATGATCATATCAATATTCATTTGGTTAGTTAGTGACATTAACTGATACACAAATGCAAACTTTGTGACGATACAGAAATATTTGTGATGGTTATATCCAAAAGTGCTTATTCCAGAAGGCCAGTGCAAAAAAATTATCTGTGCCAAATTTCATCAAAATATCTTCAAAGTTGCGACCTGTACAAGAATACATTGATGCTTGGCCGGACGACAGAAAGTAATTCTGCGTAGATCGGTGTACTTAAAGGGAAGTCTCGGGCCATTATTTTAAGACGCAACAAACATTTGCACAAACACATAATATCCCTACCACGTATGTGGGTTGGACAAGAGAGAAACTATGGAAACTAATCCCGGGATCCCGATCACAAAAATCCCGAATCCCAGGATTTGGTCCTAAGTATTCCAGGAATTCCAGTTGTAAAAGAAATAACAGTTATTCTCCGAAATTTAAATTTAAAGAATACACCACACGTAAGACAATACTTGTTTAGTTTAAGTTTTACGTTTCCCAAGGAAATAATCAAAAAATATTTATGTAATGTAGAGTTTATACACTGCAAATAAACAAGTGAACTTTTCATATACCTATACATACCTTTTTAAGCATTTCCAATTCATTTATTTTTTCACATAAGAAGACATATTACAAAAAATTACGGAATCCCGGGATTTTATATTTTAGAGTCCCGAAAACCGGAAATAAAAAAACTTGTCTCATTATGCATTCCTAGCTTACAATGAAGGCGTAGTGTTACGTACAAGCTTCTCTACAGGGTGACCGCTGAGAATTTTTAAAAAGTTGCACAAAAAGTCGTTTAAAGCAAGAAAAGTGGCATAAAATAGTTGCATTAATTTTAAAGGCTTTACTTTTATGTTTCTTATTATTCATTCAATAAGCGTCCATAAAATAAATTGAAAAATTATTTTATCATTTACAATGATAGATTTTTAAAATTGTATTTGCTTTTACATATAAAATTTTTTTTACGCAACAGCACTTTCAAGCAAATTTCCGTGCCAGTACATAAATGTGGATACGTTTTTACAAAACAAATCCATGTTTTAACAAACGTCAAACTTAATAAAATCCCTGGAATTGTTTTACTGGTTTTTTTAATTACTGAGTATGGAGTTTGCCAAGACACGAATTTGTCAAGGCATACATTGAAGCGACAAGTATGAAAAGTCTGAGTATGTCAGTAAAAAATGTGTGTTTTAGCATGTAAATCTTAATAAGATTAGCCAATTCAGGCATGCGACGTCAAAACTTTTTTTTGGAAAAAGGACGTATCTACATAATTAGTAAAATAATTTACCATGTATGCACACATGCTTAAGTAAAAAACATATTTTTTGTAGCTGTTTTTACAAAAAGGGGTCAAAAGTCGTTAAAAGTTGCAAAATAGTATCAGCTTAACGAAGTCGAACAAAAAGTCACAGGCCGGGAAAAAGGTTGCAAATTGCAACTTTAGTCGACGAACGGTCACGCTGCTTATCGATTTACAACAATAGTTATTTCAATGTTTAAAAGGATTTAACAGAAACATACTAGGAGCGACGATCGGGATTGATTTTTAAGAATTCGAGATTCAATTTTTTCAGTTTAATATTGTTTAACTTAAAGGGTTAACCAATTACCCTTAAAGTTAATTTTCTCATCAAAAAGTCTTTCAACTCTTTAGACGTTAGTTTAATTTATTTATAAAGGGATATAAATATCTCTAATCTTTCGAGTTTTCAGCTACACTTTACAAATCAAAAGAAACTGTGCTACTTTTGTTAATGGTTTTTATGCTACTTTCGATATTGTAATATAACAAAATAAAAAAAAAAATTTCACACAGAAAAAGGAACAATTCTAAGAGAAAAATAAATGGATAATTTAAAAAGTATTCAAGTCCTTTAGTAATATTTTTTTATTTTTCTAAAAATTTTAAATAAATCAAAAGGAAATATCTAATTCGAAATTACCAGTTAAAGCCAATCAAACAATATTTAAAAATAAGAAAATAAGAAAAAATTACAGTCTATATACCTTGTGAGTTACCCAAAAATAATAAAATGCATGAAAAACATAAACCGCTGTTAACTGATTTTTTTAAGTTAAAATAGAATATACTAAATCTATTTTGTTTAAAATATAAAAAGTTTTTATGTTAATCCTTAAAATTTTATAGACGATTTGTGCTTTTTTATTTTAAAACTTAAGCTTTAGTACACATTAAAACATTTTTGATTTGGTTTTACTTAATAAGCAAATTAAAAATGTTTGCCATCATTATTTAGTTGAGATTTAATAATTATTTTGTCTATTTGTGTCAATGATTAAAGCTTGTACTCCTGTTTAGTTATTTTAACCCATCCAATTCAAATCAAATATAAATATTTTTTAACAGTTACTTACTACAACTGGAGAGGATTTTTTCTAAAGATTAAAAAAAACACCAACTCGAAGTAACCCATCGCAGCACCATGGCTAGTGCTCACCCACACTCTTCTTTTTTAACACAAAACTTTAAACCCCTTTTGAAATCTTTCTAACAAAAAAGCACGGTCTTAACAAAAGGCGCTTTGTTTGTACCCATGTTCTGTTTTTTTTATTATTAAAGATGACAATACTTATTGATTTAGCTGCAATTTTAATTGTGCAGCTTAGTTAAAATTACCGTAATTTTCCAATTTTTATTTTATAGCATATTCTAATTGCCATACAAAAAGGCTTAATAAATTAAAACCACATAGCAAAGACACAATACATTTTCTGAAGATATCGTAGACATTACCAAGCGAGCTGGAATTCACAATAACTAAAGTGTCGATATTGCAGTTTTTGCTGATGCTGGTACTACTGTTTAACCGGACATTAAAATTAAATGTTTGAAAATGGTGAGATTCTCTAAAATTTTGTTTTAAATAAATTTAAGAAAAATTTTTTAAATAATTTGCACCTAAAATAAGAGACGTTAATATCGAAAAATATACGAGTTACCTATACATTTTAAAACCCTTTTTGCCTGTTCTAAGAAAAAATAACGAGTTTTCTTTCGAGAGTACATTTCTATGTAGCTATATACTGACTGACTGACTTAGTGACTGATTCATCATCGCACAGCCCAAACGCGCAGAGCTAGAGACCTGAAATTTGGACTGTGGGTACCTTTTCTTATGTTTAGATCCACTAAAACGGAATTTCGGGAAACTCGGACCCGAAGGGGCTTAAAATGGGCCAAATATGGAAATATCGGAAAGTTAATTTCTCCTAAACTACAAACGATAGAAACAAAATTTAAAAAGGATTGTATTTTACTCAAAAAATAAGCAGACCCGTGTCTGACATTTTTTTTTAAATTTTAGACCGTTAAGGCTAAAAAAGGGTAAAAACTAAATTTTAATAGTGCCTAGATCCACTTTGTAACTTCTAAACGAGTAATGGTACAGACATAGTTCGAAATGCAATCGACAGATACTAAAAAAATATGAATACGTTTTTGCCACTTTTTTGAAATTTGGACGTTGAGGGGTAAAAAAAAGGGTTAAAAAATGGGTAAAAATTCTATATTGGTACTTTTTGTAACTTTTGAACCAATAGAGATAAATACGTAATATAAATTGCGTTCTACAGGTATCGACAAAATAAGCATATGTTTTCGATACTTTTTTAAAAATTTTGGACCCTTAGGCACAAAAAAGGGTACAAATTACATAATTGTAATTTTTAGGTACTTTTTGTAACTTCTTCACTAACAAAGGTAAAAACATAGTTTAATTTGCGTTCGACAGGTCAGGACAAAATATGAATATATTTTTTAAACTTTTTTAAAAATCTAGACCCTAAGGGGCAGACAAAAGAGTACAAATTTGTAAGGTGGTACTTTTTACATATTCCATTTTGGTACTTTTTAGGTACTTTTTGTAATTTCTTAACTAATAAAGGTAGAAACTTTATTTAAATTGCGTTTTGCAGGTCTCAAAAAGAGTACAAAATATATAATGGTTTTGGGTTTATTTTGTTTGACATAAAAATCAAATAGCAAAATCATTAGAATCTAATAAAATATTTACTGAAGAAAACTATTATTTTAAAAAACTTATTGTTTTAAAAAAATTTCTTGAGTTTTTTCTGTGTACTGCTTATTTGGTAATAGTTAAAGAAATAAAGGCACAAAACATCACCTTCACTTAATAAATTTCTACAACTGCGCTCACGAAGTAGCGGGTCACGTGCTTGTAATTTTATAAAGTAGAAAGCATTTGTATGTTTATAATTTTGTTTGTATTACTTATACTTATGTATATCTGGCGACATCAATGCACAGTGGTTACGGCAAAAATTTTATTTTAATGTTCTAACTGTGTAAGTGTCGTTAATTTCATCATATTAATTAGATATAATTTCGCTTTGATAATTTCTAACGACGAATTTAAAATAAAAGCAGAAGTAAGAAGATGTGCAAAAGTCAAATTTTAATTGTTAAAATATAAATTATAAAAGAACCAAAACAATTTTTTGAACTAAAATAAAACTGGATAGGCTAATTTTTCGAAGTTTCTGTTTCCGTTTGTATATGTATAGGTGAATAAGGTTACTAAAAATCGACTCAATACCCTGAAGGAAACTCGTGGACAAGTGTCCCCATGTCAACACTTTTGCCGACAATTATGGTACATCTTTGGCGACATTGTCAACAATATGTCTACAGTTTTATATTTAGCATTGATTCGAAGAAAAGAAAACTGTCAGTGAAAAATTGAAGCTTCAGGTTGCCGTCAAACGCAAAAGTGTATCAACGATACAATGGTCTATTAATTGTTAATTTTTTTAGTTGTGCTTAAAAAGTAATTTATATACACAATTCATAATTATTTTTAATGACAGACGCATGTTAAATATCCATTGCAAAAACACATTGCCAGTGATATACATATGTAGCTAGTCAGTAGAACTGTAGAAAAAAATTGCTAAAAGTTACTAGTTAATCACTGGTTCCAATGTCTACACATGACCCCAAAAGAACTACCTTCTTAATAGTACCAATGCCAGTAGTGGATTTCCAATGACACGCAAATCTTAAATGTCTATAGCAAAAAGCATTGCATGGGGTAAATCTTGTCAGTAGTACTGGTGACAGTGTCAATAGTGAATTTCTAGTGATTACTCTTTGAGGCACTTTTGAACAAATAAAAGTAAAAACAAATTTCTAATTGAGTTTGACAGGTCTTAAATAAAAAACATAAATAGGTTTTCGGTTTTAAGGCAAAAATTATATTTTGGCTCTTTTAAGGCACTTCAGAACAAATTTTGATAGAAATATTTTTTAAGCTTTGACAGTTTTAAAAAATAAAAATATTTATGTTTTCGGCACTGTTTTAAGATTCGTATTGATTTTGATTATTGTAGGTTTATTTAAGGCTTATTTAACAAATGTTAATACATAGATTAATTGTGAAATAAGTCCTAAATAAACCTATAATAATAAATGTAAATATGGACCTTAGTCCTTAAGAAGCAAAGGAGGGTAAATATTTTATATTAATAATTTTTAGGTAATTTTTGTTACTTCTTCAATAAGATTCTTAGCAAAAACTGCTGCTTCGCCGTAGGTAGCTTTGTAAGGGAATATCAAGACAGCAAAGCTTACAAACCTGCTTACGTATGGCATGATATTTGTTCGCTATGTCCCACTTAGTTGCATTTCATGTTAAGCGCTTATTTTGGCGCTATGAATATCCAGTTAATTAATGTAATTTTAGTGTTTCTTTAGTTGTTTAAATTTATTGCGTCATCAAAATAAATGTTTTGCCGAGTAATTATGTTCGTTACTTGACGAAAAACTAATGTTTTTTTTACTCACTGCCTTACAGTAGTGCTTCTTAGTATGCATTTGAGTAAGCGAGTGTGTAAAACGGTAAAAGTTTTACATTTACTGCCATACACTATTGCATTAATTAAGGGAATAGATAAGTGCTTGCTGCGAAGCGCATTAGTATACTAGAAAAAGTATTTACTGCTTACAAAATCTCGATTATTTTTTGCTGGGTTGTCATTCGAACAATAATTTTTCGAATATTTAAACGAACAAAAGAAAATTTTTCTCAACAAACAAAAATTAATGGATTTCAAATAAAGAATAATTTGAATATTTTTAAATAATGGAATAAAGGAATTTTTCGAATAATTGAATCATGTAACATGCAAAGAAGGGTAAATATATTATTTTAATAATTTTTGGTCATTCGGTCGGATGTCATTCGAACAAGAATTATTCGAGTTATTCGAAGGAACAAAAAAAAATTTTCTATGTTTTTCCTTTTATTTTATGCCCAATTTTTATTTATTTTTAAGATTTTATTCAGGGGTTTCCTTAGACTAATTTTGGTCACAAATATGTTTTAGATCTTAATAAAACAGTTTTTAATTTTTAAGTTTTTGCTCGATGTTTCGATGGCTTTTTCCAACTTCTTCAAGAGCGGGATCTTTATTAAAGTTATTGCTACTTTTACATACATATTAAAAATCTGATGTATTATCAGATTTGTATAAAAATTTTTTGAAACTGGACATCACAATATGAATAAATAAATAAATAAATTAACAGTTATTTACGGCACAAAACAAAAATTATCACAGTTTATTATCACAGTTTTTATACATTATTATACATTTTTATACATAAGTTTTGTTCCAACAGATGTTTACGATGTTATGGCTATGTCACGTATAAATGAACCCTAAGACTCATGATGAAATTATCTTGCGCAGGTGGTGTTACGAGCACCGCTGATCTACTTTTTTCATGCATAAATCAAGGCTGGGTAGTCGAAATTGTTTACTTTTACATAGCTTTTTTTGAAAACTACAACAAAAACGAAAATTTTATTCACCAACTTTTGTTGTTGTAGAATCACCACCACCTGATACATTATTGCGCTATGTTCAGGCTATTTCTTGTTCAATTTTTATGGTAAATTTTCGAAGTTAACCATTTAGGCCAATGCTGTCACTACAAAATATAAAGCCTCCCATTGTTTACACATAAATTTTAATTTTATTTAAATTATTAAATCAGTTTATTGATAGGAATATTACAAATAAAAGTTTTCGTTTTTAAATTGAACTTATACCTAAATAATTTGTTTTTGTAAACGATGTTTCAGATTTACTAAAATAAAATATTAATATCTTACAAAAAAGTTGTCGTTATATATTTACAATAACATAAATACAAATATACATTTAAGCATAAGTACATGAAAATATTAATTTTTAATTAAAACATATATTTAACAGTCCAAAATGTAATAACAACTTAAATAATTTTAAAGTTAATTTATTGCATTACAAGTACGTATGTAGCAAGATGGGGCAGTTTTATTTAACTATAAAAATACATAAATAAAACTTAAACTTACATATACATACATACATATGGGTGTATGTATGTATGTAAATATTTATATATAATTAAACTAAAACTGATGTATTGAATTGTGATAGTCGGATCTATGGTATCGATGATTCGGTGTTCGGCTAGAAAACTGAGAAATCGTATCGTCACCGGGTGGTGCGACTAAAAGTATAGGTTGCAAGTTAAGATTTTTACGCGAACCAGCTAAACTTATTGCATCGGTTATATAACTGTTGTTGATTTCGCCTGTTAAGCGACAAGAAGGCATTAAATATTTCTTATTAAAAATATTGAAATTACCTTTGTACAGTGAATTTTGATACAGAGGGTCGGGTTGTAAACGCACATGTCTGGTCGCAAGTATAAATGCTAGTGTAGCCAAAACAACTCCATCTATGCAACCAATTATAGCCAATGGATAAGCCCATCTGATGCCACATAGACCAAGTTCAAAACGATTGGCATCTGGACCACATATTTTTCGAAAATCATCCGAGTTCCAGCCAAATGGAAAAGCGCCACAAGCAACAATCATGCAGAGAGCTGAAAAATAATTTAAAGTTTAGCATGAGAGCAATTTTTAATAATTTACTTTAAGTTATCATGTTGCATTATTTTGTGTAGATATGTGTATGTATACATTGGATTGAGTTTAAAAAGTTTACGCATATTTTTGTATGCATGTAAATGCACCCCAGAGATAATGGGACTTGTCAATAAAGAAGTCCTACTCTTCTCCTGATCCTACTCTAAAATATTTCAAATTATGATGTCCTGGGGCCGGATCAAACGTATTAGCCCCCTAAGAATTGTATGTTTTTTATGCAATTTTTGGATACGCTCCAATCGAAAACTATAATAGATATCGACTTTAAACCTGCTATAGAGAAGCTCTAATATGATGCTCATATTAAAAAAATATTTATAGAGGAATAAAAGCCCCCGCACAAACTAAAATTTTAATGAATTTCAAATACTTTCTTACTTTATCTTAAAAATTATTAGAGCTATAGCATTAAACCAGTTACAATATAGTTCTAGTTTAATTCTCATATTATGGAGAAAAAATTAATTGGAAAAAAGCAACAGATCAAGTAGGCCTCATTTAATCGGGTAATTTTTAACATTTTTAATGACCTGTGTTTCGAAATATATTACCGATACAAAGTAATTGTACTACACTATCTACATAAGGAGGAGTGGTATTCCCAATACAAACGGACCAATGTTCTTAAATTTTAAAACGATATATGTATCTTACAACATGTAACAGGTTCAATATTTTAAAATAAAAACTTTTATTGTAGCACCGACACACGCCATTTTCAAAAATTTCTGATACGATATGTCTCGGCAACAAGTACAGCACTTGCCCTTAAAATCGCCACAAATTAATTTATTTTAAAATTTTCCTTTAAAAAAACACCCAAACAGAATGAGATAACTGGTTATACAAAAAGACCAATGTAGGGTAGCCAAGATTCAACACAGCCCAGAAGCCAAATCGTCGCATTCGATTCATATCGGAATTGAAAAATTCTTTTAAAAATTCCTTTATTAAAAGCATTGACAACTCGACCGATCGAGTAAAATTTCGATGCGAATCGATTGCGACAATTTGGCTCTAGTATTTGAAATCTTCTTAATTTTTAAAATATGTTTATGAAAATGTCCCTAAAAGTTTAAGTGAAAATTCTTAAATGAATTTAAATCAAATCTTTTACACGAAGTTCCGAAGGTTATTCAGGACTTGATCCCAATTTTCATTGTTTATTTATAGGGTTTGTGGTAGGTTAAGTTTGTCTATATGCATTTTATTGGCTCTTACATCAAATCATCAGTAGACCTCAACCAAATTCTTAAAAAACCTCATGAATATTCTCTGCCTTTATATAATAACCTCAATAAACTTATTGAGAATTACTATAAACAATCCAAAACGTTCAAGAGTTTTTTTAAGAAACCATTTTTCGCTATGAGCTGTTTTGATTTTCTTTTTCCCTTTTACATTTGAATAACCATTGGTTATTACTAAATGTATCAAAATGTTTTCTATGGCACGTGGTTTCAACAGAATGGATGTGGAACGATGTTGCAGCGTTTCGCATCGTAAGTTCCATTTTTTTGGAGAGACGGGGCTGATTTTTAACATAAGTAATAGGATGGCTGCACACACAGCCAAAGCTTCGATAAGTTTGCTTCGGGAAAATTTCCTCCAAAAAATTCGCTTTGAAGACATCCAATGGCCACTGAGGTCGACCGATCTAACTCCCATGGATTTGGCTAATGGGACTACCTCAAAGAGAGGGTTTATAATGACAACTTCCAATATCTTGTGTCTTTAAGGTAAAATATTCGTTGATAAATCAGCTCAATTGAACCAAGTTTACTGTAGCGTGTGGCGCAGAATACAAGGCTCCATTATGAGCAATGCGTTCACCTCGACGAAAGACATCTGGATGACATACTCTTTAAAAAATAAAATCCGCATTTCCATTCTATCATTCAATACTCTTAATTAAACTTTGTGTCAATTATTACGTTTTTATTTAGGTTTAAAAATATAAATCTACCACTAGACACCCTGTATAATAATATTATATTTGAGCTTGGTCGACTTTAAGTTCTTTTTTGGTCATATATGTATAAATGTAGAAATAAAAGTTTAAAACGTTTTTTTCACATATTTAATACTTTTCCATTGCCTTGACAAAAGCAAACAGTAAAAAAAAATTATTTCATGAATGAAATTTGAAATTTTTTATTATAAAATGTTTATAAGAAGTACTTAATATGTAGGTAACAACATACATATCGTTAGCTCAATATTACAAGGTCCACAAAAGAAGCATTTAATATTTTTCATGCTCACAAGAACGTTGATACTGAAATATTTACAGGCCATTTGCATTTGCCGGAAAGCAACCAACCACTTCCCGAACTTTTAAGAGTGTCTGGGACTATGCCTGACATATTCTTTCGGGCTTGTGTGGCTTACAGATTTTTATTAAATTTCAACATTAGTAAGTTTCGTGGGCCGAATGGTGTACCACCCCACTGTTGTGACCATTAGCTAACCTTTACCGGGGTACATCCCATATACTAGAAAGGAATGACGAAAACCCCCCAAAATTACCGCACAATAGCTATTTGTTCAGCACTCTCCAAATTTGTGAATAATATGGTTAGTTAATGATCACCCTGTGAACTATCTAGAGTCCAACATTTTATTAATTGACTGCCAGTTCGTTCAACGGAGCATCTAATGGCCTTTCATATACTAGGCTCTAGATATTTATAAGGCGTTTGATGGAGTCTGGCACTGTGCGCATCTATTTTAACTTGTTGCTTTGGACGTCCGAGGAAAATTTCCTCGCTTAATATCGACTTTACAGTTTAGATCTCAGATATTGCACTTTTCGTCTTTCTATAGTTTGCACCTCTTCCAATCAGTTTAAAATCAATTCAGGGGTACCGCAAGGATCCATCCTCTCTCCCACTCAATTTCATATCTTTCTTATGTTCTTCTCTGTCAAAATTTAAATTCTATATCTATTTACTTGCAGACGACAGCAGCATACACCATTCGTGCCTATTTGACAACATGACTAGCTTTTTGGAGATTAGAACTATGTCCCAATGTTGTCTTTTGTCACATAAATGCACATTGGACCATTGCATCGTCTATATTTATAAATGGTATAAGTATTGGGGTGCCAGAAACTCTTCTTCGTTTCTCGAAACTACCTATATCCAATCGAAAATGGAATACAATTCTCATATATGGGCAGGTGCTCCTAAGTCCATTTTGCAGCTACTTGACCGCGCACAGGAACGGACGAAAGTACTCCGTATCGATTTACTTGAAATGTGAAATGTGTTTCGCTTATCTATCAATACTAAAAGGGAGTGTGTTCTTAAGAAATCAGGGAGCTTTTTACTGAAACACGGAACAGACCCATTTGTGGCCGATTGGCTAGTCACATGGTTCGTATTTAAAATAAACTTCTTAAAGATGTCTTTCATTTCGGAGTTAACATCAATAAATTTTATTCAAATACCCATATGCCCTACTTGCTCCTTTTTCCTTTCAATAACGTATTTTCATGATACACTCAAAAAATTATTTATGTAAAATCAACTGAAAATGCTATTTAAAATAACTGGATATTTGCTTTAAAAAACCCTTCAACAAGATATTCATTAAAATTAACAAAATATTTCATTTAAATTCAGACATTAATAAAATTAACTTCCTTAAACTTTAAAAATTATCTTTTTTTTTCATTTACAGCAAAACACAAAGTATAAGAAAAAAATTAACTAAATGAAATTTTACTAAAAAATAACTGACAAGATTAACCACAACTCAAAATCAGCATTTCCGTGCACTTGAAGTTTTAAATAACTCTTCAAACCATTTAAAAAAAATGTTAAATTAAAATTTAAGGATTTCTCCATTCAAAAACAACTTAACGGAATACTTTCTAAATAACTTACAGTCAGTAACTGTAATAATTTTTTAATTGTATAACCGCAATGCAATGCATGTATAGGGGACATCTCGTAAGTTTTAAGTATTATAAAAAAGATTGTTCGTGACATTTTTCCAATTTTAGTTAATAATTTTTACGATCACAACCTTTAGTTTTGGTTCAAAGTCTACAAAAGGGTTTAGCCCCCTCAGCAACAGTGTTTCATAAGTATATTTTCCAAAAATGGGCCAGTTTTCGATAAATTTTTAAGTTTTCACGTACAACCTTGTAGTATTGCTCAAGTGATATGTATAAACACATAATGCTCTAAACACAACTAGGACGAACGACGAATTTCGCACTACACGACGAATTTCGCACTACACGACGAATTTGTCTGTTAAAATTCGTTGCGTAAATTCGTTAAGTGAAACACATTTAGAACGAATAAAACAGCTGTGATAGAGTGACCACATTTCTTAAAAAAGAATCACTATTTGAAAAAAAAATAATAAATAAAAAAAAAGCTATTTAAAAAATATATAAACACAACACTAAAAATACACTTTTTTTTTTTTTTTTTCATATTTTTTATTATTGAATCTTCGCCTTTGCGAACTAACAACAACTAAAAATACACTAATTGTATTTAATGCAACAAATAAAAAGCAAAAATGATTCTTAAAGTATAAAATAACATTATTTTATAACAAAATAAAAGAAAAATGGTCAGTCTGTGTCAAATTATTCGTCGTTCGTCTGCGTAAGAAATAGAAATAAACCTATCGTAGTCGACGCACTGTTTGTGTGCATTTTTATATACACAAATGTGTTTTATTTTTCAAGACGAATATTCGCAACGAATAATTCGACGTTCGTTCCAGTTGTGTTTAGGGCATAAGTCATTAAGTGTACGCGAAAAGTTTCAGAAATACATATGTACATTCATTTGAAAATATTTTTACCTAAATTTATTAAAAAGATGTAGAGACCCTGTCGGTTATTCAGTTAACCTTAAATTAACTTGAACACTTGCATTACTTTTTTATGGAATTAACTAACTATTTTAACATTGCGATGTCCTAGGAAGTAGTCAATTGTCCGATTCTGCATTACTTTTAATTAGCTTGAAGTTAGTTACCTAGCTGTTAACTTAAAGTTAACTTTTTGTAGCTAGCTATAAACTTACTACTTTAAGTTAGCTTTAAGTTGGTTTTTTTTATTACCTATAAGTTACAAATTTCTTACTTTTAGCCACAATTAAGCCAAAAAAGGATTGATTCAAGTTCGGAACCGTACTTGATTTAGGCCAAAAAAGATTGATTTAAGCCGTAAGTAAACGGGATTATTTCTAAAACTAAATGTCATTTTTTTTGACATATGGGGAGCTTTATTAAAGAAGAAGAACTTTATATTTTATTTATATTTTATTAATAATTAATATTTACAATTTAAAAATTTCATTTTTTGTATTTACCGACGCTGAGATTCGAACCAGGGATTTCTGCACTGCAGCACAAGCGCGTTACCTCTAGGCCATCGAGACACTTTGTTTTTAAATGTAAAATAATATATTGAAAGAACAAGTTTTCTTCTGCTTGATTTGTTAAAGCAATCTAATCTTATTTTAAAAAAATACTGCGCAGTGTTTGTATACATTTTGGTTAATGCAAATTTTGCATTGCGTAGTAGTTGGCTTTAAGTTAGTCTATAGAAGCTAACTTAAAGCTAGTTTTTTTTTTTTGTAGTTAGCTACTCATTTGACGGCAGGGGAGCTTTATGTTTAAAGACCTAAATTAAAAATATGAATAAAAAATGCTTGATAATGGAATCATTTGTTTTTGGTTTTTTGTGAAGCAAAAGCAAATAAAATTTGTGTCAATAAAGATATTTCTCATTAGTCAACAATATTTCATTGCAAAAGAAAAACTTCCGTAATATAAACTTTTCACAATTAAGCAAACTTGATGACAATCATTTTTAAAATCAATCATTTGAAACCTAAAACCTATACATTCACCATAAAGTCATACACCAGAATACATACATATGCATGAACATATATGTATTTTAAAAATAAATATTTACAACATAAACAATACACTCAAAAAATTATTAATTAAAAATCAACTGAAAATGCTACTAAAAATAACTGGATATTCATCTAAAATCCCTCAAGGGGAAAATCCCAACATGTAGTTTTTTTGATAATAAAACAGGAAAGAAAGAAAAACCAGACAGATCTTTTATATTTGCCAAAATCTAGGTATTTCTTCCTCATAAAGCACTATTTATAAAATAAATGATAAAAAAATTTAATTTTTTTATTCAGACCGCTTAAAAAATACTATTTTAGAAAAACTATAGTGAGACAGGTATAATATTTTGAAACCAAACAAAACTGGTACCGATTTTTCTCGCTTTACCCCATAAAAAATACAGAAATCATGTTTTTTATCATTCAATAATAATCGAGTAAAAATTTACCGCTCTTGAGACACACAAAAAATAAACCAAGTAAACTTTACTTAAATTAAGCCGCAGCGGTGTCAAAAGTACGGTGAGTACGGATTTTCTTAAACCAAGTATAACATTTTTTAAACCAAGTACGATTTATCTAGTAGTTATTTCTTAATTGTAGCCACATTTAAGTCAAAAAAGGATAAATTTATGTTTAAAACTGTACTTCATGTGAGCCTTAAAAAGATTGATTTAAGCATAAACGGGATTAACCCCAAAATGAAATGTATTTTTTTTTACTCTCGAAGCTTTATAAATTAACAAGGTAAAGAAGAAGATTTTATTTATTTATTATTATTTATTACCTTACTTTATGTTATACATACATACTTAATATTTATAATTTAAAAAAATTTTTTTTTTCTGTACTTGCTCGGGTTTGAACCAGGGACTCTCCGCACTACAGCACCAGCGCGCTATCTCTAGACCACAAAGACAATTTGTTTTTATTTGTAAAAAAGTTTATTAAAACAACAAGTTTTTTTCTGTTTGATTTGTTGAAGCAATCCGAATAGGCTTGATTTAAGAAAATCTAAGTACGGATCTTACTTAAAAATTTAGGTATAATTTTGGAAAAATTCAAGATTAAAATTCTTGATTTCAAAATGTGTTTTTTTTTTCTTTTTGCCTACCTTTTATTATAACGAATTTAAAAAGTTTTAGTTATAATTAAAATATTTATTAACATGGTCACCCCCGTCACAGTGAAATCCTATAGCCTTTTGCGTATTAAATTAATATTTTACAACTTTTGTCCTTTCTTCCATTTTCATAGCTAGAATGAGTTAAAATTTTTGTAGTGGATATCTTTTCACGTTTTAGGGCAAAAAACGGATTTTGTGTTTGTATGGGTAGGTTTTTTTAAAAAAATCTACTGGCAACACTGGGTCAGAGCAATAAAAAAAGGTAATCTCCATACAAACGCAAGCTATATATATTCAGCCCTATACCTGCAAACAAAAATAAATTTAATATATATTAACATACCTGATATGATTTGTAACCAACCGCAGATATAAAAGACTTTGGTTGATTTCATGAATATAACAAATATCAGAAAACATATCGTCAATAACGCCAAAGTAACTGACGCGGCCATAAATAATGTGGCCAACTGCAATGAAAAAATTTGTTAAAAGAAATTATTCATTTCATCTTTTTTTAAATAAACAGAATAATTAAGTTGTAATATAATATGGTTTGTCGGATATACATATTCATACTAAATCACTAAACTTCATAACTCAAAATTTATTAAAAACACTTATTTTCCTTTTTTTTTTAACCAGTTCCTATCCATGCAACAGTATACGAAAAAAAATTCGTAGTTTTTTTTTCGTAGAATACATGAATATTTCGTACATACACTCTAGTTCATTTATATAACAACAGTGACAGTAGTTGCTAAAAATCTACATTTCTAGAAAAATAGCAAAAATTGTTTTTTATGTGCTAACATATTATAAAAGGTAACCACACTGGTTCAAAAAAATGTACAAAAGAAGAATAAAAAACGTCCCGTTACGCATGCAGCGTACAAAGCCTACTCAAATGGCAAAATTTGTTATTTTAAAAAAGTTCATATGAATAACAACACTTGCTGGTTTTTGATGTTCTTGAGCGAATGCGTTACGCAGATTTTAAAGTCATAATTAGTTTGATAAACTGCACCTCATAAAATAATAACTTTTTTAAAATGGGACAGGGAAAGCCATTAACATCAAAAGAAAGAGGAAAAATTGAAGCCTATTTTGAACCAAAGTTTTCATTTAGAACAATTGGAGAGAAAATCGGAAGAAGTGCTCATATTGTCTACAGTTACAATAAAAATCCGAATTCCTGTGAGAAAAGCATGAAAGGAAGAGCAGCAAGTATCTTATCTCCAACAGACAAGCGTGCAGTTTTAAAAATTGCATCTAATTCCTCTAACTCCATACCAAAAACTAAAGCGAAAGCCGCAGTTTATGCTAGCATTTCGACTATTCGGCGCTTAATTGTGGATGCTTCGCATATCCAGAGTATAAAACTTGAAAAAAAGCAGTATTAGAACCAATTCACAAAGAAAAACGATTGGATTTTGCTAAAGTTCACATGACGTGGAATACTGAATGCCACACAGTTGTTTTTTTCAATGAGAAGAGATTTAATCTGGATGGTCCTGACGGGTATAACATCTATTACCATGAGGAAGTAATATTAAGCTGTTGACACAGTCGCATTGGTGGAATTATGGTATGGAGCGCCGTATCATACTATGGCCAGAATAAATTACAATTTAAAACAACTAAACTAACCGCAGAACAATACAAAAACATTCTGGAACGAGCCTTTCCGGAATGCAGTAGCGTTTACGAGCCTTTACGTTGGATTTTTAACAGGATAATGCTCCGATACACAACGCTAGAGCGGTTTAAGCCTAGATAAGTGACCCAAATGTGACGCTGATGGATTGGCCACCA